>OY728132.1:1346691015-1349191015 GCA_963277665.1 Viscum album
TTTGGACCTTGGGGGCTTGAGGAAACCTTGGGAGGTCTAATATGAAGGTAAGAAGGCCAGGACTTTGCTAAGCAGGAATTGGGAATGAATTAAATGAAGGAAAGAGTTGTTATTTATAGGAAAAGTGAGGGATTAGTTTACTAATTTTCAAGGGACAACTCATGAGTGGTATTTGAAGAACTATGGGTTTTCCCATGGTATTTTACCATGGTATAAGCCACCTGGGACACCTCATATCTTATTTAACTATACAAAAGTCGAAAATATTTATGACATAATTATTATATCATTAATGATATCATTAACACACCAAAACTAAAAACTGTATTTTTACTATTCATCGAAAGACCAACTGTTTCAAAAAAATTCCCAAAATTCACCCTAACCATTTATCGATTGGTAGATTTCAAAAATAAAGCCCATTTTTTGAAAATTATTTTTTAAATATTATTATTTAAATTTTTAAATAATATCATACTTAATTAAAAAATTATTTATTTAAAAACAATAACTACTTTTATATCACATTGAAAAATTAAACAAGATGTCATTATCTTAAAGCCTTAAGAAAATAAAATAATAATACAATTCACTATTCATTAGTGTCATATTACTATTCATTAGGGTATGTTTCTATTAACCAAAAAAACAATTTGGTTCTAATAGACTCCGAATAACATACTAAACAGAATTGTAGACGACAATTTCATGAAATTCAGAACATAGAAGTCGAAAAGTTATGTTTTAAAGGCCAGTTAAAAATATCTACTTAAAACAAAGTTCCATGAATTTTTATTCATTTTTAGAAACATGTGGGGTGTTACAGTGGTAGTATCTAAAATAGATAAGGTAGAATAGTGTATACAAACACGAAATGTACATGATATAATATAGATCACAACCACACTATGGTAATAACATAGTCTTAAACTCTGGTGTAACTAACATATCTCGGTCCCCTAGTTTCCATTGTTAAGACCAAATATCCAGAACACAAAAACATCTAAATATATAAATTAAATTATTTCATCCCATTTTCATCAGTTTCACTTTATGTAAATTAATTCAATAACCATATATTCACCATTAACAATTTTCACATTACATATCATTTCTATTACAAAAAAGTTTCATTCTATCTTTGGATACGAAAACTGATTCCATGACTTCTCATAAATATAACATCAACATTGCTTCAAAAAAAGACCCTACCCTATGGGTTTGGAATTTATTCATTTTTTAATATTATTACTGCCCATATTACTAGGTAATCATGGAACCATACTAATATAAGAAACATGGTATATAACCAAGCACATCAACGTACCTCAAGTTGCTGGGAAAGGAATGATGATAAACAAGCTACCTGGTCATCGTCCAAATAAAAGATTCAATAAAGCACCCTACTTTCATATCATTGGGTAAGCCCAAATTCAACCCATTTTATAATGAACCAATGTTTTACCAATGTAATTACCTTATTATTATTATTTAATGTAGTATAATCACATAAAATAACATTAATAACATAATAAAAACTTCATAAATAATGAATGAATGAAATAGAAGTTATTTTTATATGTTAAGGTATATATACCAATAAAATAGTAACTGGAATTTCAGAATAGTAATGAAAACATTATGAAGAATAAATTGGTCAATGTAATAGTAACCTCACCAATAAATGCATAAATAATATTTATCTATATTATAAGTGAAAATATGATATAATTATATCATAATATATGTATGATAATATTGTAAAAATTATTAATTATGTGTGGGGGTTTTTGTAAATCATAAATATGTAATTACAAATTTATGATAAATTTAATAAACTAAAGGAAAATTTATTTCCATAAAATATATTCATAAATTAATATTTTTATCTCTTATTATCATAAAATAATTTTAGGAGACCTTAATTTATTTTTCAATGTGTTATAAAATCAGTTATAATTATTAAATATATATTTTCCAGGTAAATATTGAATTTAATTTAAAAAAAATATAATATTTAGAAGTATTTTTACTAAAATGGATATAAATTTTTAATTCTAAATTTCATAATGTGGTTTGGGTGAATTTTTGGGATTTTTTTTGAAATATGTAAAATTTATAATGAATAGTAAAATATAGAAAATTTATAATATATATACATTATAAGATCAATAAACTACTCATTGAGTCATGAATGATGTAACAAACATTCGTTAGAACTCACATGCTTGAATTATTTATTTATTCTCATGAATAATAACTTTTTTTTCTTGAGAAAAATAATAATCTAATGAATTAAATATTGAGAAAACACCCCTCTCCTCCATTATAAATACCACCATTCACCACCTCTTCTCTATACACCTTTCAAGACATGTAACATGTCTAAATTATACTCAAATCCCTTCCAAATACACTTACCTAAATCATGGTCCCATAAAAATAACAAAATTACTTCCCTAAGGTGGATCTCAAGGAGGATATATTCAAGAGGTAAATTCCACTTTCCTTTAGTTTAATTTTCTTTTCAAGATCATTCTTTTGTTTTTTTCCAAAACTACCACTTAAAAATTGTATGCTAACTCCATTACCTTAAATATAATATAATGGTTTAATTATAATGAAATAATTAACCATCATCTCTCTTTCCCACTCCTTTTACACTAAAATGAAAACAATGTCCCAGATGTGTAAATTTATCACATTCAAGGATGGCGTGTTTTCAATTTCTATTATCATCTTCAAGGATGGTCACGAAAAAAATTTAATGGTTAAACTATATTATAATATATTTATTATATATTTTTTAATGTTTTTTTAATAATTATTTTAATAACATTAATTTATAATACAAAATGAGTTTTTTTGTGATCTAAAACCAACAAAATTAATCCAATAGATTATCATTAAATATTTTATCTAATGATTTATCCTCATCCTATAACCTCCCGGATCCGGGTGCCACATAACGGGTGCCCTGAACCTGGTTGGTCACATGACCTAAAGAATATTTGCCTAAATTTCAAAGGATTCTTACTAGAAGCGAGGACCAAGGACTTATAGTGGGGAAATTATGCCTTAATTTGTCAAATTGTAGCGCAGTGGAAAAAAATATAAACATAAAAAAGTGGAAGCAGTAAACAATATAGTCTTGAAATGGACAACAGATTTGAAATAAAATATAATCAAAAGTCATATATATGATGATGCAATATGTCAGTAGTTCTAAGAAAGCATCCAAAATAGGATACACGGCAATCTAATACAATATACCACAAGGTACAAAGTACAGCAAAATAAAAACAAAGCATTGCAATAGGAACGCAGCAGCTTCACATACCTAAGATCGGTCCCATGCTCTCTTACTCCTCTACAACAATCATGTAACTGTGTAGGGACCCTTTCCCATATCAACACTTGTATCAATTTAATCTATTTGGGCCCAAGACATGACCCAAACAGGGTGTGAGAAATAAATCACAGTAGGCAACCACCAAAGCCTCATGCCCAACTGTCATTGAAAAAGTGCAATAGCAGTGTGCAGTAATGAAATGCAGTAAACTAGGAAGTACTCAAAATTAACCATTCCTACAAGTTACATTTTCAATTTACTAATTATTTAACAATTCTATATAATTGAATTTTGAGTTTTCTGAGACTCGGGCGTGAACATCAATATTCTATACCAGTGCCACCATAGAAACCACAACTAGCTATCTTACAAGTAAAAGATAATAAAAATACAAACCCCCATGATTTTTATTGGAAGGTACAACATAAGAAATAACCACAATGAATATTCAAAGTAAATATTGTCCTCAGACATGTAAATCCTTACCCTCAGGAAAACAGAAATGAAACCCTCAGGTGACTACCCTCATGCATAACCAATATTTCCCTTAGGCATACGAGATATCACCCTTAAGCACAGAAGCTACTTACCTTCAGCATAAGAAAAATTGGCCTGAGGCTAAAAAAACATCACCCTCATGCTAATCAAAACCTTGCCTTCAAGATAATGTAAACCTTTCCCTCAGGCTAAACAAAACCTTGCCCTCAAGCTAAATAGAACCTTACCGACAAGGAAAAAAGAACCTTGGCCTCATGAATTACAAAGGAAAAGAATGTAACCTGGCTAATACCAAAGCATAAGCATGAAATTTATATATGTTTCCTCTCATGAAAACTCAAAACAAGCTATAATCATGGCATACCCATGGTTATCCAGGCCAAACAACTAAACAAGTGAAACACACCATCCGAGTTGCCATGGATCAAAGCAACGATCCAAAACAGTAGTTAATACTTCATTATTATATTACCTATGAAATTTTAGGTATCTTAACAGTCAATGTCTCAGCCATACGACACCCCGAACATGGGCATGTGGAACAACTGTACACAAAATCAACTCGACAGTTGTAATTAAACACATGACTACCTACCTTAGTCTCCTCTAATCGATATACATGAAATGTGCATCCTAAAACAACCAAGAATGACGTAGATCTGAGATAAATGATTACCCATTCAAACCTAAATAACATCCATTAGAGAAAGTATTAGAAGGAGATACTCAAGGAGAGGGAAGACCTTACCTGAATGGTTCAAACGAGATTGATGGTGGAAGAATCAGAGTCTTGGTGAGCGATCTAGAGCTCCTCCAAGTCTTGAACTCCTCTCATGCAGCTCTTAGTGAGTCTCCTACCTCCTCTGCCGAATGAGGAGAATACTACCGATTTTTAATGAAACAAATAACTACATGGCATGTACTATTTTATTAACTATTCATATGGAAATTACTTTGCACCGCCTCACTGTTCATCAGCCGGCTGATTAAACGGCATGTATTTCTAAGTACACGACATGCAGTTAGTTTTTACACCCTTAATCACTGACAAGCCTACACGCCCTGTGTTCTCATCCCACATAGCCAAAGTACACGGCGTGTGTAC
The DNA here is from genome assembly GCA_963277665.1 of Viscum album. Classification (NCBI taxonomy): domain Eukaryota; kingdom Viridiplantae; phylum Streptophyta; class Magnoliopsida; order Santalales; family Viscaceae; genus Viscum; species Viscum album. The sequence continues at coordinate 1,346,695,971 of OY728132.1, forward strand.
AAAATTACACAGTGTGTAGTTTGTTTTTACACCCAAGCCTACATGACCAATATTCTCATCCCACACAGCCAAAGTACACGGTGTGTGTACAAATGTACATAGCGTGTACCCATAAATTTGGAATTTTTCCCATATTTCCCTTGATTTCTCAAAAACACTTAAGGAAAAAAGGAACGTAAGAAACTCATACCTCATGAATAAGAACCTGGTTCTTACAAACTTCCCCCTTAAAGCAATTTGTCCCCAAATTTCTATTCCAAGGGTGGTGAAGATAAAGCTTGGAACAATTTTTTCCATTGAGCATGTACGTCGGTCTCCCACTCCCAGGTTTTTTCCGGAACTCGGCCATGATCCCATAGCACCCATATGAGATGAACTCACTGGCCTTAGAGAACCTTCATGATCTTATTTATAATATGATACAGATTCTCCTCAAATGATGAATTAACTTGATTTTCAACATCCTTGGGCTGAAAAATGTGAGATGAGTCTGAGTGATAACGTCGCATATGAGATATGTGGAAGACACCGTGCCTGGACCAGTACCTTTGTGGTAACTACAACTGATTAGTGACTGGCTCACCTCTCTCCAGAATCAAAAATGGCCCTATATACCTCGGTGAATGTTTACCCTATCTTCTAATCTGCATGTGTCCCAACCTCGGTGAAACAAATAAGAAAACCTGATCCCTGACCAAGAACTCTTAGGGTCATCTGCGGTGATCAGCATATGATTTCTTATGAGACTGTACATTAGCCATCTACTTCTAAATCAACTGGACCTACTCTAAAGTCTCTTACACGAGATGTGGTCCCTGTAAAGCTGCCTCACCTGCCTCCAACTAGCATAAGGGGGATTGGCAAGGCCTACTATATAAAGCCTTATAAGGTTCCATATCAATAGTTTCCTGAAAACTATTATTGTATGAAAACTCAACCAGGGGTATGTGCTTCTCCCAAGGGCCCCCAAAGTTTAGGATGCATGCACACATCATGACCTCTAGCACATGTATTGTATGCTCTGACTAGCCATTGGTCTGAGGGTGGTATGTTATGCTAAGAAGAAACTATGTACCAGTGCCCTCTGAAAAATCTACCAGCAATGAGAAGTAAAACGGATTTCCCTATCTGAAATGATATAATTAGAACCCCATGAAGATATAATATCTCTCATATATACAACTTCCCAAGCTCGTCAACACCGATGGTCTCCTTGATCGGAAAAAAGCGAGCTACCTTCGTAGGTTTATCCACAACAACCCATACGATATCACTGTGTCGAGTTGACCTTAGCAACCCGGTTACGAAGTCCATTGCAACATCATCCCATTAACACTCTAGAGTGGGAAACTATTGTAACAGTCTAGCTGGACTGTGATGCTCCACCATCACCTACTCATAAGAGGAACATATCACAAAAAAATCAGATACCTCTATTTTTATACTCGGCCACCAATACTGACATTTCAAGTCACGATACATTTTGGTAACACCAGGATGAACTTCCCCAGAGGAAGCATGAAATAATGGCATCAACTCCTTGAATATATCTCCTGGAACCCACACTCTTCCATGGATACGTAGTACATCATCATCGCCTATCATCCAACCAGGAGGAGGGTCCTCAATTTCCACTGACTCTCGTAGAACTAGGCCTTCTAAATCTGAAAGGTATCTCATACACACTGAATCCAGAAGGGTAGAAGTTAAAACTAAGGATAAAAGACAGGTTCTCCCCTAAGAATTGTCCACCTCTAAATGAATCTCAGAGAAAAAATACATAAGATGCCACTCACTATTGGTCTCCTGCACTGCCTGTATCTGAGTCCTTCTACTCAGTGCATCAGCTGCTGTATTACCCTTACCAGGTTTACAGGAATTTTCAAAGTCGAAGGACTGAAGGTATTCATCCCAAATTTTCTATCTCAAATTCATTTCACGCTGGGTAAAGATGTATGTAATACTTTTGTGGTCCGTAAATACCAAAAAATGTTCTCCCAAGAGATAATGTCTCCAAAATAATAACAAATGAACAACTGCAACCAACTCGATATCATGTGTCAGGTAATTCCTCTCATTTGGCCTCAACTACTAAGACCTGTATGCAACTACTTGATCACCATGCATCAACACTACTCCAAGCCCAATACATGATGCATCACAGTAAACTATATATATCTTCCCTTGCACTGGAAGTATCAGGAATGGTGTTGATGTCAACCATCCCTTTAGCTCTTGAAAGGCTATATCGCAAGCTTCTGACCAAACGAACGTCATACCCATCTTAGTCAAACCCTTAAATAGTGCTGCTAAGCAGGATAAGTCATATATAAAGCACCTATAGTAACCAGCCAGCCACAAGTAACTCTATATTTCAAACACATTCTTCAGATACTCATAGTAAACTACTGCTCTCACTTTCTCTAGGTCTACTACAACTCCTTCCTCTATGATAATATGACCCTAGAAGTGAATCTGGTCCATTCAAAAGTGTCACTTTGAGATCTTAGCATATAACTGATGCACTCTCAGTGTACTCAATACGGTCTCAAGATAGGTGGCATGGTCGGGTCATGTGTGAGAGTTCACCAAGATATCATCCAAGAATACTACCACAAAAGAATCTAGATATGGGTGGATCACACGATTCATCATAGCCATAAAAACTGCTGGCATGTTTGTGAGTTCAAACGGCATGACTAAGTACTTGTATAGACTATATCTACTCCGAAAGGATGTAAGAAGTATGTCTGATGGTCTAATGCGAAACTGATGATATCCGGATCTCAAGTAAATCTTCAGGAACACTCGTGCTCCACAAAGTTGATCAAAAAGATCATCAATCATCGGTAAGGGATATCAGTTCTTAACCGTCAACTGGTTCAATTTATGATAATCCAGGAAAAGTCTAAGTGTACCATCCACTATCTTATCGAAAAGGACAGGTGAACCCCTGGGAGAAATACTGAGTTGGATAAAACCCTTGGATTGTAACACCTCTAACTTTTTCTTGAGCTCCTACAATTCTGGCGTAGCCATCCTATAAGGAGGAATGGACACCGGGGATACTCTTGGCATGAGCTCAATATAGAATTCCACATATCCCTTCAGAAGTAGACGTGAAAAGTCATCCGGGAAGACATCACTGAAAATGATTAACTACTAGAGGGAGATTTTTCTAACAAGTTCCCTGTTTAGCCATATATAAACTCGCAATATGGTCTATCACTCCACCTTTCCCACGATGCTCAGGTCCAGCATGGCTCGCCTGGACATCCCATTCTCCCTTATATTGAAACTCTCCACCCTCTGCTGACATGAAACTCACCCTGAGATGATTGTAATCTACAAAGGCTCGAAATGGTACCAACCAGTCTATCTCGAGAATGACATCATATGTTGTCATCTCTAAGACATAGAGGTCCCATAGAAAGTGACACCCACCAACCACTAGGGGGAACTTCTTGAACTAACACACACCTACCATTCTAATTTCCAAGAGAGTGTCTAGCGTCATGATATCCAAAGAAGAAGAAACACAAAGTCCAAGTCTTAACACAATGGAAACAAATATAAAGCTATATTTAGCACCAATATCAAAATGTATAGAAGATAAAACAAAATCCACTAGAATAGTAACTCCGACAGTGGAAGGTCTTAGATCCTGCTCCTGTTGGGTCTGTTGTACTGCATATATTCTCCCAGTGTCGTGGCCCTGCAAAACAGCCTGGCTACCCTAAGCTAACCAGCCCTGTTTTATCTGAGATCCTGGTGTCTGGATACCATGACCACGACCACCAAATCATCATAAACATCCTAACATATTCCAATTCTTTGAATGATAAGAAGATGATGGCCCTACTCGTGCACTCAGAGTCTGCACAGAACCCCTCTCACTAGTCACTTGTGGAAATTCACTACAAAAACACAGAAGATGACCCATCTTTCCGCAAGCTCGACACTCCATGGGGTCACGTAGACACTGAGGTCTCTTGTACCCCTCTTTATCACACTGGTCGCACATTATCTAGCCACCTGAAAAATTCTTTCTGCTAGTACTGACACCATGAGAAAAATTCATCTACCTCTCCCTCTTACCAGTAGAAATAGTAATAGACTCCAGTGTCGAACCGCCTTGGTGCACACCAATAGTTTCCCACACGTTCCGCTCAGTAATCAATGCCTTGTTTACAATAGTATGCACTATAAGAAACCTGAAAACATTCACCACCGCTCGAATGTCATATCTAAGGCCATCCACAAAGATTCTATCCCTCAATGTCTCATCAACCACAAGAACATGTGCAAAACATTTTACCTCAGTGAAGCGCGCAGAATAGTCCATCACTAACATGGAACCCTGCTACAGATTCATGAACTCCCGAGCTCGATCTACCCTTAGCATCTCTGGAATGAAAAAGTCGTAGAAGACTTCCTGAAAATCTTCCCACACCATGTCTAGGTGATGCTTAATCTGGGTGGTAACCTTCCACGATCTCTTGGTGGAATCACGATGCATATAAGTAGTGAGCTTGGCCCTACTCCCAGGAGCCATCTCCAGATGCTCAAAGATCGTCTGCATAGAACCCAACCATGACTCCGCAACTTGTGGTTCGCTATCCCCTAAAAATAAAGGCATCTGCTGCTGCTCGAATATACGTGTTAGCTCTGCCATAAATGTGGCCACTAGCGGTGCTCCCTGGAAGGTCTGGATGAACCTGATAAAGACTTTAGGGAACTATGCATCCACACCTTCATTCGGTTTAACGACTAACACCTCATCTAGAACTGTTAGAGGATCCACCGGTAGCCCATGTCCTACCATCTATGGAGTATAATCATCGCAACTCTCTTGGAGAACAACTCATGGTCATCTTGGTGACATGAATCAGCAAGGTAAAACACATGCCTTAGTTTAATTTACTTTCCATGTTTCTTTTATCCTATTAAGAGTGCCAAAAAAGGGGAAAGATCCACAAGAACTAGCAAAAAGGGAGTACATGATGTGTATAAGGTCTACATGGCATGTACCCTTTAGCCCTTACATGGTCATATTCTGATATCGGCCTGGGCGTGTCTCAACCCTAGGTACACGGCGTGTTTCATCCACACATGGCGTGTACACCACCCTTTTTCCCCTGCCACACGACCAAGTCCACACGGTCTCTCACTGGTCAGGACTACACAGTGTGTCCCATAGGTACACGACGTGTACTTGAAAGGTAACACCGACCCGTGTTGTTAGTTACACAACCAGATTCCAATATTACACTACATGACGTGTTTATAACAGACACAACATGTATCACCTAAGGTTTATCTGTCTATGTTGTTAGTCACACTGGAAGACACATGGTCAACCCTACATGGCGTGTACAACCGGTACGTGATGTGTTCCCACAAAAACTTCCTTATCTCATGTCTCTAGCCACATGACCTATGACATGGATAGGGACTACATGGCGTGTACATAATGTACATGGATTATACTTATGAAAAACAGTTTCTTCCCAAACAGAATAACACATGGCATGTAGTCAAAACTACACGGTGTGAATCTTGGGTTTTTCTATAAGTCTTAGAAACTACACCGGAGCCTATAAAAACACTAAAACGAACACCAAACATTGAAATTACGATAGATGAGGGCCCATACTCCCCGAGAACTAATGTTTGGTATCTAATAAATGTTATAAACAAGGTTAAAAAGTAATTGATCCACCAAATTCTGGTCAATGATGGACCATAACACCTCAAGAACCAAAGTTTGTGGTTCATTAAAACAAAACCTCATAAAAATAATACCTTATCAAATATAGGCGTATTTATCAAGGTACCTATCAAACCAGCATGCATTGACTATCAAAACATCTATCACTGCAACAAGAAATTTATAATTCACCTATATGGAATAGAAATTATGCATGACACGTGATTCTAACATGTTCCTAAAAGATGCATGAGATGGAATACCCTCATCTCATCAGGTTGAAACTAAATAAAACCCATGTATAAAAATATAAATAGCACACCATAAGTGCATCACCAAATGGTGAAAATAAAATCAACTATAATAATCATAAACTTAAAATCAAAATTTAATTCAAGGCAATCTGACCTTTGCCTGTACATGGGGTAGCTACTCCAGGGCATATGTTATTATCGAATCCCTTAACAATCTATCTTTTCTCGTGGTGACCAAATAATAAAATAACCCAAAGAAAAGAAACCCATTGATACCACTTTGTAACATACCAGATCCGGGTGCCACACAATGGGTGCCCTGAACCCGGTTGGTCATAGGACCTCAAGTGCATTTTCCCAAACACTAGATGCTACCAAATAGCTGTGAGTGCCTAGGACTGATAGTGGGGAAACTATTCCCTCATTTGTCAAAGTGTAGTGCATCGGAAATAAATATAAACATAAAAAAGCGGAAGTAGTAAACAATATAGACCTCAAATAGACAACAAAACTAAATTAGAAGATAATCAATAGTCATATATATAATGATGAAATATGTCACTAATTCTAAGAAGGCATTCAAAATAGGATACACTAAAATCTGATACAATACACCACAAGGTACAAAGTACAACAACAAAAACACCAAAGTAGTGCAATAGGAATGCAATAGCATCACAAGCCTAATCTCGGTCCCATGATCTCCTACTCCTCTTCAACAATCATGTACCTATATAGGGACCCTTTACCTTATCAAAACCCGCAACAATATAATATTTATGGGCCCAGGACATGACCCAAATAGGGTGTGAGAAATAAATCCCAGTAGGCAACCACCAAAGTCCTATGCCCAACAGTCCTTGGAAATGTGCAATAGCAGTGTGCACTAATGAAATTCTGTAAACTAGGAAGTACTCAAAAGTAACCATTCCTACCAGTTACATTTTCATTTTAATAATTATTTAAAAATTATATATAATTGAATTATGAGTTTTCCGAGACTTGACCATGACCGAAAATCTTCTATACCATTTCCATAGCAGAAACCACAACATGTTATCTAACAAGTAAAAGATAATAATAATACCAAGCCTATTCTTTAGCGTGGAAGATAAAACATAAGAAATCCACATAGTGAATAAGTAAACATTGTCCTCCGACATGTAAGTCTTTACCCTCAGAAAAACAGAAATGAAATCCTCAGGTGACAGCCCCCAGGCATAATGAATATTACCCTCAGTCATACGAGATATCTCCCTCAGGCACAGAATCTACTACCCCCAGGCATAGGAAACATTTCCCACAGGCTAAACAAAAATTTTCTCTCAGGATAATAAAAACATTTCTCTCAGGCTAATCAAAACCTTTCCCTCAGGCTAAATAGAACCTTGCCCTCGGGATAAACAGAACCTTGCCCAAAAGCTAAACAGAAGCATTCCCTCAGGCTAAACATAACATTTCCCTCAAGAATTCTAGAAGAGAAGCAAATAACCGGGCTGAGTCCAAAGCATAAGAAAGCAATTTATATATGTTTTCTCTTAGGAAAACTCAAAACATGCTATAATCACAGCATACCCATGGCTATCCTGGCCAAACTTATAAACAAGGGAAACACTCCCTCGGGGTGACCTTGGATCAAAGTAATGATCCCAACCAGCAGTTTATGCTTATTTATTATATTACTTATAAAATTTTAGGTATCTCAAAAGTCAAAGTCTCTACCATACGATACCCCCAACATTGGTGTGTGGAAAAAATCTACACAAAATCAACTCGACAGTTGGAATTAAACACAAGACCACCTACCTCGATCTCCTCATATCGATATATGTAAAGGCGCCTCCTAAAACAACCAATAACAACATCGATCTAAGATAAAAAATTACCACTTCATACCTAAATAACTTCCCTTATAATAAAATTAGGATGGAGAGACTCAAGGAGAGGGAAGACCTTACCCGCACGGTTCAAACGAGTTTGACGGTGGTGGAATCAGAGTCTCGGTGAGGGATCAAGAGCTCCTCCATGTGTCGGCCTACACTCCCACAGCTCCTGGTGAGTCCCCTGCCTCCTCTATCGAATGAGGAGGCTAATGCCTATTTTTAACGAAAAAACATAACTACACGGCCTGTACTTTCAAGTACACGACATGTACTATTTTTTAACTATTCATCAGGCGACTACTTTGCGCCACATCACTGTTCATCTTCCAACTGATTACATGACATGTATTACAAAGTACATAGCGTGTAGTTAGTTTTTACACCCTTAATCGCTGACCAGCATACATGCCCTATGTTTTCCTCCCACACAGCCAAAGTACATGGCGTGTGAACAAAAGTACATGACCTGAAGTTATTTTTACACCCATGCCAAGACGCCTTGTATTCACATCCCACAAATACATAGTACATGGATTGTGTAAAACATTACATAGCGTGTAGCCATAAATTTGTGATTTTCCCCACAATTCCCTTGTTTTCTCAAAAACAGTTAATGAAAAGGGAAAGGAAGAAACCTGTACCTGAAGAATTAGAACCAGGTTCTTACACATAACATATAATAAAATGAATTTTATAACAATTTTTTTCAGTAATTTCATTAGAATAATATAATTACAATTTTGGAAATCCATTCCCATTTTACATGAACTTATATACTCTTATTCAAGTGAACTGTTCCTAAAAACTATGAAAATGAGCACTCAAAAATGATGCTTTTTAACACAATAACTAATCAAAAGGAAATAAAAGATATTAATAAGATGATACTAAATTAATGACATGTAGAAAAGGTATTTTAATTAGTAATTAATTAGTATAATTTAATGGTCCAAGGTAATAATATGAAGTGAAGATGACCTGTAGACTTAAGGTAACAGATTCTAGCCAAACCTCCTTTGTAACTTCAGGTTATTATCTGTCTCTTTTTAACCAAATAAAATTCAATTTTATTTTATTCACTTCCACTAAATTTTGTGTATATATTCCAACTCATGTTTCATTATCCAATTATACTTATTCTTAGGGATATAAATGTTTTTAAAAGGTTCCTTAATCTATTATTCCCGACTTGAGAGCCTGATTTAAGGGAACTTACCAAATGATCACCCATTTTAAAGTGACTTCCATAATCTATTATAATCCACCATTATTTTTCTAAAACCAATCATTTAATTTTTAAAACCTTCCTCATTCACACCCGGTTTTTTATAAAATAATATTCTATTTTCTTCATTAAGTGCAATGTATTGTATCCTCAAACCGCATTAAAACATTTTAGTTCTAAAGTTTCCAAAACACACTTTTGAAATAAATTTTTCCAAGTTAGACACCATTTAACATTATATATGCCTATATTTATTAACTAATTTAAATTTATGTTCTAAATAAATTCGTTTTTGACACTTTTATGATACATCCATTTGTTTTTCTTTAAGACATGATTATGATACCCATTTGTTTCCATGGTTAACTGTTATGATTATGGTTTATTCCTTATGTATTATTATTAATAAGGCACACATATTCATAATTTTTTTTTGATGGGGTCACCTACATATTTCTCTAATGAATTGGTTATTTTTTAGTCTCATGAGATGTTACGGGTAACGATCTTGGTGTTAATCCTTGACTCATGCTCCATGTGAAATGATCTTGGTGGTAAGCACTGTATCATTCTTCTCTATTTGCAACAAGACTTGACTCATGATATGATATGTGAAATGGGACTTGACTCTTGAAAAAATTCATGGTTTATGTTGCTTTTACATTACTATGATTCCATTTTTATATGATCTTCTGTTCCATTTGTTCGGATTCCTTATATTTGATCATGTTTGATGACTTTTTATATCATTTTGTTATTCCTTATAAACCATGTGATAAGTTTTATCCTTATGTTTATTACCTTATTGGGATTTTATCTCATCCCTTTGTTCATGTTATCCCTAGGTTATCCTATGAAGATGTAAGGGCTCAAAGAATGTTAGGATCTCATAATGGATGATAAATAAAGAAATATTTTATTAGGTCCCACATTTTATGTTTTACATACCAAGTCTTCAAAGAAAATATACTTTATGATCATTGGATTTTAATTTGGTGTCTAATTATTCTTAAAATCATGTATTTAGATGTGTAAAAGTCTAGGCTATCTATACATTCCATCATTTTCTATGTCCTCTCGGAGAACCACATTTATATACCAAATCATCCCAACACTACAGGCATCAACTACTGCTACAAAATTTGGTCCTCCCCACCCCACATACCCCAATATCCCCCCAAGATCATCCATCCTTATCTCAGAACACATCTAGGCCTCCCCTAACCATTTAAAAAAGGCCAGTTTCGAGTTCACATTCCATATATCATGAAACAAACAAGTAATAACTAAGTTAATTGGTCCCTAAAAATAGGAAATTTAGCCTTCTGACAAAATAAACTATCACAGATCCAATGCACAGAGAACCCATCCTTAAAAATAAAGTAGGAAACTTTGGCACTACAAAGGCAATATCATGTATCACTCAAGTGATTATAATTCCATCTTGAAAAAAAAACATATCATTATTTACAGGTTCCAACTATAGGAAACCTAAGTAGTAAGATGTCACAAATAAATTAAACAATTAATTTTAGATTCCTTTAATTATGTTATAAACAATCATTATTATGCTTTGGGATTATTAACCAAGTCAATTAAATATGAACACTTTCATCAATTTAATTTTCATTAAATTACAAAAACAACCAGTTTCATTAAAAATTCATCTTTAAATGATTTTATCCAATTAATTATCAATTAATTATGGATTTGTGTTATTTATCAATTTCCATCTAGAACAACATGATAATCCAGTTAAGGTATAGATATCACACTATTAATCAAGCAGATAGGAAAACCATTATCAAGATACCAAACAACATTATCTCCATTTGACCAATACTGATACTTCAATCCATCTCATGTATTTATTAGGTTAGTTTAATTATCATCCAAGGGGATAAATCATAGAATATATATGATATAACATCAATAAATAGTATAAGAACGAATCACCTAACTCAAAAATGGGTGTCAACGTTCTTCATATAAGAAAAAACAAACATTGAGGATCTCTAATCACCCCTCCTAGAATAACCGTATCCATATGTGGATTCCATGACATAAACACACCAACAAAAATGAAGGGAAACCACATGAAAAACATTAGAGATTATTTGGAATCTCATGGAAAATAGAAGATGAGGAAGCAAATGGAATAAACTCATGAATAGTGGAAGAATATACCATGGATCACTACATACTGATTATGGATGCCTGATCATTGATTCCAATAGAAAGAATGTCCAAAACCCCTAGAAGGGAGATGTATGATTCTAGAAAATTAGTGGTAGGACTATAGACATAGGGTTTGTGAGAAACCTGAGTGTATGTATCATTATAAATCATTAAACATTAGAGATTTACCTGATATGTAATCCCATTTCACATCGTTTAATCCTCAGGGTTGAGTTTCTATAAAAAAACACATCACATTTTTGTTATTTAACTTAGATAACATACACTATGTGAACCTGAAGTATACATCTTGTAATTCATACATGTCATCAAATTCTTCCAGATTCAAGAATTCCATAGCCAAAATCCTCTAGATTTCCTCCGAACCACTTCTGAATGGCTCGATCTTCAAAAATGTGTAAAGGGTCGATTTATGTGGATCTGGGCCCTTATATTTAATACCTCTCAAAAATTTCTAATCTTTAAGAATCTAAAACCAACCAAGAGAGGAACCAAAAAGGGGTAATCCAAATAGCCACCCCACAAGATACCCATTGAGGATTTTAGCACCATGGGAGCTCAACCACCTCATAAAGGAACATTTTGATACTAAAAAAAAAGAAAAACTAGCTCCTAACTACTCTCATGAGGTAGATACATCTCAAAATAGAGTATGTAACAATACGAAACAAGGTAAATACATCTCATAAACCCAATGTCCTACCACAACAAATTTAAGTAATTTTTCAAAAGATGATGTAAACATCAAATATCATGGGGTACTGAGGATGTATCTATGACTCAAATTCCCCAAAACTACCCTACACACCACCATGCTAACATAAGACATGCAAAAATGGGATAAAAACCCATGAAACACCTTCTCTTGGAAGTATAGTATCTATTTATGCCTCCTCTTTAAGGTCTAAACATCATCAACATAGATATCAACCTAATCGATGATGTGATAGTCCTCATGAAGATAACGACAGAGTTATGACACATAAAAAACATCATGTATCTAGATCATATTTGGAGTAACTTATATCTAATACTCTGGGTTACCATCACAAGCTAACACCTCAAAAGGACAAATAAACCATGCCAAAATCTTACACCAATGACCAAAACATCACTGGCCAAGATAGGGAGTCACCTTTTGGAAGAAAATATCCCCATCATTAGATTTTAGAGGTTACAACCAATGATAGAAAAAATATTTATAATGATCATTCATAGCTTTGATCCTCTCAAGAATCACCTAAGCCATCTCTGTTGTATTCTATACTAGTTTTGGCCTGATAATTGCTGACCCTCTGAACCTAGTACAACACAATAGAAAATATCTAGGTCATCCATACAATGTTTCAAATAGATACAAAGCATTGGTGGAGTGAATAATATTATATTAAGATAACTCCAATAAGGGAAGGTGTCTCATCCATGAACCTATAAAATAAATTTCCCAAGAGCACAACATGTCTTCAAGAGTCTAGATGGTCCACTCTATCTGACCATTTGTCTGTGGATAACAAGAAGTCCTAAGTCATCACTGATAACCAAATGAATGAAGGAGACCTATCCCCACCCTATAGGTAAAATGAGGATCTCAGTTAGAAATAATCATCTTCATGACTCTATAGAGTATCACTACCTCATATAGATAGTACCTTTAAAAAAGCCCCAATGATCTAGAATCCTTGAACTCTATAAAGTGGTATGATTTTGTCAAATGGTCCACTACCTCCCATATATAATCATAGCCTCCCTAAAATTGAGGTATATCAATAACAAATTCCATCTAAATTTCCTCCCAAATAGACTAAGGAACATATTTTGGTGGGAGAAAACCATTGGTAAAATATTTCTTGACCTTCACCTTCTAACATGCCAAATATTCAGAAACAAAATCTTCAACTGCATGTTTTAACATTGGCCACCAAAACTATCCACTCAAACCCCTATACATCTTATCCAAGATAAGATGTAACACCAATGGTGATCTTTGGAACTCCCGGAGAACCATCTCATGCATCACCAAAGGAAAGAAAATCCTTCCCTGAAAAAACACTGAGTGATGTTCATCTTCAAAACAACTATAAGGGGCCTCACTACAAACTACTAGGTCTCTCAAAACCCCCACCTCAAGATCTACCAACTAGAATTCATCTGCATACTTCACCAGATTTGAATATACCTTCATCAGAAAAATAAAGAATTTCCCCTAAATTATTCCATATCTAGATGTAATACTAAATGTTCTTCAATCACTCTCTAAGAATCAACAGATTCATGCACTAAGTTTCTTCTCAAATTTATACTTAGTGCATCATATAAAATATTCCACTTTCCATGTGTATACAAAATTTCAAAGTCGTAATCCTATAAGAACTCCATCAACCGATTCTGATGAAAGATCTAGTCATGTTGGTAGAAAACAGACATCATGCACTTATGATTGGTGAAGAGAGGAAAACCATCGCTGATGCGGTAATATATCCAAAACATTATGGAAAAAACTACCTCCCCAACTGGAGATTGTGGAGGGAATAGTTATGCTCATGGGGATTTAACTACAAAGACCCATAAGAAATGAATAATATATTCTATCTTAAAATACATCCCAACCTCTGATGAGAAACATCATAGAAAACCTAAAACTAAACTCCTTTTATTAGATGACAAATAAAGGGAACACTGAACAAATCCTCCTTTACATACTCAAAATATTTCTAACACTGATTAGTCTATAAGAAAAGAAGATCCTTTATTGTCAACACTGTTTGGGTAGTAACAACTCGAGGGAAATCATCTTCAAACCTCCTATAATTTCTTTCAAGAACAAGGAAATATCACACATCTACCACTATCTTTGGGTATTACCATTAAACAACTTCTTATATCATTTATGGATCCAAATTTACTCTCTAAAGAGATATAATATTCCCTTGGAAATAGTTTTCTCAATCCCAAAACATACACTTTGAAAACATACCAAACAACTATTCATGATAAAAAACATAAAAAATGACCCACAAATGCTCCACATCCTCCTCCCCAGTCATATAGTACACAAGGTTTTCATTGATGAAATCCATCAGGAACTTATTTAGAAACTCATAGAACAAATCATTCATTAACCACATGAACATAGCTTGATCATTAGTTATAGTGGACGAAATCGCAAAAAACTCATAATTCACATAAGGATAATAGAAAACAGTCTCTGGGATATCCTCATCCATTACACGTATCTAATAATTTCATGATCGCAAATTGATCTTCAAAAATAAAATTGTAACCTTCATTTGATCGAATAAATCTTCAATACAAGGAAGTGGAAACCAGTTCTTCACTACCACTTGGTTCGAGTGACGATAACCAATAGAGAACAACAAACAACCACTAGCCATCATAAAACAAATAGGTGAAACCCATTGTTACACATTAGTCTAGATAAAACCTCACAAAAATAGACCATGATGATGTATACACAACTCTGAAAAATCATAAAACTCCATTTTATATGGAGAAATCAAGATTGGACACATGCCTGGATATAGGTCAATCTTGAACTCGATCTGTCGTTGAGGGGGTAACGATACAACCTCATCTTGAAAGACACTCAGTAACTCTTCTATGACCTAGATAAATATTAATTACTAAACCTACAATGAGCACAACATCACCTCATCCATCAACCATGATAAGGACATAACATGACTCTGACCAATCCAAGGGTCTCGCTCATCGAAAAAAAACATCTGACTCACCATCAAAATAGACAAACACAACTTGCCTCTTGATGAAATCTATGATAGCCTACTCTAAATAAAACAAATCCATACTAAGGGTGATTCCATATTTTTTTATTAATAACCATATTAAATATCACTATTAGTGGTCCTTCCCCAACACCAACTCATAGTCTCTATATACATTAAGAAATTTATCTTTTCCACTAACTAGCATAGTTAATTCAAAGGGAATTGGAAGCCTCTCTACCTCAAGTCCCAATGTATGGAGAAGAGAAGGTGCTATAACGTATTGTGTACTTACCATATCAAACAAGGCATGAAAAAAAGTAGAAAACTTGGAAAGGACACCTAGAATTATGTTTGGCTCACCTAGTGATGGAAACTTTAATGTATGAAGCTGACCATGACCTACCTCATGACCTCTCTGACCATGATGAATGCCACATCCATGACCAACTTCTACTCTCTGATTATAGGGGTCATCCCAGGTTTGTCTAATTTCTTCCTAATATTCTCTTTGCTAATCCAATATTGGAGAAACTTACCACTAATACCTCAGCTCGAACTGCCTCTATAGAGGAGCTTTATGTGGAACAACTAGTGAATGTAGATTTCACTGAATGGTTTGGCATTATCACCGCTGATAACATAAGCCTCCCTAAAAACATGTTTTTGATCGCCTTCAATAGTCCATAGATCCACTACCCATAGAGAAATAAGACATTTAGGGCTGGGAACTATTATCAGCTCATTAAAAGCTCTTCTGTCCTAAAAAATGGGAACCCTGGAGAACATCATTGCTTCATGAGGAATCCTGATGACTCCCATCTCATAGTAATCCAGTATTTGATAGCTTCTTCTCAATGAACCATTCTCTTTCCACCACCTCGAGATACATATTCAGCATAAATTGGGTGACACGATATTGGATCTATGGACAGAAACCTTCCAATAAATTCCTGTCCCTAGTCTCTTCATCTTCCAATAGGTCTGAGTCCTATTGTAGAAGGTTCCTAAAATGGTTCCTAAACTCTCACACATAGGAGCTCCCTTACTGAAGGGTAAGAAACTCTTGACGAATGGTATCCTTCAAGGCCAAATAAATAAACATAGCTCTGAAATAGTCTCAAAACTCCTCCGATGAGATAAATAGAATCCTCACAATATACGAGGAATAAGAACTACCACTACCTCACTGTCTAACAAAACATCATCAATGCCTATGTTAAATAATGTTCCTTATATGAAAGGATCGAACTTAATTCTATCTCAAACACCTCCAAATAGTCTTCTATACCTATATCTTAAATGATCCCCTCATACATATGTATACTCTAGCACCAAAACTATCAATGTGTCCTCCTCCAAGTGTCATTATTCTGAACCAACATACTGCGAAGATTTTCTGTCATAACATGATGAACATATTCTACAAAAAACTGACGAGGATATAGAAATGGATCCATGCCTACAAAAGAAAAATTTGCTAGAGATCCTACACATAGAATGTGGAATACAATAACAATAATAAATTTTTTAATTTTATTTATTTTAGGTTAACCTATCATAAGGTATACCCATTCAAACAAAAGTGAAAAGAAGAATGATACATGATCTACTCCTAGGTTTCATCCATTCAACCAGTATCACTTTATTTTGTATCAACATTAAGATTAATGGTGTCTGTATCAGATCACAATGGGCCCTAAATACCCTTGTCTAAGCTGGTCTCCCTTATTTACAATGCTTTATAAACTTATCTAACACTATTTTCCAACCATCCCATGAAACTTTAGTTGTTCCTAACTCCAAAATCCATCATATCCCCTAAGAAGAAATCTGATACCACTCTATCACGACCCCCTATCCTCAATGTGTACCCATCATTGCCTAAAAATATTTTAAGAGAGATAGTGACACCTAAGGCCTGTCTCCACTAGGCCCTCGAGTTGGTGAATAGTACCTAGGGTTTAGTAAACCCATATATGAAAGGCATTTCCCTCTTAGAGATCACATGTGAAAGAGAGAGATAAGAAAGAAACCAAGCAATTTATTATTCGACATCATAAAAAAAAAATCCAAAGTTCACATATGTAATAGCGAAAAATAAATTCTACAATTTAATATAAAACTATATGTATGGAAAAGAAATTAAAGATGACATTGACCTTGAAACCCAAACAACTCATGCTAAACCCCAAGCTAGTGCTAACCATATTGATCTATATCCTTATCCAATTGACCTGAATTTTTATATATATAGGGTGAGTATAATAGTATACCCAGTAGGATCCTCTCCATATCATCTATTGCAAAGGTTAAAGAAATCCTACTAAATCATAGTGAATATCATGTGAAACTAACTTTTCAGGTAAACATGTATACTAATTTCCAAGACTCTCCATTTATACTCTCACAAGGTATTACATAAAAGAGAATATAATATAATAAAGAGTATCATTTGTAACCCACTAATACTTCCCACTAGTATTATGATCATCCCCAACATCTCACATCCTTAGACTCTCTCTCCAGAAATTCTTACCCATAGACACGTAGTCAGAGCACCACAACATGAACCTCTTAGAACAAACCACCAAATCCATTTAACCAAAAGTAACCAGGTAGTTTTCTGGAGGCACCACAGACTATATAACATGTATCATACATCATGTCTTATACCACAACCCATCGTAGACCATAAACTAAGTAAGGAACCTCAATCCATTACATCCTATACACATTATACTTATAGTAGTCCTTAGGAAACTATATCCCGAATACATGTGTCTGAAAATTACCAGAAGGCATTGCTTACTTCTAAAAAAATATATGATAAAACAAAACATCATTAATACCAAAAAAAGTTACTAGAAATAGAAGAGATATGGGCTACATGGTTTTTTCTGTCATCCATTCTCCCATTAGGATGTTAGGGAAAACACCCCCAATGCTTAAATTCCCTAGGTTGTTAGCTTCCCTAACAAACCCGGAGATTATTTTATAAAAGCAAAAAATGTACATGGTATGATACAACTAAAAGCCAAACTATGTGTAGAACATAGTCTTGGACTCAACTGCAACTAACTACACTTGGACTCCTAGCTTCCACTACTAGGACTAGATATCCTATAAGAACAAAACAATTTAAAGAGATAAATTAAATTATTTTATCCATTTTCTTCTATTTAAATTTACATTAATTAATTAATTAACTATTAGTTTACCATTACCACTTTCTACATTACATTTCATATCCATTACATAAATGATACTTTCACTATAGACATAAAATAATTGAATCCATGACTTCTTAGCATTATAACCTTACCACAAAATCTTATTATGCCCCAACCCCATGGGATACTAATTTATTATATTTTAAAATATTATTAATTCTCATATTACTAGGTACTCTATGAAAACATCCCAATCTATTAAACAAGGTATACAACCAAGAACATCAATCTACCTTAAGAAGTGGGGAAATGAAACAGATAAAAAAACCTAGCCTTTGAAAAAAAACAAATTTGAACAATCATCCTTATTTTATATCAATGGGTAATCCCATATTACAACACTTCTGTCATCTCTGGTGGTGTCCTTGACACCAACATTCATTTATTGGTACATCTTACCATCACATGCATCAACTGTTTCCAAAAAATCAAGGCCTCTTATCCCCATATACTACAACATCCTTCCAGGATAATCCAACCTACGCTCACATCACGTTCAGGCCTCCCTTCACTATATCTCAATGCTCATATACTGAGGAAATAAAAAGTATTAGGATACAAAAATGAAATAAATAAGGCAACTAGGACCTCAAAACAAGGCACTCTTCCTTCTCACACAATAAGCTCTCATAACCCCAAATAAAAAGGAAATCGGCCTTCACAAAAAAACGGGAAACCCATGACCAAAAAATAAATTATATATTATTAGACAACCAATAATTATTCCATCTTGAATTCCCTAATTCATTAATTATTGGTTCCAACTATGGTAAACATAAGAAACAAGATATCACACACTGTTAAAAATAAATTAACTATTAATTTAACATTCCATTAATTATTTTATATTTCTTTTCATTCTATGGGTTCATTAAAAAAATCAACTAAACATGTACACATGCATAAATTTTATTATCTTCAAATTACAACTACAACTAGATTCATTAAACATGTATCTTTAAATTCATTTTATCCAATTACTTATCAATTAATTATAACATTATGTTCGTTACCAACTTCCATCAAGAACAACATTATAATCTAATAAAGGAATAGATATAACACTATCTAGAAAAACATAAGCTAAAAAGTTATTTCGATACAGAAAATCAATATCTCCATGCGACTGATATAAATTATTTAATACAGTTCATGTAATTATTAGTATAATTTCATCGCAATCCAAGAGGATAAATAATGACAGATCAATGATTTCATGTAAATAAATAGGGAAATAAAGAATCCACTACCTAATAATGGTGTCAATTCCCCTTGAATCGGAACTGAGAAACACTATAAATTTCCAATCACCAGTCTTTCAAGAACTGCATCCACTTGAAGGTGTCTCATAATAACCAAAAAAACAAAAACCAAGAGAAACCCCATTAGAAACATGAGAGATCATCTTCCATTTTATTTATTGGAAAAATAGAGGAATATAATTGACGAAACCCTAAGAAATGAGGTATATCATACCTGGGATCAACATGGATCAGAGATAGAAGACTGATGATCAATTATTGTCAAAGGAATATCTGAAACACCTAGAATAGAGGCACTGAGCACTAAAAATTGTGTAGAATAACTTAAACTATGGGGTTTGTGAAAAACATGATCAATTGAAACAATATAAAATTTACAGAATCATTGATTTACATGATGTTTAATTTCCTTTTACATCGTGTAATCCTTAGGGTTTTTTTTTCATCGAAAAAACATGTTGAATTTTTATTATTTAACCCCAAAAACATACACACCATGAAACCGACTTACATGATGTGTAATTCATACACGGTGTGTAAAACATCATCTTTAAACCAATTAATTCCCACACTCCTCGAGACATCCTCCAAGAATTGTCCAAGAAACTCACTCTTTAGAAACTCACAAATGGTCGATCCACATGGATGTAAGACCTCAAAATGATGGATAGTATTATTTAAAAAATCATATTACATTTTTAAATATGTTTCCTACTTTGATAGTTATTTGATTAACTGGGGAATTATAGATAAATCTGTATTATTTATTCAACATGAATATTTGATGATAAGACACAATGTTTATTAATTAAACAAATTATTTGATATATGATGAATTATTTGAAATAATATGAAGTGGGTGGGGTTCAATTATAGATAAACCATTGATGAATTTATTGGTTATTATAATATGACTTCATTTGGAAATTCAGAGTAGTTTAATTAGCATTGAGAATATATCTTGACAATAAAGCTCTCAATTTTTAGGGAAACATGAAATCCAATAATTAGTAATTTACTATTTTGATAATTTAGTTGTTATTATTATTCACACAATTTTCATTGAAATTATCTATATATTCACTTCATTCTAATTTTCTTGATTAAATTGAATGTGTTTGAGTTATCTGTCTGGCCATATTGACTATTCCTTATCCAGATATATCTGTAGAATGTGTGCTCTGTTATTTACATTTTTAAGATGAATATGGCGACTTATTAATTATTTATCCCATTTTACATTCCTTTACTGATAATTTTATCTTAGCCTAGTTTTGGTTCCTTTCTATAGGATATGAAGAAGAAATATTTTAATCAGCTTTCAAGGATCCAGTTTATTTTACATTGTAAAGTATTATGTTTTGATTTATTTTCCCAATATAAAATGGGTATTATATATGTAATATGGTTTTCCAAAATTTCTAAACTGATTGTCCCTTCATGATTTGATACATTTTAATAATTCAAATGAAATAAAGTAAGGCAATAACTCTAAAATTCTAGTGTTAGACATTATAATTGGGCATTGAGTTGACGATTTATATTGTTTTATAAATCTGATCATCTGTTTGTTATTGGTATGGGTGTGTTTTGAGTATGGTTTACAAAGCATTTCCTGTAGATTTAGTATCATTGTATACCCTATTAAATGTTACACTTCATATACTTATTATGAGACTTAATGTATAATGGCATATGAAATTATGATGATTCTTTATAAGGTAGGTATTCATTTGAGTCATTAGAGGACACCGAATTTTTTAGAATCATAAATGGATCCATGAACATAATATGTATACGTTACTTATTGATAATAGTGATTGTCTTAATTCTATGTGTATACATAGTATCATATTATTATTATGTGATTTATTATAATTACAATTTTTCTGCAATGATTTTATGAAAATTAACTTCTCTACAAATGGAATGGAATGGAATTTACCTAATATTCAATAAGGACTTCATAAAATACTATGTGGTCTATTTGTGATACCTTTAATGAAATGGTGATGGTGACCCATTTTAACAATTTCATGGAGGTGATAGTCAATTTTGGATATTGATTCCTGAATAAAAATAATTTTTCATTACTATAATGTAATTTTAAAAAGTGTAGTGGTTATCTAAATAAGATATCAAATCAAAGATGAAATTGGAGTGGTTAATTTTTTAATGATTTATCTTTGGGTAAATCAAGAATTTTTAAAGGTTTAGTTTTATATAAGGGGACTACAGTATGATTTCAAAACAATGACTTATTTTTTCAAATCAGGTTTTCACTAGATATTGGATAAGGTCATTGTGTGATAAATGATGTAATGTTTTTCCATTTTTAATTTTTTTAATGGTTATATTATATAAGATTTATAAGAATGTAAAAAAGGAATTTTTAATAGAATTTATTATTTAGTAGACTTGGTGATGTTGATTCACTATTTTATATCGTTTACAATTCTTTGTATATCTGATTGAATTTGAGTTTCATTTTATGTTTTATTTAGTTTCAAGATGATCCGTGATAAAATAGGAACCATATGTGAAACATTACCTTGCGAGATGAGTTATTCACATTGGTATTGGTGGTCTAGTGACATTATATGTTATTAGTGATGCATGGGACCTTTGAAGATTAATTATAGTGTGAATATTGAGTCTTAATATTGTGAGTAACCCAAAAGAATGTTTTATGAACTGAATTCGATTGAGATATTATTAAGTAATCACACATTAGTTTTTAGGATATAGGTGTACAATATTGTAATAGCATGCGATAAATTTATATTGAAATATTTTTGGGTGTAACCATTCACCATTATCCTTTGTTCTATATACATAATTTTTGGTTTGTTTTTTCCAAATCATTTTTTGTTATAATAGAAAAATCTTCATAACGTCACCCCTTGAGGTGGGAGATAGTCTATGTGAGGTTCTAATTCACTGTTAATTCCAAATAAGGGAAGTATGCTCGGTGTAATAATGATCCAATGTATGGATCATGTTATGAGATTAGGATTTGTCTGTATTCATTATTAGTTTTTATAGATTATGCATGTACAAAATCAAGTGACAAGGAATATACCCTTTGATTCAAATTTGTATATGACATACATCTTGATATATATACGAGGTTACATGATTTATTGTCTAAAAATATTTATTGTTTGATATATTGAAAATGTAGTATAAACACTTCTACTTATGTGGTTATGTGTGTTCCTTATACATATTGTGAACATAGGGTTTATCTATAAGTTATTTATTCATTGATATTATAGACTTGGTGAGATGATTGATGAGGATATTGGTGAGATGGTGAGAGGTACATGAGTGTCAATTCCAATTGTATATGAATGAGCTGACACACAACCATTGGTTATCCACCTATAGTACACATCTCAATGGGAGACTTAATATTGATGAAAATGATATTGATATGGTATCTGAGGGATTATTATATAGTTTTATGGATTTATTATTGTATATTGTGGTCCGTATGCAATTCTATATTGTGATATATGAGATTGTGCCAGAGGCTCCTGATCGGTAATTTGTTGGTAGATCTATTTTAGAATGGGTAGTTTAAATTCTTAGAGGATGGGAAATATGAATTTTATTTAATATGTCTAATCCACATTAATTATTTTGAAATTTTATTTTATCCTTGTATTTTTTAATTAATATTTGATGCATTAGGCCCTCTATAACTATAATTTTTGTTTCCTTCTTCATTTCCTAATCATTATTATTGGTTCTCCCTAAATGGTTTCTTATTATTATATTTATTAATGAGAATTTAATTTCCATGATATTTTGGTTTTTGGTTATTTATGGGTAGTGATACAAATGATGGGTTAGGTGGGAATCATATCAGTGAGTTTTTTAATATAGATGTTTCTTTTGAGTTTAAATGTTACGAGATGATAATGGATAAGTTGTATAAGTAATTGAGTTAGGAATTTACATGTAAATTATATCATATGTATAAATGACCTGAATTGAAATGGGTAGATCTTCTATGAGTGATTACGGGGTGTGTATTATATCCATGATGGAAGAAATATTTTTCCTTGTATGGGTATTCATGGGTTCAAGAATCTAGTTATCTTGAGTAACAATCACCGTATACTTTCATGAACCATAGACATCACATGAATCAACCAGGTCATAAGAACTAAGAATGTCATAGTGAGTAGGGGTGTCCTACATGGTCAATGGAATCCTCACCTACTTATGTACATGACCTCAGTTACTATGTACATAGATAAAATGAAATAGTTAAATTTAGGTAGTAATATTAATTTTTGAGATGCACTAGTGTGTTAAGATAAATAGTGACATAGAGGCACATGATTTAGTAAATTTAGTTAACGATAATGGATAGATGATATTTTTTTTAAAAGAATTATTACATTTTCTTTAAATAAATGGATTTCTTTATAATTATACTTATTGAATTGTGTTATATATATTTATAAATCTACTCTATTTTTTTTAAAAATAATTATATTTAGTATAATTGAATTTTATATTATACACTATATGAAACTCACTTGCATAATTTTATATAATGATTTGTTTTAGGTATTCCTATTACATAGATTGGTAATTGTAAATTTTTAATAGATTTAAGAATAATCCATGTAGGTTATATTTGGGGCCATTGTGTCCTCAAATTGTCTTGGATATTTATACTATTTAATAGCCTCTTAGATCTAGGGAATCACACATTGTTTTATACAAAACCCCAAATTAATTATTTTTTGGGTAGAATATTATGAGGTATTAATAAGTTGTATCATAGAAAAAGTTTAACAAGGATAATCTTAGTTAGAAATGGATATTTAATATTATAATGTAGGAGGGAGGTATGATTAATTATTATCTAGAATGGTATTGAATGAAACACATTTTCTCAGGGGATTTTAAATTTTGGGAATAATAACTCTAGGTATGAGTGTAATTTTAAGAAGAGAGTTCTAGTTTTCAATAGATGAGACTTGGGGCGAGTATTTAGAATTATCAAAAATCCGGTCATAGTGTCCCAAAAATTATGAAATCAGTATATTTATTTTTTATTTCCTCCCAAAAAAAATCAAAAAGAAAAATAAAATTCATACAAATAGAAAAATGAATTAATAGAAATCTTGAGAAATCATAATTGTCCCCAACATAGTAATTTTTCTCTGATTAATCATTGATCCTTTATCCCTAAAAATTGATTTCGTATTCTATATCATATGATGATCTACCTCAAAAATCCCTCCTCGATTCAACCCATCATTCTATTATAATATCCCAATCATAATAATCCATCCTCTCAGGATCATCTCCAACCTATTATTATTTATCATCAGTTTTCCCCAATTCTCACATTATGTTGAAAATGCACCATATCATTGGTACATAATTGTGAAAGATCACATTTTTCATATAAATAATTGAGATGTATAAAACAAAATTGCACAAAATTATTCATTATATGAATGCCCATGAAATTATAAATATCCATAATTCACTTCAAAACAGAAAATTAACCCACAAAGTGAGGTTCCCATATCTATTGGTTCTTGCTTCTTCTATGTACGTACCAAAATAATTCCCAAAAGAAGAATATACCCCAAATATAAAATGTAATATCTATCCTTGATTATTACTATTAGAAAATAATCAAATATGATATTTCTCTAATGTATTTTTATTTGGTAAACCAAATCCTTCATCTACAACAAAATTGTTTGTCTGAAAAGTTATTTAAATCTTAATTCCACCTAGTAAAAAATAGAATATAATGAAATTCCGTGAAAAATATTTAATAGTTAAATCTAAATAATTTATTTATAACTATTATTCTAAAAGTATACTATTAGATGAACATGATAATCCAATGATATCAAATAATACAACATTCAAAATAAAAGAATATCATCCAAAGTCTCGACGAGTTTTTTTCTCTTGTTATCTTTATGTGTTTGATATGGAATAATCATCTTTAGTTGATTATACATCACTTTTTATAACCCTCTCCAAAATTCAAAATGGAACTAATCATACCTATTGACCATGATTGGTGATTGTGCTTCAAAATTCTAAGTACCTCACCAATATATATCTCACCCTAGATTAAAACAAAAAACATATCCTAAATAGGAAATAAGTGGGATGACATCTTTATTTGATCCATAACTATAAATATAAATTCCTGATTCTATATCATTTTTTGGAAACCTATCATGAAACCCATAATACTATTTTCTAACTTCACTTTTGGGTATAAGAAGGTTTTATAAATTATATATATGTCACTAGTTCTCTACCATTATTTTTTGAAAAGTACTGATCCAATAAGAATAATTATATATTTTATACATTAACCATTACCACTAAAACTATCATCTAGTGTCTTGACCTATGTTTGTAACTCGAGTAAAAAATATGTGTCATGATTATAGAACACACTAAAGTAAAACCTTTTTATACTAAATAAACCACCACCATTTCATTGACACCACACCATATAAAGAATCACCTATATTCTAGTATTTAGATTCAAAATTTAATTACTTCTTTACATGGTCTAAAAGTTAATAATTGAAATTTATAGGGTGTTACATTATGATTATACATTCATAATGGTCTTCCAGATACATAATCAACATTAAAAACACCATCTATTGTTTATCCTCTAATTTTTCATAAAATAAAATTTCAAAATTATGGAATCCACTAGAACATTAACCATCCCTAACAAATAAGAACGGAAATATTGGATGTCTAAAGATACTCCACCCAAATTCATTGCCATAGGTACAAATCCTAGTATGAGAATATGCACCTCTGACTCGTAAGATTCTAATACACAATGAAAATGAAACCAAATAGGTAAGGTCTCCAAATCATTATGTAATAGTAAATCACCACCCAAATAATATAATCAATGATATAGATATTCTAATTTGGTCATAAATTACGTGATCCATGAATAACCATCCCATTCCCATACATTAGCACCCATCCCAATACTGTACAAGATATATCAAAATACATGTGGAATCCTTCGGAAGAATCATGAAATATTAACATGTGAATATATTTTATAAAATATATATATAATCATCCATTAATGAGAAAATCTCTTCCTCATAAAAAAAATTCATTTCAAAATCAATTCCAGCAATAAAAATATGAACTTTTGAATGTCCTCAATGAATATTTGGCAGTATCATCATAATCTAAGGATTCATGGAGTCTCAAAGTCATTCATGGAATGATACAAATTAATTTATGGATAATTTTTATATAAATAACATGTGGTAAACTTCTCAAAAATATTATTCCATAATAACATCAGCTCCCATAACCCAAAATTAGATTTGGATAAATTATATGTTCCAAGATCCTAGAGTCCCTTCCCTTTTTAATTTTTGGGTTGTTGAAGAACCCATAAGTGTTTTCATTTTTAGAGAGTATTTTATCTAAAAGGGGGTTCCATTACAATAAATTCCATCGATGTGGTGTGGAGAGGAGTATTGTTTCCAAAGGGAGGTGGTTGCAATGTAGAGGATATTGAATTTGGTGTAGTGGGATCGATTGAGTATTTTTGGGACAATTACTTTTTACAAATTGATTTTACATGGTGGTGGAAAATGTTATAGGACCATAAATGGAATATAATATTGAATCTTGGATCATAGTTTTTATATCATATTAGTTTTTTAGTATACATCCAAATCATGGGTAGTTGTGTCCTGGTGGTTGGGCTATTGTGTAGACTCCCTATTGCTAAAGAGGGAACTACAGAGTGGGTATAATGGTTGAACTACTAACCTCATATCCAAATTTATAGGTAAATCCTATGGATATTATAAATGTATTTCAATAGGTTTTATTGTATCATGGTCTGTCATGCTATTCCATAGATTACTATATGTTATCCAGTTATTTGTAGTGGTCCCTAAGCTTGCATCAGGGTCCTTTGTTTTCCAAAATTTTTATAAATAACCTAGGTCTATTGAAATCCTATTTTCTTCCACTTCATTAAATAGAAGCCTTATAAAACTGAGGTTGTTTTTATGGATTTTAATCCTTATATTATTAGGATTAACACTGATATCCCATGATCAATCCGGGGAAATTTGAGGTAGTTTTTGTCTTGCTTTTCTAGTTATTTCTCGTTGGTCAATTTCAATTACCCATGTTTCCTCATTAAATGTTATGGAAGTTTCTTTATACTGTTATAATAATATAATATTTCTTTTACTTCTGGTTTTTGGTGTGTCATCCTTAGAGGGAGGTAGTTCTAGCATGAGTTTTGATCAAAGATTGTCAATGTTGATCCACTCTCGTGTGGAAAAAATTAACACTTTTAAGATAGGGGATTCATTTATACTATTTTATTTATGTTTAGTCATAAATTTTCCATGGTTTAAAACTTTTCATATTATTGGAATTAAAATTATGATAATACAACTATATAAAGGAATGTAAATTTTTATGGATCTTACGATCACACGTTATTGATTTAGACATTGATAATGGGTTTCCTCTTGATTTTAAAGATAGTTTGTTATAAATACCATGGTTTTATTGAATTTTGTTAAGTTTGGTTTAGTATATTTAACCTTATTACATAAGTTAAATAATACAAATCATGAATCAATTTTTCTTCTAAACAATATAAAGAGGAAAGTTTAATAAATATCATGTACCATGTAATTTTAGGTTAATAAATTGACACTAAATGCATGTTTGTTTAAATTTGTTACACCATGTATTAATGGAATTGATAAATCTCATGAATAATTTTAATATCTATTGATGATAATAATTAACATCTTGTTATTTAAGAGTTATTCTTCTCATAGTTTGATGAAAGAAGTTTTATCCTAGAGAGATGGTTTCAAAAATTTGATAACATGTTATTACAAGTGGCTTATATTACCCATAGATGGAAGATATATATAATGAATAAGTTAATTAAAGATGGAATTATCCTCAATTTTGTTATAAAGTTTAATCTTACGGACTGATCATGATTTCTTTTTATAAATGATTGATTCATTGAGTTGGGGCTCCTTAAATCCCATTTTCATGTAGAGGCTGAATGTAATTTTCATGGTCTGAGAATTTTCTGTTGACTATAGAAGTTTTTTACATTCTATTTTCTATGGATGTGATAATTGATATAGGATGTGATATGAAACTAGAATGGATGATGAGATATGGATGAGGAGGCCCTATGTTGTTGTAAGAATTAGAAATATTGACATACATGGTGGATGCATGTGGGTGTCGGGGATGAAACCAGAGATGAAGGAATGAGTTGAACCTAGGCTTACCCATTTTTATTATTCTAATTATTGATATTCATACATATTGAATATTTTTAATGGAAGAACTAGCTATGTTTTTTCTTATTTGCAGACCATTCCACATTTATTTTAGAAACTATATCAACATGGCTGCATCTAATTTGGTGGGGGATTATAATATTTTCCAAGATTTCCATTAATTATTTAAAGTTTATTAATTATTAATTAACTGTTTTAACCAATGGGGTAGATTGAGTTAGAATGAAAATGAATGTTTCTTGAGAACCATGGACTCTGTTGAATGATTTCTAGATGACATGGACTTCTCATAATTGGTTAATGAAATAAATCAAGAATAATATTTATGGTTAATGAGTTTCTTAATATAATGATCATGATTAAAAATGAAATAAGAAAAATAATTCAAGATTTCTAATATTCTTTTCTGTTATATTATATTTACTCCGTGGCAGCCGATGTTTTGTGTCTGAGTGATAATAACTAAAATTTATCTTAGATGAAGTTTATTACCATAGTGAAGTTGTGAGCTATATTATATCCTTTAGGTTGTTTTCTTTTGTACACTACCATAAACACCTCAGTTAGGATAACTAACACCCATTAAACTTCAACTGGATATTATCCCCAACATATGAGTGGGAGGATAGATGGTCGACTAATCCCTTTTCACCCACTCCCTTCTCTTGGTATTATTTTGGGAAAGTGAAATGGTTGTTAGTTTACCATATGTATGTGTAGAGGTATTTAATGGATTTTTGTTATTTCATATTATTATATCTTCATATATAGTATCCAATGCAATATCATAGTTATGATGTGTAAATGATGTTATGGCTTAAGCTACTATAATCCATGTATGGGATGTAATAGTTTGATGTATAATACTATATGTATGATATGAATCATTTGGGTTGTGGTTTCTATATGAAACCAGATGGATAATATATAATGATGTGATATGGGATGTTGTGATGAAATGATGTCTGTAGTGCATGGTGTGTTACATATGCCAATTGCTTGCAGGTTGGATATATTTGGAGAGATATAGCTCAACACAAGCGATTGTGGGTTAGATCCAAAAATTAGTAGGGTAGTGATAGTAGGGTACCCATGCTTAAAATTATGTTATAATATCTTTTTTTTGTTATACATCATAAGAGATTCACACAGTGAGAATGAGGACATAATATATCTATTTAGATTATGATTTATTTTCACTAATTGTTCAATGGGATTTATTATACATTCTTCATATTTTTCATGATAATATATTTAGTGTATTATATTGAAGATACCCTTTTTATATATATGATATTTGTAGGTCATCAAGATAAGTATGTATATTAGGGTGTATATTATTAACTCATGGTTTTTATTAGCTATTTGGTATTTTTGGTCATGGCTAAATTTACCATTTTGGTACAGGAAGTTTTTATTTTAGTTCTTTTCTGTACTTTATGATATTGTATATATGTACTTGGTATATATATATATGTGTGTATACTCATATATTTGAAGGATTTTATTAGATAAAATTTCATTTCTCTCTCTTACACAACTTATCTTAGATGGTAATTCCATCCAGCTTTATGAAAATTATACC
Organism: Viscum album; assembly: GCA_963277665.1. Lineage (NCBI taxonomy): Eukaryota > Viridiplantae > Streptophyta > Magnoliopsida > Santalales > Viscaceae > Viscum > Viscum album. The sequence continues at coordinate 1,346,726,415 of OY728132.1, forward strand.
CATAGTGATAGTCACTAAACTAGTGCTAACTAAAGGTTTGATGTTAGTGGTAACCATCCTCCTTATCCCATTACTATCCATTTTTGGCTAATCTTTGTGAGGAGGGGTAATGATAGAGTTATTTTAGAGGTTCAGGCTGAGGGATATGATGGTTTTTGGTGTTAGGAATAGGTGAGACTACAGGGGTTTGTGAGAAAATAACATATGTTATGTTTTGTAAGGAATGTAAACATAGTAATAGATATGAGATAATAATTTTTAGGTCCCACGTTATCGAATTCATGAACAATTATTTATATTTAGTTTTCTAAATGAAGTGAAACTACATGTAAGTTATATACCTAGGGAATGAACACACATTATTATTATTTTCTTTATTTTTTGAATGGGTATACGTTGGGAGTAGGATAACCATAAAGAAAATTAAATTGTATAAAATAATTAATATTAAATATTCTCTATTCCAATATTATTATTCACTAAATTTTTTTTCCATTTATAAATTCATGGGTCCAGGTCTATATCATCATTAGGGTTTCATATAAAATATTAAATATATTGATGAAAATGATCAATGAAGAGTAGAGGTTTATTATTAAGAAACAAGGAGAAGTATACTCTAAGAGTTTTATCTCTAATGTATACTAAATTAAGATGGGTCTATTTCATAAATATTCACAAAATACTGGTTAGAGGAGGTAGAAACCACTTTCAATGAAAACCATTATCAAATGGGGAAATAGGTTTTACTGGTATAGTGATATTGGGTGGAATTTAAAGGAATTTGGGGATCTTGTTCCCTAAGGATCATAAGTATTTGTTGGTCTCATGAAAAAAGTTAAGAGATCAATTATGTCAATAGATTCTTCCTTTGATCGAATATGCATCCAATCTCTAGGAGTTAGTTAGAATTATTCTAAGAAGTCATAAAATGGGAAAATATTGGGATCTTTTTTAGAAACCTTCCCCAAATATACATTAGACATATTTTTATATAAATATTCAAGGGTAAGGAATTTTTAGGAATCTCTGTGTCCAAAGATCCTTCATTAGGTCACCCCATACATTGTATTGACATATCTCAATGTTCTAGTGAGAGAATAGGTTTTGAAGATGAAATTAGAGAGAACAATGTCTCCATGAGAGGGGAATCATCAATATTCCTCTAAAATAAGAGCAATGGTCTATGGTTCTCAGTTTCCTAGACAGAAGAGATTTTGGTCAGTTTGGGGTATATCCTATCCCTATTCATCATATCATTTCACTAGGTGTGGTGGATATTAGGAATCTTTAAAGGGGTAAGATGCATTATTTTATTATAGAGTTTGAGGTCAACATTAGTGAGAGTGTCTAACCTTATTAGTAGTTAGTGTGAACCTGGTTTTCTGCTTTAGATTCCACTATTGAGGTAAGTTTAGGTTAGGAAACAACAATAGGGTGTTAAAGTTTTGGATAAGTGGAGATTAGAAGGGGTGGGTAGAGGATAACCCTAATATACTCCACATACTCATAGAATATCATCTATCCATACAGATGGTCATTAGTAGGGTTTGATAGAAAATGTATTTTGTGCTAGTAAACTTAATGCCAAAGTGTTCCTAGCATCGGACAAACCAAAAAACATTTGAGGCTCTATTTTATTTTTTCAACATGGGTTTATAAATGATTTGATTAATGGAATATACACTTCTTTATATCACTTACCATTGAACATGTTTTGGGACATATGATAGAAATGCTTCCACTGACCAATCTATTGATCGGATTAGTTAGAGGTCTAGTTGAATTTTATGATGTATGTAAAGACTATAAGATAGTACCGGGGAGACCCATATTGAGGATACTTATTTTTTTATGGATACAACTATAAAGGATCATACTAATCATGTATTAGTTGTATTTAGTGTATAATATCATGGATTTTATCTAGATATAGGCCTGCCTTATATGATCCCAATGGATATCTAGCAGGGTTCATTGGCAAGCGAGAACCATTGATGGGTCAAAGTAATGTTCAATACTCATCATTCATTAAATTATATATGATGAAGAGTTAATTGATGGTTCAGGTGAATGTGTTTCACCGGATTGTATATGTGTAACTTGATTTTTTTTCTTATAACGGTTGTGGTGTTAACCACTTGATGAGAACTACTTTAATGGTGGTTTTATCCATCTATTATATATTCGTCAATGGATGTTGGAGGACATATTTATGGATTTTTCTAATGATTTTACTAAAGCTCAGGGAGGATATCATGCTATAGGGGTGAAATTATATTTTTTTGTAAAAATCAACCCACTTTATATTGAAAAGGGAATCATAATTAGTGAAGGGTTTTAACATCATGTATTTATATACGGTGAGAAGAATCCATAGAGTCTTAAGGATGGACATATTATATCATGATCATAGTTTTACCACCAGGGTGTAGAGAGGTATCCAAAAATATTGAAATTCTTATTTATTCCATAACACTAAGTTTAATCCCCATGTATATGGTATGATAGAGAAAAAATTATATACTCTTGATGAAATACTGGGTTCTCATATACATGATTTATCAGGATCATGGATGAGTTACTTTCCCTTGGAAGATAATTTTTAAAATAACTTTAATTAACCCAATTTTATAGAACTATTTGATTATTTTTTCAACTTGCCATTATGTTCTCCATTATACTAGAATGGGGTGAGAGTGTCAGCAATTTCTAGACTAGAAATATTGAATAATATGATAGATATTATTTAGTTATTTTTTGAAAGGATTAATGTTGTACACGATCATCTAAAATAATATTTTAATAATAAGAGTTGTCCATTGGAGTTCGATGATAGATATCATTTATTCAAGAAGGGGACTACTCTTCATGGGAATCAATGGTTTGGTTGAGGGATTAACCTTTATTACCATTTTGGGCCTCCTATGATGTTTTATTTTATTGGATTCATATTATATCTGATATAGATTACCCCATATAATATCGATAAATAATTTCTTTCATGATTTTTATCTCTTCTAGTACCATTGTGATGAATCACATGTCATCTATTGGATCGAGACCAATATTGATGATGATACAACAATTGAGTAGTCGCATGTGGTGATAAAGAATAACAGAAAAAAGTTGTTTTTCTGGGAATTCTATTCCCCAATATTTTTTTCCATTAGTGTCTTTATAGAATGGAAGAGAGTACTTGAAAAAATTAGTTTTAGATATTTCCTTAATTTATTAATTTTTTTCTATTCTCATATAATGATTTTCATTTTTAATGTTAATTTTTTTCTTTTATTTGATGTTTTTCTCATATTTCCTTTTTTTTTGTAAAATTTCCCCTTATTTTTAAGGTATATTCCATTTTACTTATTAGGTGTTGTTTTTGAATTCCATGGTTTTCTATATTTAACTAATTAGATTGTTTACCTCATATGAGTGAATGGTCCATGAGGGGTGTCTCATGGGGTGGATGTTTGGAATACACTTTCTATCTTTATTTCTCTTCGGGTCTTGTTATAAATTATTGAAGATGAGAATGATTTGATAGATATAAAATGTAAGTTTAAATTTCCTCTCATCCCTTAACTTTGTGATATTTGGTGTTGGATGCACTTGGAGGTGGATTTAAGGTTTTTGTAGATTTATTTGGGGGGTCCACAACAAAAAATAGCATGGTTGAGGAATGGAGAGATGTTTTGTTCTATAAGGGAGGTGGATATAGTATATTAGATACAAAATATTTTATATTGGGATTAATGGGGTGATTAGGGGGAAATGCCATTTTAAGGAATTGCTACACCAGGGGGGCACGCAACGACATACAACATTTCTTAGTGTCGAATATTGCATCATGGGGATAGGTGGCCTCACATCAATTGGTTTTGAGTATACATAAAATAAGGTGTAGTATTCCTAATGTTGTTGCGAAAAAATATAGAATACCTATTTAATAATAGTGTTATATGGTGTGACAGTTTGGGTTATACTATAGTCCTAGTATCTTCCTATACATCTCAAGAATTTATTTGACCATGATTTGCTAAAGTATGGTCCCCCATACATAGAAATAAAACTCCTCATGCCATCTAGTACTATGGTATGGTCTCTTGGGCTATGTTTTCATCTACAATTTTTATAATATCTATAAATAACCTAAGGCCATAGAAACATGGGTTTCTCCCACTTCATCTACTAAAAAACTGGGAACCTCAGAGTTGATTTCTATATCATTGAAGACATTTTCAATAGGGATTGAACCAATATTTCTATGTTCATCAACAGGAATTTGAAGAATAATATATTACAATTTTATATATATTTCCATCTATTCAATATCATTTCCACCCATTTCTTCTTTATAGGTTATTATGGTTTATCTTCATCATTATAATACAATTTTCTTGTCTATTTTTTGGAATAATAATGGCATGAAATCCAAGAAGGGATGAAATTTATTATTGGATAAGTGATAAATGAACTACAATTTTGATCCATACATGTGTGAAGATCATGGACACATTTGAGGTAGTGGATTGCTGATTATCTCTTTTACATACATTCATGAATTGATCATGGTTTCGTACTTTTTATGGTAGTTGAATGGTTCTAATAAACATCTAACTAGTTGAAATACTGAATTTAGATTATAGTTAATGTGATAACATGTTGTTACATTCCACCATGATAATGGTTTTCCATTATATTTCATAGATATTATGATATCTATACTACTCATTTTTACCATGTTGTGAAAAATGGTTTAGCATGTTGAAATTGATAAAATTGGATATGTTATATAAAACCAAAAATAAAATTTTTTCTAAATAACTTAATGGGGAATGTTTATTAATTATGTTAAATCTTTGAAATTTATGATAATCAAATTGATGATAATTTTATGTTTTTCTAATGTTTTAAATACACGTGTTAATGGATTTCATAAAGAACATTTGAATGTTTATTCTTATTGATGATAATAAAAAATTCTTTTTATTTGATAATTTTTCTTCTCACATCATGATGAAACCAGTTTTCTTATATTGATCATGTTTAAAAAAATTGTAGATTCTTATAATTAATTCCATAAGTAGAAATAATTTGGAACCTATAAATATTGTATTGTTTATTCATGATGGAACAAAAATATTTGTTTGATATAGTTAAATTATTGGGGATGAGAGTGATCATTTTTTAAAGAAGGATGGATCACTTGTGATGGGGGGGGGAGAGCACATTTTCATGTAAAGGATGAAGACCTTATTTTTAGTAACTATATTTCTTGGTTGACTATTCCTGTCTGTTTGATTGATTTCAGTGTGCTATTCATTTTAACCTTACTATGCTACATGATATTATCCTGGGATAGGTGAGCTTGTTATGAATAATGATATATGTGTGTGGAGTCCCAAATAAGATGTTGTAGTTGACACATGTGATGGAGATATTCATAGTGATATGCATGTGGGTGTTAGGCATGGAACCAAATATGATGGAATGTGTTTAATATGTCATAATACATTGTTTTTTTGATAATTTTTGAGTGTTATACTTATTCAATCTATTTAAAGAATGGATGTCTTATTTTGTTTGTATATATGTAATCAATTGTGCACTTTTTTTTATAGTTGAATATCCCTAGATGCATTTGTTTTGATGTTATCTTAGGATGTTTTCGTAGAGTAACTAGAACAAGGAATATTTAAAAATTTCTACTTAATTTGTTTATCCCATGGGATTGGTAATTTGGGAATAATAATGAAGTGATCATGATAATTGTTTACTTGGTAGACTTATGCCTAGAGGGCATAGACTTCACTCTATTTGTTAATGAAATGTATTTTTAATATCATTGATGATTAATCTGTGGTTAATTAGTGAATTAACCAAATGAAATATTGTAAAGGTAAATAAGTAATTTAATGTAAATATACTTAAATGAGTTTTTATAGGATATCTATTCTTTGGCAGTGAAAGTCAGGTGTCTATGTGGAAAAAGATGCTGTTGAGATTAGGAAAAAGTTGTTCCCATAGTGTGTTTAGGAGATATATTATATCATGTATTTATTATGATATTATATTATTCTCTTCCCAAGTTAGTTATACTGATTTGAACCTAGTGGAATTTATGTAATTATTTTCCCCATCATCCCTATGAGAGTATGGATGGATGACTACCCCATATTCCCCCACTATCTTTTCTTCGTAGTATTATGTGCTTGTATGTACAGTGGTTAGTTTCAAATATATGCGTATAGATGGATATGATGTCTTGTGTCAATTTCATAAACATTTATCTCTGGATACAATATCCATTGTATTATTATACTTATGACATGAATTTGTTATGATGGAATGGGGTAACTTACTCGCTATATGTGATATGATAACTTGAGATATAATAAATGATGTATGATAAACATCATATGGGATATGGTGGAACCCATAAACTACTTATTTACTATATTATGATTTTATATGGGATGATATGACGACATAGCACATGAGGTTCATGTCATGATACTTACCCCTAGTGTGTGTGTGATTGATTAGTTTTGGAGAGAGATGGGTCAGGGCATGCGACAATGGGGTAAAACGACAAACTAGTGGGAAAGAATTAGATGTCAAAATTTATTTGAAATTGTATTATAAGATATATTTTATGTGATACATGGTGTGAGATATCCATGGATAGGATAAGAACATAGTTTTCTTGTCTAAGAGATGGGTTAGTTTCAATTTTTGTTCATTGTATTTTAGCATCATTTCTTTATCATTTACAAAAGTGGATCCAAGGAGGATCCTACTATTTATACTATTAAGTTCACCCCATGTTTATGTAAAATATTTTTTCTTTCACAAGAAACATGTTGTATATTAGGTTATATGTATTACTTTCTTAGGGTTTTGTAAGAGCTTCATGGGATTCATGGTCTCTATTGAGCTTTCCTTTATGGTACTAGTAGTTATTATTTCATTTTTTTTACAATACGAAATTACATGCATGTACTAGGGTTATAATTATATAAATAAATTAAGATTATTTTTAATGGTGTATGAATATTATATATCTATTAGGAATTTTCTATAAGATGGTAATTCCTCTCATCTGTATTTTTATTACACCCCCGGTGCAAACCACCAACCATGGGTATAATAGCGGTAGGGATAAGGTAGACACCATCATCGTTATATGAATTCCAACCTATGAGGAATAATATTTTAAGATAGGGGTCATGGAATAAATTTTTATACAACCAATACTCTTACAAAATCGTTATTATAGTCTTCATTTTAATTCCATGGTTTTATTATAATTCCAAATTAATAAGAATAACATCAAAAAAACACTATGATGGCTGGTTCAAGTTCAAAATGATAAATAAATTTATTGATTCATAAAATATTTTTTAACTTTTTTATACATATTTTATGTTTCTTTATAATTTTTTAGTTTTGGTTTTGTTTTCTATTGGTTTTGATGATAAAATCATTGAAATACTGATTTTGGACAATTCTAAATAACATGGAAATAAGATATATATACTTTGGGGTTTTTAATTCCAAACCAATAAAAGTATATAAATACATTGAAATTATAAAAAAATCACATTGGTTTCATGTCACTATTTCATAGGATGTACTATTTGGCCTTAGTTTTCCATTAATTAAATATTAGTGAGAAAAATAAATTTGTATAAGTTTATGAATTTGGTATGGTTTCATGTCACATTATAATGGTGGTATGCCAATGATAGTAAAAAACATTTAAATCAAGAATTATTGTACTTAATGATAAAAGGATAAGGTTTACCACTTGAATGATTAGAATTTAACTACATAAAACTAGATAAATCAATGAGATGATTATTTTGAGGATGAAGGATAGTCAAATTAAAAGTAAATATATTCCTTTTAATTTGTCATATGTTTAAATTTCCTAATCTTATTAATCTCTAGATAATTATTTTGATGTTTAAGCTAGGATAAACCTTAAATGTTTTATTTTTGATATTTATGAATAATAAATTTCCATTAATATATTGAAATTTTTAGGTTGTATTGAAGATATAATATGATTTTTTTTCTATAAAAACATAGTTAAATTGGAGAATTTAATACATTTAACCTAATTATATTCTATATTCAATAATTCTAAATTTATATGGTTCGGAAATACTAATAAACTATGTTTTTGGGTTTATAATTCTTTAGTATAATGGTATTACACTCCCTATACATTGTTAAAGACAGTAATGAGCTATTTATTTATGCAAATAAATTTTTTATTATAAACCCATGAATTAATAAATTGAGTTGAATATGAAAACTTTACATCAACTTCACCATGGAAATTATTAGACACATTTTATCAGATTATTTCACGACTATTTTGAAAAACCAGGTTTCATACCAACATCTCATCAAAATATATTATATATATAATTTATCTCTTGAAAATATATATTTCATTTTCATCTGAAAATACTCATAATACTTCACAATATTCAAGATTAATAGATTATATATTTATTAAATTTTTTTATTTTCCTTTAATTATACCATGTCTTTCCACAAATATTGTATAAGGGTGTTGAAACACAAGTATAAGGTGTATTTTTTCAATATTGTAAATGATTTTATTTTTTTATTAAATTATATATGGAGTTTTTTTATTTTCTATTTCATGTGAAGGTGATAATTATTGTTTGTGAAGTCACCAAGGTCAATACAAGGAGATAGTGACGTTGATTACTTAATTAATTTGTTTTAAAAAGATAGTTATACTGATATATTGAGAAGTATGGTTGTTGAAATAGAATAAAAGATATTATTAAAACTGTTAAAATACCTAGATTCACAATAAGAATATACTCAAAAAACTTATGGATTATGGAAGGATTTAAATTAGATGAATATAAAAAAGGAATCCGAAAATAAAACATTCTGGGGAATAAATTCAATATTAATCCAAATGATAGTTATATTATAATTTCAATTCCCATTTCAATAGATTTAAATATAAAAAACCTAGTATATATTTTATTATTTTTATAATTTTGTGAATGCTCTAAAATTAGTGATTTATCTAATGATGTGATGACGTTGGGTCTTTTTTTATTTCCTTTTGGGGTTAAAGAGAAGTATTGGAAAAATTTAATACATATTCAATCAATTAATAATAATGATGGTATCATCCATAAATTATTTACAATTTATTCCCCCGCCCCCATGATAGAGAAAAAATTGAATGGAATTAAAAAATTAAATAGTTCATGGTTGAAAATTTTATAATGATTGGGAGCAGTTCTAATAAATTTTAAAAATATTTAAACACTCTTGGTTATAGTTTTTAATCTCAATGCATAATTTTTAAATAATTTTTAATCCTAAAAAATAAAGATTTTTTAGGTATCCATTGAGGGACTTTTTATTACAATAACAAGTATAAGATATCTTTATATAGAATTAATATATTATAATGATAATTTTCTATTGGAATATATTGTTGTGGTAAGATAAATGAATTATAAATCATATATATCAATCCATAATTAGTGTAGAAAGATGTAGGGGGTAATGAAGTAGATTATGGGCCTATATATGGTACCAAAGAGGAATGCCAATGTGAACTATGAAATATTTCAATGATTTGAAGGAGACCACATTCCAAGAGAATGTTTAGGTATTCGGGATCTATATAATTCTAAAATCTACTGGGTAGTTTTGGTAGGTTATATATTCCCATTATATTAATAACATAAATATTACATTAATTCGATGTTAAAATTATTAAATACCATAAATAATAACATGAAATGTTGGATGATAGGTTTATTTTATTTCATACTAGATATGAATACTAATTATTTTAAGTAACATGTGAAAAATTATCTATTAATTTTCTACAATAGACTCCTAAAATACTTTTCATAATTTATTATCATCCTAATAGCTATGAGAAATAGAAATATAAAATCTTTTTGAGCTAAAATTATCAATAAGGGTAAACATAAGAAATAATAATCCAATATCATAAGTAAAAAAATATTATCATATGGAAATAATGAAATACATAAGAATATTCACACACAACAAAAAAATAATCATAAATAATTAAATATTACCTGGAATAATATAATATATAAACTATAAGAGTAGTTAGACATGAGTTAATATACATGATCTATGATAGCTAAATAGATTCATGAGAATAAGTATAACACTATTGAAAATCATTCAACTTTAGCAAAAACTTTAGTATAGGTAACATTAATTTCAAAAGTCACACCATTAGTTCCCATAACTATAATAACAAAACATAATCATGGATACATTATCTAATGAGATATAAATATTTAACAAATGAATTTGTGGGTTATATATAACTCACACGTCATCATACATACTAATGGGTTCCACCTAAATTAAATTACCTATCCCATCATAAATGACCCATTCAATTAAAATAATTGTAATAAAAACTAAAAATAGAAATCATTTAATTTATATGATAACAAAAAATTTATTGTAAATGGTTTTCATGAAATGCATCTTAATTATCCCATGTATGAAATGTGGGTTTCATAACCTTTTAATATTGTTTTATAAAATTAAATCATTCCTAAATCCATAAATTATCTTACATGATAATCCAATGGAATATAAATATTTATTCAATTAAATCTAGAAATATTATTTGTAAGTAAAATTAAATATATATAATAAATAATTTTATATTAATACATTAAATATAAAAGGTTTTTGAATAAGAAAATAATTTACCTAATCAATTAATGTATGGCATCTAGGTTAAAACCCTTATTTTAATTGAATAAAAAATTTGGTATTCACATAGGATTTCATTTCAATAATTATTATGGTTATACATATAAAATAATTATTTATGACAAAGGCATTGAGAAAAATATTTATCCAAAAGATAAGGTCACTATATTAGCTTTCCAGGGAAATAGGTCGGACTATTAAAATTGAATACTATCATTGATTATGAATATATTATATTAAATGGAGATTATTTAGATGAAAAAACACTTTTAGTATTTCGAGATAAATTACTTTTGGAAAAAATACCCGTGATCATTTAAAATAATTATAAATGATCTATTTTATAAATGTAGTAGAATATAATTTTTTCCTTTAGAAAACATGAAAACATAGGGATAATATTTAACATAATACCAAAAGGAATGTATAATTATATATTTCCCTATAAAACATTAAAATTTATCCTTTTAAAAATAACCATAAAATGATGAAGTTATGAGTCATTTAGAAAAATTATTTTTAAAAAAGTTGATATGAAACCATTAGAAAAAAATTCACTATAAAATCAAACATAAATTAATAATTCCTTGAAAAACCATAACAATTTTCCAAAAAAATATGTGGTGGGAAATTTTTTGAAAAAATATTATATTGAGGGTCTAAGTTAAAAATAATCCATATAACTTAATTAAAGTAATTTTAGTTACTTAGGTCCCATAATGAGAACATAGTTCATGATGTATGAAACTTTGGAAATTGGTTTATTGTTTCAAAAATTTTAATACCCATAATTCAATGTAAAATAAATATAATATAATCATATGTAAAATTTTACCCACTAATATTGAATATTTTTTAGACAAAAAATTACAACTCTTTAAAAGGGAAAAGTGTTAACAAAAACCCTTAAATCATCAAGAGCCATTAAAACCCTATTTAAATAGTGAAAATTAAATTGAAATTATATTTCCATCAATAAATGGTATTTAATGATATAATAAATCAATTATTTATCATATACAACACATTAATAAAATTAGACGCATAGTGAAAAACATGTCTTAAAGAGGAGAATTTTAGATGAAAAACCTTACCAAGGTTTTCCTTTATTCTACACCTACTGAAATCATCAAGAATAGTTAAATTAATTTTATTAATTACAAACCCAATAATATTATTTATAATTATAATCATTTACAATACACATTGATAATCATTCAATATATATATTTTAGTTAGACTTTAATTATTTCACCACAACAGGTGGTTATAATTTTAAGGGTTTATACTAGTTTTGTTGGACCGGTGTTGGTATTTGTTCTTCTTTAAATGTTTATACTTAATATTACATTAATTTTAAGCTAATTTTTTGTTTATAATTATTTATTATGTATGAAATTTATTTTATAGTTTGTTAATCATTATCACAGAAGATAAAATTGACCAAGAGTATTGCTACGTGAATTTATCTTTTGTAGGGTGTTTTCTTAATTACAAAGTTAAATTTTTTATTAACCATTATAGAAATAGAAAAGATAATTTATTAAAAAATTATAAAATATTATACACTCAATTAAGTTTACATAGTCAACCATGGTATAATTTAATTATATTGTTTATGTTGGTGGTCAAACTGACCCAAACATGAACATACAATGACTAATGGATGATTTTGGGTTGATTAAGATACAATATCATTATAACAATAGAATAATGATATCAATAAGGATTTATAAGTGTCATATAATTAAATAATAAGTAATAATTATATAAGTGATGTGTATGGAACAATTTCATAGTATGAATAAATGTTTTTCCTATTAGTTCACTTTTTTAAGACGGTTAAATTTATAACTGTTGGTTAACATCCAAAAAATTAATATGATATTGAATTTTTTATGAAACCATAATAATATCCAAAAAATTATAATTCAAAACAATCCTTATATATAGACTTTAATTTTATTAATGAATAATGAGCTCGATTATTAATCGATCTAGTAGTGTGCAAAGATGATCGATTCATGTTTTTTTCTAAATAAAAAACTGAAAAGGGAGATAATTATTATAGAATTATTTCAATAATTTATTTGTATAATAAATTATTTTGATATAATTTTCATATGGTGTAATGAATTTTTAAAATGAAGGAGTAAAGAAAATAATTACAAAAGAGAATGATTTGTTAGGAACATAGAATTCACTTCTTGGATTGTCTCTTTTGTGATGTGGGTAAATATTTTGATTGATGATATTTTGATAAATCTAGAAAGTTTTAACAGTATATAGACATTTTTATAAAGGGTGTGGGTTTTGTTTTTCCTTATACTAGGGGTTTTTTGTATGAGGGGTAGTGAGGAGTGGATAGAAACTTTTATAAGTGAAATAGAATGAAATTTTTTGTAAATTCAAAAAATAAATAAATAATGGGATGTAAATCTAATGTTATATAGATAATTTTTTTAGAAGTAGTGGATTAAATAATATATATAGTTTATACATCCAACAAAAACATAATTAATAAAAATATTTTAAATATATTGGGCCATTTAACTCTTTAATTACACTTTTTACTATTTTTTCACCATGATTAATTGCTTTTACATCATTAATTTATCATATACAACAAAAAACTCATTATTATATAATTTGGAACAAATTATTTGAATCATTATATAAATTTTTTAATTAAATATTTAAAAGTTATAAAAAATAGTCTTCAAATAATAAATATATAATGTATTAAAAATAATTATTTTACGAAATTTAATTGATGTTCTAAAATGTAAAAACATGGTTTTTAAATTAAAAAAAATATTTTAAATTTATAAATTCTCATATAAAATAAATTTTTGGTCTTATAGAAATATTTCATGATTTTCATATTCATATAAAATATTTTATATAAGTACTTTTATTTTCTGAAATTATAATTTTGACTATTCATCAAAAACAAATCATTTAAGAGAATCTCTAAAAGTAAATCTTAAGATATTAATAAAACGTTTAAAACAATAGTAAATTTATATTTTGTAGGTAAAAATGTAATATCTAAAATTTTATTTTATATTCAAAAAAAATATATTCATAAAAACTTCTTTTAATAAAAAATTTACAACTCTAAACATCTTGTATTTTTAGCGGTATTTAATATATATTTAAGAATAATTAAATATTGAAATATAAGTTTATAAGTAAAAAAACAATACTTATGTTCATATCATATGTTTTGTCGATGTTCGGTACATGAGTCCACAATGAACTTGTTTGAAGAGAATTGCCAATGTAGTTATAATTAAATCATCTCCAAAATGGTATTAATGATTTAAATATCATATATATCTAGTAAATATTCATTTTATACTATTCCATAACATTTTAGATAAAAAATGAAATGCACTGTTCATGGAGACGGTAGGCTGTACATACGCATAAACGCTACATTCATTTCTTTGTCATATTAATGAAATTAAAACTAAATGAGATATATATATATATATATATTATAATAACAGTAAAATATATAATTTTATATAGGTAACATAAGTCCATTAATTACATTCTTTATAAATTCCATGTTTGGCATAAATGAGTCACATCACTTGAGGGGGCGGTAGTCCACACTTCCTTAGATGAAATTATCGCATTTGCACAACATGCAAAGCATAAAGGTATGTTTTAAATATAAAATACAAGAGAATTTATGAGAAATAAATATAATATATATCATATATAAATATAGTTTCATCATAATGGCCACCATGAGAGGTGGTAGGGGAAAACTGAACAATCATCGTTTCGTGCGGCAGTAATTCTCCATCCACGAAAATAGTATGTTCTTTAACCATTTTATGGAGGTGTGTGTAATTGTAGGTATAATAATTATTATAACAACATCATAGTATATTGAGGATTATGGTGTTATTATTTTATCAAATAATAAGAAGATTCTGGTGAGTGAAGAATGAAAATAAAAGAAAGAAACTCAAGAGAAGACACTTCCTCTAAATCAGTAACTCTTTTTCATTTGAGCCAAAGGCCTCCTTGGAAAGACTTATTCCAAAAGTGATGCTTCTAGGAATGATATAGTTATGTGGAGAGATAATACGAGCTGAGGCTGGATGATCCACGGGCTTGAGAGGTGTGGGTAAGGGGGTAGAGTTTTGGCCTTTTATAAGAGGGAGGAGGGTCTCTTTTGGAATGTCTCGAAATGTTGCTTTATAATAAAATGGATTATAGATTTTAAAGGTCCCAAAATGATGTATTTCTAGTATAAGGTGATAAGGGTTCGAAATACTGCCATCAAATAGGTTTTAGACAAGTGTATGTCTTAGATTTTACCTTATGTTTTTATTTTATTTAAATCGTTCATTAATGAGGTAACCACTCCATCATCATGGTGTCATAAATAAATTTATTTATTTCATGTCTAAAAATAATAAAAAAATGCCATGTTGTAGGAAATATTTTTATATTTAAAATGACTATTTATAGTTTAAGATATCATTTATGTAAACAAAATTAATTTTTTTTTACTTAGGTGTTACTTAGTTTGGTTATATTTTCCTTTCCTAAAAAAGAATACGATAAAAGGTCACTATCACACAAAAATGATTCCATGGGGTCCCTAAGATGGCACAAGGCATCCCATGGTCGGAAATGACACATCCATGAGGATTTGAACACATGTTGGGGTAATTTTATATTATTATGATATTATTTTATTACCCTTAACTACCCGATTACTAATTAATCATGATAATTAAAGATAATTGCTGTCATTACTATTCATAATGTCCAAACAAAATAAAAGACTTAATTAAATAATTTGGAAATTTTGATTCCAAATATTGAATCCATTTTACAAAATTCCAAACACATAAATTGCATAAATTAATTTAAAAATAATTTTCGTTGTCAAAACCAATGATGAGTTTTTTAAGAAGTAAAATTTATCAGAAGATTCACATGTTTTTACATTCAATTGAAAAGTAAAATTACTTCCAATGAAAAAAATTGAATTAAGTGATAAAAAAAATTCAATTACACTTTATAACAAATTAAAAATACAATATAACTATATAATTAAATTAGATAAAAAAGTAGTTTTAAAGTAAAATGCAGTATTTTTCACAATTCATAGAAAATGAACATTTGTCCGAAAAATACAAAAAATTTATCCAAAGTAAATTTGATATTCCAAATTAAAAAATTATGTCCATTTTACCAAATTCAAAACATATAAGTTTTATTAATTAATTTTATAATTAATTCCTACAATCAAAACAAAAAGCGTGTTTAAAAAAAATAATATCTATCAAAAGATTGACATTATTTTATGTCCAATTTCAAAGTGTAATTAATTCAAATGACCACCATTGAATTAAATGGTAAAAAAATATTTTAAATAAACTGTAAACCCAATTTAAATGATAATATAACGATATAAATAAATTATATTAAAAGGAGGTTTTGAAGTAAAATACAACATTTTCACTATTCATAAAAAAATAAACTTTATCAGAAAAATAACAAAAATTTAAACATAGTAAATTTTGATGTCTCGATTCTATAGAAGGATTTATTTTTTTCAAATATAACATATAAAATTGTCAAAAAGTGGATTTAAAAAGGGTTTTCCATCAAAATGAGGTTAATCGACCTTTTAAAAAATATTAGAATATTTATGCTAAAAAATGGATTCATTCACTTTTTAAGCCTCTATAATTTATTGGGTAATTGTTAAAATATTTAAAAAACATATATAATCTTTTTTTAGTTAGTTCTGTTCATTCATTCCATTACAACGGTTAGGCGTCAACTATCATTTAAAATAATCTTATTATATTATTAGTGTGAAACGTAAGATTTCAAAGAAACTCGTTGTTGTGTATTGGGTACGCCATTGAACATAGAATTACCTTTAAAGTAATATTAACATTTTATTCACAAATATTAATAAATATGAAAATTTCATATTCTTTATTTACCTGGGATGTAACATCTTTTCCCCCTTTTAGGAATTGCGTCCTCACAATTTTAGAATTGGGCTCGGAATCTTCATTGAAAGCCCCACATCAGAAAAGGAGTCAATAAAACTGTCACCATAAAAGATAGAAAGAAAATTACAAAGGTAACCTGAGACAACATATACTAGGAATCCTTGAAAACATGGATTTGGATGAGAAACAAACTATCAAGGTCTGATGGAGAGTGGTAGAAAATATGATTAGGAGAAATTTAACCACCATGAAAATCACAAACTTGTGATGGGTTAAAAAATATTTGATTCCCTAGTAGGAAAAGTTAACAAACAAAATTTGTTATTTAACTTATATTTCATTGAGGAATTTTTTTATTATATGAACTAAAACATAATGAAATATACTTACTTCTCATGTAGACTTTCAACTTTTACTAGATTTCTAACATAAACTCATATTTCCTCCAAACAATGTGTATTTAGAATGACTTGTTCGCATTAAGAGCGCTAAAATAAACTTCGAGAGAATCACATAATCTACAAAATATTAACTATATATTTTCCAAGTCTCTTGGAACTTAACCAAAACCAAAATGGTTAGTACATGTTTTGATAATCCCCAAAAGGATAATCTTTTATAAAAAGAAAAACTACTCTTATCCTCCAAAATTTGTCCAACAAAACTCAAAGATCATCAAAGACCATTCAATAAACTATTATCCATAAAATTCTTCAATATAATCCAAACTAATATTGAAACCCTAATCATTGAAGGATTTAATAAAATAGTCGTTCCAAGCTAAATTTTAACATTTATCTCTAAATAACATCAGTTACTCTTAAAGTATCGTATTGAAAAGTAATTAACCTAATCACATATCCTCCATTATAGGTTAATCATTTCAATTGATAACCCAAAATCAACTTATTCCTGATTCATAAGATCATTTTATTAAAAATAATTAGTCAAAGTAACCAGGGACTACACGTAGTCCAGTGGTAAGCGATAAATACCAGTCGCACTTTGGTTGTGGGTGTGAATCTCGTAGCTTTGTTCGACATGATGGGTTGTCACATGGTCCGCGTGTTGTCATTCTTCAAAAACAATATAATTTTATAACATTCCCAAAAATAGATAAATTCCACAAAAATAACTATAACATAATTTAACCACGAAGGTTATCTAATAATTTTAATTTTTTATCCCAAAATGTATAAACCTGTAATTGCCTCAAATTTTACGGAATATATAAACCCAAATGGTTTTTTATAAGTATATCCACAAAAGAAAAGATAATTATTCCTTGAATAAAAATTTCATATATCAAACATCAGGGTTACACATACTATAAAAAGTCTTCTAATGTAATCCCATCATCAAAAGAGCCTTAATACTTTTAAGAATTTCACCATCCTAAAATATACCATAACTCTTGAATCCCTTACATGTTTACTTCTAACTCATTCAATATTCTTCTTGATCTATTAACCATTCCTTTCCAAATTATTCTAAAATACTTCTTTCCTAGAAACATAATCATGAATCATATCCTATGATTTTAGTAATAGGAAAAAATATATTAAGAAATAATCCATACCTTTCTTTGGTCATTGTAAGTTTCTTCACCCTCAATCTGAATGGAATTAGGTATTGGTAAAAAAATATTTGTACGCCCTTGGTGATCCCATTCCCAAATCTTCATCATAGGAAATGTGTTTCCTTAATGACTATGTACACCACATTTAAAACAGTCAATTGATCCTTAATAAATAACTTCTTTCCCTTTACTAGAGTCAACTAGATTGTTCCTTTTTCCATGGCAGGTTATTGCTTTTTGACCTTCCTTTCCACATATATAGCATCTTTCTGTCCCTTTGAATCATTTTCCTATTTTTTTATTTCTAAAACTTTGACACATAGGTTTTTGAACATACTTACCTTTATGATTATTACCTTAACATTCGTAGGGATTTGTTTCCCACATATATGATGTCTTAAGAAAATCACTAAGGTTCAGGTGGTCAATCATGACTTCAGATAGTTGGTTGAGAATTACCACAATAGTTCTCATTACAGCTCCCATATCATTCAGTTTCTCTTTCAGAAAACCGTCATAGTTTTATTCACATCCACTATTACTTTAGTGCCTTCTAGATCCAACCATTTACTAAAAGACAAAAAGGTCAGTGTGAGTATATCAGTAAAATAATCATATAATACTATGATATATTTATTCATGTTATCTTAAACTCATTCACTTTATAAAAAAACTATGACTCTTTCTAAAATCATAAACATTATGGTAATGTCACTTGTCCTTAAAGAATAATATAATCTCTTATGATATCTAAAACGACCTCTGATACCAACTATAAGGACCCGACCTTAAAAAATTACATAATCATGAATTAAATGAATAATTAACATTGAGGATCATTTCAGGATTAGAGTTTTAGAAAATTAGGACATAACTATTATATTTCAATGATTACAAAGTAGTCAAATCTACAATGTTTCCATTTTTTCATAAAATGAAAACTCCTAAATGAGAAACATGACTAGTTCCATGATTTAGACAACATGTCTTTCCTTGATCCCATCCTTGACCTTATTCATCTTTAAGTCCTGTGGAAAACATTTTAAAAACATGGGATATGCATAAAAAGCTCAGTAATGGTTATAACAATACGGAAAGAAAACGTTAGTCCATGTATACATAAGAATCAATGAATTCATTACTTACTCATAAAACATAATCACTTTAACGTAAATCATGAAATCATAATATTTATGAATAAATCATAGAAATCATAAGACATAAAGGTAACATGAGGAATTCATAACATTCTTACGTAGGGAGTAACCCTTGTGGTTATGTTTGTAATACCCATCACATTAAATTCCCAAAATCTCTACAAAGAAACCTTGGCGTTTAACTCCTTCTCTTTACCCAATGCATTGGAGAGCTATCTCGGGATCAGCCACCCATAGTTTATCATGGATCCACCTGACTTCATAAACAATTCCCAAGAACCATAACATAATCATATCACAAAAAACATGCGTAAAGGAAACATAACATTTCCATATTTCAATCACAAGATATCAATACAACACATTGATATAATCAAAAAATTATCAAAACCATTTCCAATACCAAAATAAACGAAATGTAAAAAAACTGTATTTATTTTTCTTTTAAAAATGTTATGTCTTGTAGAGGAAGCCAGAACTCAAATAATGGTCACGGCGGCGGAGAAGTCGTTGTCGCCGCATACGTAAGACAAAAACATTACTTCTGTCGTATAGTAAAACGCTTCGTGTAAAAAGATTCCTTTTGAATAAAATTAAAATTCAAAAGGTTTTATTATACAACTAATAAGATAAGGTCTTATATAAATTGTAGTATGCCTCAAAGAAAGGATATTGAGATGAATTCCTGTAAAAAGACGGTATCCTTAGATTAAGGATAAATCAATTACATAATTTTGTGTAAAAAATATAAATACATACAATATAAGTGGATAATAAGTGTAAATTAATCGGGGTTCATCCACACATATTAACAGTATGATATAATCAAGAAGTATAGATTTAACCCAAATAATTGAAATTGGGTTAAGAAGTTCCCTTACAGAAATTCGACAACCTAACATCGTTACTTTAAAATTCAGAAAATGAGTTGATGAGAGATAGAAAGGGGATCTCATCACTTGTACATAAAATTTACAGCAATAAGGATATATAAGAACATATCCCGACATTAAGAATATGTAAATTAAAAGACCTAACAAAAATAAGTCTTTTAAAAAGAGGAGGGTGAATGGTTCCCTTACCAATTTGGGTAACTATCGAAACGTACACCCCATAAAAGAAAGACTATAAAATGTTGATGTAAATACCCATAAATAAATTTATATTACACAAAGAGTAGAATAATTGGCATTACATACACCACTCAAAGGAGACAGTGACAAATATATCATGAATCTCACGAGAATAAATAGTGAGATAAAAACCCCTTACCTCATTGTAATAAATCGAGTCATATGAAAAAAAGATAATAAGAACCAAATGAATCAAATAATACCATGAATTTAAATATAATAATGATAATATATATGAAATGTAATTACACAATACACCACATGCAATAAATAATTGGCGAATAGAGGAAATCTCACGGAATTAAAAGTGAGATAAGAAACCCCCTTACCTCAAGTCGGACTTGTCTTGTTCATTTCTTTATATTATTTAATAAAAAACATTGTTCAATTTATAATTTCTTAATGAATTAATTTAATGATTATTATTCAATTCATATCACATATTATCATGTTATAATAATTAGTTATTTATGTGAGTTCATATCATACGTTTTGTCGATGTTCGGTACAAGAATCCACAATGAACTTGTTTGAAAAGAATTTCCAATGTAGTTATCATTACATCATCTAAATTTTTTTATTAATTATTTAAATATAATATATATCCAGTATATATTCATTTTATACTATTCCATAACATTTGGAGATGAAAAATGAAATGCACCATTCATGGAGACGGTAGACCGTACGTATGCATGAACACTACTTTCATTTCTTAGTCATATTAAAGTAATTAAAACTAAATGAGACATATAAATATTATAATTACATTATAATATATGTTATAAAGGTAAAATAAGTTCATTAATTACATTCTTTATAAATTCCATGTTTTTCATGAATCAGTCACATCAATTGAGGGGGCGGTAGTCCACACATCCTCAGATGAAGTTATCACATTTACAAAACATGAAAAGCATAAATATATGTTTTAAATATACAATATAGAAAAATTTAGAGGGAATAAATATAATATATATCATATATAAATATAGTTCCATCATAATGGCCACCATGAGAGGTTGTAGGAGAATATTGAACAATAATCATTTTGTGAGGCAGTAATTCGCCATCCACAGAAATAGTATGTTCTTTAACCATTAGACACAGATGTGTGTAAGTGTAGGTAGAATACTTATCATAACTACATCCTAGTATATTGAGGATATTGGTTTTATTATGGGATCAAATAATAAGAAGATAGTGGTGAGTGAAGAAGGAAAATAATAGAAAGAAACTTGAGAGAAGACAATACCTCAAAATCAGGTAACTCTTTTTGATTTGAGCCAAAGGCTTCCATGGAAAGACTTCTGCCCAAAGTGAGGATTCTAGGATTGAGAGAGGTATGTAGAGATATAATATGATCAGAGTATGGATGATCCAATTGTAAGGGTTAGTTTCATGAGAACCAACTTTTTTGTACTTTGATTACATGAAAGTTCACTTATTATATATTGTTCATTGTTCTGCATAACTATAATATAACAATGTCTTGGAATATTTGTTGCATTAATAAAGTCATGGAATATCCCCACTATGATGATAACCTTGAAATGATATAACAATATTATTAAATAAAGTTATGTTGTTGGATGACATACTATGATAGGAAACATAGTATACAGACTGTCATGTGCGAGTACTCGTAAGAAGATGATAATCTCTCTCATGGAGTTCGCACTTGGTAATATCCAAGATAGGAGATTATTAGAACAGACCTGCCAGTAGTAATTCTTCATGTCTTCGTGTAATCGGAAATTACTATCTGCGAGCATGTGTAATTGTCCTTAGACTGGAAGATTATCATTAACTCATGTCAGGACTCACGCACTTAGATTTTCTGACAAAAACCATCACGAAGGCATTTGGCAGGAAGTAGGGTATGTTGGGTGCGTCACAAATGACATGGTGTTAATGGATAAGTAGAGGAAGGATTTTTCCCTTCCATATTTATGGAATTTGATATCTCATTCCCTTTGATTGAAATAGAACTGTAAAAAAATTCCATGGCCATGGTGTAATGATGAGTTTATTTCTGGAAGTCAAAGAATGACCGATCAAGCATATAGGTTTATGACACTACCAGGAAACCTTCTTGATGAGATATTGAGAAAAAGGGATTAAATTACATAGTAAGAGTTCGTATGAGGTGATACATCAATGCGGCGTCAACGTCTATCTCTTGGGTGACTTGACCCGTTGCTAGACAGTAATCTTGGACTTTAGGCAAGCCCGCCTAATGCCAATGAGAAAAGGGGCCTAGAGGGTCAAAAACTAAGTGTATTATAGTAACTCAATTAGAATAAAGATTATTCCTATACATGGTTTAATAATTATTCAATGAATCCTAAATGGTTTTAATGTTGGAGGAAGAATAAAATAAAACAAGTAGAGGCTATGTGTCAATGATTACACACCACATAGATTTATTTTGAAAACAAGTACATGTCATGTGTTATTAAATGTACACACTGTGTAGTATTAATTTGCGGAAATGAAATGAATAAATGAACACCAGATATACACATTGTGTAAAATTAATGTACACACAGTGTAGTTTTCAATGAAAAACAAGTACACGCCGTGTATTTATTAATACACACCGTGTAGTTTTTCCAGTAGGGATTTTGAGGAAACATCATTTTATTAAATGGTATTTATTATAATCAGTGTGGGTGCATGTCAAGGAATTAATGAATCAACATGGGGTTTTCAAAAGAGTGTAAATGAAATAAATAAAATGCGTAATTCATTTTTTTATTGTCATAATTCTACAACCTCAAACCCCATTATAAATATCCTCACAGCCCCAACTCTTTTCCTAAGATAAGAGAATCGCTGTGGACAACAATTCTAGAGAATTATTTCAAGGCCGAAAGAACCTCTTCCTCAAATAATTCTCTCAAGACCAAGAGAGATCCTATTCTATCTGATCAAGGTGATATAAGGTGGACAAATCAAGCAAAGGTTTCTCCACACTAGCACTCGGAGACTCCTTTGGCGATGTCCAGAGATATGAGTTTCATGTGTGGATCACCGCTACAGGAAGTATACACTTGGCTTCTGCGATGAAATGATGAATCACATAAGAACGTGATCAAGAATATAAATGATGAAAGAACACCAAAAGTTACTTCCTTTCAATTGATTAAATTAATTATAATCAACATGTAACGATCCTAATTTCTGGTTCTGGGATTTTTCTTTTCTTTTTCTCTTTCTGTGATTAGATCTGTGGAGACTGGCGTTTATCGTAGTATTGATCCCAGATTGATCATTGTTAATGAAAAACATCCATGTGGGAACATCTACCCATACACTTCCCCTACACCCGGAACCTTCAAGAAGGGCTTGAGAGGCGTGGGTAAGGGGGTAGAGGTTTGGTCCTTTTATAAGAGGGAGGATGGTCACTTTTGGAAAGTCTTGAAATGTTACTTTATTATAAAATGGATTTTAGATTTTAAAGTTCCCAAAAAAATATATATTTTGAGGATAAGGTGTTAAGGGTTAGAAATCCACCCATTCAATAGGTTTTAGACTATTCTATGTCTTAGATTGTACCTTATCTTTTCATTTTATTTAAATCGTTCATTAATTAGGTAATCACTGTGTCATCATGGTGTCATAAATAAAATTATTTATTTAATGTCAAAAAATTATAAAAAAATATCATGATGTAGGAAATATTTTTAGGTTTCCAATTAAAATTTATAGTCTGAGAGATAATTTATGTAAACAAAATTAAAATTGTTTTAATTAGGTGTTACATAGTTTGGTTATATTTGCTTATCTTCAAAAATAATATGATAAAAGGTCACTATCACAAAAAAGTGATTCTATGGGGTCCTTAAGTTGGCACAAGGAATCCCATGGTTGGACATGACACAACCATGTATATTAGGACACATTATGGGGTCATTTTATATTATAATGATATTACTTTATTTCCATTAACTACCCGATTACTAATTAATCATGATAAATAATGATAATTGCCGTCGTTAGTATTCATAATGTCCAAAAACAAAAGAGTCTTAATTACATAATTTGGACCTTCTGATTCCAAATATGGAATCCATTTTACCAAATTCCAAACACATAAATTTCAGTAATTAATTTAAAAATAATTCATGTTGTCAAAACCAAAGACAAGTTTTTTATGAAGTAAAATTTATCAACAGATTGACTTGTTTTTACATCCAATTGAAAATTGAAATTAATTATAATGAAAAAAATTGAATAGAGTTTTAAAATAATAATTAAATTAAATTTTAAAACCAATTAAAAATACAATCTAACTATATAAATAAATTAGGTGAAAAATCAGTTTTGAAGTAAAATGCAGTATTTATCACTATTCATTAAAAATGAACATTTGTCAGAAAAATACCAAAAATTTATCCAATGTAAATTTGATATTACAAATTAAAAAATGATTTCCATTTTACCAAATTCAAAACATAGAAGTTTAATTAATAAATTTTATAATTATTTCCCATTTTCAAAACAAATAGTGTGTTTTTAAGAAACAATATCAATCAAAAGATTGACACTTTTTTCTGTCCAATTTCAAAGTGAAATTAATTCCAATGACCACCATTGAATTAAATGGTAAAAATATATTTTAACTACACTTTAAACCCAATTAAAATGATAATATAACCATATAAATAAATTAGATTAAAAGGTGGTTTTGAATTAAAATATAGCATTTTTACTATTCATTAAAAAATGAAGTTTATCGGAATAATTAAAAAAATTACACAAAGTAAATTTTGATGTCTCAATTCTAAATAAGGATTTTGTTTTGTCAAATATAACATATAAAATTTCCAAAATGTTTATTGTAAAAGGGTTCTCCATCAAAAGGTTGTTAATCAAACATTTAAATAATGTTAGAATATTTATGATTAAGATTGGATTCATTCACATTTTAAGCCTCTATAATTTATTGGGTAATTGTTAAAATATTTAACAAACATATATAATCATTTTTTAGTTAGTTCTATTCATTCCCACTATTACAATGACTAGGCATAAACTACAATTTAAAATAATATTATTATCTTATTAGTGTGCAATGTAAGATTTCAAAGAAACACATTATTTAGTATTGGTTACGCCATCAAACATAGGATTACCTTTAATGTAATATTAAAATTTTATTCACAAATATTAATAAATATGAAAATGTCATATTCTTTATTTACCTGGGATGTTACAGAGAACCCACACCCTATTGAATTGGAAGGGCGTGGGTTGAGAGTTCCACATGGATGGTAGAGAACCCATTCTATATTCATTCGGGGGTGGGGGATCTACTTAGAGGGTAGAAGACCCAAGACCAACACTGTTATGGGGATCTGATTTTTTTTTGTAGAGGAACCATGACCTAGTCTCCCATGGGGGAGACATATATTAGGTAGAGGACCAAAAAAATTATACTAAGGGGATACACTCATACCAATACATGTAGAAAGAGAGACTTATACTTTGATGCCATAGGGGGTTTCCAAAACTGGACTCTCTCTGATGACCTCTCTTGATCACTACCATATTCAAGTGCTCCCTAAATATATACTATTACCAGAACATTCTTGGACATATAATGAATGAAACAACAATTTATATCATTTTATTGAACATAGAAAATATTTAAGTATAGAATACTCACATTCCAAAATAAAAGTGCATATAAAGAAGATACATAATGTGGACGTTTTTCTTAAAGGTACACGGTGTGTATGGGGTCCATAGTGTGTGTGGTACCACTCAGATTCCAATTTATATTCTCTAATAGACACAGATCGGTGGCCATGTCACCTTACATGGTGTGTAAGGTGTTCACACAACATGTAAAAACCACATGAGGCCTAATTGTGTGTGTTCAGGCATGTGTGAATTGGGTCTTTTTGTGTACCTGGTCATGTAACTAGCTTTTCATAGGTATCAGCTAACTCTCTTATAATATAAGGGTGCATGGAACATAATCCCACATAGTTTCTTGTCTGTGTGTTACTAGTACATGTATTAATATACTAGTAATAGTCTCATGTAATGTGGGGGGGGGGCACTACACAACATGTGATCCTTATCTTCCCAAAAACACTATCCCCTACAATAGGGTGGTGATACACTATGTAGGTTTTTTGAATACACATTATGTCATAATCTTTAAATCATACGGTAGTGTTCCTCACATGAATCGTAGATTGTATTCATCCTCCACGATTCCCACCATTGACAAAAACAAATCAGATTAAACTATCTGCTAACATGAATTCCATCTCAGTTGTGGCTGAAAACTAGAAGCCACTCAATCACAGAAGGTCTCACATCCATGGATTCACATTTCTATATCCATTTCTAAATTTATATCCAAAATATGTTTATATCATCACTTGAATCCCAAAATTAATTTCAGGATGACAAAAATCACAATCCAAAAAATCATTTTCATAAACCCCCAGAATCATAGGGGTTGATCTTGCTACAAAAAACCCCCAAAAAGTAAGATTGCGACCCCTTTGGATAAAAAATATGAACAAGAAGAATAATGGGGAGAAATTAAAATAAAAAATGTTTAACCAACTTCTTCCAAGAAGTCTCCACCAATGAATACAATGACGAGAAAATAGTGTTGATTTAATTTGATATGAAGAATAAAAAATGACTAATAAAATTTAATTTATCAATGAGCTAATTTGATGTGTAGGAAATAAAAATGAAAAGTAGATAAATATATATCCATACTAAATATTTTAATAAATGGTGTAAAATGAAACTTATGAGTCCAAAAATAGATTATAGATGTATAATTTTAGATGAATTCATTCTCTTGTGATGAAGAATACTTGTTGCAAT
Source organism: Viscum album (assembly GCA_963277665.1). NCBI lineage: Eukaryota > Viridiplantae > Streptophyta > Magnoliopsida > Santalales > Viscaceae > Viscum > Viscum album. Next base: position 1,346,753,935 of record OY728132.1, read on the forward strand.
CCCTGCCTCCTGATCAAGCTTGAGTCAATTGTTGTTCATCATCCCATCCCAGTACAACTGTCACAACCTGTCCCCTGGGGCCCAGGCCATGACTACCCCAAGCCCACCTTCCATAGGCCAGGGGCTGGTGACTAACACCAGAAAGGTGTATCCCTATAATAAGAAGGCATTAACTTTAAACCTATACAAACACACAATCCATGAACACAAAAGGAAGAAACCATGAAGTAAACTGGTGTATTAAAATTGTAATAAAAGTAAAATGGCCCAAATACAAGCCCAACTAGAACGTAAAAGTACAATTGAAAGAGAAAACAACTCCCAGAATGTCCACTAAGGATCCTACATAAACGGTTGGTACAACTCATGATCAGTAGTCACTATGTCATGTCATGTCAAATGGTCCACCATTGAGCACCATCAAGTCCTGGCTCCCTCAGCCTCGCTCAACATAATTATTCACATGCACAAGACACAATATGGTGTGGGTATATCCCATGTAGGGGTGAGTATAACAATACTCAGTTGGGACACTGAGACCCCTATATGTCTCCCAGAGTTCAACAAAAGAAAATACCACAGTGAATGATTATAATCACAAAGAATTAAGTAGACATCAACTCTTCTTAGGTATATTCCCATACATATACCTAAGTTATCAAAATATACTCATCTCAATCATGAGGAAACATAAGGCTCCAACTTTTAAGCCATTTTCACAACTGATCCATAAAGGAAGAATACCACAAAGTAACACTAGGAAGGTAACACCTAAAAGGTGGGAGTACCTCAAAGGTAACATCACAAATGTTACACCATGAAGGTCTAAGTACCACAAAGTTAACACAAAAAAGGTAACACCATGATGGTAAAAGTACCCCAAGTTAACACCATGTAGGTAAAATTACCATAATGGTAACACCACAATGGCAATGGAATCAACACACACCATGTATAACTTATGTGCAGAAGTACATATGATTAATCGTAAATCAAGATCATCTTACTCTGTTGAGAGGCTCTATTACTGACCCATATAGGATCAGTATGCGCAGACCCACACACGATCACAATGAACTGACCTACACAGGATCAGACCCACATAGGATTAGTATGTGCTGACCCACATAGAATCACTAAGTGCTGACCCACATCAGATTGATAGGTACTGACCCACAAAAGATTGCAATTCATTCTTCATGTCACAACCAATATCTTCTACCTCATTGCCATCCATAGGATTTCGGCTCATGGTACACTTGATTCTAGGAGAACCTCTCCTCAATCCATCGTTTATATTTCATCTGGATTGAAGTTCCATGAATAAGTATCACAAAGGACTAACATGTCATAAAGGTTCCAACGCGACAGAAGGTGCATCAATCAGATGCTCATTCTATCTGTTATATAGATTTAAGCACCGAGGTCCCGGTTAGATTTGGGTTCGATCCCACTAGACTATACTACAAAATTATCCAAAACATAAATGGAGTATACCAAATGTATTGTCTTACTCCAAGGATCTTATTTCCACAAACGGCTCATTAAATAGATGCATGTTTCAAGATTTATGGATCTTTTAGCGAATCTAGGACAGAAGGGTCCCGGTCCGGTCCAACCTGGCCTGCCCCGAACTATTATTGGTTGGCCTAGTTGGGCTGGGGCACAACAGGTGTGGCCCACTAGGCTGCAGATCGGCACAGTCCGCCTGGGCAGCGTGTCCTGACCCACGGAGGGGCGCAACCTAGACAGAAAAGGCGTGGCCCATTGGGCCCACACGTCCCGACCCGCAGAGGTGCGTGACCCGTAGGAGGTGCATCCCCCAGGTGTAGGGTTCGCCTGAGCTAGAACGAGGGTGGTCTCAAATGGTTGTAGTCGTTTAGTTTGAGCGGTGGCCCTACTAGCCGTGGCCCACCCTTGCTGGCGTGGGGGTGGGGGGGAGAGGGGTCTTTGAACATCCATAACTGTTCGGTTTGTGAAGAGGCGACACCACATGGCGCTGCCAGGTCGTCACAGGCCCGACATGGGTGGGTCTATCCACCACCACATTAGCTTCGTGCCACATCCATCTCCAGAGGTTTGTGATGGAACGCCACACTGCCTTTGCCTTTGGCCGGCTAGTGTCAGCCGCCGTTGGCCATCGTGTCTTCAGCTGCAACCTTCTCCGCCGACATCGCACCACCATCCCTTCCACGTTCTTCTATTGCTGGTAGCTGCTGCAACCTGCTGGCACCAGTCTCAATTGTTTTCATGCTGGTGCCATGCCGGCGGTCTTCCATGGGTCATCGGGTAAGCTCTAGTGGCCCGTTTTTTCGTTTGAAGGTGATAATGTACCTCTTTGGACACCCTCTTTGTCTCTTGTCTCTCTATTCTAATTATTGTTCAATCTGATTTAGAGCCCATGAAGAACACATTGGTAAAAAAAAGTAGCGGTGGGTTTGGGCCTTATTGGTTGGCCCACACCCTCTGTGATAGCTTGATAACAAGAGGGTAGAATATGATTCAACAATCTCTTGAAATTAAAATAAGATAAATTAACCCTACTTCAAAATCATTGGAGGGCGCCTTCATTTTCAGAAATATTCGGTGTTCACCTTTACAGAAACAAGCCTCCAATGACTCCACTTAATCGTCGGTCTTTGGTTCGAGATTTGGTGGTCCTCTTCACCGCTCTCTATTATCGGTCCCATCCTCGAAGTGGTTGGATTCATGATACTTTATCAGTACATTGTTGCTTGGTGAAGTCATTCCAATACTACTCCCCAAGCTCTATATAAATAGAAGGGGGTGGGTGAGTAATGTATGTGGAATTTATTGGGTTCAATTAATTAAAGAATCTTGTTAATTGAAATGGAGGTTTTACAAGGAATTGAGGAGTAAAGCTATTTAATAGATTAACACATCATTGGTACCTCCACGCCACTTGTCCATTTAAGGAAATAGACATAGAAATAGAAAATAACATAACATGTTATTTGATTAAATTTTTTCAAAAGTCCACAAAATTGACTTTTTCACACAACCTACTATGGTTGAAGTGAAGCATCCATTAAGCGAATCCTAGTGCTGCTGATCCAATAGTACTGTCAGATTTTTAATCTGAGCATAAGTTCAAAAGATAGAAATTGTCGTGTGTGTGCTTACTGAACGTACCCTAAAAAAAGTTCGGAAAGTTATTCTGGGCACACAGGGCCTCAGAATCACGTGCCGGAAATTTTTGTAGACTCATAATAATTCCATGTAATTAAAAAAAATTACATAGAAAATCCGGGTCTTTATATGCTCCCAACCTTAGGGCTTTTCATCCCTGAAATCCACAACATAGACTAAGGAAACAAATGGGGGTACTGAGCATGAATCTAAGCCTCCCGATCCCACGTTCTCTTCAGGAGGATCATGTGTTGCTAGTTAAAGAACACTAGAAGTATTGATCGCCCATGAAGGGGATGCTCATGTTGATCCTCAGTCTCCCCTAGAACCTCCATAAAAGTCACCCCATCATCAAAGTCAAGCTCCCCATGGTCCATGACTTGATAAGGGTCATTCACATGTCTCCTCAACTGGGTTACATGGATGACGTCGTGCACCCTCTCCAACTGCGGTAGCAGAGCCAAGCGGTATCCTAGCTCTCCAATCATCAGATGTATCAGAAATAGTCTGATAAACATCTGTGATAGTTTTTCACCTCAACATAATCGTCACAGTCCCCATCCAGGGGAGACTCGCAAGAATATGTGGTCCCCGTCCTCAAACACTAGAGTTTTCCATCTCCTATTAGCATAAGACTTCGGTATGCTCTGTGCAGCCTTCATCCACTCCCAGATGATCTCCATCTTCTTAGTGGTAACTCTTATCAACTCTAGGCTCATAAGTGCTAACTCCCTTGGGTCTATCTATCATAGAGGTGATCTGCATTGTTGACCATACAGGGCCACAAATGGTGCCATACCGATGGTGGAGTGATAACTATTTTTGTATACAAAATCCAACAAGGGAAAGTGATCCTCCCAATAGTGGCAAAAATCTAGGATGTAAGCACGATGAAACTTCCTCGAGTGATGGAATGTTCTGCTAGGTCTAACCATCTGTCCGTGGATGAAAGGCGATACTCAAACAAAGCTGAGTCCCAAATTCTATTTTTAAACCTTTCCACAACCGAGATTTAAGACATGCATCATGGCCAGAGACGTTTGTCAATGTCACCCGATGATGTCATACGATATCCTATATTTATAGGCATCCCAATCCCTCTACTAATCCCTACTCTCAGATGGGTAGGTAGTGAGATGACTTGGTGAGTCATTCAACAATCACCAAGATAGAATCATGTCACATGGAAGTACATGGAAGACATATCATAAAGTCCATGGAGATAGTATCCCACTTCCACATCAGTACGTCTCATTGTTGCGCTAATCTTGATAGAACCCGATGCTCAACGTTCACTTGGTGACAAGGCAGGCATCGTGAAACAAACTCTACCCCTACCTTCTTCATCACTGGAAACTAGTGCTGATGACAGAGGTCCTAGTATATGTTTTCCACACCAAGATGTACCACCATAGAGGATTCATGTATCCCCCTCAACACCTCCTCACACAGCACCTCCAGCACCATAGTGCATATTCTAAAGAGGATGACGTTCTCCCCACCTTCCGCAAATCCATCAGTTGCATGTCATGAGGATATATGGGCACGTCGAGCCCCGCAGTCAATATCCCCATGTTGTGCCTCCTGAAATCTCTAAAAAAGAGGGGTAGTGATAGTCATAGACTAGAGGTAGGCTTCCCCAACTCTATTCACAAAGGATATATGCAACACGACTAGAAGATCAGTCACTTCACTCCAAAGTTGTAAACCAGACCTCCTGCTGAGTGTGTCTACCCCTATGTTCCCCTTCCAAGTAGTGTAGACTATCTCAAAGTCATAGTATTGGAGGAACTCTAGAAAACATCGCTATCTGAGGTTGATTTCCTTCGGTGAGAAGATATACACAAGAGTCTTGTGATTAGAGTAAACAGTAAACTCTTCACCCATAAAGTAGTGCCACCACATATTTTGTGCATAGATCACTGCAGCTAACTCCAGGTTATAGGTAGCATATTTCTTCTCATGTTGTCTTAGATGTCTTGAAACATAAGACATCGCCACTCACACCTGCATCCGGACACATCTGAGTCTGATCCCTGGTGTGTTGCAGTAGACTACATACACAATGCTCTCTTTTGGCAGCCTAAAGATTGGGGCACTCATTAGGCTCTGCCTCAGCCCATGAAAACTATGCTGACATCTCCCCATCCATACAATGGGTTGTCTCCTCTTTGTCAATTCTAGAAAGGGTTTTGCATCTCTGGAAATTTCAGGTAAGAATCTCTTGTAGTACCCATCCAACAATAGGAAACTCCGCACCTCAGTCACACTCCTTGGTAGATCCAACGCTAGTAGAGCCCCTATATTGGCCGAATCCACTAAAACTCTAGCCTCTGAGATAACATGTTCCAGAAAGTGGACTAATAGCATCCATAACTAGCACTTAGAGAGCTTACCATAATAATGTTTCTCTCGGAGTGTATCCAAAAATATCTATAGATGATATTTTTGCTCCTCCTCCAACACCAAGTATATCAAAATGTCATCAATGAAGACCACAACAAACCAATCAAGGTATGGCTGAAAGATCCTATTCAGGAGTCCCATGAATATTGTTGAGGCATTGGTCATTCCAAATGGAATAAACAAGAACTCATAGGTGGCATACCGAAATCTAAAGGATTCCTTCTCCACATCACCATATCGTACCCTGATTCGATGATAGCCTAATTTGATGTATATCTTAGAAAGCCATTGAGATCCCTTAAAATTATCACATAGATCATCAATCCTTGAATGTTGATACTTGTTCTTCATAGTCACCTAGCGCAGGTGTCGATAGTTCACCAAGAGTCTCAAACTCTCATTTACCTTCTTGGCGAACAAAATCAGGACTACCCATGGAGAAACATTGTGCCTTATGAACCCCTTACTCTGTAATTCCACTACCTGTATCCATAACTCACGAATCTCTGTGGGAGCCATCCGATATAATGGTGTAGATATCAGTGTTGTACTGGGGTATATGTCGATGTAAAATTATACCTCCTTGTGATGAGGTAGTCCAAGAAATTATCAGAATAAGTCCATTTTGTGCTGAAAATATTCTTTTCTTTTTAGTAAAGGAAAACCTGGTCCCATATTCGCGGACACACCGTACTTTACCCCTAATATAGTCAATCTGAGCATTGACTATGGATAACTAGTCCATACCAAAGGTGATGTCATAATTCCTCTAACCTACTTCTAAAAGATCCCAGTCAAAGCTCTATCTTTATAGAGTAAGCTCACACTACTAGTACCAGTGTGTAATCCTAGAATCATCTCTCATAGGAGTCTCTAATCGAAAGTATCGAGCCAACGTCTCCACCGGAAACTTCGAGCATGAAATGAGAGCCATGGTAGTGTAAGAGTGACTCGAACCTGTGTCTATAAGTACTACAAATAAGGTGGATTTGACATATATCATACCTCTAATAAGATATAGAGTGTCGGGGTCATAGGCCTCAATAGCCTAGAGTTGAGATCATCTTTGTCCTCATGATCCCGGTGGTCGGGGTAGACCGCCTAGAGGTGGTGGCGGTAGAACCTCAAATCGCCACCCACCACCTGTTGCACTACTAACTTCTCAGCCCCGTCTACTGTCCCACAGAACTCCTTGCTCAAATGTATTCCTCTGCCTCGGTGGTCCCTCAACCATCTTCTGGTCGTCTGTACGGTGGGTCAACAATCATGAGCTATGTGACCCTGCCCATCGCATGAGTAGAAATTTCAGTTCCTCGTCTGTCCTTCTCCGTCCTGAGAGCCCCGCACCACCGACCCCGTATCATGAGTTTTTACACCAGAAGGTCTACCCCCACTTGGCCCCATGTGTCATCCGTCTACTAGCTGCTACGAATGACTCTTCTACCTAACATCCAGTGGTATCTCTCGCTGTCAGTGCCTTCTCATCTAGGAATATCTCCACCAAAATCACTCTCTCTAGCACCCCAGCCTCCATTGGAATGTTGAGAGATGTCATCGATGCTCTGATCTCCCATCAGAGACCCAGATCAACAACACGAGCCCTGAAGAAAGGGTCTTGTACCATGTTGGTGGAGTAGTAGGAGAGATTAGTGAACATCGTCGAGTACTAGGCCATAGTCATGATGCCCTTTTGTAAGTGCAGCAACTTTTGTATACACACTGAGCATAGAGTCACTTGGACAAACTCTTGCCTATAAAGACCCTCGATGTCCACCCAGGTGAGGGTTGCATCTTCGTGTAACTAGAGTGTAAGACTCCACCATATCTCATATGCTCCCTGAAAGAGATTGGAAACTTAGATCACAATCAGATCATTTGGTGTCCCAACTAATCGAAACACTCTGGCCACAACCTTCTTCCAGTCCTCGACCGCCTACAGATCTGTCTCGCCTCAAATCCTAGGAGGCCTCGGTTGCTCAAAGTCATGCAATGAGCTAATTAGGAATTCTACCTATACTGGTGGGGCTAATGGCATATATTTCCCAATGGGTGGTGGTCCTACTGGTGCACCACCGTATGCAACTATCACTATAAGAGGGCCCTGCATCAAAGCCTCATTTCTCAGTGGGCCTTCAGCATGTACTCTCTCAGAAATCCTCGCTGGCTATCTATGTGGTGACATAATGAATGAAAATAGGTGAACCACAATCAACAAGTTATATCTGGTGAGCAGACTAAAAAAAGTCAAAATATTTTTTTTCAAAACACACGTAATCAGTGTTTTTGTGCACTAAGTTGGAAATTAGATTTTTTGGTCTTGGTGTATTGATACATCTGCTGCTGCACCAACACTGGATTCACCAAATTTATAACCACTCTAATAACACTTAACACTATTTCTACATAGAAAAGACCAGAGTCTTGGTTCTTTGGTATAACTCACTCCTCTAATACCAATTTGTCATGACCCATCCCTCGAGACTCATTCCATGACTACCCCAAGCCTATCTTCCATTGGATAGGGGGTGGAGACTAGAACAGGAAAGGCGTATCCCTATAAAAAGATGTGATTTACCTTAAACATGCAAAAATACGCAATCCAATAACACAACAAGAAGATACCACAATGTAAACCAGTGTAGTAAAATGTGTACTGAATTTAAAGGGTAATGAATAAAAGCCCAACTGAAAAGTACAAGTACAACTGAAAGAGAAAAAAGATCTTAGAACATTCACCGAGGATCCTACCTGAAGGGTAGGTACCACTCATGATCAGTAGTCACTAAGGCATGTCACATCAAATGGTCTGCCTATGAGCATTGTCTAGTCCAGGCTCCCTTAGCCTCACTGAACACTATCCATAGTCTACGCAAGACACAACAAGGTGAGGGAGTAGCCTGTATACGGGTGAGTATAACAATACTCAATGGGGACCCCGAGACCCCCGTAGGTCTCCTAGAGTTCAAAATAGGGAAATACAACAAATAAAGACTTCAAAAACAAATAACTAAGCTGTAATAAAATCAACATAGATATATGACCATACATATACCTAATTTATCAAAAAATTCTCATCTAAATCAGGAGGAAACATAAGGCTCTAACTTTTAAGCCATTTTCACAACTGATCCGCAAATAAAGTATACCAAAAAGGTAAAACCATGAAGGTAAGACCTCGATGGTGTGATTACCACAACGGTAACACCATGATGGTAAGACTATGAAAAAGGTACCACTACAAAGGTCAAAGTACCACAATGGTAACACCATAATGGTAAAGGTACCACAAAGGTAACACCACAGAGGAAAAGGAATCAACACACACCAGGTATAACTTAAGGAAAAATGTATAGATGATTTGTCATAAATCATAATCATCTTAATCTATTGAGAGGCTCAATGCTGACACACACAAGATCAGTATGCACTGACCCATGCAGGATCACTATTCATTAATCACGTCACAACCAATCGCCTCCGCCTCACTACAAGCCACTAGATTCTTGCTCATGGTATGCTTGATTCTGGGAGAGGCACTCATCATGAGATCAGTCATATTTCAACTGGAATGAAGTTACAGGAATAAGTATCCCAAAGGAATGCCATGTATTATGGTTTTAACGCGATAGACAACACATCAATCAGATGCTCGATCTATCAATTATATGCGTTTTATTACCGAGAGAAAATTTGGATTTGGTTTTGACCCAAAATGGACATACTTCAACATTATCCAAAACTGAAGTAGTGTAATAAAAATGGACCATCTCACTCTAAGGATCCAAGTGCCAATAACAGTTTGTCAAACAGATGCCTGGTTCACATGTATGGCTCTTTTAAAGAAACTGGGCTTGGAAGATTTCTTGTTCGATCTGGGATGACCAAACCCAATCTAGGTCTGACTCAGACCGGCTCACACCAGCCTTGGCAGGCCTGGGCCAGGCCATGGCGGGCTCACCCCACAGGGCCGCGGATCGGCCTTTCTCACCTAGGTGGTGCCACCTGATGGGTTGGTGCTACCCGACCCACAGAGGGGCACGCCCCTTTGGGCTCACGTGGCCCAAATGGATGGGCTCGCACTGCACGCGCCACAGGAGGCACGACCAACTGGTGCGGCGTCCACCTGGTCTAGCATAGGGGGGGGGGGGAGTTCCCCCACATGTTTTTCCCGAATGGTGGTGGTCTTTGGGATTGAGCAGCGGCCCCACTTGCTAGGGCCCGCCCTAGCTGTCGCGGGGGGGGGGGGGGGGTCCCTGTTTTTCCTGAATGATTATATTCATTCATTTTGTGATGCGATGGTGCCACATGGCACCTCCTAGTCTCCGAGGGATCCGTAGGGGAGAGTCCCTCCTCCACAACCATGTCTTTGTGCCACGACTATCTTCTACGGAGTGAGATGGGACACAACTCCACCTCCACTCGCGGCCAGCCGCTGTTTTCGACCACGGATTCGGCCGAAACCTTCTTCTCCAGTGGCATGCGATGAAATTCTGCCATACTTTCCATGATCGGTCATTGCTGGATTCCACTATCACCGGCCGACGCCAGTTGTCGGTGCTGCCCCAGCGGTCTTCTGTGGGAAACCGGGTGAGCTCTGGTGGCCCATTTTTTCATATGATGGTGCCACAAAAGCTCTCAAGATAGCCTCTTCGTTGGTGTTTGTCATCGCTCACCAGAATCGGTGATGTCCTCTAAGTGGTTGGCTTTGCAATACATTATCAGAACATCGTCACTTGGTGATGCTATGCCAATACACCTCGTCAAGATCCATATATATAGGATAGGGGGAGGGTGAGTAACGCTCGTTGGATTAATGGGGTACAATTAACTATGGAACCATACTAATTACAATGGCGTTGTTATAAGGAATTGATGAGTCAATCCATTTAATGGCTTGACACATCATTGGTCCCTCCACACCGCTTGTCTATTGGAAGAAAAATAAAAAATAAAATAACATAACATAACTTGTTATTATATGAATTTTTATCAAATGTCCACAAAATTATGTTTTTTCACCTGACCTACTACTGCTGAAGTGAAGCCTCCCTTAAGTGAATCTCGGCATTGCAGATTAAACGGTTCCCTCAAAATTTTTAATCCGAAAACCGGTTCAAATGATAGAAATCACCACCTGTGTGTTTAATGAAAGTACCTTAAAAAAGTTCAAAAATTTATTCTAAGAACACCGGGCCTCAGAATCACGGTCTTCAATTTTCCCAGACTTGTAATAATACAATATTATTAAAAATATTAAATTGAAAATCCAGGTCTTTTGACCAAAAATGAAGATTTCAATAAAAATATACTAAAATTCTGCAAGGGTTATGAGTATAAACCTATAGATTATTCATATGTGGTATTTAGGTAGAATTTTAACTAGTTTATTTAATAAAATGAATAACTAAATTATTTATTTCTTTTAATTGAATGAACCTACCTATAGATGCCTCAGCTGCACATTTGGTGCAGACTAACCTTATGTCAACCCTATGGTAATTCTTTCATTTTAGTCTCAAATGTGGCCTCATATTTTCTATTATTGCCACCATTTAGAAGATAACACATTATTTATACAAAACTATTCTTGTGTGATTTGATTATAATGAATATTATTATTTTATCAATATCAAGATCACCCGGCCTTGGAATCTCATAGGAACTACATGTCTGGCTCCCAAAATATTTCTAGAAATATTTAAAATTCTTTCATAGAAACCAAGAGTCACAATATTATACCCATTTAGACTAATCATATATTGACACTTCCTTCTTAAAATATAGAAGGGAAAAAATGATTAACTATGATACTCTATATGAGTAAACAAGGGAGATATTAATCCTAAGTGATTATATAATGATCATAATGTAATTTAAATAATATCAAGTGCATGCTATCAAGTAAAATGATTTATACCCAAAAAATATACGATTATTTCTCAAATATAATGTCTTATATAGAATCATGATTTGTAATGGTTTACAAGAATAAATCATCCTTCATGATTCATAATATAGGCATGTTTCCAGATAAACATTAAAAATCATAACTAATCTAAAAATATTTATTCAAAATAATGTGGAAGCATATTTTCTATGATCCTAGATAGTATAAATAATATGCATGAGTAATATTATGAGTATTTATAGAAACAATCATAATCACACCTCATGATGTGAACACAGATATTCAAAATCATGTTCATCCATAATAATCAACATCTAATGTGATTTTTATATCACATTACCCAATACATTATTGTGAAACATAATTCCAATACAAGATACCATAGAAGGAAATCCCTACATACATATTTCAAAATATTGTTAAATAATTAATCTATTTATAAAATAAGGACACGTGGAAAAGAAAAAGGATTCATAAGGATTCCATTATACCTTAATTAACCCATTGGAAAAATGTTTTTCAAAATTTCAAAATTATGACATCATAACAAAAAGAATTTTTGGGAAATAAATTGGGTGGTATCGTAATACTATATCAATATTGAATCATAAAAATACATTAAGTATTTTGAAATAAAATAAAAATACTTTTAAATGATTATTTGATTATTTCATGGAAAAATGGAATGTATCCTATTATTTCACTGAATTTTTAACCAAAAATGACATAGAAATCTAGGATAAATAAATTCTTATAAAATAAACAATGAAAAATTTTATTTAATTTTAAAGATAATAATATTTATGATGGTGAAAAGGTTGTTCATATCGTATGTGTTAAAAGAGATCATTCCTTCACATATTTGTAAAAAGTCAAAAGTTGTTCATACATACATTTGAAAAGATTCATTTTATTCATTTTTGTGATATTTAAAAGGTATTAAAAATAATATTTATCAAATATGTATGAATATCTAATCACATTCAAAAAATTTATTATATAACATGGAAATGGTGGAGAAGGATTACTTACATGAAAAGACAATATAATGTCATCTTTTATTAAACACATTTTCTTTATCGTTGTATGAACTAAATGGGGAAAATTTTAAAAATTATTCTAATGTATAGAGACAACCAGTGTAGATGAGACTGTATGGGTGTTAAAGTATATGGATCATATTATTTCCCTTAATAGATCTTTCTCATAGATAATATATAAGTGAAAATGGATTATATCATAAATTCTTTCTTCACATCTCTTAATTATTTATACATGTTTGAACATCTTGTATAATAAATATAGATTTATTTTATATATCTTCAAGAACCATATTAATGAATATCGTTCTATTTAAAATTTCTCTATAATTATTAATTACATATTAATTATCAGTTCTCTAGTAAAATCATTATTAATGTGAAAATGAGTATATTTTATATGCATCATCTAGTATGATAGTTCTGGTACTCAAAATTTTTCATGGATTCATCATAAAAAAAAACCAAAGATTGTAAATTTTTTTATATTTATTCACTATTTATTATATAACCATCTATACAAGGTGTTTATGAAAAATTAATAACATTTATTTATAGAGACGTTTGTCTATAAATATGAAAGAATAATGTTTAAACTCTTTGATAGATTGAATAAAATAATGATAAATAATTATTCAAATCTAGTAAAATCATAATTTTATAGCAACTATCGTATATATTTTTATTATTTATATACAATAACTTCAATTTAAGAAATAAAATGACAAATTAATCTCATTCCTTCATTAAGGTGGAAGTCCACATGTGCGTTGGTGCGATGTTATTATTTTCCAATAGATGGAAGGGTAAAAAGGTAGAGAATATTTTATCTTTGAAGAATCATAATAATATAAAAAATTATATATACAAATCTAAAACATCATCATTGACACTTAAAATAACATTATGAAAAATAATTACACCGCTACATGGAGACATGAGTTCATACAAATGCATGACTAATAATATAATTTCCCATTTGATAAAAAATGAGATAAAAAAGGATTTTTTCATAAAAATAGTAAAATTTTCGTCTATTAAATATATAATTCTATTATACTATCATAGATATTGAAGAATATTATATGGTTTAAGAATAAATAAACATGAAAACACTCGAATAAGTGTTATAACTCTTCATTGAGATACCACCTTATATATCTCTTCTTAGGGACCCCTGGGATCATATATTAACAATAAAAGAACATTCAAAACATGGATATGTAAGCTTATAATATATTTGGTTAAGGTTGGTAGAGATATGTAGCTTAAGAAGGTGTCCATAAGAGGGGAGAGTATGTACCATTTTATATGGGAGACTGGTGGTAAAGTAGTATTCATTATTAATATTAAAATATTATGTAGTCATTTTTATTATAGAGTAGATCCAAATTTGATCAATTTGGAATATTCCATGATATAGGATTAAAATTAATTTAAAAAATTTTATATAGACTTGTTTCTAGGTTTTTTTGACACATATCTCATAAGTTTATTCCATCCTATACCCTATTAAAATTTACCGTTGAATAAAAATTTTACACTTTTACTATTCATTATGATTAAAAATACAATAAAAAAATTTTACAAAAAATTTTAAATTAAGATTCTGAAAAATTAAATCAATTTTATTAAATTCAATTCATATTAGTGGAATAAAATAAATAAATAAAAATTCCAGAAATGAAAAGAAAATAATTTTTTGGAAAAAATGAACCTTTTCATTTATAAAATAAACTCACTAATTTTTTTCCTAATAAATTCATCACATAAATTGAAATTTACATCATCGAATTTATAATATAATAATTAAATTAAAATAATTAATCAAAATATATTATTTTAGTTTATTAAAATAATAATAATTTTTTCACCAAAATTTATTTTTTGAATAATAATTTGTTTACATCAAATGATTTTTTTGAATAATAAATTTATGAATTATTATTCATTCATCACCATTATATTTTATAAAAATAAAATTACATTAATGATCATTATATACAGTGCGTGGAAGATTATATTATTCCAAAAAATAATACATTTAAATTAAATGATTTTATTCTAAACATTTCAAATCAAGTAATCATTTTCCATTGAGTTTTCCAATACTCTTGTATTGAGGATATATTTTATTCATATATTTCATATTTTGGGAATTCAATTTCATAAAATGCAATATCGAAGATAGGTCATACATAATATAATATTTAAATCATGGTTTGTTTAAGTTTTATGTTCCATGCAATAGAAGTTATTGAATATAATAATTTTAATAAAGAGATAAATATATTCATAAATATTATGGTGTTTTATTAAAACCCAATTTCATAAATTTCATGATTGAAATACGGTTAGATTGTTATAAAAAATAAGGAAACATATATCTCATCACATTATTAGGTTTCGACATAGATTCCTCAAATATATATTTTTTCTATAAAACATTGACTATGTGAGAAGTTCTAATTCATAGGGAATTCAATATAGAATTAAAAATCTCAAATAGGTTTACCTAATATGAAATTTCATTTTCCAATGGTAAAACCTATGAGTTTAATTTATGTAAAGGGTCAAGTAATTACTTAATTAAAATGGATTTATGTAACAGAACAAGAACGCGAGAAGTGCTTGTTGGAGGAGTTGAGATAGAAGAAACCATCCCATTATGACCATGAATCGTGAAGTGGATGATATATCTATGGATAAACTTTCCATTCTTTGATAAATTCATTTCCTTATTCTATTGAAAAATTCAAAATAATAATTTATCACCACCATCAAACTCTATGTCTAATTGATGATTGTGAACATAACACTTATTTGAAATATGGGAAATCTCAATGTGTTGTAGAGTAGATCTAACCATCACATCCATTACCTAAATTAAATCACATTCTATATATCATTTTTTACTTCATCATCCCAACAAAATGTATCTTTTCAATTTCTTTCATAGATATCCTTATAAAGAGTAATTTATATTCTCATGTGAAGGATATTATGGAAAAAAATTCCATTAGAGGATGATGTTCATCCTAAAACCCATTAATATACAAAAAACAACATCTAAACATATCATATTGTGTTTAAATGGACGTCATAGACTAAAAATATATCTAAGGATGGCATTTATTGAAAATGTAAAATTCCATATTCAATACTTTCTAAATATGTCTCCAAAATGACAAGGTAATCATCAAATCCTAATCTGATGAAACAGAATATAGAATTTAGTATAACCTTCAATATACCATAAAATATATTTTTGAAATCTGGTAAATAGATAAATATTTTTTATTAGTAACAAAATTTGTGGACTTTATATATATATTTACTGAAACCCAAATTATCTTAGTGTATTTAGAATTTTTAGGGAGTCTTGTGAAGATATTATTTATGATTTTTTTAAATTTTAATTCTAATATTGGTAATGTTTTTCACATTTTTATAGAGTTTTTTCTCTCATCCTTAACATTTTTACATAATTTGTATCCTGATACATACTATGAAATAATGTTTTTTAATATTTTCCCAATATAATTACCCTTTTAGATCTCTATACATCCTCAAACCCCTTAGATGAATAATTATGTGTGATCTATGAGCATCATCCCAATTATCATTCCTCAAATCTAGTATTGGAGAGATCTATACATGGTTATTAAACCTCACCATTCCTATAAATTCATCTTTGAACAAAGAAATAATACTCTCTTATTTCTATAAGTCAACATATTCCTTACACAACTATTTAATTCCTAAATGGATGGATGGTTATATATTTATCTAAGTAATATATGACCTTACCCTTTCCTAATGGTTTAAATATCATTATTCTACAATATCTTATGTATTATATATCCTTCCATCCACAACATTAATAAACTAGAATAGTCCTTCAGACAAAGAGTATCCTCCACCATGTTTTCCTTCCATGGGTGGTAATGTTTTAATTAGTCAAAATAATTAAACACGTCTAACCATACCATTTTTTTATATTCATATTATTATAATTGAATATACACATAAATAATTTATTATTAGTATATATATCTCACCTTTCAAGATATTGAAAATAAATCAATATCATTAATGTCATAAAACACAACGTCATGGACACAATAAAGATTTGGGTATATTTTCTCATGAATTTTCATTTACATTGAGGAATTTGATATTGACATATCATTCATCATGAGTATTCCACTCACTATTTTATTTGATATATCACAATAGCTCATTATTCCTTCTCCATAGTTGGGTATTCATAGAAAAGGATAATTAGTAATCCTTCATTTATATTCCATGAAATTTTCTTTGCATTCATATATCAAATGGATCCTGACTGTATTATAAGCCTACTTGGTTTGTAAATTTGATTTATGTGAAATATTTCTCACAAATCCACTATTGTATATATCCCACCTAATTAAAATATGGACCTCCATTACAATGGTTGGTTTGGTCCATCATGTAATAATTTTTTCTTTGGAAGTATCCTTTGATATACCCTCTCTTTAGACTATATGACTTAATAATGAAACATTTAGTTCGTAAAATTCAATCATAGTAAATATGGCATGTAAATCCTTCCATTGGGTGATCTGCATTTCTTTAAAATGGTCTTCAACACTTCCTTTTTCTTTTAATATATATGAATTTCACTTATAAAGACTACACCAAACTGATTAGGGTAGTATATATTTATTTTGTTCAATAAATTCATGAGGATTGAAGGGGCATTAGTAAGTACAAATGACATTGTTATAAATTCAAAATATCCACACCACTTATGAATTTTTTATTTGGTATATCCTCATTTCTGAACAACATTTTATGAAATCAATATCAAATAACAGTATTAGAAAATTATTGAGCTCATTATTATTGATAAAATATATTTTTGGTATGGGGTAGATGATACTTTTTAAATAATATTGAGCTTGTAATGTTCCTAGTAATCAATGAAATGTATCATATACCCATCATACTTCTAAAAAAAATAATAGGTTGAACCCATGGTGATGATCTCAGTCCACAAAATCACTTTTTAATATTATACAATATTTTATTCTCTTCTTTCTAAAACTCATTTAGAGAATTTATAAATAATATATTTTCAATACGTGTTACCCTAGGTATTACTTCAATTGAGAACTGCACTTTGCAATTTTGAGGATGACTAGTAAATTCACCAAGAAACATATGAACATTTTATATAAAATTAGTTTTATCGTTGATGATTAGTATATAAACATCCATTTGAGATAAATAACCCTTATAAATAGGTCTTAATATCCATGTACTGGAAGTAATTACATTGGATATTTACACTCATATATGTGTCAATAAAAAATGATAGGTTGTTTTAGGATATCCAAGGTGACTTCCCTTACACAGAAAATGATAGTGGGTTTATACTAACGAAGCATCTACATACCCAAAATCACATTAAATCAAGTATTTCATGAATAATGAAATTTTTAGGAAGCATATCTATAATAACTAATAGATAAAAATAGTTAATTGCATGGTATAAAATTAAAATACTATTATGATTTTTCATCTATATTTGAATGTCCAACCTTTCTGGTGGCTATTTGATACCGTAACAAAATTATATAGATATATTATATTGGATAGAACCATTATCCAATAATGCATTTCAAATTAAATAATGTATGACATAGAGATCATTGAACTTATTATCCTCCCAACATACATCGGTTATGAAATAAATGGTCATCCCATTATATTTTTTGATAGGGGTTATTGAGGCCTAACATCATCAATAGTTCATGGATTTTTGTATTGATTCACCAAATACCCAATTTTTCTGCTTCTAAAACATTAAACTTCAATGGTATAATCATACATCTATTAGGTTTAATTTTCCATCATATTCAACCCTCATATACTATCACAGACTCTATGACCAGCCTTTTCACACTATAAGCATTTACCTATACCCATCAAAAAAATTCCTAGCCTTTTTCCACCATTTTTTTATAATTGTTTTTTAATTTCATTCATCCATTGGATTTAACATAAGAGTATCGATGTAACTGCATTTAATATTATTATTACTAAAACCAGAAGAATAATTGGAGTTTCTAGTCTTTATTTATACCATCATAGTATCTTCAATGATTTACTCATATTTATAAAAGTTTCTTGGGGATAACCCATTTTGATGTTATGGTTTTTTGTTAATAAATAATCAATCTATTTTTAATAATGTTTTGATGAAAAAACATGAACTGTACCCCAAATTCATGATAATTTTTTCTTCTTAGGTACTGATAACCAAGACGTAAAATAAATTCACATGACTATATGATGGAAATCCATCCCAATTTTAGAAATCAACTCTAACATTTTATGACATCCACCTTCACACATATTGTTTTCGCCATTTTTGATATTTATAATCATACAAATTTTGATTGGACTGCCTATAGTGTTAGTGATTTAGATAAATTTAACATCCTCTTAACTAGTAAGAACACCACAAAAAAATATTTAGGATAATGTGATATTTCCTATGTATTAAACCTGGTAATCATTCGATTAAATTTTTTTCTATAACATCAATGGTTGTTAATTTCTAGGAACAAAGTTTCAATGAAATGGTCATCATTCATCTCTCATCAATTTTCACCCCTTTATGATTTAGATTTCAAAATTCAGTTTTAAATTCCCCTTTACCATCCTTTTCTGTGATGTAGTTTTAACAAAATTGGTGCAACCCAATCAATTGATTACATATTCTGAATAACAAAGTTAGTTTTATAGGAAACTTACTGATCTATAATTTATTTTTGCCTATTTTTATAAAACCCCAAGGTTTTACAAATCTCATTCATAAAATTCATGAAATGCCCATTATCATCATAATGGAATTTTTTTCATAGATATAGTTATTAAATAGATGTTAAAGATATTTTTTATGCTTCTATGATCTGAATTTGGAAAAACTGACATATATATTAGTGATAAGTAAGTTATTTGGAGTCTAAAAGAACCAATTTTTTTTAGTATATAGTAACATACCCTTATGAATACTAATATTAATAGTAATATGACCTTTATGGATTGTAAATTGTATTACTTTTTTTATCGATAGGTTTTATGATAAAGAGATTTAGAATGATTTTTCATTGTGATATAAAATTAGTTATAGTTTTAAAATTTTTATTCTTAAAATAAATTTTGATATTATTTAAAAGATAAATTAATCATATTTATATATTTTTTAAAATAAATGGAATTTAAATTTGAATTATGTACATCTAAAACTGGTTTGGGGGAATTTTTTAGATTTTTTCAGAAATACTTGAATTTTTGTGAATATTGAAATACAATAACTAACAAAATATTCTAAATAAATGGATTTCTATTTCCAGATTGAGGCATGACTATTGTAAGTGGAAATTGGTTCGGACTAACATGAAATTATTACTATTTTTTATCACATTAATCAAGACTAATAATTCTACATTGAAAAAATATTAAACTAATGATTAAAATAATGTAAAACCACTCCTCTCCTCCGCTATAAATACCACCCTCACCTCTCATCATCTCACAACAATCAAGCCTTGATATTTGTATGTACTACCAAATACTATTACTTGGACCCTCCCCCACGTGCAAGACCTTTTGGTCTCACCAAATGGCCAAAACAAAGGGGTATAAGGGAGATCTCAATTATAAGAGATCAAGAGGTAAAGATCCTCATTCATTATATTGAGTTTTCATTTCAATTATTTCTTTAACTATACTATCTTAAACCCCCTATAAAAGAGGAAATAAATCTCCAGTATTATATATATTATTTATTATTATCACGTTTTGGACAAAATTCATCAACATTCTTCCCCTACACTTCCTCCTATTTTAAAAATAAAAACACAATCCGTAAAGTTCTGATATACCATAATCATGGACGATGTGTTTTCAATTTCCATTACATAGTTAAAAACTATTTATAAAAACATTTAAATTGTTGAATTATATTTTAAAGTGTATTATATATCTTCTTTAATGAAATCTTATATAATGAAACTAGTTTGTGATTATCAAATAACCGCAAAAATGATCTAAACAGAAATCACAAAAGATTAATCTAATGATTCATCCTCATACCATACAACGAAAATGATTTATGGAATAATTAAATATTCCAGAATCATATTAATACCATTTTATTCAACTTTTTTAGTTTCATTTCTATACTACAAGAAAATCAAATACAAACCGTCCATGGAAATCATGTAAATAATACACCCAAAACAAAGGAAGGAATAAAATACTAGTAATTAATGGGTGAAATTATGTAATGAAATAATAATATATGGTGTTATAAACATGAATATGTTTTGGTATGATATTAACAACACTCTTTTAACCATTAAAAATTAGTTTTAAACATGTTTTAATTAAGATGAACACGAGTTAAGGGAATTCTTAACCTAATTTCCATTCCTTTAGTTAACCTTATACTTCATTATTTATGTTTTATTAATATTTATTGTGTGATTAATTTTGTTTACATTAAGTTGATTTATGTTTATTTGTAGTGTATATACATATTCCATACACTCAATTAATACTCACATAAATTATATGATATTTGTAAGTGTCTTTTCATTTAAAATCTTCTTTTAAAATTCTATTTTACAAAATTGAAAATATTTCTTTTTATGAAATTTTTAATGTTTTATTATTATGTTCTTTTTCATGGGTATGTTTATGTTGGAGTTCCGTAGTATGGTTACTCCATGTGTTACTTCGATGGTTACATAATAAGGTATCCGTGAGGGTTACATTGTAAGGTACCCTTCAGGGTTAAAAATTATAAGGTTGCTGAGAGGGTTACAAGATTATGTAAGTAATTCCACATGATAACTTTATGGTTCTATTTATGTTATTTATATTTTGTGGAAATCTTTTGAAAATATAATTTTTCACAATTTATGTATTTATAGATGACAAGTAAATCTTTTTTAAAGTGATTTCATACGTTTACAAGTATTCACAGACTAATTTCTTCTTTCCTAATTTTTATATCCCTTATTGAGATTTCTGTTCACATACCATGTTTTCGATTTTTTTCAATGGTTATATGGATTTCTAAGAAAAATATGGAATCCATGTTAAATGTTATGATGATTTTTCAAAGAAAACAAGTTTTATTTGAATATTATTATATTATATAAGAAATGGGTACTAATTTTTTTGGTATTTTCTCTATATAAATGTGGAATGTTATGTATGTATTATATCACAATTCTCTAAAACTCTAAACATATAAAGATCTTCAATGTGAAAGGAAGTGAATTCTTGACTAAAATTCAAGATTATGTAATGCAATATGGGTGGGTTATTACATTTGTATCAAAGGATGGTTTAGATAATTTTAGGTGTTAGGATGGTGTTAAAAGAATCAAATAAATGAATTTTACTCTATGGTTAATTTTAAATTCTATAGAATTAACATATAACCATACCGCATCAACTAATATATGTTTGTTCAAAATGTTTTTCCACAAAATAAATAGGGAAGCTGAGGTGGATAGGTACCGACATAATTATATCCATATGAATATATATCCTAGAATGGCAAGGATTGGAAATGACCAATTTGTGACTGTAATGGATTATCTGACCAATTAAATATTGGGTGGTGGCATCCATGAAAGAGAGAAACTATTGCTACCACAAAGGAACATGATGATATTGGAACATTTTTTGAGGAAACACCATCCTAATTTCAGTGGATCTTCTAATCCAGTAGCAACAGAAGGATGGATTAAATCCCTTGAATATATATTCAATGCTATTGGATGTCCACATAATCAAAAGGCATGTCTTTACATTTATTGTTTTTGAATATTATGTTAACCAGTGGTGTTAAATGTTCAATAATATCAGGGATATATAGGATATTTAAACCATAGAGTGGGAAATTTTGAAAATTATTTTCCTTGAATTTTTTTCCAAAAGTATTTATACTTAGAATGGAGAAGGAATTACATGAATTGATGTATATGGATGAAGATTTGGTGGTTCTGTATGAAGAGAACTTCACTCTACTGGAAAGGTATTCTCTAAATCTAATTTTTGGATCTTGATAGAAAAATTAAAAAAATTTACTTATGATTGAATCCAATATATCAAATGGAATTGGATTTCTATGAGTTAAATAGTTATGATAAACTTTTCTGATATGCTGAGAGGGTTGAAATTGAGTTTTTTGATGATCATGTGCACTTTGAAAACAAAGAGAATAATATGATTAGATGGAACGTTATGGGTAAGAATCAATCAAAAATATCTAATGGTAAGAAAGTCCAATTTACAATTTGTGAAATTTGTGGAAAAAAGATCATGGGGGAATGCCTTACCAAAATTGGGTAGTGTTTCTGATGTGGTATGTTTAGATAAATTGTAACGACAGAAAGTATTTCAATGGAAATTCACTTCATAAAAATAAGTCATAAAATTGCATGAAAACACAACATAATTAACTACTATGTACTAAGTGACCTTTATATATATGTTTGTCACTTCTGTGTTTGGAATTTCAAAAATCTGACATACACAGTTGTCTTCAAGATGATTTTTTGGGTCCTATAAGAAAAACCCAATTTTTGGTGAATAGTAACCTACCCCTATGAATATTAACCTACCCTTACGAATAGTTGTTTGACCCGTATGAATAGTACCTCTTCCAAAAAAGAGTAACCCTACCCATGAATAATTAAATAAAATTTTGGCATCTTAGAATGTGACAATTTGGCCATATTAAACGTTTTGGTATTTGTATAAGTTATAAATAATTAATTATAATTAATTAATTAATTTAAAATTATATTTATTTTCTTAAAATGTGTTCATAAATTATCAAATCTATGTCTTCTAGTTTTTAGATAATTTTATAAGACCCTACGTAATTTTTGAAAGCATTATAAAATCAGTATTAATTTTAAAAACTGTATTTTTCAAGTAAATTATGATTTTTATTAAATATTCAATTAATCATATTTAGAAAATTATTTTTAAAAAATTTACTACTTTTTTGGATTCTACACGTTGAAAAATGGTTAGAGTGAATTTTTGGTATTTTTTAGAAATACTACAATTTTGGTGTGAATAGTAAAAATACAGTTTTTCACATAACCGGTGTATCCTAAATTGTATCATTAATGATATAATGATGACATAAATGTTTTATAACTTTAGGTTCTGCAAAATTATTTTAAATTTCAAAAATGGTTCCTTAAAATACAATAAACTCAATTTTCAAACCTAAAAAAGATCTTTCCAAAGCCTAAAGTCAAAAGGTGATTTCTTAAAGTGTCTTTTTCTATTTTTTATATTTCCATTTAATAAATTAATGAATTCGAATAATAAAATTATTTAATGACTAAAAATAATTATAATATATTAATATATGATTTAGGATGTCAAAAAACTACTATTACAAGTCTATCTTTTGACATATTATTTTATTTAATATTTTATACTAAAAACACCTACCTCCTCATGTATAAATAACACCTCCCCCTCCCCCTCCCTTTCCTAAACTCAGACCAATAATCTTCCATACCCCCTCTTCCACATCCAATAGCTTTTGGTCTCATCAAAAGACCAAGCCTAGGTCCCTTAATGAGGATCTCCAAAGAAGGATTCAAGAGATAATTTTTCATCCTCTGTATTTTAATTCACTTTCAATTTCAACTCCTATTTTAATTCTCCCCATCCTATATTTTCCAAAATGGTGTGTTAACTATAATATCATACATATTCTGGAATTTTATGATACTAATGGGATATTATAACATCCACCCCTTCTCCTCTTATTTTTTATTTTATAAAGGAAAACGTTGTTCGTAAGGTGTTAATTTATCACCTTCAAGAAAGACATGTTTTTGTTTTAAATTTCTACCTACAGATCT
The DNA here is from genome assembly GCA_963277665.1 of Viscum album. Lineage (NCBI taxonomy): Eukaryota > Viridiplantae > Streptophyta > Magnoliopsida > Santalales > Viscaceae > Viscum > Viscum album. The sequence goes on from OY728132.1 coordinate 1,346,778,405, forward strand.
GGTCATGAAACAATTTTTATGGTCGAACCAGAATATTATATATGTATTATGTACTATTTTATGTTCCAGAACTAACTTATGTACATTTTACTAGATTAGTAAACAAAACAAGTTGGTTGTGGTCGAAAAAACACCCAAATTAACCCAAACGATCATCATTAGATTCCCATCTAATCATTCACCCACATGGTATAAAATGTATTTCATTATAAGATAATTTTAACTTCGGGAATACCAATAATAAAATGGAATATATTCTCTACGCGTTTATTCATGTTATACACGAACTTCAATTCATGAATACATGTGAAACGCTCAACAAAACCATAAAAATGATTATTCTCGAACAATTTTTTTAAACCCTATAACTCGTCAAAAGGCCCATAAAATAACATAATGAAACCAAAAATAACAATATTCATGTATAAGAGCTTTTTTAATTTCTAATTAATGAATATAATTTCATTATACATGACATTAATGTAATGGAAGCGTTCACATACAATGTTAGGGGAAATTCTTGAACCCAACATTCATCCTTCGGGTTCTCCCACATTCACTCCTTTTTATATGGTATATCCTAACAATTATTTTGTTCATGATTTTATTTACATTTCTTGGATATACATGTTTTTCACTGGTATTTATTAAAAACCAAATGTTTTCCAAAAGAACTCTTCTTTCAAGAACCCACCTTTTAGTTTTCATTAAAGATTGACGGTTCTTGTAACATTTATGTTATTCCCTCTTTCTTTTGGGAACCTAATGTTTTTGAATGTGTTCTAATGAGATGAAGCCCATTCCTTTTCATAATTTAGTTATGTTGATTTATTTTATATGTTAAGTTTGGCATGCATGATAAATGATAATGTCATGTTGTGACAGGAGCACCCATAATTATATAGCGCAATATGAATGTTTAAATGTGATGGGTGCACCTGAAATTATACAGCGCTTCAATGCATTGGGTAAAGAGATGAATCTCATGAGTAAATGTGAAATGATGTGTGAAAAAGATGCTATATTTGTTCACAAGCATGTGTGGTAGTTAACCACTAAGACATGATGTTTAAATTTTATGCATTGCCTCATTTCAAGTCCCTTATTAATGCTTCCTCTCATGAATCTTTGCCTATGTTATGAATATTCTCACCCTAGGCTATACTATTCTTATCTGTCCTCTTACTGAGATTCTAGATCACCCATTTTTATGTATATCCTCAAGTGTATACTTGTACTATGGATAGTTCAAGTTCCAATAAAACGATAGAGAAGAAGAAAAGAAAAAATAGTTGATGTCCAATGTTGTAATTGTTATGTATGGTCCTAGTTTTCCCAAGACACTAAACCATTGGATTCTCTATGTGTAATACAATTATATTGTTTATATTTAAAATTATGTAATAGTAATGTATGAAATGGTTGGTTCACAATAGTTGGTATCAGAGGAAAGGTTTAGTTAATTTGGGAATTTGGATTAGTGAACCCTAGAGAAAAAACCTAGCATGAGTCTAAGTACAAATATGCACACAAGAATCATTACATAGGGATTCCAAATGTTATTATTTGTCTAAATTAATACGTTATTCATGAATTGTTGACTTATGTTTTCCTCTAACCTTTTCTATTTTATAAAATGGTGGGAACCAGGGGAAACCAGGCCAACAACTCGTGCGAGGGCCAATGCAACGATTTCCCAACTGGGAGGTGGAGTATTAAACTTCATGGAGATGCTTAACCAATTATCTCATGTTATGAATAATAACCATAATAATGTGGAATTTTCTCCTTAACCAAAGATAGGTAAACTGGATATCGAATTTTTTATGTGGCAACAACCACTGATATTTAGTGGATCTTTCGATCCACTAGTTAAGGAATATTGGGTCTACTCCATGGAGAGGATCTTTTTTGTTCTTCACTGTTTAAAGACGGAGAAGGTGACAGTATCCATTTATCATCTAGATGGAGAGGTTGAAAAAATGGTGGGATTTGATTAAGAACCCAAAGCCAAGGTAAGAAACCAATGAAATGGAATTGGAAGACATTAAGATCATGTTTCTTAATAAGTATTTCCCATGAACTCTTCATATGAATATAGAGAGAGAATTCATAGAGCTTAAGAAAAAAGAAGAAGAATCTGTCACAACCTACGAAGCAAATAAAAAATGCCTTTCAAGGTACGCTTCGAGTTTTTTCTCAACAATGATAGAAAAATTGATATATTATTTATTAGATTAAAACCACACCTTCAAAAGGCTTTAGAAATTCGAGACTATGGGAGTTATGAAGAAGTTTTTTAGTGTGCTCTAAAACTGGAGATGGAGTTTGGGGAATGGTCACATGGCTATGGTGATAAGAAACGAAAGATGGTGTTTCAAGATGATTGATCTAATGAAAATGTTGGGAAGAAAAATAAAACGCCCACATGCCAAAAATGTGGGAAGTTGCACAATGGGAACTGCCTCAATGGGACGAGGAAATGAATCATGTGAGGGTAAGAAGGACACCTTGATCAAGAGTATCAGAAAGACATAAAAAGGAAGGATAATGTGGTAGTATAAAGGAGAGAACCATTAATGGTTCAATGCTACAACTGTAGGGAGCTAAGGCACTATGGAAACCAGTGCACTAAACCTCAAGTTCTCGAGGGTAATCATTGTTAGTAGCCACCAAATACAAACGAACAAGGGAAGGCTTATTCCATCACTACTACATAAGTGGAACAAGATAATGAAGTCGTACAAGGTACACTTCCTATTGACTCAAGAATGGAAAAAGTCTTATCTGATTCTAGTTCTATTCATTCTTTATATCATGTAAGTTTTCTAGAACTCTAGAATAAAATCCCCAAAACCTTGATGTAGAGATATCTGTAAAAAAACTAAGTGGTGAAATCATTGCAACCCAAGTGTTTGACACTTCTCATATTGGCGTGTGAGGGAAGATTCATCCAGGGAATCTCGTAATACTTCCCTTGGTGGACTTTTAAGCTATAATGGGAATGTATTGGCTCTAATTATAAAGGGCACATATCAAATTTCGAGAAAAAGAAAATATTGTTTCAAATTCCGACCCATTCCGTGTGCCTCTAAAAATTCAAGGAAGATCATGAATCTCCTTTGAAAAATCCTTCAATGTTGTGGGTGTTGATTCCCTGTGACAAAGCGTACCTCTCCCAAATAGATGAGTCAAAGGAAATTTTCAACTGTAAATAAATTCCCATCGCGAGGGAATACAGTGATGTATTTCCCGAAGAGTTAACCGTAATTCCCACAGATTGTGAGGTAGGGTTTTCAACTGAACTCATACCTGGAGCTACTCTTATCTCAATGTGTCCCAATAGAATGGCTCCTATCAAATTGAAGGAGTTAAAGAAGAAGCTTCAAGAGAATCTAAAAAAGCGTTCATATGCCCTAGTGCATCACAATGGGGTGCACCAGTTCTCTTTGTGAAGAAAAGGGATGGAACAATGAATCTCTATATAGACTATCGAGAACTCAACAAGATCACCATAATGAAAAAGTATCCACTTTCAATGATTGATTACTTTCTGGAAAATTTAAGAGGAGATAAATAATTCTCAAAGGTGTATCTTCATTCTGGATATCATCATCTAAGGGTGAAGAAGGAGGATATTCAAAAGACTGCCTTCCGTACATGGTATTGGCACTATGAGTTTCTAGTGATTCCCTTCAGACTTACTAATGCCCATGAAATCTTCATATATTTGATGAAGAGAGTCTTTATACATTACCTAGAAAAATTTGTGGTAGTGTTTATCGATGAAATTCTCATCTATTCGAAGTGAAAGGAGGAACATGAAGAACATCTAAGACTTCTGTTAGTGACATTGAGAAAGGAGGAGTTCTACGCCGAGTTCAGCAAGTGTGACTTTTGGATGAAGCAAGACACGTTCTTGGGACATGTGATCACAAGTGAAGGAATTTTTATGGATCCTTCAAAAACAAAGGCTATTGAGGAATGTCCCAGGCCCTCTAGTGTCACTGAAATCCGTAATTTTCCTAGATTAGATGGGTTTCACCGATGTTTTTTGAGAAGCTTCTCACAATTGTCAAGCCTGCTAACTAGGTTAAAAAAGAATGGGGTAAAGTATGTCTGGATGGAAGAATGTGAGGGAATATTCAAAGAGAAAAAGAGAAGGCTAATCAATGGACCTGTACTCACACAACTCATAATTTGAGAATGATTTGTGATATATAGTGATTCTTCAAAGAAAGTATTGTGTTGCGTACTCTTGAAAAATGATAATGTGATAGCCTATGCCTCAAGAAAGTTTAAGATCCCTGAGAAAAACTACCCAACTCATGGTCTAGAGTTGGAAACCATGATTTTTTCCTTGAAAATATGGCAGCACTACCATTATGGTGAGAAGTGTGACATATACACTGACCACAAGAGCCTAAATTATATATTCACACAAAAGGAGCTCAACATGCATCATGGGAGATGGTTAGAGCTAATCATGGATTATGATAGCTCTAGTCACTACCATCCTGGAAAGGAGAACAAGGTAGCTAATGCTCTAAGTAGAAAAGAACCTACAACTCTATCAATGTTATGGATTTAGAAATATAAAGTCTTTATAGATATTCAAATCATGGATTTAAAAATCTTAAGGGAAGGGGATACATACTACCTTTCCCAAATTATCGGGCAACCATCTATCCAAGTGACGATTAAATAAGCACAAAGGGATGGTGTGGTGATACAAAAGAGGGTGAATGTTGTAAAGAAAGGGAGGATGCATGAGTTACATATCGATGATGATGGTGTGATTTGGTTTTGAGCGTGTCTTTGTGTGCCTTCATCACCTGGGAAAAAGAAGGAGCTATTGGAAAATGCACATAGTTCATCATTCTCTATCCATCCTGGTAGCACCAAGATGTACCGTGATCTCCGAGAACACTTATGGTGGGATAACATGAATAAAGAGATTTCAGAATATATATCAAGCTGCTTGGTATGTCAGCAAGTTAAAGTAGAGCAAAAGAAGTCCAAAGTGATTAAGCATCCACTGCATATACCCATGTGGAAATGGGAAAATGTTACTATGGACTTTTTCATGGGTCTCCTGAAGATGTCAAAGAGAAATAATACGATATGGGTTTTGGTTGATTGACTCACCAAGACTACCCATTTTATATCTATTTGTGAAGATCTCTCGCCTGAACAACTTGCAAGGATATATGTGAAAGAAGTGGTGAGACTGCATGGTGTTCCACTCTCAATTGTCTCTGACTGTGATCCAAGGATCAAATATAAATTCTGAAGGATCCTTTAGCATTCTTTGAGTAGTGAATTATATTTTATCACGACCTATCACCCCCGAATAGATTCCCAATCTAAAAGGACTATTTAGACACTTGAAGATATGCTAAGAGCCTACTCACTAGAATTAAAAGGTGGATGGGATCAACATCTCTCATTGGTTGAGTTCTCATACAACAATATCATCCACTAGAGTATTTAGATGTCTCCATATGAAGCAATTTATGGAAGGTAATGTAGAACTCTAACCAGTTGGGATGAGGTTAGAGAAAAAAAGCTACTTGGACCTGATCTTGTGGAACAGATGACAGAGAATGTTGAAGTCATCCAGAAACACATCAAAGCTGCTCAATGTTGGCAAAAGAGCTATCCTGACAACCGTCGAAGGGATTTAGAGTTTGACATTGGAGATAAAGTCTTCCTTCGAATATCACCATGAAAGATAGTCATGTGATTTGGGAAGAAAGGAAAGTTATGTCCAATGTACATTGGCCTTTTTCAAATCCTTGACCATATAAGAGCTCTGGCCTATCGGCATGCACTTCCACAGAATATGTCTTATGTTCATGATGTTTTTCACGTATCACTCCTGAGGAAGTACATACCTAATCTCACAAAAGTACTAAACTCAGAGGTGGTACATCTAGAAGATGATCTCTCTTATAAGGAGTAGATAGTAGAGATTATGGAGCAGAGTGATAAGGTTATACACAACAAGACAACCCACCTTGCCGAAGTGTTGTGGAGGAACCACATGCTTGAAGAAACTACTAGGGAACTAGAGGTGGTGATGAAGGAGAAGTACCCTCTCATGTTTCTGTAATGTGAAATTTCGAGGGCGAAATTTCATAAGGGGGGAAGAATGTAACAACCCAAAGTATTACAATGGAGATTACCTTTTTAAAAATATGTCATAAAATCACATGAAAACACAACATAATTAACTACTATGTACTAAGTGACCTTTAAACATAAGTTTGTCACTTCTGTGTTTGGAATTTCAAAAATCTGACATACACGGTTGTGTTCAAGATGATTTTTGGGGTACAACCAAAAAAACCTAATATTTCATGAATAGTAACTAACACTTATGAATAGTAGTACGACCCATATTAATAGTTCATCATCCAAAAAATATTTTCCTTACCCATGAATAATTAAATAAAATTTTGGCATCTTATAAAGTGACAATTTTACCATAGTAAATGTTTAGGTATATTTGTATGTTATAAATAATTAAATATAATTAATTAATTAATTTAAAAGAAAATTTATCTTCTTAAAATTTGTTAATAAATTATCAAAAATATGTCTTCTAGTTTTTATTAAAGTTTATAATAACCTTCGTTATTTTTGAAAGCATTATAAAATCAGTTTTAATTTTAAAAACAGTATTTTTCAAGTATATTATTATTCTCATTAAATATTAAATTAATCATATTTAGAAAATTTATTTTTAAAAATTAAATACATTTTTGGATTCTACACGTCAAAAAATAGTTAGGGTGAATTTTTGGTATTTTTCTGAAATACTTCAATTTTTTGGAGAATAGTAAAAATACACATTTTCACAAAACCTGTGTATCCAAAATTACATCATTAATGATGTAATAATGAAATAAATATTCTATAACTTTAGGTTCGGCCAAATTATATTAAATTTCATAAATGGTTCCTTAAAATACAATAAACTCAATTTTCAAACCTAAAAAAGAACATTCCAAAGCCTAAAGTCTAATGGTGATTACTTAAAGTGTCTTTTTCTATTTCTTTCTCTTTCCTTATAATAAATTAAGGGATTTGAATTATATATATGATTTAAAGCATAAAAATAATTATCATATTCTAATATATGATTTAGGATGTCAAAAACTACTATTACATGTCTATCTTTTTATATATTATTTTTTTTAATATTTTATACTAAAACACCTCCCTCCTCAAGTATAAATAACCCCTCCACCTTCCCATGACAAAACACACCTCTCAAGCTTCATGCATGGTCTAAACTCGGCCCAAGAATATTTCGTAGCCCCTCCTCCATATCCTAGTGCTTCTGGTCTCATCAAAAGGCCATGTCAAGGTCCTTTATGGAGGATATCAAGGGGAGGATTCAAGAGATGATTTCTCTTCCTCTTTCCTTTAATTCCAATTCAATTTCAAGTACTATTATTATTCTCCCCCAACATATCCTTGTCCAAATGTTATGGTAAATACATTATAATACATATAATGGAATTTTATGATACTAATGGGATATTATACCATCCACCACCTTCTCCTCTTCTTTTTATTTTATAAAAAAAATTCCCGTAAGCTGCCAATCTATCACCATCAAGAAAGAAATGTTTTCCTTTTCCATTTCTACCAAAATATAAGCTCATGAAACCATTTTTATGGTTCAAACAGAATATTATATATTTATTATGTCCTATTTTAGGTTCCATAACTAACTTAGATAAATATTACTAGATTAGTAAACACATCAAATTAGTTGTGGTTGAAAAAACGCCGAAATTTACCAAAATGGTCATCATTAAATTCCAATAGAATAATTCCTCCACATGGTATACAACGTAATTAATTATAAGATAATTTCAAATTCTGGAATATCATTAGTAACATGGAATATATGTTCAGGATATTTATCCATGTTCTACACGAACTTCAATTCATGAATACATGTGAAACGCTCAATAAAACCATAAAAACGAACATTCCCAAACAATGTTTTTAAACCCTATAACTCATCAAAAGGCCCATAAAATAACATAATGGAACAAAAATTGACCCTATTAATGTATAAATGGTTCGTTAATTTATATTTAATGTATAAAATGTCATTATACATGACATTAAAGTGAAGGAATCATACATATACAAGGTAAGGGTAAATTCTCAAACCCAACTTTCATCCTTCAGGTTCTCCCTCTTTCACTCCTTTTTGATATGGTTACCCTTAATAATTATTTTTTTATAATTTTATTTCCTTTTACGGGGTATAATTTTTTATTGGTATTTTATAAAAACAAAATGTTTTCCAAAATAACTCTTCTTTCAGGAACACACCATTTACTTCTCATTCAAGATTGACGGTTCTTGTAACATATATGTTATTCCCTCATTATTTTGGGAACCAAATGTTTATGAATGTGTAATTATGAGATGAAACCCACTAATTTTCATGTTTTAGTTATGTTAATTTATGTAATATGTTCATTGTGGCATGAATGATAAATGATAATGTTATGATGTGATGGGTGCGCCCAAAATTATATAGTACAATATGAATGTTAAAATGTGACGGGTGCGCCCGGAATTATACAGTGCTCCAATGCATTAGGTAAAGTGATGAATCTCATGAGTAAATATAAAATGGTGTATGAACAATATTCTATCTATTTTCACAAGAATGTGTTTTACTTAACCACTAATACATGATGTTTAATTTCTATGCATTACCACATTTCAAGTACCTTATTAATGCTTCCTCTCATGATTATTTGCCTATGTTATGAATATTCTCACCCAATGCTATATTTTTCTTATATATCTTCTTATTGGGATTCTATCTCACCCATTTTGATGTATATCCTCAGGTGCCTACGTGTACTACAGAGAGGCCAAGTTCCAATAAGAATCTAGAGAAGAAAAAATGAAAAAAAGTTTATGCTCAAAGTTGTAATTGTTTGGTATGGTCCTAGTTTGCCCAAGACACTAAAACATTGGATCCTCTATGTGTAATACTATTATGTTTTTTATCTTTAAAATGATTTAATAGTACTGTATGAAATGTTTGGGTCACTATAGTTGGTATCAGAAGAAAGGTTTAGTTAATTTGGGAATTAGGATTAGTGAACCCCAGAGAAAATACTAGCATGTGTCTAAGTACAAATATGCACACAAGAATCATTACATAAGGATCCCATATTTTATTATTTGTTTAAATGAATAAGATATTCATTACTTGTTGACTTATGTTTTGTTCTATCCTTTTCTATTTTATAAAATGTGGTGGGAACCAGGAGAAACTAGGCCAGCAACTCGTGCGAGGGCAAATTCAACGATTTCTCAATTGGAAGGTGGAGTTAAAAACTTCATGGATATGCTTACCCAATTATTACGGGTTATGAATAATAAACATAATAATGGGTAATGTCATCTTTAACCAAATATATAGAAATTGGCAATCGAATATTTTATACAGCAACGACCACTGACATTTAGTGGATCTTCTGATCGACTAGATGCGGAACAGTGGGTCAACTCCATGGAGATGATCTTTTTTGTTCTTCCCTATTCTGAGACGGCGAAGGTGAGACTAGTCATTTATCGTCTAGATGGAGAGGCCGATCAATGGTGGTATTTGATTAAGAACAGCAAGCCAAGGGAAGAAATTGAAGAGATGAAATGGGAGGACTTTTAGATCATGTTTCTTAATAAGTATTTCTAAAGAACTCTTCATATGAACATGGAGAGATAATTCATAGAGCTCACGAAAAAAGAAAGAGAATCTGTCACAACCGACGATGAAAATTTCACAAGGCCTTCAATGTATGAATTTGGTTTTTTTATCAACATTGATTACAAAATTGATAGATTCTTTAGTGGATTAAAACCACACATTCAAAAGGCTCAAGCAATTAGAGTCTTTGGGAGTTATGATGAAGTTTTTTGGTGTGCTCTCAAAGTGAAGATGGAGTTTGGAGAATGGTCCCATGGCTATGGTGATACGAAACAAAAGATGGAGTTTCAAGCCAGTGGATATAATGACAAAGATGGGAAGAAAAATCAATGACTCACATGGAAAAAATGTGGGAAGTCACAACATTGGAACTTCCTCAATGGGATGGGGAAATGCATCAAGTGTGGGAAAGAAGTACACCTTTCTCAAGAGTGTCAGAAAGACATAAAAAGGAAGGAGAACATGGAAAAAGAAATGAGTGAACCATTAATGTTTCAATGATACGACTGTAGGGAGCTAGGTCACTATGAAAACCAGTGCACTAAACCTCAAGTTCTAGTGGGTAATCACTGTCAATAGCCACCAAAGCCGAAGGAAAAAGCGAAGTCTTATGTCGTCACTACTACGGAAGTGGAGCAAGATAATGAAGTCATACAATGTACACTTCCTAATCACACAATAATGCAAAAAGTCTTATTTGACTCTGGTTCTATGAATTTTTGTATATTATGTATGTTTTATAGAACTATAGTATCAAATCCCCAAAACCTTGATATAGAGATATATGTAAAAAACCAATTGGTGCAATCCTCACAAACCAAGTGTTTGACTCTTATCTTATTGGCGTATGTGGTAAGATTCTTCTAGCAAATCTCGTAATATTTCCCTTTGTGGAATTTGATGCTATAAAGGGAATGGATTGGCTCTCATTATATTGAGAACATATCAACTATCGACAAAAGGAAATAACTTTTCATATTCAAAACTATCCCATCCTCCTTTACATATGCATGGAAGATCATGAATCTCATTTTAAAAATCCGTTAATGGTGTGGGTGTTTATTCCCTATGAGGAAGTGTACCTCTCCAAAATAGTTGAGTCAAAGGTAACATCCAACCTTAAGAAAATCCCTATCGTGAGGGAATACAATGATGTATTTCCCAAAGAGTTACCTGAAATTCCCCCAGATCATGAGGTAGAGTTTTCAATAGAACTCATACCTGGAGATACTTCTATCTCTAAATGTACCTATAGGATGGATCCTATCAAATTGGAGGAGTAAAAGAAGCAGCTGTAAGAACATCTGGACAAAGGGTTCATACACCCTAGTGCATCACCATGGGGTGCACCGGTGCTCTTTGTGATGAAGAAGTATGGAACAATGCAGCTCTGTATAGACTATTGGGAACTCAACAAGATCACCATAAAAAACAAGTATCCTCTTCCAAATATTAACAACTTGTTCAATCAGTTAAGAAGAGATAAATACTTCTAAAAGGTGGATCTTCATTATGGATATCATCAGCTAAAGGTGAAGAAGGAGGATATTCACAAGACTGCCTTCCGTACAAGGTATGGGAACTATGAGTTTCTAGTGATGCCCTTTGGACTTACTAATGCCCATGAAATCTTCATGGATTTGATGAATATATTCTTTAGACTTTACCTCGAAATTTTTTTGGTAGTGTTTATCGATGATATAATCCTCTACTCCAAGTGAAAGGAAGAATATTAAAAACATCTAAGACTTTTGTTGGGGACATTGAGAAATGATAAGTTGTATGCCATGTTCAGAAAGTGTGACTTCTTGATGAAGCAAGTCACATTCTTGGGACATGTGATCACAAGTGAGAGAATTTCGGTGGATCCTTCAAAAAAATATGCTATTGAGGAATGGCCCAGGCCCTCCAGTGTCAATGAAATCCATAGTTTTCTTGGATTAACATGGTACAACTGATGTTTTGTGAGAAAATTATCATGATTGTCAAGCCCGCTAACTATGTTAAAAAAGAAAGGGGTAAAGTAGGTCTAGAAAGACGAATGTGAGGGAATCTTTAAGGAGCTAATGAGAAGGATGATCACTGCACTTGTACTCACACAACCGAATTGTGGGGAATGTTTTTTGATATACAGAGATGCTTCATAGAAAGGATTGGGTTACGTTCTCATGCAAAATGTTAATGTGATAGCCTATGCCTCACAACAGTTGAAGTGCCATGAGTATAACTACCCAACACATGATCTAGAGCTAGCAGCCGTGATTTTTGCCTTGAAGATATGGTGGCACTACCTTTATGGTGAGAAGTGTGACATATACACTGACCACAAGAGCCTAAATTATATATTCACACAAAAGGATCTCAACATGCACCAAATGAGATGGTTAGAGCTAATCATGGAATACGATTGCTCTATTCACTACGATCCTAGAAAGGCGAACAAGGTAGCTGATGATCTAAGAAGAAACGAACCTGCTACTCTATCCATGTTACAGGTTTAGAATGACCCTATCTTTATGAATATGCAAAGCATGGGTTTATAAATCATAAGGGTAGGGGATACATCCTACCTGGCCCAAATTATAGCACAACCATCTATTCAAGGGAAGATTAAACAAGCACAAAGGGATGATATGGAGATAAACATTTGGGTGAATGTGGTAAAAGAAGGGAAGATGCATGGGTTACATATCAACGATGAGGGTGTGATTTGGTTTGGAACATGGCTTTGTGTGTCTTCATCTCCCTGGAAAAAGAAGAATCTATTGGACAATGCACATAGCTCAACATTCTCTACCCATCCTGGTAGCACCAAGATGTACCGTGATCTCTGAGAACACATCTAGTGGGATAACATGAAGAAGGAGATTTTTGAATATATATCAAGGTTCTTGATATGTGAGAAAGTTAAATAAGAGCGAAAAAAGTCCCAAGGGATGATGCATCCATTTCATATACCATGTGAAAATGGGAAAATGTTACTAGGGACTTTGTCATGGGTCTCCCAAAGACGTCAAAGATAAACAATACGATATGGGTTGTGGTTGATCGACTCACCAAGACTTCCCATTTTATTGCTATTCCGGAAGACCCCTTGATTGAACAACTTGCAAGGATATATGTGAATGAAGTGGTGATACTCCATGGTGTTCCACTCTCAATTGTCTCTAACTATGATCCAAGGATCACATCTAAATTCTGGAGAAGCCTTCAACACGATTTGAGTACTGAATTAAATTTCAGCATCACCTATCACCACCAAACATATGGCCAATAAAAAAGAACTATTTAGATTCTTGAAGATATGCTACAAGCCTACTCACTAGAATTAAAAGGTGGATGGGATCAACATCTCCCATTAGTTGAGTTCTCATACAACAATATCATTCAATCGAGTATTTAGATGGCTCCGTATGAATCTCTTCATGGAAAGCGATGTAGAACTCCAACCTGTTGGGATGAAGTAGGAGAAAGAACGCTACTTGGACCTGGTCCTGTGGAAGAGATGGTGGGGAAGGATCAAGTCATCCAGAAACACATCAAAGCTGCTAAGAGTTGGCAAAAGAGCTATGCTGACAACCGTCAAAGGGATTTGGAGTTCTCCATTTGATATAAAGTCTTCCTTCAAATATCACCATAAAAGATAGTCATGTGATTTGGGAAAAAAAGAGAGTTAATTCCAAGGTACATTGGAACTTTTAAAATCCTTGACCATATAGGAGTCGTGGCCTATCGGGTTGCACATATACAGAATATGGCTAATGTTCATGATTGTTTTCACGTATCACTCCTGAGGAAGTACATAATTGATCCCTCACATGTACTAAACTCAGAGGTGGTACAACTGGAAGATGATATCTCTTATGTGGAGCAGCCAGTAGAGATTCTGGACTAGAGAGATAAGGTTCTATGCAACAAGACATCCCACCTTGTTGAAGTGTTGTGGAGGAACAATAAGTTTGAAAAAACTACTTGGGAACCATAGGAGATGATGAGGGAGATGTACCCTCACATGTTTGTGATAAGTGGAATTTCGAGGGAGAAATTTCATACGGGGGGAAGAATGTAACGACCCAAAGTATTTAAATGGAAATTAACTTCATAAAAATATGTCATAAAATCACATGAAAACACAGCATAATGAACTACTAAGTTCTAAGTGACATTTAAACATAAGTTTGAAACTTCTTTGTTTTGAATTTGAAACATACACGGTTGTGTTCAAGATGATTTTTTGGGGTCCAATAAGAAAAACATAATTTTTGGTGAATAGTAACCTAACCATATGAATAGTAACCTAACCTTATGAATAGTTGTATGACCCTTATGAATAGTACATAATCCAAATAATTGTAACCTATGCCATGAATAATTAAATAAAATTAGGCATCTTAGAAAGTGACAATTTGACCATAGTAAACGTTTGGGTGTTTTTTTAAGTTATAAATAAATAATTATAATTAATTATCTAATTTAAAACAAAATTTATTTTCTTAATATGTGTTCATAAATAATGAAATCTATTTCTTATAGTTTTTAGATAATTTTATAAGACACTACGTAATTTTTGAAATCATTATAAAATCACTTTTAATTATAAAATTAGTATTTTTCAAGTAAATTATAATTTTAATTAAATATTAAATTATTAATATTTAGAAAATAATTTTTATAAAATGGAAATAATTTTTGGATTCTACAAATCTAAAAATGGCTCAGGTGAATTTTTGGGATATTTCTGAAATACTTCAATTTTTTGGTGAATAGTAAAAATACAGTTTTCCCCATAACCAGTGTATCCTAAATTGCATCATTAATGATGTAATGATGACATAAAAATTATAGAACTTTAGGTTCGGCCAAATTATATTAAATTTCATAAATGGTTCTTCAAAATACAATTAACTCAATTTTCAAACCTAAAAAGAACTTTCATAGCCAAAAGCCAAAAGGTGATTTCTTAAAGATTCATTTTCTCTTTCATTCACTTTCATTTTAATAAGTTAATGAATTCTAATTATAAAGATGATTTAAAGTCTAAAACGAATTATATTTTATTAATATATGATTTAGGATTTCAGAAAACTACTATTACAAGTCTAACTTTTGATATATAATTTTATTTAATATTTTAATCTAAAAACACTTCCCTCCCCATGTATAAATAACCCCTCCCGCTCCCCTTGCCAAACCACATCTCTCAAGCTTCAATCATTGTATAAAATATTACCAAGAATCTTCCCTATCCCCTCCCCTATGTCCAAGGTCTTCTGGTCTCATCAAAATACCACGTCTAGGTCCCTTATGGAGGATCTCAAGAGAAGGATTAAAGAGGTAATTTCTCATCCTCTTTCCTTTAATTCCCTTTCAATTTCAAGTCCTATTCTTATTCTCTACCAACCTATAATTCATCAAATTGTTTGGTTACTCTAGTATGATACATATATATAAATTTTATGATAATAATAGGATATTATACCATCAAACCCTTTCTCCACTTTTTTTTATTTTATAAAATAAAACATTGTTCGTAAGGTGTTAATCTATCACCTCCAAGAACGACATGTTTTTATTTTCCATTTCTACCAATTGATCTAGTCATGATACAATTATTATGGTTAAACCATAATATTATATATGTATTATGTCATATTTTATTTTCTTTAACTATCTTATGTACATATTACTTGATGAGTAAAAATACATGTTCAGTGTGCTTGAAAAACCGCCCAAATTAACCCAAATGATCATCATTAAATTCCCATATAATCATTCATCCACATGGTATACAATGTAATTAATTATGAGATCATTTTAACTTTTTAAATACCATTAATAACATTTAATATATGTTCTGGATGTTTATCCAGGTTCTACATGAACATTAATTCATGAATACATGTGAAATTCTCTAGAAAACCATAAAAACGAACATTCCCGAACGATGTTTTTAAACCCTATAACTCATCAAAAGGCCCATAAAATAACATAATGAAACCAAAATTAGCCCTATTCATGTATAAAAGGTTATGGAATTTCTAAATAATGTATATAATGTCATTATACATGACATAAAAGTGAAAAAGGTGTTCAGATACAAGGTAAGGGAAAATTTTCGAACCCAACATGCATCCTTCAGGTTCTCCCTCTTTCACTCCTTTTTGATATGGTTACTCCTTAAATTTTTTTTCATCATTGTATTTACCTTTCCGGGATATAAATGTTTTTTAATATTATTTATGAAATCCCAAATTTTTTCTAAAAGGACACTTCTTTCAAAAACACACCTTTTACTTCTCATTCAATATTGACGGTTCTTGTAACATATATGTTAATCCCTATTTATTTTAAGAACCCAATGATTATGAATGTGTTCATATGAGATGAACCCCATTCCTTTTCATGGGTTAGTTATGTTCACATATATTATATGTTCATTGTGTCATGCATGATAAATGATAATGTTATGTTGTGATGGGTGCCCCTGAAATTATATAGTGCAATATGAATGTTTAAATGTGACAGGTGTTCCTAAAATTATTCTTGCTCTTTAATGCGTTGGTTAAAGTGACGATTCTCATGAGTAAATATGAAATGATGTGTGAAGAATATTCTATCTTTTTTCACAAGCATGTGTGTTAGTTAACCATTAAGAAATGATGTTTTATTTTTATGTATTGCCACATTTCAAGTCCCTTATTAATGCTTCCTCTCATGATTCTTTGCGTATGTTATGAATATGCTCAGACCATGCTATATTTTTCTTATCTATCCTCTTAATGGGATTCTATCTCACCCCTTTTTATGTATATCCTCTGGTGGATACATGTACAAAGGAGTGGTCAAGTGTAAATAAGAACCTAGAGAAGAAAAAAATAAAAAAGTTTATACTCAATGTTGTAATTGTTATGTATGGTCCTAGTTTGCCCAAGACACAAAAACCGTTGGATCCACTATGTGCAATACTATTATGTTTTTTATCTTTAAATTTATTTAATATTAATGTATGAAAAGGTTGGGTCACTATATATATGCTCTTATGTTGTAATGAAAATGATACTAAAATTAATCGTCATAATAAAACTATAAAGTGGTTCAAATATAGTGAGGTGGTTCATCATGTAAATGCCTTACCAAAGAGAGATCCGAATTATGAAAAAAAACAGAATATAAGAATAATTTTATTGTGAAATATTTATGAATACATCATCAGATGTTGACCCGTCCAATGATGTTGTATTAGGTACCATTTGTTTCTCATATTTTTCTAAATTTTTGTTTGATATGGAGTCTAAACATTGCATTTTTTCTACAAAATGATATGGAAAATTGAAAATATCACATCAATAAATGAGACAATAAATTATTGTTAAAACACTATAAGAAATATTATATTAAAAAGAAATATAAAAATTATTCTATTTTGTTATGTGGAACAAAATTATGTATGAACCTTGTTGTTTTTTTAGTATTGTTTTATGTCATTCTGCATATGGATTGGATATATATGTATCATTATAAGATTTCTTTTAGAGAAAAATAATTTTTTTCTCAGAAAGTGTTTCATTTTTTTATAGAAGAATCAACCTATAAAATTAATAACATATGAAGAAGCTGATAAACTATTGAAACATAAAAATGATTTTTATCTAGCTCATATTGTTGAAAACAGGGGAACTATTCATGTTAATGATGTTTTAATGGTAAATGAATATCATTATGTTTTCTCTAATGAGTAACCTGGTGGTATACATGATCTGGAAGTTTAATGCACAATATACTTAGTTCCTTATTTTAACTAAATTTAAAAACACCCTTATCAAATGGCTCAAAATGAACTTATAGAGATGAAAAATCTATTGTAGGAGTTTCTTGAAAAATGCTTCCTTCATCCGAGCACTTCACTATTGGGTGATCCTATTTTTTCATTAAAAATATCAATGGTTCCATGAGACTATTCATTGATTATAATTCCTGGAATAACATCACTATTAAAAACAAGTATCCTTTTCCTCATATCAATGACATGTTTGATCAGCTCCTTGGAGAACATTATTTTACGATTGTTGACCAAAGTTTGAGGTACCATCAGTTGAAAGTAACGAATTTAGACATCCTATATGTAATGTTCTATAAGAGATAGGTGCATTATGAATTTGATTTTATGCCATTTCAGTTATCTAATGCACCTATTATATTCATGGATTATATTAATAGAATATTTCATGAGTTATTGGATAAGTTTGTAGTTGTGTTTATTGATGGAATTTTTGTATTTTATAAAAGTAATTTCTATCATGAAAAACATATATGGGTTGTTTTTAAAACCTTAAAGGAAAATAAACAATATGGAAAATTCAACAAGTGTGATTTTTGGTTGAAATATATTTATTTTCCTTGGAGAATTGTAATTAAGGATGTAATAACTGTTTATCTTTTAAAAATGGTTGATGAATTGAAAATACCTAAAATTTTTACAAAACATCAATGTTTTCTTGGATTATAAGGTTATTCCCAATAGTTTTTTGAATTTTTTGAATGGTTATCTTGCCCAAGAACTAATTTGACAAAAAAATGGTTTAGAATTAATTGGATAGAAGAATTTGATGATTTATTTCCGGGACTAAATAAGAGATTAGTTAATGCTTTAGTTTTGGATCTACCTTCTAGAAATCACGATTTTGTCATCTACAATACTACTTCATTGAAGGGACTTCGTTGTGTTATGATGCAGAATGAGTAGGTGATTTCTTAAGTTTCAAGACCACTAAAACCTATTGAGTTTATTTATTCCACACATGATTTGGAATTAAGAGCTATGGTTTTTTCTTTTAAAATTTAGAGGCAACATTTATACATATACAAATGACAAATATATACTTACCATAAAGGTCTAGAGTATATATTCACACAGAAGGAATTAAACATGAGGTAGAGAAGAAGTCTTGAACTAATAATGGATTATGATTAAATGATCCATTACCAACATTGAAAATAAAACAAAGTGGCGGATTCCTTAAGTCCAAAACATCATGCATCATTAACCATGTTGCATTAGGAACATGATCCATTGGTTTATTATTTGATGAATTTGGTCTTAGAAGTTCTCTGTAATGGAATTACCTCAATTTTTTTCTGTTTTATTGTAGTCATCGTTATAAGATAGAATTAAGGAATCGCATGAGGAATACCGTGAGCTATAGAAAAATGTAGAATTGGTTAACACATGTTTGTTTCCATAAATTATCCTTGATAAAGATTGTGTTTTATGATTTGGAAGGATATTTTGTGTGGATTTTGATTCTCATAAAAAGATAAATTGTGGTACAAATCCCATAGTTCTCGGTTTTTAGTTTATCCTGACAGTAAAATGATGAACATATACCATCATGAGTTTTACTTGTTGGATGAAATGAAAAGAGATATTTCCAATATTACCATGAAATGTTTGAAATTTAAATAGGTTATAAAGAAGAGAGGTAGTTACTGAAGGGAATGCTTCCACCTTTACCAGTACTAGAGTGGAAATGGGAAAATATATCCATGGAATTCATTTTGGGACTTCCAAAGTCTTATCGAGGTAACTATGAAATCTTTTTTATTAGTGACCAAATAACTAAATATACACATTTCATTCCTATTCAAGATATAACATCTTCTGATCAGCTTTATCGACAATACCGCAATGATTTTTTCAGGTTACATAGAGTGACACATTTTATTGTATCTAAATGTGATCCCAATTTCACTTTTAATTTTCTGAAGGGTGTTCAGAAGCCATTGGGAATAGAATTAAATTACAGTACATATTTTTATCCTAAATTAGATGTGTAGTAAGAATGAATGACTGAGGAATTGGGGGATATGCTTCGAGATTTTTTAATGGACTACTAAGGAATTTGGAATCAAAATCATACTTTAGATGAGTTTTCATATAATAATATTTTTAATTTCAAAACACAGATGAAAAATTATGAGGCATTTTATGGTAAGAAATGATGAATTACATTAGTTTTGGATGATGTTAAGGAAAGGATTTTTATGGGACAGGAATTAGTATAGAAAGTGGTTGAGAAAGTGAACATGATCTAGTAACACATGAGGAATGATTAGTGTAGGTAAACATGTTATGTCGATAACAGGAGGAAAGAAATTTATTTTGAGGAAGGTGATCATGTTTTTAATAGAATCTCACCATGGAAAAGTGTTATGTGTTTTGGTAATAAAGGAAATGTATTTCAACATTTCATTGGACATTAAGAAAACATGGGGAATGTTTGACCAGTCTCCTACTGAGTAGCTTTTCTATCGAGTTTATCCCAGATAAATAATTGTTTTCTTGTTTTAATTTTGAGAAAGTATGTTCAAGATTTATCTCAAGTCTTGAGACTAGAAGCAATTTTTATAGAATAGAACAATTATTATGGGGAGAAACATTTTTAGATTCTTAATCATTGATATATATTTTTGGGAAATAATGTAATCCACTAGGTAAAGATTTTGTGAAGAAACCACATGGTTAAAAAAGAAACATCAGAATCTGAAAATTATATGAGGGAAAGGTTCCCTCAATTGATTAATATGTAAATATAAAATTGGAAGGACACAATTTATTGATGGTGTGGAAAATGTAACACCCCACATTTTTACAAATAAATTTAGTGAAATGAATGAAACACATAGTCACATTATAATGGATCCTTATTTTAAAGAGATAGTTATAACTAGCCGGTAAACATAATTCTACCACTTCTAGGATTTTAATTTCAAAATATGGACTTCTACGGCTGTGATCAGTAAGTTATTTAGAGTCTGATAGAACCCAAAATTTCATGATGAATAGTAACATACCCATATGAATAGTAAATCCTATTACTTTTTTTTTCTTATAGTTATAAGATAAAAATATCTTGATTAATTTTTCAAGTTGATATAATATCAGTTATAGTTTAACATTTTTTATTTTTTGAAATAATTATGATTTTATATACAAAATAAATTAATTACATTTATAAAATTATTTTCAAATAATGGAGTTCATATTTTAATTCTACACTTCAAAAAAAGGTTATGGTGAATTTTTTTGGATTTTTTTGAAATACATGAAATTTTGGTGAATAATGATGTGTGGTAATTTACAAAATATGCTAAATAAATGAATTTCTTAATCATGCATAAGTCATGGATAATGTAAATAACCATTGGTTAGAAATCACATGAACATAATACTATTTTCTGTCACATGAATCATGTCTATTTATAGTCTTTAGAAAACATATTATACTAATGATTAATATAATATAAAACCAATCCTCTGCTCAACTATAAATATAACCCTCACCCACTCTTCTGATCACACCCCTCAAGCCACTATTATTTCTTATGTTAGGAAAAATAATCTTCCCAATACCCTACCCTACATCCAAGAACATTTGGCCTCATAAAATTTCAAAAACCAAGGTCTTTAATAAGAATCTATAAGAGAAGATATCAAGAAGTAAATGTCCTCTTTAATTTTAATGTGTTTTCTTTTCAATTCATTATTTTCTTGTACTCTCTTCTATTACCCTTATCGTGGAGGAATGAAGAAACTTGAATTACATATATATTATTGATTTTTAATCATGTTTATGGAAAAATCATGATAATTATTCCTCTCCTATTCCTCTTCTTCTCAAAATAAAAACACCATCCGTGATGTGCTAATTTACCAAAATCATGGATGATGTGTTATCAATTTCTATTACATACTTCAAAACAATTTATAAAACCATTATAATGATTTAAAAAGATTCAAAACTGTATGATACATACTATTTCATGTTTTAGAGTTAAAATATATATATATATATACATATATATATTTATGTTCTTTAATGAAACTAGTTCTTGATTATCAAAGAACCGCCAAAATGATCTAAACTGATACCACTAAAGATATATATAATGATTCATCCTAATACCAAATAAAAAAATTTATTTATGTATTAATTTAATATTAGGGAAACATATTAATTACATTTAATTCCACTTCTGGTATTTCATTTCCATACAATAACAAAACCAAATACAAAGTGACCATAAAAATCATGTAAAGAATACACATAAAACAATGGAAGAATCAAAATACTGATAATTTAAGAATGAAATAATGTTCTAAAATGATCATATAAGATTTTATAAACATGAACATGTTTCCCTAAGATATTAATAACACTCTCATAACCATCATATAAGAGGTTTAAACCCATTTTATGTAATAAAATCCCGAGGTAAGGGAATTCTTAACCCAATTTCAATTCTTTGGGTTAACCTTCTACTTCATTATTTATCTGTTATTAAAATTAATTGTGTGGTGAATTGTTTTTATATTATGATGAATTATGTTTATTTATAGCTCAAATATATATTCTATACACTCTATAAAGTCTCACATTAATTATATCATATTTGTAAGTGCCTTTTCTTTTAATATTTTTTTTTAAATTATGTTTTACAAAAATGAAAAGAAATGTTTTTATTCCATTATACATATTGTATGATTATGTTTTATGTATTGGATTTTTTTATCTTGGAGGTCATCAATATGGTTACTCCATGTGAAAATTTGATGTTTACATAATGATGAAGCCATGAGGGTTACATTGTAAGATATCTGTTAGGGTTACAAATTATAAGGTAGCAAAGTGGGTTACAAGATTATGTAATAATGGCCCTAGATAACTTAATAGTTCTATTTTTGTTCATTATGTTTTGTGAAAATTTTATTGAAATATCAAGTTTACAGAGTTACTATATATGTGTGTCAAGTATATCTTTTTGAAAATTATTTCATATGTTTACAACTATTCATGGATTAATGTTCTCTTTCCCTCTTTTTATAACCCTTACTGAGATTTTTGTGCTCATGAAAAGTTTTAAATTGATTTTCACTTGTTATAAGGATTCATAATATAGATAAGTAATCTATGTTAAATTTTTTGAATAATTTTTTAAAGAAAACAATTTTTTGAAATGTTTTATTGTATTGATGAAAATGATAATATTCTTGATGTATCTGCTTTGTATAAATGTGGAATGATATGTATGTATTATATATCAAGTATCTGAAGCTATAAACATTAAAACATCCTCAATGTGAATGAAATTTACTTCTTGACTAAAATTCTAGATTGTGAAATGTGTTAAGCTCAGGTCCTTAAATTTTGTATCAGAGGATGGTTTTGAAAACATTAGGGGTTAGGATGATGCTAAAAGAATACCGTAAATGATTTTTTACTCTATGGTTAATTTGAAATAATATATAATTTAATTAATACCATATTTATTCAGCTAAGATATGTTTGTTCATAATAGTTTTAGATAAATGAAACAAATAATCAAATGTGGAAACGAACTAATAGAATAAAATACTTCTCAATCTGCAGCTTGTAATGGTGGGGAATAGAACAAAAAAGTTTTTGAATGTAATGGCTCAGCTAAAACTAGAAACAAATCATAATGTAATCTATGAAAGAGAATAAATAGATCTACGAAAATGGTACATGGTTATAATGGAACATTTTATGATTCCACACGCTCCTTCTTCTATTGGATATTCTGACCCTGAAGGGACCTAATATGGGATTAAATCCCTTGGAAAGAAATTTGATGTTATGGGATGTTCAGATAATCAAAAGTTATGTCTTTAAATTTATCAATTTTTATATGAAGATGATCAGTATGGGAAAATTATCAAGAATATCATTAATAGAGAGGATATTGAATCCTTAGAGTGGGATGAATTTAAAAGTATTTTCCTTGAAAAGTATTTTCCAAATGTAGTTTGACTTTAGCTAGAGAAGATATTCCATTAATTAAAGAATATGGATAATATTTAGTGGCTGTGTATGAAGTGAACATCACCCAACTGATGAGGTATGCTGTAAATCTTATTCTGGATCTTGATAGGAAAATCAACCATTTTACTCAAGATTAGAGCCATGATATCTAAGGGAATTGGATACCCATGAGTTCAAAAGTTATGAAAAACCTAACCGATGTGAGGAGAAGTTAGAAATGGAGTATTCTAATGATCACATGCACTATGACAATAAGGATAAATAGTATTCTAGATGGAAAGTGATGGGTAAGACTCAATCAAAGAGATACGGTGGTATGGAATTCCAATTTATTGTTTGTGAAAAGTTTGAAAAAAGTGCCCTAGGTAACGAATTACCAAAATTGGAAAATGATTTTGATGTGGTATCTTTGGACATATGGATCTAAATTATAATGAAAATGATCCTAATAATAATCTTGATATGAAAATTGTAATGTGTTTTAAATGTGGTTAGAGGGGTTATTATGAAAATGCCATCCAAAAGAGAGATCTTAATGATGCAAAGAAGTTAGACTATAAGAAGAAAGGTGTAGTGATATCTTTTGTGGCTACCTCAGCTGATGGAGGGCCATGCAATGCTATTTTTTTAGGTACCGTGTTTGTTTACTCATATTTCTCTAATGTTTTGTTTGACGTGGGGTCTACGAATTCATTTATTTCGGATATATTTTCTAGTAAATTGAATATATGTCCTCAACAAAAGAGACCAGGTTTTATTGTTAAAAATCAAAAGGTAAAAATTATAGAATAGTGGAAGTATAAAATAATTTCTATTGGGTTCTTTTGAAATAATTTACTTTAAAACCACATAACTTTTCCATTAGTAGTGTTTGATGTCATTCTGGGTATAGATTGTATTTCTGTTTATGATGCTAAGAAAGATTGTAGAGATATATAAGTTGTTTTTAAATAGAGTGTCAGTTTTTATACAATAATTTATGCATAAATTTTTTAACATATCAGGATTTTATGAAAATTTTTAAATATGGAAATGAAAGTCATGTTGCTCATATTTTTGAAAACAAAGAAACTCAAAAGATTTCTGATGTACCAATGGTAAATGAATTTATTGGTGTATTTTCGGATGAGTTACCTAATGTTACAACTGATTGGGAAGTTTAATTCAAAATTGACTTAGTTACTGATGATAATCCAATTTTAAAACCCCATAATTTAATGGATTAAATAGAAATTATTGAATTGAAAAATTAGTTGCAGGAGTTTCCATATAAAGGCTTCATTCATCGTAGAATTTCACTATGGGGTGATTTTTCTTTGTTTGGTAAAAATAAAAATAGTTCCCTAAGAAATTTCATTGGTTATAGATCATTGAATAAGATCACTTTTAAAAATATGTATCATTTTCCTCATATAGATGAATTATTTGATCAACACCTAAGAGCACTATATTTTTCAAATATTGAACTGAGGTCTGTGTACCATCATTTGAATGTAAAAGAAGCATGCATCTTGAAGACTGCATTCTATACTAGATATAAGTATTATAAATTTATTGTTATTATAATTGGGTTAACTTATGAACCAACTATATTTATGGACCTTATGAGTAGAATATTTCTTGAGTTCTTGTAAAAGTTTGTAGTTGTGTTTACTGATGACATTCTTGTATTTTATAAATGTACAATGGAACATGAAATACATATAATGGTTATTTTAAAGACATTAAAAGAAAAAAAGGATGGAAAATTTATTGAGGGTGAATTTTGGTTGAAAAATATTAATTTTCATGGGACTATTGTAAATAAATATGGAATAAGAGTTCATCCGGAAAAAAGTGGTTGATGAATTAACAAGATCTACAAATGTTACAAAAATTCATAGTTTATGTAGATTAGTAGGTTATTAATAATAGTTTGTTAAAAATATTTCATAGTTATCTATCCCTCTCACTAATTTAACAAAAAAATGGGATAAATTTATTTGTACATAAGAATATGTTTTTTTTGATAAACTGATTAAGAGATTGGAGAATGCGCCAGTTCTGGATCTTACTTCCAGAAACAGTGATTTTTTTATCAACAATGATGTATCATTGTAGGTAATTGTTTGTGTTCTAATGTAGAATGATCAATTAATTTCTTATGATTCAAGAAAACTAAAACCTCATGAGTTATATTATCCCACACATTATTTGGAAATACAATTTGTGGTTTTTTTCTTTGAAAAATTTGAGGCATAATTTATCGAGAGCCAAATGTCAAATATATACTGACTATTAAACTATGAAGAATATATTCCATCAAAAGGAATTAAACACGAGATAGAGAAGATGGCTTGAACTAATAAAGGATTATGATTTCATGATCAATTACCATCAAGTAAAAGAAAACAATGTGGCTGATGCCTAGAGCTGAAAACATCATTCACCATTAACTGTGTTACATTTGGAACATGATCCATTGATTAATGATTTGATGAATCTTTAATTAGAAATTACTAATATAAGAAATTCCTTTGTTTTTTAAGGTTTCAGTACAGTCATAGTTATCACATAGAAATAAATAAGCACATAAATAATACCATGATCTTTATAAGAAGGTATAATTGTTTAAAATTGGTATGTTTGTAGGATTTATATTTGATATAGATTGTGTTTTATGATTTGGAAAAATATTTTTTATGCCTTTGGATTATCATCTAAACAAGGAATTGGTGTGAATATCTCATATTTATCCTTTTTCTTTTCATCCTAGATGCACAAAGATGCAAAAAAACCGTCTTGAGTATTACTGTGGGGATGGAATTAAGAGATATATTGTATATTTTACTGTGAAATGTTTAACATGTCAAAATGTTAAATAAGATACATAGTTACCGAAGGGTTTCTTCAGGTTTGCCAGTGATATAGTGGAAATGAGAAGCATATCCATGGACTTCATTGTAGGTCTACAAAATACTTATCAGGGTAACAATGCAATCTAGGTTATTATTTACCTACTGAAAAAATCCACATTTCATTCCTATTCAAGATAGAATGTATTTGAAACAGATTTCACAACTATACCTCAAAGACATTTTCAGGTTATATGGAGGTCCTATTTCCATTATATTTGACTAGGATCCCTGGTTCACTTCTATTTTTTGCAAGGACTTTCAAAAATAATTAGGCATAGAATTAAATTTTAGTGATTCTTTTCATCCTCAATCATATGGGTAGTCAGAATGAAGGATTCATGAATTTTATAAAACTATTTGATCATGTTTGATGAAATAATAGGTATGTTGGGATCTACTTCTTTCATTTGTTGATGTTTCTTATAATAACAGTTTTTATTCTAGTTTACAGATCGAGGGTTTTGAGTCATTGTTTGGGAAGTGGGGTTGAACCCCAATTTGTTTGGATGAAGTCAGGGAAAGGAAGTTGATAGGACCAGAAATTGTTGAGGAAGTGGCTATGAAAGTGAAGATGATGTAGCAACACATGAGGAAAACTCAGTTCAGATAAAGAAGTTATGATGAAAACATGGGGTTATAATTTTCATTTGAGGTAGGTGATCATGTTTTTATGAGATTCTAAATATGGAAAAGTGTTATGAATTTTCGTAAGAAAGGAAAGCTAAGTACACTGTTCATTGGACCTTATGAAATCTTGTAGAATATTAGAACACTCGCTTACCAAGTATCATTACCTCTATGTTTATCTTAGGTACACAATTTTTTTATGTTTTGATGTTAAGAATTTCTGTTCTAGATTTATTTCATGTATTGAACCAAGAAGCGATTCAACTGGAAGAGAACTATTCTTATATAGATAAACCTATTCATATTAATGATTATAGAGAGCAAGTATTGCGGAATAATTTTATCCACCAAGTAATGGTTTTTTAGAGAAGCCATATGGTTGAAGAAGAAACATGGGAATCTGAACATTATTTGAGGAAAAGGGACCCTCACTTGATTAATAAGTAAATAAAAAATTACAAGGAAACAATTTCTAGAAGTTGTGGAGAATGTAACACCCTTTGGTTTTATAAATAAATTTAATGAAATGCATGAAACAGTGAGTCTCCTCCCAATAGAGCTTTGTTTTAACAAGATATATATTAACTGGCTATTAAATATAAATTTTCCACTTCTATGATTTAAATTTTGAAAAAAGAGATATCTACAGCTGTGATTATTAAGTTATTTGGAGTCTGATAGAACCAACTTGTTTTTTTGGTGAATAGTAACACAACATTTTGAATAGTAACATGAATAGTAATATGAACCTTACAAATAGTAAATATTATTACTTTTTTTATTAAGGTTATAAGATAAGTAGATCTTAATTTATATTTCATTGTAATATAAAATTAGTTATAGTTTTAAAATTGTTATTTTTTGAATAAATTATGATATTTAAAAAAAATTAATAACATTTAGAAAATTGTTTTTAAAAAATGTAATTTTTATGAATTCAAAATTTAAAAAAATATTTAGGGAGAAGTTTTGGGATTTTTATGACATACTTGAATTTTTGGTGAATAGTGAAATATGATAGTTAACAAAATATGCTAAATAAATGAATTTATGCATCATTCTTGAACCATGGATGATGTAAAAAGCCATTGTTTTGAAATCACATGTACATATTACAATTTATGGTCATATTAATCAAAATTATTCATAGTATTTAGCAAAAATATTAATCTAATGTTTAAAATAATGTAGAACACCGCGTCCCTCCTACCCTACAAATAACACACTCACACCCTCTTCCTCTCAGACCACTAAAGCCTTAAGAGTTGTCTAATTTATTCCCAATAATCATCCCAAGACACTTCCCCACGTATAAGACCTTATGGTCATTCCAAAAGACCAAATCAAAGGACCTTAAGGAGGATCTAAAAGATAAGAGATCCAGAGGTAAAGATCCTCTTTCATTTTCTTATGCTTTTCTCCAATTCATTCTTTTCTTGTACTCTATTCTCATTAACCTATCCAATAGGAATGAAATCTATAGTAT
This sequence comes from Viscum album, assembly GCA_963277665.1. NCBI lineage: Eukaryota > Viridiplantae > Streptophyta > Magnoliopsida > Santalales > Viscaceae > Viscum > Viscum album. The sequence continues at coordinate 1,346,807,013 of OY728132.1, forward strand.
TATATATATTCGTTATTTTTATCATTTTTATGTAAAAAATAATCATCATTATTACTCTCCTCTTCCTCTTATTCTAGAAAAGAAAACACCATCCGTGATGCACCGATTTACAAAAATCGTGGATGATGAGTTTTTAATTTCTAGTAGTTTTTTAAAAACTCATTATTATAGAATTTAAATGGTTGAAATATATTATAATATTTTTTATATATCCTCTTTCATGGTTTTTAGTTAACATATATTCATAATATTATGTTATACAATAAAACTTGTTCGTGATTATCAAAGAACAGCCAAAATGATCTAAACAGATATCAATAATGATTTATCTAATGATTCATTATCAAATAATATAACCAAAATTATTTATGGAATAATATAATATTAAGAAAACATATGAGTTACATTTCATTCTACTTATGTAATTTCATTTCCATATGATATGAAAATCAAATACAAACCGACCATGGAAATCATGTAAAGAACGCATCCAAAATAATGGATGGGACAAAATACTAATATGTAAAGAGAGATATGATGTAATGAAATGTTCATATAAGGTTTTTAAAATTGAATATTTTTCTTTAATATGTTAATAACATTATTTTAACCATTTTACAGGAGGTTTAAACATATTTAAAATAAGAAAAACCAGAGGTTAGGGAATTATTAATCTTATTTCCATTCTTTGGGTAAACCTTCTTCTTTATTATTTATGATGTATTAAAATTGTTTGTGTGATTAGTTTAGTTTATATTATGTTCTGTTATGTTTATTAATAGTGTATAAACATATTCCATCTACTCTATTAAGTCTCACTTCAATTATATTATATTAATAAGGGGATTTTATTTTTAAATCCTCCATTAAAATTACTTTTTACCAAATTCAAAACCAATGTTTTTATGAAAGTATTCATGTTTATGATTATGTTCTGGTACACGGGAATGTTTATGTTTGAGATCATACTTATGGTTATTCTAAGTGTAACTATGATGGATACACAATAAGTTACAAATGAGGGATACATTGTAAGGTATGCATGAGTGTTACAAATTATATGGTCGCCAAGAGGGTTATAAGATTATGTAAGTAATCCCCCAACATACATTTATGGATATATTATTGTTCATTTTGATTTGTGGAAATATCATGTAAATATCAGGTTTCACAAAGAAAATATATATTTATGATAAGTATGTGTTTTTTAAAAAGATTCTACACGTTTACAAGTACTCATGGACTAATGTTTTATTTCTTTCTATTTATATCCCTTATAGAGATTTTTTTGCTTATCCCATGTTTTAAATGATTTATACAGGTTATAAGGATGTGTAAGAAACATAATTAATTCAAGTTAAATGTTTAAAATATTTTTCAAAGAAAACATGTATTGTCTGAAATGTTTTATATTATGGAACAAATGGATTCTATTTTTTGGTATTTGATCTGTATTAATGTGGAATGTTATATATATATTATATTCAAATTCACTAAAACTATAAACATGAAAACATTATCAATGTGGAATTAAGTGAATTAATAATTAAAAATCCAGATTTTATAAAGAAATAAGGATGGTTCCTTATAATGGTTCACTCTCATTTGATATGAGAGGCATTACACAACTCCATGTCTCCCAAAATAACTCACGCATAATGTTTTCTTTGGAATCTGAGTGGATATCCACCAATATTATTGAGATGAAAAATTTGTCCCAAATTTTAATGCCCCAAGTTCTAAGAATCAAGACCATAATTTTTTTCATACAATATAAATGATTCTTTTCTAGAGAATGGATTTGTTCACCTTCTTTTTTGTTGGGATCATAATATCATTAATTCAATATAATGTTTATTGGAATAACCCATAGTACAAAATCATTTACCTTAAACTGGTTGGAAGTATGAGGACACCAACATATACAGTATAGAATGTTGAGTAATAGGTAAAGAAGTAATTTTAATATATTTTAAGATCATTATGGTTTATAGATTTATAGAATTATGAAATAAAACTACATAAAATTTATTATATATAAATGTGTGCCCTCCAAATTAATATTCATTTTCCCTCAAAATAAAACAACTTTTGATAAAAATTTATTTATTTTTAGGAAAATACTTTATAATTTTATTCTTGACCTGATCCTTCTCCATAGTAATCAATAAAACCCTATAAATATATTTAAATATAATAAATTAGGAAAAATCACATTAAGAGACATATAAAAATGTAAAATGAAGACTATTTTTTCATGACATATTATACATGAACACGACATTATCAAAATTAATCACTAGGATAAAAATTAATAATATATTCCCCGCAAATCATCTTCTCATAAAAAATATTTCCATTAAACATGTCATAAAAATATTAATGGTAATATGAAACTTATAAAAATAATATTGAAGTCATATAAATATTTTAAAAACATTTTTAATGAAACGATATACCTTACCAACATTTTAAATTTCATATAGATTAATTTAAACATACATTCACGAGAAATCACATGGGTTTGTATCATATAAAACAATGTATCATAAGATCATAGAAATATAAGAAATTTGGAAGCAACACAAATTATAACATAATCATAAGACAATGCAAACATGAAAAACTACATCACATGGTAGAAATATTCACATAGTGGATTTATCTTTACTCCCTAATACCATACATAATGTCTCATGAGTCACAATATTGACAAAATGCATTAGAGCACTACATAGCCACACCAATCATGACGTTTTCATGAACATGTGGGCTATAGAATTGAATTAATCATATTTCACTAACATATTAATTTCTCATCGAAGGAAATGTGTTTCCCAATCATTCCTCTTATCATAACAAAATGATATTTTATAATGAAATTAATTGAGAAATGAACAACAAGCTTGTAGTACACCATAAAATGAATTAAGAATGATCATTGTATATTTTATAGAAACATATATCATGAATTTAAAAATATTCCCTAACATTAACAATAGAGATAAAGTAAGGTATATAGTGAAGATTCATTTCTCATAGAAAAATAGATTTTTATAGGGATCCTTTATACACCATGGAAAAAAATGATAGTACTGGGAAATGTAGTTGGAGCTGATGGGATGGTTGTTTAAATTTTGTCTTTATCAAAATAATGATAGAGAATAATCATATTTGGAGATTCCATCCACTATATGGTCATGTGGTTTAATCAGATTATAGAAAATTGAATAATGATTAACTCATTCTATTTTGAAGCAAGCACATCACTAATATGTCACTAGGGACCATTATTTGAAGGATATATATTAAACCCCAATATATAATCCCTATAGGATTCTAAATTCTATTTGTACAATATTCTTTGGATTTTGGGTGCTAGTTTGGATCTCTGATGATCTATTTGACATTGCGTCGAGCACCACAATCACGTTCCTTGGATTCACAAACGAGAATTAAGATCATTCACTCGGTTGGGAAATTATCTATATATGATTTAAAATTAGAAATATACTCTCAATTTTGATAGAATTAATTGTCCTAGGTAAATAGATTTAATCTGATATAAATAGTGGATGTCTAAATATCCTTTTAGGGTTCCCCAGACCCCGTAAAATTAATGTCCCATAAATTAGTAATAAATAATTAATTATTATATCCAAATTGTATAATAAATATTATTTATATTTTATTATATACATATAATATATGTTAATATATTACATCATAATCCCAATCCATTAACTCGACTCATAATTATTGATAATATAAAATAAATCTAGAATATTAAAATAACATTCATTAATATAATATTAATCATTACATTTCCATAAACACTAGTAAATACCTTTTATGAATAAATTAAACACAATTATAATTTATTTAAATAATAATTAATCTATTCATTTAATAGTGGTCGATAAAAAATGGAAAATTATCGAACCACATAGCCGGGCCCACCATTGCAGATATTCTTATTCCCTATAATATTTTACATTATGAAATATGCTATTATGTTTGACCCTCTAATCCATTATCTCAACAGCATTGAATAATATTATCATACCTAGTGCAGATTATTGCATCGCATCAAGGCCCCTAAATATATAAGGAATTTTTATAGAAATGTCAAACAAAAAACAAACATGCACTACATAATATAATCTCTTGGTCATGTGACATATCAAAAATGTTACACCCGAGACTTTTATAAGAAATATTTTGTTTTTATTTTATATAAATAATCAAAGTAATCTTTCACTACACACAACACTAGATTGGATTGCTTTACACCCAATCGCGACCTTCCCTGATAGCTTTCATCGTACGCAATACCGAGTTTCACTAAACAACAATATACTATTAAAATATTATTAAAACTAGCCGTTATGAATAGTAATAACCACTTTTTGAAATTTTGTAAATTTAATTTTTCAAAATATTCTTCATTTTTGGATTCGGAATATCGAAATTAGCCTACGGTGAAATTTTGGTATTTTTCAGGAAACTTTCAATTTTTGTTGAATAGTGAAAACACTGGGTTACTATTTAAAAACCAACTTTTTATTTAAATATTTATTTATTTTATTTAAATTTATTTTAGGTCAATGTTGACACATAATACCTATATATGTTCAATGTATTTAATTGGAGTAATTTTATAATAATTTTAGATATATAAAAATTTTATTGAACTTTTCACCATCTTTTACCCACCTCCTAGGATAATTTTCAAATTTACATAAAACATAAATTTACCACATCTGTGAGTGGAATTTAAAAAATACTAGAGACACGGTTGATTTCATTATGTAAAATGTGGTTCAATGAGATGAAAATAATTTTTGGTGAATAGTATCTTTTTACTTTTTTTACCACGGTTAAAAGTAAATATGGTAATTAAGGGTAAAAATGTGGTTATTATTACCCTAACACATGTCCTATTTCTATTAGATAAGTGTAATTCAACCCCAAACAACCTTATAAATACAATATGACCATTTTGGGCCACTTGGATTAGATTAGGACATTTATTATTAATTTATTTAAAGAAGGGAAAAAATAGTTAAAATCAATGTTTAATAAGTAAATAATTTTTAATATATGGTTATACATGAGATAAATTACACTATAAATATTTATTATAAAGATAAAAATATTTCTTACATAATGGTATTTTATTTGTAATTTTTATACATTATATAGTTTAATTTATTTATGACACAATGATGATGTAGTAATTATCTTATTAATGAAATATTGACATAATTGATGTTATAAATACCCAAATAAATGTAATTTGAGACTTTTTATGAATTACAAGAATTTTCTAGGTTCATATGACATGTTAGTATTTATTTAATTAACTTTTTCCTAATTAATCATTCTGTTATGATTTTTACAAAAATCAATTACTAAATAGTGTCAAAATTGACATAAAATATTTTTTAAAACAAATATTATAATATTATTTGTTATTTTATTCCTAAAAATAAAAGGTTTGTCCAAATTAATTATATAAGGTTATATATATTAATAATAAACAACTTGGGGTTATTTTGTCTTGTTATAGTAAGTTTATTAACCTTATAGTATAAGAACACAAAAAGACACGGTAAAAGTAAAATTATTTAACTTAGAGTTAAATCTAAATGATAAGGTTAAAATAGGAACCTAAACTTGTCTCAATTATATTGGATGCGAGGGTTTCTAACCATCCCCACCATAGCATAGAAATAAATCAATTTGTATCTATTTAAAACCGAATATGGCTTTATAATAAAATTATATTTTTAGTTTTTCCAAAGGAGCCCCTCTCCTCCCTTATAAAAGGGCACCTCCCCCCTCTCTTCCTCACACCACTCTGAGCCTTCATGCTCGGCCAAACCCTGCCAAATTCTCTTATACACTTCCATAGAAACATCCTACAGGTCCTGTGTATCTTCAAAGACCAATTTTAGTGCCCTAAAATGAGGTCTCAAAGAGGCGCTTCAAAGAAGAGGTAATGTCCGTTACCGATTCATTCAACTTTATTTCTTCTTACACCTATTATTATTTAGTTGCATCATTATTAATTAATAAAATCAGTATCAATCATATACTTATATATTATTATAATTATGAAACAAACCTATTTCACCATCTATCCATCCTATGAAAAATGAAATCACTGCATGTGCGTACGTTCGGAATACCGTCTCCACGCCGTGGTGTAATCTATTTACCACCACCACATTACTTGTATGGGTATAATGGTGTAAATAATAACTATAAATTATTATTGTAAAGTTATATTGATTCTGAAATAGTATACATACACTCCATTACAATTTCACGATCATGGGAACGATATCATCGCTCGTGCGTACGTACGGAATACCGTCTCCACAATGTGATGCGACTCGTTCTACATGTTCTTCATTGAATAATGATTATATAAATTAATTTAATGAATGAATATGATATATATTACACTAATAAAATTCTGGAAATAAGGTATCTATAACCCAAAAATTATAATAAGAATTTATTCGACAAAACACGCATAAGAACAAAAAGCAATAAACACCCGAATAAAAAGTAACAATGAAATATTACTAATAAGAAGCTAATAATATGACCATATATGATATCATAACAATGAGTATGATTCTGGAATAAGTCAATGATATTATTTAAATCATTATACAGGAGGTTCGGACACTTACGAAGCAAATCAAACCTAAGGTAAGGGAAATATCACAATCTCATTTTTATCCGAGCTTGTTTATACTTTGGAATTTACTGGGGTGTTTTTTATCATCCACATCCATGTTTCCTCAATATGTAATATTATTTCCATACACCTACAATTTTTTAAATCCAATTTTACCCTTCAGTGAGTTTTTAGTAAAATATATGAAAGGAATCTTTTGTCGTTTTTCATACCAGGTACTTTTTGACTTTTCCGACAAAAGTACGAGAAGAATGTTTTTTTAACTTATACGACATGAATGGATTTTTAAAACATTATTTCCAAGAATCTTCCTTTACTAGTTTTCAAGTTTATTTTTTTAATCAACTTCTTCTAGTTTAGAATTGTATGACATGTTAAGAAAGGAAAAGTGTTTTTGAAGTAGAAAGGATATTTTCCTCAAGAATGCAGTTCAAGTGTTTCATCAAAATTATTTACCATCTAAGATAATAAAGGGTTCTAATTCTATCAATATTATTAAATTGATTTGATTATGTTGTGATGGAATTATTTTTTTGAATTCCATTATCTTTTATGAATTTTTTTATGATTTCATGATGTTTAAGAATCCCATTTTTATTACATGGGTTATGCTATGATGTATGGTTTATGATTTTGTGGCACACATAAGAATGGTATCATTATGAGATGGGTGGAACCTATATCTCCCTCCAATTAATTGGTTAAAGATTTTATATCTCATGAGATAGACATGGATGGAACGACAGGTTAAATCGGTTCAGTGAAACAGGACTGAAATGAGGAGTGAACTCGGTTCATAAATGGACTTTGTCCACTAAGATAGTATTGGAAATGTGTCTTGAATTATAAGTAATGATTCTCTATGATTATGTGTGTATGCCACAATGCTTCATGTTTTGAGTTATGATTATTGTGATTACATTTCACTAACATGATTTATCCCATGTTATGAAATTATGATCTCTTTTGCAGGGTAAGATTTCCAAAATGTTATGTCCTTATGAATATGTTGTGATGGATATTTCTTTTGTTTACCCTTACTGAGCATTTGAGCTCACCCTTTTGTATATTTGCTTTCCCCAGGTCAGGAAGAAAGTTATTAGGTAAGATATGCCAAAAGGGACTATAGATATGATGAAATAAATGGGAGACAGTGTAGATGCTTTATGAACTAGTTGTTTATGTTTTCCAGTTTCTAAAGACACTATACTTATACGGTCCTTTCATGGGTTTGTTATATGTTTTAATTAGTGTACATCAACTTTGAAATACTAAAAATGTATGTAAAGTATGCGTCGTTATAAAAAACAAATACATTCACTTTATTTATCATCCTTTATTTCCCTATTTTATTCACTGATATACCTAGATGGAATTATGTTTTAATACCATGGACATTTATTTTTGAAGGTACTACCATATATATCATTATGGATAGAGACATAACTTCTTAGACTAGTAATAAAAAATTATATCTTGATTATTCAACAAATTCCATATGACTAATGATGGGCCAAACACCAAATGCCCCACAAAGAGATAATTGTAAATGTTTTTTTTATTTAACTTGAAGGATAATATGGAATAAATTTATAATGATATCATGTTAGGAATCTAACACACATGTTTATAGACAAGAACAACTTATGAACACCTATTCATGTGGTATTTATATTGGTTGGTTTTTCCTTATGATCTAAACTACTCGAGATCACCATATGATAACTTCATGAGAAGAAGTCTATATTCTGATGAGCCCCCACCACCAAATGGTCACACTTCATATGTGTCATGTCAGTATTATGTATAATCACTATATAAAATTAAATTAATATTACATTAAAAGTATCTATATATTCTTATTATATATTGGGAACTTCGATGACCCTTTTATACGACACATAATCTAAGTACATTACTATAAATATGGTGGTGTAAGATGTGTCCATAATATTCTATAAATATAGGCACACAGATATATATTAAACAATATGCAAGTAACATTAATCAAATTAAATCACAATTTTGGTCTAGACAACCCCCTTTTAACACTCACACATTCACTATAACCAACAAATTATAATCCTCAATCCATTTTCCCTAACATTATAATCATGCTTCTGCTATGATATGGATTTTTTATGGTGCCTACCAAATTATCCTTTATGGATAATCTTCTAACTGTGACCTCACCTCTATAAGTAACATCCCTCAATATATCAAACTTTTCATTTATATTCATTGTCCAATGATGTGTCATAGGATACTTGGAAAATAATATTGTTGTAATATTATCGCAATAAATTAGAACATGGTCTACACTACTAGGTACACAAATGATCTCTAAGAAAATTGTGTATTAATGGTTCTTCCTTTACAAGATTCGATGCCACTATATACTCAAAATATACTACATAATTGGTGAGAAAATATTACTTTGAGATTCTCCAACATACTATGCTACAATTCTAGAAAAATAAATGTCTTGACTATGATTCAAATTATCATGATCTGTCTCGAAACTAACACTAGTGTATCCTCTCACTAATTGTTCCTTATCTCATACACAATCAAGGATCATATATTCTATATTATTTATCTAATTTAGGATTTTTTAGAAATATTCACAATTAATATCTTCTAGATTATCTTAATATCTTCCCAAAATACATAATAAAAATTAAATATGATACCTAGTATATAGAATGGTGTACATGATATCCCGCACTGCGATTCATCATATATTCAAGTAATTCATTCAATATCCACATATATTTTGGACACATTTTATTTTATAGATTTAAACCATGTTATATGGTAAATGAACCCCTAATTAATTTTCCCATAATGTATCATTTGCTTAAAAGACTATAAGACGGACACATTATTTCTGAAAATTAATTCATCATCATCATATAATACTAGGAATTTAATATAATTCCTTTTAAACTCAATATAGACACAAGGTAATTTTTCATTCTTAATGAATCCATATTCTCTTATAGCATTATCAAAAAAATATACCATGATCATTATTCTTCAATCAACCCATAAATTGATCTCTATATCTTTATTGATATCATTTGACTTCAAAATCCAATTGTATTGATCCATATAGATGTATTTAAAAAATTACATTTATAAATGAAGTCTTTATATCCATTTTTCAAATTTTATAATGTTGGATGGATACTATTTCACATAGTATTCTAATGTATTTAATAATTTCTAATAGTGGGAAGTTTTCATATTAGTTTATTCCTTGACAATATACAAGACGATTCGTTAATAACTTTTTAGTATAGGTATTGACTTTAACATCCATTTGCAATAATTTATTGAATAACCATTTATATAAATTGAGTTTAATTCCAACTAGAAGATATACCAATCTCCAAAAATGATTCTTTTACATTGATTCTAATGTAGAATGCATGGAATCATTCCATTTAGTAGCATTTTTTCGGGATAATTCTTCTATATAGGGTGTAAATTCATCATCCTTATAGAGTAATGTGTCAACTCAATCAAAGATAATGAAACCACAATTCTTTATTTCAATAACCTATCTAGCCAACCTAAGTTGTACTTGTGTCTTAGGAATATCTCCATTGTCAACAGTATCATGAATGTTTTTTTCAAGAACTAACTCCTATACATCAGGAGCATTAAATTCATCATAATCAATGTGGATACCACTATTTCAAATGGAAATGTTTTCCCTTTTATAAAAATATGTCAAGTATTCCTAAAATAACTTTTTATCGTATGGTATATATAAATAATATATTTTCATTTCATTTAGATAACCTATAAGGATTCACTTCATGCTTCAAGATGTTAATTTGTCACTAGGTATTGTCTTAATAAATGCCTCAATTCCCTTTATATTTAATTGATAAATATTTCATTTATTTTCACAATAGTGATCATATTGAATTCCATATGTATATTTTTTAGTACTCGATTAAGGGTATTTTCCGCTATCTCCATGGAGTATTCCCAAAAGGACAATGGAATAGTTGTTTAGATCATTATTGATCTGACCATATGAACCATGTTAATATTCATCCTTTCACCAAGAACATTCCAATATGGAATATAAGGAGGATTGAGTTGGGTTAAAACCCCACACTCTATTAAGTGATAAATGAAATAAACTTTTTGACACTATTCACCTTTATTTGAGAGGAGTTCTTTGAACATCCTACCATGATATTTATATACATCATGTTGATATTAAATAAACATATGAAAGGAATATTTCTTTTACTACATTAAGTATATATCTCCTTACCTCATATAGTTATCTGTAAAAGAAATTAATTACAAAAACCCTCCCCTTTCATCTACTAAAAATGGACCACATACTTTAGTATGAATTAATATTAGTTATTTTGTGGCTCTTCCCCCTTCCTAGAAGAAGTATTCTTATTACACTTTTCCTTATAAAAATGATTTCCAAAAATCTAGGGTTTTTACCTAAGATAATTCTAAATACATTTCTTGATGTAATTTGTATAATTAATTAAGATTTATATGAATAATAAAGATGTGTTATTTGAGAGTGTTTGACAGGTCACACTTTCAAGTTATTAATTGATTTTCAATGCTGAGTTTTCATGTTAATGTATACATTAGATATTTTTTATGATGAGACATTCCATAACACATGTTATCATTATAAAATAAACAATAATTATTTAAAAATATTAAATAAAATCCTATTGTTTCAAGATCAGAAACTGATATTTTGGTTCTAGTTACTAAATTTACAAAATAACAATTATTCAACACAAGAGGAAATTCAAGAGGAATAGTTTGGTGATAATATCCTAATTATAAAGCTTTTAGACTCACAACATTTATATCATAGAGAAAATAATTACATTCTAAATCATATTAAATATACTTCATTACAATATATTAAAAAAATAGAACCACATGCTAGATCCAATACCCAACATGTAGATAAGTAAATTTTAAATTCATTGAAAAATATACCTGAATTATTTGAATTTACTTTTATATTATTTTTTAAAATGAATTTATTATTACAATGGCCTTTTATTCTACAATAATTGATGATATCCTCATACTAATTTCATGGCCCTTGAATCCTTGTAATTTTAGATGAACATTACACATGTGTCTTTTTCCTAGACATGGACATATAGCCATTATCCTTTCTCTTCCCCTGCTTTTCAAAAAATTATTGATAAATTGGTATTATTTATGTCCTTATCTACTTCGAAAGCTAAAACCAAAGGATATAAGATATTTTTTTCAGGATTTTCATGTTTTGATTAATAATGAATGAAATCCACTAGATAGAAAATGGGCATGAATGAGATTATTTGATTCTTCTTGGTTCAGTTTGAAACCGAGGTTGTAATGTATCTCAATTTACGTGATCATTTTCAGTATATGAGGTCCTAAATGATTCCTTTCTATTAGAAAAAACCAATATAGTGTCATGGATATCTCATACCATTACACTCTAGATCTACCTAAATGTAACTGTTTGAAAATTTTAAGCATCTTATAGTAGTATTTTTTCATAGAAATTTTATGCACATAACAAGACATAGATTATTACATGATACAATTATTGCCTATTAGATCATAAACATTCCATTTAATTTTATCAATATCTTCCTTGAATTCCCCCAGTAGAGGCTTTGGATACATTGTGGATTCAATCAGATAAAGACACCATTTTTAATGTGGTAATATGTGAAAGCTCCTATACCACTCCATGAATTTATGACCAGACACGATATCTTCTTTAAAAAATATATATTATAAGAATTATGTTTTTGGGGGATTTGGTGATTTAAATTTATTATATATGACAAATAAATTTTGTAGGCAATACATTTTCTTGAATAACATTGATACATTTTGATTATTTAATTATTAAAATATTTAATGTTTCCTTTTATTTTATAAAACATCCATATGTATCACTATTTGATTCTAAATACATTGTTGCTTAAGAATTATAGAGAAGAGGATACTTTAATCGTCTATTCATATTATAAAAGAATTTTCTACTCTAATATAAAATGTTTTTTTGGTATTATCCATACCATCCAACCACGTAATCTCATAGTTACTTGATCTGTTGAGCATAGTCCCATAATAAAGGAATAGTAACATTGATTCTATCAACACATTTCATCTAAAGAGGTATGAATCCAGCTTTGAAATCATATTTTCTACCATAATTTCTTTTGTTAAACCATTACTCATATAAGAACTCCCATGTTAAAGGAGGAACCCCAAACATTGGTTGGCAAGCAACCAAAACACTGAGTTTTGTTCAAATTTGAACAGTTGAAGAAATTAAAATGTAAAATATCATTAAGATATTTTATTATTTCTGGGGGACTATAACAAATTTCTAATAAATATGCTCAATATAAGTTATAACACAAATAAATGAACATGATATAATTGAAATACATAGGTTTCATCCTAATTCATTTTATCATGTTTATTATTTTATGTGATCTCACAGTAAATATGAACATGCCCAAAATTATAAAAAATGTATATAACAAATTATTACACACTAATTTCATGAGAATATAATTGGAATTGATTGATTATGAAAATAATAGAATAATATTTGACATAGGGGGTTTCATTTATGATTCGGGTCCTGACTTGTATTGCCGCTTTCCCCAGTTCTAGGGTATTCTCATCTTGTCTAGTGTACAACCTCATCTTTGTGGGGTCCTTGTTATAAGGTTCCATCGTCTAATTTACTAAAATAGTAACTTGAAGGTGATGTGGTCTGGTGAAAAAATATACAATACATAAATTGTATAGCAATTCCCTTATTCATTTTATATGAAAAGTCGATGTACAGACCATCATTTAGTCACCTACTTGTCACAATCACTATACCTATGAAATAAATTATAAAATAAATCATCCAAACATGCACATGAACAACCAATTTTATCATGACAATTCAGTATATTAAATTAACATCTATTAAAAATTAAATTATAATAAATTTAAAAGTATGTGGAAATTAAAATAATAAAAATAAATAAAATAAAATAAAATAAAATAAATTGTTTTGTTTTGTTTTATTTTAAATTTAATTATAATGTAAAAAAAGAACAAAAAATATTAATTAATTTTATACAAAAACTAAATAATTTTTTCATGATATTAAAATATTAATTTTAAATCAAAAATAAATTTTAATTAATTAAATTTAATATTAATATTAAATAATTTTAATCAATTAATAATTTATATTGTTAACTTAATACGAGCCTCGAATACCCCACCTCATCCCTTTTCATGATAGTTCATAGCCGAACAATATAATTTGGGAAATGGAAAACCCTATTTAAGGCCATTGTAGGATTAGAAGGTCTTCCTAGATGCATTTTGTACTAATCCAGCCCACCTCGACCCATTATGGGACAAATCAAGTCTTGAGGGAACCATTGAATAGATGGATGGAGGTACCATGCTACGAGGGATGGGGATGAATCAAATACGGAAGAAAACCATATGGTTATTCTTCATATATGCTAGTGGGAAGAATACAATGGATGGTATCTGGATAGATGACCTTGACTGACATGGATCTACATAGCCTGATTGAGGGATGGATGAAATCAGGATAGATAATGTTGCGGTGGGGGATGATCGATTGTGAATGATGGTTAGTCTCCTAATATAGGAGAGTTAGAGGGAAGAGGAATATGGGATGTATTTCTGGGTGAGAGGAGAGCTCAACTCGGGGTTTAGTCAGGCCTCAGTCGATAATGGCTTCTGGTAGGTTTGACCAGACTAGAAGGGGGCATCACGTTGACCCCAATAGATAGGTGAGGTGGGTAACTGTAAAAGTTTCCAATGTGCATCAATTGGCAGCAGTTGTTACACCATTATTGGAAAAATAACGGATTTATGCTACTTGGTCACAAAACAATGATGAGAGGAAGGAGGTTCCTTCAAAAGAGGGAGTGAGAGAAACTATGAGGAGGAGGTGCAATATTGGGGTCCTGCATGAACCATGAAAGAGGAGAAGATGACTAATGAAACACTTCCGCCACTAATTGATTTAGATCAAACCACACACACTTACCAATTTTAGATTTCCTAAATTCTAAAATGTAATTTTAGAAAATAATGTCTAGTATTAAACAACCAGGACCCTTGATCCTTATTTAATGTAAATTTTTTTTTCTAAACACAAAAAAATAACATGAAAACCAACACATACTAATTGATTGTATAAGGAATCATAGAAAAATCTAATGGGATGTGAATTTAATTTTTTCTCATCATAAGTCTGAAAACATTTAATTATATCTGGTGATCTGAGAACCAATATAGTATTTGGATCTCAAATTGTTCAGTCGTAGCACAAAAAATAAAAAAATGAGTACCTCTCTCTATTTTGAAGTAGGAATGTCTGTCATATGTCATATGAAACTATTTATCAATGGATCTAATTCTGAACCCCTTTCATTCTTGTAGAAAAACAACATAAATCTTTATATATGATGTTTTTCAAAATCCATGTGATAGCATGGAGATCTGACCTTCTCTTAGATTCCACATCGTTTACCATTATCCAATTCTTTTGATTCATGAAGGCATCCAATAATATTTCATTTAGATGAGTAATTCTATCTCTATGATTTTGGAGGGGATAAAATATTTCATTTCAAACATAATGAATATAACCATAGAAATATCTTTTCTTTGACTAATAAAGTGGATATCTAAGTCATGAGTTGTTGTTCCAAAACCCCCATATTGTTAACATCCACTTAATAAGTAGTAATTAATAAATTATTACAATGTGAATATTTTATAAATATTATTTATATTATATAAAATATCTATAATAAATATGAAATAAATTATATGATAAATAAATTCCATTTACTCTACACATAATTCTTGATAATATTAAATGATTTTGGAACATAAAAATAATATGAATTAAAATAATATTAATCCATATTTTAAATAAATGGAAGTAAATAATTTTAAAAATTAAATTCATCTTAATTATTCATTACTTTAATGGAATTTAATTTATTCATTTATTGATGATTGATAAAACATTAACAATATTAAAAACACATGGTGGGGTTCTCCATGCCCTATATTCCTATTCAGAAGAATAAAGCATATTCTCAAATATGTTATCATTTCTGACCATCTAGGACCTTATCTGGATAGAAGTGAAAAATATTCACTGGCAAAAAGTGGAGTCTAGCAACTCATAAGTAACCCTAAATAGATATGAAAAACTCATGACAATGATAACTAGGCTATGAACGTGCTCAATGTAATATAATCTATTTGTTATATGATATCTCATAAAGCTGCACACACACTTGTGTTATCATCATTTATTTAGTTTATATAAATTCATCAAACTACGAGGATTTTCTTTTGACTACCATGGCCATGGAATTATAAAGGTTCTCCCTTATTTATCAACCTAGAATGAGATATCACTTCCTCAACTCAGAATCATAATTTCTATCCTTATCATCAACCAATGCTAAAACAACAATGATACAACCAACACACACATACTCTCCATGATATCATTTTAATTGTTTCCTCCTTGTGTCAAAGTACATGATAAAATAGAACACATTGATAATGATCTAAATTCATGGGACTAATAAATATCTCTATTGATATAAAAATCATTGAAACCCAAACATGTGGAGTTGTAATTATTAGTTATGTCCTCATGATCTTAACTACTAGATATCACCTAGTGGGAACATTATGAGAAGAAGAATCAATACATATATTCCCCATCCCCTAATGGTCTCACATCATCTGTGTCATCTTATTATGATTTATATGGAATTTAGTACATTACAATAATATTACTATCATAGAATCTCTAGGAACTCAGTATGTCATGGGAACTGTTCTAACCTGTTGATATAGTATGTAATCTAAGGAAATTACCACAAATATTGTGGAATAAAAAGTTTTAACACTATTATGGTATGGTAATCGGATGTATATATATATATATATCTAACTTTATTTGTGTAATGGTGATAAATGTACATAATATGATTTTCTAGGGAATTAACATTCAATAAAACATTACTAGATATAAAAATAACCACTAGATTTATTACCATTTTTTGATTATACCAAAAATTAAGGGATATATGTTTTATATTTTGAGAAACATGTACTCTTATAAAGAAATTCAAATTAAAAATAATATTTGAAGTGGTAGGAATAACTATTGACTATATATAAGCTAATATAAAACATTAATTTTGTATATTGTATATTATTTCAAAACATTATTTATAAAATGTATAGAAATATTCCTTTTGAGAACCATTTAATTAAAGTAAACATTGATGTAAAATTCCTTTAATAGTAAATTTATGTCCATATAAATATATTAATAATTTAATTTAATGAATGTGTACATGAAAGATAAGGATTCTGAAAAAAAAAAATTAAAACATTTAAAACGATTATTTTAAAATAAATTATCTCTTTTATTAACATTAAAATATTTATTTTATAGTAATAAATTAATGTAAAATATTGTAATAATGATCATTATCATCCATTTATGTAACTTGTTTCTTGAAATATTTATTCGCACATGGATGCCTATGAAATAGAGATCTAAGAGAAACATTAAATAATGAATTTTTTATGAAATTCCCTTCCTTTAGTATAGGTTATCACATACGTTATTTTTCAACCTGAGTAATAAAAACATTATATTTAACTAATCTCATAAGAACCATTTTCAGGAATATTATTCCTTTTATTTTATTTGTTAAAATGCAATATTCAATTACAATATCATTTATGTTGATATGAGATGTTTTGATGATATTTAGAATTTATGTATAAAATGGAATAAGTATGTTTACTATGATCCAAGAGTAAATTATTCCAACATGACCAGAATAATAATCATGTCATTATTTTCATTTTTAAACAAATATTATAATTTTAAAACTAATAATTAAATATTTTTTAAAAAAATGGACTATGTTATAATCTTGAAGATGGTGGGTTGTACATAAACATGTGTAAAGATTCCAATTTCCAATGATCAGGTTAGAAAAAAGATAAGAATTATTCAATAAATAATAAAATGATAATTATAGAAAAAATAAGATATTATTTCTTTAAATTCAGTTATATACATCATCAATGTTTTGTGGTGATGAAAAATGAATCACATCCCCTCATGGATGTCGTAGTCTGCATGTATGCATGAACTACATTTTCAATTTTTAGTGAATTGAAAGTTAAGAATTTAAATCATATATTCTATTTTAAAAATGATAAATATTTAATTAATACAATATATTTAACTCAAATACATCATCCTATACATCAATGATATTTGATGACAGAAAATTAAGTACACCGGTTCATGAGGGGGTTGACCTCAAAAAAAATAATTGAGGGTTTCATTTACCATTTTATTAAAGATGATACGTGTGTATGCATGATATTAAATTTAATATTAGTATATTTAATATAGATGTTTTTATATTTTTAGTGATGAATTATATTTTTAGTAGGTTGAAGACGTAATAAAAAAATCATGGTTATGAAAGAAACATTTTTTTTCAGACAACCACAATTTGAAGGCATCAATAGCCTCCATAGGAGGGTTTTGAATGAAACCACGAACTAGACGTTATTTGGAATGATGTATGGATGGTATTTGGTCCGGGTGTGGTCTATCTAAAATGTTTTTTTTCTGATGGAAAAAATGAAAGAATGTAACATTTAATAAGTGATAAGTAGTGAAATTTTTTAAATACAAAAAACTATTCATTAATGTAAACTCAAACTCAATAAAGGCCCTCAAAATATGATAAATAAATAATTTGTAGGAATATAAGTCCAATAGAATCCTCTAAAATTAAAATTAAATATGTTTTATGAATTTTATTCCTTTACCTATATGATTACTCACTTTTTCCAATTTAGTTTTCAACATGACAACTAGTTTATAGCTTATTTACATTAACATAGAATTATAAAATTAAAACGATTTTTATTATATTATTTTTTGATATGATTCTATTTTTTCTAAAATTTATTAAAGAAAAATCATACGTGTGCCGAAAAGTTAATTTTATCAGAACTGTAAGTGACATGAAAAACCCAATTTAAACATTAATAACTACTACAACTATTTCAAACATAAATTGGTATGAATGTTATCATAAATAGAAATATTACCCATTAATATAACATGGTTGTTATATTAAACCTTATGAAATCTACTTATTTTAAGAAAATATTTTTATGATTTTTAAATCATATAATAAAATTTTATTGATTGAAAAATAACATAATGTCGAATTTTTCACTATTGATTTACTTTAACATTAAAAAACTAGACAATAGAGAAATTATAATTTATTATTTTAAAAATAGTCTAATATTTTATATTTTTCTAAAATATTAATGTAACATAATAATTCCTTCAATTTATTTCAAAATTTAATTTTTTGGAAATCATTTATCTTTATTTTTATTCTTATTAAATAAATATAATGTCAGCATTGCATAATAATATAATTTAATAATATATTTACTATAAATTATAAATAAATTACTATCAAACACTATTTTAAAAATACACATTAATATTCATCCACTAACATAATTTTTCTCTATGCAAACACATAAGTGAAATTTAATTGTAAGAGAGTGACATTTTGTCTATATTTTATTAAATATATTATTATATATCTCCCATTCATTGAAAAGTGTGATATTAAAAAAATATTGAGAATAAGGTGAAACTTTTCTAAATACATTCATCCAATAAAATTTATAATGAAAATTGGCAGCCTTATCACTTATTTGTATCCTAATTTAACATGATCTATACTCTTACAACGTTGATAAATGTTTACAATTTTTATTATTCATTTTGATAAAAAATATGTCGTTCAAATTAAATATTATTATGTTTTATTATTAAAAATAGAATTTTAAGTATACCAAATTCAGTATCTACAATTGGATTAATTAGAGTTTACAAAAATCCTTCAATGTTAAATGAAAAGCAGTTTTCCTAAAATTGCAATATTTAAATAATTGATGATATTAAATTAACTCATTGATAAGAAGTCATAATTATATGAATTTAATTGTTTATATATATATGTATTATTAATTTTTTAAGAATATTTAAATGTATGTTTTAATTTTAGTTATTTAATATTGAAAAACATTATGTACATAAAAATAATATTTTGAAAACAGACGTTTCTTTCATAAAAATATACATATACCAAAATAATGAAAATTGATGATTCAAGTGAAAATAAATTTATTAAATTTATATAAATATTAATATTTAATTTTTTCCCTCATACAATGTATAGTGGAACATTAAAATAATCTTATTTAATATAATGATATGATACATTTGAAAAATTGGCAATTTTAACTAATAGCTATAAAAATTCAAAAAAATAATAATATATCCCTATGTTAATTTTTATTTTTACGATTGAAATAAAGAATGTAAAAAAATACATTTTTTTAAAATTTTCTCAAATTAAATAAAAAATATCAATAAATTAATTGAACTTATTTTTGAAAGAAACATATTTTTGAAGAGTAAAATAAGATTGATAAAATTTTAGTGTTTTTTATTAAGAAATTATATATAAATTTATGTTTAGTATGAAAATTATAAATATTTAAGAATTCTTTTAATAATATTCCTACCTTTTAATTTAATGTCTAAATTATATACATCATATGTAAGAAACAAAATTTATTTGTTTGTATAGGCTCGGTGTAAAGTGTCATATACAGCAATGAAAATAGTTTTAATTTTTTATTTATTTTTGTATTACAATCTCCCCCATTAATAAATTTACTCTTTGAAATATGAAATTTAGCTCCATAATCAATGGTTACACATTTAAAAATAATTTTCTTTGAATCCCACATCATAAAAATAGATTAATAAAATATCTTCCTAACAAGAAAGTGATGATAGTATAAAGCTTATATAGAAAAAAACTTATCGTGGATTCCAATTAGGAAAACATTAGTTTGAATTGAAAATATTCACATGGGAGAAAATATTAATATCCAAATAATAAATTATAGTTAATTCGATCATTAATCACCATAAACTGAATGATAATGAGAAAGTCAATGACCAAAAAACTATAAACCAATGAGGTGTAAAAAAGACAATCAATTAATAATAATTAATATTAATAGGATATGATTTTCTCTATATAATTTTCCTAAAATGATAAATTAATTATCATTTTTACTATTAATATAAAGATAATATACTAAGTCAATTACATCTACCATAGCAGAAGAAAATACTAGGAAAAAAATTTCACTAAATCATAGGCTTGGGTACTTTACACCACAACCTACCCCTCACCCCAAACCCTTACTACCCAACCACCAATGGTGGGGAAATAAATTATGGATAATAAAATTACGTAAAAAGTATAAATTCATCAATTTAATTGATTTCGACCACAATATAACCCATTGATACAAATAATGAGTATTCAAGATGATTCTTTTATGAAAGAAGAACTGATATCAACTTCAAATAGATCAGATAACTATAAAAAAGGATCAGAAGATATTAATCCATTATATATAAATCAACCCAAACAAAAATGCTTATAAAATGATAATATATTTCCAAAAATTAAAAAAACATTAATATTATTGAATACCAAATTAATCTTCAAATCCTGAATAAAAACACCCAATGTTCATCATTGATCATTTGATAAAACATTGACATTAATATTACTCAAATATTATAAACTATGATTGAATCCCAATGAATAAAATTATTTGATCATATATTCATCTGAGAAAAATTTAACACTTATCTCCAAATAAATTCATTCACTCATAAAGAGTTATATATAATATATAATTTCCATTGTTATATAATCTCTATGATAAGGAAACAATTTCCATTAATATCTATAATCCTTAATAATTTAGTTTAATTTATATAAATATCAATGTAATATTTTATTAATAATATGGAAATATTATGAGATCTCCCACTCTCATAACATGTTTTTCGGAGGCCCGGTGAGCCAGAAACAGAATTTGTAACATTTTTAAGGTACGTTTAGTAAACGTGGGACTATGTTTTTTAAATATTTGAACTAGTGCTCAGATAAAAAATGAATGGAAAATATTGAACTCAGAATGTTGGGATTCACCTAGAAATGACTAAACATCATCTGAAAAGGGCCAAGTCAAAATGTTATTTTTTTGGGAATTTTCAAGAAAAATAATAAAATAATTTAAAATAATTTTTTTATTTCTTATCTCAACATTGAGTGGTTGGAGATGATGCTATGGTGCTGTGATGTGGAAGAGATGAGAAGCATAAATGAGGCTCATTAACGGCCCCTATCAAATAGCATAATGATGAAATAAAATAATAGAAACATCGACGATTTTCTATAAATTAAACAACGTAACAATGTTTTGTTGCAACATAACTAAAATGCTGCAATGTGTTGCCTATTATGTTTTTTGTCATGTTGGTGGAATGAGGATTAAACCCTGGTAATTCTCTGATGAACCACTAACAGTCATCCTCTCCAATGATGAACGTCACAATGATAGATCATCATTGACTTAGACGTGACTCAAAGAATGAAGTTGGAAGCGACGTTGAAATCTTAATATATAGAGGATGAACGCATTAGTATAGAACATCAATGAGGAAGGGGGTTGTTTAATTTATAATAATTCTTTCCATTTTAATTATTTTCATAGAACAACAAAAACAGATCAACCCACGAATAAGTTGATTCATGATTCATGCATTTATGTGGGATGGTGTCTTTTGTTTTTGGATTTCTTTATCCGAGACTGAATTATCATTGTTGTTAGAACTAAAAATCCAATGAAATTCCCTGATTTTAAGATTCTAATGTGGAGGGCATATGCCAACATGAACAAGGCCTGAGCCCTTCCTCTGTCGGTGTTATTCTTGGCCAAAATCACTAATTGTTGACAAGACAGATTTGAGACCTTCGCAGTGAAAATGGCGATATTCGAGGGCCATAGATGTAGGCGAAACTAAGAACGGACAAGTAGAGCACATTTAGTGGTATGCCGATTGTCCTTCCGCCATGCCGACAACACACGGAGGCACCGACCAGGTGTTGGATGGCGGGAACAAAGGGCGTCGGCCGTTCCTACAGCTAGGTGGAATGCCGCACCTGTCAGCACACCGAGGCGGTAAATGGTCCTGACCTATTGGCCACAGTAGCAGTTGAGACTCGGCGCCCGGCACCATGTGGAGGGATGTCTCGTGTCCAGTCCATCAAGTGCCTGGTGAGTTGTAGTCCATCGAACAAGGCTAGGAGAGGATCAGCATATGTGGGGCCAGCGACGGCTGGACACGGCGTGACCACCACATCGTGGCTGGATGATTCCCCCCCAGGCTGCACTGAATTACTAATCTTTGGCTGGTGGGATACACCATAGCCATAGGGTTGGATCCACACAGGCAGGCTGTACCCGCACCATTCGGGCTGGGCCAAACAAGATAGGGACACTGGGTGACCCGACGGCTGGACCCTTAGCCAACCAGGGTCAGGGCTAGTAAGGCCTATTGTGTAAGGCCAGACTAGACAAAACCCAACCAGAACTGGGAAAGGTCAAGTTCATTTAATTGAACCCGGGTATGTGGGAGCCCCATGCCATGTTGGTCGGGTCGGTCAGACTGGGTCGAACCGGACCCAGACAAAACCTACCCCTAATAACTAAAATGCACATATCACTCAGACCAGACATCCAATTGATGCGTTTTCAGTGGAGTTAGGAACCTTGCAATGGAGTGGTACTTACAATATATTCCACTTGAGTTTTTGAAGATATTAGAGTATGTACAAGTTGGATCAGGCACGAATCCAACTAGTCCCTTTTTACAAAAGGCCTATAACTTATAGATTCGGTTTCCAAACAACGCACCACCTGTTGCATTGGGAACCTTATGACGGGACTATCATTCGAGGTTACAATTTTTGAGGCTTTTTGGTGGTCTAGGTATGCCTGATGACTTGAGGAGAGAATACTCCTTAAATCATGCCATAAAAATCCAATTTTTCCATATATAAGAATTTATGGATTATTATCAATCTAAGGATGATCCCTTTCCTAACACAAGCTTGAGATAATCTTTATTTCTATTGTATATACGTTTTTCATATAAAGAAGAGAACCATCTATACATCAATGAACATGTAAATTATTTTAAAACCCCCATATGAACTTAAAATATATTTGTGTCTTATTTTCCAAGTCCATTAAAATTTTATTGTCCCCCCGTCATATTTTGAGTTACATGAACCAAAACTAGGATCATTACCACATTAATTTGTATGAACATGATCAAAAACCTCCTATATTCTAATTACATTTACCATAAAACTCCAATATCAATGTAGAAAAAAATTCTTAGAAGGTTGGATACCTTGAATGGGAAAACCATGAAAAATAAGGGCCCCATTAGGCATGTATCCCCATATTAATTGTGTAAATCTGAAGGTTAAAAAATAAAAGAAAAAAACACAACACGCATTGATGGGACCAAGAAATAGTGTAGTTGTGATCGCAAAACACACTAATTTAGTGAAATGTTGTAATGAACCTTCATCTATTTTTATCCTTTATTTCAAGACATATCACATTAAACTATACATAATTTCTTCTTAACTATATAAAGCTAAAATTTTCTGTTCATATAATCATGATATAACATTACATTATGTTCCCAACATCTCTACGACCTGAAAAGAATCTAAACATTATATCATCAGCTAATTTATTTAAAATACAAGAAATATTATACCTCACTGGAGGAGGAATATCTATTATCATGTTATCCCCATACATGTTTCAATATTGGTATAAGTCAGCTATCACTCCTCTTCTAGAATAATGATTCCTTGATTACCATCCCAGGGGGATAGATAACGACAAATATACACCATTTACGTGGAAAAAGTAGAAATTCTTCCCAAAAACTCAGGATTTATCTACTGGAATTGGTCCATAAGGATATCCTTTAAAATAATTTTTACATTTAATAGATGGAAAAATTATATCACCAATTACATAGTCCTTTTCTCGCTACATTAGAAGGCCAGAATCTATGGTCATGGTTTTATTGCCCTAGAATTCATACACCAATATAATGTTAGTTGACCTTAAATCTTAGTATCCCTTGGTTCTAGATAAAAAAATTAAAAAAATCACCCATTGGCAAAAATTCATTAAACCATATATTTTGTAACCATTGAGACCATCAATCCTAACCTTAGAGAATGATCGAGTCTCACTCTTATCTCATTGTACATGATGGTGTTTATGTTTTTTAAATAGAATATTTTCTTCTAATATGTTTTTTTATTTCATATCATCAGATTAATTTCATAGATACAGTGCTATAAGAGATGAAAAAATACACCTGATCAGAATCCACCACCATCAACCCACCTTGTGTCCCCTTGATATGAATCAACATCCTACTCTCACATCCAAATTGGCCCCATTTAGTGATGGCGTGTTTCCAAAATTATCTTGCCTCCCATTCTAGGAACACACTCAAATTAAAAAACGTTTTCTTTAAATGGACACCTATATGTTGATATAACATTAACTAAATTGTGTCACCTCCTATCTAGGGTACATTTTATGAGGAAGAAAAAACTGGTAGAATAGTAGTAGAAACTGGGTCTCAAACAAGGTAAAAATAAATTATCGTCCATGATGAATCCTCTATATATTGATACAAACTCTTAAAGTAATAATTTACTATTCTCCCTACCACCCCCTTTATCATTTGGAGTTCTAACACTCATGGTTATACACCCATATACAACTTTTGTATTTCTAATGAAACAAAAATCAATGAGACATACCAACCTTATTCCCCCATAATTATGAAAATACAATAGTGAAAAGAGTTATAATTAGATATGGAGCCATCCAAAATATCATAAACACTAATATGATTGATTGGTCTGATAATCATCTATAACTTATTTCCCCAAATTGGGTTAATAAAAGCTTAGTGATTAGTAGTTGGTTATCATAAAAATGTGACAATGTCTAAATATAAACATATGAAATGAGGAAAATTAATTTATTTTACAACTTATCAAATTATTAATTGACATTCACATGATCGAGACCTTACCTTTATAAAAAACCACCCGTATGGTTCAACATGATAGAAATACACACTCTAGATCAGCCATCAATTTTTTATTGATTCGATGATCTAATACCACATACTAAATATTCCACATATTCCTAGTCTTGGTATGAAGAAAATTATCCTAGGAATAATCCTACCATGGTAAATCCTCCATTTTATGATAAATATTCTGTCCACACTTCCTCATCTTTGTCTTCAACCAACTACACCATTAATTGCTTGATTACATCCCTTAATGAGTTGATAATGACCTCATGGTGACTTGCATTATCTAGTAATCCTGAAAATTCCTTCTACACAACCTATCATTACTTGAATAACTTATATATGTTGGTGTTGTGTGAAAATAAAATTATTTTAGTCTTCTATTCATCTGATTGAACAGAATGTCTTAGGTTAACTTGTGGAGTGAGGGGTAGTCCACAATTTCTGTGCCAAAATTCATTGAATAGCGGTGAAGGGAACTCATCAAGTCCAAAATATAAACCCATGTGTATGGGTGTAAATGTTTTGGTTGCTTCTATATTACTTGTGTTAGGTTACCCATTTCTCCATAGTAATGTCAAACCAAGAGTCTTAATGTTCTTTGGAAAATATAGACTATTACTCGGGGGTGACTATAATTATATCTTATGTGGAAACCATTTATAGAAGTATCTCTAATGATATTATAAGTATACCCAGAGATACATCAGATCCTCCTAACTGACATATTGTGGCCACCTAGTTCGGAACATAAATCACAACTACTCCCTCACTTATCTCTAGTGATGTTAAAATTCGATTTTATTTTATGGGGGTTGGCCCTGTCTAAGCATCTGAATCCTTAGAGAATTATCGGACCACATAATCTTGGAAAGTCCTTACAACAGTAGTGGTATAAATGTTGTGAAAATACTACACTAATATAACAATTGGGATGATCATTAGATCATCAAGGCTCTATGACATGCTTAATAAGTTGAGGGGATTCTTCCGCACACACCATTGAAATGAACCATTGTTTTTCCCAACCTCCAACAATGACAAGATAAAAAAAACCATGAGATAAAATACATAACTCATGTGATTTATTTATTTATTTTTATCTATATCACCCTATAAACTAATTCATAGTTGTCATCCCTTAATCAAGACAACAAATATAGGCATAGAGATTCAAAATTTCTATCCATTACCATGAACCTCTTCTTTCAAATAAGTACCCTGATAGTAGCCACTTTGTCCACTGGTGTTGCGGCCTGTGAAATTTTAAAAGAGAATAATAACCATGCTACAAATAGAATTTCATGAATTTATCTAATTCCAGAATAATATTGAAGTAAAAGAAGTTCGTAGTTCACCTAATGGTGTATGGGGATTTAGATAGTAGATTATACCCATGGAAGTGCTATGCTATCAGATTGAGATGCTTCGAGAATAATAAGTCGACCATGTGAAGCATTGAGAGGGTATGTATCTCATTAATATTTTATCATTTTTTATTCAAATATATTTAGTATCATCTACTAGATACTTTTTTGAAAACACTAAGGATTAAACAAAATGTGGTACACTATTAAAATATTATTATATAATGTTATATTTGTGTCCATGCCATTTGATTATTGGGTATAAATACAACTATAAAAATTATAGAAATTTATGTAATCATAAATTATAAAATTTATTCAATAGTTATCAATTAATTAGAATCAAATATTAAACCCATTCGATAATAAAGCAGATATTAAAATGGGAAATTTTTTTTCTGGGAAATGGTTTCTTAGAATAATAATTTAAATTGATCTCTATTAGTGGACGATTTTAATAATATAATTATATATTATGTTCAATTTTTTAAAATTCATCAAATAATTTTTCATTTCATGAGTTATGAATAAACCATGTTTTATATTAAAAGATATATATTTTGAAAAAAGAGATTTCGATCAAGTGTTGAATTTTTAATTTAATAAATATTTCAACAACTTATATGAATTTTACAATTAAAAATATATTCTATATTTGGGATCATGATGATCCAATATTGTTAATTGGTACCTATTATATTTATTCAATATTAATAGTAACCATAGGAATTTATTTCACCTCTGTAAGGGTAAAATGTGTGAAATAGAGTTAAATTTTTTGAAGAATTCACTAATATTCAACAAACACCTAGAATTATACTATTTGATGTGTGTAGTTTAGAAACTTATAACCATTTTTGGAATATATGTCATCATCGATCAATATATCTTTTAATATGTCCATTATATTAATTTAAGAAATGTAAATAACAAAATCTCGTTATCTTAAATTAAAATATGTATTCTATTTTCACATTCAGAACAGATAATATATTCAAGGATTCATAATTATTATAATGAAGATAATTAAGTTTGATTAATAATGAAAATTTATTTATATTTATTAGAAATTATATATTTATCTTAAATTCTTCTGCAATGGAAACATATTATTTGTTTAATTAATATAAAAACAAATTGAATGATTTTAAACTTTTTAAATGTAATAAAATATGATTGATTTATAGATTTAAATTAATTTTTTAAATAAATTTAAAAATAGTGGAATTTTATAAATATTCGTTAACAAATCTATATTTTTCTAGGTGTATTTGAAGTCTAATTAAATCAATAGTTATAAAATTTACATTATTTATATTTTATAATAAATAAAATTATATTAAAATGTTTTAAAATAAATAAAAAATTATATATTCATATAATTAAATGGAATTTAGTTTAAAAAATTAAAAATCAAATATTTTAAAATAATTTTTTCTTTTCATGGTATCATTATCAACCATTTAATATAGATATAATTATTACCTCAATTATGGTATAAAAGTATTAATGAAGGGTTTAATTAAAAAGCTAATTTTTAAAATGACATCAAATCATTCCTATATTTTCATGGATAATTTTTTTTAGATCATAGTCACTTTTTATATGAACAAATTTATATTTGGATTAATTTGTATTGATAATGACTTTAATATATATTAAATTTTTAACAAAACTCAATGTGTGTCATATCTATATTATATAAAAAGAAACCCATGATATCTCTTATTTACTCCAAATTGAGACCCTAAATCTTCCAAGAAAAATAAGAATATGAAAATATATACATTAAACACATTCTTTATACTATTCAATTAATTAATGACCATCCTTAATGTGGTAAATTTGAGATTTGTAGGAGCTCAATCAAACAAGAGGTAATCATCTTAACTGATCAGTTTATTTTTAATTCTTATTTAATGCCTCTAAATATGTTGTATTTATAATAATATAATAGATTTAGTTTATTGATGATTAATTATTTTATTAATGTTTATGAAACCACCATTATCCACCATATTATACAAAATGTGGAAAGTGAATGTATACATCAGGCATACATATAGATTACTGTGTCGACAAAATGATTCAAATAATTATTCATAAAAATATATAATTGATGTGTATTAGATTGTGTTTAATTACTATATACGATAACTATGAATATAATAATTCTTATTTATTTATAATATCAAATATTCATTACTAACTTCATAACAGTTGAAAAACGATTACATCACTCATGGATATGTATGGACTACCACCTCGATGAAGCAATGCGATTTTTTTATCCCCTATTTAAATAGATGGAAATAAGGATATATTAATGAATATATATTATATATATGATATCATACTGATTTGGTATGTTTTTATTATCATTTCCATTATTTTTTACCTTTCATCAGTAAAGGATTCGACATTCATGCGTATATAGGACCCATCATTTGGATGAATGATGTAACTAATTTTTCAATATATAAATATTATGGATTAACATATATGTAATGAATATATAAAAAATTCATAACAAGATTATAATTAGAAATATTATGGATCTATGATAAATTTATGAGAATTGGGACTACTAACTAAAACATTCTTGAAAAATTATATAGTTATCACCTAGAATAGTTATTTTAATAACTATATTTATTTCTTTTATGAATATGTCATTATTAAATCATACATGATAATATATTTACATATATTAGTAGAAAATTAATTTATGATAAATCTATATTTATTTTTAGGAGATTTCAACATGAACTAATAATGTCGAAAATTGGGTTATTATTTATATGTATTTCGATCTTATTCTAATTGATATTGATTATTTTAGAGTTTACAATATAGATTTAATATGATCAATATATGATAAATACCATTAATTTTATTATCATATATTTATTAATAAATAATTCAACTTTTTCTTTCATTTTATTCACTTTATGTAGTGAAAATATAAAATTATTAATTTTATTAAAGAGAAACTTCATTTCTATATTCATTGAATTTTTTATTCTCTATCCATGTTTTGTAGATATGATTTGAAGTATTTTTTTAATATCATATTTTCAGTTTTTTAAATTACTTTTTACTATTATTTATTTTAAAAAAATGGTTTAAAATCAATATTTTAATCATTTTTTGATTGATGTTGTTTTATATTCTCAATATCATGTGAAATGACTGTTTTTGTTTACCATAGACTATATGATCAAAAAATTCGCAATATAATGTTTTCCGTAATATTTGAGATTTTTTTATATTTTAAACATGTTATTTCAATTTGAGAAGGGAATTCTTGAAAGTAAATATTCGTGTGAGTTTCTTAATGGAATTTTCATCTTGGATGACATCCATTTTTTTAATTATGTTTTAATAAATATTTTATACAATGAATCCATCATTATTTATTCTCTATATAGTTTCTAATTATGGTGGTCATGTGTTTATAAAACACAATTATTTTCAATGGGTAATCATGTGATGAATGATTAATATTTTGTGTTCTTTTGGAACAAATATGTAAATTTTCATTATTAATTTGATGTGAATGAAATTTTATATCCGTTCAATACATTGGATAATGTGTAATATGTTGTGAGATTAATAAGGGAATCAATTCAAATTTACTTTATAAACTATTGGAAACAAGTTGGTGTCCTTGGTCCATTATATGAAACTAGTTGATTTTATTGTTCCACTATAAGAAACATGTGATGAATCCTGATCCGTATTTTATAACAATAGGTTTTGATTCTTGATCCATTTTGTTTTTATGAACTTAGTAGTTAATTATGAAATATTAAATAGCTTCCATAATTATGATGGTGTTGATATTTTAAGATATGTACTTATGGTTTAGGCTTCATTTATGATGATTTCCCAATAATATGACCACGTCTCTTTAAATGGTGTATTTTGATCCCATAAGTCATTTTTATGATCTATTATTGATTGGTTATGAACGTTGTATTTTTATTTCATAATCTAAAAATCTTTGTGTTATTTTTTATTTTCATAATATATTCATTTGATATCTTCAATGTTCAACCTTACGAAGAATATGAGAACCCCCTTAATTATGATTCATTTACCTTGATTATAATGAACGGTTTTAGTTGTGAATTTCTTTAAAGAGTATTATATGGGAATATCATAAATAAATATGTTAAAGATCATTCCTAAAATAAATATTTTGTTTATCGAGACTCAAATGACTCTATCGTTTTAGAACACTATGTTTGTATTTATGAATTTTACTGAATATTAATTTAAAAATATGTAATATTTATGAAAGATATTCATGGATAACCATATTTTGTTTTAATGTAAATTTTTATCCAATATTTAGATGTTATGGTATGAAACAGTTGTAAACAAATAATGTAGAAAAGAATATGCATATGATAACATCTTAATTTTTTGGTAAAGAAGATATGATGTTGTTTTCCTTGAAATAATTTCTTTTCTGGAAACTTCTAGTTGACATTGTTTTGGAATAATTTCATATTGTGGTTATAACCACGAATTGAGTTGGTTGTGTATATATTGGATAAAACTTTAATGTGCAGTGAGTGTTCCCTTACTTCCCAACAGGTCTGAATCTCCTATAGGATATTCCTTGTTAATGAAAATTTTATTAATGGGATATTATGAGGTATTGAAATATATGATGATCATAGATAACCAGGGTTAATACAATGGTCTCATAGGGTAAAAATAAAGGATCATCCTTTATATATCATATAAATTATTTTTCATTATTATTCCATTTTCTACTATGATTGTTGTATCTCAATATTTTATTTTTTGTTTTAGCCAATTGATGAAACCAAAACAAATTGAGGCAGCAATTAATGTGAATGAAAATTAATTTATTTTACACCCAATCCACCAAATTAAATGGGATATGAAATGAATAATCATGTTAATATTCTCCACAACAATCTTAGAGCATGAATCATGATGAAATTCCAAATTATCAATAGAGGGAGAAATGTACTATTGAGACTTTCATGTTGTGATAACACCATTATTTTAGTGGGTCTTATTATCTATGAGTGTCTATGTGATAGAATAAGAACATTACGATGATATATTCCATTCTGTAGTGTAAAAATTTAGAAAATTTATCCCATCAATTTATAATTTATAAGGTAATGAAGATAAATAATGGATGTTTCATAAGAATATGCGATAATGGAAATAAATTCACTCTATGGATTGAGATGAGTTTAAGCAGGTATTTTTGGTAAGTACTTTTATTATATTAAATGATTATAAATGGAGAAGAAAATCAATGAGATAATTAAATTAATTTTGAATCCATTGGTACTTATGAGGAAAATTTTAAAAGACATGAAATTTTTGATTCTTATTTAATTATTTTCTATGAATGAAAAATAGATCAAGTGTTTGGTGGAAAAAAACATTTTCTATAGTCATTTGTAATATGAGAAATTATTTTATATGAAAAAATAATTAAATATTATCTAAAGGTAGAAATGGAATTAATGATCCCCACCAACACAGTGTTTTTTATATGAAAATGAATATCTCATATCAGAGAAAATCAAATTAATAAAATGGAGGAATAAAATTCATATCATTTACATGTCAGAAATGTTGGAAGAAACATCATGGTAATTAAGTTACTTGACCTATGAGGTATTTTAATTTTTAAAGCTATGGCAAAAATATATTGAATTCTGAAAGGTGATGAATAGAATATTTAATGTAAGTGAGGAAAAAATATCCCAACTATTTCCCCAATCATAATAAAATTATTCAAATTCATAATGTGTGGTCATTATGATGACCAATGTATAAATTTTATTTTTATTGATGATCATACAATTTGAAAACCTATTAGGACCAATGAGAATGTGAAATATCAAGCAATCACAATTTATATTTAGGGTTTTGATGATGATGAGTTTAAATATACACTTATCATCTACTCAAGAACTATTGATATCATTTTTTTTCAAGATATAATCAATATTATATTTCTAAAAATTTTTCTAAGGGTATCAACATAAATACTCAAAAATTATATATTGAATTATAAATGAAAACCCATAATGGTATGATGATCCAACATTAGTTTAATTATTATTCTATGATTGATATTTGTGGAAATGTGATTCTTGAAAATTAATTAATCTCCCCTTGTTTAATGTGATTTTATTTTGGGAATATATAGGATTTTTATAGAAATACCATAGTAATAAATATAAAATGGATGTCACATTTGACACTCTAAGAAATCCTATGATATTTTATCAATGTGATGAAAAATATGGACTTTTGAAGGAAACTTTTTCAACTATATGTTTCCTAATTCCTACTCAAATGATTTTTTTATCTATTATGTTTTTTGAGAAACAAAACATTGGTAGTATTCCTATTGTTAGGTAGTTTGTTTATGAATTTATAAAATATTTTCATAGTCCTCCTTCAATATAAATTATTATTTTTAAATTTTAATCAAACACAGTGATATGAATATTTAAAGACTCATTGTAGAATGGGGAAAATTGATTTAAATTAATTAAAATAGAAAATATATGAGTATATTTATAAGATATTTATTTAATGAAGTGAATCAACTTTTGGTTCAACAGTTTTTTATGAGTAATTACTTTTTAATGAAACATGGAATTGATTATCTAGAACATAACCTGATCCCTTTTATGAATAAGTATCATGTACCCTATATCAATTATTTTTTGATCAATTATTTGGAGATAAATAATTTTCCAAGATTTATCTTTTTTCTCGGTACAATAATTTTATGATATAATGTGATGGAATACCAAATAAATCATTCAATAAGAGGTGTGGAAATTATGTATTTATTATTATTCTAATTGATACTATAAATTCTATTTCTATTATGATGTATTTGTTTTGTAGATTCATTGTAGATTCCCTTGATCTCTTAATGGTATAAAGTATATATGATAATATAATATATTCAATGAAAAATTATTATAATGAAGAAAACATGATAATTTTACTAAATTACCTAGGGAAGGATTAAATGAATTAAAAATTTACAATTTTAGAATGTTTTCTTATAAATTTTTATTCTTCGCTCATATAATGTCAGTTAAAGGTATTTTGGTGGGACCAAAAAAGAATAAATTTATTTGAAAATATCCCAGACCAAACATGTTTATTGTGATACTTTGTAAAAACTGAGGAGTTTAAAATAATTAATATGATCAATAGATTAAATGATAGGCAACACTGAGATTAAAATTGATATGAAGTATTATTATTTAAATATGATAATTATAGAGTAGTCGTTAAATTTGAAGGTATGAATTAGATTAAATAATTAAATATATATATATAATGTTTTAATTTAATAAAAATATATTGATTAATTGTATTGGAATAATAATGCATCTTTATTAAATCCATTTTATTCATTAAAAAATATTATTTCTTTATAAATGATTTTTATTGTCTTTATAAAGAAATATTATAATTAATATCTAAAACATTTTTAAATATTTTTTGATAAAATAAAGATAATTTTTTATGTCATTATATAAATATTATCCTATATTAAAATACTGAGATTTTTTGAATAGTTTATTATTTAATTTTATAGGGAAAATACAATTTTTGCTATTTTAAATTATATTACTTAAAGAATATACGTAGAAAAATTATTTCCATGATTATTTTTAAAATTTAAAATTTATCCTTTTTAGAAAAATAATATAATTATCTTATGTTTAATTTAATTTATTCATAAATGTGGTACAATTAATGTTTTACAACAAAATACATTTTTCTGAAAAAATAATTTTATATTTTATTTTGTAGGATTCATATTAAATTTTATTATTCCCCTTTAGTGTTTAGATTTTTTGAAATAATATTCCATATTTTGAATCAATATTTTAATAATTTTTAAATTTAAACTTTCATGAACATTATAAAGAACATTTTTTATTAATTTGTGTTACCACGGTAAAGGGTAAAACAGGTAATTATGAAAAACAATAAAAAGAAAAAGACAGTATAATGACTCTTAGACTTGAAACAATTTTATGTTAGGATTTATTTTAATCAATAAACATACAAGTATATGTTATATGACAATTTGTATCTATTTGGAAGTGAGTATCACTTTTATTATATTTTATGTAATGAAAAGTGAAAAATGCCATTGTCTTTTAAAAAAAATAATTGTTTTAGTATAGGGATAACAAGAGGACAAGTTACTTAACTAATATTAATTTAAAATAAAAAATTATTTCTATTAATAATGGATATTAATTTGTAATTTTTAGTTAAAAAAATTACCATAAACGTGTACACAACACTTACTTTGAAATTATTCAATTAATTGACAAATAAATTAGATGATAATAAAAATAATAAAATACATATAATATGAGATATCTAATGAGAACCACAAATTTTGAGGATTTTAATCAAATGGTATCTATATAATAAAATAAAATATTTTTATTTAACATTTTTTCATGAGGTTATTAAAATGAATGTGATTAGTGATTCTAAAATTTAACCTCAGTAATATTTAAAAACAAATAATATTTTATTAGATGACATAAATATTCTAATATTTTTATATTCATGAAAATTAATTATAAAATGGTTTATAAAATCAATTATGTTTCAGTAATGGTCCTTTTTTCAATTTATAGTAATTGTAGTACCCCTAAGAGAATAAAAAACCTTATTATCATTGTAATTTTAAAAAGGTTAAATGAGGTGTTAAAACGAAACATTAATTTCCAAAAAAAAGTTAGATATTTATTATTTTTTAATTTATTAGAGTATTTATACAAATAATAATATTATATTATAAATATATAATTTTTTCCAAGGGTAAATTAAATTTAAATTATTGAAATTTACTATTTCTAAAAATTCTATGATTCCTCTCCCGTCACTTATAAAAGGGAACATCTTCATCTAATTTTATCAAAAATCATGAACCCTTTTATTTGGTAATTAACTATAAAACTAACATCCTAACATGACTACCCACATTCTTGGGGCCTTATTTTTGTTTCAATACTAATCATGGTGGTCTTAATATGTTATGAAATGAATGCTTTACATAGAAGTGTTATAGAATTTAGCTGTGTATTTTAGTTTTATTTCTTCTTCAGGAAAAAAGAGTAATTAAAAAACCATGATGTAGTAACAAAATAGGTAACTTATGTATTATATTATTTTTTTAGGTTATTGGAATAACCAATTTCAATCTATATCATCTTCAAAATGGTAATGGAATCCACTATTTGTTTGTAAAGAAGACTTCAGCCTCACGACCCAATGTAATTCGTTTTATGACACCAATTGTCATGGATTTTTATAATTATAATTTAATATATATATATATATAATTATGATATTAATTATATATAAATCATGTGAAAATAAAATATATAATTTACATTCTCATCATTCTATTCACAAAAAATGATAATATTATTCATGCGTATGTGAAGACTACCAGCTACCCAAAGTGATGGAATACTTTTTTCCTAACCACATCACATGAATGTAACATATAAGTTAATTTATGTAATGAATATGATTTATATTATAAATTTATAATTTTGGATAATTAAAATTTCACCTAAATTATTTCTCTAAAGATAATTGAAAATAACAGAAATGTTACTCAAAGAGAGGTTTGTCCTACTATCTCAAGGATTATAACATAATTCATTTATCTTGAACATAATTACTATAATGTTTTAAAATTGTAATTTACTTATATATATGATAGTTATATATTAAATATTATTGTTTATGTAATGAAACAACATCCATTTTGATTGTGATTAGCATACTAAAAACAATTTGATGTTATCAACCAAATATTCTTAAAACACCCCATATGGGAATAACAGATTATGTAATTGAATTTGTTATTGTATTTTGAGAAATAAATGAATTAATAATAAGTTATTAATATTTTTATTATTTCCTAAAGAATATTATAATTTATTTATGTTTATTATATTAGAGTTAAATAATTAATGTGACAAGTTATACTTGTGGAAAATGATTTCCTCTCAATTTACAATCGTAGATACATATTTTAATTTTAATATCCAAATATATTTTATATTATTTATAGATTAAAAATTTTCATTTTATATAATGGGTTCTAAAAAATTCCTAATATTTCAAGTTCCAATTTGAATTATTTTATCCAATATGATTTGAATTGATTTTACGAAGTTGTAAATGTTTTTTTACTCAATGTCATGTCATTGGGTTATAACTCATGTTATTTATTTTTTAATACTATTATTATTCATGAATTTATATATAAATATTATTATGTTGTAATAAAATATTTTTATGTGGATTTAAATTTTTTACATGTATTCTCTATATTGATTAATTCTCAATTTAATGATGTGATATTTTGAAGGGAGTTTTATAAAAAATTATCTACCTTGGGGAAATAAGTTTATTATAAACACCTTTCTTATGTTATTTGGTGCATGTTATTCCCCATTTAAATTCTATATCTTGAATAAAATTATGGTCATTATATTTAGGTTTTTAAATTGATATTAATTTTTTAACGTTTATTATGATAGAAATGTTCCTAATGTGGAAAAAGCTTCATGTTTTATTGGCAGTTCTTTTAAGGATTCTTTAAGATATAGGTTAATATGGTGGAAATATTATTCACTTATTTTAATGAACCAAATATACATTATTCTACTATAGATATAAACGAGTTCTATTTGTTAAATATCTATTTTTATCCCTTATTGATTGAATAAACTTCAGGAATTTTGTTTTTATGTGATACTGATATTCTATATTCATTTAGATTAGGAATCATTTTCTTCCATATCTATTTTTCAAAAACAAATTATAATTTAATTTAAACATATATTATTTATTAATAATTTCTCAAATTACCTTTTACAATTAGTTTTTTTAAAGGAAAATTTTACATTTTCTAAGTGGGCCACATTGGACTCCCTTTTATAAAATTATTTTAAATGAATTTTTATTTTTCCCATTTTTGATATAAATGGATTTTACCATCACTAGGAAAGAACAATATTTTATCTTTCTATTTCATTTTTACAATTTTATTTTCACTAAAAATTATTTCATTAATTTTTGTGATGTTTTTAGTTTTTAAAATAAATTTTCAAAGTGAAAGTTTATTTTACAAAAATCAAATAATGATATTTATATGTTATTTTCGTTCATCACTACCAACATATTTTGATGTTAAATATTCACCATTTAGTTTAATTTGTATTTGTACCATCATATTTCTATCATTGTATTGATTATAATTGTTCCAAATATATTCCCATGGAAATCGTTCAATTTTTATGGGTTAATCATGTTATAATGGACGTTACTATATGTTTTAGGATGAAAAGTAATATATTTTTAATTTATAAATATTATCATACAATTAAATTGTGTATGATGACATGTTTTTCTATGATATCCCACCAATGCATTAGGTATGTTGATGTTGGAATTATAATTTGATGGTTATTCCAAGTGTATCAATGATCCTTTCAGAAATTATAATTGTAAGGGTTATTTCAAGAATAACCATGATTGTTATTCCGTGTGCAACCATGAGGGTTACTCCACATGTATGTTTGATATGAAAACCTTCTAAGATACAAACACATTTTCATTATTATTTTTTACGATTCCATTTTTCAAGATTGACATTACATGACTCGTGGTTACTCATTATATCAACTCTTTCGATTAATTATAATTTATTCCATATTTCAGGATTAATGATCCAGATACCAATTAGTATAAAATATGTTATGTTTTGAATTATTATTATTTCCTCATACCCTTATTGTCAAATTATTCTAACAGAATAATTTCAATTACAAATGATAATGTTTACCCTCAATGATTAATTTATCTTAAAATTCTTATTTTCTATGTCCCTAGGTTATGGGGAAAATTGTTAAATGAGTATTTTATAGTAGGGTTTCACATATATGTTTTTTATTTCATAATGTGAAATATGAAAATATGGGTATAGTGGGAGATGATGTGGATAATTATGATCCAATTATTTATGAATCAACATTGATAGGTGTTTGACCTAAATCACTAAAACAATAAAATAAAAAATGTAATTTGGAATGTTTGTGATAAAGTATTTCCTTTTGAGTATTTTTGTTCTTTATGGACAAAATTTCAAAACAATTATTAGATTCCAAGATATAAATTTAGAGTTTATGTTTTAACCTGGTATTTGGGAGTTCTTGTCTCAAACAATAATAGAAGTAATTGTAGGATGGTTTAAATAAGAAACTTATATTTTATAAATAATATTCACTTTTATTTTTAATTAAATTAACTATAATCTATTATGGTTATTGAAAACACATGAGTTTATTTGGTTGGTTTGGAATATTATATCCAATAATATTTAAAAAAAACCTTTATTAATTAAAACCATTCATAATATTGTTGTTCAATTTTGATAATTTGAATTTTATATATTATAGTT
The DNA here is from genome assembly GCA_963277665.1 of Viscum album. Taxonomy (NCBI): domain Eukaryota; kingdom Viridiplantae; phylum Streptophyta; class Magnoliopsida; order Santalales; family Viscaceae; genus Viscum; species Viscum album. The sequence goes on from OY728132.1 coordinate 1,346,846,900, forward strand.
TATGAAAATTAAAATTGAAACAAAAAAACAATGTGATGAACTCAACTATTAGGATCTTACAATATGAAGAACATTTTTTAGAGATTTTTGAGATTTATAGGACCTCTGGAATTTTCCCTAGAAAAAACCCAATACACAAATCAAAAACTAAATAATGGGAAAAAATGATTGAGGTTGATGTTGATGCTCATAGAGATCATGAACCAAACCATTTACGTCAGACCAAACACATGAAAATAATTCCATCACACACCATACACATGGGAATTTCATTGCTGTAATAAATGGATTGGTATAGTTGATATTATAATTTTATGAGGCAAAATTTATTTTTTTATAATGGTCAGAAAAAAGAGTGGAAAGAAATCTAGATTTTTCAGTAAATGGTGATTTTGATTTCAAAATATATATTTTAACATTTAGAGTTTTTTTGGATTAACAAATATTATTTTTTGATTCGTTTTTTTGATATTATATAATAAATAATTTTTCATAATTTTTCAAGGTAGTCGAATATTATAATATAAATTAAATATGATATAAATATATAGAATGTATTGTGACATCATAATGGAAAAAAATGATGTAAAATATGCTAGAAAAAATCTTATATATACCCTATCTAATTATTATTTTTTTGTTATTATATTTATTTTATAAAACCTTTCTTAGTCCCTTGATTCTATTATTATTTATTATGGTTCTAAAATAAATTCTTTGTAAACATGGATATCTTCCACATCACCAAAAAAATGAATTTATTATTTATGTTCATGAAATTATAAAATTATTAAAACCAATCCTATTAGGTAGAAAACAATGTAATACATTCTAGAAATTATTTAGGCTTTATTATTTTATATTATAGAGTGCAAAACCAATGTTTAAAAAATAATAATGAAATCCCTTATGTTTTGTCAAATAAACCAACCTAAGATCGCATTTGAATTCACTAAAACTATGTATATAATCTTTAATTTTCAATTACATCTATATATCCCTACCAAAGTTACCCCAATCTATAATGATGCTCCTCCCATGATTTAGGGAATACACTATCATGATAAGGGATTTATGTCCCTCTTCTTTTCCATTCAAACACCTTCTTCATATTTAGCATTTAAAATATCAATAGGTTATAATTTAATTACATTAAAAATATTACTTTAATATTAAATATATTTTCTTCTAATGGGAGACCATTTATCCTTTCTAGTTATAACAGTTTTCGAGGTCATTACAAAGACAATAATTTGTAATGGATTTTCCTCTCTTTTTTCCATTAAAGCACCTTCTTTATTTTATAAAATTTATTTATTATACCTATTGATGGGATATTATTTTCCACATTAATCATACTATTATTATTTTTAAATAAAATACTAGAGACCCCCTTATCTATAAATAAAATAAAATTATGAGACTGTAAGTACATAAATTATGTCATGTAAATTTTATAATAATTTTTATTCACAAACCATTTTGTTTTCATTATCCACCACCATTTACACTAAATGGTATTCAAATAAATAAAAATATCATTAATTTATTTGGTATATCAACATATTTAAACAACACTCCTTGATAATTGGGTTAAAATGTATGAAATGCATTCTTAATATTTATGATCCATGTGAAAAACTTATGAATTTACATTATATATTTAAAGATGTGTGGAGCCATATAACACTCCATTGCTTGGGTAATGTATTATAATCATGATATGCAAAGTAAAATGAATCTATTATTATCATAATAAAATTATGTTATAATTTCATGTTTGTAACACCCTGAAATTCTAATGTAAAACATTGTATCTAATAGCCTGTATAACACACAACACCAATCACATAAGGGAACATTACACATTGAGAATTTGTAATATATATACTATTTTAAATAAATCAAATATATTTTATAGCATTAAATACACATGATAATTATTTAGTGTGTGACATACATGATACTGATTTTCTTCAATGGCTTGTGTTAGACGAAAGACCGAGTATTACCGGATAGTAATATATTTTTAAAATATTATTATTTAATATAATAATACGTTACATAGACATCCAATTAGAAGGTAATTAATAATATAAAATAAATTATAAAAATATTTTGTTTACATAAATATATAATGAACTAATAGGTTATCAAATAATTATAAATATAAATATAAACCAATTGAATATAATGGAAATATTAATATTCTCATCTAAAAATTCATTTTTTCATTAAAAAGAAAATTAATTTTAATTATTTAATTAAAATAATGAAATATTTATGTTATATATTAAATAAAAATATTTTTATATTCATACAATAGATTCAATATATATAATATAATATTAAACTCCGGATAACACAAAAAAGCTTATACATTTATTAAGAACTTTTACCACCTTTTAAGGTTGATCCTATTTTAAATCATAAATATTACCCATTTTAAAAAATAATATAGAAAAATTAACATCATAATTTAAATATAAACATAAAAATAAGGTTAGATAATTTTTTTTGTATTTTTCTGTGATGGTAATTTTTTTATTAATTGGGAACAATACTCAAAATTTATTTAAAAATTGAATTTCTCAAATAATATGTTTATAAAAAAATTATAAATTTAATTTGTTTTAATGATTAACAAGATAATATTTTTATCAATTAATCCAATTTAGGTCATTAGAGTCTATTTCACTTTGACATTTACTATAAAACATTGCAATCTTTGGGACATTTTTACTTTAAAAACATGCATTGTCATCCCATCTTTGGGATTAAATCTAAATAAACTTATACCACTTTTGTGATTGGAATTTTTTAAAATGGATTCATTATTTGTACTGATAATAATTATAAATTTCCTATATGGTAAACAATTTTTTGACCAATAATATTAGTGAATGTAATTAAAGTTGATTACAACGATTAAGGTGAAATTAAACATTATAAGTGACTAAACGGTAAACATAATGCCTAATATTACCTAGAAACTTGTACGAAAGATGGAGGTATGTATTTATAACATAAAATAACATGTATATAAATTGGGCTGTTTATTATCAACTTCCAATATAAACATTTGTGGGGTTTTTTCATACAAAAGTGCTACTCATCCTCCATTATAAAAGACCTCTATTCCTACCACTTCCCCAAACATCTAACAACACATAGGGTCTACCATGATATTCCTAATTAACTACACAACATCCATCCATTATTCATAAAAAAATCTCTTTATAAATAATGAAATCCAATTAATTATTTTGTTGTAAACCAAAAGGAGTTACCCGATTAAGAGGTAACAAATTTCGTTAAACACTTTAATTTTATTTCCATTCTCCACTCCGTAAACACACTATATTAAATTTATAAATAGATAATTAAATATTAAAAAAATAATATTTTTATTATTAAAATGGTTCAAACTACACTTTCACACACCTACATATAATGGATAATGAATATACTATTTACTTGTACGACGAACTACCGCCACACAAAATGACGATTGCTCATTTGTTTCATTACCACGTCCCACGATGGAAATAATGATGGAAACTCTATTTATATATGATACAGATGATACTAATTATGTATTTAAGACTCTATAAATATTTTGAAACATGTATCTTTATACATTCCATTTTCTATAAATATTATTACACCATTTGTGGAAATTCGGACAACCACCCTCTCAAAGAAACGTAATTCGTTTACATTATACATGGAATGTATGAAAGATTGTTTATATATAAATATATGAAATAAAAAACCTATATATTATATTAATGACATAATTAAATTTCATTAAAAATAATATGTCATTTTCTTTATTACCCTTTTACACACTTAAAAAGTGATAACATTGTTTGTGGACATTTTGACTACCACCTCTTCTACACGATGTGATTTCTTTTACATCAAAATAATTATATTTATAAGTATATAAAATTAAATAATATTTTATTTATGATATAATTATCATTCCAGAAAGATATAATATTACTTACCTTCCTTCCACAACGATCATTGAAAAAATGAAAATGTTACTCAAGTACTAGTATGGCCTACCATCTCCATGATTGTAACATTTCTTCATTTTTCAAAACCATATTTAATGATATATCATAAAATTATAATAAATGTAGAAATATGATATTTATATCATGATTATTATTATGTGGATTTTATATAATGATTCTTTTACCAGAGTAGACCAAAAAATGTTGTTTGCGATATATAAACCGAATTTGGTAAAACCACCCTATAAAAACCTAAATGATTTATATAGTATAACACAACATGATAATAATTGAAAAAAATGTTATGATAAATATTAAAAAGGTTCTTGTAAAATTAATATTTTGGAATATAAAGATACAGAGACAAGTCTAATGCAAGCTAAGGGATTCTTTTCCCATTTTCATTCCATCAGGCATAATAAATTGTTGTTCACCTAGTTTCTTATATACGATGTACTTACATCTATATTGACTTGTAATATCAGGAATAAATATTTCTCTGTGGTATTTTTAGTTTTAATATTAAGTATTTATTTTAAGGTGATATTAGTTAAAAGTTACCAAGTTGAATTGAATTTCATAACTCAATTTTTTTCATTGAGTTATATTTCTTCATCATTGTTATTTACATTCTATGACTATGTGTAAAATAACATTTCAATATTTTTTTTATTTTGTCTAACCTTATGTGTTTTAAATATTATACATATAATCTACAAATTTATTGATTTTTAATTACAATTTATATCCTTTTTGATTGTTTATTTCACAATATAATATTATTTGATATTTTTAGTACTTTAATTTATATTCAACAAAATTATAGGATAATTTTTCAATAAACCTTTTAATTTTAATTTTCCATGGTTCTTAATATTTTTGATCATGTATTAGAACCATTTTTCAACACATTAGTACTCATGGTGGTGTATAAAATGTTTTTTAAAAAACCCAACATTATTTCATACTTTAGTTAGAGAGTCTATTTTTTTTCTGAGAACCATCTCTTATAAAATAGTTTACAAAAATTATTTTAAAATTTTAAAAATTATTAAGTAAATACATTTTTAACCATGTTTTCTTATACTAATTTCATAAATGGAATGTTCTTGTATCTTTTTGTGATATTAATTTTCAAGCCTTTTTACCATGAAAAATGGAATATTATTTTAAACTTATAAGGAAAGTACACATTTACCCAGAGTAATTTCATAGAATATTCTATTTCCTTTTTAAAATGTTACTTTTAAAATGTATCATTAAACTATTCTTTTTTGTTCTTTTGATTCATATATAATGGATTTCTTCTTATTTTACATTCCATTGATAAATATTAGTTTCTATAAGCATGATCTCTTTTATATGATGTGTATACTACTCTTTTACATGGTATATCATGGATATACTTAATCTTAAGATATTATAACATTTATATAATTTTATTCTTCATTAGATATACGGTTTAAATTGATTGAAGATTGTCCAGGACAAAATAGAATGACTAAAATTCCATTTTCACCATGATTTTTTAATTATCCTTAAATTTTATTTCCATTCATCAATGTCAACAAATATATATGTTATTTAGCCTCCGGTAGGGAATTATTGATGAATCAATATCCTTTATTTAGTACTAATACTTTGATAAGTCCCATTATTCATGAATATGGATAATGTTTTGGAAAAGTACAACAGGATTGCTTCCGGATTATAGATATTTACTGATGTATGTGTAATCTAATTGGATGAGTTAGTTGGATAACCACTTTATATGGGGATTTACACACTATTCCAAACCATATTTTGAATTATTGTGATGGTGATATTTTAATTTAACTAGGAAAAATTGTATATAATAATCATGAATTTCCACCATCTAGTTCCAGTTATTATTCATCCATGAAATTTAATGTCAACATATCTATGTATACATTTAATTTTTTAAATTTAGATGGCATATGTTTCAGTTTCCTACCATGACATATTTATTTATTCTTATATATTCATTTGAATATCATGGGCTCCCAGTGATTACCTTTCCATATTGTTTATGCACTTCTATTCAGTTGATTGATTCCATGGCATGGGTGTTCATTTTTAAAATTTCCATATTTTATATTCTCATTGATTCACTATTACTTCCACTAAACATCATCATTATTCATTATTTTAGCCCATTCATATTATGTTTCTCCTCCCTAAGAATCCATATAGTAAGAAAGATTTGAAAGGATACAATTGATGTAATAAATTTATTCTCAATGTAATTTAATTAAATAGGAAGAAATTATTTTGTAATTAGTTTCTTTATTTGTGATACATCAATCATTAATTAATATGGGTTACCAAGACAACTAAAGTACTCAATCTTTTGGATTTCATTCATTATAATAATGAAAATATAATCGTAGAAAACATTGGATCTAGGTTATCTTGGTTATCGTCTATACAATTGGTATCGTAGGAAGTTTTGTAAAAATCTCGAGAACTCTATTTAAGAAAGCATATATTTGATAACATAACCCTAAGGTATAATTTTAGTATATGTGTAGAAGAATATAATAGAATTTTGGTGAATTATAGATAATATGGGTATTCCAAATAATAGATCCCTATATAGATACATCAAGTGGATGCGGTTATGAAACATATGTACCTAGGAGTATGGAAAAGGTGTTCCGAGCCTGAATTGGGGGATCCAGGTACATGAAAAAGATCCTTACTATGCAACTGGTAAGACACTCTTTTCGGATATGACTAGGATAACCCATCTTTAATTTACAATCTATTATAAAGAATTTAAATAAATACTGAAAATTAATGATCAACGTTAAAATAAATGTGTTGTATATTCAAAAATAAGGTTTCATATCTTATAAATTATTATATAATTTTATCACTATTACTATTTATGCTTACAATATTCCTTCTGGTTGTAGTTAATAGATTGAACCTGAAGGATTCATGTTTACATAGAACATTATAAACATATTGGTTAAAATGTTAAACCAAATGAGGTGTTTAATATTGTGAAGGATGTTTGGTTTTTTCCTAATCAATTTTCATAAAAAATGATGAACATGATTTAAATTTTCAAACTCCCAAACACACCATAGATGAGATTGATTGAGGTTTCTAATAGCTTGAGTAGTGGAGAGGTTAAAGAAAAAAATCTTGATTTCTAACATGTGAGAAGTGTGAATGAAGACACCTAGGAATGTGTTTTAATTGACTAATGAAATGCCTTATATGTGGTAAATAAGGTTATAAAGTAAAGGATTTTCAAGGAAATGTAATGAGTATTATGGAAGTAAATGAATCTCATCATAAGGATACATATTTAGTTCATTTCTTCAATGTGGGGATTTTAGGAAATACATGAGTTTATGTATTTTTTAGGAAAGGATAACTTATATAACAGGTGAAAACCTATTTTTTCTAGAAATGCCATGTGTTTTGAACCCATGAACATGGTAAGATGAGGATTGTTTCCTACCACTAGCCTACATAATTTCTTAGTTAATGTTTCATTGCTTTTAGTTAAATAATTTGACAAAAAAATGTTATTGATGAACCCGTAGTATAAATTTTGATGATTATAGATTAATCTATTAACGATAATGAGTAATTATGACAGTTAAATAAAAATAAAATAAATACAATTCTTTTATTGGCCTTATAATCCATTTAAATATTTAGTATGTGCTTTAAGCATAAAATATTTTTTTTGGTTATTAATTTCTTGGATTAATGGGATGAAATAAAATTTGATCAATGAATAAAAAGTTGTTAAGATTGTTCATATGAAATTGAAACCTATTAAGTTGGAATATTTTGTTATATTCATGTCTATTAAAATAACTAATGAATACTAGGAAACTGAAAAAAATCTATTATTTTAATACCTATATGTTTGTTGAACTAATGATCGCGTAAATCATTAACTAATTTTAGATTCGAGACCCTGAAATTTCTATCGATAGATCATATATTTTTTTATTAATGATCAAATTAACTCCCTATAATTTTTTTTGTTATTCCTCAAAGTCCTTATTTTCACATTCCATTAATGATCTCTTATTTAGTGACCTAGTTACATGATTTTTCAAGTTTCATTTTCCTTCCCACTGTTTTTTATAGAGGATGTATTAGGAACACTTCTCATGATGTGGTACATCAAGGTAAAAATTATAAGAAAATTTATCCTAAATATTTAGTTTAAAACTGTGAGGGTTTCATTTAATTATGGTGGGGATAATGTAATGCCCCAAAATACTAATGTAAAATGTTATATCAGATAGTGTGTATGACATGAAACACCAATCATGTAAGGGAACATAATATCCTAAAAATATGTTATATATTTAATATTTTAAAATAACTAAATATATTTATAGGTCGAAATTCATATGATACATAGTTTATGTTAAAGACACGCAACAATGAGTTTCATTAATGTATTCAATTTCACTCAAGACTATGTTTTACCTACATATAATATATTATTAATACATTATTATTTAATATAATAATACTTATCATTGCTGTAAAATTATTTTTTATTAATAATGTTAATTAATTTACAAAAATATATTATTTAAAAAATATATATAATGAATTAATATGTTACCAATTAATTAGAAACACAAATATAATCCAATTAAATATAAAATAAATATTATTAATTTTATGCTCCCTAAAGAGTTTTGTATTTATAAATTAAATTAATTAAAATTATTGAGTGAAATTATGAAATATATGTTTTTTATATTCTATCAAATATTAATCATATTCATCCAATAGATTCTATAGACATAATATAAGAATAATCATAAGATAACACATATAAAATTATATTTTTATTAGTGCACTTTTACCACTTTTTTAATAAAATGAATATTTTAAATCCATGTTTCGACCCAATTATAAATTAAAATTTTCAAAATAAACTTCATCATTGATATAGAAACATAAAAATTTGGTTAGGATATAATTTGGTAATTTTTATGTGTTGATTGTTTAGGAATAGTGAAAATACTTTATTTTAATTGAAAAGCTATTTTTTATCTAATTTATTTGTTAGATTTATATATAATTGTTGTAAGTTTTGAAAGATTAATTAGATAATTTTTTTTATAATTATTTCAATTTAGTTAATTGGAAACATAATCACTTTGAAACATACTATAAAACATAGCAATATTTTGGATGTATTTTTACTTTAAAACCTCGCATTGTAGTCCCATCTACAAAATTAAGTTTAAATTAATTTAAATCACTAATATGATTTGAATTTTTTAAAGTGTATTACTTATTTTAATCAGAATAATATATAATGTCTAATATTTAAAACCTATTTTGTTACAAAAACATTAGTAAAATTATTTAAAATTAATTAGAATGATTAAGATGAAATTAATCTTAAAAAGGGACTAAACCCTAAACATATGGCCCGATATATCCTAGAAACCTATCCAAAATCCACGTTATACCCATATTAAGAACCAATACGTACAAAAATATTCATTTTTACCATTATTTATCCAATATCATGAAAAAAAATGTTTGTGGGTTTCATTTCATTAAAAATATTTCAAAAATATCACTCCACCATTATAAAAGGAATCCTTTCCTACCACTTCCTCACACCTCTAAATCCAATTAGAATCAGAAAAACACAAACCAATTCACTCCCAAAAAAACCTAAATTAATCTTTTAAGCCTATATTTGTGACTAAATAAATCCAATAAATTCTTTTGGGGAAAACCATATGGATTTACCTAATTAAGAGGCAACATATTTCCTAAATATATTTAATTTTATTTTCATTCACCACTCCATAAACTATTCATATTCCTTTTTAAAATAGAAAATAAATTATAATAAATATTTTATGATGTTTTTTCTATGGTTTTGGAATAAACTTACACACACCCCTTCTAATGAGTAACAAGCATACTGTTTACATGTATGGAGAACTACCGCCTCACGAAATGATGATTGTTCATTTCTCAATCACCACCTCTCATAGTGGATTTTATGATGTGAAATCTGTTTATATATATATATATATGATATATATGATATTAATTATGTATCATTTATTATTAAATTCTTTTAAATTTCATATCATTATACTTTACATTTTCTGTAGAAACGATAACTTCGTTTGTGGAAGTGCAGACTACTGCCTTGTCCAAGCAATGAGATTCATTCACAAGATACATGGAATGTAAATGGATGGTTTTAATTAAACATATAATAATGAATAAATGTTTATATAATTTTAATTACAGTAATTACATTGAGGAAAAATAATATATAATTTTCTTTATTAACCTTTCACTCACATAAAAAGTGATAATGTCATTCATGGATGTGGAGACTACCACCTCCTCAACATGACATGATTAGATTTACATAAAAATAATTATATATATAAGTATTTACGATTAAATAATAATTTATTTATGATATAATTATAATTCTAGAAATATATATTTTACCTACCTTCTTTCCATAATAATCATTGAAAAATTGGAATGTTACCCAGGCGTACATACATCCTACCATCTCTATGATTGTAACATTGGTTCATTTTTCATAACCATATTTAATTATGTGATTTAAAAGTATAATTAATTTATAAATATGATAATTAAATTATTATTATTATTTTATAGATTTTATATAATGGGGCCTTTGACTATAGTTTACCAACACATGTTGTTTTTGACTTATAAATCGAATTTTGTGAAAACACTGAGCATAAAATTAATTGATTTAGTTATTGAATAAAACATTATAATTAGTGAAATAAAAATTATAATAAATTTTAAATACGTTAGAGTAAATGTAAATAATTAAAATATTTTTATTATTTCTGAATATAAAGACAAACTATACATGTCAGATGCAAGATAAAGGATTCTTGTCTCATTTTCATTCAGTGAGACATACATAATTATTGTGAACCTGATTTATTATGTATGTTATATATAATACACATTGAAATGTAATATAATGAAAAAATAATTATTTATATTATATTAATATTCATTTTTATGAATATAATTTTATGGGATTTGAGTTAAATGGTACCAAGTGTAGTAGAATTTCATAACTCAATTTATTATCATTGAGTTATATTAATTTCTCATTATTGTTAATACTTTAAGATTGTGTGTGTTATAAATTTTTACTATATATTATTGTATATAAATTTACATAATCTATATTTATATTTCAGACACAAAATATACCCATTCATTGTTTTTAAATTTGATGTTATAACTTTTTAAAGGGTTTATATAACAATATCATTTTATTCAATATTTTTTGGACTTGAATTCCCAATAAAGTAAATTACTGCACAATTTTTCAATTAAACCTTTAATTTTCATCTCATATTGTTCATAATGAACCTAATAAAGTATTTGTACCTTTTTTTCACTATTTGGTACTGAATGATTTTTTGGAATAATTTTATGAAATCCTTGATTCATTTCCCTCTTACGTTGGGAACATATTTTCTTCTAAAACGACGAATTAATAAAAAAATCAAAAATGTTTTTAAAAATTTTAAAATTATTAAGTAATGACATTTTTTCCTTTTTTCATTTACTAATTCCTTCAATGGAATCTTCTGGTATATCTCTAACAAATCCATTTTCTAACCATTTTACTAAGAAAAAAAGGAATATTATTTTTACATTATTAATAATGTATATATTTTCCCAATTTCATTTCTATGAATATTTCTTTTCATTTTTAAAATGTTAATTATTTAGTCATTCTTTTGATGGGTTTTTTTGGTGTTTCTATTTACTCCTATTTTATTTCATCACAATTTACATTCCTTTGAGACTTATATGTTATTAGAGACTTGGTTTATTTTAGAAGATGTATATACTACTAATATATTTGATATTTCAAGAATATACTTACTATAAAGATATTACATCTTTCATTTAATTCTATTCCTTTGTGAGGGTTTTGATTTAATATATTTTACTGTGTTTGTGGTCAAAATTTAATATTTGTAATTTCATTTACCTTAAGATTGTTTTAATGATATTTTAATGGTATTTCCATTCATTATTGTTAAAAGTCATTGATGTTAAATATCCTCCATTTGGGAATTATTGATTAATATATATCCTTTCTTTGATATGGATATTTTGATAAGTCACGTTTTTATGAATATAATGAATGATTTCAACATGTACGACATGAGGGGGACCCGGTTATAGACAACCCCTCAATCCATCAACATTCTCATAGGATGAGTTAGATGACTAGCAGCGTTAGATGGGTTTTACCCAATATTCTGAACTATCTTATGAATGGTTTTGATGGTACTGTTTCTATAATCCTTGGAAACCTAGTATAAAATAATCAATAATTTCTCTCCTTTAGATTAAGTAATTATTCATGGATGTGATTTTTCATTGACATATTTATGAATACATTTAATTTTCATTTATTCTCATAGAATGTGTTCCAATTTTTTACCTTTCCATATTTATTTATCATTAACTAGATATTTTAATGTAATATGATTCCAATCATTACCTTTAAATATTTTTTACACACTTCCATCTATCTTATTGATTTCAGGGAATATTTTTTCAGTTATTTACATTTACATATTGTTTATTCTCATTGATTTACTATTAATTCAAATAAAAATTAACCTTGCAGAGAATTTTAGCTCACCCTTATTGTGTTTCGTTTCCCTAATAATCCAAGAATCAAGAATGATTTGAAAGGATACAATAGATGTAATAATGTAATTATTAATGTTATTTTTTAAAGAGGACAAAATATATTTTAATAAGTGTATTCATTTATAATACAAGACTCATTTAGGTATCTTAGTTGCCAATTCTATTAAACTCTTCAGTACTTTATGATTTTGATCCATTATAATAATACGAATATAATATTCACAGACACTAGCTCTTACCTATCTATGGTTGTGTCTCTATATTGGTGTCTAATCTTGAATAATTCTTATGAGTTAATTTTATTATGGTTTCCACATTCCAATGTTTTATTTATGTTATCATGTTATATCACGAATTATGGGTCATGATTATGATTCAACAAAATTAGGATAATTTTTTTGTTCCTATTATAAAATGTGCATTTGTCTTTCCTATTATATGACCATTTAATTACCTTACTAGTCATTATATGTCACCTATTTCTTATGTCTTTCCCAAAGTTATTCCATATTCTTTTTATAAGAATATTTAAGTTTTTTGGTCATGTTAATGATGTTTACTATAATTTATTTGTTTCCATGTTTTATGATGTAATTATATATACACAATCTCCCAAAGAAACTCAACCTCTTAATCTTCTGGGATTTTTTACATGTACATTTATGTAATAAATTATGAAATAAATGGTATTAAATAAAATTGTTATAATAGTTGAATCAAAGGAAATCATGTTATTTTTCAAACAATAATTTGAAAACTCATGATAAAGCCATAGGGTTAACAATAATCAAATAAAAACATTTATATGTTTTTAGAATGTTTAGAGTATGTGGAATCAAAGAAAATACATCCCTAAATGAATAATACTGATGGATTCATATCTAGAATAGATTAACATAGATGCATTGATGATGCCTTATTGTCAAAAATCAATTGGGAACTAGTAAATAACAATAGGCCATACAACACACAGGGTTTGATAATCCCTAGGGATAAAATATTGTCAATTGAAAAACTAATTATGAACCACTATTAGGCAAAAAATAATCCTATAATATTGTATTATAGTTAAGATAATTTTGATAAAATATATTTAATCTTATAAATTCGTAGGTAAATAAAAATATTTTATTTATGCGTTGTACCAATAATGAACATGTTTTCTTCATTATTTGTTTTATAGTTAAAATAATTCATTTATATGTCTATTTTGGATGATGTAAAAGATTTTATCTTGAATCAGGTTGTTAAAGGAAGGATTACCCTCAATGGTTATATTCATTTTTTTGTATATCAATAGTTTATTATAACTATCAAATACCACTGCAAAGCATGGATGTAATGCTATCATTGAAGATATAAAATTTAATATTTTCTTCACCCTAACAATATAAATCTTACTTTATAAAAAAAATTTCCTAAGCATCACAACTATCCTTTTGATACTCCCTTTAGTGTAATTTTATGAAATTTTTGTAATGTTTTCTCTTTCCTTATATAGACCATTCAAATATTACTATGAATTAAAAATTACCCTCTCTATCAAAAATAATATTATAATTATATATAATTAAAAATATTTTTATGAATATAATTTAGTTCCATCATTGAATGGATGATTATTATTTCTCTATGAGAAAACATATTATGTTCAGAAGATTTAAACTATAAAAGATATCTTACTTGATGAAATTACCATTCTAAGGGAGTACATTGATGTGTTTACAATTTTTTTATCATCCCACTCTTCATGTGGTTGAATTATCAATTATTATTATGCATGGGAATTTGAAAATATCCAAATATCTATATATAATAGAAATTTTTGAACTTGCGGAACATAAGAAACAACTACTGATGAGTCTGGGTAAATGGTATATACACCTATCTGCTTCACAGTGTGGGGAACCTATCCTTTTCATCCAGAAAAATGATTGGTCAATGTGACTTTACATCAATTATATTGAGCTCATGAATGTCATGATAATGAAAAAGTATCATCTTACATGAATTTTTTGACATTATTGATAAGAAATGTACATCCTAGTATTTCCCTAAGATAGATCTTTAGTCGGGATATTATCATGTAAAGGTAAAAAACAAGGACATACTCAAAACTTCTTGTCCTTCATGGTATATGTACTAGGAGTTATTAGATATTCCATTCAGATGGATGAGTTCTCCAACAAACATGATGCATATGATGATATAGTCTTTAGGGATTACCTCAAACACATTGTGGGTGTCTTTATTGATGATATTATTATATACTACAAATGAAAATAAGAACATTAGTGGAAGATGAATAATATAAAAATGATCGTGCAGTATGAAAATATGTATGAGATGTATAGTTATTGTGAGTTATAGTGGGTCCATGAAACAATCATGGGGAATGTAATTACTAGAAAAGTTATATATGTGGATCCTTAAAAATTTGAGACAATTTATTTAGGGAAAAGTAAAGTAACAATAATGAAAATCCATATGTTACTTGGATTAGATGGATAATATCATCTATTAGTGAGGAAAATATCACGATTGTCAAACCCACTAACCACGATAACTTGGAAAGATTCATGGTTGAAAATAATGATGAATGTGAGAAAAAATTTAATAGAACAAGAGGTAAATCACTTCACCAAAGCTGAAATTATCCACCCGTGGGTAATTATTTAAGAACTATAATGAGGAAAATATACATTAATTGTGTTGTGTACTCATGAAAAATGTAAAAGTAATAGAATATTACCCCCTCCATCAAATTATCAATTTAAAGAACTACATAACTCGTGATCTAGAATTCAATTCAGAAATCACTCTATTAACTATTTTGTTGAATTATCAATATGGGTTGAAGAGTGATATATATATATATCATGAAATCCTAAATTATATATTCAAACTAAGGGAGAATAAAATGTTCCAACAAAGGTGGTAATATCTAATCATGGATTACTAGTGTTCAATCTATTTCAATATTGGAAATGAAAATAATGTGGAAAATGTTATGAGAATAATAGGTCCCACAACTATATACATGATGAAGATTTCAAGGGATCCAATTTATAAGGACTTATTAAGGATGGACATGGGATTAATTAATGGATATGGGAATAATTAAGGGATATTCATCATATATTTCTAAAATAACAACACAATAATAAATTCTTGAGGGAATCAAGAATTATCTAAAAGGGGATAATTTTCTATAGAAAAATATAGAAGATATTATAGAGTTTATCATTGCTAAAGATGGAGATATAGGGCTTGGAATCAAGATATTTGTCCCATAAAATCTAGAACTAAAGAGGGAACATCTATATAATTGTGAATATCCCATCACTCTTTATTCGTATATGAATCACTATGATCATTGGTTATATGAATAAATATTTCAAATGGGTTGACTTAATGAGAGAAATTGAGGGGTTTTTTGGTGGTGATTTTTATGTAGGAAGATAAAGGATAAGTAATATAAGTCTAAGGGTTTGATGAAACTATTTTCCCTAAATTTTAAATAATGGGGAAACTTAACCATGGATATGATTTTAATATTCTCTAATACTCATAATGAAAATACTCCATCTTGGATGAAGTCCATCGACTTATAAACTCAGTAGTTTTCATTAGAATAAAGGATGGATTATATCTAGAACAACTCTCTTTGAAATATATATAGGATGTGGTATGACCACAAGGAGTGAAAAAATATATTATATATGATTTATATTTTAGTTTTACCTCTTGTATTTGTAGTTTCCATCACAAATAATTGATTATATAATGGAACATCATCACTACATATGACCCTAATATTAATGGTCAGTCTTAAATAGAAATTCAAAAAGTAAAAGATATGTTGAGATCATGTTGAATTGATTTTTTAGTATCTTGGGATCAACACTCCCCACCTAGTGTAGTTCTAATATATTAAAAAAACATTTTTTAGAATTCAAATAGAATCTTTTGGGGCTCTATATAGGAATAGGTGTAATGATTTGAAATATTGGGATGAATTTGAGGAGTAAAAGTTAAAGGGTCCTTATCTTATCAAATAGATAATAGAAAATAATCAAATCATTTAGTATTATATTATATCCACACAATGTAAAAATATTTATGTTAACAATCATCAATGGGATCTAGAGTCTGGTGTTGGATTCAAAATTCTTTTTCATATATAACCTATGATAAAATTCACCATGTTTGGTAAGATGTGATATCTTGGTCTAAGATAAATTGGACCCTTTAATATCCATGATCACTTTAGAGGTTTATCATATTGATTATCACACCCATGTAACATATCATATATAAATGAAATATTCCATGTATCCCTCATGATAAAGTATGTACTGGACCCATCACATGTATTGATTCTAGAGGTGGTATGATTGTATAATTATTATTCGTATGAGGATAAACTAATAAAGATCATATATTACAATGGTGAGGTTTTACCAAACAAGACAACTCACATGGTCAATGTGATGTGGTAAGACAATACAATTATGAAAGTTGCATGGGATTTGGTTGAGGAAATGAAATAGAAGTAGCCAAATAAATTATAGAGTATGAAATGAAAATATCCAATGTGAAAATTTTTAAGGGGGATAATGTATCGATTGAAACATTTATGAATAAAATTCCAATTTTTAATGAATTAAATTCCCTATTATGTATTATAGTTATATAAAACATGTGAAATTCGTTGTTTTGTGTGAGAATATTATATGATATATAATTTAAAAGATGAGTAAGCATCATAAACTTTGATAATATATTAGTAAAATAATGATCTTATTATTAGTATATATTAAGGGGTTTGAAAAATACAATTGACCTAGAGAAAGGATGTGATGATATAAACTAGTAAAGTCATTCCTTATGAAACCCATTTATCAAAGATTATTTGGGAGATAAAATATTTTGTATTTTCCATTAGCCAAATAATATATTGGATCATATAATTAAATCATGAGTGAAACCATTTATGGGGGAAGGTCTAGATCATCAAGATCATGTCCCAAACATTGTTCATTGAACCACCCCAAGAATATAACATTTCTTCACACATTACCCATAAGAAATCTGATTGTTTCATAAATGGATATATATCTCGACCCTAAAATATGGAATAGCTATATTTGATTTTATAAGAAATAATTATTATATTTATTACTAATGGATTTGACATTAAAATTATTAAATAATGAGTTTGGTGAAAATTATATTTCAATATGAGAAAAAATGGATGATATTTTTGGGTATCTAGAAATTTCAACTGAGATATTCCTTTTAATTAATTAATGAAATTTCTAAATAAATAATATTTTATTAAAATAGAATTATTAAATAATATTTTTTATGTATAACTAACAATATAATTTTGCGAAGTCAATAATTATTTTTATAACTATCTGAATATTATTATTGTAAAAAATACATAATTTTTCAATAAACATGTATTTTTATTTAAAAGAATAAATTATCATATTTAGTAATTTTTAAGAAAGAATTAATATTATTTATTTATTCCTGACAAAAAAATTACCCAATGATTATATTTTCTTAATTTTATAGGACAATAGATTTTTCATGTTAAAATTAGGTACTTTATAAATATATTGTATTTATTATGACATCACAAGGATGTAAAAGTTATTTAATATATTTAATTAAAATAATTTATAGATAAATATATATTAAACCTATAAAATAATGTTTACTTAGGTTATTTAAATAATTTTATAAAGACATTATTAATCTTCACCAACCGATATTATATTTTAATGTTTTAAAATTAATTTTATATAAACATAACTCAATTCCACATTTTCTCAACCCCTCCCAACAAGTGTAATACAATGGGGGGAGATATGATTATTACTCGAGTATTAACTGTAGTTGGAATCGGGTTTTAGACTAGGACTATGGGTATAATAAACATGGTTATAGGAGGGATTTCCTACTAAGAGAAACATATAGAAGGGAGAGATAAAATGTATAAACAGAACAACACCTACTCAAACATATGTAAATAAATAAATTCTAATTGAAAATGATCAATGTAATAAAATAATATTATAACTGAAAATAAAACTACATGTACCAATAATGTAAATACGACATCGACCATAAATCCCAAAAATCTCCTTTAAAACTATTAGCTAGAAATATCCTTTACAGTCTCCATCCTGCTTCGGTTGACATGAAAAGTAGTTTTTATATACGTAGAGTGGTCATAATTTCAATACGTAGTTGGATCCTCTCTAGAGCCTCTCTTGAAAAAGATACATAAAAATTATTAAAGCATATTAAATAATAGTGACACCGACTTTTCACTTGAATATGAATAATATGTTCCCAGACTCACCATGGAATATTCTACCCAAGTATTGCATACAATATAGGATATAATATAGTAATAAAACATCACGGGTACCTTGATTCTTCTATCCCACGAGTTTTTAATTAGCCCCAACATCACACCTCCTGATATATCTTTCTCCAAATTTTTGTTAACCCAAAGGCTCCTAAGAAAGGTATCACGACATGTACCCAATACATCAAATAATCACATCAACCCATCCAAAATTAGACATATAGAGACCAATTAGTTTTTAGGAGCCACCATTACCCATATGAAGTATATCAATAATTTGCAATTATATCTCAGCCCATTAGAACCCATACACTGAGTAAGTACCATGATCCATCACTACCTAGACCAATCATAACAATAATAATCCTCCTCACACTATATCTGGTAATACAAGTTTGTGAAATAAATATAATCCATCACAAACGTCAACACACATATATGGGAAAACTAAGCATTGTGTATACCAGTACAAGTAACTACCAAGTGAAGAGGTGAAGGAAAAATGTTGTAGTCATACTTCAAACCTCCTATTGTCATTTTGGGGAAAACAACCTCCTAGAGTCCACATGGTGTCAGTTTCCCACAATAACATGGGTAGGGAAGAATTTTTAATTACTAAAAATACATGATATAACACAGATCACAACCACATAATGGACATATCAGAGACTAAGATTCAACTATACAAAACATCTCTTGGTCTTCAAGCAAAAACTATTATGACCATATATTCTAGAAAAATTCAGGAATTTTAAAGACCCAAATTAATATTTTTATATCATTTTAATCATTTCCTTGTGTTAATTAATTTATTTGAATTTATATATCCATTATCGTTATTCCACATTACATTATATTATTCGTTAGATCGATGTCCATTTCATCCATATGTAATCCAAACTGAGTACTCTGTTTATCATGATTTACATCTTTTGAGAATTTTCAATCCAACAACACCAACCCCATTTGTTATAAATTATTATTCATTATTAACATCACTCCAAGAACTTTGTACTCTAAGAAAATCATCATATTATTCCCATA
Organism: Viscum album; assembly: GCA_963277665.1. Taxonomy (NCBI): domain Eukaryota; kingdom Viridiplantae; phylum Streptophyta; class Magnoliopsida; order Santalales; family Viscaceae; genus Viscum; species Viscum album. The sequence continues at coordinate 1,346,867,087 of OY728132.1, forward strand.
AGATGAAACATGAAACCAACACATCCATCAGCATCAATTAGTGGTGAAAGGAATAAAGATAAATAAGAATCTCAACCATCAACCATTAAACATATTCATAAGTGATTATATCAACTCTCAGCAGCACATCAATGGGTAAGCCTATCATTGACCTGTTCCATCACTTATGGTGCCATCCTCGATACCCCCATGAATATACTGATGTATCTCCCCATCCAAGGTGTAAACTACTGCCACATTATCTGGATATCTGTTTCCCATACCACATCCTCCATCCTAGGATTAGCCTTCTCAGGATCACATCACATCCAGGCCTTCTCTCCCCATATAACATCACACATCCCGGGATCAACCATATCAAGAAAATATAACAGGGCTCATATCTAGAGAAAATAATGAAAGTATAATAAATGAATAAGAATAACCTGCTGGGAAATCTAATCAATATAACAAGGCATCCACCCTCTAAATGAAAATTATCTCTCATAGCTCCAAAACATGGAACATAACCCTCTCAAGAAAATGGGAAATATCTTGCAATAAGAACTATATTTATGAAACAAATGACTCTTCTTCAATAATGAATTAACCTATTCATTATTAATATGTATCATCCATAATTAACCTAATGCCTTATGATATGATAAAAATAATTAATTAAATAATTAATTTAAAAATTATTGAAATTATTCAAAAAGTTTAATTCCTTTATTCATTTTTTATTTATTAATTACAATGAAAAACTTGAATCACATTATTTATCAAGTCCATTTATCACATAAAATATCACTTTCAATTAAAAAACTATAATAACATCAACTTTATTACCATAATATTATAACTAACACTGGAATCCAACATGCATCTTATTTAATTATTAATCAAACTAATTATCAATTAATTATAGATTTACCTTTATTAACAATTACAACCTGACACTCCCAGAAAAACAAAATGATAAAAAATAACATCATAAATATCACACTATCTATAATCATGAAGAAAACTGCTATCACGGTTCAATGAAAATACATCTTGAACATCCAACCAAAACCATTTTATTTAGTCATGTTCAATAATTATTATGTTAATTTAACTTCTAAACTAAGGGATAAAGAATTATCAATTCAAAAATGTACCTGAATAATAGATAGGAAAAAAATTTCCTACCTCAAAGGTACCAATGTTCATTCCATGATAATAGACCAATGAAACATATCCCAATCACATCCCTAGAATGAAGATGCACACATCCAAGGATGTCTCCACACAACTACACAAGAAAAAAACCATTAAACCACTATTAAAAATTGGGATATTAAACTCCATTGCATGGATGGATAAATGGAATAAAAAATATATTATGTGAGATGAAACTGTAAGAAATAGAGGTAAAAATTGGATCAACATAGGTCACCATAGATCAAATATGGTAAGATGATAATTAATCCACATTGAATGGATCTAAAAATTCCAAATGGAGGTGTTGTCGACCCCATGAAATTGGGAGAGAAGGGTAGGGTTTTAGAAACACCCAAGTAGATCCACACTTTAAATATGTGTTTGATTGGGGATTTATATGTAACGTAATTATTAAACAACAGGTAAATTTAGGGATTCAGATCTCACTAAAAAACATTTTTCATCAAATAATTCAATCATGAATATTTAAGTTTCATGAAGGACATCATGAATTATCCATAAAAAGTCATGAAATATACATACACTAAGAGAAACCCCATTATATTTTGTGTATTCTAATAGATTCCATCATTTAATAGTCAGACCCCGCCATACTCACTATAAGCCTCCTCGAAGAACCAATAACATAAAAAATAAAAAAATGATTGCACTACTAGGATTTGAGAACTTACATTAGATACCCCTCAAACAATTATCAACATGGCGAATCCAAAACCAATATAATTGATGAAACGATTAAGGGTCTTCCAAACATCCACCCCGTGAGATAGATAACAAATATATCACAATCTCTTGAGTTCTATCACCTCACATAGACAAAACAATCTAAAAACCATTAAATACAAACAACTAGCTCTCAGAAACACTCATGGGGTAGACACCTTTCAAATGAGAGTAAATGCACCACATAAAATAAGAGTACATCATCTCATAACTCTTAAAGGTCAGTATCCACAAGGTGAGATTACTACAAGAGAATAGATAAACATAAAATAGTGTTGGGTAATGAGTGTTCATATACGAATCACATTCTAAGGTACACTAATCCATGACACCATGCCACCATAATACACTAAAAAAGTCAACAACATGCTAAATCAACACCATTATCCTTGTAGTCCCTGATCTACCAAATATTCTCCTCAAAGGTATCTTCATAATGAAAAATGATACTGCAAAAAATCAATAACATGAGAGTTATCCTTTTCATAACCACAATTCTTTGAAATATGATGAACATAATGTTACATGATCATCTTTTGGTGGAGTGATATTTTTTACACCATGACTCTAATAAGATATAATAACATAAAAGGACCAACAAACCAGGGAAAAATATTACTCCCATTAGAAATCCTCCACTTATTTTGATAAAGATTCCCCCTCCAGAACACATGATATCAAAATTTGAACTTAAAAGGTATCTTCCTGTGATCCATATAAAATTTCTAAAAATCCTATACAGCCTTCATCCTCTATTGAATCACCTAAACCATCTATGTCATATTTGTAACAGTTCTGGCGTAAGAATGTCTACCTATAAGATTTTTTTCCAACATAGAGGAGAACATAATGGTCATATATAAAATACTTCAAATGGGTCAATTAAAATGGTGACGTGGAAACTACTATTGAATGAAAACACAAACAATGAATGTTTCCCCATCCATGAACATCCAAAATATACGACATAAGTGTGCAACATTTTTTTAGGAGTATGAATTTTCTGATCTATCTGACAAACTATATATGAACGAAAAAAATGCAAAGTAATATTTGAGAACCAAATTAAATATAGATAACTACTTATAACTTAGTGGAAAAACAAGTATAACAATTAGAAAATATCACTATAAAAAAACTTCTCTTTATTACACACATAAAAATGATTTATTACAGTAAATCATCACTTGATACAAAATAGATCATAGAGAGGTATAATGTGTTTATAGATTAGGATGATTACATAAAAATATAAACCAATAAATACACATCTTTAAAAAAAATATTTTACATGACCACACACATTCCTTTATAATTAGCATTTCAAGGGATAACCTGAGAACATGCATAAGAAAACAGCAATCTATAAAGGCCAGTATGTGAGTAAACATGGAATAAGATGAAGAATAAATTAAATGATAGGTAATTTTAATATAAATGGATAATAAGAGAAACATGAACATAAATTCATGATATGGCATGATTATCAAAACATGGAAATGTGGTAACAACATTTAACATGATATTAGCTGGAGCCAAGGATCATTTCACATGGAGCATGAGTAAACCCTCATTAAAATTGAATTATGAGGATTAAAAACTTATTTCAATTTACATATCATGATACTAATATTTAACCAATGCATTGAAGTGATATCAGGGTGTACCCTTCTTAATTATTTCATTTCATTCATAAGTGTGCCACATAGATCATATAATATAGATTCATTAAACATCATCATTTAACCCATGATAAATTAATCTCAATATCATACATATAAATATATAATCAATAAGTATATGTGAATAAAGTTTAATACTCTTAATAGAGAAATGGGTATGGAATTCACAACTAAATGACTTTGGATTGGAAAATCGCAGTGCGATTTCGGCAGCGTAACGACATGACAATAGAGTTCATAAAAATGGGTTATGAGAGAGAAAGAGGTGTATCATCATATTTACATGATATGGACTGTAAGGGGTTAATATAGATACATGTACCAACATATGTAATGTAATTTATATTAATAATACAAAATAATTTCTTGAATATAAATAATGAGAGAGAAATCCCTTACAGAATTTCAGAATGGCAATGAGTGTACATGGAAGTCATTAATTAGAGAGAAACTGGTCTCTAATCATTAAAACATAAGTAGGGAAGTATGCGGGAGGTGATAAATCATAAATTTTTTTTATTGAAATAGAAAGGGAATAACAACAGAAATAAATTTAGAAAAAATATAGAAATGATGAAATCACTTACTTGGTAGTGTGATCTAATGGCCTGGGAGAGGCTTGAGAGAGGCATATTGGGAGCTTAGGGTGCCTTGGGAGGATTATATAGATATGAGGGAAGTGGTTTTTAGAGCTCCAATGTCATTATGTGAAGATGATTTGGGAACTTGGGTGGGTTTATATAGGGAAATGGATGGAATTCTTTATTATTTAGGTTTTGGACACTGCACATTAATCTATTCAAAACCACAAACCAACCCACAGTTTCTGCTAGTTGTTTTTGAAAAATGGGACTGTAAAAAATTATTTTATATGTAAAATGGTAGATATTCTTAAAATATTCGTCTTGGTTGTGTGTAGGTGAGTCACACTCTGAAGGAAATAATTTTAAAAAGTTAAAATGTTTTATAAGTCTTAGAGGGTCCACTATGGCTTGGTAATATAAATAAAAAAAAATCTAAAATAAAATTATTTTGAAGGTAAAAAATATATTGGCTGAATAACCATTTTATAGTATATTATTACATTACTATTGGTTTATTATGATGTAATACGACACATTATATAATTAAACAGTATTGAATTTTTACCCAAAAATTCAACTGTTTCAGAAAATTATGAAAAGTTCACTATTATATAATTTCAACATCCTGATTCCAAAAATAATATTCGTTTTATTTAAATAATTTTCTAAATATGTTAATTTTTACATTGAATATAAAAACCAACAATTATAATAAATTAATGGGTTTTGACCAAAACGACTTTCAAACCTTAATAAGAATCACAATGGTATCCATAAAAATTATATGATCAATTATATTTAATAAAGACTAATTTAGTAATAATATTTTACTAAAATATTATTTAATTAAAAAATACATTAATTTATTGGAATAGATTTCTAAATTAAATATTAACCAAAAATACTATTTTTGTTTAAAAACTATTTAGAAGCTAACAATAATTAAATGAATGTATATTATTTATTATAAAAAATAATGCACATAATAATTTTCCAAGGGTCATGTTACATAATCCCTTATAAAATTCATATAATATTGAAGGGTAAGGAGTGAGATGGTTACAAAATCTTTGGGTGGCTTGAATAACATCACCTAGGTAATAATGTCTATTAACTTCTACTTCTCCCTTAGGCGGTTCTACTCTAGAATAACATGTTGAAGCTCATATTGGGCTTGGCCAAGAGAGAAACCCAGTAACGCTACCTCCTATCCAATCTCTATAAAATGGGATTTATACTGCGAAATTCTAATGGATGTGGCCATCCCTTCCTTTTTCTGTGTAAATTGAATTTGTTAAATACCTTTATTTATACTAATCATGTTATCACTATTCAACAGAAATATTTGCAAGAGTAAAAATTATTAACAGTATTTTGAAATCGAAAATAATAATACCAACGATGTTTATATGTTATAATACCATTTTACATAATAATAAATTTAATTATATCAAGATGAATTTTCATTAATAATAGTTTGGGTTGTTATAATCACCCTTAAGACTCCATAGAGTCGCACCACCTCCTCTAGATACTACCTCGATAAACACTCCACTGATCCTAACTCCATGATCACTATAATTTGCGATGATTCATATAAATATCCCTTATAACCCATATAAAATCATAGGCATCTTGATCTTGAAGTCAACATGTAACAAAATTCCAATGAGATGCTCCCCCAGTCAACTAAGGTTAATCTTATGGCTTGGGAAACTAATTTGTAACACAGAGCTCTACATTCAAATTCTTCCAAAATTGTCATCTAGTAACATAATATGAATATTTATTCTTTTTCCAAGGATCCAAAAATTAACTCTCAAGTATCGATAAATATTTTTCACACTGGGATTTACTTCCAAATTAGAACAATGGAACTCATGGATAACCATATCACAAATTGCTGAATTCATGAAAATCCTTCCCTGAAATAGAACCCAGTGTTCTCCATCCTCATACCAACCATAATGTAAATTTCCAAAATAGTTTGGTCTCTCCAAACCTCTGCCTCAGAATCCACCAAATAGGACTCTTCCATCGTTTTCATCAAAGATTACTACACCATCATCTATAAATGTCAACATCTTCCCCCAACCTCTACCATATCCTAATACATCGATTTGAATTCTTTTATAACTATCTTGGAATCTATAGATTAATGCACAGCATCACAATGTCACATTATGATTAGAAAATCATCTACAACACATCCATTTCTAATCATATATGAAATTTAAATGTCATAATCCAACAATAATTCCTTCCACGGGTGCTAATGAATGATAAATTCAAGACAGGAGAATACAAACCTCAGGATATAGTGGTTAGAAAAACAAAAAATATCTAGATAGTAAGGCAATGTTACAATATTTTAAAGGCAAAAAATTTGGTACTAAATCACAATTATTGGTGGAATAGTTACTCTCATAGGGATGTAACTGTTTATAACCTTAAGAAACATTTTATATCCAATGCATTAAAACACAACCCAATCCAATAGGTGAATCATTGAAGAAAAACTAAAATTGAACCACCTATAATAGAAAACTAAAGTCCTAATAACTAACCAAAATTCTCATCTAGGTACTCTGAATCTATCCGAGAACAATCTAGTTTATAAAAATTTCTGATCTTTTAAGGTCATGTATTCCAGAGTAGTCACACCCTTAGATGGATACAACCCCATTTTAACCACCTATAAGACTATATAAACTCTTATAATATTTAACTCTATTTATATATGACTAAGAAACCAAAACAAATATCTATAAAGGTTCCACAGGTAGTCACTATTGGGATGCCACATGTACCATGAAAAAGACCTTACATACCCAAAACTCATAATTCTACAACTTCCAAAATAGTTTCTCGTGATAAAGAACACCCAAAATAGTGGATAGATGATCATCATTCTCCACCTTAGGCACAATTTACAATGGGATGTCATCGTTAAAAACCACCATGAACAAATCTCAGATCTCTCTCAACATTGTCTTCATCAACCCCATGACCACAAATGGAAAATTCTTCACAGCTAACAACATCACAAAGAGCAGATAATTTCCATTATGAAAATATAATATAGGCATCTTAATATCCCCATCATTCACCTACATCTGATTATATGATAACAACATATTGATATATAAGAACCAACATTCCCCTTTTTGATGATCGATTATATCATCTATTTGGGGAAGTTAATAAAGGTTCGTCACTATATCTAGGTTCATGTAATGTTAACCGATACAAAGATGCAAACTATCACCACCCTACTTCCAAAAAACAAATACACCCCATGTTGACACATTCTTTAGAACAATACCATTATGAAAAAATTCATCAAGATGTACTCAGATCTCTCACAACATATAATGCATCATATTATATGGAGGCATTGAGATATGAGACATGCCTAGATATAGCTCAATACTAAACAACATAGAAGGAAACATATTTTATGGAGGCATTGAGATATGAGACATTCCTAGATATATGTCAATACCAAACCCGGTCTCCCATCGAGGGGGGTAACACTCTATCCTCTTCTGGAAAGACATTAGGGTACCCTTCCATGACCCTGGGAAAGACTGACTTCCATACCTATGATGTGATCAAAATTATCATGAACATTAAAGAAGACATGAAAAAACACACGTATGAAATATTCAAGGGTCTCTCTCACAAAAAAACACTATTAGCTATCCATCAACATCATAAAACCCATCCTTCCACTTGAAGTAGTCCATGATATCCTTCAATGAATACAATAAATCCATGATGAGAATGATTTAAACTGGTTAAATCTATAAACATTGAAAATCTCTCCAAGGGTGGGTTTTCCCCGTCCTTTTCTCACCATCTATACTTATTTCATACAATTATTCTCAACCTCAATCATCCATAGTCAATTCCATGGGCACCAGAAAACTCTCTACCTCAATTACAAAATCATGGATGATGGTAGGTGATATAATGGAGAGTTTGTATTAGGAATAAAATAATTCATGTAAAAATGTAGAATAGAAGTAAATAGTACCTTGAATAATGTAGGGATTTCTAGGAACTGATAATTATAAAAAATGAATCTGACCGCAACCTGCTCTATGACCTATTTGACCCTAATAAAGACAACAATAGAGATATACTATGCCCTATGAGGATGAGAAGAATCATTGGGATATAGTGAACTTACCCCATATACTCTTAACAATTCCCAAACAAGAAAACCTGGATGAACATAATCAGCATGATCCCAAAATGGAAATTTACCTAGAGCTTTGACTGGAAAAATAACAATATGTTAGAATTGTAACACCCCATGTAAATAAAGAATATGAAATTTTTATATTTATCCCTATTTGTGAATAAAATTTCAATATTAATTTAAAGGTAACGCTATGCTTGATGGCTTACCAAATACACAACAATGAGTTCCTTTGAAATCTTACGTTGCACTCTAATAATAAAATAATATTATTTTAAATGGTAGTTAACGCCTAGCCATTGTAATGGTGGGAATGAAAAGAACTAACTACAAAATGATTATATATGTTTGTCAAATATTTATACTCTTTACAATAAATTTTATAGGATTAAAAATGCGAATGAATCCAATTTTAAGAGTAAACATTCAAATATTCTTTAAAAGGTTGATTAACCGCCTTTTGATGGAGAACCTCTTTTAAATCCACTTTTTGATAATTTTATCTGTTATATTTGAAAAAATAAAATTCTTATTTAGAATCGGGACATCAAATTTTTCTTTGTTTAATTTTTTGGTATCTTTCCGATAAAGTTCATTTTTTAATGAATAGTGAAAAATGTTGTATTTTAATTCAAAAACTCTTTTTAATATTATTTATTAATATGATTAGATTATATATTGAATTGGTTTCAAAGTGAAATTAGAATATATTTTTACCATTTAATCCAATAGTGGTTTATGGAATTAATTTCATCTTGAAATTGGACTTAAACTAGTGTCAATCTTTTGATACTTATTGTTTCATAAAAACATGCTATTTGCTCTGACATCGGGAATTAATTATTAAATTAATTAAATTAACTTATATGTTTTGAATTTTGAAAAATAGACATCATTTTTGAATTCGGAATATCAGATATATCCTAGGGTGAATTTTTGGTATTTTTCTGAAAAACTTCAATTTTTGATGAATAGTGAAACCACTAAGTGGTAGTTAAAGAAACTGATTTTTCGTTTAAATGAAACTTTTCCACCTCTATGTTTTGAATTTCAAAAATCCTACATACATGTTTGTAATTAAGAAGTAAAATGTGGTTCAATGAGATTAAAATAATTTTTTGGTGAATAGTAACTTTTATGTTTTTAATCGCGATTAGAGGTAATTAGTGTAGTTTAAGGTAAAAATAATGTATTAATAATATAAAATGACATATACACATGTCCTAACCTAATTGGATGTGTCATGGCAGTCCAAGAAAATCCATGGGTCAACTTTGGGACCCCATGGAGCCACTTTGGTTGGGAAATGACATAAATAACTTTTTATTTAATGTAAAAGTAAAAATGACACAAACATGAAATATTTTACTAATTTTTTTTTTACATGGGGTTATACAAGTCAGATTTTTTACTATAAATATTCAGTAGAAAGCTAAAAAGATTTACTACATCATGATATTTTTTTATAATTTTTAGACATTAAATATATTAAATTATTTATGACATCATGATGATGCCGTGATTACCTCATTAATAATGGATTTAAACAAAATGAAAAGACAATGTTAAAACTATAACATACACTTGTAAAAGGCCTATTGGATGAGTATATTTCGAACCCTTACCCCCTTATACTCTAAATAAATCAATGTAGGACCTTTAAATGCCTAAAATCATTTGAAAATAAAGTAACATTTTGTAACTTTCCCAGAGTGCCCCTCCTCTCCTCTTATAAAAGGCCCCCACCTCTACCACGTTACACACACCTCTCAAGGCTTTGGATCGGACAACCCCTACCCACTTCATCTCTCCACATCCCTCTCTTCATCATTTATGACTCACTTTGGGCATAATCCTTTACAAGGAAGCCTTTGAGCTCAAATCAAAGGAAGATACCCGATTTAAAGGTAATGTATTCCCTTGTGTTCTTTTGTTTTATTTTTTTTCTCCATACCACTAAAATCATTTTATTAATTTTTGTGTAACAACAACAGTATCATAAATATACTAGGATGTTGTTATATTATGGATATGTGATACACATTCACACACCTCCGTCTAATGGTTAATGAACATACTGTTTCTGTGGATGGCAAATTACTGCCTCACAAAACGATGATTGTTCAATATTATTTTAACACCTTCAAAGGTGGCCATTAAGATGTAACTATATTTATATATGATATATAATATGTTTATGTTTTCCATATGCTTATTTATTTTTCATTTATGGCATACCTTTATGGTTTCCATTATTGGTAAACGCGATATCTTCATTTTAGAAAGTGCGGACTACCGCCCCCTCAAAGTGATTTGATTCGTTAATGCCATATATGGGACGTATAAAGGATGGAATTAATGGTATTACATATGTTATCCTACTGGAATTATAATATACCTTTATATATTTATTATTTCATTCCATTGAATACAAAAAAAAAATGAATGTAGCGTTCATGCGTACATACAACTTACCGTCTCCATGAACGGTACATTTCATTTCTTATCTCCAAATGTTATGTACTATTATAAGTACATATATATAATGGATATATATGTATTAGTTATGTCATAATTCTCTAAAACCCTAAACCTGAAAATATCATCAATGTGAATTATTCATTTAATTCAATATTAAGTAAGGTTTAAGGCTGGGGTCTTATAGTTGGTATCAGTGGAGGTTTAGACAACTTTAGGGATTAGGAGTTTTTGTTAGACACATGATTAGTCCCTATATATATTATTTCAGTTAAATAATTGTTTTATAACTTTTTTTAGGTCAAGTAATGTCGGTTACGAATGGAAGGAGAAGGATCTCAAATGACATTCCTATCTCTTCCTGATGACATGCTTGCAATAATTATTGCAAAGTCATGTTCAGATGATTGTGAAACTTTTTCTAGAATACAACTCACTTGCAAGCAGTTTTTTGAGATATCAAACACCTCCACTATACCTTGTTATCATCGTGGATCATGGGTTGTTTTTAGACAAATACTTTTTTCACAATATTCTCATATTTTCAAGAAAGATAAATATTATCATGGTATTTTAAAATATTTTACCTTATCACAAGAATTTGAAGAATATTATGATTTTAAAAATGTTGCTGAGGAAGGAGACCCTTGCACAACCTATTTATATTTTCTTTTAAAATATAGTCTCTCAGCAAGTGATTATGGTATTTTTAAAGGACCAATAATAGAATGTTTCAACTCAAATTCTGTTCAACTATTTTATAGAAATCATTTTTTATCAGATGTTTTGGAATTATATGTCATACATGATTATTTTCCAAAACTGTTTTTCTGTGAAGACCCATATGACCTATGTTGTACAAGGTGTATTTGGATGGAGGAAGAAAATGATTTTAAAATATCTCTAAATCATTGTTGTAATGCATGGGACTTCTACCTACGTGATCAGGATGATGATGAAACCGAGTGGACGCCATGATCAAGGTATGATGTTATTCATTTTGGGAATCGTTTTATTTTATCTTATGGTGGTAAAATAAGACTTCAAGAATTAAGATGTTGAGATTGTAATGAATTTAGATTAAAATGAGAGGTATAAGGAAACTATTGAGGTTAAAACATATTAGGGTTATTTTTGGAGTTTTATAAAAAGGACAATACGCAGACCGTGTGACAACCTGTCGCGTCGAACAAAGCTGCGGGAATCGAACCCACAACCAAAGTGCGACTGGTATTTTCTCCTACTACTGGACTACGTGAAGTCCCTGGTTATTTTAACTGATAATTTTTAGTTAGATGATTTTATGAATTAAGAGTAAGTTGATTTTGGGTTATCTATGTATATTTATTAACATATCCTGGAGGATATGTGATTAGGTTAATTACTTTTCAATACGAGATATTAAGAGCAACTGATGTTGTTTGGAGATAAATATTACGATTTATCTTGGAAGACTATGTGACTAAATCCTTAAAATATTTGGGATTCAATATTAGTTTGGTTTACTTTTATTAATTTTATGGACAAATTGTTTATCAAATGGTCCTCGTTGAACATTGGGTTTTTTTGGACAAATTTTGGTGATTAAGAATATATTTTCTTTTTATAAAGGGTTATCCTTTTCAGGATTATCTGAACATGTACTAACCTTTTTGGTTTTGGATTTTGTCTAAAGACATGGGAAATATATAGTTCTCTTTTGTGGATTAGGTGATTCTCAGGAAGTATATTATAGTACTCTTAATGCGAACAAGTCTTCCTAAAAACTCGTCTTTTGGAGAAAATATCAGTTTTATTAAGGAATCTAGTAAAAGATGAAAGTCTACGTGACAAGTAAGTATGTTTCATTGTGATTTAGTTAAGCACAAAAATAAATTACTCAATGAAGAGTAACTTTAAAAAAATGTTGTATGTTAACTTTTCCTACTGTGGAATCGAATACCATTTAACCCATCACATGTTTGGGATTATCTTGTGGTTAAATTTCTCCTAGACATGTTTACTATCACTCTCCCTTAGAACACGACCCTTTGTTTTTTCCTCCATTTCCATATTTTAATACTTGGAATCCTAGTATGGGTTAACTCGGGTGACATTTGTACTTCTCTACCACTCTTTTAAAGAGATTTTTTTACCTACTCTTGTTCTGATGTGGGACTTTCAAGGATGTTTCCGAGCCCAATTTTGAAATTGCGAGGATGCAATTCCCAAAAGGGGGGAAGAATGTAACACCCCAGGTAAATAAAGAATATTTAATTTTTATATTTATCCCTATTTGTGAATAAAATGTCAATATTAATTTAAGGGGAATGCTATGCTCTATGGCTTACCCAATACACAACAACGAGTTCCTTTGAAATCTTACGTTGCACTCTAATAATAAAATAATATTATTTTAAAAGATAGTTAACGCCTAGATGTTGTATTGGCGGGAATGAACAAAAATAACTACAAAATGAATATATATGTTTGCCAAATATTTTTACTCTTTACAATAAATGCTAGAGGATTAAAAATGTGAATGAATCAAATTTTAAGCGTAAACATTCTAATATTCTTTAAAAGGTCGATTAACCGCCTTTTGATGGAGAACCTCTTTTAAATCCAATTTTTGACAATTTTATGTGTTATATTTTACAAAATAAAAATCTTATTTAGAATCGGGACATCAAAATTTACTATGTGTAATTTTTTTGTATCTTTCCGATAAAGTTCATTTTTTAATGAATAGTGAAAAATGTTGTATTTTAATTCAAAACCTCTTTTTAATCTAATTTATTTATATGATTAGTATATCTTTTTAATTTGTTTAAAAGTGAAATTAGAATATGCTTTTACCATTTAATCCAATAGTGGTCATTGGAATTATTTTCATCTTGAAATTGGACTTAAACTAGTGTCAATCTTTTGATACTTATTGTTTCATAAAAGCACGATATTTGCTCTGACAGTGGGAATTAAATATTAAATTAATTAATGTAACTTATATGTTTTGATTTTTTTAAAATATAAATCATTTTTGAATTCAGAATATCAAATATAGCCTAGGGTGAATTTTTGGTATTTTTCTGAAAAACTTCAATTTTTGATGAATAGTGAAACCACTAAGTGGTAGTTAAAGAAACTATTTTTTCATTTAAATGAATTTTTGACTCCGCTGTGCTTTGAATTTAAAAATACGACATAAATGGTTGTCATTAAGAAGTAAAATGTGGTTCAATGGGATTAAAATAATTTTTTGGTGAATAGTAACTTTTATGTTTTTAATCGCGATTAGAGGTAATTAGTATAGTTTAAGGTAAAAATAATGTTTTAATAATATTAAATGACCTAGACACATGTTTTACCCTCATTGGATGTGTCATGACCGACCAAGACAATCCATGGGTCAACATGGTGATGCCATGGAGCCACTTTGGTTGGGAAATGACATAAATAAAATTTTATTTAATGTTAAAGTAAAAATGACACAAACATGAGATGTTTTACTAAACCAATTTTTAAATGGGGTTATAAAAGTCATATATTTTACTATAAATATTCATTAGAAATATAAAAATATTTCCTAGATCATGATATTTGTTTTATAATTTTTAGACATTAAATATATTACAATATTTATGACATCATGATGATGTAGTGATTACCTCATTAATAAAGGATTTAAATAAAATGAAACGATAATGTTAAAACTATTAAATACACTTGTCAAAGACCTATTGTATGAGTATATTTAAAACCCTTACCACCTTATCCTAGAAATACATCAATGTGGGACCTTTAAAATTCGAAAATCATTTGAAAATAAAGTAACATTTTGTAACTTTCCAAGAGTGCCCCTCCTCTCCTCTTATAAAAGGCATCCACCTCTACCACCTTAAACACACCTCTCAAGCCTTTGGATAAGCCAAACCCTGCCTATTTCATCTCTTCACATCCCTCTCTTCATCATTGAAGCCTCACTTTGGGAATAATCCATTCCAAGGAAGCCTTTGAGCTCAAATCAAAGGAAGTTACCTGATTTAAAGGTAATGTCTTCTCTTGTTTTCTTTTGTTTTATTTTTCTTCTCCAAACCCCAAAACTCTTTTTATTACATTTTTTGTAACAAAACCAGTATCATAAACATATTAGGATTTTGTTATAAAAATTATTCGAGCTACACTTTAACACACCTCCGTCTAATGGTTAAATAACATACTGTTTCTGTGGATGGGGAATTACTACCTCACAAAATGATGATTGTTCAATATTATTTTAACACCTTCAAAGGTGTCCATTAAGATTTCACTATATTAATATATGATATATAATATTTTTATGTTTTCCTTCAGCTTCTGTATTTTTCATTTATGGAATACCTTTATGTTTTCCATTATGGGTAAACACGATATCTTCATTTTAGGAAGTGCGGACTACCGCCCCCTCAAAGTGATTTGATTCGATAATGCCATATGCAGTATGTATAAAGGATGGAATTAATGGTATTACATATGTTATCATACTGGAATTATAATATTCTATTATATATTTATTATTTCATTACATTGAATACAAAAAATAAATAAATGAAAGTAGCGTTCATGCATACGTACGGCTTACCGTCTCCATGAATGGTACATTTATTTTATTATCTCCAAATGTTATGTACTATTATAAGTACATATATATAATGGATATATATGTACTAGTTATTTCCTATTTCTCTAAAACTCTAAACCTGAAAAGATCCTCAATGTGAATTATTCATTTAACTCAATATTAATTAAGGTTTAAGGCTGGGGTCTTATAAGAATCCTAAACCATGTATAAGGAATACTAAACAACATTTATTTATTTATTAACTTGTTAAGACTTTTTCCTATCCTAAGGTAAAACATTTTAAAAAAGGGGTAATGAATAATGTATCACGATCCTTCCCTAGGTTTCTACCAGTAAATCAATATCTCTTTATTTATTAGGCTCCAAAAACATAGTGGTATGTTCATCAAATCACAGGGCTCCCTAAATACTCATGACATGTATGGTGTCTATTATTTACAATTCTAACTAAAATTATATGGCATTGTTTCCCTACAAAACCACATATCCTCACCTTTTACAAAATCTCAAATCTATCATATCCATCAATCTGATGCTCTGACACAACTCTGTCATGAACCCTCTCCAAAAATATACTGTAATGGGGGGAAATATATGGAAACCGACTATGTATCACATCTAGTAGGCCCCGAGTTGGGGACATGCAACAAGGGTATTATAAAAAATATGATAAGTGGAATTACCCTATAAGAGTAGCTTGCAAAAGAGAGTAATTATAAGTACAGACCAAAAATCACATTCTCCAACACACACACACACACACACATATATAAAATAAAAATTCAATTGAAAACATAAAATTCCATTCAGTACTATAATAAATGAAATTGAAACATCTGGTATATAAAATTTAAATCCTATTATTACCATGAAGACTATACAACCCATATAAAACCATTATCTTCTAATATCAATCCCAATATCCAACATGATCTACCGAACTAGAAAAAATTTATAATATACATAGATTGAGTATAAAAATAAACTCTACAAGGTCATCTATGGATCCTACAATGCAAAAGATAAATAGATCTTGTGGAAAAACAATGAACAATAGTGAAACTATCTTTCCACATAAACAGGTATACTAAGTTACTAGCCTCACCATTTATAACACCCAAAATGTATTAAAGACAAGATAAAATATAATATAGTAATAAAACCTCAAGGGTTACTTAGTCCCACTTCTCCATTTTTTATATACTCTTCAACAATGTCGCACATCTTGATCAGTCTCACTCTAAAAAATATCAAGAAAGAAGACACCTGATCAAGCCAACAAAACATACACATCATGCATCATATCATCACATTATCAATTAAAATTTTCCATATATTGTAACCCTAATGATTACGGGATTGCCAACATACCGTATGACATATATCAAACATCAGGTACTATACCTCAATCCATTATAGCTAATATGTTGAGTAATATCCTCAATACAACACAGTATAAGGACCCGGCCTTAAACATTACTTATTATTGAATTAGATGAATAATTCACATTGAGGGTCTTTTCATGTTTAGAGTTTTAGAGAATTAGGACATAACTATTAAATCACAAAGGTTACAAAGTAGACACATCTACTCACCTTCCATTTTTTTCACAAAAATAAGAACTCTTGAACAAAAGAGTCATGTCTAGTTCCTTGTTTTAGACAGCCTAACATTTCCTTGATCCCATCCTTGACCCTATTCAACTTTATGTCCTGTTAAAAACATTTCAAAAAAACATGGGATGAGTATAAAAAGCTCAGTAAGGGTTATAACAATATGGAAAGGAAACATTATTCCATGTATACATAAGAATCAATGAAATCATACTTTACTCATAAAGCATAAGTAATTTAACATACCTCAAGATATCATAATATTTATTAATAACTCATAGAAATCATAAGACATAAAGGTAACATGAGGCATTCATAACATTCTTACATAGGGAGTAACCCTCATGGTTACATTTGGAATACCCATCATATTATATTCCCTAAACCTCTTCGGATAAACCTTAACGTTTAACTCCTTCGCGTTACCCAATGCATTGGAGAGCTATATCAGGCTCACCCGCCCTTAGTTTATCACCAAACCACCCATTTTCATAAAAAATTCCCAAGAAACAAAACGTAATCATAGAACATAACTTAATCATAAAGGAAAGATAACATTTCCACATTTCAATAACAATATAACATTTGAAGATATTGAAATAATGAATCCATTCAAAAACACCATTTTCAAAACCATTTAAATCATTTAATAAAGAGATTTTTGAATCAAAGTTTCCCATACCACCTTGACGATTTTAACATTTTAAACCATTAATATCCATATAAATAAATCCTTAAAACCATTTTGAAAACATGGATATTAATAAGAAGAAATCATTAAAATAGTTAAAGTGATATTTTAGTTAAAGGGTTTTTACCAAAATTAGAGACACTTGAATACAATAATTGAGGAATAACATTTAATAAGAACTTTATAATATCATGAGAATAAATGGATTCATGATATATTATTCCTAAGGAAATTATATACACCATATAAGAGTTAATTGGTG
Source organism: Viscum album (assembly GCA_963277665.1). Taxonomy (NCBI): domain Eukaryota; kingdom Viridiplantae; phylum Streptophyta; class Magnoliopsida; order Santalales; family Viscaceae; genus Viscum; species Viscum album. The sequence continues at coordinate 1,346,885,131 of OY728132.1, forward strand.
CATAACAACCATGAAGTCTCAATAGAATTGTAAAATTAGATGAAATCCCTTATAAAGAAGGTATCCTTAAATTAAGGATAAATAAATCTCATAATTATGTGTGAAAAATATAAATACACCCAATATAAGTGGATATTAAGTGTAAAATAACCATAGGTCATTCACACTTATTCATAGGATGACATATTCAATAACTACAAGTTGAACCCAAAAAATCGAAATTGGGTTAAGAAGTTCCCTTGGTAGAATTCAACAACCTAATGACGTCACTTTAAAATTCATAACATTAGTTGATGAGAGGGAAAATGGTATTTAATCACATGGAAACAAAATTTACATCAATAATGATATATTAGAACATATCCCAACATAAAAAGATGTAAATTAAAAAACATAACAAAATAAGTCTTTTTAAAAGAGGAGTGTGAAAGGTTCCCTTACCTATTTGGGAAACTTTCGAAACGTACACCCCATGAATGAATGGTCATACAATTGAGATGTAAATATTGATAAATGTGATTATATTATACAAATAGTAAAATAATGGGTAGTACATACACCACAAAAAATGAAATAGTGGCCAATGTAGCATGAATCTCATGGGAATAAAAAGTGAGATGAAAATCCCCTTATGAAAATTCGGCAGCCTAACGACGCCACATAAAACTTCCAAAAATGGATTGATGAGATAAAATAGGGTCTAACATCATATTAAAATAAAATTTACAGAAAGATGAATATATAATAACATCCCACAACCTATGAAAGAGGATCTTAAAGTAAGTTACATAAAAAAGAGTACTTAAAAAGAAAGAGAGAGGTAGGATCCCTTACCTTAAGTCTGACGTGTCTTGTTCGTTTCATTATATTCTTGAATAATAAAATTTTTTCAATTTATAATTTCATAAGGACCTCCTTTAAAGTTTATTATTCAATTAATATCGCATATTATAATGTTATAATAATTAGTTAATTATCTGAGTTCATATCAAATGTTTTCTGTCGATGTTTGGTACATAATTCAAAAATGAACTTGTTTGAAAATAATCGTCCATGCAGTTATAAGTAAATAATCTCCAAAAAATTATTAATCATTCAAATATCATATATATCCAGTACATATTCATTTTGTAATATTACATAACATTTGGAGATAAAAATAATTTAAATGCACCGTTCATGGAGACGGTAGGTCGTACGTACGCATGAACGCCACTTTAATTTTTTGTCATATTAATGATATTAAAAATAATTGACAGATATATATATATATTATAATTATAGTATAATATATATGTTATATAGGTCATATAATTTAATTAATTTTATTCTTTGTACATTCCATGTATTGCATGAACGTGTCACATCACTTGAGGTGGCGGTAGTCCGCACTTCCTCATATGAAATTATCGTATTTGAAAAACATGAAAAGAATAAAGGTATGATTTAAATATAAAATACAGAAGAATATATAATACATAAATACCATATATATCATATATAAAATACAGTGACCTCAAAATGTCCCCATTTAATGGTGTTAAAACAATTTTGAACAATCATCGTTTCGTGAGGCTGTAATTCACCATCCACAGAAACAGTATGTTCTTTAACCATTAGATGGATTTGTGTGTAAGTGTATCTCTAATAAATTTTTTAAAATCATACTATTATATTGAATATATTGGTGTTGTTACCAAATAAAGTAATAAAAAGAGTTTAGGGGTTGGAGAGAAAAATAAAACAAATGAATATAAGAGAAGACATTACCATTAAATCGGGTAACTCCCTTTGGTTTGAACCAAAAGGGTTCCTTGAAGTTCTTTATGCCTATGTTGAGGCTTCAATGATGAATAGAGGGATGTGGATAGATGAAATAGTCAATGGTTGGCCGAGGAAAATGCCTGAGAGGTGTGGGTAAGGAGGTAGATGTGGGGGCCTTTTATAAGAGGAGAGGAGGGGAACTCATGGAAAGTCAAGAAATGTTACTTTATTTTAAAAAGCGTTTCAGATTTTAAAGGTCCCACATTGATATATTTAGAGTATAAGGTGATAAGGGTTCGAAATATACTCATCCAATAGGTTTTTTTCCAAGTGTATGTCTTATATTTTACATTATCTTTTCATTTTACTTAAATCATTAATTAATGAGGTAATCGCTGCATCATCAAGATGTCATATATAATTTAATTTATTTAATGTCTAAAAATTATAAACAAAATAATATGATGTAGGAAATATATTTAGATTTCCAATGACTATTTATAGTCTAATAGATCGTTTATGTAGACAAAATTAAAATTATTTTACATAGGTGTTACATACATTGGTTATATTTTTCTTTCTTTAAAAAAATATGATAAAAGGTCACTATCACACTAATGTAATTCCATGGGGTCCCAAGGTTGTCACAAGGAATCCCATGGTAGGACAAGACACCACCAATATCATTAGTACACATGTTGGGGTCAATTTATATTTTTATGATATTATATTCTTACCCTTAATTACCCGATTACTAATTAAACACGATAATTAAAGATAATTACCATCGTTACTATTCATAATGTCCAAAAACAAGAGTCTTAATTACATAATTTGTAACTTATGATTACAAATATGGAATCCATTTTATCAAATTCAAAACACATAAATTGTAGTAATTAATTTAAAAGTAAATCACATTGTCAAAAGAAAAGACGAGGTTTTAAGAAGTAAAATTTATCAAAAGATTGACTTCTTTTTACATCAAATTGAAAAGTGAAATTACTTACAATGAACAAAATTGTATTAAGTGATAAAACAATAATTCAATTATACTTTAAGAACAATTAAAATTAAAATCTAAATATATAAATAAATCGGATGAAAAGGCAGTTTTGAATTAAAAACTGTATTTCCACTATTCATTAAAAAAAGCATTATCAGAAAAATACCAAATATTAACCCAAATCTATATTTGATTTTTAAATTTCATAAATGATATCTATTTCACCAAATTCAAAACATAGAAGTTTCATTAATAAATCATATAGTTAATTCCCGCTGTCAAAACAAATAGCCGGATTTTTGGAAGTAATATCTATGGAAAATTTGGCACTTGTTTATGTCCATTTTCAAAGTGAAATTAATTATAATGACCACCATTGAATTAAATTGTAAAAATATATTCTAATTAAACTTTAAAACCATCAAAAAAGATAACCTATCCATATATTTAAATTAGATGAAAAAGCAGTTTTGATGTAAAATGCAATATTTATCAATATTCATTAAAAAAATGAACATAGTCAGAAACATACCAAAAATTTATCAAAAGTAAATTTCAATGTCACAATCATAAAGAATAAGTTTATTTTTACAAATAGAGCTTATAAAATTATCAAAAGATAGATTTAAAAAAGGTTCGCTATCAAAAGTCAGTAAAACAATTTTTTAAAAATATTAGAGTATTTATTTTTAAAATTTGATTCATTTGGATTTTAAGCCTCTAACATTTATTGGATAAATGTAAAAATATTTAACAAACATATGTAATCATTTTTTAGTTATTTATGTTCATTCCCTCCATTACAACAGAGAGGCATTAACTATTATAATATTATTATATTATTAGTGTGCAACGTAAGATTTTAAAGAAACACGTTGTTGTGTATTGGGTAAGCCATCGAGAATAGCATTACCTTTAAAGTAATATTAAAATTTTATTCCCAAATATTGATAATCCTTAGAATGTAAAATTATATATTTACATGGGATGTTACATCCTTCCCCCCTTTTGGGAATTGCGTCCTCGCAATTTCAAAATTGGCCTTGGAAACTTCATTGAAAGTCCCACATCGGAACAAGAGTCAGTAAAACTATCAATTTAAAAGAAAGGGAGAGAAGTACAAAGGTCACTTGAGTTAACCCATACTAGGATTCCATGTAGAAAAACATGGATATGGACGAAAAAACAAAGGGTCATGTTCTGAGGGAGAGTAATAGAAAACATGTTTATGAGAAAGTTAACCACCACAAAATCACAAACATGTGATGGGCCCCAGTAGGAAATGTTAATAGAAATTTTTTTTGTTTTAAGTTACTTTTCATTGAGGAATTTATTTTTGATATTAAATAAATCATTAGGAAATATACTTACTTGTCATGTTGACTTTTAGCATTTACTAGATTTCTTACATAAACTCATATTTTCTCTAAAAGACGGGTATTTAGGATGACTTGTTCACATTAAGAGAGCTATAATCAACTTCTAGAGAATCACCTAATCCAAAAAATAGAACTATATACTTCCCATGGCTTTAGTCCTTAACCAAAACTAAAACGAAAAAGGATAGTATGAGATCAGATAATACCCAAAAAGGATAATCCTTTATAAAAAATCTATTCTCAATCTCCAAAATTTTTCCAACAATACCCAAAGTTCAAAAATGATCATTCAATAAACATATATCCATAAAATTTTTTAATGTAATCAAAACTAAGACTGAAACCCAAATCTCTGAAGGATTTAATCACATAGTCTTCCAAGATAAACCTTAGAATTTATCTCCAAATGACATCAGTTACTCTTAAAGTCTCTCACTGAAAATTAATTAACCTAATCACATATCTTCCATGATAGGTTAATAATTTCCATAGAAAACCCGAAATCAACTTATTATAGATTCACAAGATCATCTAACTAAAAAGAATTAGTCAAACTATCCAGGGACTTCACGTAGTCCAGTGGTAGGCGATAAATAGCAGTGACACATTGGTTGTGGGTTCGATTCCCGTAGCTTCGTCAGATGCGACGGGTTGTCACACAATCTGTGTGTTGTCCTTTTTCCAAAACTATATTATTATTAAAACATTCCCAAAAAACGAGATAAAATCTTCAAAAATAACCATAACATAATTTAACCTCAAGTTTATCTCATGTCGTTTATATTCCATCAAAATGTATAGTAACCCATAATTACATCAAAAGTAAGGATAATATAAACCCTAATGGTTACCTTTATAATTATTACATGAACTTCCACCTCAAGTTGGTTCTCTCGTACATGATGCATTAAGGAACTCACAAATTTTCAAGTGGTTGATCATGACTTCTGATAGTTGGTTCAGAATAACCACGAGATTTCTCATTGAATCCCCCATTTCATACAGTCTCTTAATAAGAGAATCACTATAGTTTCCTTCAAACCCATTGTCACTTTGGTGCCTTCTAGATCCATCCATTACTAAAACCACAAATGTCAGTGTGAGTATATCAACAAAATAATTATGTACAAATGAGGAAGATAAACACTAATATATACTTACTCATTCACTTTATCTAAAAACTATGACTCTTTCTGAAATTCTATCCATTATGGTAATGTCACTTATTCTTAAAGAATACCCCAACCTCTAAAGTTATTTAAACCAACCTTTGATACCAACTATAAGGACCCATCCTTAAAAATGACTTATTATTGAATTAAATGAATAATTCACATTGGGGATCTATTCATATTTAGAGTTTTAGAGAATTAGGAAATAACTATTACAACCCAAAGGTTACAAAATAGACACATCTACATACATTCCATTTTTTCACAAAAATAAAAACTCTTAAACAAAAGAGTCATGTCTAGTTTCTTGTATTAGATATCCTGACATTTCATTGATCTCATCCTTGGCCCTATTCAACTTTATGTCCTATGAAAAAAATTTCAAAAAAACTTGGGATGAGCATAAAAAAAATCAGTAAGGGTTATAACAATACAGAACGAAAACATTAGTCCATGTATACATAAGAATCAATGAAATCATACTTTACTAATAATGCATAAGCAATTTAACATACCTCAAGAAATCATAAGATTTACGAATAACTCATATAAATCATAAGACATAAAGGTATCTTGAGGCATTCATAACATTTTTACGTAGGGAGTAACCCTCATGGTTATGTTTGGAATACCCATCATAGTATATTCCCAAAATATCTTCAGATAAACCTTAATGTTTAACTCATTCCTGTTACCCAATGCATTGGAGAGCTAAATTGGGCTCACCCGCCCTTAGTTTATCATGGAACCACCCGTTTTCATTAAAAATTACCAAGAAACAAACCATAATCATATCACATAACTTAAGAATAAAGGAAAGAGAAAATTTCCACATTACAATAACAATATAACATTTTATGATATTGAAATAATGAATGCATTCAAAAAAACTATTTTCAAACCCATTTAAAACATTTAATAAAGAGATTTTTGAATCAAAGTGTCTCATACCACCTTGAAGATTTTAGAATTTTAAACCATTAATATCAATATAAATAAATCTTTAAAACCATTTTGAAAACATGGATATTAATAAGAAAAAATCATTAAAACATTTAAAGTGATATTTTAATTAAAGGTTTTTTTACCAAAATTAGAGACACTTGAATACAATAATTGAGGAATAACATTTAATAAGAACTTTATAATATCATGAGAATAATGGTATTAATTATATATTATTCCCAAGGACATTATATACACCATATAATAGTGAATTGGTGCATAACAACAATGAAGTCTCAATAGAATTGTAAAATGTGATGAAATCCCTTATAAAGAAGGTTTCCTTAAATTAGGGATAAATCAATCTAATAATTATGTGTGACAAATATAAATACACCCAATATAACTGGATATTAAGTTTAAAAAAACCAAAGGACATTCACACATATTAATAGGATGACATATTCAATAACTACAAGTTGAACCCAAAGAAATCGAAATTGGGTTAAGAAGTTCCATTGGTAAAATTCGACAGCCTAACGGCGTCACTTTAAAATTCATAACATTATTTGATCAGAGAGAAAATTGTATCTCATCACTTGTACATAAAATTTACATCATTAAGGATATATATAAACATATCCCAACATAAAAAGATGTAAATTAAAATACAAAACGAAATAAGTATTTTTAAAATAGGAGTGTGAAAGGTCCCCTTACCGATTTGGAAAACATTCAAAACGTACACCCCATGAAAGAGGGGTCATACAATGAAGATGTTACTAATCATAAATGAGAGTATATTATACAAATAGTAAAATAATGGGCAGTACATACACCCCCAAAAAGTAAATAGTGGCCAATTTAGCATTAATCTCACAAGAATAAAAAGTGAGATGAAAATCCCCTTTTGAAAATTCGGCAGCGTAACAGCCCCACATAAAACATCCAAAAATGGATTGATGAGATAAAATAGGTTCTATAATAAAATTAACATAAAATTTACAGAAATAGGAATATAAAATAACATCCCCCAACCTATGAAATTCAAGTTTAAGGTAAGTTACATAAAAAAGAGTACTTAAAAAGAAAGAGAGAGGTAGGACCCCTTTCCTCAAGTCCGACTTGTCTTGTTCGTTTTTTTATATTCCTGAATAATAAACTTTTTCCAATTTATAATTTCATAAAGACCTCATTTAATGTTTATTATTCAATTCATATCACATATTATTATATTATAATAAATAGTTAATTATGTGAGTTCATATCAAATGTTTTTTGTCGATGTTTTGTACATGAGTCAAAAATGAACTTGTTTGAAAAAAATCGTCCATGTAGTTTTAAGTACATCATCTCCAGAATAGTATTAATTATTTAAATATCATATATATCTAGTAAATATTAATTTTATACTATTCCATAACATTTGTAGATAGAAATAAATGAAATGCACCGTTCATGGAGATGGTAGGCCGTACGTACGAATAAACGCTACTTTCATTTCCTTGTCAGATTAATGGAATTAAAAATAATTGAGAGAGATATATATATTATAATTACAGTATAATATATATTTTATATAGGTCACATAATTTCATTAATTTAATTCTATATACATTCTATGTATTTCATGAATGAGTCACATCACTTGAGGGGGTGGTAGTCCGCACTTCCTCATATGAAATTATCGCATTTGCATAACATGAAAAGAAAAAAAGAATGATTTAAATATAAAACTCAGAAGCATATAAAAAACATAAATACCATATATATCATATATAAAATACAGTGACATCATAATGGCCAACTTTAAAGGTGTTAAAAGAATATTGAACAATCATCGTTTTGTGTGGCAATAATTCGCCATCCACAGAAACAGTATGTTCTTTAACCCTTAAAGGGATGTGTGTGTAAGTGTAGCTATAATCCTTATTATAACAACACCTTATTATATTTAAGATACTTGTGTTGTTACAAAATAAAGGGAAAAAAAGATTTTAAGGGGTTGGAGAAGCAAAATAATACAAAAGAACATAAGAGAAGACATTACCTTTAAATCGGGTAACTCCCATTGGTTAGAACCAAAAGGATTCCTTCAAGAGATTTATTCCTATGGTGAGGATTCAATGATTAATAGAGGGATGTGGAGAGATAAAATGGGAAGGATTTGGCCGATCCAAAGGCTTGAGATATGTGGTTACGGAGGTAGAGGTGGGGGCCTTTTATAAGAGGAGAGTAGGGGCACTAATGGAACGTCAAGAAATGTTTCTTTATTTGAAAAAGTGTTTCAGATTTTAAAGGTCCCACATTGATATATTTCGAGGATAAGGTGATAAGGGTTCGAAATATACTCATACAATAGGGTTTTACATGTGTAAGTCTTAGATTTTACATTATCGTTTCATTTTATTTAAATCGTTCATTGATGAGGTAATCGTTGCATCATCATGATGTCATATATAATTTAATTTATTTAAAGTCTAAAAATTATAAAAATATACTGTGATGTAGGAAATATTTTTAAATTTCCAATGAATATTTATATTCCAAGAGATCCTTTATTTAGAGAAAATTAAAATTATTTTACTTAGGTGTTATATATTTGGTTACATTTTTCTTACTTTAAGAAAATTTGATAAAAGGTCACTATCACACTAATGTGACTCCATGGGGTCCTAAGGTTGGAACAAGGCATACCAAGGTCGGCCAAAAAACCACCAATAGCATTAGGACACATTTTGGGGTCCTTTTATATTTTTATGATATTATTTTCTTACCCTTAATTACCCGATTACTAATTAAACACGATAATTAAAGATAATTACTGTCATTACTATTCATAATGTCCAAAAACAAAAGATTCTTAATTACATAATTTGGACCTTCTGATTCCAAATATGGAATCCATTTTATCAAATTCAAAACAAATAAACTTTAGTAATTAATTTAAAAGTACATCTCGTTGTCTAAACAAAAGATGGGTTTTTAAGAAGTAAAATTTATCAAATGATTGACTTGTTTTTACATCCAATTGAAAAGTGAAATTACTTCCAATGAACAAAATTGTATTAAGTGATAAAAACATAATTCAATTATACTTTAAAAACAAATAAAATGACAATCTAAATATATAAATAAATTGGATGAAAAGGCAGTATTGAATTAAAAACCGTATTTTTCACTATTCATTAAAAAAAGCATTATCAGAAAGATACCAAAAATTAACCCTAATATATATTTGAAATTTCAAATTCAGAAATGATTTTCATTTTACCAATTTCAAAACATAGATGTTTCAGTAATAAATCATATAGTTAATTCCCGTTTTCAAAACAAATAACCGGTTTTTTGGAAGCAATATCTATGAAAAGTTTGGCACTTTTTTATGTCCATTTTCAAAGTGAAATTAATTATAATGAACAAAATTTAATTAAATTGTAAAAATAAATTCTAATTAATCATTAAAACCAATTATATAGATAATCTAACCATATATTTTAATTATATGAAAAAGCAGTTTTGATGTAAAATGCAATATTTTTCACTATTCATTTAAAAAATGGACATTGTTAGAAACATACCAAAAATTTATCCAACATAAATTTCAATGTACCAATCATAAAGAATAAGTTTATTTTAAAAATAGTGCTTATTTTATTGCCAAAAGTTTTATTTAAAAAAGGTTTCCCATCAAAATGCGGTAAAACAGTCTTTTAAAAATATTAGAGTTTTTATTCTTAAAATTGGATTCATTTGGATTTTAAGACTATGACATTTATTGGATAAATGTAAAAATATTTAACAAAAATATGTAATCATTTTGTAGTTATTTCTGTCCATTCCCTCCATTAGAAGGGCTAGGCATTAACTATTATAATATTATTATATTATTAGTGTGAAATGTAAGATTTCAAAGAAACTCAGTGTTGCGTATTGGGTATGCCATCGAGCAAAGCATTCTCTTTAAAGTAATATTAACATTTTATTCAAAAATATTGATAAACCTTAGAATGTAATATTATTTATTTACCTGGGATATTACACATAGCCTATATTAGTGATTCCTATAATATTTCATTGGATACATTATCTGGTAAAAAATGTGTGTGATATTAATAAAGGTCATCAAAACCCTATAGACACATAAATTGGAAAACTATCTTTTTTTCATACCAGCCCAAGTAACTACCAATATAAGACAGAGCGTCTAGAGGGGGTTGTCGGCCATCAATCCTACAAACTCAATATTAGAGGAAAACACCCTCCCAAATTACCCTTAGTGAATGTTTCAAAAACTGAAATAGTTGTGACAATATATGAAATAAAATAATATAAAGTATATAATATATCCCACTACCACAGTATTGGAATAAAATAGTCTTATGCTCAACCAAAACTATCATTGTTGGACTATAGAATGCCACTACTAAGACCATATATCATATAAGCATAAAATCATTTTATAGAGATACATTAATTTCATTATTTATATTTTTATAATATTAGATGCATTAATTTATTCAACATCAATTATTAAACCATTACAATTATTTATCATTACATTACATTATTCATCTGAGTAAAGTGCATTCCTTCTATGTATAATCCAAACTGAAGAATCTGATTATCAGGAATAACTTATTTTAAGTATTTTCATTACATCAACACCAACCTATTGGTTAGATTTATTATCCAATATTATATACCATCCATAATCCACATATACTAGGAAAATCATCCTATTCAACCAATAAAAGGTAATATGTAACCATGATCATCCAGAATCCTCATACAGCGGGAAAAGTAATGCAGATAAAAAAGAAACCTGACCATCATCCATTTAACATATTGATAAGCAAGAAAATCATCATAAGAAATCAATTCAATGTGTAATGTCATCTTAATGCCATTCTATAACCCCTAGTTCCATCCCCAACATGCTCATGGGTATACCAATTCCTCTATCTATGACATGAATTTACTGCTATAATATCATTTGGTCAAAACTACCTTATATCACATGAACCATCCCAGGCTCATCCATCATAGGATCACATCACACCCCTAACCCATATGAAATAATACATCCCATCGTCAATCATATTAAGATATTTGACAATGCTCTTATCTAGATAACATCACAAAAACAAACAAAAACAAATAGGAATAACCCACGGGGAAATTATGGCCATAACCCTCACATGAAAACGATCCATTATGGTGGTAAAAAAGGCAGTCATCCTTCTCAAGAAAAAGAGAATATCAATCCTTAAGAATTATATTTATCAAAAAACCAGTTACTATTCTATATTGAATTTTACAATTCATTATTAATAGGTTTCATCTACTAGAAACCCAATGAATCACATTATGAATACCTTCTAAATTAATATAACATTTAATTTATACATTATTCTATGAATCCAACAATTACCAATAATAAAGAATTTTCTATTTATTATGAATAATCCTAAACATGATTCACATTATTTATTAATTCAAATAATAATATTGAAAATAATATTTAATTATACATTCATACATTCATCTATTTGATTATTATAAAATGAAAATAATCATTGGATTCCAACATGGATCTAATTTAATTATTAAGCCAAATAATTATATTTTAATTATATATTTACGTTATATACCAATTTAAACATGATGATCCATGAATAAATTCATGATAACAGTGCATATCATAGATAACAAAGTATCCAGTAAATCAAGAGAAATGTTTCTATAATGATACAATGCAATGACTTCATCATCATGAGTTCACAACAAATTTATCTAATCCAGTCAAAAAATTATTTGGTTTATTTCATTTATATAAAAATGGATAAATGATAATATATTCATAATTTCATTAAAATAAAATAGATGAAATAAATCCCCTAAATTAATGACTTACCATTCTTTTAATGAGAAAAACCCATGGTTGTGGATTCTGAACACCTATCACTCATGATGGTGCACCAATCCAAGCACACTACATCACAACCACATAGGAAAACAAACAAGAAAACCCCAATAAAATGAGAGATCATATAACATTTATAAGAATGAATACTGGGAGGATAATGAGAATAAATGAGAATAAAACACATCAATCAGATGTAGAACAAACTTTCGATCACAAAGTGTCACCATAGACAAAATAGGGGAAGAAATGAATTGATCCTCATTGATGGGATCTCAAAAAACTAAAGCATGGAATTCGTGGTCCCTAGAAACTAAGAGTGAATGGTAGGGATTGAAAAATATTTGAGTGGTTTCACCCATTAATGATAAACTACATAATCGATTTATACAGCGTCTCATGAACCAATTTTAACAAGATGTAAACTACATATATACAAAATGAAAACAGTTTACTAATGTTCTATTCTATTAGATTACTTATTTTAATAGATGTATCCCCACTAAAATCTTTATAAGCCTCCTCGTAGATCCATATCTATTCAAAAAACACAAAGGATCAAACTAAATATATATTGGCCATTAAACACATCACTAACGGTAATATTTTAATAAGTTATATTCTAAGATATATAAAATATGTAAAACCAATCAAATTTTGAAGAATATATAGGTTTTTTCTATATTTATTATATTATAGTATAATGTGAAAAACCATTCATTGGAAAATAAGAAAGAACAATAATCTCATTTCCTATATAAATCAACCTAAGAACACAATTATCATCACTGAAAAAAATTATCTCTTTTTCCTTACTCTCACATTCCCCTTTAGATAACTCCAATTATTCGTTGAACTTATTAAAAAACTCCTCCTAATATTTTGTCATAAGCTCTCATGGTAAGGGACCACTCCCTATTTTTTTACATTCATGCACCTTCTTTTAAATTAGAATTTTAAATCAAAATTGATTATGTTTTTTCATATATAAATTCCCCTTTAATGTCCAAATTTTTTCTTATAATGAGAAATAATTTTTCAACTCTAGTTATAATATATACTTATATAGTTACTGTGCTGATAATTATAATGGAATATTCCTCCCTTCATTTATATTTATGAACCTTATTTATTTTATATACATTATTTCTAATTCAAAAAAATTATAAGTTCTTTCAACATGCCCAATATATTAATTTTTATTTAAAAAATATTATATTACTATTTATATCTCTCTAAAAAAATTTATGAAACATTACAGTCTGCTAGAATGCAGTAGAAATATAAACAAGTAATTTATGCCAAATGATTGTGTTGTGATTATCAACCCCCCCCCCCAATTCCATTCATTGGTATTCACCTAGATATTCCAATTGAACTTAAATAGTTTCATTCCATATACAAAAAATATGCTCCTTGATTTTTGGATTGAAATTGAAAAAAATTCATTCTTATGTTATATGTTCTATGTGGTGAACATATTCTAGTACATGATATGACTATGAATCTGTCACCTAGATTACACTGCAATTCATTCAGTAAATTTTTATGCCCATGAGAAGATAAGTACATTGAAAATGGTTTATCTTAATATTTTTATGTATTGATTTTTTGGTTTTTACCCTTGAATTATGATTATGAGGTCATGTTTTATATTTTTTCTACATTACTATCCATCAATTTTTCTATCATATTATATAATTAATCATTATTTATCATCTCAATTATTAACAATTATATTACATTGTTTTCCCTCATCAATCACATGTGTTTCTTTATGTCATACCATAATTTTTTTTAATCTAAAATCGCCTTTATAGATTACCCATTTATTGTGTATTTCTATTGGTTATCTCATATTGTTTAAGAAGAAAAATGAGTATTTAAGGGCATATTAATAATGTTTTAAATAAAGTCATTTTGCTTTTTTTAATGATGCCATGTTATGTACTGAATCTCCGAAATACACAATTATTATGGATATTATATGATTTATTCAGTGTATATTTATTTGAAAACATATTAAATAAATATTATTAAAAACAATTCATTCTTTAGAGGAGTTTCCTTTATTCATCCCTATTCTGAAGCTCTATTTTCTTTTTCTTACTGCAATATCTCTCAGTTGAATCTGTTGACATTACATCCTCTACTCTTTTTTTCTATTTTAGTGTTCCAACCTATATTGGTTCCAGAGTGTAGGTGACTGAGTTGGTTTGTGATGTTTGGGATAGGGTATCATCACTGTCCCATGAGGTGCGACAAGTGATTTTTAGGATGTGTCTTACTATTTGTTTTTTCAGATGAATGTTCAAAGATGGGGTTTTATCAAAGGGTTTGATGGTACTTCATTTTTATTGACTAGATTATGAAAATATATGTAATTAAACTATAAAATGGTTTTCTATCCCAAATCTCCTCCCTAGGTCGGCCTGGGTGGTGATTCTCTTAGGGTCTTTGAGATGTAGAGTTCATGTAGTCACCTATGTTTGTAGTGGCACAAACAAAGTTGGATTCTCTTGTTGATTTGGTTTCTTAAGGATGGTTATTAAGCATGTTTTTAATAATGTTCATGAATTCCAAAACCAGATCATGGATCTAGCATATGAGATGAAGGTTTTTATTTTTTTGGTCCTTTTTTTGGGGTAATGGTGTGTTGACTACTCTAAATGGAATTTTTAGGAACAATGACAATGATGGAGTGTGACTTGATCAACTTGTGTACCAATTTGGAGATCAACATTTCATTGATTTTGATTTTGAATTTTGAGTTTAGAAATATGGAGTTTTAGACGGAGGGGTGGTGGTGATTATTAAATTTGTTTTTGAATTTTTTATTTTCAATTGATATCCATTATTGTGTTCTCTATGTGGATGGTTTTTGGATGATGCAGGCTACCTTGGTGATTCTTATTTGGTTCCCACTCAACCTTAAAGTGTGTTTATTAGAATATAAAAATATATATCTAGAGGATAATTAAATAAAATGGTTGAAATTGTTTTGAAAAAATTAGTTATTATGATATCTTTAAGAGAGTTTATTTTATGAATTATGGATACCAACAATTTTATTTGACTTTAAGGTTAATCATATGGTCTATTACATAGATACAACTTTTTAATATTTATGTGATATAATTTTATTGTGACTAATGATAGTTGGGATTATATTTTATTGGGTATAGGTATATTTAACTCTTATGATTAACATAATGTATTATTTCATAATAATTATATTACACTTTTTGTAATGTACTTCAAAAGAATTGAGAAAACCATTTATATTAAATTATTCATTGATTTTGTGGTTTTTGAGGTTATTTGGGATATTATTTTATAATAATTAATAGAATATATTAGATATTATTTTATTTCATCAAATGCATTTTTGTTATGATACATTACGAAAAATTGGTTGTATTTAGAGGTATATGTTAAATTTATCATGGATCAAAATGGATGAGTTATCTAAATCATTAGGTTTCAATCATTTTCTAGAAAAGTTTTACGAACTAAAATGACATATTTTCAACATTTAGAGTTGGTATTGATTTATAATTATTAATATTTTTTGGTAATTATCTTACCATGTGTTATCCATTTTATTTTTTTCCAATTCCTCAATACTAGAAGAATATACATTTATCTATTCATGGACTATGTGATCTATTGAATGTGTGTTCTATCCCATCATGCATGAAAAATTAATTCATATTGAATACTAATTATTCAATGTAAAGGATGTGATTATAGTGAAAATTGATTAAATGATGAATTTATAATTGGAATGTAATTATATTTATTTATGTTCATTTTTAATAGAAAAAATATATTCATAAATTCTTAGAAATTGAATTTTTATGACAAATTCTTGACATTTACTTTTCATACCGATAAATAAGAGGTCATTAAACCAACCAAAAATTTATGGTTTTGTGATGGTTAACTTTACCATACAGTTGTATACCATCACTATTTATTAATCCTTAGGTGTCTATTTTCACTTCTATTTCCATGTTTTCACATCACACAAATGTTCAATGTATTTAAAAAATAGTTTTTTTCTTTTAAATTAACATCATATCCCCATTTCTATCTTTTATAGTTGATTTTATATTGTACCTTTTCAAGATGTTTCATTTTCAATAACGTTATTTTAATAAAATAAGATTTTGGTTACCTAGATGATTTCAAATTATAATTATGATATTTATTTAAGGATGAAGTAATTAAATGTTAAATTATTTTAAAATAACAAATATGTTCAGTAGCGTACAAGATACAGAACACAAAACTTAAACAAATTGTGAAATATTATAATTTAACTATGAATGTTTCAAAATAGCTATAAAAATGGTGGAAATGAATATTAATAAGTAGTTTTTGAGATATATATATATGTTTTATTAAATACTAATTTATTTATTATTTTATATAGAATAAATACCCATATTTTAGTGAATTCAAATTATTTTGGAAAAATATTTCTTTAAGTTTTATTTTTTTATCTTCTGAGTAAAAATTATATTTATTTTATATAATTATATTTATTTTTATTCATAAAATATATTTTATTATTGAAATTGTCATATTGAAATAAGTCGATGGGGGCATCTTGATATTTTTCTGTGAGGGTTTGATTATTCAATGAGTAGTGAAAATTTCATATTTTCATTCTAAACTTATATATTTGTGTATTTTATATAAAAATATTAATTCCATATCATATTTTCTTGAATATATAACTAATAACTTTTTATTAATAATAATACAACTATGTTCTTCCGAATTTATTTTTTTATTAACTTGGTATACCATTTTTTAATACAAAATACGTTTTAAAAAAAAAAACTATTTTACATCACATTTTATAGGATTAATATTAATTTTTATTCTTTCAATTTTGTGTATATAATATTAAAGAAAAAATATTTCATATTTTGAATTATGAGGCCTGAAATAATTAAATATATCCCATTTATTTTTGGAAATTTTGAATGGTATCTTTAGTAATTTTTGTTACCATGATAAAAAGTAAATATGTAGATTAAGGAAAAAATAAAATGATAAAGGCTATAAAATGAGCATAACACATTATCAAAAATTATTTTATGATTATTTTAATCTATAATCATTCATGTTTTGGATATATGATAATTTTTTGGCCTTAGGATGTGAGCATGACCTTATAATATTTTATATGAAGAAAAGAATAAAATTCAACATTCATGTTCTTAATAAATATACATTTTTAGCATGGGATAAACAGAGGATATGTCCTGATATGAATAAATATTTTTAAATATAAACTAATTATCTTTATCATTGTCATTTCATTTTAACTATTTTTGAATAAACGAATAAATAAATTCTTACACAATATTAACACAATAATTATTCAATTAATGAAAAAAATAAATAATATTAAAAATTTAAAATGATATAAAATTTTAGATATATGATGATATCCAATAATTTAATATATTAATATGACATGATATGTATATAGTAAAATATATTATTAGAATTTTTATTTTTATTAATGTTATTAAAATCATACTGATGAATATTTCTAATAATTGATGACTAATATATTTTATAATACGTAATGATTTTTTAAATTATAGATTTTTCAAAAAAATCATATAATATATCATGTGATTATGATATTTTTTATATATATATCGTATTATATTAAAGTTATGTTTTTTAATTTTTCATTGTTATGATAACCGTCAAAGGGTAAAAAATATTTTTTTGGTAATATTAAAAAGGGTTAACGAGGGTTTAAAACCAATATATAAGGTTAATAACATTATAGAAACATGTATATTTTTTATTTTATGAGATTATTTAATCCCATAGTCATCGTATAATGAAATTTAATATTTTTATATGCATACATAATTGAAAATTAGTATATATTAATTTAATATTTTATGAAATTCCTAGAGTACCAATCCCCGCTCTTATGAAAGGGCTCTACTACTTCTATCATTATCAAAAGTAAGGATCATATTTAATTAGAAAAAACATCCCAAATCCCTTACTAAAATATCGTCAAAATATTTTGTAGCCATATTATTTTTAGATTACTATTCATGGTTATGTTAAGGTGTTATGTAATTGGGGTTTTACGAAGATGATATATAGCTTTAAACTGAGTATTTTATTGTTATTTATTCATCCGCCTCCAAAATTTTTTTTTCATAAATTATGATATAATTCGATAACTATATAAAATATACTATAAAGTAATTATGTTATCAATATAACCTATATTCATCACTAGCCTCTATCAAATTCGAATTGAATCCATTTTTCATGTGTATGGTGGACTAAAACCCCACAAATATATATAAATAATTTTCTATCAACACCTCTCATGGATGGTCATAATGTTGGATATTATATATATATATTATATATATTATACAAATAAATTATATATAATTTTATAAATATAACATATCATTTAATCTATAACTTTTCAATTCATCGAACAATGAAAATATCTTTTCATACGTTCTTGTAAACTTCCTCCCCCATGACACAATGTGATTTATTTTTCTTAATCGCACCACTTGAACTAAAAATATATTTATATTTAAATAAATAAAATATTATTTATGATAAAATGATATTTTCTAAATTTAAAATTACACACAGCTTCATTCCATAATGATTTTTGAAAAAATGGGAAGGTTACTCATTTGTACGTAGGACCTACTATCTTCGTTGTTGTAGAACTGTTCATTTTCCATAACCATCATTCATCATTTGTTTTATAATTGCAATTGATTTATAATTATTTTAATTATATATTGAATATTTTTCGAATGATGATGGAATATTGATCATTTTGATCATGCTCTACATACTAATGGCGATTTGATGTAATGAATTGTTCATCCCCAAAGCACCCACTGTGGGCTTGAATGGTTTTGTAATTAAATATATCATTAATTTAAATAAAATTAATTGTATAATTATAATATATTATTAATATAAAATATTATTAAAAAGTAATATAATTGGAATAATTTTATTATAAAGGATTCATTGAATGTACCTGATTAGTTTGACTCATTATAAGTGATTTCAATCAATATACATTCATTGAGGCATATTTTATTAGTATTCACCAAATATATTTTATATGTTGTAGATACCATTCATTTACATGTTATAATTTTTATGCTACATAATTAATTATAATTCAATTATTTTATCCAAGGGAATTTACCTTGAAGTTACTATGTTGTCAATTGGTTTTAATTCAATTTTTATTCCTTGAGTTATAACTCTTTTTATTGATTTTGTTTTTCCATTGTTATGGGTTCATTTTATTAAAATTATTATTTTTCTATATTTCCATATTTTTTTGGTGGATTTATATTTTTATAAATAATTTTTCAATTTATTAATTCTTAGTGAAATGATATGATCATTACAATGGTAATTCGTCTCAAATTCTCATTATTTGGGACATATATTTATAATACACACCTATATTACATTATGAGGTTTATATTATAAAATGTAGAGATTTTATATCATGAATGTACTTATTAGGAGGATATTAAATGATAAATTTTATTTGTTCCATTCATGGGGATTCATATTTAACAGTTATCAATGTCCAAAAATATTTATGATACAATCTCATTTATTTTTCGGATTGTTAATGTTCAAGGTTATTTTGGAGGAAATATTATTAACATATTTTATTTAACATCATATATTTTTTTAATAATATAGATATAATTTTTTTATATATTTTTCATTTCCATTTCATTTATTATTTATTTAATGAGAATAATTTTTTTGGTTATAAGTTATACCAATGATGTATTATCTTTTAGATATGAAATCATTTTCATATATATCAATGTTTTAGAAAATGTTTTAATACATTTAATTTTCTAAACCTAAATTATTTACTAAAGAAATATTAATTATACTTGGAACTTCTTGTAAAAAATATTTAAATGGAATTTTTTATATTTTCTAAATGGGTCACTTTTGATACCCTTTTACAAAATGTTTGAAAATAAAATTTATTTTTAACATTTATGACAAGGTCATATTTTACAGCTAATGTGAGGACTCAATTATTTGAAACTTTCCATACATGATTTCTAGGATATATTCAAATAAAATGGTTTCCTTAATATTTATGATGTTTTTAGTACATAATATAGATTTTCAAAGTGAAAATGGAATTTACCCCAAAAATGATTTTAACGATCTTTTAATGGTATTTCTGTTCATCAATTTCAACAATCCTTGATGATACATATAATCCATTAAGGTTATTTTTTATTGATATCATAATCATTCATTATATGGATATGATATGATTATTTTTAAGATATTTTCATGGAATCAGTTTCTTTTCATCGGGTTAATGAATTTATAATTTTTATTTCTATGTGTTTTATGATGAAATTTATTCTCTATTAACATTATACATTATATAGTTCTCAGAAATTCTACATGATTTTGGTTATTTGTTTTGTATCCCTCTAATTCATTTGTTATGTTTGTATTTTAATTTTAATGTGATAATTATTCAAACTTTAACTATGATGGGTTTTCCTTGTATAACCATGATGGTTTTTCCATTTACAACTGTGGGGGCTATTGAATGTGAAACAATAAGGGATAGTCAACATATATGTGTGATATGAAAACATTCCAAGTTACAAAAACATTATATTTAAGCTTTATATGGGGTTTTTATGATTCTGTTGATCAATATATACATTACAATGCTCATGATTAGTGATTTCAATGACTATTTCCCCTATTAAAGCATTATTCCATGATTCCTGATGTATGATACATGTATTTATTAGAATAAATTCTGTTATGTTGTGAATTAATATTATTTAATCATATACTTATAGCCTTATTTTTCTCACTAATGGATATCAACTTATAATTATTATGTAAACCCTTAGTGAGAATTTTAGGCCACACTTTTTATGTTTTATTTTGACCAAGTTCTTCAGGAAGGATGTCAAATAATTATTTATACAATGGTTTCACATTGATGATTTTGTTGACAAAATATTAAATAAAAAAATACTGGTATAGTGGAAGATGATGTTGATATTTATTAAAGACAGTGTTTGATGAATCTAAGTTGTCCAGTGTTTTTCATAATTATCAAAAAATATAAAACAAAAAGGTTTGTGGGAATATAAGTTATCCAACATTTCATTATTGTGTTATATTATTTGATCAAAAAATTTGGTTCATATTTATAAGAATCAAATCACAAATTTTATTTTTTATACATTACAACTTAATGTGGTTTTTATGTTTTTGGTGTTTTTCATCACATTTTTATCCTATTTTAGCTACATATTGTTGATTCTTTGAAGTTAATTTATCATTATTCAATAATCCCCTCATTATTTTAACTCAAAAGGGATCCAAGCATTCTTTAGATAGAATAATTTATGGTAAATATCCAGGAATTTTATAGATGTTTTGTCTAAGATAGATATTTCAAAAGATGAAAACTATATTTTATAGTGCATATAACACAAAACACTGATAATATATGATATTGTAAAAACTTGGGACATTATAATATAATTGTTTTTAAATAAATTCAATATCTTAGATAGTATGCTCCAAATTAAAATCTATATCTTAATGAATACTAATATAGTATATCATTATAACATATCCAATTAGTTGGGGGTATTAATAAAAATAAATAATTTGTTAAAATTATGTTTATATATGGATTAAAAATAATATAAGAAATATTAAAAATTAAAATAATTATTTCTGGAATAACAATATTTTTTTAAAAGGTGATCTAGACTCATTTTTTGCATATAATTTAAAAATAAATTTAAAAATTTTAGTAAAATTATTAGATAAAATGAAAAATATAATTCAAATCATAATATCAATATTATGTTAGGGTTAATTTTTTATATTTTTATGAAATTTTTATTTTTTGATTTATAGTGAAAAATACTGATTTGAATTGAAAACTACCTTTTCATTTAAATATTATACAAGGATAAAATATATTTAAAGATGTTTTTAATGTAAAATTAGATTAGTTATATTATTATTTGACTAGTATTGTTTAATCTAATCAATATCATATTGAATTTTGATATTAATACCTTTTATACTTGTGATAATTTTCTCATTGCTAACCTCTATTTATATCACACATTCTGGTATAAATTTAAATTGGAATATTACATTTAATTAAATTGGATTTGGAAAAATTGATTCCAAATATAGATTCATAAAAAATTATATTATCTAATATGTTTGAATTAATTTTTTTCCATTGTGAATAGTAAAATCAGTAAAAAATTATTACCATAGTTGAGGTAAAAACATATTCACTAAGGGGATAAACAAAAACAATAAGTCTTTAAATAACCTATAAACTTATAAAAAATCCATTTCATGGGCATATTTAGACCATATAACCTATACGGTTATAAAATGTCTTTTTTTTAGGTTTTTTTTAAAAAAAATCGTTTAATTGATTAATTACATAATTTTCATCTCAGTCATCATCAGACATATAAAATTACACCCCGACTCCTCCCCTATTCACACCTCAAATTCCATTTGGTTTAAAAAATTACCTAAAAACAATACATAATTACTCCCCTAAAAATGACAAGAGACCTTTTCGTGATCATAAGGTCATCT
This sequence comes from Viscum album, assembly GCA_963277665.1. NCBI lineage: Eukaryota > Viridiplantae > Streptophyta > Magnoliopsida > Santalales > Viscaceae > Viscum > Viscum album. The sequence goes on from OY728132.1 coordinate 1,346,908,027, forward strand.
TAGAAAGGATTTTATTACAACCCTAATGACGATATTTATCTCCTCTTCTATCAAATAGGAACCAAAATCATCAATCATGTGTTTGAAGGACTGTCGTCCCACAAACTAATGTAACTCATTTTCCATCACAACAATTTTACGATATATCAAATGATGGATATATGAAATTTATATGATATTTATTATAATACTGTTGTCATGACCCCCTCGCAATAAGGTGTAACCCTCCTGGGATGTTAATGTGAGAAGAGAGATAATGACCCCCGAGTCCCACCTCTAGTAGGCCCTGGGATGGTGAATAACACTGAGGGTATAGTGAACACACAAAAATTGTAGGCATTACCCCCTAAGAGAACACATGGAAAAGTGAGAGATAAGATAGACACCAACAAAATCGAGATCTGAAAAAAATATAAAGGAAATCACTTGTACACATATTTAATGTCATGAAAAACTACTATAACTGAATGGGGAAACTGCAATTTCCAAAGGAAAGTAAAAACAGCAGCAGCCACAAGCCCGAATAGATCCTGCAACCCTAAGCCAGTAGAAACCATCTTGTTCTCCAACCTGATCCATGTGACTTGAAAAAATAGTTTATATAGACATAGGGTTAGTATAGAATTATTTTTGGTAGGATCCTCCTCGGAGCCTCTCATGAAAAAGTAATGAAATCATGCTAAAGATTAGTGAACTGCAAGTGAAACTAACTTGTGACCTAAACAGGTGTACTATGTTCCCAGCCTCACTATGGATTCTCTCACAAAGTATCCCATACAAGAGTATATAACATAATAAATAATATTAAGGGTACTCCATTACTACTTCCCCACTGGTTTTCCTCTTTTCCTAAATGTCTCAAATCCTAAGCGTCTCTCTCCAAAAATTCTTTCTCGTAGACACCTGGGTGAAGCGCCACAACATGCACCTCATGTAACAAAACCACCATGTCCACTTACGCCATGTTACCAAGTAGTTTCTAGGAGCCACCATAGCTAGCATAATTTTTATCATACATCGGACAATATACCTCAAGTCATTATAACCCACACACATAGTAAATATTCTCAAGCCACCAATGCTTCTACATGTTACTCCTATAGTTTTCCATGAGAAACTATATCAAGAATATATGGGTGTGAATAACCTTGAGATATTACATCCCTCTACATATATATAGGAAAAACCAATTGTTGTTCCTACCAGAAAAATTAATTACTAAGAGAAGATAGAGGGGACAAAGGGGTTAGTCATCCATGCATCCTCCAACCATAATTTTGGGGAAAACACCCCCTAGCGCTCAGAATCCCCAGGGTGTTAGTTTCCCTAACTGACGGGGTGGAGTAGCATATTGAACCCAAAAAATTATAGTACATACTATATCTCACAACCACACTATGGGAATAACCTACTCTTAGGCTCAGCAATATCTACCGTCTCTTGGAATCCTGGTTTCTACTTCTATGACTAGGTATCCAATAAGAACACAACCATTTAAAGAGCTTGATTACATTCCACCATTCCGTTTTTAACTATTGCACTTTACTTTAATTAATTGTTTATACATTAATTAACTATTAACAATTTCAACATTATATTTCATTAGAATCACAGTCAAAGTCCATTGTTCCTTTAAATTGCAAACTCAGCATTGCGTCCAAGCAAGCTCCAGCCCCATGGGTTGAAATCATTTATTCCATCATTTATTAAAAACATTATTACTTTACGATATTCCCAGCATTTCTAGAAAAACATTCCAAGCTACTAAACACAAGGGTCTCAACATGATGAGTAGATGAATTACCCTTAGAGTCTTTACTCCATATATCAAGACTGTAGACCAATCCTCCCTCAGGAATCTAATCACAAAAATCATGTGGCATAATCTACACATCTTCTCCCCTTTTGGGAAGGAGAGTAAGAAAACCCAGTACCTTTAGAAAAGGGGAAAGTAATGATGATAAAAAACCAACATGAAACAGCAAGCACAAAAAAATTCACACCAACCCATTCAATCATATCCTGTGTCCTCCCCGACACCCCCATGTATAAACTGATGCATCTCACCACGCTTGGAGTAATGAGCTGCCACTACCAAAAGGCCTCCCTGCCCCAAATATCACAACATAAGAAGTAAGAAAACAAACATCACATTAATTTGGATATTGTCCCTTAAACAAGGAATTCAACCTTAAAAAACAATGAGCTCTCACATCTCCAAGCATAAGGCTCTTCGCCTTTACAAGAACAAGAGTAACTCAGAACCCTACGAGGCATTATATTTTTATCAAATAGCTAGTTATTTAATCCATCTATAATTATAAAATTTAGTATTTTAAGGTTCCAAATAATTGTAACATAAACATAAATCTATCATAGACAAATTGATTATATATTCTTACTACATCAATTTGATTATCATCAAATTACAACAACAACAATAACCAGATTCATTTACATGACTCTTTATCATTATCCAAAAAATTATCAATTAATTTTTGGCTTTACGTTCATTACCAATTTCAATCGAGAAAAATATGTTAATAAAAGAAACCATAGATATCACACTATACAGAAAACAAGATGCAATAATATAAAATTAATAATAATTTATTTATCTAATTCGAAATTTTTTTATGTCAATTCCAATGTAATCCAGTGGTATAAGACATGCTAACTCTACATTTTCACCTAAATGAATAGAGAAGAAACAAATCCCCTACCTCAAATGGTTATTGACGTTGTTTATATGTGGATGATCCACACAACAAATTATGATCTCCTCTCCTTTGACAACTACATCCACCAGAGGATGCCAAGACATGACCACAACATCCAGCATCAATGAAAACCCCATTAGAAGCTTGGAGATCACAAGACATTGCATGGAAAAGAGAAACATATGGTTAAGGATCATATAAAACACAATAATAGAGGTATATCATACCTTATATCGACGAAGGATCGAAACTTGATGCATACACCAAAACAGGGGGTGCGTATGCAGTAGGATAAAACATTAAGGGGAAACGATCCTAGGATTAAGGTTCAATCACAAAACCCCTATGGTAAGAAGGAAAGGTTTGAGCATCAGTCATAAGGGAACAAGGAACAAGAACAAGGGAGGAAGTTATCTCATCCCTTCAGAAGATTTAAAGGAGTAGTAGTTTTAGATATGCTGTATTTTCTACTAAAAGAGGATAGCATTAAACCGCAAATTTTGACCATGCAAAGACATCCTAAGCATTAGGAAAAATTAATATAGGAGTTATGGGATTTGATTCAAACTTAAATATTTCAAAAAAGGCGTTAAATTCATTTTACCTTTAAAGAAATGTCAAAGGGTCGAAATTGTATGAATATTGAAACATTGTACACAAAACATGAAATTTGATAAAGTGTTTCATGACTCACCGTTCTAGAAACCTCACTGTTCTAGAAACATAGTAGAACCTCCCTAGACTGGAAAACTCACCGGTCTAGAAACTCTGTATAACCAAACTGGTTTGGAAACCTCACTGGTCTGGAAACACAGTAGAAACACCCTGGTCTGAAAACCATAATGGTATAGAAACACTATAGAACCTCACTAGTTTGAAAACATCACTGGTCTAAAACCCTCACCCACCTAGAAACTCTATAAAATATCACTTTTCTAAACACGTCACTCGTCTAGAAACACTATAAAACTTCTCTAGTCAGGAAAAATACCTTGTCTAGAAACACTATAGAACCTCACTATTCGGGAAACCTCACCAGTCTTGAAACACTGTATAACATCACTGGACTGGAAAACTCACCGGTCTGGAAACATTAAGAACCTAACTAGTGTGGAAACCTCACTTTCCTGGAAACATAAAGTAACCTCACTAGTCTTCAAACCCAATTAGTCTGGAAACACTCCAGATCCTTACTAGTTTGGAAAACTCATCGGTAAACACTGTTAATCAAATAGAAACATGGAAAAGGAAAAAGGCTATTGTTGGAAGGCTATAATTGGAAGCCTGCAGTTGGACTACTGTTGTTGGATGGATGTTGTTGGAAGGCTGCTTTTGGAAACAACTTGCTGTTGCGAATAAGTCACCTTGACCTCCTAGAACAACTCAAACACCAGATTTCAGAAAATTAATGGAATAGAGAGGTCCATTCAATTACATTAGCTACCTCTTAAAATATTCTCCTCCATGAGAATTTAAAACCAACCATGAAGAAAAGAGTGGTCCGAACAACCACCCTGTAAGATGCCTCTTAATGGAAAACCACTTTGAGTTGTTAAAAACATGGGAGAAAACCTCGACATCCGAGGAAAATGGAATAATAATTCCATATCCAAACAAGCCAAGCATATCATCACATAAAAAGTACAATAAAAGAAATATTCAAAGAAAAACTCTGCATAACAACTTAAAATATCCTTGGTTACTAGACACACATTTAGGACTCTCTCTCTAGAGTACTCTCCTCAACACCACCAAGTCGCCATAAGACACAATCCAAGGGAATAGAACACCCACCAAAAACATTCTCCTAGCGCTCCTGGGTCTCTATCGGCTGCTTCTTGAATGTTGCAACATCGTCAAAGTTGATCTCACTCCAATCGATGAAGTGTGAGTCGTCATGAAGATAAAGACAGAGCTGTGATACACAGAAAACATCATGTATCAGGCTCCTATTTGGGGGAAGTGGAATATGATACGTCACAATTCAAATATGATAAAATACCTTGAAAGGGCCAAAAAAGAGAGGGAGGCATCTTACTCCCACGACCAAACCATCGCTACCCACAATGGGGAGTCACCTTTAGAAACATGTGATCCTTAACATCATACTCTAAAGGTATCTTCCTTTGATAGACATATGATTTCTAACAATTTTTCAGTGTCTTAATCCTCTCAAGAATCAATTGAACCATCTCTATTGTATTATTCACAAGTTCTGGTCCGAAAATTTCAGACTCTCTGACCCCAGTACAGCACAACAGAGAACAGAAAGGACATCCATACAAGGCTTCAAACGATGCCATACCGATGGTGAAATGAAAAATATTTTTTAAGGAAACTCCACTAAGGGTAAGTGCCTCATCCACCAACCTCAAAAATATAGGACACAAGAGTGTAACATGCCTTCCAGAGTCTGGATAGTTCACTCTATCTGACCATCCATCTACGAAGAAAAAGTAGTGTTAAACTCCATCTTTTTACGGGATGAAGTTGATGAAAGGAAGTTTAATGGAATAGAATTGGTATAAGAGATGGTAGAAAAATTTTATTTGGTTTCGAAGCACACAAGGACATCGTAGAGTAGGTAGAGGAGTTATGTAAATAACCAGAGGAAGGATATTTCTTTCGAGGTAGGTGTCCTTGTCATTCTGAATGCTTCTCTACAGAAAAGTGTAATGAATTTTAGTAATAAGGGATAATTGAGTCTGCAGTTCACTAGACCCTATGAAATCCTAGAGAATGTTTGATCATTTTCCGAAAGAGGGGTTTTACCTCATATTTTATCTTAGGTAAACAAAATTTTTCTTATCTTAATGTTGAGAATGTATTTTTCATATCTATATAATGCTATGAGTCCAGAGGTAGTTCATTTGGAAGGGAATCTTTCTCATGAAGGATAACCAATACATATTCTTGACTGTAGAGAGAATGTTTTTTAGAATAAGGTGAATAATCAGGAATTTTGTTTTTGGAAAATGAACATGGTTGATGAGTCAACATATGAATCTAAAAATGATGTGAGAAAGAAATATCCCATATTTTTTGATAAGTAAATAAGATTACATGGACATAATTTCCAAAAGGGGGAAGGATGTAAAATAATATGTATTTTTATAATAATATATTATTATATCAATTAATATTTGTGAATAATATATCAATTTTATGATAATAGGGACACTTTTTTCGAAAATGTAATCAACATGCAACAACAGGTTTTATCTAAAATCATACGTTGCACACATCACTGAGTTACACCAATTAACAATACTATAATAATATTATAATTTTAAATGGTAGTTAATTCCTAGACCTTGTATTGGTGGAAGTGAATAAAACTAACTAAATTAATATTATTAATTTTTTTAAATGATTTTAACATTTGACAAATAAATATTAAAACCCTAAAATGATAATGAAACTAATTTTAAGCATACAATAATCTAATATTTTAAAAATGGTGTTTTACTTCATTTTGATGGATAATAATTTTTAAAAATAGTTTTTAAAATTTATATGTTCTATTTAACTAAATAAACATATTATTTTGAAGTGCGGAATAGAAATTTAACTTGGTTGAAGTTTTGGTATTTTTTGATAAATTCTTATTATAATGAATAGTGAAAAATACTGCATTTAAAAACTAAACTAAATTTTCACTGAATTTAATTAAATAGTTATGTTATCTTTTTTAATTGGTTTGAAGGTGAAATTTGATTAACGTTTTATCATTTTATCATATTTTGTTCATGGGAAGTAATTTCACAATTATATTGGATATAAACAGACGTCAATCTTTTTATAGTTTTCACATTAAAGTAATCTGCTTTCTGGTTTTGACTATGAGAATTAATTTCAAATTAATTAATACCGCTTCTGTGTTTTGAAGTAATAAGGATTCCATATTTGGAATCAATAGTTTCAAATTATGTAAATAGGTACCTTTAAAATTTGGACATTATGAAGAGTAACTTTTGTAATTATTTTTATATACCACAATTAAAAGGTAAAAGGTAACTAAAGGTAAAAATAATATTATAATAATATAAAAATACCCCAACATGTGTTCTAATCTTATTGGATGAGTCATAGGAGTCCGAAAAATTCTTTTCCAAAATGTTGAGAATTTGGGATTCACTAGGGTGTGGTAATGACATGTTATAACAAATAATTTAATATAAAGATAAATATAATATAAACATGTATCATATTAATAAAATGATGTAAATATAGGTTTATATAAAAAATATCTTTGACTATAAATATTAATTAAAAATAAAAAAATAGTTACTATATAATGGTATTTTATTTTCTATTTTTAGAAATTAAATAAATTTATTTATTTATATCCAAATGATTATAGAGTAATTACCATATTAATTAAAGATTCAAATATATGATATTATAAATTTTTAAAATCAAAGTAATTTAAAAAAATATATTCTATAAATGAGTTTTATGGAAGATTATGACATGTTATCTTGGATATTATGTAGTTTTTTCAAATGAATCATGTTCTTATTACTTCAACAAAAATCAATTAATAAATAGGGTCATAATTAACATAAATGAGTTTTTGAAACAAATATTTTTTTAAACTAATATTATAGTCTTAAAAATATATGATTTAGTCAAATGACATAGAAAATGTTAAAAATGTCACTAATAATCCACTTGAAGTTGTCCAGGAATTTTATAGAAACCATATTAACAATATAGTGTAAAACATACAGCAATCCATGGTAAGAGTTAATTTATTTAACTAATGGTTAAATCCAAAATATAATGTTACATTTGTTAGCTAAACATGTCTAAAACCTATTGGTTGAAAGGATTTAGACCCATAATCATACAATGCTATAAATTTATCACATTGGATATATTATAATTCATAACCAATTTATATTAAATTAATATTTCAAGACGTTCAAAAAGTGCACCTCGGCCCTCTTATAAAAGGTTACCACCTGTGACCTCTAACTCACACATGTCAGGACCTTTGGATAATCCAAATTATTCTGAAATAAGATCCCAAAATCCCTCCCATATTCCTAGATTCATTAACTTGGTAAAAAGGCAATTCAAGAAATTATTTTACCATTAATCTAAAGGAGTTACCTGATTTTGAGGTATCATCCTCTCTCAAGATCCTTTTATTTATTTTCCTTCTCCAACCCCATATCCTAACTTATTCCATTAATTTATAGCAAATAAATTATCCTTAAAATATTATTTTTTTAGGATAAGGGTTCTTCCTACAATTACACACACCTATATCTAATGTATACAAAACATATGGTGTTAGTTTACGGAAAAATTCTACCCCATGAAATGATGATAATTCAATTTTCTCCTACCACATCTCATAGTGGTCATTATGATAAAGGTGTATTTATATATGATATATATTATATTTATATTGCCTTTATTTTTTTGTATTTTATATTTACAACATACCTTTATGATTTCCTAAATGTGTAAATATGATAATTTTATTTAAAGATGTGTGGACTACCACCCACTCTAAGTGATATGAATCATTCATGACATACATGAAACACATAAAGGATGGAGTTAACAAACATATTTAACTCATATAATATATATATTTTAAGAGAATATAATATACATATGTATCATATATTTTTCATTCATTTAATCTCACAATGAAATAAAAGTAGCGTTCAAGAGTACGTATGGCCTACCATCTCCATGAACGGTGCATTTAATTTCGTATATCTAAATTTAATCGAATATTATAAACAAATAATTATTTGATTTAAATTATATTTAAATCATGAATATCATTTTATAGATAATGGACTTATGACAACTTGGATAGTTTCCATCAAAATAATTTCACTTCTAAATAAACTACAAAATATTTACAAAATATAAGATATGAACTGAAATAATTATTGAATTGTAATAACATTATAATAAGTGATATAAAATAAATAATAAACATTAAAAAGGTAATGAATAAAATGGAAATTAACATTCATTTATTGTTTATGAATATATAGAACAACCGAGATATATGAGACTCAAGGTAAGGGACTCCGTCTCAATCTCCATTAAATGAGAAATATTTTTCTTTATAAATGAAATTCATTTATTCAGTATATAATAGACCAATTTATATTTTAATTTAATTCCAAGGTTTTTAAAAAATGATATTGTTTTATGAATTGTTTCTATAAACTTGAATAGGAATGTTTTTTTGATTATGCGGAGACAACAACCATTTTTCTGTCATGACCATTATTTGTTATTTTTATTCCTCTAGAAGCCATAATGTTTAAAAAAAACTAAATACCATATTACACTATTTGGTATTTTAGTATTGAAAATGTTTTTGATAATTAATTTATTATATCAATATATTTAAATGATATCTTATGATTGCGATGTGGAAATATTTTTTTTCCTTATTTATGTGTTTTGATTATGTTATGGTTCTTAAGAATTTCTTATGTATAAGGGTGGTTTGATGATAAACATAGGGTGGGAGAGCACACTATAGCTCTCCAATGATTTATGTAACGTGACAGAGGTAAAGGTTTGGGTTTCTCGAAGGATATTTATTGAATATACTGTGATGGGTATTCCAAATGTACCCGTGACAGTTACTCTATATGTAGTTGTGAAAGATAAAATGTAAGTATGATATGAAATCTATAATCCATATTTATGATTTATGATTTCTATGATGTTTTCATGTTTCTTATGAATTTATGGTTTCGAAAATATTTAATCACTAATATTTTATTTCCTTATTTTATCATTTTCTGAGTTTTTATGTTCATCCAATGTTTTTAAAATATTTTCACAAGGTATAAGGATGATTAATATAAAAAAAGAATTCATGAATAATTTTATCATGAAAATAAATCATGAATTATTTTTTGAAGGGTTTCCTTTGGTAGAGAAAATGGATAATTTTTTGATAGTATTCTCTTATATGATTATAAGATGATATGTATAAATAATGGCCTAATTATTTAATAATCTAAAACTAAAAAGATATTCAATGTGAATTATTTATTTAACTCAATATTATGTAATATTTATGGCTGGTTCCTAATACATAAACCCTCCATAGATTTATTTAGGTAAAATTCTAAAAAGGCTCCCCAAATAAGAACTATACTTCTAAACTATGAGTTTTCAATTCTTTTCTTATTCCACATCATTTTAATTTTCTTAAAATATAATAATATAATAACATCATTATATCTAATATAATGAATTGATATTATATTAGTTTCATAACCTATATCTTTAACACCTTGATATTTTATGAATTAGTTAATTTGATTGAATTTATATCTTCGATAGCTTTTCTTACACGTAACAACGTATCACGAGAAAATATGTTATAACATGAGAATATTATTATTATATGTGGTCAAAAATATTTTTGACTAGTGAGTAAGAATATTAATTAATGAATAATTAGAAATTATTTCTTATATATCAATATAATTATTTTATTTTTTATCAATTATTATTAAATGAAAATAAAAGAAATATATAAAAAAAGAATATTATATTTGGAAGAAGTATTTTTCTATGGGAAATGTTTTTTTATCATAATAAATTAAATATTTAAATATTAGTGACTCATTTTAATGATTTTTATATATAATATGGTAAATAAAAATTCATAAACATTTAAAAAATCTGAATGACCTAAAAATAATTCTAGTTGTGTGTATGAAACCGAATTAGTTTCTGATTTTTTTATGTTTTTCATAGATTAATTAAAATTATTTTAATGTATATATTGGTTAATTATTTTATTAAATTAATTCCACAAATATAAATTAATGTTTAAAATCATCTAAAAAGGTACTTTTAATTTTTTATTCAATTTGAATATTTACCATGGAAAAATATGTTTTGTCATTAAAGGGTAAAAAAAATTAATATTGATCAAAAAAATTGATAGACCATAACATTTATTAATAATTCATTTTGTGTAAATTTAATTCAATACTTATATCCTTATTCTAATAATTTATTTTCTAATGGACTCTTTTCCATGAATATGATATTTATATTATTTTTTAAATAATGTTATGAAGTCCCATTATCTTTGTTTTACTTTTGTTTTATGAATTTAAAAAGGGATAAAAACTCTTTATCGATTATTCATGATATAAATATTGATTCTAATGGAATTATTTTCATGATATATATTTTTTTAGAATTTTACTGATTATATAATTACCTTGAAGCTTAGGAGTCTCTGATGTAGTAATTCTTCGATTAAAAAGTACAATAAATGATTTCAAAAGTATTAAATATAAAATAATATGAGTTATATTAAATTTTATATCAATTTTTTGATTAAAAGGAAATATTATTTCAATATTAATGAATTAGATTAAAATTGAAACTTTTTTATTGTTTGATTTTACATCAAATTATGTGAATAGTGTCTAAATTTTCATTAATGACATTCAATAAAAAATAATATATTATTAATTTTCATAAAAAAATTAAATGAGCAAAAAGGGATAACATATGGTAATAAATATCATCCATTTAAAAATTATGGGTCATTTTGGATTTTTTAGTATTGATACTAAATTTATTTTAATTTAATATTTTATGAGATTCCATTTTTCTCTTCACCATCCATTATTAAAGGATACCCCTTCTTTCTATTATTAAAATCACATTGATCCCTCTATATCAACCATAACCTACCAAATATTATATTAAACATAAGTATACATATTTTTGAAGTCCCAATTTCCCTAAATGAAAAGCTCTATATTCCTTATGAAAGGATCTAAAGGACATCTCACATAATAGTGATTATTTTTATTACATGACCCCTTTAAGTATATTATTTATCCTACATCCAATAAATCTACAGTAATGATCATAGAATAATAAGTAAATTTTAATCAATTGTTCTATTTTTTACTATGGAACTATCATTATCTATAATATTCAAATCAATCGGTAATTGAAAGTATCACTCATGAATATGTTCAGCTTACCACCTCTACGTAGCGATACAATTCATTTTCTTCCATCATCATTCATTGATGGTAATTTTTAATTTTTAAATGATTATATATTCTATTGATGAAAAATTTATTCCACTATAATTATTATATAATATCTAGCTTTCTACCTTGAAAATTGAGGGAAAATAATAACTTCTCTCATGTGATCTTGTTGACTACCACCTCTATGAAGTAATGTAATTATCATTTTATTTCCTAAATAATTAGATGATAAGGCGTATGTATTTCATGAATGTATATTAAATAAATAATATAGAATTTTTTATTTAATGTTGAATTATTATTTATATTTCATTATTTCCATTCATTGAAAATTAAAATAGCATTCATGTGTTTGCAAAACCTACACTCTCCATGAATAGTGTAATTCATATTGTATCTCTATCGTAATTGGATTCCCTCAATATATTTATTAAATTAATATATATGATATGAAAAATAATTTATTATATTATGGTGTAGTTGTATAATAAATATAAATTTATTAAACTGGATGTTATAATGCAGATGATCAAAATGGAACTCAAGGTAAGGGATTTTCGTCTCACTTTTACGTCCGTGTGATAATTTTAGGTTCAAAACATTTTAATTTTTTTGTGGGGTATATAATAATGTTGAATTTATATTAGGATTCATAATATTAATGTTATATGATTTAAAAACTGATCTATTTTTATTTCTTTCTTGTGGGTTTTGATTCAGATGTGACCAAATAATTAAGGGATTTATGTTATAGTCTAATTATTTATCAGGATTTTCCCTCATATAGTTATAATGATAAAATATTATAATCTACCTCTTATGAAACTTATGAATTTTCTAATCCTCATTTTAATTTTTTAAATTTATGTTTACTGTTCATTTTCTCCCCTTAATGAGATAAATATTTTAAAGATATTTTTTTATGTAAAATCAAATTTACATTTCTTTTTAGTAAAAAACTGTTTATTCCATATTTTAATATTATATTTTTTAAAATATGTTATTTTTTATTATCGTATAATTTTTAGATTCATTTTTCATTATTATATAAAAAGGAATATTTTTTCCCTTTTCCAAAAATGGTAATTAATGATTTATTTACAAAAATATAAAGGGATATTTAATTTTAACTGATATGGAGGTAAAATAATTTCATACATTCATGATCACCTAATAATTTTAAGCTTACTTTAAATTTTTCCATTTTTATTTTATAGAAAAAAAATTTCCATTATATTTATAATTATTTATTTAGAATAACTGATTTGAAATTAGAATGATTATTTTCCTCAAGGAATGTTGCATGTGATCTTTCAAAATAATTTTCCATCCAAGATGAGATCCTTTGATTTTACATAGTCCTTACTTGTGTTATGATTCAATGATACCATCCTTATTTGTCACTATATTTTTTTGGTTAACGCTGGACTTTTTTTAGGAAACAAATTCTTTTATTACTGGTTTATCAATGACGATATTATTATGAAACCCATTTATTCTCATTATTTATGATATAATGAACATTTTATGAACTTTTCAAATACATGTTTTATTTTAATTTTATGATGGGAGAAATATATATATCCCTCCAATTCCGAGGGTGATGATTAATGTTCTATGAGATCAATGTGTATATGGGAGGTTATCCCAACCCTAAAAGATAGTCCATAATAAATTATCCGCAGATTAGTGTAGGTACATGGGTTATTATCCCAAGAATAATATGTTATGACTGTATTTGTGGGTGATATTGAAATAATATTTTTAAGCTTATGTGTTTGCAAAAACTCCATGTCTTATGCCAATTTTATTCTCACGTGTCTTATATACATTGAATGAATTTTGATTCACATCATATAAACTAAACGATTTATGCAACAAAATATTATTTTGATCTATGATATACAATTCATGTTTATCAAATGTTAAAGTATTATATACTAACATTATAATAATGTTAGGAGTTTGTAACAATGGATGTCTCAATTTTTACACTTACTAGGAATTAAATTTCACCCTATCATATGTTACAATTTCCCATATTAGTATGAATGGTATTATTTATGTTTTTTAGAATAATGATTGTTTTTATTATAAACTATTTTAGAGATTATAAAATCCACTCATGAACTATATTTTATGAATACATGTTCCAAAAAATGTAGAGATGTCAAATTACGGAATGGATGTCCATGTTATGTTAATAATATCCGTATAATATGATATGATTTTTTTTTATGAAATGTATTTTTATATATAGTAAATATCAAAATAAGTATTTATTAAAATTTTGAAACTATAATGATAAATCATTAGTGAGAACCATTAGGATGAGTCTAAAAATGGATAGAATTAAAAAATCTTTGTTACAGTTATGAATTAACTTGGACGAATATAAGGATTCATAGATTGAATGTAATGTTTCTTGATTTAGTAAATTTATAAATTATTTTTTCATTATTATATGGTTTCCCAATATGATTAATATTTCTCACAGTATATTTTCTTGTGGATGGAAAATAAAAGAATTATGTTATTTCTAAATGAAATGGTAAATGGTTTGATTGTCCTTATAAAAAATGATGGTACGTGAGATACAATGAAGAATATAACTGTTAGGCTCATAAATAATTATCAATATATAAATAATGATGAGGTTCCAAATTAGAGAAGGAGGGAGTGAAATTCTATATAGTCCTTCATGGGTAAACATAAATATTTTTATTAGGCCCACTTATCTACGAATTTCAATTATATAGATCTGTACCATCTAATATATAATTTTGATTTTCCATTTTTCATATCATGAAAATATAATTTTGGATTGGAGAAGTAAATAAATGGTGGAATAATGGTAAAATTATGTAAGAATATGATATTTACTCCATTGATTTTGAAACAATTAAGATATTATTTCTTAACAAAAAACTTCCTGACATTACTCAAAAAAATTGAGGAATATTTTACATAGATAAAGTAAAAGAATGATGAATATATTGGTATATAATGGGAACATTTTAATATACATTTGAGGTATGCTTCAAGAATTATCATCCAACATGAATGAAATGTTGATTAATTCTTTAGTTTCTTAAAACAATGTATTTGAACTGTGTGATTCTTAAGAGAGTTTAGTATCTATGAATAAATAATTTTATTTAATATAAAAATGGAAATGGAGAATTAGTTTTCCATTAAATCAGAATGTTTTAATAAGATAATAAATATGGACTGTAAATTAAATGTTTAAAACCATGTAAGGAATAATAGGATACATCCTTTATTCTCAAAGTGTTTATAGATAACGAATAGAAATATTACTAAGAGGATTTATAAATATTTTCAGTTTTAAATGGAATTTCATCGAGGCACTGAATTCCAAATTGATGGTAATACTTAATCTAAGTGTGTGAATAAATTTTAATATCCATATAATTTTCCACCCTTAGTATTGTGTTTCAAATTAATGTTTTTTGTGCACTATAGTAACCTATTGTTTATCCCGATGGTAAATAATTATGATAGCTATCCAAAACCACATTATCATATATGAAAATTACAACATCATGAGATAAATATTTATAATGAATATTTTGATGATAATTTGGTGAAAGGTATACATAAAAAACGAACTAGAACTACTAATGTCTTATACTATTATGTATTTACCGCCCTATTTATTTTTGAAGAATTTTTTAATGGTATTATTGTACAACATGAATGATTGGATGATTAATTAGTAGTTAAACCCCTTAATGGTACAATGAATACATCTAATTTCTTTCCTTATTATTTGGTTGAAGCTCATGGGAATTTTATTCCAAAATATCATTTTATACAACATATGGTTGAGATTGATGTTATTTTGTGAATGTACTAGCACTTTATAAATAAATTCCATGTAAATTTATATAGAAGGGAATTAAAAATAGTTATTATGATCCATCCTATGATTTTATATTAGTTTAAAGATAAATATGATATTATTATTGAATTCACATTCTTTTTCATTTCCGTTATTCATATTCTAAAGGATCATTCAACTCATATTTTTTGGGTAAAACTAAAAAAAATTATATTCATATTATGTGGGTGTTTCAATTTTTTTTCAAAAAGTGTTTCCTAAACATTAATTGAATCATGGATTTTAGTATTCAATATAAATAATTCTTGGATCAACAAATATTTCTTTGTATCTATATAAAATAGACTTTATTGATTTAACAAAACTGAAAAACAGACTCCATGATAATCATGAAAGGGAATTCATTTGGCCATGTGTGACACCTTCTTTTGCACCATTTAATTAAGTAAAAAAATATGATACACAAATATGGATCTTTATTTGTTATAAAAAACATGACAAGAACACTATGAAAAAATGTTTCCCATACCTCATAATGATTATCTATTTGACCAACAACATGGAGAATAGTATTTTTCCCTGATTAAGATCCATTGTGTATATCATCAATTTATGGTAAACAATTTAGATATATGAAGAAAACCTTTAGGATAGGGTGTAGACACTTTGATTATATAGTGTCTCCTTTTTTTCTTATTAAATACAATATTAGATTCATGGATATAATAATAGAGTTTTTTATAGATTACATTGATCAATTTTTCATAGTATTTATAGAAGATATTATTATATATTGAAATAGTATGGAATAGAAAAAAAATAAATTTATTAATTTAATGAAAACCGTTTTTAAGGATAAGGTGTTGGAAAAATTTTAAAAGATTTAATTTTATACAAAGAAAGTTTCATTTTTGGTTATATAATCTCATATAATGGTATATCTATGTAACCATCAATGATGTGAGCTATTGGAAATTTCCCGAATCAATCTGTGGTTGATGTAATTTTTATCTTCCTTGGTTTGGCTAGATATTATACAAGGTTTGTGGATAATGTTTCAGGGATGTCCAATCCACTCTCCAATTTCCATGGAATGGGATCTAAGATCCATTGTATAGAGGATTTCATGGAATGTTACCTATAAATGATGATAAGTATATTAATAGAACATGTTCTTACGTTAAAATATAGTTGATATGGATTGGTAATATATATTTAGTCATCAAACAACATATTTTGATGTATCCTCATGAATAAAGAAACTATTATAAATTATTTATCACATGAATTTATTTTTAATGAAAAAAATACCCAACTCATGATTCGGGTTTAAATGTGGTGTTTTTTTATTATTGATATAAAGGATTTAAATTTTTGGGGAAATGTGTTGTATAATGAATAATTATGAGAGTTTAAATTATATGTTCACAAAAAAGTGTTGAATATTAACTAGTTAAGATGGTTAGAGATGATTATCAATTATGAATTCATAATAAATTGTCACCCAGAAAAAGAAAACAAGGTAGCAATTATATTTCATATAAATTATCATGATAGCATAACTATTATGTGGATATAAAATTATTATATATTCATATATTTACTAATTCTGGAAATAAAAACAATAAAGGAAGTGGAAAATTATTATCCAGATCTAATGAGTGATATTCCATCTATCCATGTAAAGATTTAAGAGGACATAGAAGATGATGGTGTGTTTTAGAAGTGGGTGGGAAATGATCCCAAGTACATCATTGATTACGATAGAGTGTTAAGAATTTGGAACAGTGTTTGTTTCCCCTCAATTACATTTCTGATGATGTAGTTATTTGATGAATCCCATTTTTTTCATTATATATTCATTGTCGAGGTACCAAAATTTATAATTATTGGAAGTTGTATTTTTGGTGGATCATTATGAATAATGACATTTGATATCTTTTATATTAGTTCTTGATTTTTTATTTGATTAAGGACAAAATGATATTATAACCATTACATATACAGGAGTGTAAATGGGTAAACATCACCATGTATTTTCCCTTTGGACTCCCAAAAATAATTAAAGGGAATAATTCCAAATGATATAAGGTAAATCTAGTCACAAAGTTATCAAAATTAATCTCCCTTATATAATATTTCAATCACGATTTTCTTTTTAGTATATATATTAATGAATTTGTATAGTTTTATAGAGTACTAAATTCCACTGTATTTCATTGGGATATAAGGTATACTTCAAAGAGCTTGAAATGTTTTTAGAATGATTCAGATATAGAATGGTGTTTCTATAGGTAATATCATTCTGAGATATATGGTAAGCACTAAATAAATATTCAAATGATGGTTGATAAGTTGAGAAAATTTTCTATGGTATTTAATGGTTTTCAATATTAAAAAATTCCATTAATGTAATTCTCTTTCAATACTTTAATTGAAAACAATATTAAAATGGCTCATCATGAAGCCCATATGGTGAAAAGTGAAAATCATGAATGTCATGGATTGAATTTGCAGAACATAAGATATTGGGATTCGATAAATATGATAAAATGGAAGAGATGAAAAGATCCATTAAATAGTATATTAGGAAATATCATAATCAACAAAATAATTATGGTTACAATCGTGTGAAATATTTGGAGTTTGATATTGGTGAAAATGTGTTCCTACAAATATTTACTGGGAAGAGGGGTAAGATATTTGGAAATAATTGAAGGCTTCACTCTAGGTATATTAGCCCTTCTAAATTATTGATAATTTTGAGATAGTATCTTATCAATTAGAACATCCACTAACATCGGTCTCAAGATCATGATGAGTTCCATGTATCTTACTTGAGGAAGTATATATCCATTCCATCACATGTTTAGAACAATGAGTTCGTACTGGTGGAGAAAGATCGTTATTATGAGGAATATGTGGTGGAGATTATATATCATAATGGGAGAGTTCAATGAAACATTACCACCTACAAAATGAATGTGTTGTAGTGAAACCACTGCATCAAGGAAGCAATGTTGGAACTCAATTTTATAAAAAAAAAGAGATATCCTCATTTAAAAAAACATAATGAATTTTGAGGGAGAAATTAATTTTATGTGTGTTAAAATGTAACACTTTTAATTTTATGAATATTATTTCAAATAAATAAATTTCTTCGATAGCATGTGTCACGTGCAAAAACAAGTCTAAATAATAGCATTATACAATTAGAATATTATTATAATATGATTCCACTTATCTATTTGTTTTTGTGTAAAAATATTACTAACTAAATTATTAAAATGAATTAGTGAAATAGTTATATAATTAATGTATTGGTTATTAATTAATTATATATGAAAATTAAATTCATTTTAAAATAATGGATCTTTTTATAAAAAAACTATTTTTATGCTCGAAAGTTATTATCATCATATGAAATTAAATTTTTACATATATGTGAGTAACATTAATAAACATTATAAATAATAAATAATATTAATTTTTTTACACAACCATTTAATTTGTAATTGTTAAAAACAATTCTATTGTTTTTATTAATACAATATTTATTTAAAGTAGTTCTTTCACGTTTTCATGAATACATTACTATTATTTTATTTAACATATAGGTATCCAGTTTGATTAAATTATTTCCATAAATAAAATTTAAAATTTCAAAAAAAAATAGGACTAATTTTATAAAATATTAACAGTCACCATGGTAAAATGTTTCAGTTTGAAAAGGAGTAAATGATGTTAATCTCAATTAAAAATAACTGATAAGAATGCAATTTTTCTTTTTAATTATTATTGGATGAATTTAATTTGATCATTATCACATTAAGTAAAAAATATATTTTTTAATGGTCATTTTTCAAAGAAAATTAAATTTATAATATTTAAAACAAATAATGTTTCAAGTTTTCATTATCTTATTTGTAAATATCATCAATGTGTCCACATTAGGAAATTAATTGGTTTTGAGACAATATTGAAATAAAACTGAATAAGAATTAAATTATTTTAAATATTTAAATTTATTTACAAATTTATTATTATATAATGATGTTAATTATTACACAACTCCAATGTCTTATTTCAAAAATTTATAAAATAACAAAGAAATGATAATAAAAAATAACGAAAGAAATATAATTTCACTTAGTTAATGTATTATATGAATTCTATAGAAGAACATGACATATTATTGTTTTATAATGATTTATATTAGTGTTCAAAATTATTATTTATTTCTTTCAATTTATAAAAAATCAATAGTTTAAAAATTGACATTATTTATATTTTAAAAAATAAATATAATATTCAATTACATAAAAAACAAAAAAGTCATAAATATGGATAACGATAACTATATATGGTAGAATATTTATTACCATATAAATTTATAAGCCTTTTTTAATCATTTATAATGAGTTTTAATTCATAATAATTTAATTATTCATGAAATTCCATGTTTTCCCTCTCCCTCCACTATAAAAGAAAACCTATTAGTTCAATTATTAACACATAATTGAGTAATCTAGATCCACCATACCCTATAAATAATTTAATAAAAAACTTATTTATGTTTTAGAGGTCATTATCTCCTCAAAATACTAACCATGTGTTCTTTATGAAACAATCTAATGAAGATATCCTAAAATGGGGGTACTTGTCTTAACAGACCTGTTCCAATTTATTTCTAATTTAACATCATCTTCATATATGAAATTTTAACGAAATATTATATTATCTAACCACAATTTTCTTAAATATAATTTTAAATATTTACATATCATTATCTTCCCAATTTCTATCAGATATGAAGAGGATGTATCACCGTTGAATTTGTGTGGCTAACCATCTCCACATAACTGTAAAAATCATTTTCCATCACCATCATTCATTGATGGTTTTTATGATAGTTTTCAATTTATATATTACTATAAGGAAATAATTAGATTTATTTATTTATAATATCACATCCACTATCTTTATTTCCAGAGTGATGGAAAATTATAGTCATTCTGAAGCATACGTGTGGGCAACCACCTCCACAAAGCGATGTGATTCATGTTTGTTTATGTTTTATATAAATATTATAAAGGATAGATATGATGAATAAGTAATTTTTATAATAAATAATAATTATTGTCATTAGAATATTTATTATTTACATTTTTTTATTCCCATCTATAAAAAATGAAAACAGTGTTCACGCGTACGTGTGACATGTTGTCTCCATGAACAGTGTAATTAATTTTCTTCACAACCATTAAAGATAACATTAAATATATTTATATAAGGAATATATAGGAAAAAATAATCTCTTTTTTAGTAGTTAATTTAATCATTATATTTTTAATGTTATTTTACATGTTACTAGGATGCTTTTGAAGTAAGTAGAACTCAAGGTAATAGATTTTCACCTCACTTTTACATCTTTGAGATTAATTCAATATTCAACAATTTATCTATTATGTGGGATATATAATAATAATAAATGTATTTTATTATGTTTAAAATGGAATTTATGGTAATTAAAAATCCATATAATTTTATATCATTCTTGGGGCATAGGATTCATATTTTTCAAAAGTGGTAAGTGTTTTATGATACAATCTCATTATTAATCAGGATTGTTAATGGGTATATTCTGATGATAAAATATTATTACTTATCTCTTATGAAGCTTAAGAATTTTTCTATCCAGTATTTATTAATTTCTAATACTATTTTTCTTCTCATCTTCCTCAAAAAATGTTCTCAATAGGTTGTAAATATATTTTTAATGTAAATAAACATTATTTATATCTTAAGTAGAAATTTTTTTCATCCTTATACATGTTTCCTTAAAATGTTTTAAAAATGTATTTTAAAATTATAATTTGATATTTAAATTCATTTTTACCATCATTTTAATATTTTAAAAATTATCCAAAGGGAATTTTTTTCATTTTTTGAATGATGTATACTATATTATTTTAAAAAGTGTATTAGAATATTTTAATTTAACTATAAAAAATCAATAGTATTTACCTACATGATATCCTCTCAATGAATATAATATGTCATTAAAATAATCCATGATAATTATAAAATAAAATTATTCCAATAATATTTTATAAATTTTGATATTTAAAGAAGTTGTTTCAATATATTGAGGTGTTTTCCTTTGAAAATGTTGCATGAGATTTTTCAAAATATTTTTCATTATCAGATGACATCCCTTGATGTTAATTATTCCTCACTAGGGTTATTATACAATGATACTATACAACATTATTCTCTCTATGGTTAATGATTATGATGATAATATTTTTATGAAATATCATCCTTTTATATGCGTTATGCTATAATTAAATTCCTATTAAAGTAATTTCTTTTCATAGGATTTTATATGATGAATATTTTATGATCTTGTGGATTAAATGTGTTTGAGTTTTAGTATGTGATTGGTTGGAACAATTTTTCCCTCTAGTTTATTTTTTAACAATTAATTTTTTATGTTATTAAAGGGTAAATGAGAGGTCTTACCAACCACTAAAATGGTACATGGGATGTTATATAGAGCTTGAAATATGTAAATAGGTTGTTAGAACTAGCATATTAATTACTGATGTCTTGTGGGTAGCCTTGAAATAAGGATTTATTTTTATATTAATATTCTAGAATACGATGTCATATAGAAATTTTATGCTCACATTCATAATTTTCTTATATTTTATTGTGATTCATGTCATATGAACTACAATGACTAATGCCAGGACTTTTCATTATGATATATGATATACATTCCATGGATTCAAAATGTTAAAAATTTGTTCTAATACAATTAAGATCTTATTATGCTTATACAATCATAAATATATTACATGTATACCATTTTTGGGAATTAATTACCCCCCATTCTTATGATTCATGTCCACATGATAAAAATAAAGGTATTATGTATTATATGTCTATAAGGTTTCCAGTTATGAATAACTATGTGGGAGACAATGGTGTATACTATTAAACCTATAGTTTATGTAGAGACCCGAAACCTGTCGTACATTGACATTACATTACTTTTGCGGAATACTTAGTACATAACAAAAACACACACACAAGGACCGTAATAGTTTAGTGTCTTTGGAAACTCGGAATATAATCTTCTAATCGTGGTGAAAGATCTTCAAAATCTCCCATAAATATCTTCCTTTTTTTTACCTAAAACCTTTCTTTATATCCTGGGGAAAAGAAAACATAAAAGTGTGAGCTCAAATGCTCAGTAAGGGTATACAAAAGAAATAAAAATCATATCATATATTTTTGAAAATCATAACCTGCAAAAGAGATCATAATATCTTAACATGGAACAAATCATAGAAGTGAAAATGAGATCACCATAATCATAACATGAAACTTGAAACTTTGTGGCATGCACACATAATCATGGAAAATCATTTCTTGTTAGTCATGACTCATTTCCAAGACTATCTTAGTGGACACAGTCCCTTTCTGAACCGAGTTCACTCCTCGTTTCAGTCCTGTATCACTGAACCGAAATAACCTTCCGTTCCAGCCATGTCTATCTCATGAGATATAAAATCATTACCCAATGCATTGGAGGGAGATATAGGTCCCACCCATCTCATAATGAGACCATTCTTATGTGTGCCACAAAATCATAAATCATACATCATTGCATAACCCGTGTAATAAAAATGGGATTCTTAAACAACATGACATCATAAAACCATTCATATAAGATAAAGGAATTCATAAACATAATTCCATCACAACATAGTCAAATCAATGTAAAAATATGGATAGAAACAGAACCCTTTATTATCTTAGATGGAAAATTATTTTGATAAAACACTTGAATTGAATTCTTGAGGAAAATATCATTTCTTCTTCAAAATCAATTTCTTTTCACAAAACATCGTGAAATTTTAAAAGAAAGAGATTTTATTGAAAATAGTCATGAAATATTTTAGAGGAAGCTTCATGAAAATAAGGCTTTACAAAACAGTAGAAATCCGTTCGTGCCGTATAAGTTATAAAAAACATTCTTCGTACTTTTGTCGGAAAAGTCAAAAAGTACCTCGTATGAAAAACGACAAAAGATTCCTTTCATACTTATTACTAAAAACTCACCGAAGGGTAAAAATGGATTTAAACAATTTTATGTGGATGGAAATAATATTACATATTGAGTAAACATGGATGTGGATGATAAAATACACCCCAGTAAATACTTACTAATAAACAATCTCGGATAAAAATGAGATTGTGATATTTCCCTTACCTTAGGTCCGATTTGCTTCATATGTGTCCGAACCTCCTGTATAATGATTTAAATAATGTCATTGACTTATTATAAAATCATATTCATTATTATGATATCATATATGGTTCACTTATGACATTATATTACCCGTTCTTTTGTAATTTCCATGTTAAAGAAGCGTTTTGGGTAAAATCGTTTCATTTATCGTAGGTGTTTTGACTTGTTGTTCTTGACATTATTATTACTTATATCATGATTTAATTACTTCCAGAATATAAAATTTGATTTATATATCATATATATTCAGTATATATATATATAATAGATAGATAAATAAAATGAAAAATACCGTTCATGGAGACGGTAGTCCGTACGTACGCATGAACGCTGTTTTCCATTCCTTATTGTCTTGAAATGGAAGTAAGTAGATGACATTCATATATATATATACATAATCCAGTAGCTTTATAATGTCATATATTTCATTATTATTTCTTATATATACTTTATAATCATTCTTAAATGGTTAACATGGAGAATGAATCTCATCGCGTCGTGGAGACGGTAGTCCGTACGTACGCACGAGCGATGATATCATTTTCATAAATATTGAATTGAATCGGAGTGGATTATACAATATATCAGAATCAATATGATGTTGTAATAACTATGTATAGTTATTCTTTACACCATTATACCCATCCATGTAAGGTGGTGGTGGAAAATAGATTACACCACGGCGTGGAGACGGTATTCCGTACGTACGCACGCGCAGTGATTTCTTTTTCCGTAGGATGGATAGATGGTGAAATAGGGTTGTTTCATACTTATAATAACATATCAGAATATGAGTGATACTGATGTTATTACTTCATAATGAAACAACCTAAGAAGAATAAGTGGAAGAATAAACAAAGATGAAAGAATTGGTAACGGTAATTACCTCTTCTTTGAAGTGCCTCTTTGAGACCTCCTCTTAGGGCACTAAAATTGGTCTTTGAGGAAGACCAGAACCTCTAGGATGTTTCTAGGGAATTGGAGAAGAGATTTTGGCAGGGGTTGGCCGAGCTTGAGTGCTCAAATTGGTGTTAGGAGGAGGGGGAGGAGGTGCCCTTTTATAAGGGAGGAGATGGGCACCTTAGGAATTCTTAAAAATATTAATTTATAATAAATCTAACCCCACTTAAAAACCTCCAAAAATGACTCATATTCAAATATTAGATGAGATAGGGTTGTAATCTCATCAACCAATCAAATTTAGACATGTTTGGATCTTATTTTAAACCTTATCATTTTGATTTATCCTTATTTAATCTATTTAAGTTTATTTGTGGTAATAAAATTCTAAATTTTAAATTATAACAAATAATTACTTATTTGTTGTGAATTTTCCATAATTTTTTACTTTATAACATTATATACCATATAAATATAAATTTATAATTTTTAAATATTTTTGTGATTTTTAAACAATTTTATAATATGTTATTTTTGTAAAATAACAATAGTGTCAATTTTGACACTATTCATTTATCTGAATTTAAATAAAATATATACAGAAGATATGTTCGAACTAAAAGCTTTAATAAATTAATAAAAGTTCATATGTATCTATAAAATTAGTGTATCACATTAAATAGTTCATATAATATTTATTTTATTATTTTTAAAACCATTTATTTGGTTTATCTCTTAATAAAATAATTACTACATCATTTTTGTATAATTATTTAATATACTTATTTGTTGTATAAAATTTAAAATAAAATTCAATGATGAATATAAATATATTAACTTTCACAATAATACTTTTACTCGAATTTATCATCTCAAAATCACAATATTTAAATTGTTATATTTATTAAATTATGAAGGTGACAACTTTGGCATCATTTAAAATAAAATAATATAAGTGTCATAATCACTTTTATAAGGATCCAAATGGTCAAATATTCTACCATTGGATGCTTATGGTTTACATTTACATTTCCAATAAGTTTTGGTTAGGTATTTGTGCATTTTATGGTCACTATTAGTTTAAAAAAACATTATTCTTGATTTTTCACTAGATAAACAATTTCTGCATCACTATTGTGTCATAATTAATGATAATTATTTAATCCCTAAAAATTATAAATAAATTTATATGATGTAGATAATTTCATTAGCTTTCTGTAGACTATTCATGTTCGAAGTTTCATGAAGTTTATCACTAAATTAAAATTAATATACTTATAAAATTTAAGAGAGTGACATGTTGTCACTTTCTTTGGTTTTAATAATAATTAAGTTATTTTCATGGAAAAATGTTCATTAAATGATTCTAATCTGACCCTTAGGTGATATGGGTCGACTTTTAGTCATCCAATAGGATTTTTACATTTGTTAGGGTAATTTTAAAATATTATATTTACCCTTAATTACCCGATTTACCTTTAACTATGGTAAATAAAATTTACCGTAGTTACTATTCATAATTCCCAAAAATAAAAAGTAGCTTATTAAAATAATTTGGACCCACTGATTCCAAATATGGAATCCATTTTTTAAAATTCCATACACAGAAGTTGCAGAAATTAAATTAAAATTAATCCCGTTGTCGAATAAAAAATGGGTTTTTGTTTAAAACATTGCAAAAGATTGAATTGATTTAACCTACGAATTTAAGGTAAAATCAATGCTAATGACATACATTATATTAAATGGTAAAAATATATTCTATTTATACTTTAAAACCATTCAATATTATAATTTAACCACATAAGATATTACGATGAAAAAAGTTGTTTTTAATTAAAATATAGCGTGTTTTTACTATTCATTAAAATGTGAAAGTTACCAGAATAATATGAAAATTTTTTCCAAAGTAAATTTTTATTTCTTGATTCCAAAGAAGAATTTTATTTTGTCAAATGGAACTTATAAACATGTCAAAAAAATAGATTAAAGTGGGTGCGCCATCAAAAGGTGGCAAAACTGCATTTTTTTTTGAAAAATACTTATTTTACCCGAAAAATTTATTTTGTTCTTATACCATGTTCTAGAAATGTGTAAGATGAATAATAATGTTATAAAATTCAAAATTTAGTTAATACTATTCATAACGGCTAGTTCATGACAATATTATAATAATATAACATTGTTTATTAAAACCCGGTATTGTGTACAGCACACGCTATCGAGGAAGGTCGCGATTGCGTGTAATGCAAGCCAAGTCAGGGTTGCGTGTTGTGAAATAATCCTTCGTTGTTTCGTATAACAGAATCCAACCATATTTCATTTATACATTTAATATATATATATATATATACTCAATGTTGCGTAGAATAACTATTATCAAAATTGTGTGTAACACGGTCCAAGAATAGTGTTGCGTATACTGCAAGCTAATACGGTGTTGCGTATAGCGCAAGGTAATCTTGGTGTAGAATACAACATAAGACATTAATGAAATTAAAATAATATTTTTCATAAAATCTCGGGGTGTTACATTCTACCCCCCTTAAAATGAATTTCGCCCTCGAAATTCGTCGGGGTTATAAATGGCTTACTATTTGAAAGTTTCTTTGATAGAAACCCACATCGTAAAAAGGAATACCAAAACTAATCTTTTAAAAAAAAAGTATGAAACGTAACAGTTACCCAAATAAACTAATCGCTGGGTTTCCACATAGGTGAAAATATGGATATGGAAGAGAAATCTAACCATCATGTTCTGATGGAGAGTGGTAGAGAACATGGCTATGGAAAAGCTAGCAATCACAAAGCCATAAATTTGTGATGATCTAGGGTACCATCTGATTCATCGGATATAAGGGCTCTAGGACAACATTTTTGGTTTTCAAGATCATTTCCCTAAAGTTGAAAATTTGAATTACAATAAATACTTACTTTATTTTGGTACAATCTCACTGTTGTTCATGCCTTGAACAATTTCCACTTCATCTCTTAAATAAATGAAGTTGAATTTGTTATTCGTGAAGTGTTAGCAGATCATGTGATAGAATGACGGGTCATTCCATCTGTCTCAAACAAAAGGTTAGAAAAAATTATATACATAAGTCGATCTATAGTGAGATTAATCATATATGGATCCTAAAAAGAACTTATACTTCACATATCATACTGCTTAATATAATAAAACTAGTTTTCTACTAAACAGGGACTTCCTGTAGGTCAGTGGTAGGCGATAAAGGCCAGTCGCACTTCGGTTGTGGGTTCGATTCCCACAGCCTTGTCCGAAGCGATGGGCTGTCGCCCGTCCTGCAGGTTGTCCTTTTTATAAAACTATATTACTATAACATCCCATAAATAATATCGAAAAAACTTCTATCCTTAAACAATACTAACTTATGTCCAACATAATCCATTCCAATCTTTAGGCTTATCCATAATACTGCAGTCCATTCTCATAACATAGTGAAAACGATTACCAGAGATTTAATACCATCGTTGATCCCCATATATCATAAGATATATCTTGTTGGTCACATTCCAAACATTCAAAGGCCTTTATCTTGTACTCTCTTGAATACCCATTGAACCATAGTGAAAACTTGAATGCAGTTAAAAGTTAACACTTTTCACATACCGAAATCCTCAAAATTCTATATACTCAAACCATGATATCACTTAGTCCTTATATCAATCATGAGCTCATGAATACTATCAAACATTTAATTTTCTCCTTATCCCTTCATTATGCGCATATCATCTACATTCCAAAAATATCTGAATCACTTTTCATGGTTACCAGTACCTTAAAATTATTGAAAACCACGATAGACCAATACATAAATATTTCAGTACACCATAAAAGTACCTCAACAACATTATTCTTGAATACCAATACAAACACTTTAGTCCATCCACTTCAATGATTGTCCTGGAATAATTCCTTCCTTGATTTTGAAGTAACTTTTTAGGTCAGGGCATTGAGTTGGGTAATGCCCATGTTCTCCACAAATAAGACATTGAACTCCATAACAATCTGTTACTCTATGACACTTTTCTCCACACAGATAACATCGGTCCCTCCATTTGAGGTATTCCTCAAGGTTCTTCTTCCCTTCTTTAGAAATCTCAATCTTCCTTTCTTTATGCTCCTCAACATGTGAACATGCATAATAGTTTATCTTCCTCTTCATTGGTGAATTAGGCATACCACTAAATTTCACCTTGTTAATCATATATCGCGATGACTGATTCGGCATAATCACAATATCTTTATCTCTAGGCATTACACAATTTTGTTGCTCATAGTCACCAATTTGTCCATTGGATTCAATGTTAACCGAATTCCTTTTGGTTCCCTCCATTAACTAAAACACAAAAAGAATTCTGTGAGAGGCGAAATCATGCTAGGGAAGACAACATAGTAAAGGGGGAGTAACCTCAATATCTAACATCTTAGGTTTAAATTCTAATATCATTAGCGCAATTCTAGGACTATAACCTATACGTATACTTAACCTTAGAGACATCCCTAGACATACCGTAGAAATATCTCTAGGGATCTCACTAACGTTTTCGCATCCTAGTTTCCAAAGGTTGACTAAACCTTTCCTCTGATACCAATTGTAGAGACCCATATCTTGACGTACATTGACATTACATTACTTTTACAGAATACTTAGTACATAACAAAAACACACACACAAGGACCGTAATAGTTTAGTGTCTTTGGAAACTCGGAATATAATCTTCTAATCGTGGTGAAAGATCCTCAAAATCTCTCATAAATATCTTCCTTTTTTTTACCTAAAACCTTTCTTTATATCCCGGGGAAAAGAAAACATAAAAGTGTGAGCTCAAATGCTCAGTAAGGGTATACAAAAGAAATAAAAATCATATCATATCTTTTTGAAAATCATAACCTGCAAAAGAGATCATAATATCTTAACATGGAACAAATCATAGAAGTGAAAATGAGATCACCATAATCATAACATGAAACTTGAAACTTTATGGCATGCACACATAATCATGGAAAATCATTTCTTGTTAGTCATGACTCATTGCCAAGACTATCTTAGTGGACACAGTCCCTTTCTGAACCGAGTTCACTCCCCGTTTCAGTCCTGTATCACTGAACCGAAATAACCTTCCGTTCCAGCCATGTCAATCTCATGAGATATAAAATCATTACCCAATGCATTGGAGGGAGATATAGGTCGCACCCATCTCATAATGAGACCATTCTTATGTGTGCCACAAAATCATAAATCATACATCATTGCATAACCCGTGTAATAAAAATGGGATTCTTAAACAACATGACATCCTAAAACCATTCATATAAGATAAAGGAATTCATAAACATAATTCCATCACAACATAGTCAAATCAATGTAAAAATATGGATAGAAACAGAACCCTTTATTATCTTAGATGGAAAATTATTTTGATAAAACGCTTGAATTGAATTCTTGAGGAAAATATCCTTTCTTCTTCAAAATCAATTTCTTTTCACAAAACATCGTGAAATTTTAAAAGAAAGAGATTTTATTGAAAATAGTCATGAAATATTTTAGAGGAAGCTTCATGAAAATAAGGCTTTATAAAACAGTAGAAATCCGTTCGTGCCGTATAAGTTATAAAAAAAATTCTTCGTACTTTTGTCGGAAAAGTCAAAAAGTACCTCGTGCGAAAAACGACAAAAGATTCCTTTCATACGTATTACTAAAAACTCACCGAAGGGTAAAAATGGATTTAAACAATTTTAGGTGGATGGAAATAATATTACATATTGAGTAAACATGGATGTGGATGATAAAATACACCCCAGTAAATACTTACGAATAAACAATCTCGGATAAAAATGAGATTGTGATATTTCCCTTACCTTAGGTCCGATTTGCTTCGTATGTGTCCGAACCTCCTGTATAATGATTTAAATAATGTCATTGACTTATTATAAAATCATATTCATTGTTATGATATCATATATGGTTCACTTATGACATTATATTACCCTTTCTTTTGTAATTTCCATGTTAAAGAAGCGTTTTGGGTAAAATCGTTTCATTTATCGTAGGTGTTTTGACTTGTTGTTCTTGACATTATTATTACTTATATCATGATTTACTTACTTCCAGAATATAAAATTTGATTTATATATCATATATATTCAGTATATATATATATATAATAGATAGATAAATAAAATGAAAAACACCGTTCATGGAGACGGTAGTCCGTACGTACGCATGAACGCTGTTTTCCATTCCTTATTGTCTTGAAATGGAAGTAAGTAGATGACATACATATATATATATATACATAATCTAGTAGCTTTATAATGTCATATATTTCATTATTATTTCTTATATATACTTTATAATCATTCTTAAATGGTTAACATGGAGAATGAATCTCATCGCGTCGTGGAGACGGTAGTCCGTACGTACGCACGAGAGATGATATCATTTTCATAAATATTGAATTGAATCGGAGTGGATTATACAATATATCAGAATCAATATGATGTTGTAATAACTATGTATAGTTATTCTTTACACCATTATACCCATCCATGTAAGGTGGTGGTGGAAAATAGATTACACCACGGCGTGGAGACGGTATTCCGTACGTACGCACGCGCAGTGATTTCTTTTTCCGTAGGATGGATAGATGGTGAAATAGGGTTGTTTCATACTTATAATAACATATCAGAATATGAGTGATACTGATGTTATTACTTCATAATGAAACAACCTAAGAAGAATAAGTGGAAGAAGAAATAAAGATGAAAGAATTGGTAACGGTAATTACCTCTTCTTTGAAGCACCTCTTTGAGACCTCCTCTTAGGGCACTAAAATTGGTCTTTGAGGAAGACCAGAACCTCTAGGATGTTTCTAGGGAAGTGGAGAAGAGATTTTGGCAGGGGTTGGCCGAGCTTGAGTGCTCAAATTGGTGTTATGATGAGGGGGAGGAGGTGCCCTTTTATAAGGGAGGAGAGGGGCACCTTAGGAATTCTTAAAAATATTAATTTATAATAAATCTAACCCCACATAAAAACCTCCAAAAATGACTCATATTCAAATATTAGATGAGATAGGGTTGTAATCTCATCAACCAATCAAATTTAGACATGTTTGGATCTTATTTTAAACCTTATCATTTTGATTTATCCTTATTTAATCTATTTAAGTTTATTTGTGGTAATAAAATTCTAAATTTTAAATTATAACAAATAATTACTTATTTGTTGTGAATTTTCCAAAATTTTTTACTTTATAACATTATAGACCATATAAATATAAATTTATAATTTTTAAATATTTTTGTGATTTTTAAACAATTTTATAATATGTTATTTTTGTAAAATAACAATAGTGTCAATTTTGACACTATTCATTTATCTGAATTTAAATAAAATATATACAGAAGATATGTTCGAAATAAAAGCTTTAATATATTAATAAAATGTCATATGTATCTATAAAATTAGTGTATCACATTAAATAGTTCATATAATATTTATTTTATTATTTTTAAAACCATTTATTTGGTTTATCTCTTAATAAAATAATTACTACATCATTTTTGTATAATTATTTAATATACTTATTTGTTGTATAAAATTTAAAATAAAATTCTATGATGAAGCTAAATATATTACCTTTCACAATAATACTTTTACTCGAATTTATCATCTTAAAATAACAATATTTAAATTGTTATATTTATTAAATTATGAAGGTGACAACTTTGGCATCATTTAAAATAAAATAATATAAGTGTCATAATCGATTTTATAAGGATCCAAATGGTCAAATATTCTACCATTGGATGCTTATGGTTTACATTTACATGTCCAATAAGTTTTGGTTAGGTATTTGTGCATTTTATGGTCACTATTAGTTTAAAAAAACATTATTCTTGATTTTTCACTAGATAAACAATTTCTGCATCACTATTTTGTCATAATTAATGATAATTATTTAATCCCTAAAAATTATAAATAAATTTATATGATGTAGATAATTTCATTATCTTTCTGTAGACTATTCATGTTCGAAGTTTCATGAAGTTTATCACTAAATTAAAATTAATATACTTATAAAATATAAGAGAGTGACATGTTGTCACTTTCATTGGTTTTAATAATAATTAAGTTATTTTCATGGACAAATGTTCATTAAATGATTCTAATCTGACACTTAGGTGATATGGGTCGACATTTAGTCATCCAATAGGATTTTTAAATTTGTTAGGGTAATTTTAAAATATTATATTTACCCTTAATTACCCGATTTACCTTTAACTATGGTAAATAAAATTTACCGTAGTTACTATTCATAATTCCCAAAAATAAAAAGTAGCTTATTAAAATAATTTGGCCCTACTGATTCCAAATATGGTATCCATTTTTTAAAATTCCATACACAGAAGTTGCAGAAATTAAATTAAAATTAATCTCGTTGTCGAATAAAAACGGGTTTTTGTTTAAAACATTGCAAAAGATTGAATTGATTTAACCTACGAATTCAAGGTAAAATCAATGCTAATGACATACATTATATTAAATGGTAAAAATATATTCTATTCATACTTTAAAACCATTCAATATTATAATTTAACCACATAAGATATTACGATGAAAAAAGTTGTTTTTAATTAAAATATAGCGTGTTTTTACTATTCATTAAAATGTGAAAGTTACCAGAATAATATGAAAAAATTATCCAAAGTAAATTTTTATTTCTTGATTCCAAAGAAGAATTTTATTTTGTCAAATTGAACTTATAAAAATGTCAAAAAAATAGATTAAAGTGGGTGCGCCATCAAAAGGCGGCAAAACTGCTTTTTTTTTTGAAAAACACTTATTTTACCCGAAAAATTTATTTTGTTCTTATACCATGTTCTAGAAATGTGTAAGATGAATAATAATGTTATAAAATTAAAAATTTAGTTAATACTATTCATAACGGCTAGTTCATGACAATATTATAATAATATAACATTGTTTATTAAAACCCGGTATTGTGTACAGCACACGCTATCGAGGAAGGTCGCGATTACGTGTAATGCAAGCCATGTCAGGGTTGCGTGTTGTGAAAGAATCCTTCGTTGTTTCGTATAACAGAATCCAACCATATTTCATTTATACATTTAATATTTATATATATATATACTCAATGTTGCGTAGAATAACTATTATCAAAATTGTGTGTAACACGGTCCAAGAATAGTGTTGCGTATACTGCAAGCTAATACGGTGTTGCGTATAGCGCAAGGTAATCTTGGTATAGAATACAACATAAGACATTAATGAAATTAAAATAATATTTTTCATAAAATCTCGGTGTGTTACAGTTTAGGTATCTATGTTTCCAATGGAACAGGACCAATAAAATTCAGAAATATTTCATCATATTATTTATATTATATTAATATTAGAAGTTATATTTATCTATTAATATTATGAATCACTATAAAATATATACCCTATTCCATCAAAAAGGGAAACAATATTATCACTCATGTCTACAGTGGACTACAACCACACTAACTGATATAACATTTTCCCATCATTACAACTAACTAATAACTATAATTATGGAATTATAATTATTATAATATTTTTATGACATAATTATACTTATAAATTATATTATAACAACAATATTATCACCTTATAATCTATTAGGAAATGATAACATCTCTCATTTCGTTATTTGAAGTACAACCTCCATGAAACGATGCAATATTATTTTTAGTTTATTTTTTCATGGCTTGTAATAAATATAAATATAAATATTATATATGATATCAATGGTATAAAAATTATTCTTTAACTTATATTTAATATATACATATATTTCATTAATATTTAATAAAAATTGAAACATTTTTCATGCATGTGTTGATCCTACCATCTCTGTTAACAGTGAACCTAAATTTTTTCCATAACAATTATAGATGAATTTCAATTTGTATAAAAAGTTTATACTTGATTTATAAGCATGGATATAATTCTTAAGAATATGGGAAATGATCATTGTAGATGGATGGAAACTAACATGACAAAACATACAAAAAAAATTATTTGTCACATGAAATTGGTAATTTAAAAATCAAGTTTTAATAAAGAGGTGCTAAAATGTCATATAAAAAGAACATATTTTATGAACATATGTGTAATTTTGTAAAAAATTTATTAAAAATTTATTATTTTTATTCCAATGGTATGAATGTGTATGAAGAATGATGATACATAAGGTAATTAATTTTCATTTCTATTTTATTTCTGTGAGATACATTGTATATTCACCACTAGATACATTTATGTGGTGTATATACTGGTAATGAATGGATTTCAAAATGGTTATTATGAATTAGTTAATTATATAATTAAAAATATAAGGTTATTTATTTTATGGTTATTATGATTTAGGTGTCACCATAGTGGTAAAGATTTTATATTTCAATATCATTGTTTATTAGGGTTATATATGAATAGTTTTCTAATGAAAAAGTAATATAATTTATCTCTCATGAAATTAATTTAATATTATTCTCCTTCGGTTGTATTTGGATAATAATTTTTTCACATTAATTTAAAACTATAATAACGTTGGATACTAAAATTAATTTTAATGAAAAATATACTTTATTTATGTCTTAAGTTGAAATTAATTTGTATTCATTATCTATGATTTCAAAAAAATCTTTTAAAGATAGTTTAAACTATTCTATATTGATTGTTTACAGGAAATTATACAAATTTTTTATAAAAAGACCCATGGTTTTCATATATATATATTGAATATTATACGATAAATATTCAATACATTAAACTAACACACAACTGAGGACCATAATAGGATAGTGCCTTTTGGAATCATGGAATTCAATATTCTAATATGGTGAATGAAATAAATTATTTCCCATAAATTTTATCCAATTTATTAATATCCATAAAAATACCATACAAAAAACAATTCTTCATAATACGGGGAATGAAAACAGAAGAAATTTTGAGCTTATAATATAAGGCCCCAGCCTTAAACCTTACTTAATATTGAATTAAATGAATAATTTACATTGAGGATCTTTTCAGGTTTAGAGTTTAAGAGAATTAGAACATAACTATTACATCACAAAAGATTACAAAGTAGACACTTCTACTAAGTTTCCATAATAAAAAAAACTATTAAAAAGAAACATGTCTAGTTCCATGTTTTCTATAGCATGACATTCCCTTGATCCCATCCTTGACCATATTCCACATTAATTCCTGTGAAAAACATTTCAAAAAAAAACTTGGGGTGAGCATAAAAAGCTCAGTAAGGGATACACAAATAATGAAAACTGTTAGTTTTTCAAAAATCAAGTAAACCATGTATACTCTATCAAAGTAATACCTTCACCTTCATGAAGTAGTAAAAATTGTTCACTTAATAATGTATCATTGCTTACCTTTTTGTAACCGAAGGATTACCATAAAACCCATATAAAGAACACATAACATATATAAAGGTAACTTGGGACATAAACATACTTAAGTGGAATAACCATACAGTCGACTTCCACACATATCACTTAATGGAATAGCCATATGGCCAATTTCCATACATACTTAATGGAATAGCCATACGGCCGAATTCCATACCGAATGCATTAGAGGTTATAACATAACCACCTGTCCTGGTATTCACAGCACCACCCATCATATGGTTTATCACGTAACCACCCGTCAAATGTCCAAGTACCAATATAAAATCATAAAACATAAAACCAATATAAAGTAATGAAAAAATTTCCACATTTCAATAACAATATATCATAATATAATCCTTTATCAAAACCAATTTCAATACCAAAATACATAAAAGAGTATATGGTATTTATTTTATTTTAAAAACATTATGGCTTTTTGAGGAAGCCAAAGACCAAATAATACTCGCGGCGGCGGAAAAAGACTTTGTCACCGTGTACGTTAAAAAAACATTCGTTTTTTGTCATTTAGTAAAACGCTTCGTAGAAAAAGATTCCTTTTGTATAAAAGTAAAATTCAAAGGGTTTTATACACCGTATAAAATAAAGTTGTGTATAAAATGAAATATGCCTCAATGAAAGGAGATTGAGACGAAGTCCCTTACCTCGGGTCTGACTTGACTCGATCATTCTTTAACATCCTGAATAATAAACTTGAGTTAATATATACTTGAGTAAGAACATTTTTAAAGTTCATTATTCCATTTATATCAATTATTTCCATGTTATAAACATTATGTAACCATTTAAGTTAATAATGTTTGTTTTTTCGATATTTGCTTCTTAAGTCGAAAGTGGACTTCTTACAATTACATGTTGTTTGTGTGGTCAAAGGTTCTTTATATCCAGAATGACATTCCTGATTTGGATATCATATATATCATATATATCCAGCATATTCATTTATTTATAATATTACATAATCATTTAGAGGTAAGAAATGAAATGCACCGTTCATGGAGACGGTAAGCCGTACGTATGCATGAATGCTACTTTAATTTCTTTGTCATATTAATGGAATTAAAACTCAATGGGAGGTATGTATATTTTAATTCAAGAATTATATTCATCATTTATATATATAATTCATTATATATATCAATTATATACATGTAATTTTAATAGTACATTACATTTTGGTATAAGAAATGAAATGCACTGTTCATGGTGACGGTAAGCCGTACGTATGCATGAACGCTACTTTCATTTCTATCTCATACATTAATGGAAAGAAATAATAATTATATAGAGGTATATTATAATTCCAGTATAACATCATATATAATAACTTTAAATCCATCCTTTACACGTCCCACATATGGCATTAACGAATCACATCACTTTGAGGGGGCGGTAGTCCGCACTTCCTTAAATGAAGATATCGTGTTTACCCATAATGGAAACCATAAACGTATGCCCAAAATGAAAAATAAAGAAGCTTAAGGAAAACATAAATATATTATATATCATATATAAATATATTGTCATCTTAATTGCCACCATTGATGGTGTTAAAAGAATGTTGAACAATCATCGTTTCGGGAGGCAGAAATTCTCCATCCACAGAAACAGTATGTTCTTTAACCATTAGATGTAGGTGTGTGTAAGTGTAGCTTGAATAATTCTTATAACAACATCCTATTATATGGAGGATACTGTAGTTGTTACAAAAGAAAAGAATAAAAAGAGTTTAGGGGGTTGGAGAAGAAAAATAAAAAAAAGGACTCAAAAGAAGACATTACCTTAAAATTGGGTAACTCCCTTTGGTTTGAGCTCAAAGGCTTCCTTGGGAAGACATATGCCCAAATTTAGGCTTCAAAGAGTAATAGAGGGATGTGGAGAGCCAAAATGGGCAGGGGTTGGCCGATCCAAAGGCTTTGGGAGTGTGGGTAAGGAGGTAGAGGTGGGGGCCTTTTATAAGAGGAGAGGAGGGGCACTCTTGGAAAGTAAAGAAAAGTCACTTTATTTTAAAATGGTATTCGGATTTAAGAGGTACCACATTGATTTATTTTGAGGATAAGGTGATAAGGGTTCTAAATACAATCATCCAATAGGTTTTGGACAAGTGTAGTTCTTAGATATTACATTATCTTTCCATTTTATTTAAATCGTTAAATAATGAGGTCATCGCTTCATAACCATGATGTCATAAATAATTTAATTTATTTAATATCTAAAATTTTTGAAAAAATACTAAAATGTAGGAAATAGTTTTAGCTTTCCAATGACAATTTATAGTCAAATATCTTACTTGTATAACCCCATGTAAAAATTGTTTTAGTAAAACATCTCATGTGTGTGTCATTTTTACTTTAACATTAAATAAAATGTTATTTATGTCATTTCCCAACCAAAGTGGATCCATGGGGTCCCCAAGTTGACCCATGGCTTTTCTTGGTCGGCCATGACACATACAATAAGGGTTGGACATGTGTCAAGCTCATCTCATATTATTAAAACATTATTTTTACCTTAAACTACACTAGTTACCTCTAATCGCGATTAAAAACATAATAAGTTACTATTCACCAAAAAATTATTTTAATCTCATTAAACCACATTTTACTTCTTAATGACAACCATGTATGTCGGATTTTTGAAATTCAAAACACAGAAGTGGTAAAATTTCATTTAAACGAAAAATCAGTATTTATAAGTACCACTTAGTGGTTCACTATTCATCAAAAATTGATGTTTTTCAGAAAAATTCCAAAAATTGACCCTAAGATATATTTGATATTCCGAATTCAAAAATGAAGTCCATTTTAAAAAATTCACAAAATATAAGTTTCATTAATTAATTTAATAATTAATTCCCGCTGTCAGAGCAAATAGCGTGTTTTTATGAAACAATAAGTATCAAAAGATTGACACTAGTTTAAGTCCGATTTCAAAGTGAAATTAATTCAACGACCACTATTGGATTTAATGGTAAAAATATTTTTTAATTTAACTTTAAAACCAATTCAAAAGATAATCTAACCATATAAATAAATTAGATTTAAAAGAGGTTTTGAATTAAAATACAACATTTTACACTATTCATTAAAAAAATGAACTTTTTCGGAAAAATACCAAAAATTTACACAAAGTAAATTTTGATGTCTCGATTACAAAGAAGAGTTTTATTTGGTCAAATAGAATGTATAAGAGTGATCAAAACTGTATTTAATGACGGTTCGCCATCAAAAGGTGATATGTGAACCATTAGTGAAAATTAGCGTATAAATGCCTAAAATTGAATTCTTTCTATATTTTAAGCCTTTATCTTTTATTGGATAAATTTCAAAACATATATAATCATATTATAGTTATTTCTATCCATTCCTGCCATTACAACGGCTACGTGTTAACTAACATTTAAAATAATATTATTTTTCTACTAGTGTGCAATGCAAGTTTTCATAGAAACTCATCATTGTGTATTGAGTACTCTATCGAACGTAGAAACCCCTTTTAATTAAAATTAATATTTAATTCGTAAATATTAATAAATATGAAAATTATTTATTCTTTATTTACCTGGGATGTTACATCCTTCCCCCCTTTTGGGAATTGCGTCCCCGCAATTCTATTCACTTATCAAAATAAGTGGGGGATATTTATCTCTCATAGCATTTTCAGATTCCCACGTTGCCTCTTCAATCACATGGCTTTTCCACAAAACCTTTACCTGATGAATCACTTTATTCCATAACACTTGCTCCCTGTGGTCAAGAATCTGGACTGGTTGTTCTTCATAAGATAGGTTCTTCTCCAGCTGAACTACCTATGGACTCAAAACATGAGATGGATCTGGCATATACATCCTCAACATCAAAACATGAAAAACATTGTGTACCTAAGATCACTACTGGAAATCGGATCATTCCCAACACTTATATACACCCTTTCCCAACAGTTCTCCCAAACCGTTGGGAAAGGGGGGTCTTTCCCAACGGTTTGGGAGAACCGTTGGGAAAGACCCCCCCTTTCCCAACGGTTTGGGAGAACCATTGGGTGGAAATTATCACCTATCCCAACGGTTTTGAAAACCATTGGGATAGGTCTATCCCAACGATTTTGAAAACGGTTGGGATAGCATCTTTGATTTCTTCCAGGTCTACTACCTGAGAACATTATATAAATATAAATTTTAAATAATTATGATAATACATATATATATTTATGAAGTTATGTTTATAAAAGTTATATTAGGTTAGTGGTTAAGGCATTTAATTATAAACGGGGGGCTGTGGGATCAAATCCCACCACATGTATTTTTTGAAATACATATACCAACGGTTTTATAACCGTTGGAATAGATTTTCATATTACTTATACCAACGGTTTTGAAAACTGTTGGGATAGGTCTATACCAACGGTTTTGGGAAAACCGTTGGTATAGACCTATCCCAACGGCTTACTTCGCAACGGTTCTCCAAACCGTTGGTATAGGCTATACCAACGGTTTGGAGGCCTATAACAACGGTTCCAAACCGTTGGTATAGGTTAGTATTCTACTAGTGGATAAACTCGGAGGTAAAGCCACTCGGTAAGCAACTGATCCAACTGTATCTAGAATTTCATATGGTCCAATGATCCTTGGACTCATCTTTCCTTTCTTACCAAATCTCATCACACTTTTCCATGGAGAAACCTTGAGAAAAACATGATCACCTACCTCGAAAGATAGATCCTTCCTCCGGTTATCCGCATAACTCTTCTGCCTGCTCTGACCTATCCTCATGTGCTTCTGAATCAATTAAACCTTTTCTGCCATCTCTTCTTCCAATTCTGGTCCCATCAGGTTCCTTTCACCCACTTCATCCCAAATTGCTAGAGTTCGACACCACTTCCCATATAATGCCTCAAATGGTGCCATCTGTATACTACAATGAAAAATGTTATTATAAGAAAACTCAATCAAAGATATATGTTGGTCCCAACTTCCCTGATAATCCATCGAACAAGCTCGTAGCAAATCCTCCAAGGTTTGAATTGTTCGTTCGAACTGCCCATATGATTGAAGATGAAAAGCTGTACTAAAATTTAATTCAGTAGGACTTTTCAAAAGTTAGAAGTAAAACTGGGATCACGGTCAGATACAATGGAGAGAGGAACTCCATGTAACCTGACTATCTCTTTAAGATACAAATGGGAAAGTTGATCTAGGGAAAAGTATCTCGTATAGAAAGGAAATGAGCGTATTTAGTCAAGCGATCAACAATAACCCAGATTGCATTATTACCTCGAGATGTCCTCGGTAATCCCACAACAAAGTCCATGGATATGTTTTCACATTTCCACTCTGGCACAGGTAAAGGATGAAGCATCCCATTTGGTAACTGTCGCTCTACCTTAACCTGCTGACATGT
The DNA here is from genome assembly GCA_963277665.1 of Viscum album. Taxonomy (NCBI): domain Eukaryota; kingdom Viridiplantae; phylum Streptophyta; class Magnoliopsida; order Santalales; family Viscaceae; genus Viscum; species Viscum album. The sequence goes on from OY728132.1 coordinate 1,346,949,769, forward strand.
CAAACACTTCACAGTAAAATCAACAATATCTTTTTTCCGTCCATCCCACCAGTAGTACTCCCGCAGATCTCTGTACATCTTAATACTGCCAGGATGAACTGAAAACGGAGAACTATGAGCTTCACATAACAACTCTCTCTTCAACTGCGAATCACAAGGCACAGACAATCTCTTCCCAAATCTCAAAACGCAATCATTATCAATGTTAAATTCAAGGAACTTACCTTTCTGAACCAGCTCTACCTTTTTCTACAACTCGCTGTCTTTCTTCTGTGCTTTCTTGATTCTGTCTGATAGAGAAGATTTCACTGATACCTGAAACAAAACAGAAGAACATCCTGCACCAACAACTTCTATGACAATGTTCATCAAATCTTTAACCAAAGGATCACGTTCCAAACACAACATTTCTAATGAGGCATTACGTTTTCGACTTGAAGTATCAGCAACTTTATTTGCTTTTCCCGGATGGTAATGAATTGTACAATCATAATCCATGATTAATTCCAGCCATCTCCTCTGTCTCATGTTCAATTGTTTTTGAGTGAATATATACTTGAAACTTTTGCGATCAGAATATATTTCACACTTTACTCCATAAAATTGATGCCTCCAAATTTTTAAAGTGAAAACAACAGCATGTAATTCCAAATCATGTGTAGTGTAATTTACCTCATGATTTTTCATCTGACGTGAAGCATAAGCAATTACCTGATCATTCTGCATAAGGACACAACCAAGTCCCTTCAACGATGCATCACTGTATATAGCAAACTCACTATTCCTGGAAGGAAGTGCCAAAACAGAAGCATTCACCAATCTTCTTTTCAACTCCTGAAAACAATCATCAAATTCTTTTGTCCAGATGAACTTAACACCCTTATGAGTTAGCTTAGTCATTGGACTAGATAACCGTGAAAACTTTTCAACAAATCTTCGATAGTAACCTGCCATACCAAGAAAACTATGGATCTCGGTTACATTTGTGGGTCTTGGACATTCTTTAACAACTTCTGTTTTATTAGGATCAACAGTTATGCCATATTTTGAAACAATGTGACCCAGGAAAGAAATTTTTTGTAACCAAAACTCACACTTTCTGAATTTTCCATATAGTTTCTTTTCTTTTAAGGTTTGCAAGATAACACTTAAATGAATTACATTCTCCTCTTTAGTTTTATAAAACACCAAAATATCATCCATAAAAACAACCAACATTTTTCACCTGAGTCAACTGAGCCATCACAGCGACAAACTATTTAGTTCTGATTCTGACTATCTCATGATACTGATTTGAAAGGTCATTTCCCTCTGAATGCCTTCTCATAAAATCTGTTCTGTTTCCTCTATGAAAAACCATTATTAACATAGAAATATCATCGGAGAAGCAACATGGTAATCTTTAAATGCTATATCATTTCAATCATACCATAAATTAACTTATAATTTAACATTTTTCTAACTCCTAAAGTTTTCTAAACCGACCTTTGATACCAATATAAGGCCCAGGCCTTAAAACTTACTTAATATTGAATTAAATGAATAATTCACATTGATGATCTTTTCGAGTATAGAGTTTTAGAGAATTAGAACATAACTATTACACCTCAAAAGATTACAAAGTATACACTTCTACTAAGTTTCCATAATAAAAAAACTCTTAAAAAGAAACATGTCTAGTTCAATGTTTTATATAGCATGAAATTCCCTTGATCTCATCCTTGACCTTATTCCACATTAAGTCCTGTGAAAAACATTTCAAAAAAAACTTGGGGTGAGCATAAAAATCTCAGTAAGGGATACACAAAGAATGAAAACTGTTAGTTTTTCAAACATCAAGTAATCCATGTATACTCTATCAAAGTAATACCTTCACCTTCATGAAGTAGTAAAAACTCTTCACGGAATAAACTATCATTACTAACCTTTTTGTAACCAAAGGATTACCATAAAACCCATATAAAGAACACATAACATATATAAAGGGAACTTGGGACATAAACATACTTAAGTGGAATAACCATACAGTCAACTTCCACACATATCACTTAATGGAATAGCCATACGGCCAATTTCCATACATACATAATGGAATAGCCATACGAATGAATTTCATACCCATTGTATTGGAGGTTATAACGTAACCACCCATCCTGGTATTCACGGCACCACCTGTCATATGGTTTATCACATAACCACCCGTCAAATGTCCAAGTACCAATATAAAATCATAAAACATAAAACCAATATAAAGGAATGATAATATTTCCACATTTCCATAAAAATATATCATAATAGAATCCTTTATCAAAACCATTTTCAATACAAAAATACATAAAAGAGTATATGGTATTTATTTCATTTTAAAAACATTACGGCTTGTTGAGGAAGGCAAAGACCAAATAATACTCGCGGCGGCGGAAAAGGTCGTTGTCACCGCGTACGTTAAAAAAACATTCCTTTTTTTCGTTTAGTAAAACACTTTGTAGAAAAAGATTCCTTTTGTATAAAATTAAAAGTAAATGGGTTTTATACACCGTATAAAATAATTTTGTGTATAAAATGAAATATGCCTCAGTGAATGGATATTGAGACGAAGTCCCTTACCTCGGGTCCGACTTGACTCGATCGTTCTTTAACGTCCTGGATAATAAACTTGAGTTAATTTTTACTTGATTAAGAACCTTTTTAATGTTCATTATTCCTTTTATATCACTTATTGCCATGTTATAAACATTATGTAACCATTTAAGTTAATAATGTATGTTTTGTCGATATTTGGTTCTTAAGTCGAAAGTGGACTTTTTACAATTACATGTTGTTCGTGTGGTCAAAGGTTCTTTATATCCAGAATGACATTCCTAATTTCGATATAATATATATCATATATATCCAGAATATACATGTATTTATAATATTACATAATCATTTAGTGGTAAGAAATGAAATGCACCATTCATGGAGACGGTAAGCCCTACGTACGCATGAACGCTACTTTCATTTCATTGTCCTATTAATGGAATTAAAACTAAATGAGAGGTATGAATATTTTAATTCCAGAATTATATTCATAATTTAGATATATAATTCATTATATATATCCATTATATACATGTAATTTTAATAGTACATTACATTTGGGGATAAGAAATAAAATGCACCGTTCATGGAGACGGTAAGCTGTACGTACGCATGAACGCTACTTTCATTTCTATCTCATACTTTAATGGAAAGAAATAATAATGATATATAGGTATATTATATTTCCAGTATAAAAACATATATAATAACTTTAAATCCATCCTTTACACGTCCCACATATTGCAGTAACGAATCACATCACTTTGAGGGGGCGGTAGTCCACACTTCCTTAAATGAAGATATCGTGTTTACCCATAATGGAAACCATAAAGGTATTCCCAAAATTCAAAATACAGAAGATTATGGAAAACATAAAAATATTATTTATCATATATAAATATAGTGTCATCTTAATGGCCACCTTTTAAGGTGTTAAAAGAATGTTGAACAATCATCGTTTCGGGAGGAAGAAATTCGCCATCCACGGAAACAGTATGTTCTTTAACCATTAGATGTAGGTGTGTGTAAGTGTAGCTAGAATACTTCTTATAAAAAAATCCTAGTATATTGAGGATACTGTATTTTTTACAAAAGAAAAGAATAATAAGAGTTTAGGGGGTTGGAGAAGAAAAATAAAACAAAAGGACTCAAAAGAAGACATTACCTTGAAATCGGGTAACTCCCTTTAGTTTGAGCTCAAAGTCTTCCATGGGAAAACTTATTCCCAAAGTGAGGCTTCAAGGAGTAATATAGGGATGTGGAAAGACAAAATGGGCATGGGTTGGCCGAGCCAAAGGCTTTTGGAGTGTGGGTAAGGAGGTAGAGGTTGGGGCCTTTTATAAGAGGAGAGGAGGGGCAATCTTGGAATGTAAAGAAAAGTCACTTTATTTTAAAATGGTATTCGGATTTAAGAGGTCCCAAATTGATTTATTTCGAGGCTAAGGTGATAAGGGTTCTAAATCCACTCATTAAATAGGTTTTGGACATGTTTAGGTCTTAGATATTACATTATCTTTCCATTTTATTTAAATCGTTAGATAATGAGGTCATCACTGCATCATCATGATGTCATAAATAATTTAATTTATTTAATGTCTAAAAATTATAAAAAAACTACTATGATGTAGGAAATCATTTTAGATTTCCAATGACTATTTATAGTCAAAATTCTGACTTGTATAACCGCATGTAAAAATTGTTTTAGTAAAACATCTCATGTGTGTGTCATTTTTACTTTAACATTAAATAAAAAGTTATTTATGTCATTTCCCAACCAAAGTCGCTCCATGGGGTCCCCAAGTTTAACCAAGGCTTGTATTGGTCGGACATGACACATCCAATAAGGTTAGGTCATGTGTCAAGCTCATCTCATATTATTAAAACATTATTTTTTCCTTAAACTACAATAATTACCTCTAATCGCGATTAAAAACTTAATAAGTTATTATTCACAAAAAAAATTATTTTAATCTCATTGAACCACATTTTACTTCTTAATGACAACCATGTATGTAGGATTTTTGAAATTCAAAACACAGAAGTGGTAAAATTTCATTTAAACGAAAAATCATTTTTTATAAGTACCTCTTAGTGGTTTCACTATTCATCAAAAATTGATGTTTTTCAGAAAAATACCAAAAATTCACCCTAAGTTATATTTGATATTCCGAATTCAAAAATAAAGTCCATTTTAGAAAATTCACAAAATATAAGTTGCATTAATTTATTTAATAATTAATTCCCGCAGTCAGAGCAAATAGCGTGTTTTTGTGAAACAATAAGTATCAAAAGATTGACACTAGTTTATGTCCGATTTCAAAGTTAAATTAATTCCAACGACCACTATTGGATTTAATGGTAAAAATATTTTATAATTTCACTTTATAACCAATTCAAAAGATACTCTAATCATATAAATAAATTAGATTAAAAAGTTGTTTTGAATTGAAATACAACATTTTACACTATTCATTAAAAAATGAACTTTATCGGAAAAATACCAAAAATGTACACAATGTAAATTTTGATGTCCCGATTATAAAGAAGAGTTTTATTTGGTCAAATAGAATGTATTAGAGTGATTAAAACTATATTTAATGACGGTTCTCCATCAAAAGGTGATAAGTGAACCTTTAGTGAAAATTATGGTATAAATGCCTAAAATTGAATTCATTCCGTATTTTAAGCCTTTATCTTTTATTGGATAAATTTAAAAACATATATAATCATATTATAGTTATTTCTATCCATTTCTGCCAGTACAACGGCTACGTGTTAACTAACATTTAAAATAATATTATTTTATTACTAGTGTGCAACGTAAGTTTTCAAAGAAACTCATCGTTGCGTATCGAGTACACTATCGAACGTAGAAACCCCTTTTAGTTAAAATTAATATTTAATTCGTAAATATTAATAAATATGAAAATTATTTATTCTTTATTTACCTGGGATGTTACATATAATCTCACCAAGGGTAAACATGGTAAATACATAAACATAATGCTAGAATAAGGGTAAAATATCATGATAATAACATATGAATACCAAAGCCTTCATATAGTGGATCAAAATATTGAATCAAGACTTAAATATTGGATTTTATAAGGACACAAATCATATAAAAATATATTAACATGATTCATTAAAGCATAAAATTTCTATAAGATAGAGAATTGGGAGAGAGTGATAAGAATTGAAAATCCATTCTTTAATAGTCAAGAATCATTACCAAGAAATTTTAAAACACTCAATCGGTGGATACACCTCCTGAAAATGACACAACACCTTCCAAAATGGATTAACTTTATTCATTTTGGAATGGGTTCACTACCTAAACTATCATTGAAACAATGTTTCATTCCACAGGTTATTATTCCAGATAAATTCTTTTGCAAAACCATGTTCACTCCATATTGCAGTCTAATATATCTCATGATATATAGATCATTACCCTTTGAATTTTAGGAGTATATATTTCCCAAATGTATTTTTTATTACACAGCCTCCATCATTGTTTATACCTTAACAACCATAATTGGTTACAACATATCTATTGTAACATAATAAAAATCACACATATGTGTTCCATAGGATCATAAATCATTCATTAAATCCAAAACCCATGAAATAAAATGTGATATATAAATATATTATCATATCATAACTTTTTGAAAAGAGACATGTTTTATAGTAATTTGATAATTTCATCATAGAATAAAAAGTTAAAATAAGTGGGTTTTGTAAGAGTTTTATTATCATATAACCCTTGGAAGAGAACCAAGTTTTATAAACAGCATATCATCACAAACATGAACAATTTAAAAAAATGATAATAATGGTATACTTCGATCACATTCAATATAATTCCAAAATAACCTTATTGAATTACATCTTATATAATGATGTAAATTGACCAAAAAACACATTGATTTCTTCTTGAGGAAATTTTATTTATTTGAAAGTCACTTTTGAAACTAACAAAAATTTGACATTATTTTCATCAAATATATAATTTTAATTTAATAATGTAATCATTAATAGTATTTTTAATAAATTTTAAGGGAAAATATAATTTCCAAATTAAAATAAATTTAAATCATAAAAATAATGAAAATTCATTTTTTAAGTAAACAACTTTGAAAAAATAAAATTATATTTTGTGAATATAATTTTCAAGATAGTTGAAATTTTTTTTAATGTTGTACATGTTAAAATAATATTCCATTCTCATTTTTGGTAAAATTTAAAACATGAATTGGTTGAAAAAATACATGAATATTCCATTCAATAATGAAATTCTTAAAATTGATACAAGGATAAAAATGTATTTAATAGATAAATTAAATAATTTTAAAAAATATTTTTTAAATAATTTTAAATTTTATTTGATGGAAAATGGGTTTTAAAAGAAAAGTTGATTAATTTTAAAAACAATATTTTTGATCTCTTGGTAACATGATGGGTTAAAAATGATAAAAAAACATTTATTATGTTGACATAACCTGAGTAGATTAAAATTCAAGTGTTTTATGATAGATGAATCATAAGAATCTATCATTTTAAATAAAAACATATACCATCCCATAAATGATGTTAGTATAACATTAAATATTTACCACTTGGGAAACATTGAAAAGTAATAATCATGAAAGAATATAATTAAATGATACTATAAATATAATGTGGATAAATATTGCCATGATATTATGTTACAAAGGGTTTTTATATAAACATTATAATGGATGATATCTGTATAACATAACATGTATATAAAAGAAGGAAAATTGAAAAAAAAATCCTTTACCATTTTCAATTATTTTGAAACATAAGGCCCCGAAAACAAAAATCCAAAAATTTCTATATAAATCCACATAGTATTATGTATTATAATAAAAAAAGATAATTTTATACTCCTCATAAAATAAATATGTGTTGAAAATAGAATGTGTCCCACAAAAGTAAAAATTGAGATAGAAGACAATTACCTTAACTCCCAATTTAATTCATAATTTTTAAAACATCAAATACTATAAATTTGATTTTAATATATATATATTGAATAACCATACTTATATGTATTATATATTATATTATTATTTTATGTCATTTTGTTACCCATTAATTAACAATTTCATGATAAGGTAAAATTTTAGGTAATAACGGCTTTGTTTTTTGTATATGTCATGATGATTTATATTCAATACTATTAAATTGAACCTAGTTCTGTAATATCTTCAATAATATTAATGAAATATTTATCATATTTAAACGTGAATTTTACTTTTAGTACCAATATTGATAATGGTTATGAGAAATTAAGTATGTTACAATCATGGAGATGGTAGGTCGTACGTATGCATAAGTAACATTTCCATTTTTTAAATATCATTATTGGAAGAAGGTAAGAAATATATAATCATTAAATAGTAATAATATTATTATAAATAAAATATTATTTTTTTGAACATACTTACACATATCCTCCAAATTTTATGGTGATGAAAAGAGAAAGAAACCTTACTTTATGAAGGCAGTAGTAAACATGTACACAAATGATGTTATCTTCTTTATTTAGAGAAAATATAAGAATGAAAATTTTATTATTTATTTCAAGAATGGAAAATAATTAAATAATAATAAAATTCTGTTAAATATAAAATTTATTTTTAAAAAATATATCCTTATTACTATCCATGTAAATCATTAGTGAAAACAAATCATATCACTTCCTAAGGGGATTATCTGTCGTACCAATGAGAGAAGTTGTCATACATCCTATAGAATGGTAATAAAATAATATATAATATAATGAATCCATTGTTATAGTTTTGAAATAAATATCATAAATATACTTTATATCAATAATCTATGTCCATGTGAGTCAATATTATTGGGAAATATAATTTATAATAGAGGATCAAAAATGTCACAAGGGATAAAAGAATAAAAATTCTTGGAGATGAAAAATTGAGTACGACCTATGATATTTGTGATTACATGTTCTGAATAAAATATGGATCCATTTCAAAGGAGTTATGGTCTTACAAAAATATTGTTTTAATGTGAGATCTATATGAAGAAGTTACTGATCTTCCAAGAGAGGATAGTAACATAAAAAATACCATATATGTATAATTTTATTATGGGGATATAACTGTGAATAATTCATCTTACATATCCTAAATAAATATATATCATAGCCCTTATAGTTCGTTTCATAATGACCCACTAATAGTTAAAAATTATACTTTCAGATAAAACGTATTTAAGAACCTATATTCTTTAGAATATTGGGTGATATTATGTGGGTTTAGTCTTTGTGGGAGGGGAAATACATAAGAGAACATTGGAGACACTATTGGGAGTCATGTCACCGTGCATTTTTTATACGACCATGTTCTAATTTTGATTTAAGAATTATTATGTGTATGAGATTGGGGTGATTAATTCATGGGTTTTTCCCAAATCAAAGTATTGAATGTGAGTGCATTTGGGAATGAGGGACATTAAATAATGTAACTAATTATATGTTGGGAAATCATAAGGAAAGATGGCATGATCAGGTGGATATCATATTACTTCATACCTATTGAATGACCATTAACATATCTCACAATCACACGACTTGGTTTTATCTTACATTAGGCCATTTCACAACTCATTATTTATATTTCTCGTATATTACTGACCAAACATTGTTATTATCTCGATTCCTGAGATTATGTGATCCACCACCCCTAAATATTCTATCTAGTACTCCTCTCTTGGACCCCTATATCTTATCTCTTCATTTTATAAGGATGGGAGGATTATGTTTTCTTCCTACCATATATATATTTTCCACTATTAAAGTTGTAGAATCCATTTATCTAACTATATGTATTAATAATTAGAGTTAAAATGCGAATTTGATGTATTTTTCAATTATTGTAACCGTTTAACATCAAATTTATAATAGTCTCTTTGATTTCATAGGGCTAAAATCAATCATGAGTGGGTACATCATATAAATCCTCTACTTGACGACTCATGTGTTTAGGTGGTTATGGGGTATTTAATGTGACATAAGAGGGAATCGTGTAAATACAAATGATCTTTTTATCCACCTATTATATATAGCCTTACTATATAGAGGACATAGATTTAGGATTTCATATATCATACGTACATTGTGTGGTCAAGCATGAACTAGTGATGTCATTCCAATAATGTGATAGATAGTCATTCTTCCTATAAGATTCATATATCCTAATATTCATGTAACTTGTATATTGACACCAAAGTGTGTCACATAAAAAAATTATCATGCAATCCCTTCCTCATGGAATTTTTTTTCTAAATTAAAATAGTGTTTGGCCTTATTATGTTTTACAGACATCACATGATCATGAATAGAAGATGAGATAGTATTCCAACCATGTTATTTAGTGCCGGTCTTCATGTATGAGTTGTGTGACATGATTTTATTGTGTTTCTTCACATGTCATAAGAATGAAGCATGTAAATAAATTATTCCATTATCTTCCCACCTGAGAAAACCTTTCTGATTAGAGTTCCTTGGAATTTAGAAGTCATATGTTATCTATATTACATGTGACCATTCCGTGATAATCTGATATCATGAAAAAAATTAAAGGGACAACCACCCTACTTGGTTGAGTCTATAGTGGAATTAGTTAATGTTTAAAAATTAAACAATCACAAAACATCAATCCTATTTGGTCAATATGATAGGTATTGGATATTTCTTGATTCTAAGAGTTTATCTAATTGACATATAAGACATATAATAAAGTAGATTTTATATTTAGTAACACAAAATTTATGATAAAATACTAATAAAAGGATTTTTTAAATAAAAACATTATAAAATAAATGCACTTAATATTTTAGAATCTATATAAAGAAGTAATTGTAAATCTTGTGACAAAGTACGAATGACTTACACTCTATAAAAAATAATTAAACTCACTAACCATAAGATCTATGGATGTCATAAATTATAACAAATGGTATCCATATCTTTAAAGCTAACTATAAATTCTTCTTTTTACACACAAGAAAACACTACTGGAAAAATACCCTACACCAACAGTTTGGAACCCTTGGTATAGGCCTCCAAAACGTTGGTATAGCCTATACCAACAGTTTTGAGAACCGTTGTATAGTAAGCTATACCAACGGTTTTGAAAACCTTTGGTATAAGTAATAAGAAAATCTATACCAACAGTTCCATATAACCATTGTTATATTTAATTCAAAAAAGAATCATTCTATTGGTTTTGATCCCCGCACATATGGTTTTTGATTGAATGACCTAACCACTAACCTAACATACTTTTGTGAACATAATTTCATAAGTATATATATATATATATTATCATAAGTATTTTAAATTTTTATTTATTTGAGGTCCTCTGTAAGATGATTCCATTAATAATACAAGTACCTATACCAATGGTTCTGAAAACCATTTTTATAGACCTATACCAACATTTTTGAGAACAGTTAGTATAGATTATTTGATTTTGGACCTATACCAACAGTTTTGGACCAACCGTTGGTATAGGGGTGGGGGGACCTATACCAACGGTTTGAGGTCAAACTGTAGGTATATGGTCTTTAAAATGGACCTATACCAAACTTTTTCCCAAAAAAATTGATATAGGACCAAATTAGAGAACTATACCAAGGTTTTGTAGAAAACCTTTGGTATAACTCCAAATTAGGGACCTATACCAATAGTTTTGGGAAAACTATTGGTATAGTTCCATATAAGTTACTTATACCAATAGTTTTGGCCAAACTGTTGGTCTAGGTCCAAATTAGTGAACTAAACCAACAGTTTTCCCAAAACCATTGGTATAGATCTTATTTCCAGTATTAAAATACCTCGACATGAATATAATAATTGTTTTTTCATCCAACACCATGGAATCCATTGATATTATGATCAGTGTCATATTAGTCTTTCTATCCATAAATTCCAACAATTTTATTAATTAGATTCAACTATATTTATTTCCTCAGAATCATCTTATATAAACCATAATCATACACACCAATTAAAAAATCAAAATTATATATGGAATTTTAAATCCTCACTTAGATTGCATATAAGTATAACTCATTCAAAAAAATACAGTGCATAAGAATGACATGATCATCTAGAAAAAAATATTAGATGTGTTTATTTTCTAATGCCTCATATTCCATCTCTGTGAATTTACTAATATTTAAAGGAATTTCTCTAATTTTCCTCTCTCCACATTGTTAACCTGTAATCTCAGAAAGTGTTTCCATCATATTTCATTTTTATTATAACCATTAGAATTTTATTATGTATTCCTTATGATAGAAATAATTCCAACTATAAAAATTATATACTATGGATAGTCTGATGGACTATACTTTTTATCTCTCAATATGATGAAGTAAACTAAGGTCTAGATGATAGATAAAAACTATTTTCAGAAAGATGGATATGAATTCAGATAGTATGATAAATTGGAAACTAGTATGTTAAATTAATATGAATCTTTTTATTATAATAGACAATATACACATTCATTTAGATTGATCAGATTGAATAATGAAAATTTTATATCTATTTTATATTAGAACCATTTCAATGTTTTTATTGAACTATGTTTTAAAAAAGTAATTCTAAAATAATATAGTTATATATTGTTGGTAAAATATAACTTTATTAAAACATTAAAGTGTTAGTGATTTTAAAAATCAAGGAAAGAAAAACTAGAAATTATAACCTTTGACTCAATAACCTCCCCCTTTTTGAAATCCCAAATAATAATACATAATATTAAAAAAATTAACTTTTAATAAAAATTACAACATTTTTTTGGTTGATTAACAAAAAAGAGAATCATTACAGAAATATTTTATTTTATCAAAACATAACTCTACCAACATTGAAGAATTCTATTTATTCAAAAGTATTTATAATAGGAAGTATTACATAAGAAAATCCACCATAATCAACTATCCCTATTATATATATGTCGCTACATTATGAAAATATTTATCCCTTAAATAAATTATTAAAATTTTTTCCCACTTATTGATTTTAAAAATGGAATATAGAACAAAATGTACATTCCAGAAATGCAAGAAAAATTACACTTGAAATTAAATTGTTTGAATAACTATTCATAAAATATAATAAGAAATAACCTTCAATGTAATATAATTAGAAAACAATATGATAAAAATATTTTGAGAGTAATTCATTAAAATTTAACTTTATTAATAGAGTAACAAGTTCATTAAGAGTTTATATGTGAAAATTTCAGTATTTCTTATATATGTTATTGAAAATAGCCTTTATATTATTCAAATAACCCTAATCCTTCTATGATACAGATAATAAATTTTCAGGCTAAACTATCCAATTTTTAATTACATATTGCCTCTATATATCTTCGTTCATAATTTCTACCTCCTCTTTAATAAAATCAATATTCATGTTCTCTTCCTTAATCCTTTGGATATATTCCTCAAAATACCAAAGCCTATATTTAAATCATTCATCATTTGAATTTATTCTTTCAATAATATGGTTTCCTTTTTTCAAGATTCTATAATATCACCATAATTTTCAAAATACATCATTTTTTCTGAAGCATAAGATGATAAACTATTATTTGAATCTACAATTTCAAAAGAATCTTTCTTGTCCTCTTCTATGGGATGTTCATGTTAATTTATGTCCCCATAATATTTTATTTTACACTTGATAACATTATTGAATCTTCTTTTGAGATCCTTATAGTTTCCTTCGACTGATTTTATATTTTAATCATTCTGAATTATTTACTATGTAAAAAACAAAAAAAATTATCATTTTTCATTTGGTATATTCAAAATTTTCTTGCACATAACTTCAATATTTGTAATATATGGAATTTTTTTTGTTATTTATTTTTGAATTTATGATTGATATAATTAATAATATTATATTCTACCATGGATAATGAGTAAGAATGCTCTGATGATGCCTCTAAAATGTGTTTTTTAGATGGTAAAACATCAGACAATTCTTTTACATAAAATATTTAATGTAATGAAACATTGTAAATATTGATTTTAATGATAGTATAATCCAAGTTTGATACATATGTAAGTGAATTTTTATCTTTGACCTCTTCTCTGTTTGAATAAGAATTAATATATGATGAAACACCAAGAAAAATATTCATATCTCACTAGGTTGAAATTTAAGAATATGAAGAAGATGATTCTTGTGAGCTCTTGATTCTTTGTAATTATTTTTTTGTTCATAAAACTTCTTTATATTCTAATTATTCATCTTATTTTAATTATTTCCTTATCTACCTCATTGTTCTTAGTTTTTCCTTTATATCTATTTGAACAGTTTTGATTATTCTTTACCATAAACATCATTACAAATATTGGAACTATTTATTGAATATGGTTTTCAGCCTTAACTTATTCAAAAAATTGTTTCCCATATACCTTATCAATGACTACTAAAATAGAATAGGTTTCAGTGAAATCTAAAACATCTCGTATCAATGTATCTAGTAGATTTTGATCGATATCATAATTTTTCACAGAGTCCTAAACTAGTATGACTAATGATAAAGGTGAAACTAAAAAAGTGGTCCTGTGGAGAGATTTCAACTCCATTCAAAAAAATTACATATTAATTAATTTAAACAATAATTTATTATGAATTTTCATCTAATAAAACAATTTCAAATCATTATAATTTCACATTTTTAAGGATAAATCCTTTATTTTTTACAGTTTGAATTTATGGACTTAGAGATTTTACTGATCCTTATGTACCTTTAGTGTTTTAAAAACATCATCATGATATTTTTTCTATTTATTCACTAAACATAGTGGTGTGGAGTCATATTTTATAAGGCCCAGCCTTAAACATTACTTAATCTTGAGATATTTCAAGAATAAACCTTGAAGACCTTTTCAGGTTTAGAGTTTTAGAGAATTAGATCGTAAAACATGCATTACATCTGACATTTAAACAAAGTAGTTACAATAAACGATAGTATTCATTTTTTCCCATCAGCAGAAACATATTGAAAATAAAACATGGATTCTTTCTTGAAACTTCCTTGACACTATCATCATATCATGTACCCTTCCCTTGACCTGTGAAAAAAATTTCAAAAACTTCGGATGAGCATAAAAATCTCAGTAAGGGATATAAAAATATGGAATGGAAAAATGAGTACATGTATACATAAGAATCAATGAAATCATTGTTTACTCATAAAACATAAGCACTTTAACATACCTCATCAAATCATGAATAAATCATAGAAATCATAAGACATAATGGTAACTTGAGTCATTCATAACATTCTTACGTAGGGAGTAACCCACTTGGTTACGTTTGGAATACCAATCACAATATATTCCCTAAATATCTTCGGAGAAACCTTAAAATTTAACTCCTTCACATTACCCAATATATTGGAGAGCTATATCGGGCTCACCCGCCCTTAGTTTATCACAGAACCACCCGTCTTCATAATAATTCCCAAGAACAATAACATAATTCGTATCACATAAAACATGCATAAAGGAAACATAACATTTCCACTTTTCAATCACAAGATATCAATACAACACATTCATATAAAATCATTATGAAAACCATTTCCAATACCAAAATAAAAGAAAAGTAAAACATGTTATTTATTTTTCTTTTAAAAAAATATATGGCTTGTAGAGGAAGCTGAAACTCAAATAATAGTCACGGCGGCAGAAAAGTCTTTCTCACCGCATACGTACGACAAAAACATTCCCTTTTTTCATTTAGAAAAACTCTTCATATAAAAAAGATTCCTTTTGGATAATTGTAAAAGTCAAAGGGGTTTATACACCGTATAAAAGAAGGTTGTGTATAAAACAAAATATGCCTCAATGAAAGGAGATTGAGACGAAGTCCCTTACCTCGTGTCCGACTTGACTCGATCGTTATTTAATCTTCTGAATAATAAACTTGAGTTATTTTATACTTGATTAAGAACCCTTTTCATGTTAATTATTCCTTTTATATCACTTATTACCATGTCATGAACACAATGTAACTATTTAAGTTAATAACGGTCGTCTTAACGATCATTGGTACTTGAGTAAAAAATAAACTCTTTATAATTACAAGTTGTTCATGTATCCATTATATCCAGAGTTATACTCATGATATAGATATCATATATATCATATATATCCAGTATATACATGCATTTATAATATGACATAATGTTTAGAGGTAAGAAATGAAATGCACCGTTCATGGAGACGGTAAGCCGTACCTACGCATGAACGCTACTTTCATTTCTATTTCTTATTTTATGGAATTGAATCATGATGATATAAAGGTATATTATATTTCCAGTATAATATAATATATAATATAATTAATTACATACTTTATACGTCCCACATATGCGATTAACAACTCGAATCACTTTGAGGGGGCGGTAGTCCGCACTTCCTAAAATGAAGATATCACGTTTACCCATAATGGAAACCATAAAGGTATGCCATAACTGAAAAATAAATAAGTTTATGTAAAAACTAAACATATTATATGTCATATATAAATATAGTTTTTTCTTAATGACCACCTTTGAAGGTGTTAAAAGATTATTGAACAATCATCGTTTCGTGAGACAGAAATTCGCCATCCACGGAAACAGTATGTTCTTTAACCATTAGATGTAGGTGTGTGTAAGTGTAGCTAGAATCCTTCTTATAAAAAAAATCCTAGTATATTGAAGATACTAGTGTTGTTACAAAAGAAATGAATAAAAATAGTTTAGTTGGTTGGAGAAGAAAAATAAAACAGAAGAACACAAGAGAAGTAACTACCTTTAAATCGGGTAACTCTTTTTGATTTGAGCTTAAAGGATTCCTTGGGAAGACTTCTGCCCAAAGTGAGGCATCTAAGAGTTAGAGAGGGATGTGGAGAGACAAAATGGGCAGGGTTTGGCCGAGCCAAAGGCTTGAGAGGTGTGGGTAATGTGGTAGAGGTGGGGGCCTTTTGTAAGAGAAGAGGAGGGGCACTCTTTGAAAGTTATAAAAGGATACTTTATTATAAAATGATTTTCGGATTTAAAAGGTCCCAAAATTATATATTTCTAGTATAAGGTGATAATAGTTATAAATCCACCCATCCAATGGGTTTTTTACAAGTGTAGATCTTATATTTTACATTATATTTTCATTTTATTTAAATCGTTAAATAATGAGGTAATCGCTGCATCATCATGGTGTCATAAATAATATAAAATTATTTAATGTCTAAAAATTATAAAACAAATATCAGGATGTAGTAAATATTTTTAGATTTCTAATGACTATATATAGTAAAAAATCTGACTTGTATAACCCCATGTAAATACTGTTTTAGTAAAACAACTCATGTATGTGACATTTTGATTTTAACTTTAAATAAAAGTCATTAATGTCATTATCATACCCAAGTGGCTCCATGGGGTCCCCAAAATCGACACATGGGTTGTCTTGAACGGCCATGACACATACAATAAGGGTGGGACATGTTTCTAGGTCATTTAATATTATTAAAACATTATTCTTACCTTAAATTACACTAATTACCTCTAATCACGATTAAAAACTTAAAAGTTACTATTCAGTAAAAAAATTATTTTAATCCCATTGAACCACATTTTAAGTCCTAATGACAACCATGTATGTAGGATTTTAGAAATTCAAAACACAGAGGTGGTAAACTTTCATTTAAACGAAAAATCAGTTTTTTAAGTACCACTTAGTGGTTTCACTATTCATCAAAAATTAAAGTTTTTCAGAAAAATACCAAAACTTCACCCTAAGATATATTTGATATTGAAAATTCAAAAATGATGTCTATTTTAAAAAATTCAAATAATATAATTTACATTAATTAATTTAATAATTAATTCCCGCTATCAGAGCAAATAGCATGTTTTTATGAAATAATAAGTATCAAAAGATTGACACTAGTTTAAGTCCAATTTCAAAGTGAAATTTATTCCACGACCACTATTGGATTAAATGGTAAAAATATATTTTAATTTCACTTTAAAACCAATTCAAAAGATAATATAATCATATAAATAAATTATATTAAAAATATGTTTTGAATTAAAATACAACAGTTTTCACTATTCATTAAAAATGAAGTTTATCGGAAAAATACCAAAAAATTACCCAAAGTAAATTTCAAAGTCCCCATAATAAAGAATAAGTTTATTTTGAAAAATAGAGCTTATAAAATTGTCAAAAGATTGATTTAAAATGGTTTTCCACTAAAAAGAAGTAAAATAATCTTTTAAAAATACTAGTGTATTCTATGCTTAAGATAGGATTTATTCTCGTTTTAAGCCTCTAAAACACTATATAATTCATAAATAGACATAGATAAAAATATATATTATTCATTACTTACTTTGGATGTTACATCCTTCCTCCCTTTATAAAATTGCGTCCCCGAAATTTATTTACTTATCGAATAAGTGGGGGTATTTATCCCTCATTGCATTTTCAGATTCCCATGTTGCCTCTTCAATCATGTGGTTTTTCCACAAAACCTTTACTTTATGAATCACCTTATTCTAAAACACTTGCTACCTGTGATCAAGAATATGAACCGGTTGTTCCTCATTAGATGGATTCTCTTCCAACTAAACTACCTCCAGACTCAAAACATGAGATGGATCTGGAATATACTTTCTCAACATCGAAACATGAAAAACATTGTGTACCTGAGATACACTCGGAGTTAAAGACACTCGGTATGAAACTGGTCCAACTCTCTCCAGAATTTAATATGGTCCAATGAACCTTGGACTCAACTTTTCTTTCTTACCAAATTGCATCACAGTTTTCCATGGTGATACTTTGAGAAAAACATGATCACCTACCTCAAAAGAGAGATCCTTCCTCCTGTTGTCTGCATAACTCTTCTGCCTACTTTGAGCTATTATCATGTGTTTCTATATCAGCTGAGCTTTTTCTGCAAACTCTTCTACCACTTCCTGTCCCATCAACTTCCTTTCACCCAATTCATCCCAGAAAGTTGGAGTTCGACACCGCTTCCCATTTAACGCCTCAAATGGTGCCATCGATATACTGGAATGAAAACTCTTATTATATGAAAACTCAACCAAGAAAAGATGTTGGTCCCAAATTACTTGATAATTCATCAAACAAGCACGTAGCATATATCTTCCAAAGTCTGAATAGTTTTTTTTATTGCCCATCTGATTGAGGATGAAAAGCTGAACTAAAATTTAATTCAGTACCCAATGACTTCTGAAGGCCTTTCGAAAAGTTAGAAGTTAACCTGGGATCATAGTCAGATAAAATGGAGAGAGGAACTCCATGTAACCTGACTATATCTTTAAGATACAAATGGGAAAGTTGATCTAGGGAAAAAGTATCTCGTATAGAAAGGAAATAAGTAGATTTAGTCAAGCGATCAACAATAACCCAGATTGCATTATTACCTCGAGATGTATTCGGTAATCTCACAACAAAGTCTATGGATATATTCTCCCATTTCCACTCTGGAACTGGTAAAGGATGAAGCATCCCTTTCGGTAATTTCTGCTCTGCTTTAACCTGTTGAAATGTCAAACACTTCATAGTAAAATCAGCAATATCTCTTTTCATTCCATCCCACCAATAATACTCCCGCAGATCTCTGTACATATTAGTACTGCCAGGATGAACTGAAAACGGAGAACTATGAGCTTCACATAACAACTCTCTCTTCAACTGTGAATCACAAGGCACACAAAATCTCTTCCCAAATCTCAAAACACAATCATTATCAATGTTGATTTCAGGAAACATACCTTTCTGAACTAGCTCTACCTTTTTCTGAAACTCACTGTCTTGCTTCTGTGCATTCTTGATTCTGTCTGATAGAGAAGATTTCACTGATACCTGAAACAAAATAGAAGGACATACTGCACCAACAACTTCTATGCCAATATTCATCAAATCCTTAACCAAAGGATCATGTTTCAATCGCAACATTGTTAATTAAGAATTACTTTTTCGACTCAAAGCATCAGCCACTTTATTTTGTTTTCTCGGATGGTAATGAATTGTACAATCATAATTCTTGATTAATTCTAGCCATATCCTCTGTCTCATGTTCAATTATTTCTGAGTGAAAATATACTTTAATCTTTTGTGATCAGTATATATTTCACACTTTACTCCATACAAATGATTCCTCTAAATTTTTAAAGAGAAAACAATAGCAGCTAATTCCAAATCATGTGTACGATAATTTACCTCACGAGTTTTCAACTGACGTGAAGCATAAGAAATTACTTGATCATTCTTCATTAGGATGCAATCAAGTCCTTTCAATGAAGCATCACTGTATATAAAAAACTCACCATTCCGGGAAGGTAGTGCCTAAACTGGAGCATTCACCAATCTTCTTTTCAGTTCCTAAAAAAATTATCACATTCTTTTGTCCAGATAAACATAACACCCTTCCGAGTTAGCTTAGTCATTGGACTAGATAACCGTGAAAATTGACTAACAAACCTTCGGTAATAGCCTACCAAACCAAGGAAGATACGAATCTTAGTTACATTTGTGGGTCTTGGCCATTCTTCAACATCCTTTGTTTTTGTAGGATCAACAGTTATCCCATCATTAGAAACAATATGACCAAGGAATTAAATTTATTGCAACAAAAACTCACACTTTCTGAATTTCCCATACAATTTCTTTACTTTTTAGTTTTGCAAAAAAACCCTTAAATGTCTTTCATGCTCCTCTTTACTTTTAGAAAACACCAAAATATCATCAATTAAAACCACCACAAACTTATCCAAGAACTCATCGAAAATTCTATTCATTAATTCCATGAATACAGCAGGTGCATTGGTTATCCCAAAAGGCATTACTACAAATTCATAATGGCCATATATTTTATGAAACACGGTCTTCAGAACATCTGATTCCTTTAACTTCAGCTGATGGTACCCCGATCTCATGTCAATATTTGAAAAATACTGATCTCCCTGGAGCTGATCAAATAAATCATCGATATGGGGAAAAGGATTTTTGGTCTTAACAGTGATGTTATTCAATGGTCTATAATCAATGCAATGTCTCATAGAACCATATTTCTTTTTAAAAAATAAAAAAGGAGCACCCCATGGTGATTTGCTATGTCGAATGAAACCTTTTTCTAATAAATCTTCCAATTGCTCCTTCAACTATAAAAGTTCAATTTGAGCCATTCGATTAGGGGGTTTTGAAATTGGATTAGAATCAGGAACTAAGTCTACAGTAAACTCAACTTCCCGATCTGGTATTATTCCAGGCAACTCATCAGAAAAAACATCAGGATACTCATTTACCACCAGCACATCATTAATCTGAACAGTTTCCTTGATTTCAATAATATGTGCAAGGTAACATTCATTTCCATATTTTACAAGTTTCTCAGCCTCTTGATATGTTATCAATAGTAAGGGTTCATTCTTGTACAAATGTTGAAAGTCTTTCTGAAAAGAAACTTCTTTAGCTCTACAATCAATCTGATCATGGTAAATAGAGAGCCAGTCCATACCCAGGATAACATCAAACTCTACTAGAGGTAAAACAATAAGGTTCGCTAGTAGGTTCTTTCCACAGATAAGGATAGGAAGATTTTTATAAATTCTTTTTGCCTCAACATTTCCCCCAGGTGTTTTTACCCAAAGTTCAGGAGTCATTTCATCATATGGTATTCCCATTTTACTAGAAATGGTTTCAGAGATGAAATAATGTGTAGACCCCGAATCAAACAACACACTTCCATAATCTGAAAAAACAAACAAAGTACCTGATGCAACTTCATTTGATGGCCCGACATCTACTGAAGTAGTTGCAAAGGATTTCACTACCCCTTTATGCTTGTAGTCTAACTGATTCCCATCACTCAAGATCTTGGTCAGACCCTCATTTGCATAGTGACTCATCTCATTGCCCTTAAAACATTTCACTAACTATAAATCAAATTTGGTATTACCATCACCCTGATCTGTTTCAGTGCAATCACGAGCCTTATGTCCCATCTTACCGCATCAGTAGCACTTTACATAATTCAAAAGACATTCCACAGCATGCCTTCTACCACATTAATCACAAATTGGAAACTTAGTTTTCATACCGTCAGACCTTTTTAAATAATTCTTTCCTTTTTCCTGCCACCTCGGTCTCTTCTTCTACTGGTTGCTATAGAACACTTGATCATAGGAAAACTCCATTTCTGTAACGCCCCGACCCCAGCTACCCAGAGTCGGTGCATTACTTCGTAACATTGGCATGATCACAAGAAAGATCAAATCTCGAAAGACCGATTGGTTTAGTAGCCTTGGAAACACTAGATATATTCATAAGTTTTACATTACATCATAAAATGAAAAACTACTACAACAACATAATGTCTCCATAATCCACACTACTATCCCCTCATAATATCCCTGCAGGTCATTCATAATTTACTTCTTCACATCCCGGGGAAAAATAAAACATAGAAAAGGGGTGAGCTCAAATGCCCAGTAAGGATAACAATATAGCGGAAACTTTCATAAATAAGAATAAACATTTAAGGCAATGCATTACTAAAACAAAAGCCTTTTAAAATTGAACTTCAACATGGTATGGCAAAAGTAAAATGAAATAATTCCATTTACTTATTCACATGGATATTCTACTAATCGAATAATCACATGCAAAAATCAATAACCACTTTCATAATGTTGGAATGCATAATGCCAGACTATCATAACCACATAGCCAAGGCCTCATGCCAAGACTACAAATAAGATTTTGTCAAGGCCTTGTGCCAAGACACTAGTTTGTCTCATGAGACCTACCGATGCATCGAGGAGCTATAGCGGGCTCCACCCGTCACTTATTAAGTCCAATGCATTCCCATATGAAAAGGTTTAAACATAACATAAACATTCGTATTAAAACTAGCATACGAAATGTTAATACTTTCACAATAAACTATGAATGGTATAAAAATAGCACATCCACAGTCAAACATATCACAAAACCTTCAATACAATATAGAAGTTTTGTATCATAATAAATCAACTTCAAATAATCTTAAAATCCATCAAAGGATGTTGACATAGATGAAATCAAAATTCTTTTTAAAGAAATATCTCCTTTTATTTTGAAATCATTTAAGATACATATAAAATAAAACATTTTCTTTGAAAATATTCTTATAAGATTGTAAGGGAAGCTTTGAAGATTTTATAACGGCGTAAAATAACCGCACTCGCCGTATAAGTTAAAAAAAACATTCTTACCTCAATTCTGTCGAAAAGGTTAAAAAGGACCTTGTTTTGAAAACGACGGAAAGATTCCTTTATAAACCTCTTATAAAAAGTCAAACAAGGGTATAAATGACATTAACCCATATTCTTGTAAATGGTAAAAATGTTTTGAAATACATTTTTAAGAAACATGGATGTGGATGATAAAGATATCCCAGTAGATTATTACGTCTAAACAACCTCGGATAATGAAGAGATTGTGAAATAAACCCTTACCTTGTACTTTTCCTTGGTTGGGGTAGGTTAACCTCCTGTATAATGGTGAAATAATTGTTATTAAATTATACAAGAATCATATATATTAATATGATATCATATATGATCTTTTAACATTGATTTATTAATAATATCTTAGAATTATCATCGTTTCGGGTGTTAACTTACTCATTTTCTTTTATATGTTTTGTTACATAATCCATGTTTGTTGTATCTTATTCATATCCAGAATGATATCAAGTCCTTAAACATCATTTTTAAATTATAAAATGATAATTATACTTGAATGGATACGATGGAGAATGAATCTCATCGCGTTCGTGGAGACGGTAGTCCGTACGTACGCACGAGCGACAATATCATTCTTTTGATATTAAAATAATATATAAATGAATGGTATATCATATATACAGAATAATTAACATGTTATATTTATTATTTACATGAGTTACACATCATTATTATACCCATCCAAATAATATTATATTGAATAACAATTACACCACGACGTGGAGACGGTAAGCCGTACGTACGCACGTATGGTGACATGTTATTCAAAGGGTGGATAGAATACTGAATATGGTTGTACCATACTTATAATAACATCACAGTATATGTGAGATACTGGAGTTATTATTTTAGAATGGTAAGAACAAAGGAAGAAGAAGTGGAAGAAGAAATGAACTTAGAAAAGGGTGGTGAAATCATTACCTCTTCTTCGGGTTCTTCCTTTTGATTTGATCAAAAGGGCTCCTTAGGTTGGCTTTCTGATCAAACTAAGGCCTCTAGGTTGTAGTGAGGGATGTTGGGAGAGTATTTGGGCAGAGTTTGGCCGAACCAAAAGGCTTTAGAGGTGTGAAGAAATGAGAAGGAGGAGTGCCCTTTTATAAGAGGGGTGAGGGGCACCTTTGGAAAAGCTAGAAATATTAATTTATAATAAATTCATATTCGGTTTCTAAAGGCTCCAAAGTTGACCATTCAAAGGATGAGGTGGGGATAGGTCGAAAACAACTCATCCAATAGAATTTAGACAGGTTTGGGTACTTATATTAACCTTATCTTTAAGTATTAACTCTAAGTTAATTAGTTTCACTTTTACAATGTCTCTTTGTATTTTAATATAATATGGTTAATAAACTTACTATATACATCCAAGCGACCCCCAAGTGGTCCATTAATGAGGAACCTATCATAATATAAGTCTCTTGGCCGAACCTTAGATTTTTAGGAATTTAATATCAATTAATAATATAATATTTGTTTTAAGAACTCTTTTATGTCAATTTTGACACTATTCAATAGTTGATTTTTGTGAAACTCCTAACAGATTGATTACTTCGAAAAAAGTCAATTAAATCAATCCTAATATATCATATTATCATATAAAATTAGTTTAATTCATTAAAAGTTTCATATTATATTTATTTGGGTATTTATAAGATCAATTATTTTTATTTTTCACTATTTTAGTAATTACTGCATCATCATTGTGTCATAAATAAAATAAATTATTAAATGTCTAAAAATTATAAATAAAATATCATTATGTAGGAACTCTTTTTAGCTTTCTAATGAATATTTATAATCGAAAATCCAACATGTATAACCCTATGTAAAAATTGTTCTTCTAAAAGATGTAAGCTTATGCCATTTTTTTTTATTTTAATTTTATTAATATAAAGTGTCCCTACCACATACAAGTGGCTCCAAGGGGTCCCCAAATTGACCCAAGGATGCCCATGGTCGGGTATGTGTCCACCAATAAGGTTAGGACACGTTTTAGGGTAATTTTGTATTATTATAATATTATTTTTTTAACCCTTATTTACCGGATTTACCCTTTAACCATGGTAAATAAAATATTTACCACAGTAACTATTCAAAATGTCTAAAAATAAAAGTTACCTATTTACACAATTTGAACATCCTGATTCCAAATATGGAATCCATTTTCCTAAATTCAAAACACAGAAGTGGCAGAAATTAATTTAAAATTAATTCCCGCTGTTAAAACAAAAAGCGTGTTTTTAAGAGATAATAACTATCAAAAGATTGACACTTGTTTATGTTCGGTTTAATTGTAAAATTATGTCCAATGATAAACATTAAATTGAATGGTAAAAAATATTCTAAATATACTTTAAAACCACTCAAATTCATAATTTATCACTATTAATTATTTTGATTAAAAAAGTTGTTTTTAATTAAAATTTAGAAATTTTCACTATTCATTAAAATATGAAAGTTATCCGAAATGTACCAAAATTTCACCCTATGCTAATTTTGATATTCCGAATCCAAAAATGAAGTCCATTTTGAAATATAGAATATATATGATTTCAAAAATTAGGTATTACTATCCACAACGGCTAGTTTAATTAGTTGTGGTGTGTGTTAGAACTCGGTGTTGCGTACAACACACGCTATCACATTATTCAAAGAGAAGCGTACCATAGAAGCTTGGGGTGTTACATTCTCCCCTCCTTCAAATAATTGAATCCTCGCAATTTCTAGGGTATTACTGCATAAAAAGACTCGGGTGGTTCTTCATCATAAGTTCCTCGGGTTCCCACGTTGCCTCTTCCATCTTATGATTCCTCCACAAAACTTTTACCAGACGCGTCGTCCGGTTTCTCAGTACTTGTTCTCTTGTATCAAGAATCCTGACGGGCTCTTCGCAATAAGACAGATCGGGTTCCAGTTCTAATTCCTCATAGGTGAGTACATGCGTTGGGTCAGGCATGTATTTTCTCAACAGAGATACGTGGAACACATCGTGAACTTTGGAGAGACTTGGCGGCATTGCCAATCGGTAAGCTACAACCCCAATTCGTTCTAGAATTTCGAAAGGTCCGATGTACCTGGGACTCAATTTGCCTTTCTTACCAAAACGTATGACTCCCTTCCACGGAGATACCTTTAGGAAAACATGATCACCGACTTGAAATTCCAAATCCTTCCTTCGATTATCAGCATAGCTCTTCTGCCTACTTTGAGCTGCTTTAATGTGATTTTGGATTACTTTCACCTTTTCCACCGTTTCCTCCAACAGTTCTGGGCCTACAAGTTTTCTTTCACCAACGTCATCCCAACAGGTTGGTGTACGACATCTCTTTCCGTATAACGCTTCATATGGTGCCATCTGAATACTCGAATGGAAGCTATTGTTATAGGAAAATTATACTAGTGGTAAATATTGATCCCACATACCCTGAAAGTCAAGTGAGCAAGATCTCAACATGTCTTCTAAGGTTTGAATAGTCCGTTCTGACTGTCCGTCTGTCTGAGGGTGGTAAGCAGTGCTCAAATGAAGTTCAGTATCCAGGGATTTCTGAAGACTTTTCCAAAACCTTGAAGTAAAACGGGGATCACGATCCGAAACAATTGATAAGGGTACTCCATGAAGTCTCACAACTTCATTAATGTATAGTCTTGCTAGACGTTCCAGGGGTAGATCTTCTCTTATAGCAAGAAAATGTGCTGACTTGGTAAGACGATCAACAATAACCCATATTGCATCGTTCCTTCTAGGAGTCTTTGGTAGCCCCATGACAAAGTCCATCGTAATATTGTCCCATTTCCACTCCGGTATGGGAAGAGGTTGCATGACTCCTCCAGGCTGTTGCCTTCCAGCTTTCACTTGTTGACAAACCATACATCTTGACACAAAATCAGCAATCTCCCTCTTCATGTTGTCCCACCAAAAATGTTCCTTCAAATCTCTATACATTTTGGTGCTCCCAGGGTGTATAGAGAAATTGGAACTATGAGCATCATCCAGCAATTCCCTTTTTAGATCAGGAATATTGGGAACACAAAGTCTCTTCCCGAATTTCAAAATTCCATCTTCATACACAAAGTCTCTCAATCTCCCATCATTCACAGCTTAAATCTTCTTCTGAAATTCTTCATCATCGGTCTGGGAACTCTTAATCCTTTCTAGTAAAGATGGTTTGGCAACCATAAGAAAAAGCATTGATGTTTCACCTTCCCTGGTTATTCCCATGTCCATCTTCTCTAGATCCATGAAAATTGGATCCCTTTCAATTCTCATCATGTTCAGAACTCCATGGTCTTTTCTGCTCAAAGCATCTGCTACTTTGTTTGCTTTCCCCGGGTGGTAGTGTATCGTGCAATCATAATCCTTGAGTAATTCAAGCCATCTCATTTGCCTCATGTTGAGTTCTTTTTGTGAGAAAATATACTTCAAACTCTTGTGATCAGAATAAATCTCACATTTTTCACCATAGAGGTAGTGCCTCCATATCTTCAAAGCAAAGATCACAGCTGCTAACTCAAGATCATCAGTAGGATAGTTTTGTTCATGAATTTTCAACTGTCGTGATGCATAGGCAATAACTCTATCATTCTGCATAAGGACACAGCCAAGTCCTTTCTTCGATGCATCACTATAAATAACGAACCCATCATTCCCCGATGGTAGAGTCAATATAGGAGCATTGACTAATCTTCTCTTCAGTTCTTCGAAACATTCTTCACACTCTTTTGTCCAAACAAATTTAACCCCTTTACATGTGAGCTTCGTTAATGGGTTAGCCAATCGGGCAAAATTCTGGACGAAACGTCGATAATAACCTGCCAAGCCAATAAAACTACGTACCTCAGTTATACTCGTAGGTGCTGGCCATTCTTGGATTGCCTTGGTCTTAGAAGGATCAACAGAGATTCCATCTTTAGAGACAATATGGCCAAGAAAAGAAATCTCTTGAAGCCAGAATTCACACTTGCTAAACTTTCCATATAATTCATGCCTCCTCAGAGTCTTCAAGATAATGCGCAAGTGATTTTCATGATCTTCGTAGGTTTTGGAGTATACCAAGATATCATCAATAAATACCACCACAAATTCATCGAGATACTCCTTGAAAACTCTATTCATCAGATCCATGAATACAGAGGGTGCATTAGTCAATCCAAACGGCATTACAGTAAACTCGTAATGCCCGTACCTGGTTCGAAATGCTGTCTTCGGAATGTCTTCCTTCTTTACACACAACTGATGGTATCCAGATCGAAGGTCAATCTTTGAAAAGTATTGAGCTCCATGCAGTTGGTCAAATAAATCATCAATACGAGGTAGGGGATACTTTTTCTTTATCGTTATAGCATTGATCTCCCTGTAATCGATACATAACCTCATAGATCCATCTTTCTTTTTAACAAAAAGAACAGGGGCTCCCCATGGAGAAACACTAGGGCGAATAAATCCCTTATTACTCAATTCCTCTAGTTGTTTCTTTAGTTCGACTAGCTCTACAGTGGCCATTCTATAAGGGGTCTTCGATATAGGCCTTGATCCAGGAATCAAATCAATAGAAAACTCAACTTCTCGTTCTGGAGGATGTCCAGGTAAATCTTCTGGAAATACATCTACAAATTCTTTCACAACAGGTACATCCTCTATTTGAACATTCCTTTCCTCACCGACAGTTATTTCATTCTCTTCCTCCCCAATAATTGAATTAAGTTGAGCTACTGGGGGTGGGTCTAAATATGAATTAGGTGGTGACGATTCTGCTCTAAAAATAAGGTGCTCCTTATCATTATCATCATGAATCGTAACCTCTTTCTTCTTACAATAAATCTTCGCATCATAGTCCGAAAGCCAGTCCATACCAAGGATTATATCAAACTCAATCATAGGTATGACGATGAAATCAGCAGATAAAGAAAATTTATGTGCTCTAATGGGGACTGATTCACAAAACTTTGTTGCAACGATACTTCCCTTAGGAGTTTTAACTGACAACTCCCTTATTAAATCAAATTGGAAATATCTAATTTTCTTAGCAAACTGGGAAGATATGAAACAATGCGATGATCCAGAATCAAATAATGCATTTGCTAAACTTGAGGAAACCATTAAATTACCTGCCACCACGTCTTTCGGAGTTTCTACCTCAGCAGTAGTGATAGCATAAGCCTGGCCTTGATCCCTTGGCCTTTTCTGAGGTAAGTTCTCCTGACGCTTAGGACATGCATTTGCATAATGCCCCATCTCCCTGCAATTGTAGCACTGAACATTGGTAGCTTCCTTCTTCCCCTTGCAATCATGAGCTTGGTGGCCTTTTTCACCACACTTGTAACAGACTCCCATTCCCTTCAAGCAAGCACCGGGGTGTTTCTTCCCGCACTTACCACAAGATGGATATTCAACCTTTCCCTTCTTCCCCTTATTTCCATTCCCAGATTGATCAGCATGTCTCTTCTTCTCTTGCTTTGCTTTAAAGTCATAAGACTTAGAGAATTCCTTTTCGGTCTTGATAGCACATGAGACAATGTCTTCGTACGATGAAAAGGATTGTGAGACTGATGCTCGACGGAGAAATGGTTTTAAACCATCAAAGAAACGATCAATCTTACTTCTTGGGTTACGAATATAATCACCAGCGTACCTCGCTAACCTTGTAAAGTTAGCCTCATACTTTGTGACATTCTCGTCCTCCTTTTGTCTCAGACTCAGAAATTGCCTTTCCATATCTGCTCGATGGTCGCGAGGGAAGTATTTTTCTAAAAACAGATCTTTGAACTCCCTCCATTCCATGTTTGATACTTCATCATCTTCCTTCATGTTTTGAATCAATGACCACCATTGATCAGCATCTCCAGTGAGGCGGTAAACTGCCATGGTAACTTTTTCCCTTTCACTACTCCCCAAAGCCTGAAATATTTTCTCTAGGGAAACTATCCATTGCTCAGCTACTAAGGGATTTGTACTCCCATTGAACGTTGGTGGTTGTTGTCTCATGAATCGATCTAACATTGATCCTCCACGCTGCGGATCAGGGTGCTCCATACGGGTAAGGTTATTATTCATAACCTGAGTAAGTTGTCCCAGTACGGTGATTAGCTGATCAGCACCAGTTGCATCACCAGCCCCACTATAATTATCTTGAGCAGGAGGGCAATCCCTACATGGAGTGCGTGCATTGATACGGTTTCCATTTCTTCCACTAGGCGCCATTTCTAAAAAATGGCATAAACTAGATCAGTTTATGCATCAAAATACATAATCCCATACTTATAAAACACTTAACATAAATTGAACTATTTATGGATATAATCCATAATCATAAAAATGTTTTCTTTGAGGAAGTATATACTCATAAACCCTTCATAATGATTTGTAAAGAAAATGAGAGTTATCCTAAGCATATCCCCCGGGAGTGTCGTAACCAAGAGTGCAGCAAGGCCCGTTGTCGTGCACCAGTTCCCGTTCGAGTCTAGCTCAAAGCGGTGTTTTCGGGTTTTACCCCTAGGTACATCTGTGCCAGAGCCGCCTCTACCTGCTCGTATCCAGACAGGGATGTATTGCTCGAAAAACTCAAAAAATCTCTACAATACCAAAATTCTAGGAAGTTCTTCTATACTAATCCTCAAAGTTCATCTTAGGTCTACGTGCTCTAATCAGAGTTTATCTAAATCTAGCTTCCAAGGTTTGTACTAAACTTCCTCTGATACCAACTGTAACGCCCCGACCCCAGCTACCCAGAGTCGGTGCATTACTTCGTAACATTGGCATGATCACAAGAAAGATCAAATCTCGAAAGACCGACTGGTTTAGTAGCCTTGGAAACACTAGATATATTCATAAGTTTTACATTACATCATAAAATGAAAAACTACTACAACAACATAATGTCTCCATAATCCACACTACTATCCCCTCATAATATCCCTGCAGGTCATTCATAATTTACTTCTTCACATCCTGGGGAAAAATAAAACATAGAAAAGGGGTGAGCTCAAATGCCCAGTAAGGATAACAATATAGCGGAAACTTTCATAAATAAGAATAAACATTTAAGGCAATGCATTACTAAAACAAAAGCCTTTTAAAATTGAACTTCAACATGGTATGGCAAAAGTAAAATGAAATAATGCCATTTACTTATTCACATGGATATTCTACTAATCGAATAATCACATGCAAAAATCAATAACCACTTTCATAATGTTGGAATGCATAATGCCAGACTATCATAACCACATAGCCAAGGCCTCGTGCCAAGACTACAAATAAGATTTTGTCAAGGCCTTGTGCCAAGACACTAGTTTGTCTCATGAGACCTACCGATGCATCGAGGAGCTATAGCGGGCTCCACCCGTCACTTATTAAGTCCAATGCATTCCCATATGAAAAGGTTTAAACATAACATAAACATTCGTATTAAAACTAGCATACGAAATGTTAATACTTTCACAATAAACTATGAATGGTATAAAAATAGCACATCCACAGTCAAACATATCACAAAACCTTCAATACAATATAGAAGTTTTGTATCATAATAAATCAACTTCAAATAATCTTAAAATCCATCAAAGGATGTTGACATAGATGAAATCAAAATTCTTTTTAAAGAAATATCTCCTTTTATTTTGAAATCATTTAAGATACATATAAAATAAAACATTTTCTTTGAAAATATTCTTATAAGATTGTAAGGGAAGCTTTGAAGATTTTATAACGGCGTAAAATAACCGCACCCGCCGTATAAGTTAAAAAAAACATTCTTACCTCAATTCTGTCGAAAAGGTTAAAAAGGACCTTGTTTTGAAAATGACGGAAAGATTCCTTTATAAACCTCTTATAAAAAGTCAAACAAGGGTATAAATGACTTTAACCCATATTCTTGTAAATGGTAAAAATGTTTTGAAATGCATTTTTAAGAAACATGGATGTGGATGATAAAGATATCCCAGTAGATTATTACGTATAAACAACCTCGGATAATGAAGAGATTGTGAAATAAACCCTTACCTTGTACTTTTCCTTGGTTGGGGTAGGTTAACCTCCTGTATAATGGTGAAATAATTGTTATTAAATTATACGAGAATCATATATATTAATATGATATCATATATGATCTTTTAACATTGATTTATTAATAATATCTTAGAATTATCATCGTTTCGGGTGTTAACTTACTCATTTTCTTTTATATGTTTTGTTACATAATCCATGTTTGTTGTATCTTATTCATATCCAGAATGATATCAAGTCCTTAAACATCATTTTTAAATTATAAAATGATAATTATACTTGAATGGATACGATGGAGAATGAATCTCATCGCGTTCGTGGAGACGGTAGTCCTTACGTACGCACGAGCGACAATATCATTCTTTTGATATTAAAATAATATATAAATGAATGGTATATCATATATACAGAATCATTAACATGTTATATTTATTATTTACATGAGTTACACATCATTATTATACCCATCCAAATAATATTATATTGAATAACAATTACACCACGACGTGGAGACGGTAAGCCGTACGTACGCACGTATGGTGACATGTTATTCAAAGGGTGGATAGAATACTAAATATGGTTGTACCATACTTATAATAACATCACAGTATATGTGAGATACTGGAGTTATTATTTTAGAATGGTAAGAACAAAGGAAGAAGAAGTGGAAGAAGAAATGAACTTAGAAAAGGGTGGTGAAATCATTACCTCTTCTTCGGGTTCTTCCTTTTGATTTGATCAAAAGGGCTCCTTAGGTTGGCTTTCTGATCAAACTAAGGCCTCTAGGTTGTAGTGAGGGATGTTGGGAGAGTATTTGGGCAGAGTTTGGCCGAACCAAAAGGCTTTAGAGGTGTGAAGAAATGAGAAGGAGGAGTGCCCTTTTATAAGAGGGGTGAGGGGCACCTTTGGAAAAGCTAGAAATATTAATTTATAATAAATTCATATTCGGTTTCTAAAGGCTCCAAAGTTGACTATTCAAAGGATGAGGTGGGGATAGGTCGAAAACAACTCATCCAATAGAATTTAGACAGGTTTGGGTACTTATATTAACCTTATCTTTAAGTATTAACTCTAAGTTAATTAGTTTCACTTTTACAATGTCTCTTTGTATTTTTATATAATATGGTTAATAAACTTACTATATACATCCAAGAGACCCCCAAGTGGTCCATTAATGAGGAACCTATCATAATATAAGTCTCTTGGCCGAACCTTAGATTTTTAGGAATTTAATATCAATTAATAATATAATATTTGTTTTAAGAACTCTTTTATGTCAATTTTGACACTATTCAATAGTTGATTTTTGTGAAACTCCTAACAGATTGATTACTTCGAACAAAGTCAATTAAATCAATCTTAATATATCATATTATCATAGAAAATTAGTTTAATTCATTAAAAGTTTCATATTATATTTATTTGGGTATTTATAAGATCAATTATTTTTATTTTTCACTATTTTAGTAATTACTACATCATCATTGTGTCATAAATAAAATAAATTATTCAATGTCTAAAAATTATAAATAAAATATCATTATGTAGGAAATTTTTTTAGATTTCTAATGAATATTTATAATCGAAAATCCAACATGTATAACCCTATGTAAAAATTGTTCTTCTAAAAGATGTAAGCTTGTGCCATTTTTTTTTATTTTAATTTTATTAATATAAAGTGTCCCTACCACATACAAGTGGCTCCAAGGGGTCCCCAAATTGACCCAAGGATGCCCATGGTCGGGTATGTGTCCACCAATAAGGTTAGGACACGTTTTAGGGTAATTTTTTATTATTATAATATTATTTTTTTAACCCTTATTTACCGGATTTACCCTTTAACCATGGTAAATAAAATATTTACCACAGTAACTATTCAAAATGTCTAAAAATAAAAGTTACCTATTTACACAATTTGAACATCCTGATTCCAAATATGGAATCCATTTTCCTAAATTCAAAACACAGAAGTGGCAGAAATTAATTTAAAATTAATTCCCGCTGTTAAAACAAAAAGCGTGTTTTTAAGAGATAATAACTATCAAAAGATTGACACTTGTTTATGTTCGGTTTAATTGTAAAATTATGTCCAATGATAAACATTAAATTGAATGGTAAAAATATATTCTAAATATACTTTAAAACCTCTCAAATTCATAATTTATCACTATTAATTATTTTGATTAAAAAAGTTGTTTTTAATTAAAATTTAGAAATTTTCACTATTCATTAAAATATGAAAGTTATCCGAAATGTACCAAAATTTCACCCTAGGCTAATTTTGATATTCCGAATCCAAAAATGAAGTCCATTTTGAAATATAGAATATATATGATTTCAAAAATTAGGTATTACTATCCACAACGGCTAGTTTAATTAGTTGTGGTGTGTGTTAGAACTCGGTGTTGCGTACAACACACGCTATCACATTATTCAAAGAGAAGCGTACCATAGAAGCTTGGGGTGTTACAATTTCCACATTCTCAGCACATTGAAAAATCTTTTCATAACTTTTGAACTCATGGGAATCCAATGCCCTTCGATATTTTGGCTTTAATCCTGAGTAAAAAATGATTGATTTTACTATCAAGGTCTTGGATAAAATTTGGAGCATACCTTGCCAATCGAGTGAACCTCTCTTCATAGGGAGCCACATAGTCTTCCTCTTGCCTCAATTCCAAGAATTGTTTTTCCATCCTATTTCAAAGAGCCTTAGGAAAATACTTCTCAAGAAACATACATTTGAATTCATCCCAGTCGAGAGCATCAATCTCATCAGCATCCCTAATATTTTTAACCATCGACCACCACTGATCTGCTTCACCCTCCAAACGGTAAATAACAAGACTAACCTTTTGATTGTCTGAAGACCCCATGACATCGAAAATATTATCCAGTGCCTTAATCCACCCTTCAGCTATCATATGGTCAGATGATCCTCTGAATGATGGGGGATGTTGCCTCATGAAATGTTCCACCACTGACATGTTCCTCTGCGGTTGTTCTGGCTGATCTCGTGCATGGATACCACCACCATTTATCGCTTGAGTCAACTGCGCCATTACTGCAACAAACTGTTCAGTTCCAATTCCGACCATCTCAGGATGCTGATTTGGAAGGTTATTTCCTTCTGTATACCTTCCAAGCACTGCTTCCCTATTTCCTCTGTGGAAAAACATTTTGAACAAACATGTCTTAGATGAATCAACATGGTAATCTTCAAATGATATATCATTTCAATTTGATCATAAAAAAAATATTTTTAGATAATCATTTAATAGAATTCTAACTCCGAATGTTATCTAAACCGACCTCTGATACCAACTATAAGGCCCCAGCCTTAAACATTACTTAATCTTGAGATATTTCAAGAATACACCTTGAGGACCTTTTTAGGTTTATAGTTTTATTGAATTAGATCGTAAAAAATGCATTACATCCCACATTTAAACAATGTGGTTACAATAAAAGATAGTATTCAATTTTTCCCATCAATGGAAACATATTTAAAATAAAACATGGATTATTTCTTGACACTTCCTTGAAACTATCATCATATCATGTACCCTTACCTTGACCTGTGAAAAACATTTCAAAAACATGGGATGAGCATAAAAAGCTCAGTAAGGGATATAAAAATATGGAAAGGAAACCTGAGTACATGTATACATAAGAATCAATGAAATCATACTTTACTCATAAAACATAAGCACTTTAACATACCTCATCAAATCATGAATAAATCATAGAAATCATAAGACATAAAGGTAACTTGAGGCATTCATAACATTCTTACATAGGGAGTAACCCTCTTGGTTACGTTTGGAATACCCATCACGGTATATTCCCTAAATCTCTTCGGAGAAACCTTAACGTTTAACTCCTTCACGTTACCCAATTCATTGGAGAGCTATATCAGGCTCACCCGCTCTTAGTTTATCACGGAACCACCCGTCTTCATAATAATGCCCAAGAACCATAACATAATTTGTATCACATTAAACATGCATAAAGGAAACATAACATTTCCACTTTTCAATCACAAGATATCAATACAACACATTGATATAAAAACATTATTAAAACCATTTCCAATACCAAAATAAAAGAAAAGTAAAACATGGTATTTATTTTTCTATTAAAAAAATTTATGGCTTGTAGAGGAAGCCGAAATACAAATAATAGTCACGACGGCATAGAAGTCATTGCCGCCGCATACGTACGATAAAAACATTCCCTTTTGTTTTTTATTAAAACACTTAGTATAAAAATTATTCCTTTTGGATAAACGTAAAAGTCAAAGGGGTTTATACACTGTATAAAAGAAGGTTGTGTATAAAACAAAATATACCTCAATGAAAGGAGATTGAGACGAAGTCCCTTACCTCATGCCCGACTTGACTCGATCGTTCTTTAATCTCCAGAATAATAAAATAGAGTTAATTTCTACATTCATAAGAACCTTTTTCAAGTTCATTATTCCTTTTATATCACTTATTACCATGTCATGAACACTATGTAATTATTTAAGTTAATAACGGTCGTTTTAACGATCATTGGTACTTGAGTCAAAAATAAACTCTTTATAATTACAAGTTGTTCATGTATCCATTATATCCAGAGTTATACTAATGATTTAGATATCATATATGTCATATATATCCAATATATACATGCATTTATAATATTACATAACGTTTAGAGGTATCAAATGAAATGCACTGTTCATGGAGATGGTAAGCCGTACGTACGCATGAACGCTACTTTCATTTCTATTTTGTATTTTATGGAATAGAATCATAATGATATAAAGATATATTATAATTCCAGTATAAAATCATATATAATATAATTAATTACATCCTTTATATGTCCCACATATGTGATTAACGAATGAAATCACTTTGAGGGGGCGGTAGTCCGCACTTCCTAAAATGAAGATATCACGTTTACCCATAATGAAACCCATAAAGGTATGCCATAACTGAAAAATACAGAAGCATAAGTAAAACGTAAAAATATAATACATCATATATAAATATAGTGTCATCTTAATGGACAACTTTGAAGGTGTTAAAATAATGTTGAACAATCATCATTTCGTGAGACAGAAATTCGTCATCCACAGAAACAATATGTTATTTAACCATTAGATGTAGGTGTGTGTATGTGTAGCTAGAATCCTTCTTATAACAACATTATAATATATGGAAGATACTAGTTTTGTTACAAAA
This sequence comes from Viscum album, assembly GCA_963277665.1. Taxonomy (NCBI): domain Eukaryota; kingdom Viridiplantae; phylum Streptophyta; class Magnoliopsida; order Santalales; family Viscaceae; genus Viscum; species Viscum album. The sequence continues at coordinate 1,346,986,980 of OY728132.1, forward strand.
GAAATTAGTAAAAAGAGTTTAGTGGGTTGGAGAGGCAAAATAAAACATAAGAACACAAGAGAAGACACTACCTTTAAATCAGGTAACTCTTTTTGATTTGAGCTCAAAGGCTTACTTGGGAAGACATCTACCCAATGTGTAGCTTATAAGAGTTATAGAGGGATTTGTAGAGACAAAATTGGCAGGGGTTGGCCGATCCAAAGGCTTGAGAGGTGTGGGTAAGGTGGTAGAGGTGGGGGCCTTATGTAAGAGGAGAGGAGGGGCAGTCTTGGAACGTTATAAAAGGATACTTTATTAGAAAATGTTTTTCTGATTTAAGAGGTGGGGGCCTTATGTAAGAGGAGAGGAGGGGCAGTCTTGGAACGTTATAAAAGGATACTTTATTAGTAAATCTTTTTATATTTCTAATTAATATTTATACTCAAAAATATTACTTGTATAACCCCATGTTAAAATTGTTTTAGTAAAACAACTCATGTTTGTGACATTTTCTTTTTAACTTTAAATAAAAGTCATTAATGTCATTATCTTACCCAAGTGGCTCCATGGGCTCCCCAAAATCGACCCATGGGTTGTCTTGGTCGTCCATGACACATCCAGTAAGGGTAGGACATGTGTATAGGTCATTTGATATTATTAAAAGAATATTCTTAATTTAAGTTACACTAATTACCTCTAACCGCGATTAAAAACTTAAAATTTACTATTCACTAGAAAATTATTTTAATCCCATTGAACAAAATTTTACTTCATAATGACAACCATGTATTTCATATTTTCAAAATTCAAAACACAGAGGTGGTAATGTAGCATTTAAATAAAAAATAATTTTTTAGGTACCACTTAGTGGTTTCACTATTCATCAAAAATTGAAGTTTTTCAGAAAAATAACAAAGCTTCACCCTAAGCTATATTTGATATTCCGATTTAAAAAATGATGACCATTTTAAAAAATTTAAAACATATAAGTTACATTAATTAATTTAATAATTAATTCCCGCTGTCAGAGCAAATATCGTGTTTTTAGGAAACAATAAATATCAAAAGATTGACACTAGTTTATGTCCAATTTCAAAGTGAAATTAATTCGACAACCACTATTGGATTAAATAGTAAAAATATATTCTAATTTAACTTTAAAACCAATTCAAATGATAATATAATCATATAAATAAATTAGTTTAAAAAGCAGTTTTGAATTAAAATACAACATTTTTCACTATTCATTAAAAAATGAACTTTATCGGAAAAATTCCAAAAATTTACCCAAAGTAAATTTCAATTTCCCGATAATAAAGAATAAGAATATTTTGAAAAATAGAGCTTATAAAATTGTAAAAATTTTGATTTAAAAATGGTTTTCCACCAAAAGGTAGTACAACAATCTTTTAAAAATACTAGTGTATTCCATGCTTAAGATTGGATTTATTCTCGTTTTAAGCCTCTAAAACACTATATAATTCATAAATAGACATATATAACTATATCAATTATTCATTACTTACTTGGGATGTTACATATTTACTCTTATATTTACCTATATAATCTTCATTAATCTGTTTAACATCAATTGTAACCTGGTATAACATATCAAAAATCATATTCATATAAGCATTCAAAATAAATTTCATTCATTCCATAATTTCATCCCAAATGAGGGAAATGTTTTATCTATGTGAAAATATATGAATCTTGGTGTCAAAAACATATAAACTGTTCAACAAAATTAAAAAAACAAGGGATCATTCGTATTCTAAACTTTATAGATGTATTCTTAATTGATTCGTTAGAATAGAAGAAAAATTAACTACATATATCTACCTCATATTTACTAGAAAATTAAAAATGATGATATTAGGGAATTTTAGTGTTTCTATTTCTTTATTACTCATTATTATGAAATATTTCATCCATGGGGTTAAAAATATCACATCTAGTATTAAATGAAAACTTTTTTAGAACTTCTAAAAAGATGTAAATAATGATATTTATGATCTTCATTTATATAAATTATCATTATTCTCTATATTATTTTGTAAGGGAAGATAAATATCTCATTATAATGTGAATTATACTAACTCAAAAACATTTTGATATGTTAACTTGAAAATTTCACTACAAAATTTAACAATAGTCACATCTAAATCGTCTCATTTATTAAATTATACTAAAAAAACAAACTTATAATTGTTGGATATTTTATTTTCAAAATATTCATTCTCAATTAATATTTTCTACCTTCCATGAAATGTTATAACCATTTTAGAAGATAATAGTAATTTATATACCATGTTTTATAAATCATCATGTCACTAACATGTTATCTCTTCCTAAAATATTCTATGATTTTAATCAGAATAAATTTAACGTCGGGAATGAACTAATGAGGCTGATAAGACAAGTAGAAAACCTTCAGACTAAGCAATATAATGGGTGTCAAGGGTCGATTGAGAATATTGAAAAAATTACTTGGGACAGGAATTCCCAACACCTAATTTATATACATAGTGGAAATACATTGAATTTATAAAATCGAATGGATAATATTAAAAAAATAATTTGATCGGATGATTTCAATTAAATCCATTAATTATTTAAAAATAATTATGAACTCCTCGGTTTTCTAAGAAAACAATATTATCAAAGTAAAAGTAGATCTAGTGAGATAAAAATTTAAATTTCAAACAAAATGATATTTTGAATACTAAAAATCATTGTTAACATCATACAAAATAAAATTTAATGGATAGTTATAGATTATAAAATACAAGATGAATAACCTTCATAATAAATTTACATTCAAATTGAGTATCATCATCATCTTGATTTTTTCTAATTATAATTGATTTTGATAACTATTATGAAGAAACGTAATGTCTAAAAAATTGTATTGAATTTTTATTTATAAATAAATAAGAAAATATTTTGGAATCTAGAAAAAAATATAATCATTTGTTTCTGAAAATCTCTTTGAACCTATTTTTTAATCATGAGAAAAATTATTAAAAATTTTGATTCTAAAAAACAGTTGGAATATATTTTTGGTTATGTACTGATTTTAATATAAAATTTAATTTCGGCAACTAAAAATTTTAAAAAAATAAAACTTTTAGTCCAAATAATGTTTTATAATAACAAAATTTTATTAGAAAAAACATATGTAATTCACCTTTGAGAATGAATTTATTTATATAAAGAGTTAGAAAAAATAATTATTTATGAATGATCATTTGATATTGGTAATACCTATATTCTATTTAGTATATTCTAATCTATTTTAAGTAAGGGGCTATGTAAAAATATATTCAATCTATTCTTGATTCTGATAAATTATTAAATGACATATCCTTTTACTATGTGACCCTGAATGAAATAATGTCTTATATATTATTTTATTTCATGTCAAGGATGTGATAGATTTTTAATTCACATAATAGTAGCTCTTTTACCACAAAATATTTCTGTTTTAGTAAATATCATTCCATAGTGAGTGAGTGGAAACTATATCCATAACACTTGACCACAAAAACCTTCAGCTTTCAAATATTCCACTTCATTAGTGTAAAATGATACTGAGTGTTATTAACTACAGGACCAATAAATTAAATCTTCTACTATAAAATGAAAAATTCATGAAGTGATATACTTAAATAATATAAATCCTAAAAATTTAGCATTCATAATTATTTTATCTCAAAATCATATTTTTATGAGTATAAAAACATACTTTTATAGTTCCATGAATATAGAAATAATTATTTTTGAAACCTTGTGGTGTTGAAATATTGGATTTTATTGATATCTGGAACCTAAGCATATGAGAAAATATATAATCCATTTTCCTAACTATGAGTTAAATTATTATTTTAATAATTTCTATAAATATTTTTAATCAATTGGTTTACAATTTTTTTAATATCTAATGTTTTTTTGTGGATCAGATAGGTTTACTTGTGACATCCTTAAATTACCAAGAAGAACATTTTATTCAATAGTGTTTATGAAAGACAACATCAAGTGTGAAAATGGATTATATTTACCCAAAATAATAAAATAATAAATAAATATAATATATTCTATAGCTTTTAATTCACACAACACTATGTCTTCTTACATCACATGCAATAGCGTTAGTCCATGATAGATTGTGTTACACGAAAGACTGTGTTTCACCAAATAACAATGTATTATTAAAATATTATTTTTTAATATAATATGATTAAAAATAGTCGTTATATTAGTATTTATAAATATTATTAACTATATTATAAAAATTTATAGTTTATATAAATATAAAATTAATTCATTGGTTAATAATTAATGTGAATTGAAAATACGAACCAATTGGATATTAAAAGAAATATTATTGTTAATTTGCATCCAAAAGATTTTTGTCTAAAAATCATAATTAATTACAGTTATTGAATTATTTTAATGATATATATATATATATATATTATATTCAATAAAATAATTTTTATATTCATCCATTGTTTTTGATAGGTATAATATAAGAACAAACACAATTTTACACAAAAAAACTATATTTTTATAACAGTAATTCTACATCCTTTTAATTGAGATCTAATTTTAAATTTAAATTTTGAAACCTTAATTTATTTAATACGTCAAATTAAAAATAATATTTTAAGGTAAAACATAAAAATCGGGTTAGGGTGAATTTGTGATATTTTTAAGAAACATATCATTTTTTGATAAATAGTTAAAAATACTGAATTTTAGTTCAAACCATCTTTATCATCTAAATTATTTGTAAGGTTAAATTATAATTATAATTGGTTTTAATGTTTAATTATATATTATATATAAATTAATATATTTTATTTCATTGGATTCAATTTGACTTTGATATTGATTATAAAAACATAGCCAACATTTGGATATTTTTACTTTAAAAACCTGAATTTTCATCCCACATATATGATTATATTTTAAACCATTTATACCACTTATAAGAGTGCAATTTTGAAATATAGATTAAATATTTGGAATAAGAATTATTTTTAATGTATAATAGGATAACAATATTTTATTTTTAAAAAATATTATAGAATGTTTTGAAATTTAATTACAATGATTACTGTAAAATTAAGATTAATAATGGACTAAACCTTAACCATAAAGAAAAAAAAGATATTTAAACGTTTAACAATTATATTCGATTCCATATATTGATCCTATTATCTATTGTATATAATTGGTTCCATCATTGGATCCACAAGCATCATAAACCAATGTTAGGAATTCCCTCATCAAAATAATACAAGAGTGTCACTCATCCTACAGTATAAAAGGAAGAAACTTCTCCCAGTTACTCACACCATTAAAATCACATAGGACTAGAAAATATCTATGAAATTATCATCCCACCATCCATACCCTAGACATTTAATCCTACATTTGGATAGGAATCCCTCCACGAAATCCCTTTGGTATAAACCAAAAGTGGTGACCTAATTTTTAAGGAAATGATTTCCAACTAAATCTTTTCGTTCTTTTAATTTTACAACACCATAGATATTATTATTATATGTTCATATAAAAAATTATAAAAAATATATAAATATTGTTTTATATTAATGGTTCTAATAACTCTCACAAACCGTTCTTTCTAATGGGTAATGAACATACTGTTTACATGTATGGCTAACTACCATCTCACGAAACGATGATTCTTCATTTTTCCTATAACAACCTATCTTAGTGGAAATAATGATATAAAATATGTTTGTAAATTATATATATCATATTTATAATATATTAATATTTTATAGTTTTTTTAAAAAACATAACAATAATACATTATATTTTACATTTATACGATAACATCATTTGAGGAAATGTGCACTACCGCCCCCTCAAAGCAATGTGATTCGCTCACACTATACATGGAATGTATAAATGATAGTTTTAGATAAAAAATTTTGATATAAAAAAACCTATATATTAGTTTAATTAAATAATTTTATTTCTAGAAATTAATTTATATCAATTTCTTTGTTTACCATTCACGCACTTAAAAAGTGATAATGTCGTTTGTGGACGTGTTGACTACAACCTTCTCAACATGATCTGATTAATTTTCTATATAATAATAAGTATATATTAAAAGATATATGATTCAATAACATGGTATTTATAATATAAATGTGATAATGGAATGGTATTATGTTACTTATCTTCTTTAAATATGGATCATTGAAAAATGAGAATGTTATGCATGCATACGTAAGGCTTACCATCTCCATGACTGCAACATTTATTCATTTTTCAAAAAAAATTAATGAGTGGTTCTAAAATTATAATTGATATTTAAATAGGATAATTATGTAATTATTATTATTTTTTTGGTGTTATATAATTAACACTTTTACCATAGTTAACTTACCAAAGTTTTATTTGACACATAAAGTGAATTGGGTCCAAAACACTATATGTAAACATAATTGATTAAGTAGTTTTATATGACATAGTAATAAGTTAAATTAAAGTATATATAAGCATTATAGTGGTTATTATGAAACTAAAAAATTAATATAAAATTATTATACATGGATTTAATGGACATTCGGTAGAAAATAAATGCAACGTAAGGGATTCATATCTCTTTTTTTCCATAAGACATACATAATTTTTGAACAACTAATTTATTTTATATGGTATATATTAATACCATTTTTAAATTTAATATAATAAAAATTATATCTTCATCGTATTTTGAGTTTCAACTTGGATTATTTCTTTTATTGGGGTTTGAGTTAACACATTCCTAGTGGAATAGAAATGGATAGCTCAATTTCTTTTCAATGAATTATATTACTTGGTAATTCTTGATACTATTATATGATTATGTGTGTAATAATTTTTTACTATATTTAATTGTATTTCAATTCACCTTTTGTTGATTTATAGTTTATACAAAAAATATTCTCATTGACTAATTATCACTTTGACATTATATCATTTTCAATGGTTTATTTTATAACTTCATTTTATTCTATATTTTTTGTACATAAATTTAAATTGGAGGAAATTATAGGATCATTGTTCAATATGATATTTCATTTTAATATACCCTTTTAATTCATGGCCATTATCAAATATTGGTACTAATTTCTCACTCATTCGTACTCAATTTTTTTTGAAAATGTTTTATGAAATCCTACTATTATTTCTCTATATAGTTAGAGAACTTATTTTTTATTAAAAATTATTATTTTTTAAAATGGATTTATAAATTTTTTTTTTACTTTTAAAAAATTATTTTTTGAAGTCATTTTATCCCTCTTTTAATTTATGAATGTTTTCAAAGTAATATTCTTATCCCTTTTAAAAAATATTCATTTTTCTAACCCTTTTCCCCATATAAAAGGAATATTTCTTTATTACGTCATACGATGTGTACATGTTTTCCTCATCCTTTTCTGTGAAGAATCATTTGAATGTTTAAAAGGTTTATTTCTAAAAAATTTAAGGGTATTTTCAAAGAAAAGTATTTTTAGAAGGTTTTTAGAAGGAACGAATATTTTATTCAAGAATATTTTAATGTTATTATGTTATTTCATCAATGAAAAAAAACCTATATTTTTACACTGCCTAGGATACATTGAATTAATACCATCCATATCCTTTTTCTAGATGTTTTTAGATTTATTTGTCTAAAAAAGTATTTATGTTAACTTCTTCAACATCCTTAATAGTCCCCGTGAAATATATATTTTCATAGGATCATTGATAATTTAATTCCCCTTATTATAAATATCATTTATCATGGAGATTAATATTGAATAAACTATATACCATTTTACATATAGTGCTTACAATGATAGTAAGTTTATTAAATTGGAATTATTGATAAATCCATTTCTTATTCAATATGGTTTTTTGATAAGGAATTATATAATTTATATTATTAAATATGATAAATGATTTAGAATGGCAATCATAGGGGGTGCCAAAACATTATATATCCACTAGATGCAACGATATGTACTCATTAGAAAAATAAATTGTGAAAAATTATTCTGTTTCAACCCTTAATTTAATCTATATTATAAAAGGATGTTATGTTATATCTTTTCAAGTTCCTGATACATGATGTACAATAATTAATAATTTATCTCATTTAAAGTTGATTGTTATTATCAATGAGATTTTTCATTGACAAATCTATGGATTCATTTCATTATCATTTTATTTATTAATGTAATGTGTTTTACTTTCTCACCTTTCCAAATTGACTTTTCCTTATCTAGTTATCTGAATGGAATGTGTTTTCATTTATTATCTTTCTATGTTTTTGTAATTTCATTTTTGATCACATGGCATATATTTTTAGTTATTTACCTTTCCGTATTATTTTATTACCAATGATTAATTATTGGTTCCTTTATTCATTACTTAACCTTATTGAGGATTTTTTCTCACCCTTTTTTTCCCTCTCTCAAAGAATCCAAGATGTTCATAATGAATAGTTCTCAAGGACACTATAGAAGGAATATATTTTTTTAACAAACATTGAAAAAGGAGAAGAGATAAATTTTGTTGTAATTAGATTATTATTTTATAAATAAAGACTCATGTATATATACGGTTTACCAAGACTGCTGAACACTTTGGTCCTTCAAGGCTCAATTTATTGTAACCTTGCTAATGTAATTGATAGCATAGATGAACAATATTCTTTTGTGGTCAGTTTTCTACAGTTTCTATAAAAGTATGTTTTCTAGAAACCTTGGGAACTAGATTTAGGAAAATGTAATTTAGAGAACAAAACCCATGATAGAATTTGAGGATAATTATATATGAATATCCTATAATTTTTTAAGGTATAGAATAAGTGGGTATTCTAGGTAATATTTCCCAATATGGATAATACATGTTATCATTGTTCTAGAATAGATGTACCTCGGAGAAATATCCATAACATGGTGTTGCGAGACTGACTCATAGTAACATAATATAGGACAATATGAATTATTTTGAACCTTGTTTGACCCTCTTAAGTGATATTCTTAGGATAATCCATGTATTATAGATAACCCATTATAAAGAATTTGAATGAAAAATGAAAAAAAAAGAAAATATATTCAATGACCTCTATTAAGATATAATCACTACATAATGGAACCATGTATGATTGAAATAAATAGATGAAACATGTTTTTAATAAGGATGTGTTGATAAATATATTCAATAGCCTATTTAATGATTACGTTTCAAGGATATCGAATATATTTATATTGAAAATTATATTAATATTGTTTTTAAAATCGAAAGAAAATATATTAAGTGACAACCAATCATGGTTGGAATGATTCTCAGTCATGAACCAATGACCAAGAGATAATAATGGTTTCACACTAACCAAAACCTACACAATTTCCACTTTATTTTTTCATTTTTTCGTTATCCAGTTTTATAATTAAATGTTAATTGTGAACTAGTAGTATCAATTTCTATGAATAGAGATTAATTAATTAATTAATTAGAACAATTTGGAATGGTAGTTAAAGACAAATATCTTTGAATGAAATACTTTTATTGGACATATAATATTTAAAATGTTCTTTTTAGTTCATTAGGGAAAAAATCATTGATAGTAATTATTTTCTAGGAGTAATGGGATGAATTAAAATTTGATTGAAGCTCAACAAATGCTACAGTTTTTTATATTATATTTAACCAGATCTTGTAATATTTTTTCCTATAATCATTGTATGTAAAATAATTTAACATCATTCAGAAAATAACTTATAAATAAAATTTTTTCATATTACCTTAATTTATATTAAATCAATGGTCACTTATATTGTCAAATAATTATGGCTTTAAGGACATCAACATTATGTTGATCACCTAATTTTTTGTGATTGATGATGTCATTTACTACCTATAAATATTTAATCTTTTCCTCAATGTACATATTTTTAATTTCAACTAATGTTCTTCCATATAGAGACCTAGATAAATTATTATGTATTCGAAATTTTTACTTCCCAATATCTCTTTTCTACAGGATGTTTCCTGAAACCATATCATGATTTGGGATTTCAATTTCAGAAATATGTAATAAACATGTATGAATATTGATATTAAATTTGACGGAAGAAATTTAATTATCCTGGAGAGAATGTAACAACCCAAAAATCTAAAGTACCACATTATATTAAATAATGTTTATATCACGGAAAAACAAGTGTAAAAAATGGAATATATTATTATAATACATTATATTATTAAATAAATATAATATATCATATAGGTTATAATGCATGCACACAAATTTAGATAGTATCACACATAAGAGAGACCTTCTTTGATAGCTTGTGTTACACATAAGAGAGAGTTTCACAAAATAAAAATGTAAAATTAAAATATTATTATTTAATAGAATATGTTATAACCTAGAACATATTGTATTAGTTATAAATAGTATTAACTAAATTATTAAATTTTTTGTTTTATATAAAAATCAAAATAATTCATTGGTTACGAATTAATGAGAAACAGAAATAAGAACCAATTGGATATAAAAAGGAATATTTTTATTTTTAATATTTTAATGAGTTTTCCTAAATAAAAATAATTAGTTAAATTTACTGATGGATTTCAATGAAGTTTATATTTTAAATATTCAGCAATATGTTTTTGATATTCATGCATTAGATTTCATAGGAATAAGAAATGAATAATCACAATTTCATAAACAAAAACCTATATTTTATAATGAATATATAACCTAATTTTAAGGGATAACCCACATCAAATATAATTTTTTACACTATAATGTTTTTAATATGTCAAAATAAACTACATGTTTGAAGTAAAAACAAAAAAATTTATTTATGGGGAATTTTTGATATTTTTAATAAACATATAAATTTTAAATGAATAGTAAAAAATATTGAATTTTAGTTCCAAACTGTTTTTCTTATAGTTTATTTACAAGAATAAATTATTATTTTATATTGTCATTAATGTTTAATTATATAAAATTTTTATCAATTAATACGGTTTAATTCATTTTAATCAATTTCACTTTGAAATTCATTAAAAAAATTGTAATCATTCTGATGATTCACTTTAGAAACCTCCATTGTCGTCGTGCATCCAATATTAAATTTAAATCAATTTACACAACTTATATGTTTTGAATTTTGAAAACTGGATTCCATATTTTGAATAATCATACATTATAATTTAAAATATTTCCATATTTTTTTTCTAAAAAAATATACTGAAATTGATTAAAATTAATTATAAAGATTAAGGTTAGATTGAGATTAATAAGGGTATAAAATATAACATTATGTCCCAAAACAACCTATAAACTTGTCCAAAATTTTTTATGGATATATATCAAATATATATTCTCTTTAATCAAACTTTTTCAATCATTGAATCAACATTAAATTTGAAAAACATGGTATGAATTCCATTGTCAAAATATTATAATAATGTAACTCCTCCTCCACTTTAAAAGGCCACCACTTCTCCCAATTTCTAACACCTCTCAAGACACATAGGCTCAAACAAACTCTGAAAAATTAACTTACCAAAATCCCTATCCTAGACCTTCATGCCTCCTCTTTGGAATGAATCTTTCCATGGAATCCCTTTGGTATAAACCCAAAGGAGTTACCCAATTTTTAAGGTTGTTCTTTCAAATGATTTTATTTCTAGAATTAAATTATCCACCACCTTCAATATTATTCTTACATGATCATTTAATTACAATAATATCATAAATATACATATAATATTTTATATAAAGGGTTGTACCAACACTGAAAAACACATCCATATTATGGGTAACAAACCAACTGGTCACATGTACAGTGAACTAACACCTCACGAAATAGTGATGTTTCATTTTTTATTACCACCTCTAATGGTGGAAAAAATGATGAATTTTTTTATATAGAATATATATGATATTTATTATTAATTTATAATTATTTACTCTTTTTGTAACACATACCATTAATACATTCCATTTTATGTTAATATGATAACATCATTTGAGTAGTTATGGACTATCACCCTCTCAAAGAGATGTGATTCATTCAAAATTTACATAGAATATATAAAACATATTTTTAATTAAAAATATGTGACATTGAAAAAATTTATATTATATTCATTACAGAATTTCATTTCATGAAATATAATATATTTCAATTTCATTGTTACCCTTTCCAAAAATTAAAATTTAATAACCTCATTCATGGAAGTATGGAATACCACCCTCTCAAAATGACATGATTCCATATTACATAAAAATTATTATATATATGAAGTATATATGATTAAATAAAATTTTATTTATGAAATAATTATATTCCAAAAAATATATGGTTTTACTTACCTTCTTTCCATAATGATCATTGAAAAATGAGAACGTTTCTCATTTTTACGTATGACCTAATATCTCCATGATTGTAACATTGATTCAGCTTTCAGAATCATATATAACGAATACTTTTAAAATTAGTATTGATATTTAAATATGATAATTATTTTATGATTATTATTCTAGTGATGTTTTATAATTTTTCCTTTGACTATAATTGACATACCAAGGTTGTTTTTTGATAGATAAACTGATTTTTTTTTTCTGAAAAACATGATTTAAATATTTTAATAAGTTGTCGTACAAAAAAATTAATAATTGAAATAAAAATAATGATAAAAATGAAAATGTTTTTCACACATTTAAATATATAACATATGATTATTATATAGTAATTTAAAGGACGCTAACTATAATGGAAACAAAAGGTAAGAGATTATTCCCTCATTTTCTATCCCCGAGGAAGGAATAATTTTTGTACACCAAATATCATTTATTTGGTGTATGTAATGCCCATTGGGATATATAATATCATAAAAAATTATATATTTATGTTATTTAGAGATTATAAATGAATTATTTATTTTTAAGTGAGTTTAGTTGAATGTTACCCAATGGAAGAGAATAGCATAACTCAATTTCTATTCATTGAGATATATTACTTCCTCCTGGTAGTTAATATTATATGATTATGAATGTAATCAATTTTTACAAAATACATTTTTGTTTATAATTCCCTTATTTGTATTTATTTTTGATAAAAAACTCTACCCCTTAATTTATTCTAACTTTAACGTTAAATCGTTTTAAAGGATTTATTTCACAACATCATTTTATTCAAGATTAATTTTACTAGATTTTAAATTATAGGAAATTATTTGATAATTTTTCAATAAAACCTTTCATTTAATTTTCCTCTGTTTATTCATTCACATTATCAATTATTAGTGCCATTATTTTTAGACTTTGGGACTCAATATTTTTTTAATTTTTTTATGAGAACCCAAATCCATTTATCTATTTAGTAGGAGAAACTATTTTCTTATAATAATAATGGATTCTAAAAATATTTTAAAAAATGAGTTTTACCTTTTCAAAATGAATATGTAATGGAATATTTACCCCTTTTTCATTTATGAAAGTTTTCATAATAATATTCTTATCACTTTCTGAACAAGGAAGCCTCCAAATCATTATATCATGAAAGTGGAATGTTTATTATTACCTCATATGAAATTTATTGATTTATTTTTTGTATTTTCTAGCAAGAAACATTTTAATCTTCAAAAGGTTTATTTTTTATGAAAATTATTTAAAAATGTATTTTTGGGGAAAAATATTTTCTAATTGTTTTTCAGTAAAAAGGACAATTTCCACAAGAATTTATTTTCAAGTTATTATTTTCTTTTTAACAAAAACAAACCTGTATTTTTACTCCACTTGGGATTTCATTGTATTGATACCATATATATACTTTTACTGAATTTTATTCAGTTTATTTGGACAAGGAATGTTTTTACATCCAGTTCTTGGACATCCTTATTAGTCCAATTGAAATATTCAATTACATATGATCATTGAGGCTTGAATTTTCCCAAATTATCCACATTAGTTATCATAGATATTATTATTACCTAAACCAAATTTTTATGTACATATGATGATTACTTTTATAGTTATTAGATTAAATGGGGAATTATGGATAAATTCAAACTTCCCATTCAATACAATTATCTGATAAGGATTGTTATTTATTCTGATTATTAAATAAGAATAATTATTTGGACTAGAAATGGTGGGTGAAGATCAGAACATATATATCCCTTTGATGCGTCGATAGGTTCTTATGAGATAAATAAGCTTCCCTATTTGATTAGGTTTCTACCATTAATAGAAGCCATCTTTTAAATTCTCTTGAGGTATAAATTTTCATTTTCCTGATACATGATGTCTTGTAATTAAGTATTTTATTCATTTGGTATCAATTATTATTATCCATAATATCTTCCATTGATATATCTAAGAATTCATTTCATTTGCATTTAATGATTAATGGAATGTATTTTAGTTATTTAACATTCCATATGAATTTATTCTCCTGGATTCATTATTATTTTCACAATAGTTTACATAACCTTATTGAGCATTTGTGCTCACCCTTATTTTGTTTCTTTTCCCCAAGAATCAAATAATTGTACTAAAAATTATTTGTAAGGATACGATAGATGGAATAGTCTTTATAGCCTAGAAAGGATAAAGGGATGAAAAAAATTATTTCATAATTACTGAATTATTTTATAATAAAAGACAAATGTGTGTATCTAGGTTACCAAGACTACTAAAATCCTTGATCCATTGGTTAGGGATTCATTGTAGTCATGATAATGCAATAGATAGTAGACATCAGCTTTGAGTTAGGGGGTTGGGTCTCTACAGTACTAATACTATAAGTATTTTTAAATAGAAATTTTTTAAATACATACCACATATTCTTATGTTGAGATATAAAATTTTCTTCTTGTTTTTTTGATCATTTAAAACCTAAAGAATATGTTAACTCAACCCTCATAATCATTTCAAAATCAATCCTCATAACATATATGAAAGAATCTATTCAATCCTTTTGAGGTTCACCAATTATAATGACAAAAAAATATATTTGTATAATTTTAGTATCTTATTAAATTATTTTAAAAAAAATTGGATCTTCATATCCCCTAAAAATGTTTGAAACAAAAATATAGTTAAACTAGTAAACAATTCTCGAGGTGATTTTTTAAATCCATAAATTTCCCTCTTAGGTTTAAAATCATAATATAGATATTCTTTATTTTTGAAAAAGTGTGATTTCTCTGCATAAACATCCTCTTATACGTATACATTATGGAATAAATACTTCACATCCATTCGGAATAATTTTAAATTGAATAATTCTACATAGAGTAGAATATTTTGAATAGCATCATTTCTATCTACTGATGCATAAGATTCGTCATAATCTATGTGACGTTGTTGAATTTTTTTCATTACATGTATAGCTATATTTAAAACTATTTGAATATTTTGGTCACTATTTTTTCCAATTTATTAACTTTACACCTACTATAGATGTATCAATTGATCATTATAAAAAGCCTAAACTTTATTTCTTTCAAATTAATTGAGTTCATCTTTAATGGAATTTATTAAATATTCATCCCCTAAAGCCTTATCTGTTTTATATTGTTCAAACTGGGATAATAATGATAATATTGCAATTTAAGTTCACTAATAACTTCTACATATAAGTTATTGATCTACATATCTACGGATTTTATCCCATATATGATTCTATATAAAAACCAATTTCTAATATTTAAAAAAAATTCTTCAATAATATCATATGAATATTATTCAGTTATAAGATACAAATTTATTATTTAGTTGTTCTCTCATGATAATAAATTTCAAACCCATTTGGTAATAGATTTTTGAAATAAAATATTAATATATACTCTGAGGTGGTTTGGAATCAAAAGATTATATTTCATCAAATTCAACAAGTATTGTTTCTTCAATATTAGTTTTTCTTTAAAAACTCTTTATGCATTACTGATTATAGAATGGCATAAAAATATTACATCCTCAAATAATGGAATAAATTAAAGTTTGATACATTACTATATAGAAATAACACATTTAATATCAAAACATTGTCGTAAGAATACTTTTTTTCCTTTCCGTGAACAACTAATAAGTTGTTTTATTAATATAAGGTATTATTATAAATGGATTCATTGTATAGAAGTCATCACTAACAACATTAGCCAAAAAACATTTAGTAACATAATATTCACTCATCATTGTAATAATAATCGGATGAATAATTATATTTTTTCATTAGACTACACCATTTGTTTTGTTATGTTCTAGGTGATAAAATGTAACGTATAATAAAATAGTTAAACAAAAAGACTAAAAATAAAATTTTAAAAATTCACCCCCATGATCATTATATATATTATTCAAGGATAGGTTTTATAGTTTTTAACTATGGTTAAAAATGTTTTAAATCCATCAATGGATTCATACATCTCATATAGAAATATTCCCAAGTATATTTATCGAAACCATCAACTAAAACATTAGTATAGTATTTTCCACCAATAAATTATGTTTGTGTATGAAAAAATATGTCCATTTTCACTAAAAATAAATCATTAAGAGATGATACATAACTAATAGATTTAATGCTTGACATATGTTTCATTCCATATTGACAAGGATCACATATGTTTGGAGTATCAAATTAAAGACACGATTGGTCAATTATTAGTCATTTCTTCGATAACATTGCTAATGAATTGTGATTACACCATCTTAATCTTCTATTACAAACCCAATATTTCTAATCTATTTCATTATGGGAAGGTATATCATGTATCCTAATGTATTATTTGTATAAAATATGTACATTCTTAAGTTGATTGGTAGGTAGAATAAACTCATATTTTTAACAATAAATAGTACATATAGAATTTTTAAATATCACAATATTAACATTTACACATAATTTTATTATTTTAATAATGTTTTTAATATGTCTAATAATAAATAAAACATGTGAAATTAATTATTTTCCCTGAAGTTAAATGTTATGTATACAAATTATTTATCTTTGATAATTATCTCTGAAACTAACTTCTCCACCATTCATCTTTTTAAACATCTACTAGAATTCATCATTTCTAATCATGTATCTTGATCAAAAAAAATATATATGAAATAATGATTCATTTTCATTTCATATATGTTTTTTCTTAAAAAAATATGATATCACTTTGATACCCAAAAATTCTTGGGACATGTATTCTTATAATGTATGATATTAGTAATAAATATTTTTCTAAAATTATTTTGGTGGGAAATATTTATATTATTTTATATAAGTTTATATATGAAATACTAATTTTTTCCTTATTTATAACATTTTTTGTCCCAATGTCCACAACTTTGACACTTAGTGCATTATGTATCGCTTTTCAGAATAAATTAGTTATTACTAAAAATTGGTTTTCTATTAGAAAACCCCATTCTAGAAATATATCTATGATGTATGGATTTTCAATAAATAATATAATTGTTTTTAAATATAGAGTTAAACATATAAAAAGTATTCATAAAAATAGAAATTTTTATAATTTAGTTTTACAAAAAAAAATTATCCACGCTATTAATTATTTTCTTTCTATGTTTTACAATATCAAATTGTCAACTCAATTTATCAAAAACAGACATCTCAAGGTGTTTTTAAAGAATATATTTATCAAAATAATATTTATAAATTTCTTTACAAGTATTTTATACTATATTAGTTGAATTATATATATTTTATTTTTCATTAAAAATATTCTCTTGATAATTTTCATATTTTCTTGAAATATTACAATATTTAATTTATCATAAATTTTATAGTTTAGAAAAATATTCCAATATTCGTAAATTATTATCCTCATTAGATAAAAAAGATAAATACTATAATTTTATAGAATTATTTTCTTTATTATTATTAGGATAGTAAAAAATTTAATGTATGGTTTATAAGAGATTATGTGGTTACCCTATACATTACAAAATTGTTTAACTTTTGTATTTCATTATATTATTTTATATATCTTTTTTAAAAACATTCATTTTCAGATAATTTCTCATAATAACTATCTCATCGACATTCATTCCATGTGATTGGAGAATTAAATATTTTCATTCTATTGTACATATAATACATTTTAGCATTCATGTCCGAATTTTTTTCTATCTTATCCTTCCATTTCAGTTAAGATAAATCTGTTATGATATTTCTAAATTTCTAACACTCATAACATATAACATTTCAAAATTCATTCTTACCACTTTTTTCCTTCTGAAACATTTTTATATCTTCACTCATTCTTCATTTTTTCGACTACTTTGATCAATATTTTTTCTTGATTTGCTAACTCATTTACAAATTTTCTTATTGTTCTACTATCGGATTCAATAAAAACTTTATTCTATTTAGATTACTATAGTTTTTATGATAAAATCATTCTTTAGTATGAATAGTAGAAGTAGTTTCTAAATAATCTCCTCCATTATTAATTTTCATTTTCTCTACGTCTCTTTTAATTAATCCCTCATACTACATAAGGGTCCTAATAGGATCATCAATGGTAAGATTAGTTTTCCTTTTTCTATCATCCAATGATGTTCATTTGGATTCCCATTCACTAAAAATTATGTCAATAATTTTTTCAACTCAGATTACATCTATAACATCCTTCTCAGTAACATACTATACACTATTATCCATAGTCATAAAATATTGGAATATGTTAGCAATAGTTCTCTTGGTATAAAATAGAAATCCTAATAATCCGAAATAAATATCGCACTTCTTATCTCAATGAAATTAGAACTTAAAAAATATGTTATCTTCACGTCATCCACAAACAATTACAGGTTTCAAATGATGATAACGAATTATAATCTTTTCTTATCATAGAAAATGTTATTTTATTCCTTACACCATAGTTAAAAAATATTCTATGATTTATTGATTAGTAAATATAGAAAGTAATTTCATAGGAATCAAATAGTTTCCACTCAAAATCAATAAAACATAATCCGCAGTGTTTAATAAAACATTCTTCATCTTATCTCTCCATTATTCATTGTCATCGCACTCAAATATAGGTGGAAAATTATGTTATTAAGTCTTATGGGATAAAAAATTTAATATAAAAATATTGTAGGAAAATATAGAAATTTATTATACAATTTATGTTTGTGTAATTATATTTTATAAAAAATAATTATATAAAAATATAATTACATGAATTATATAACAAAATAAATATCATAGAATTTTCTACAATATAACATGACCTGATACATATTCATTGATTATAATATTTTATGATGGAAATAATAGGGTGGTAAATAACAGTTTAAAAAATAAACTAATAATCACCCAAAACCACAATAGTCAAAAATATCGGACAGCGAAATCATCCAATGTTCCTAGGGTATGTATCAGACTCTGAATTCTTTTGATAAATCAGATCATATAGTCAGCTTCAAAAATAGTCCAATAAAATAATTATTAAAAATATTAATTAAATAAAAATTTTATAATGTGAATATGTAGAGGGATATAAAACATATAGAAACAAGTAAGAATAAGTTATGTAAATAATTAATAATGACTTACAAGATTTATAAAAGTAATTATACTATTTAACCATAAGAGTTGAGGAATTATGAAATATGACATAGGATACCCCTGTTTTTTAATATAACATCAAAGGCATTTCAATCAACACTAGGATATCCCTTGAAATGAATATTGTAATATATATCTTCTATAATCTGGAAAACTCTCAATATGATGGTCGATGTCAGCTCTATCTTATTATCCCAGAAGGCATTCGATCTGATAAATCATATTAACTTCTCATATTATCCATACAATCCCCAAATCTAAATCATTATTAGACACACCGAATTGAAAATCAATATGTTATATGGAATTGATAATCATCACTTGTATTCCATCAAATGACTACTCATATTCCTTCATGGAGCGATATCTTCCCAATTTGGGACGCACCAAATCAGATCCTTCCCCACTAGGCATCTTGATCCACCCAACTGCTAAACCATGCAGGTAATCCCTCCTAAGAGTGTACCAATATGATCCACTCTAGTTAGATTTCCAACCATTCTGGTCAATGTCCTCTAGATGTTAATCTCATGGAATACCCTGTGATAAACACGAGAAGCTGAGGAAAACCTCAGAGACATGCCTCCAACATATAATTTCATGAATTTTATGTGGTCTGCCTTGTGATTCTAGGCCCTAAAAAAGACCAATCATAAGGTGAATAAATCTAGGAGTACTAGTATCTAAGTGACCAAACACACCAGCGATCCCCAACATTACTACTCTTCTGAAGAAAGGTTGATTCCGTGACATGACCCATTAGAATGTCATGATAGAAGAAATTTAATTAACTAGCATCCACAATGACATGGGACCAAGAAGGGTTTCATTATCAATGTATTGATCATTTAGGGAGAACAAAAATATGCCAAAAATATCAAATAGAAATCCCCAAAAAGAGTGGTCGACATCCCATTATCTTGTTTTGATCAAGGAGAAAACATCTCGAATGAAGTGAGAAATGATGTCTACCATTGGAGAGAAGGAATGTGAGGAAACAATAAGTGAATGTCAATATACATATGTTCCCCCCAATGTAGTGTCGAAAATAATATTGGCGAACCTGACGTGAATCTATTCTCCTTCATATAGGGATTAGTAGCGTTTAGGAAAATAATAGGTGAGTGTGTTACAAGATCCATATATATAACACCAAGTCCCGAAAAGATAATAGTGGCCCAAATGTTAAACTCAATAAGAGTTGGGGTAGTTAATTAATGGGAATCCCATTCTGTGATGTTAATAGAATGTATATTTATATCTACCCTGGAAGATTGAATGGTGTTGGGGAACTTTGCATCACTTTCCTACATTTTATACTAATTTCAGAATTTTCTAACGTTGTGTGACCTAAGATATAGATACAGTAAACAGATCACATCCCTCCCATGGACACAGGGGTAGGGTCAATTCCAACACGATATTCATTCATGACTAAATATCTTTTACAAAAAAAAAATTTAACCATAGCTATTGGGCACCCATGCCCTATCTTAACCTCTGAAATTATTCAATGTAGGGTGATTAATACTCTTATACATCGAAATGAATATAAGGGAGTTATCTTGAAGAGGGATATGGCCCATCAAGACATGGAGGCATCCACGCACCTTCTATGTCGTTGCCATAAAGGGTGGTTTAGGGGTCTACTGCTCCCCACTCCAGTTTAAAATAGCTTTGGGAGCCTCTCATTAGAGGGTTATTATGAATCTGTCCCATACACTAATGTGGTACAAGAATTCCAAGTCCCCCTGCCAAGACTTAATCATGATATCCACTTAAGAGGGATCCCACCATTCTACGTCAGTGTCGCCAGCCTGTCCCACAGACTGAGAAGCAAGTGGTCCATACCAACGCACAACCAACATTGCTAACCCAACATCCACGTCGGGTATGAGCTCAAGAGGATACATACAAGGACGTATCATATTCTACCGCTCTAAAGTCCCAAGACATGATAGGACTGCACTATTTTCCTTCTGTTGTTGTTAGAGAGCAGGGTAACTACCCTCTTCAATTATAGGGGCACTTCCATGCCCAGTCAGAAGTGGGGCACCAGCTACCTCAAAAGAAGATTGAGTTTACACATCTAGTCACCAGCGTTACCAGCAGCTGTGGTGGGATGACCCTCAAGGATGATGTCTATTACAAAGGTCCCCCCCATACTACCATTTGATAGAGTGGAGTTCCATTTTACTCTCGCATCTGGCATCGAGGTCCTCCACATGCCACCATCATCAGCCTGAGCGGAGATCCTCCTCATCTTTTCAATAATTAGCGAAAATTTCCTCCTAGTGACACTAGTCTTAGGTATGAGAATTTCAATTGCCTACCAGGTTACTAATGTGAGGATCCTCCTTTCCCTATCACATTCCATCATAGTGGTCCTCCCCATTTTTTTTGCCAACTCTTGTAGAGGCACTCCCCACATCATTGACATTTATCACAAAGGTCTTCCCCATATCCAATATAGTTTTACAAAGGTCTTACTTGTTAGAAGGCTACCATATCCTACTAACACAAAATCTCTCCATGTGCTATGGATGACCACTAGGTAGGTCATCCCTATGTTCTTACAATAACCAATGGCGACCTCCCTGCTCTAACACTCGGAATCACGGAGGTCCTCCCCATGTTCTATTCAATATCTGCTCATCTACTCTCTACACCCCTGCTTTTGCAAAGGGAGGTCCATTCCTTGACGAAAATCCTCCTTTATATAAAGAAACATCTTATGGTTAGAGGACTGGTCATCCCTACTAGAATAAGAACCCTGAGAAACAACATATCGCAATCAAGCTCTTACATTTTTCAAACACTAAGGAGGAGTGTTATTTGATGATGAAACCTTCACGTCGATTCTTTGTTTTAGGGATCGGGGAAGGAACTTGGTATATCAGCCTCATCATCCCAGAAATCAAGATCCACTAGATCCCAAAATTCCTCCATAGATTCATATATTAGGAGGAATATTTGGCACCATTCTTGGGTATCGTTGTCCAATCCTCCATGTCATCACCCAGATCATTCTCTACCTTGACAAGAGATCATAGAGAATTTTTATAGGGATTGGTCGATAGTAAGTAACAATATGATACACCACCAAAAAATACCACCGATGTACAAGAAGTAGTGGCCAATAACCCTTATTACATTGATGATGTGGTATTGTATGAATAGTCCTTGGAAAATTGCCTAAGATGTATTGGTTTGTCAACTCGTGCACTATACTCACCACCAACTAGCCTACCACTTCAAAGGACTATGAAAATGTAGTTATCGGTCCCAAAATATCCCCTAGTAGATGAATGGGGCTATCAAGGGATGGATCTTATGTGTGAGATGGAAATTTTGTTGGACATTCTCACAACGGACCATTTCCCTGAGATTTTTGGGCCCATTGAAAATAAAAACGTCAACATTTTGGAGACCCTCACATAGAATGAGGTTATTTACTTCCACCGAACCTTAGGAATGACACATTTCTCTCTTCGTTGTCAATGGTTAGCATACACAAAATGATGGGAACTCCTTGACCACACTGAAAAGTAGTGACTCCTAGTTGATTTGGACACACTCTCTAATACTTAACACCTTGTGTTGCTTGGTTATCATCAGACCCTCTAGTGATGGTGGGTTCAGAGCTTCACTGTACACTATAAAATTATCAATGATGTTTCCCCACATGTCCAGATATATTGATGGGGGCAATATTCATTCCAATATTTCAATCTTATCCTGCACATTCTTGGTTCTCATTGTGATATCAAGAATATTCCTCTGAACATCATCATAGTGAACATTGTAATTTTTGAGATATAATTGGAAGGGGGCAACGGCACAAGACCTAGAGAAGCGGAGCAGCTTACTAGTGTAGTAAAACTCCCAACAGACTTTATAGGGAACCATACTCACCAAAAAAGAACATTTTTTGGAATAACAAAACCTTCTAACACATTGCCTCTTAGTCGATACCCCATCAAGGGAAAATATGATATTGATATTGTCAAACCCTTTTACCTGCATTGCTATATCCAAAATACATAGGACGATTCTGAAAAGGAAGAACTACACTAGATAATTTTTGAACATAAAAATATTATTAATGATCTCTGTGGTGATTGTTACATTGAAGGATGGCCATGTTATTTTAATCCTCGACTAGGGTACCAGGGGAAAGTACAACTTCCCCTAGTGAGTTGCCTCATGGTGACCTTGACTACCCATCATATCTATATTGGGTATAGGATGATGTTTATAGAATTTGATCAAAACACGCATCACAAAATCCACTAGAGAAGTGTGATAATATGACTCAGCACCCAGCTGAAGTTCTATTATCCACTCTATATGTCCCACCGGTCACTCCATGGGTTATTCCCATAGATCCTTGGGTAATTCCACTACTCAACCCACGAGCCGTTGGGCCCAATTACATCATTGATGAACACAAAAAGACATTAGTGGTTAGGGAACCTTTTCCTCATTATAATCTTCATCCATATGATCTAATGGAATCACCGATTTCTCACCTGAAGGATCTAGAAACATGACAGGTGGCAATCCTGCCTGATGGAAGGCCATTTCAAGAATGGGTGTACGATATTCCAGCACCCATGGGTTTTGGAAATCATACCATATCCCTCATTAATAGGGAATCCAATCCACTATGTAATCTACCACACCTTATTTCATGATGTGAACCCATGCTGGGAACACCTGCATTGTAGGAAGCCACCAAACTCTGATGTTTTGTATAGACACTGGAAGTGCCTACATTTTTTCGGTACAACCAGTTACCCAATGTGTCAATAGCGGGTTGGGAGGATCATCATAGGTATATTCTACAGCAGTTCTGTTTATCCACCTCAAAGTCTAGTATTGCTGATCTCTTCAAGTGTAATCAAAGGCAAGATTATTGAGTCACAGACATTATCACCTGGTGGAAGGGCATCAAATATTCACTCGATATGACTCTAACCTAGGAAAAATTACTAACTCTGTGGGTGGGGAATGTGAAGACTGAAATGGTCCCTCATCACATCATTCATAACTTCCCAGGTGGGTTACTATTTTTCTCTTATAAAACTCATTGTTTATAAGAAGCATCACAACAATCTAGAAATGAACATATGTTTCGTCTTGTATGTTATGTGAGAAGATCCACCAAGGCCAAAACCACTGTTGTTGCTCAAATAGTGGCCTCAAGGAAGTTGGAATCATTACTGGTAGAGCCACCACTACAGACTCAGTAAGAACTACCCCCTTAGGAATAGTATCTGGCATACCATTTCCCACCTTCGAATCGGCAGATGCCCTTGAGTAACTATCCACTGTCACCAAGGGGAGATAGTTAGGTTCCACCTCCTCATCAGGATTCATAAGCCTCTTATTTGGGATGCTTCCAAGAGCTCCTATAATGGATCAGAGGAACCAAACTTACTCATTTATCAAGGCTCATGTTCGTAATTATTTAATAAGAACCTTGGACTAGGTAATCTAGGTGTTTTCAAAATGAAAGAGGCCCGAAGAGGTGGATATCACTGATAAGCCCAATTTCCATCCATATCATCAGTTCATTAGAAACACCCTCAAATAGTGTAATGTGTTTAAAGACTAGCACCAAGACAAGGAAAATAAAAACATAGTCAAATTGTGTTCTACCTCGGCATGGGTGGCATGTGTGTTTATTAATTTTGATAGCAACTACTTGGGTGAATGGAAATAGGTTTCAAATTACAAGTCTAAAAAATATGACGATCAGATAGCATTGAAGGAAGTCTCACATTCCCATGGTATTATCTATGCATGTATAAATTGGACTGATCCTTTAGATGTCTCTATGCTACCTCTGGATACTACGTAAGAATCAATATATCAACCTTTGTATTATCAAGAGAGTAACCACATACGACACAAGGGAAAAAAATCCCTATTCCTATGCCAAATCTTTCTCGTACTATCAGTGATTTCATAAACCTAGGGAGGGGGGTTTCCCACAGAATTCACCCAATATTGTATAAATATTCAGGTGATGTCCAGGAGTACACATTTGTCAATATCGTCGAATGAGAAAACCCTTACATGGTTCCCAATGATGAAGAAATCCAGGAATATCATCCCAACATCCCCAGTCGATGCCAACATCAAAAAATACATGGGTAGGTGAATCGTTAAAATTCATTTAATAATTCTTTTAGCCAATCCAGGCATGCCACCGAGACCAAATAGCAGGCCCAATGTTGCGATCAACATGCACAACGTTCTTATCATGTTTCATCAAATTCACCTCCACCATCATTTGTTCTACTTGATCAGGTAGAGGCCCCATGATCATGCTATGATTAGACACCTTCCTTTGTGGGTGGACCGAAGTCACCTGATTGTTAACTGGTAGTCATTCTAGATGGTTGGAATAGTGAGAAGAGGGACATTCTCATCACTAACTAGAATCTGTTGGTTTGACCAGTAGTTCCCATCATACCCCCTAATGCTGAGAGACGTCATGTTAGTAGATGTGTGTTACTATCATGGAAATATGATTTCCTCCAGCATATTTCCAGCATTACTTCCTAGAAATTGATATTCTAGTTTCTTTCTCTATCAGAAGATATGCGAAAATCCCACACAAAGGATTTCAGAATCCCCCTCTAGTTTGAAATGGTTGTCATTGATATAGAGGCCTTCCATAAAGAGGTAATAAAACTAGAAGAGTTTCCCACCATTATTTCATATTTAGGAGAATATTTAGGTTCTCATGTATAAGGGAATATCTTTCAACTATACATCACTAGCCAGTTCAATGTCATTGGGATCCATCGAGGTGTTGTCGGCACGGTCTCTAGGATCAATAATATCTCATCCCAAAACTCTTCAATTTATTTCTATTTGAAATAGATCTGAGTTCCTCATATATGAACATTCATGGATATGATAGGAAAAAAGGAGTCATTCATTGGCATGATACACCTGAAGACCCAAATTGGTGGCTATGTTTCAAGCCTAGAGTTCGTGGATATCTCCCATGACACTGCGTATAATGCATTAATGGGTTGACCATATCTACACCAACATTTGGAAGTTCCTTAATCATATCTCCAATTCCTTAAGTACTCCCTCAATGGTCTAATGTGCATACTATAGGGTGACACCTCATTGTTTAAACCTTGTTAATACTGTTACCTTGATGCCGACTACTACAAGAGAAAATACAAGAAGATTTAGGCCTATGAGGTTGAAGACACTACCATTGAGGATGAACCCGGGATAGACATGGATGACGTCTATGTTCTATTGATTCCCTGGTTGGAGGTTAAAAATCCAAACATGGGGAAATGCAATGTTTTCTCGAGAAAGACGTGGAAACATATTTCAAATGTTAATAAACTCTATAAGATCAAATTGTATTTATACACAAATTGGGATTGGGTAATCCCAAATCCCATTTCCCCTATAAGTCATTAGTATGTATGCCAGATGGAATAATCATTACGTTATAATTTCTTGTTTCACAAGGAATGGATAAATCAAATCATGTATACACACCTATATTTTTCTGATATTATCAAACGTGCCCCCTGGGTCAAAGGCCTGAAGGAATTAGATTGATAGATTTCATCTCCAGGGATTTAGTAGTGCAGGAGTACCTCGATAAGGTTTCCACTACCACTTATGATGGAATCATCATTCTGTTAGAATCATCCAACACGGAAGAATGGAATATTACTTATGATTCTCTAATCGTGGATGATGAGGATGATTTGGAAGATGCCCCTCCCATATTTGATGAAGGTGTCTTCACAACCATTGAGGAGTTGGTACAAGTGAAACTCAGTATTGATATATATCTGAAACCAACACTGATTAGTGCATCCATGAATGCATAAAGAAGGGAAACAATACATGGATTTCATAATATAGAATCATGATGTATTTTTGTAGATCTATGAATATATTCTAGGGATACATCTTTAGGTTTCTGTACACTATCTCAGTCTCCCAGTAAATCTTCGTGGGTTCAAAAAACCACCTAGAATGATTCACCCCTCTCATGATTCCATGGTTGAGTCTGTAGTTGATAAGATGATTAAATCCATCTTCGCCATGGAGGTCCAGTACCCCATATGGATAGCCAATATTGTTCCCGTCAAGAAAAAAGTATGGAAATATCAATGTTTCCATTGACTATCAGGATCATAGCCGTAATTTTCCCAAGGATGACTTTCCCCTTTCTATGACCGAACTTTTGATTGATGCCATAGATGGGTTCCATGCTATCTCATTAATCGATGTGTATTCTAGATATAACTATATCTAAATGGCCCCTGGGGATGAAGATTCTAATACCATAAGGGCACCACATGGTACCTTTGACTACCTGGTAATTACTTTAAGTATATTGAGTAAAGGTTCCCCTTATCATTGTTCCATGCATCACATATTTAATCCATTTGATGTGATGTTTGTGGAATGATACATAGACGACCTGGTGGTTAAATCATTTCAGCATTAATACCATATCAGGGATCCTGAGAAAGTGTTTGGTTTCCTCAGTTCCCGCCTTCTAAAGATGAAACCCTTGAAGTGTTACTTCAGGGTCATATCCAAAAAATTTATCTGCTTCGTTGTCATATACAGAGGCATTGAGATCGACTAGGATAAGAGAAGGGATATTAGCCAGATGCCCCCCAGAAAATATTTTGGTAGCTCTGAGGCTTTCAAGGACACTAAGCCTGCATACTCTTGTTTATTGAAAATCTATATGGAAAGTGTAATCCATTTTTCCTAGATCATGAAGAAAGTCTCTGATTATTTGTGTGTTGAGTAGTTTCAGACTGCTTTTGAGGAAATCAATATATACATTCTACAGCCCCTATTCGATGCTGCCCATTATTGGAAATCCCTTGGTACTCTATGTGACCTCTCTAAAAGAATCCCTTGTCACCTTTCTCACCTATAAGAACACTGAAGGAACATATAATTTTTTATAATATATCAATCGCATGATCCTCGATAAAGAGCCATGGTATTCCTCAATCGAAAAGAGATGTCTTCTGCTAGTATTCCTAGTATAAAAATTGAGAAATTACTTGGAGAACCATAAGATAAAACTTATGTCCTGGGTGGATACATGGATGTATTTTCCATACCGCCCCATGCTGGCTGATCTTCTAGCTCAGTGGGCACTCATCCTTCAACAGTTTGATATTAGGCTCATCTCTAGAAGGCTATCATGGGGAAGGTTCTTGTACACATTCTTTCCACCCATCCAGCCCACACAAAATAGTCTCTAGATCATGATTTCCTAGATGAATCAATCCTCTCAATGGATAAATTAGTGTTGTGCTGGAAAAATCAAGATGATGGTGTTTCACGCAGCCTGATTGAAAGAAAAGTCAATGATCATAGACATAACAGGGTAGGACTAGGTATCTTGTTCACCATGCATGTTTATGCTCTTTTACCCAATTTGTTTTCATTGTTAGAAGGTTGTACTAAAATTTATACCATGTATCATTCCCTTATCAGTGGCCTTGTGCTATCCCTCAATATTGATTTTCCTCATATACATGGGACAGGGGATTCAGAGCTAGTCATAAAATAGATCAATGGTGACTACATTGTCAGGAACTTCGACCCTGTACCCTTTCTAGAGTGCACTCATTAGTTGATGGCCCAGTTACCTTCTTGGATAGTAGTTACTCTTATCCCTGGATTGTAGAATCTATGAGCTGATGCCTTGGAAATCCTTACCAGATTTCTTATAGATCCTGACTAGGATGATTTGATTATACCTATGGTGCAGCGAAGGGTCATTCATTCTATCACCCCAAATTATAATTATAAACAATATTAATAAACCTTACAACTGATGTCTCCACATAGGGACCACTAGGCCCCCCATCCCAATCATTTTTAGAGACCCCTGATTATATTACTCCATTTATTGGGTATCTCCTACATGGTAATCTCTCGATAGACCGAGCCAAACATGAGTGAGTCTATCGGCAGACAATATATTTCACCCTCCAGATAGGTCCCAGTCTTGAGAAGATCCACTAAAGATATGGGATTGATGGAATTAATTTAATATGAACTCAAGGGGGAGATATTTCATAGGTTTTAAAGGAGGTTCATGTTGGTTCCTGTAGATATCATTAAGAAGGGTCGAATCTCTCCCCCTAGATCTTATGATTGGTCTACATATGGCCCCCCATTGTTAATGACTACATTGAGTACACCAAAATGTTCCACACGTGTTAGATCTATGAAAAAAATTGTTCATCAACCACCTGATTCCCTTTAAACATTCAATTATTCTCGGTCCTTTGTGGTCTATGGACATGATGTCATGAGACCATACCCACCAGTGACCAGTCACTACTGCTGGTTTATCCTAACCACTAAAAATTTCTTTTCCTAGAGGGAAGTGGAAATTTTTCTAAACTATGTCAAGGAACGTTCTACCATTATCTTCATGAGATCCAATATCATCCACTGATTTGGAGTCCCTCATGCCGTCCTCATTAATAATGGCACTATCATCTGAGAAGATGAACTTAAGAAATTATATTCTATGTAAAACATCTCTTCTAATCATACCTCTCACTATCTTGTGCATGAAAATGGGAAGATCAAGGAATTCAAAAAAACCTCTCTTACATTCTACAAAAGTGGGTTGGTCAGAATAAGAAATTTTTTCCATACAAACTCCCCAACCCTCTCTACGCTTGTTGGAAAGTGACTCCTAATTCTTCCCATGTGACCACATATTCCTTGGTGTGTGGAATAGTGGAAGTCATTGTAATTGAGATTTAGTTAGCTTTACCTCACATATTCTTCTATTATTAGAAAGATCTAGACATTGTAGTGGAAGTATGTCTAGATGAACAAGATTTCCTTGATGAAAATAGGCCCTGTTCCTTACACAATATAGAGAGGCATCAAGACATGGTATCCCAAGCATTAAACAAGAATGATCGTCTCCACGAATTAAATCAAGGAGATAGGGTATTGGACCTATAAATTCTAATGATACCTGGCAAGATGCATCCATATTTTGATCCAATGTGAGAGGGACCTTAC
This sequence comes from Viscum album, assembly GCA_963277665.1. NCBI lineage: Eukaryota > Viridiplantae > Streptophyta > Magnoliopsida > Santalales > Viscaceae > Viscum > Viscum album. Next base: position 1,347,017,684 of record OY728132.1, read on the forward strand.
ATCATTCACAAGGTTTACTCCAGTAGTGAATACTCTCCAGCCACTATTGATGATGAGAGCCTTACTCCTCCCACAAATTCCAAATTCTACAAGTAGTATTTCACTTAAAAATCAATACTTGAATTATTTGTTACATGACATTAAACTAAGTGATCTATCTGGGTGTAAGGAAGTAAAACCACCCAAAAAATTGTCCCACATGATGATAAACTAAAAAAATGGTATGATCTCTACAACCTTAAACTATGATCTTTTTTGTCCTCACTATAAGAATTTAAAAGGCATGGGTACCTCCATGCTTGAGGAATGCCCCAAATTTTCACCTCCATCATCCATCATATCTAAAAAGATTCCCTAAAGACTGAGTCACTAGCCACCTTGTCTCACATATAATTAAATCCAATGTCCTGAAACTTCTTCAAAGACGTTTAATATAGGTCCTGGGTTGGGAATATGGTTAGCGGTCAAACCTCACTTGTCTATTTACCTTCCAGGTCACACAATATGGGTATTGTGTTGTGAACATGGTCAACAGTTATCCTCTATCATTATCACCATCCCTATGGCCTCTCAAATACTGGGAATGGTGATTTTCCTTGTTCAGATCTCTTGTACCATGCACATGACAGTAAAATGAGCATCTCACCATCTAAGATCCATGACCATAAAAAGAGATCTATTTCAACCTTTTAAATTTAAATTAAATTGCATGACATTTCTAGAATTATCAATGGGTTGATTTTCATCCTCATTTGATACATAGGAACACCTATACATTTCATCTTTGGGTCCAACCCTAGGTCCCCCTACCTCTTCGACCTCATGGCCCAAGATCTATCTTGGGATTGAACTTGGTGTGGTTTGGAATCCTCCTATCCTCATTAATGTCGGGTATGCTTCATAACTACAAGCACATTCCCTATAGAGCCCCTTTATCTACATCCGTACTGCATGATGTTATACTACACAAATTTAATATTACTACATATGGGGTGATTCCCATCTATATGATATACATTAGAACATGAAGGCATTACATCTTTCAGCCCATTCCTAGGTTCAGTAACCCATTTCCCCAGAAGTCCCTTTTCGATGTATTTAATGATGTGTGGACTACTCTTATCCCCCTTAACATTAGGTTTACAAATAGATACAACAGATGACTTCATTAGTAGTCTCTCTAATTCATCTATTTCTTTAGCGCATAATGTCAAATGACATGGTATTTTAAAAACATTGTCATGCTTGATTCCCATACTTATAGGATACCTAGTAATTCCTAGATATTTCATCTTTGGGACTTTTCATGGGTCCTTTTATCTTTCCTGGACACTTGCCATGTGGTTACCCCCCTTTTGATTGCATGTTTTGTGGTGTTGACTTTTATTTTCCCCATTCACGTCGGATATTATTTATCACGTTATGTGTATTCTCTTTAGAACCATGTTAATCCACCTGATTCCAAACCAAATGACATTAAAATATGATGACTAGTCCCACATGACTTTAAACTAATGTGTCTTTGACACAATATGTTATTGTGCATGGTTGGTGTTGTCTTATGACCTCAAATTATCATACTATCATCCTAGTCATACGATGAAAAAACGTCACCCCATTATGGTGTCCTCACATGAGAGAGCATAATTTTGGGCATTGGACATACACCATGTTATATGAAAAGGCCTAAGTATGGATTTATTACTATGGTGATTCTAAGATTCACCATAATGAGTCTATTTCTCAAAAAAACACACCCATAGTAAAGAAAAAACTAGATCCATCAAATGCCTTTCCTTTCGGTTCATGGGCCAGAACTGTAGAAAAATCCATTTTAGAACTACTTGTTGCTTGATTACCATCTTATGGGATATGTTGGAATGCTCAAGAATTTTATCTATGGGTCCAACCCTAGGTACCCCAAGTCCTACCTTCTTTCCATCCCCAAGGCCCAAACACCGCTGGAAGAACAATGTGTGGCATTATTCCTCTTTGGTCCTCATTCACCTCAGGTTATTGTACCATTCCATACTTGTTTCCCTCTTGGAAACCTCTACCCCTTGCATCTTTACCACATGAATTTCAACATCAGGAAATTTCAAGAACTATATGTCGCTTCATTACCATACTTATAGTATACATTAGAATTCCAAGACATTTTGTATTTGGGTCTAGCCCTAGGTTCATAAATACATCCCCCCCCCTTTTCTCCACTAACATCCTCTATTTGTCTGCCCTTAATTGGACTCGTCGACCCTTTTTTATTCCTCACCAATGTTCTGAGATGAAGTACGGTTTATGACATAGAGTTTTGGATTCTACATGATCATTAATTCATCTGTTTCCATCCATCACCTCTCCCTTTATTTGGGTTTCCATCATCTTTCACATCTGAAAGGTCCAAAAAATGATATGGATTCCCATCCTTATGGATCTCTTACTTTTTTTAGCCATCATCCTAGATGATTTTGAAATGAAATTATGATAAAGGTTCCGTGTAGTAAATTTGGTCAGTGGTCAACCCTCTTTTCCATTCCAATTTTATGGAACACAATATAGATGTTGTGTTTTTATCATGGTCAATAGTTATCCTCCATTGTTTTTCATCCCCCATTATTCCCTAAATATTGATCTGGTGATTCAAATCCCTTTCCACTCCATCATGTTAATGTGTAATTTTGACACCCTTGGTGTTATCCCTCCATGCACCTTTGCTCATTAAGAGGTTGAATCAACATCATGGGGTCATCTTCAACTCCAAACCATCACCCTCTACTGAGTATTCCGTGTGTTGTAAGGATCCTATTTACTTTTCATTCCCACACCAAGTATCGTTAACATTGGATTAGGGATACGATAATGGTTTGTGCATGCATGGAAGAACTCGACTTATTGTAGGTCTGAAACCTATGACCTTAAACTAGGAGTTCACGTCTTAAACTAGGCACCAAAGTCTAGGGATCGTGACTCTAAACTTTGTGTGTGTTATCTTGTCAATTTGTGATGCGATGTGGAATTATTTTTCCTCATTTACTATAGTATTTTTGTATGACACTATGTTACCCATTACAACATTAGATGTATCGCCTTATGGTATGAGATCAATGACCATAAAATAATATATCTTACATCATTATTGAACAATGGTAAACTACATTTTAATTAATTAGTTTGTGAATTAATTAATTCCCAACCATAAAATGTCTTCACTAAAGAATAAATTGTTCCTTTGGCATTTTCCTTCTCAAAATCCATGTTTGAGAACTATGTATGTCTTCATTATCAACCTCGTGGGATATGTAAAGATGCCCTGGTACTTTGCCTTTGGGTCAAACCATATATTTTTGAACCTTATCTATCCCATATTTTGATTATGGGACCTTTATTTTCAGAAAGGTGTGATCTAGTATAGAATTATTTTATCATACCAATGTTGGGTCATCCCCATGGCCCAATTACACAATTCATTACACCTTATAGTCTGAACTCCATGACCTTAAATAAGGAGCTTCGGTCGTGAAGTCCATCCATCCTGAGTTTGAATCGCATGTATTCATTCAGAAGTGTGCGGCCTGTGGTGGACTTCTGTATCTTCATTCACATTATTTTTTAAATAATCACACCATATACCTCCTTTATGATCTCATCATCCTTCAACTATACTGCATGATGAAAAACTGCATAGGCATGTACTGCGTACAAGACATTAAACTGGACACATTATGGTTCGAGCTCTACTACCTTGAGCTTGGAATCTCCCCATCTATGTTTTAATGAATTTAAACTTTATAATAGTTATGGTATTCCTCTATAAGAGAGTACATCACCCCCTTTTACTATTTTTCACCTTCTAGATCGACGATAAGAACTACGTGTTTCTTGATTCCCATCCTTATGGGATTTGTAGTGACAGCCATACTACTTATATGTGGCCCATTCACAAACACATTCTCCAACCCAAACCATTCTAGCTAAGGTTATCCCAAAATTACATGGAGTGGTGAAAAATTCTTTTCCCTTATTCATTTAGGTATTTTAATAACCGTTCCATATAGATCATTCTAAATTACCACTCCTTGTGCTCATCAGTAATTATAGTTAATCTGTATAGGGAATGTTCACGCATGACACAGTAATTCATTTAGGTCTTAGTTATATTTCACGTCTAAAGGGACCCCCTAATGGAATTTATTACAGGACTCAATTTCTCCGACAATCATAGGGAAACGTCATAGAGGACATCAAGTGTCATTATGAGACATGTTCGGTGTAGCGATTTCGGTAATCAGTTGACCCTAATTTATTGGTTCCCATTCCAGACTAACATGAAATGAATGATGTGTTTTGAACACAATAAACAATTATCCTTTATCATAATGCTTCTCCTATTACATCCCAAATATTGAATGTTGTGAATCACATGTTTAATGCCCCATTCTATTTTACAAATCCCTGACACCCCTGGTGTTGTAACACTGTGAATTGACACGCGTTGAGTAGGAATGTCAGTTCGTCTGGAATTTTCCCCAACTAACATTTCCATTCCACCATTTCACATTCTCATTAAACATGGAAGGACCGAAAATGATCCTTGTTTCCTACAAAAAAAAACATGGACCATGTAGGATTAGGGTTTGTGGAAGGGTAATACCTATATACGAGACTATGTGACCTATCGGTCCTGCCATATGACCATAAACTGTTGCACTGTCATCCTCACCACATGACGTAAAACTATTTGGAATACAATGAACTATTTATGGACAGATTCCTTCCCTTTTAGAGTACATAAATACATTCAGGCATATGATCCCTCAGTCCATCCACTGAATGGAAAACTCCATATATTGGCCCTCTCAGACCTGACATCCCTTATAGGAATATGCAGTGTGGTGTAGACTTCTCTTGTCCTCATTCACATTGGGTTATGAACCACAAAAAACATTTTTTACTTTGGGGTACCCATGTATTCTATGCATGACTCTAAACTACAATCCTACCTTAAACATCTTCAGGATGCCCCATGATAATTATGAGATGTGTCAGCTTTCTCGCGAGATAGGATTTCCCCAACCAGTGTTGGTCACTGACAACACTATGATAAAGAACTACATTTTATTTGATTCTCATCCTTATGTGATACATAGTTACCCCCAAGAATTCTTCCCTGGGCACAGATCGAGGAATATTAACATTACTGGTTCCTTATTCCTAATCATAGTCTGAAATCTATGACCATAAACAAGGGTTTCCCGATAATGTCAAGGTGTTACGACTTTAAAATACATGCAATGATCAGGTCATATGACATTAAACTATTTCATACACCATCGTCACCATATGATTTTTAACTACATTCTTATTGTCCTGATTTACATGATGTAAAACTATATACTATCCTAGGTCCTCGCAAAATAGGTCCCTCCTAGTGGTAGACCTAATCACGATTCAAACTGATACCCTCACCCAATTCATTTTATCATGAAGGAATAAATATAAGATTGTTGGAATCCATTTTAACAACCCATCTCTCCACCCTAGGCTTTTTGTTCCCCTTATTCAGATCCCCACCCTCTCTCACATATGAAGGTTCCCCCAAATGACATGAATGCTATTAATTTTGGCTCGCATACCATTTTATACCAACACTACATAAGGTATTGGATAGAGTTTCGAGTTAGGATTCATGTTTTCTAATATGTTCAGTGGATGGACCACATTGTTTCCCCCATTTTATGCTAACATGATACGGATAATATGTTTTGAATACAGACTATAGTTATCCTCTATCATCATGCCACCTCTCAATGTGTTCTGAATAGTGGGTATCATGATTCACGCTTCGCATACTGTATGTTTGGATTTATTCTAACTCCATTGGAGTTATCCCATAGATGTACTAGTGTGTAATGGGATATCTAATTCGACTGTTTTGATAACCCTATTCTTTAGTTACAACCCATATCGACCACAAATTTATTAGAAGGTCATCTGAGCCATGAGTGTCTGACAATTTTCTGGCACCCCACACACATTATGAATGATTAGATAGTCCTCTCTTTTCTATCACATCGGGTATGAACCATGTGAGCTTAGGGATTGATCACTTGTTATTTCAGAGATACAATTGAGATGCAGTAATGTATGCAACTATAATAAGAAAGAAATTAGGTAAGCTTATTTGTGAGTTTGTGTGAATTTTAACCCCATGGACCAGACCCTTCGATAGATGGATTGACATCATCAACGAGGAATCCCATCTCCACTGCACTCTGGAATATATCGTCCAAGATATTCATTCACCTTCTAAGATCCCTCTCTTCATTACTGGAAGTGGGGAGTAGTTCATAGGCTATGATCCGAGATTGATCCTCCTCATCTCGGATGTTAACCAGTTCTTTATATGCTAGCATCATTTTCTCCTCAGCCTTTATCAATTGTGCCTTCTATCATGAAATGAGTTCATATTGTGCATCGATTAAAGAAGAATGTTTTTTCACCTACACCCTCTGGAATTGGATCTCTTGATTAGCCACGAGGAGTCTCCCAGTGTTGAAGGACATTATCTTCTTCCTGCTGACACCAAGGCCATAGTCATATTCCTATATTTTCTCCTCCATTTAATATTGAATGAGCATATGAGGATGTCTGGAATCCACTCCTCTAGTTCATAGTTTGTGCAACTAGGAATGAAGTGTCCCCATCTTGTTTATCAACTCTATTTTGGTGGTCTACTTGTTAAAGCACATTATCTATTTCCATGATCGATGACAGATGATCGTGCTATCCTCTTCATCAGAATTAGTTTTGTCCAAGTCTTATGGGTCAACAGGTTCATATGCTATGAATATATCCAGAAATTTTGAAGCAGGATCTTCCTCTAGTCTCTTGTTATGTAAGTTGGGGTCTACATCATGCAGTTGTTCTTCATCACTAGATTCCTCAACGATAATTTTGGTTCATCCCCTCTAATAACCACACCTGTGGTCATAACTGTCATTATTATTTCTAAGACAACTAGTGTTCACCTCAGGAATGTATTGTTAGGTTCTTTGGTCATCCTTATTAGTATTTCCCACTCTATTTGAAAACTTGTTCGGACAAAACAATATGATGACAACTGTCTAGGATCAAAAGAAAATTGATATGTATTCTATGAATGAGAGGACTTACAAAGTTAAAATAGTGGTTCACTCTCTCATGAAGTTGTTGTCAGAATCCTATGATGTGGCATCCCATATATGGTTGGGAATTCTGAAGACTCTAGGGGAACCAGCATAGGTGTTGCAGCACTGCAAGATTTTGTAATCACCATTCTCCTAGGTGCAGGCTCAGAAGCTACATCTTCTATCTCATAAGAACATGTTTTACGTACAATGTTCCCATACAAGGGGAAAATGTTAGTTGATAACTCATAGAAGACCTGAATAAGGACCATAGTGGAATAATTTTGAATTTACCTTAATATTTTCTAAAAGATCTTCCAAATCTGAGGCAACAACCTCACCATCCTCTAATGGGCTCCCCCAGTTAGCCAATTCTCCCAAGGAGGACACCTCGAATTCCTTAGAATAAGTAAATCACTCTCTTAGGTTGAATGTAGACGGTTACGGTGGGTCTATTTTACTGAGCATTACTTTCACCTGATGCATCATTGGATGTAAAGTAACATGGAAATGCATGAAGCCATCCATCTTAGTGATGTATTTTTCCTCTTCTATTTGAGACTAAAGAATTCTAGCCTCGACACAAATGATCTATGATATATCCATCCCATGACGATTGATGCATTCTTATATTTGATATAGTATGAGAAATATTTTGTTGACATCCCATTTTTTCAAAGAATTCATAAATACTGCATCTTAAGGCATATCTATGTGGCACAAATGATTCTGAAGATCCTTGGTGGGTATCCTACGAAACCCTCTGGATAGCCTTTGTCTCTTTTAGCCTTGCCCAGATAGGGCTGTCAGGTGTATCGGTATTTCCTTCGCTCCACTCGGTGCTATCCATGGGATAACTGTCTAACGCCCCAGCCTTAGGATGTCGTGAAGAAGGTGCAGAGTTTGAATAAAAAATGGTGTGTAAATTTTTTGAAAAAATAAAAGCTAAAATAAGACACACATGTTCCACTAGAGAGGTTCATTTTGGTTTAGGTCCTGGAGAATCAAATACAATTTTTACAATTCCTTCAAAAGTGAACAAAAATTTCTTTATTAAACAGTCACCAAATATAGGGACTCAAATCTAATAAACCTATAAAAGAACACAGATTGAAAAAATAGTGTGAGAATAATAATGCCCATTAAGGGGTTTTAAAATAACAAAATATACTAATTAAAACCTGTTAAAAACATTACCTTAAAAATTATTCATAAAAATTTTCTTTAGGAAAGTTCCAACACATGTACCATAACATAACCATTTGCCTATGAATTAAGAGAGAATATTTCAAGGATTAAAAATAGGGTTATAAGAAAACATGTTTCAATTATAATAATGATCATATTGAATAATAAATAAGATACATTCTAAGTACAATAGGTACAACATGTGAAAATGCATGTCCAAAATTTAAAAACTAACAGCCTTACGTGATTAGAGTTACGCATAAAATAATTAATGAAATTTCATCAATTACTAACTGTGAAATATAAATTGTGTCATAAAAGTCTGAGTTCTGAATAATTAATAAGTCATAAGCTTTTACTTCAACTGATTCCCAAAAACACAATCCCTTTAACAAAGAATATTCTACTAGTCGAATATTCTTTTGGTTAATTAAATTACATAGTCATAATGTGGAAAGTGCATAATGTGGGACTTTGTCGAGGCCTCAACATAGACGTCTAATGATTAAAGCCTCATAAAAAATCCATAAATTCTAAATTTTTCAAGGCATTGTTCCAAGACCGTAGTTTGTCTCATGAGACCTATCGCTGCACCGAGGGGATATAAATAGCACCACCCAACACTACATAAGTTCAAAGCATTCCTCATTTATTTAGATCAATGTACTCATACCACTTATATTTAATTAATTATTACTTGTCCTTCATATTATTCAAAGTGTCCCATAACACCTTGAATACATTAATTTTTTCTCATTTCATATTATTCAAAGTGTCCCATACCACCTTGAATATTTTAATATCTTTATTCCATAAAGTCCATTTGAGTTTATATTTAGATATTTAAAGTAGTTAATGAATATAAGAGTTAATAACAATTCTACCAATGTATGAAAATGAATGAAAAGTATGGTAGGAAACACATGTGTCAAAACAAAAGAACATTAAACACTAGTTTATTACAGAAAATGTCAATCCCTAAAATTCTTATTATGAATGTAAAGAATTTATTTTTCAGAATGAACAACTGTAAAATTAGGATAATTATAATTCCTATTTAAAACAAATGATGGTAAATGAATATATTAAACAAAATAGAACATAATGATTGGAAACATTTATTGTGGTAGATTCATGTGCCATGGAAAAATAAATATATCATTTCATTCTTCTAAAAATATTTTTAGGGCATACACTAGGGTTTCACAAGTCTTATTCCATCACCAAAAATTGGTTTTTATGAGAAGATAATTAGTTTATAATTAAAATCCAAAGACACATATTCTTATATCCATATGTATATAAAAAAGAATTTTGTACGAAAACATAATTATTTGCATTTACTAAACTACTTAAACTTTATGATTCATTATTTAGTAGTCTTAAAATATAGCATATGAGAGGTTAATCTAAACACGAATGAATATACATATATATATATAACTGATTATATAACGTTTTTATAAGGATCATGCTATATATGTGGAATGATACTCGTATGTTTAAAACACTCTAGGAACATTTGTTAATCCAAATCGCAATTCATTCCATGAAATTTATATGTATTGTTTATAAAATATATTCATATTGATAATTATATATATATATATATATACAAAGAAACACACACACACACACTTATAGACATTTATAACCACAAAACATCACACCCCCTTGAATAATAAGTGGTTATGATTATCATTTAAAATCAAGAATCCACTATCTTAGAAAGAAACGTGTAGGTTATTTACGCAACCGTATGTCTATAAATATATATATACTTATTTATAAATATACATACTCTAACCAAATCAAAACAATGAAATTAGGTCCCATAAATGTTTTGGGAAGGAGAAGAGGCTCAAGAAGGCTCAAAGGAGGCACTGGAAGATTACATAGAGGCTTAAGAGGAAGAGGATCCAAGAGGATAGATGAAAATAAGATTACCATATATAAACTATAACATCTATATTTTTAAACTCCACTTGAAAGAAAATCTGAGGCCTAATTTTCTTATGAAAAGGGACTGAGGAGCGTCCGGCCTTGTGGAAGAAGTGAGTAAGGAGGGACCAACTGATCACAAGTGGGGAAAATGAAAAGGAAAAAGTGGAAATCCCACCAGTTTTGCACATGTGGAAAAGAAGATATTGCGGGGTGGGAAATCCAAAGAATAAATGAATTGTTGAGATCTAACCAGGAGAAGATCCAACGACCCTGAATCGTACATGGATTTTACAAGAGTTGGATGGATTAGATCTGGTCGCGACTCGATTAGATGACAATGGTGTAATGAAGAGATTTTAAAAACAAATGAAAAGTCTAGAACATATTGCATTAGATTAGATGGCTCAGATCGACACAATGCTTTTAAAATACTCAAATTAAAAGGATTAAATTTTTGGAGGATCAGACGGTACACAAAAAACATGAAGGACTACCACGACTACTAAGCATCGAATGTCAATCTGATCGGGTGGTTCAGATGATGCGTGGTGTGATCGAACGTCTCAGATCCCTTCCTGGCATATTTTCATCATCCCACATCAAAAAGGAGTGAGTTTATCACATCCTTCATAAGCCCAGATCTCCTGGTTGACTACCAGAATACTTTATCTCCACTCCTGATATAGCCTCATAATAGGTTCTTCTACAGACGCGCTCCTGCGCCCATCCACGGCATTGTGTCGCCCCACATAGTGGCGCACTTTGGTTCCATTCATACACACCGGCATGCACCCTAAGGGGTAACTGTATCCTTGAACGCTAGACCTAGCTTGCACCATATCTATGCACTACCCTATGTTTATTTCCTGGGTGTAGAGTGGGAGAATCCCATAAAGGCTTTGAGGGCCTTCAATAAGGTGGCCCTCAGTTAGGTAGGGTACTCCCCTAAATTTTAACAAAGTAAACATTTATTTTTTTTGTTATAGGATTACATAGATATGTATATAGGTATCTTCAAGGTACTATTTCCCTATTATATATAAATAATTTCATTATTTATATATATTTTATTGTTTCAAAAACACAAATTGATAAATTCATGTCTAATATATCATTAATAAAATATTATAATTGTATTAAAAAAATCATAGACATTCTTTTACATAAAAATTTGTTTACAAATTAAGTATGAAAACATTTATAAAATATGTTCAACACATTTGGAATATCTATGAAGTATTTGAAATGAATACCTCATTTTGAAATGATACTCTTTGTATATTAAATTATTAAATCTTCATCATTTTGACTGTTTATAAAAAGGGTTTATGTGTATAAAATTATAATTTCAATGAATACTTAAATTATTTTTCAATAATTAATATACATAAATAGAAATACCAACAGATATAATTATAGTTGTTAGAACTCAATGGTCACCTAAGGGAAACAATCGAATCAAGGCCCTATATAATGATGTATTAGGGTGTTTCCTATTCATTAAAAAATGGTGAAAAATAGTCCTCGTCATACCACTAATTCTTAGTATAGCTGTTGTGGTTATGGCCTTGATGTTTTTCATTGTATCTAACCCAAAGGATCATTTTTATTTTATAGGTCCCATCATTGCATTAGGTGGTATCTCAGAGTCTCTAATTGGGGTTTTAGTAGGTATTTTTGATTAGTGGAATTTGATTAGTTTTGAAGCAATGTAATCATTTCAGTTTTAATAAGAATGTCTTGGGTTTATTTCATATTTTTTTCATAATTAATATTAAATATAATATCATACTGCAATATTGTTATTAAATGGGGGATATGTTCAGGGCATTACATTGTATCCCCTTTAATAGGAATTTTTTCCCTGCAATTCATTTCTTATAACTATGCTAAAAAGAATCTCTAATGTTCTTTACAACATTCCCCATCACGGAGGATCTTTAGGTGCAGTCAGCTGAATACTCAAACTGGTGTTCAACTCTACCACTTCCATAGCACAAAGACACCTCATAAAGTAAGGTTTAAACATTTTCATTGCATACTCGAGCATCCAGAGGGAGGATCTAATTGCAACATGTTCAAATATGTCCGAAAAGACAATCTATCTACGAACATTTCAGACTGTCTCTAGTTTGAGAATGTCAATGTCATAAATGTGGTCATAAAAACAAATGCTCAGGATTTGGTGCATGTAGGCTGCGTGAAGGATCTTTCAAAGGTAGCTTCTTGAAACCTTTCACTGGCTGTGAAGTTTCAGGATAGAGTGAAGAATAGGAAAATACCTTCATGATACTTTCCCCATCACCTATACACTATGAGTTGGATAGTGGTTATGTGGTAGTAGATATATGCATTCCTTTGGAAGGAGCGGAGAATGTCTGGAGTATTCGATAACTCGTCAAGATGTTCACATGTTCTTCGATAGTTTTCGAAGGGGAGATATTCTTTTGCATAGGTTCTGACCATAATGGTCTCTATTAACTCAATGAGAAGAGCTAAGATATTGGTTTTTCCTTACATATGAATATAAACATTTTTCAAGAAAGTCCAATAAGTGAAACTCATCCATAATCACAATCATTTAAAAGGTAGGAGAAAGAAGAAAAAAGAGTTGTATTTTCATATAACTACTGGTACATAAGACCCAAGACTAATGGTTTACCTAGTTCCCAAACAAACAGATTCCCTAAGAGATTCTAAATTCTTTAATCTCCTTGGTCCGGATGCACTGTAGGCAACTTGGATCAACCGCATGTTCACATCTATGGTTCATTGTGGGGGTATCATGATGTGTATGTATAAGGGAAACATTGTTATGAACTAAAAGTAAATAATTAAAATTGGTAGGCTTGTCCTTAACAGCATAAAAATCCATAACATGACCACAAAGATCATAGGTCAAAATTTGACATATGTACGCCCCCAAAAGTTCCCCCTCATGTGCACCCTCTGGGATGTCCTATTGGGATGAAGCATTATCGGCTAGGGTGAAGCACCTAAACAGCCCCTCGAAGTATTTTTCCTAGCGTGAATAGAACTATAATTGAGAGTTCATTATAAAAATATAGTCGTGGCCTGCTCCTTGGTGAAGATGGAGTACTCAAGGAAAATTGGATGCACAGTAGAGGGGTTTTCATGATAGAATAATACTTTCAAAAGTCTCGTAGTTTTCTACACATTATTTTCCCACTATGGTATCTTATAATTTGGTTGGAAGAGACAAAAGGCATGGTACATATGTCATCTAAAAATTGTAAAGAGACTAATACTTAGTAAAACATAACCAAATTTTAGTATTGTTCTAATTTTCCAAGGTTTTCAAAACCAATACTCTTATAGAAACTATCACGCCCCGACCTCGGGCTCCCCCGAAGCCGGTGTGGAGTTTGAATGAAACATGGTGTGTAATTTTTTTTATAAAAAATAAAAGTTGAAATCACACACACATGTTCCACTAGAGAGGGTCGTTTTGGTTTTGGTCCTGGAGAATCAGATTCATTTATTAAAATTCCATAAAAACTGAACCAAAATATCTTCATTAAGTAGTCACCAAACATAGGGACTCAAATCTACTAAACATGTAAAAGAGAATATAATTAAGACATTGGGTGAGAATACAAATTCCCAGTAAGGGGTTTTAAAATAAAATAAAATGCCAATTAAAAACTTTTTAAAACATTTCTTTAAATATTATTCATAAAAAAACTTCTTTATGAAAGATGTAACACATGTATCATAACATAACCACTTTTCTATGAATTAAGAGAGCACATTTCAAGGATTACTAATATGGTTACAAGAAAACATGTTGCAATTATAAGAATTTTCAAAGAGAATAATAAGTAAGAGACATTCAAATTACAAGAGGTACGACATAGGAAAATGAAAGTCTAGAAATTAAAAACTAAGAGCATTACATGATAAGAGTTTCACATAATATATTTATATTAATTTCATCCTTTAATAACTATGAAACATACTTTGGATCATAAGTATCTAAGTGTTGAATAATTAATAAGTCATAATCTTTTACTTCATCTGATTCCAATAAGAATTATCTCTTTAACCAAGAATATTCAACTAGTTTAATATTCTATTGTTTAATTAAATTACTTAGTCATAATGAAGAAAGTGCATAATGCGAGACTACGTCAAGGTATCGAAAAATATGTCTAATGATTAAGGCCTCGACCGAAATCAATAAATAAAAAATTTTCCAAGGACTTTTTCCAGGACCGTAGTTTGTCTCTTGAGTCCTACCAATGCACCAAGGGGCTATAATGGGCCCCACCCAGCACTTAAATAAAACCAATGCATTTATCATATCATTAATTCAAATTTATCATACCACATTGTTTTAATTACTTATTAATTATCCTCCGAATTATTCATAGTTTCCCATACCATCTTGAATACATTAATTTTTTTCTAAATTCAAATTATTCAAAGTCTCTCATACCACATTGAATAATTTAATTTCTTTATTACAGAAAGGCCTTTTGAGATTCTTAATTATGTATTCAATGTAATTCATCTATATAAGAGTAACTAAATATTCTACCAATGTATGAAAATGAATGAAATGTATGGTTGGCAACACATGTGTCAAAACTAAAGCACATTAAAAACTAGTTTATCACATAAAAAGACAATCCCTAAAATTCAAATTATGAATGTAACAATTTTCTATTTAAGAATTCAAAATTCTAAAATTTAGATGACTTGCATTCATATTTAAAACACGTGTTAATAAATGGACTTATTCAATGAAATAGAATTTAATGATTGGAAACATTTATTGTGGAAGATTCTTGTACAATAGAAAAAAATAGATCATTTCATTCTTCTAAAAATATTAGGAGGGCATTCACTAGGGTGACAAAAATATTATTCAATCACCAGAAATTGATTTTTATGAGAACATAATTAGTTTATAATTAAAATTCATAGACACGTATTCCTATATCCATATGTACATACACAAAAATTTTGTACGAAAATATAATTCTTTACATTTACAAAACTACTTAATCTTTAAGATTCAGTATTTAGGAGTCTTAAAATAAAGAATATTAGAGGCTCATCTAAACATATACTAATATATATATACATATATATATATAACCTATTTTATAAATTGTTTATAAGTATCATGCCTCATATGGGTAATGATACTTGTATTTTTAAAACAATCTAGGAAAATTAGTTAATCCATGGTGCATAAATCAAAAATCAGGCCAAGAAATATTTATGGTTGTTTTATAAAATATATACATAGAGATGATTACATACATAAATATACATATACACATTTAGAACCACAAAACATCATACACCCTTCAACGATAAGGTGTTAAGATTATCATTTAAAATAAATAATCCACTATTATATAAAGAAACCTATAGGTTATATACCCAACCATATGTATATATATATATATATGTTTACATATATATAAATATAACTACTAAAACCTATTAAAAACAAGGAAATTAGGTCTGTTACAATTTTTGAGGTGGAGGAGAGGCTCTGAAAGGCATCAAGAAGGCATTGGAAAATTTCCTAGAGGGTTTAATGGAAGTGGATCCGAGAGGTTGGGTGAAAACGATATAAATATATAAAAACTATACCAAATATATGTTTAAATGCCACTTTCATGAAAATAAAAGTCCTACATGGTTTATAGAAAGTTATTTAGGAGGGTCCGGCCTTGTGGAAGATGCGAGTAAAGAAGGACCAACCGGTTAAGGGTGCAAAAAAAGAAAAATGAGATAGTGGAAAACCCCCTGGTTTTGCACATGTGGAGAAGAAGACACTATGGGATTGGGAAAATTGAGAATAAATGAATGGATGAGATCTAAGCACGAGAAGATCCAATAGATGTGAAGCATCTATGGATTTTAAAATTGATGGATGGTTCAAATCATGTTCTGACTCGATCAGATGACTACGGTGCAACCAAGAGAATTTGAAATTGATGAACGTTCCATATTAGATTGTATTTGATGGGATGCATCATAACGACGTGGAGATTTTAAAAGACTCGGATGACCGATATTTGATCCATGATGGATTGGAAGGTGAAAAAAAAAATGTGGATGATATCCTCGGCTAATGAAGATCAAATACCGATCTGATCAGGCAGCTCAGATCGCGCATGTCATGATCGAACAACCCAGATCTGCTCCTTGCAGGTATTCACCATCCAACATCAAAATGGCGAGAGTTTCTCTCCTCCCATATAAGACTGGATCTCCCAGCCTACCACTAGAATACTCCCTCTCCCCTCTAGGTACCGCCCAGTACCAGGTTCTTCTGTGGGCGCACTCCTGCGTACACCCATGTCGTTGTGCCGCCCCGTAAGGTGGCGTGCTCTAGTTCCATGCATACGCACCCGCCTGCACCATTAGGGGTAACTATGCCCCCTGTGCATAGACCTAGCACACACCATACATGTGCACTTCTCCTAAGCTATTTCTGGGGGGTATAGGGGGAGATTCCCATCAAGGATCTGAGGGCTTACCACAAGGTGTCCCTTGGCTAGGTGGGGTACTACCCTAAATTTTAAAAAAGTAATCAATTTTTATGTTATAGGAGTACATATATATGTATATATGTATCTTCAAGATATTAGATCCCTATTATAACCTATATATTTTCCTTAGTTGTATAAATGATACAGTTTCAAAATAACTATGTGATAAATTAATGTATTATACATCATTAAGAAACTGTTATATTAGTATTATAAAAATAAAATACATCATTTTAGTTTAATATTTTTTTTAAAACATTAGGAATAAAAATATTTATAAAATATTTTCATCACATTTAGAATATCTAAAAAGTATTTGAAATCCAAACCTCATTTTGAAATCATACTGAGTATAGCTTAAAAAATTAAATGATTATCTTTTTTAAAGATTTTAAAAAGTGTTAATGGGTTTAAAATTTTAATTTCAATCCATACATAAATTATGTTGTAAAACTAAATATACACAAATATAAAGTCCAATGGCTCTATTTATAGCCGTTAGAACTCAATGGTCTATTATAGGAAATAGTTGAATAAGGGACCAATATAATCATGTATTAGGTTGGTCCATATTCAATACAACCTAGTGAAAAATGGTTCTCATCATACCAGTGATGCTAAGTACGGTTTTTGTGGTTCCAGCCATCATGTTTTTAGTTCTGACTAACTCAAAGTATCTTCTCTATTTACTGGCTCTCATCATTGAATTAGGTGGTCTCCCAATGGCTTAGATATGTTTTTAGTAGATATTTTTTGTTAGTTGAATTTTATTTGTTTTGAAAAATTGAAATCAATTTAGTTTTAATAATAATTCCTTGTGTTTATTTCATGTGTTTTTCTCAAAATGGAAATTAAAAATAATATCATCATGTAATATTGTTATACATGGATAATAGTTTTGGGTCATTACACAGTGGCCCTGTCGTAGCCTTTCCATTGAGATGTACATCAGTTCCACGAACACGGTGTGTTCCTGCCACTTTCCAACCCCAACCTTGAGGTTTAGGGGGAACCCCATTGTTGGAATGAATGGTTCGTCCCTTCCGCATCTCCCCTGGCTATGATGTTTCCCGGATTGTAGAATATTCCTTGATCAACCTATAGGTAGTAGTGGGATGAGTTAATTTTTTCAACATTTTTTTATCCCCTCACGTGAACATGATCCACATATGGCTCATCATGAAAAATTTCCCCTCATTATGTACTCCTTGGTAGATTTATGGGTAAACCTTTGCGCATTCCAGAACATCCTCTCAATGTGGTGCAAGGTTTACAGATCACATATAAGGTCATAATTTACCTGTTCCACCAGAAAACCACCCCATAAGGTCGGGATATAAGATTGATTCTCCCATGTTCTTAGGCCTTCATCAGTGAACACAACTATTGGCATAAAAAACAGATAGACGTTGAATTCATCTACTTTCCATATTTTGTTCAGTAAGACTGGTAGAGTCATCTTGGCTGAAAATCTCCGCACTTCATTTTGGATGGCTAATCAAAATTCTAATATATGAGGTGAAATTTGGTTTGGATATTCGTAGATCCTCATGAGGGCCTCTATCCAGCTATACAAGAAATGGAATGGTCTACATACCTTCTATGTATTATTCCCTTTAATGATGTTCTGTAGTACCTCGTATAGTATGACCAACATTGGGATCCCAAGGTGGACATGCTTCCCCCTCAACAGCATCGATTCCATAATGAATGTGCTCAGTCTCACTCTTATGGTTGTGTGCCTAACCAGAATCCTCTAGACACAGATAATAACATAGATAATCATATAAAGACTAACCATCGGTTGATGCTTAGTGTTGAAATATACCCCATATATTCCATTGGTTGTCCTCCTGGATTCACTATTATGAGATCCCATTGTTGTGTGGGGATCGCTTTGGAATGGTGGGATGCTTGACTAGTAGATTTTTATGCCTCTTCTTCCATTCAACATCATGCTTTGGTAGGATGTTTTTGAAATTCCAAAACCAAAAATTAAAATAGATGTCCCTCACTGACTATTTGTCCCCTCCCCACACCAAATCCATCAATGCATCTTCAATCCCCGAAAATGTCTCTAGATCCTTGTAACGCCCCGACCCCAGCTACCCAGAGTCGGTGCATTACTTCGTAACATTGGCATGATCACAAGAAAGATCAAATCTCGAAAGACCGATTGGTTTAGTAGCCTTGGAAACACTAGATATATTCATAAGTTTTACATTACATCATAAAATGAAAAACTACTACAACAACATAATGTCTCCATAATCCACACTACTATCCCCTCATAATATCCCTGCAGGTCATTCATAATTTACTTCTTCACATCCTGGGGAAAAATAAAACATAGAAAAGGGGTGAGCTCAAATGCCCAGTAAGGATAACAATATAGCGGAAACTTTCATAAATAAGAATAAACATTTAAGGCAATGCATTACTAAAACAAAAGCCTTTTAAAATTGAACTTCAACATGGTATGGCAAAAGTAAAATGAAATAATGCCATTTACTTATTCACATGGATATTCTACTAATCGAATAATCACATGCAAAAATCAATAACCACTTTCATAATGTTGGAATGCATAATGCCAGACTATCATAACCACATAGCCAAGGCCTCGTGCCAAGACTAAAAATAAGATTTTGTCAAGGCCTTGTGCCAAGACACTAGTTTGTCTCATGAGACCTACCGATGCATCGAGGAGCTATAGCGGGCTCCACCCGTCACTTATTAAGTCCAATGCATTCCCATATGAAAAGGTTTAAACATAACACAAACATTCGTATTAAAACTAGCATACGAAATGTTAATACTTTCACAATAAACTATGAATGGTATAAAAATAGCACATCCACAGTCAAACATATCACAAAACCTTCAATACAATATAGAAGTTTTGTATCATAATAAATCAACTTCAAATAATCTAAAAATATATCAAAGGATGTTGACATAGATGAAATCAAAATTCTTTTTAAAGAAATATCTCCTTTTATTTTGAAATCATTTAAGATACATATAAAATAAAACATTTTCTTTGAAAATATTCTTATAAGATTGTAAGGGAAGCTTTGAAGATTTTATAACGGCGTAAAATAACCGCACCCGCCGTATAAGTTAAAAAAAACATTCTTACCTCAATTCTGTCGAAAAGGTTAAAAAGGACCTTGTTTTGAAAACGACGGAAAGATTCCTTTATAAACCTCTTATAAAAAGTCAAACAAGGGTATAAATGACTTTAACCCACATTCTTGTAAATGGTAAAAATGTTTTGAAATACATTTTTAAGAAACATGGATGTGGATGATAAAGATATCCCAGTAGATTATTACGTATAAACAACCTCGGATAATGAAGAGATTGTGAAATAAACCCTTACCTTGTACTTTTCCTTGGTTGGGGTAGGTTAACCTCCTGTATAATGGTGAAATAATTGTTATTAAATTATACAAGAATCATATATATTAATATGATATCATATATGATCTTTTAACATTGATTTATTAATAATATCTTAGAATTATCATCGTTTCGGGTGTTAACTTACTCATTTTCTTTTATATGTTTTGTTACATAATCCATGTTTGTTGTATCTTATTCATATCCAGAATGATATCAAGTCCTTAAACATCATTTTTAAATTATAAAATGATAATTATACTTGAATGGATACGATGGAGAATGAATCTCATCGCGTTCGTGGAGACGGTAGTCCGTACGTACGCACGAGCGACAATATCATTCTTTTGATATTAAAATAATATATAAATGAATGGTATATCATATATACAGAATCATTAACATGTTATATTTATTATTTACATGAGTTACACATCATTATTATACCCATCCAAATAATATTATATTGAATAACAATTACACCACGACGTGGAGACGGTAAGCCGTACGTACGCACGTATGGTGACATGTTATTCAAAGGGTGGATAGAATACTGAATATGGTTGTACCATACTTATAATAACATCACAGTATATGTGAGATACTGGAGTTATTATTTTAGAATGGTAAGAACAAAGGAAGAAGAAGTGGAAGAAGAAATGAACTTAGAAAAGGGTGGTGAAATCATTACCTCTTCTTCGGGTTCTTCCTTTTGATTTGATCAAAAGGGCTCCTTAGGTTGGCTTTCTGATCAAACTAAGGCCTCTAGGTTGTAGTGAGGGATGTTGGGAGAGTATGTGGGCAGATTTTGGCCGAACCAAAAGGCTTTAGAGGTGTGAAGAAATGAGAAGGAGGAGTGCCCTTTAATAAGAGGGGTGAGGGGCACCTTTGGAAAAGCTAGAAATATTAATTTATAATAAATTCATATTCGGTTTCTAAAGGCTCCAAAGTTTACTATTCAAAGGATGAGGTGGGGATAGGTCGAAAACAACTCATCAAATAGAATTTAGACAGGTTTGGGTACTTATATTAACCTTATCTTTAAGTATTAACTCTAAGTTAATTAGTTTCACTTTTACAATGTCTCTTTGTATTTTTATATAATATGGTTAATAAACTTACTATATACATCCAAGCGACCCCCAAGTGGTCCATTAATGAGGAACCTATCATAATATAAGTCTCTTGGCCGAACCTTAGATTTTTAGGAATTTAATATCAATTAATAATATAATATTTGTTTTAAGAACTCTTTTATGTCAATTTTGACACTATTCAATAGTTGATTTTTGTAAAACTCCTAACAGATTGATTAATTCGAAAAAAGTCAATTAAATCAATCCTAATATATCATATTATCATAGAAAATTAGTTTAATTCATTAAACGTTTCATATTATATTTATTTGGGTATTTATAAGATCAATTATTTTTATTTTTCACTATTTTAGTAATTACTGCATCATCATTGTGTCATAAATAAAATAAATTATTCAATGTCTAAAAATTATAAATAAAATATGATTATGTAGGAAATCTTTTTAGCTTTCTAATGAATATTTATAATCGAAAATCCAACATGTATAACCCTATGTAAAAATTGTTCTTCTAAAAGATGTAAGCTTATGCCATTTTTATTTTTATTTTAATTTTATTAATATAAAGTGTCCCTACCACATACAAGTGGCTCCAAGGGGTCCCCAAATTGACCCAAGGATGCCCATGGTCGGGTATGTGTCCACCAATAAGGTTAGGACACGTTTTAGGGTAATTTTGTATTATTATAATATTATTTTTTTAACCCTTATTTACCGGATTTACCCTTTAACCATGGTAAATAAAATATTTACCACAGTAACTATTCAAAATGTCTAAAAATAAAAGTTACCTATTTACACAATTTGAACATCCTGATTCCAAATATTGAATCCATTTTCCTAAATTCAAAACACAGAAGTGGCAGAAATTAATTTAAAATTAATTCCCGCTGTTAAAACAAAAAGCGTGTTTTTAAGAGATAATAACTATCAAAAGATTGACACTTGTTTATGTTCGGTTTAATTGTAAAATTATGTCCAATGATAAACATTAAATTTAATGGTAAAAATATATTCTAAATATACTTTAAAACCACTCAAATTCATAATTTATCACTATTAATTATTTTGATTAAAAAAGTTGTTTTTAATTAAAATTTAGAAATTTTCACTATTCATCAAAATATGAAAGTTATCCGAAATGTACCAAAATTTCACCCTAGGCTAATTTTGATATTCCGAATCCAAAAATGAAGTCCATTTTGAAATATAGAATATATATGATTTCAAAAATTAGGTATTACTATCCACAACGGCTAGTTTAATTAGTTGTGGTGTGTGTTAGAACTCGGTGTTGCGTACAACACACGCTATCACATTATTCAAAGAGAAGTGTACCATAGAAGCTTGGGGTGTTACATTCTCCCCTCCTTCAAATAATTGCGTCCTCGCAATTTCTAGGGTATTACTGCATAAAAAGACTCGGGTGGTTCTTCATCATAAGTTCCTCGGGTTCCCACGTTGCCTCTTCCATCTTATGATTCCTCCACAAAACTTTTACCAGACGCGTCGTCCGGTTTCTCAGTACTTGTTCTCTTGTATCAAGAATCCTGACGGGCTCTTCGCAATAAGACAGATCGGGTTCCAGTTCTAATTCCTCATAGGTGAGTACATGCGTTGGGTCAGGCATGTATTTTCTCAACAGAGATACGTGGAACACATCGTGAACTTTGGAGAGACTTGGCGGCATTGCCAATCGGTAAGCTACAACCCCAATTCGTTCTAGAATTTCGAAAGGTCCGATGTACCTGGGACTCAATTTGCCTTTCTTACCAAAACGTATGACTCCCTTCCACGGAGATACCTTTAGGAAAACATGATCACCGACTTGAAATTCCAAATCCTTCCTTCAATTATCAGCATAGCTCTTCTGCCTACTTTGAGCTGCTTTAATGTGATTTTGGATTACTTTCACCTTTTCCACCGTTTCCTCCACCAGTTCTGGGCCTACAAGTTTTCTTTCACCAACGTCATCCCAACAGGTTGGTGTACGACATCTCTTTCCGTATAACGCTTCATATGGTGCCATCTGAATACTCGAATGGAAGCTATTGTTATAGGAAAATTCTACTAGTGGTAAATATTGATCCCACATACCATGAAAGTCAAGTGAGCAAGATCTCAACATGTCTTCTAAGGTTTGAATAGTCCGTTCTGACTGTCCGTCTGTCTGAGGGTGGTAAGCAGTGCTCAAATGAAGTTCAGTATCCAGGGATTTCTGAAGACTTTTCCAAAACCTTGAAGTAAAACGGGGATCACGATCCGAAACAATTGATAAGGGTACTCCATGAAGTCTCACAACTTCATTAATGTATAGTCTTGCTAGACGTTCCAGGGGTAGATCTTCTCTTATAGCAAGAAAATGTGCTGACTTGGTAAGACGATCAACAATAACCCATATTGCATCATTCCTTCTAGGAGTCTTTGGTAGCCCCATGACAATGTCCATCGTAATATTGTCCCATTTCCACTCCGGTATGGGAAGAGGTTGCATGACTCCTCCAGGCTGTTGCCTTCCAGCTTTCACTTGTTGACAAACTATACATCTTGACACAAAATCAGCAATCTCCCTCTTCATGTTGTCCCACCAAAAATGTTCCTTCAAATCTCTATACATTTTGGTGCTCCCAGGGTGTATAGAGAAATTGGAACTATGAGCATCATCCAGCAATTCCCTTTTTAGATCAGGTATATTGGGAACACAAAGTCTCTTCCCGAATTTCAAAATTCCATCTTCATACACAAAGTCTCTCAATCTCCCATCATTCACAGCTTTAATCTTCTTCTGAAATTCTTCATCATCGGTCTGGGAACTCTTAATCCTTTCTAGTAAAGATGGTTTTCCAACCATTAGAAAAAGCATTGATGTTTCACCTTCCCTGGTTATTCCCATGTCCATCTTCTCTAGATTCATGAAAATTGGATCCCTTTCAATTCTCATCATGTTCAGAACTCCATGGTCTTTTCTGCTCAAAGCATCTGCTACTTTGTTTGCTTTCCCCGGGTGGTAGTGTATCGTGCAATCATAATCCTTGAGTAATTCAAGCCATCTCCTTTGCCTCATGTTGAGTTCTTTTTGTGAGAAAATATACTTCAAACTCTTGTGATCAGTATAAATCTCACATTTTTCACCATAGAGGTAGTGCCTCCATATCTTCAAAGCAAAGATCACAGCTGCTAACTCAAGATCATGAGTAGGATAGTTTTGTTCATGAATTTTCAACTGTCGTGATGCATAGGCAATAACTCTATCATTCTGCATAAGGACACAGCCAAGTCCTTTCTTCGATGCATCACTATAAATAACGAACCCATCATTCCCCGATGGTAGAGTCAATATAGGAGCATTGACTAATCTTCTCTTCAGTTCTTCGAAACATTCTTCACACTCTTTTGTCCAAACAAATTTAACCCCTTTACGTGTGAGCTTCGTTAATGGGTTAGCCAATCGGGCAAAATTCTGGACGAAACGTCGATAATAACCTGCCAAGCCAATAAAACTACGTACCTCAGTTATACTCGTAGGTGCTGGCCATTCTTGGATTGCCTTGGTCTTAGAAGGATCATAAGAGATTCCATCTTTAGAGACAATATGGCCAAGAAAAGAAATCTCTTGAAGCCAGAATTCACACTTGCTAAACTTTCCATATAATTCATGCCTCCTCAGAGTCTTCAAGATAATGCGCAAGTGATTTTCATGATCTTCGTAGGTTTTGGAGTATACCAAGATATCATCAATAAATACCACCACAAATTCATCGAGATACTCCTTGAAAACTCTATTCATCAGATCCATGAATACAGAGGGTGCATTAGTCAATCCAAACGGAATTACAGTAAACTCGTAATGCCCGTACCTGGTTCGAAATGCTGTCTTCGGAATGTCTTCCTTCTTTACACACAACTGATGGTATCCAGATCGAAGGTCAATCTTTGAAAAGTATTGAGCTCCATGCAGTTGGTCAAATAAATCATCAATACGAGGTAGGGGATACTTGTTCTTTATCGTTATAGCATTGATCTCCCTGTAATCGATACATAACCTCATAGATCCATCTTTCTTTTTAACAAAAAGAACAGGGGCTCCCCATGGAGAAACACTAGGGTGAATAAATCCCTTATTACTCAATTCCTCTAGTTGTTTCTTTAGTTCGACTAGCTCTACAGTGGCCATTCTATAAGGGGTCTTCGATATAGGCCTTGATCCAGGAATCAAATCAATAGAAAGCTCAACTTCTCGTTCTGGAGGATGTCCAGGTAAATCTTCTGGAAATACATCTACAAATTCTTTCACAACAGGTACATCCTCTATTTGAACATTCCTTTCCTCACCGACAGTTATTTCATTCTCTTCCTCCCCAATAATTGAATCAAGTTGAGCTACTGGGGGTGGGTCTAAATAAGAATTAGGTGGTGACGATTCTTCTCTAAAAATAAGGTGCTCCTTATCATTATCATCATGAATCGTAACCTCTTTCTTCTTACAATAAATCATCGCATCATAGTCCGAAAGCCAGTCCATACCGAGGATTATATCAAACTCAATCATAGGTATGACGATGAAATCAGCAGATAAAGAAAATTTATGTGCTCTAATGGGGACTGATTCACAAAACTTTGTTGCAACGATACTTCCCTTAGGAGTTTTAACTGACAACTCCCTTATTAAATCAAATTGGAAATATCTAATTTTCTTAGCAAACTGGGAAGATATGAAACAATGCGATGATCCAGAATCAAATAATGCATTTGCTAAACTTGAGGAAACCATTAAATTACCTGCCACCACGTCTTTTGGAGTTTCTACCTCAGCAGTAGTGATAGCATAAGCCTGGCCTTGATCCCTTGGCCTTTTCTGAGGTAAGTTCTCCTGACGCTTAGGACATGCATTTGCATAATGCCCCATCTCCCTGCAATTGTAGCACTAAACATTGGTAGCTTCCTTCTTCCCCTTACAATCATGAGCTTGGTGGCCTTTTTCACCACACTTGTAACAGACTCCCATTCCCTTCAGGAAAGCACCGGGGTGTTTCTTCCCGCACTTACCACAAGATGGATATTCAACCTTTCCATTCTTCCCCTTATTTCCATTCCCAGATTGATCAGCAGGTCTCTTCTTCTCTTGCTTTGCTTTAAAGTCATAAGACTTAGAGAATTCCTTTTCGGTCTTGATAGCACATGAGACAATGTCTTCGTACGATGAAAAGGATTGTGAGACTAATGCTCGACGGAGAAATGGTTTTAAACCATCAAAGAAACGATCAATCTTACTTCTTGGGTTACGAATATAATCACCAGCGTAACTCGCTAACCTTGTAAAGTTAGCCTCATACTTTGTGACATTCTCGTCCTCCTTTTGTCTCAGACTCAGAAATTGCCTTTCCATATCTGCTCGATGGTCGCGAGGGAAGTATTTTTCTAAAAACAGATCTTTGAACTCCCTCCATTCCATGTTTGATACTTCATCATCTTCCTTCATGTTTTGAATCAATGACCACCATTGATCAGCATCTCCAGTGAGGCGGTAAACTGCCATGGTAACTTTTTCCCTTTCACTACTCCCCAAAGCCTGAAATATTTTCTCTAGGGAAAATATCCATTGCTCAGCTACTAAGGGATTTGTACTCCCATTGAACGTTGGTGGTTGTTGTCTCATGAATCGATCTAACATTGATCCTCCACGCTGCGGATCAGGGTGCTCCATACGGGTAAGGTTATTATTCATAACCTGAGTAAGTTGTCCCAGTACGGTGATTAGCTGATCAGCACCAGTTGCATCACCAGCCCCACTATAATTATCTTGAGCAGGAGGGCAATCCCTACATGGAGTGCGTTCATTGATACGGTTTCCATTTCTTCCACTAGGCGCCATTTCTAAAAAATGGCATAAACTAGATCAGTTTATGCATCAAAATACATAATCCCATACTTATAAAACACTTAACATAAATTGAACTATTTATGGATATAATCCATAATCATAAAAATGTTTTCTTTGAGGAAGTATATACTCATAAACCCTTCATAATGATTTGTAAAGAAAATGAGAGTTATCCTAAGCATATCCCCCGGGAGTGTCGTAACCAAGAGTGCAGCATGGCCCGTTGTCGTGCACCAGTTCCCGTTCGAGTCTAGCTCAAAGCGGTGTTTTCGGGTTTTACCCCTAGGTACATCTGTGCCAGAGCCGCCTCTACCTGCTCGTATCCAGACAGGGATGTATTGCTCGAAAAACTCACAAAATCTCTACAATACCAAAATTCTAGGAAGTTCTTCTATACTAATCCTCAAAGTTCATCTTAGGTCTACGTGCTCTAATCAGAGTTTATCTAAATCTAGCTTCCAAGGTTTGTACTAAACTTCCTCTGATACCAACTGTAACGCCCCGACCCCAGCTACCCAGAGTCGGTGCATTACTTCGTAACATTGGCATGATCACAAGAAAGATCAAATCTCGAAAGACCGATTGGTTTAGTAGCCTTGGAAACACTAGATATATTCATAAGTTTTACATTACATCATAAAATGAAAAACTACTACAACAACATAATGTCTCCATAATCCACACTACTATCCCCTCATAATATCCCTGCAGGTCATTCATAATTTACTTTTTCACATCCTGGGGAAAAATAAAACATAGAAAAGGGGTGAGCTCAAATGCCCAGTAAGGATAACAATATAGCGGAAACTTTCATAAATAAGAATAAACATTTAAGGCAATGCATTACTAAAACAAAAGCCTTTTAAAATTGAACTTCAACATGGTATGGCAAAAGTAAAATGAAATAATGCCATTTACTTATTCACATGGATATTCTACTAATCGAATAATCACATGCAAAAATCAATAACCACTTTCATAATGTTGGAATGCATAATGCCAGACTATCATAACCACATAGCCAAGGCCTCGTGCCAAGACTACAAATAAGATTTTGTCAAGGCCTTGTGCCAAGACACTAGTTTGTCTCATGAGACCTACCGATGCATCGAGGAGCTATAGCGGGCTCCACCCGTCACTTATTAAGTCCAATGCATTCCCATATGAAAATGTTTAAACATAACACAAACATTCGTATTAAAACTAGCATACGAAATGTTAATACTTTCACAATAAACTATGAATGGTATAAAAATAGCACATCCACAGTCAAACATATCACAAAACCTTCAATACAATATAGAAGTTTTGTATCATAATAAATCAACTTCAAATAATCTTAAAATCCATCAAAGGATGTTGACATAGATGAAATCAAAATTCTTTTTAAAGAAATATCTCCTTTTATTTTGAAATCATTTAAGATACATATAAAATAAAACATTTTCTTTGAAAATATACTTATAAGATTGTAAGGGAAGCTTTGAAGATTTTATAACGGCGTAAAATAACCGCACCTGCCGTATAAGTTAAAAAAAAAATTCT
Source organism: Viscum album (assembly GCA_963277665.1). NCBI lineage: Eukaryota > Viridiplantae > Streptophyta > Magnoliopsida > Santalales > Viscaceae > Viscum > Viscum album. Next base: position 1,347,046,445 of record OY728132.1, read on the forward strand.
TACCTCAATTCTGTCGAAAAGGTTAAAAAGGACCTTGTTTTGAAAACGACGGAAAGATTCCTTTATAAACCTCTTATAAAAAGTCAAACAAGGGTATAAATGACTTTAACCCATATTCTTGTAAATGGTAAAAATGTTTTGAAATACATTTTTAAGAAACATGGATGTGGATGATAAAGATATCCCAGTAGATTATTACGTATAAACAACCTCGGATAATGAAGAGATTGTGAAATAAACCTTTACCTTGTACTTTTCCTTGGTTGGGGTAGGTTAACCTCCTGTATAATGGTGAAATAATTGTTATTAAATTATACAAGAATCATATATATTAATATGATATCATATATGATCTTTTAACATTGATTTATTAATAATATCTTAGAATTATCATCGTTTCGGGTGTTAACTTACTCATTTTCTTTTATATGTTTTGTTACATAATCCATGTTTGTTGTATCTTATTCATATCCAGAATGATATCAAGTCCTTAAACATCATTTTTAAATTATAAAATGATAATTATACTTGAATGGATACGATGGAGAATGAATCTCATCGCGTTCGTGGAGACGGTAGTCCGTACGTACGCACGAGCGACAATATCATTCTTTTGATATTAAAATAATATATAAATGAATGGTATATCATATATACAGAATCATTAACATGTTATATTTATTATTTACATGAGTTACACATCATTATTATACCCATCCAAATAATATTATATTGAATAACAATTACACCACGACGTGTAGACGGTAAGCCGTACGTACGCACGTATGGTGACATGTTATTCAAAGGGTGGATAGAATACTGAATATGGTTGTACCATACTTATAATAACATCACAGTATATGTGAGATACTGGAGTTATTATTTTATAATGGTAAGAACAAAGGAAGAAGAAGTGGAAGAAGAAATGAACTTAGAAAAGGGTGGTGAAATCATTACCTCTTCTTCGGGTTCTTCCTTTTGATTTGATCAAAAGGGCTCCTTAGGTTGGCTTTCTGATCAAACTAAGGCCTCTAGGTTGTAGTGAGGGATGTTGGGAGAGTATTTGGGCAGAGTTTGGCCGAACCAAAAGGCTTTAGAGGTGTGAAGAAATGAGAAGGAGGAGTGCCCTTTTATAAGAGGGGTGAGGGGCACCTTTGGAAAAGCTAGAAATATTAATTTATAATAAATTCACATTCGGTTTCTAAAGGCTCCAAAGTTGACTATTCAAAGGATGAGGTGGGGATAGGTCGAAAACAACTCATCCAATAGAATTTAGACAGGTTTGGGTACTTATATTAACCTTATCTTTAAGTATTAACTCTAAGTTAATTAGTTTCACTTTTACAATGTCTCTTTGTATTTTTATATAATATGGTTAATAAACTTACTATATACATCCAAGCGACCCCCAAGTGGTCCATTAATGAGAAACCTATCATAATATAAGTCTCTTGGCCGAACCTTAGATTTTTATGAATTTAATATCAATTAATAATATAATATTTGTTTTAAGAACTCTTTTATGTCAATTTTGACACTATTCAATAGTTGATTTTTGTGAAACTCCTAACAGATTGATTACTTAGAACAAAGTCAATTAAATCAATCCTAATATATCATATTATCATATAAAATTAGTTTAATTCATTAAAAGTTTCATATTATATTTATTTGGGTATTTATAAGATCAATTATTTTTATTTTTCACTATTTTAGTAATTACTGCATCATCATTGTGTCATAAATAAAATAAATTATTCAATGTCTAAAAATTATAAATAAAATATCATTATGTAAGAAATCTTTTTAGCTTTCTAATGAATATTTATAATCGAAAATCCAACATGTATAACCCTATGTAAAAATTGTTCTTCTATAAGATGTAAGCTTATGCCATTTTTATTTTTATTTTAATTTTATTAATATAAAGTGTCCCTACCACATACAAGTGGCTCCAAGGGGTCCCCAAATTGACCCAAGGATGCCCATGGTCGGGTATGTGTCCACCAATAAGGTTAGGACACGTTTTAGGGTAATTTTGTATTATTATAATATTATTTTTTTAACCCTTATTTACCGGATTTACCCTTTAACCATGGTAAATAAAATATTTACCACAGTAACTATTCAAAATGTCTAAAAATAAAAGTTACCTATTTACACAATTTGAACATCCCGATTCCCAATATGGAATCCATTTTCCTAAATTCAAAACACAGAAGTGGCAGAAATTAATTTAAAATTAATTCCCGCTGTTAAAACAAAAAGCGTGTTTTTAAGAGATAATAACTATCAAAAGATTGATACTTGTTTATGTTCGGTTTAATTGTAAAATTATGTCCAATGATAAACATTAAATTGAATGGTAAAAATATATTCTAAATATACTTTAAAACCACTCAAATTCATAATTTATCACTATTAATTATTTTGATTAAAAAAGTTGTTTTTAATTAAAATTTAGAAATTTTCACTATTCATCAAAATATGAAAGTTATCCGAAATGTACCAAAATTTCACCCTAGGCTAATTTTGATATTCCAAATCCAAAAATGAAGTCCATTTTGAAATATAGAATATATATGATTTAAAAAATTAGGTATTACTATCCACAACGGCTAGTTTAATTAGTTGTGGTGTGTGTTAGAACTCGGTGTTGCGTACAACACACGCTATCACATTATTCAAAGAGAAGCGTACCATAGAAGCTTGGGGTGTTACAATCCTCCCATGTGTTCTATAAAGGGAGGAACTCATCATAAATCTCCCCCATAATAAGAATCCTTGATATCTTATGAAGGTCGTAGATGATGATGCTGACCTCTCTATGATGAAGATGGAAAGTGTTGGTCCCTGACGACCATATGCTCAGAAACTGTAGTATCATGTGTTTTAGCTAGTAAATGTGTAATTTGGAGGCCCACACAGCTTCATAAAACCCCACTCACTTCATCTCTTCCTCAAATTCACTTTAGGATCCACAATCCTAATAAGGCCTCACCTAGTCCCCTATGATGTTTCCAACCTAGAGCATGTCGCAATAGTCAGTCCACCCCTTATCCAAATTCCCTAAAGCCTCCATGAGGATTTTATGGTACATTAGAGGAAATTCATATAGTTGTAGCTCTTTAGCGTAAATTTTATTGATGTGATTATACAGAAAATTGGAATTAATGGGCCTATGCTCCTCCAATGTATGATCACCTTTAGACCAAAACCACGAGCACTGACATGATTTACTCCCTAACCAGCAAGCTGGTTCATCCTTGGTTTCTTCAGGGATGATAACAGTATCCCTCAGACTAAATCTATACATATGTAGTTTGATGGAGATAGGATAGTTATTTTTGGATTTTCAATAGGATATCTACCAGGTATTCATGGCTTGAATTGATACAGAAATAATCCCTAATTCCCATATTTTCCACAATTTATTCCCCTCAGGAAGTATCAATGAGGAAAACCTCGAGAAGCTTCTTGGTTGGCCATGGTGTCCAAATACATTAGTATTTTTGGGATGTATCATAGAGATTGATCACAATGCTCGATCCTAGCGCTTGATCATAGAGCTCAATCACAGAGCTGGGATGTAGATTTCTATTTCATAACATACCAACACAACTCACATAGATCACGCTTTCAGAGTGTAAGGGCTTTCTGTGCAGTGTAGAGTTAAAAGAACCCTATTTGAAAATTACGTTCATCGAGCATTGGGAGATTCCTTATTTGAGATCTCAAACCCATAAACATGGAAGAAGGTATATAAAAAAGAGGGGCCTTCATCCAATATTTATAGGCAATGATCTCTGGGAGTTTTAGTGAACCCCACCCCGGCATGTTTCATGGTGAATTCATCCCATGATTTGTGCACCCTCATCGCATTTTCACTTTGTGATCTACCTAAAGTTTGGTGATCTGACCTCATAACCCTACCCTTGTTTTCTCCTCATATCTAATTATAGAGGGTGTGTGTGGCATTTTTTGTCTCCCAAAAATATCTGTTGGAAAAAAATAATCAAAGGACACTTAATGGTGCTAATGTTACTACTTTTTGGTGCACCCCCTCTAACAACATTAGCACCATGGCCGTGGAAAAGCTGAGGCCTTCTCTTTGCCTGCGGAAGAAAAATGTGATGGTCGACTCCATGGATAAGATAAAATTCACAGAAGTAACAACACTATGGAGGGAAGGAATATAACCTACATGATTCCTTCAAAATGGAAGCAATCCATTGAGACTATCACAGATCGAAAATAGGAAGCCTCTGTTCTGCAGAGTGGATGACTCGTGACATCGCAACTCTGAGAAACAAGACAAAATCATCCTCTGCTGGAGAAGTGAAAATTTCTTCCCAACACTCTCTCAAAGCATCACACTGCCCTTTTACTAATAAATACCCAGCTCCCCCACTCCAAATGAGTAGGACCCAGACCTTTCACCTTCTGAATTCCGAAATCATGAACCACCCTTTTATCTACGAACCAATTAGGAATATGAGTCATTTGAGGTACATGAGCATTGTAAAACCATTTTTCCATAGCACAACATTCCCCACTCTTTGAAGAGGCATTCCATTCACAATTCCTATGAGCTATCATGATGGAAAGATACCCCATTGGGTTTTCAGGACATTGCATAACACCTAGGCTTCATGAATAACCCTCCAAGAGCAAGTGAACACCACACATAGACTGTTCGATTATACTTCGTGATCCCTATGGTCTGTGAAGCCATATTCTCTATGAACCTAGAGCTTTAAATATCCATTTTCTTTGCAAATAACTATCCTCTGTGAGCCCTCTACTCTATAAGGCCCTCTGCTCTGTGAATACCTATCCTCTACGAGCCCTATGCTTTACGAGCCTTGTTCCACGAGAATCCCAATCCTTTTTGTGCCTTTAAACTTTGAAAATCCCCTCTCTAGGAGTCCCCTTTCTCCATGATACCACCTTTCTTGAGTCCCTCCATGCATGTACATAATTATTATAATGTCCCATGAGTGGTGCTCCATGATTTGTTACTTTTCCACATGTTACCTCTCATAGGGATGATAATGGATATGGATCCTTCACATAGATATGCTAGAGTGGCCCCCAATGTATCACTCCAATATTCGGTTACATCATGACATTTTTGGTTCTTTCCCTTTATCATGGGTTAAAGGGAACCATTTATGTAAGTCCAAATGTTGAGGAGTGAGTCCTCACCATCTGAGTTGAAGGATGTTATACTTCCAACCACCCACATCCATGACACATTATATAAGACTGTGATCATATCATACATTAAAATTCACGAGAGGGTCATGAAGTGGATGAGCACCATCACCCTCTCAAACCCTCTCCCTCAGCACTTTGTCCCCATGAACACCTCAAGTAGTCTCTGAAAATTCTCTGATCCAACATGTAACACCCCGAGCTTCCATGAGACGCTTCTCATTCAGTAATGCAATAGCTTGCATTGTATGCAACTTCGAGTTCTAAAACACCACGACTAATCAAAGTAGCCGTTATGAATAGTAATAACCACTTTTTAATATTATAGAAATTTTATATTTCAAAATGGACTTCATTTTTGGATTCAGAATATCGAAATTATCCTATGTTTAATTTTTGGTATTTTTCAAAGAACTTCTAAATTTTTATGAATAGTGAAAAATACTTAAAAACAACTTTTTGAATCAAAATAATTTATAGTGATAAGTTATACTACTGAGTAGTTTTAAAGTATAATTAGAATATATTTTTACCATTTTATCCAATGTTGGTCATTAGAATTAATTTAACATTGAAATTGGACATAAACAATTATCAATCTTTTGATATAAATTGTTTCTTAAAAACACGCTATTTGTTGTGACAGTCGGAATTAATTATAAAATTAATTAATGCAACTTATATGTTTGGAATTTTTTAAAATAGACATCATTTTTGAATTCGGAATATCAATTATAGCTTAGGGTGAAATTTTGGCATTGTTCTGAAAAACTTCAATTTTTAATGAATAGTGAAACCACTAAGTGGTAGTTAAATAACTGATTTTTTGTTTAAATGAAATATTACAACTTCTGTGATTTGATTTTCAAAAATCTGACATACATGGTTGTCATTAATAAGTAAAATGTGCTTCAATGAGATTAAAATAATTTTTTGGTGAATAGTAACTTTTAAGTTCTTAATCGCGATTAGAGGTAATTAGTGTAGTTTAAGGTAAAAATAATGTTTTAATAATATGAGATGAGCTTGACACATGTCCTACCCTCATTGGATGTTCCATGGCCGACCAAGACATTCCATGGGTCAACTTGGGGACCCCATGGATCCACTTTAGTTGGAAAATGACATAAATACCTTTTATTTAATGTTAAAGTAAAAAATGACACAAACATGAAATGTTTTACTAAAACAATTTTTACATGGGGTTATACAAGTCATATTTTTTACTATAAATAGTCATTGTAAATATAAAAATATTTCCTACATCATAGTATTTTTTATATAATTTTTAGACATTAAACAAATTAAATTATTTATGACATCATTATGATGCAGCGATGACCTCATTATTTAACGATTTTAATAAAATTAAATGATAATGTACAATCCAAGGCTTACACTTGTCCAAAGACTATTGGATGGGTAGATTTCGAACCCCTATCACCTTAGCCACGAATTATATAAGTGTGGGACCTTTAGAATCCGTAAATCATTGTATAATAATGTAACATTTCCTTACTTTCCAAGAGTGCCCCTCCTCTCCTCTTATAAAAGGCCCCCACCTCTACCACCTCCTTCACACTTTCAAGCCATGTGGATCAGCCAACCTCTGCCCAAATAATCTCCCAACTTTCCCCCCTTACTCCTGGAAGCCTCACTTTGGGCATAATTCTTCCCAAGGAAGTCTTTGGCTCAAATCAAAAAGAGTTACCCGATTTTAAGGTAATATCTTCTCTTATGTTATTTTGTTTTATTTTGCTTCTCCAACCCCTTAAAATCTTTTTCTTCCTTTCTTTTGTTACAACAACAGTATCCAAAATATACTAGGATGTTGTTATAAAAGGTATTCGAGCTACACTAACACACACCTACATCTAATGGTTAAAGAACATACGGTTTCTGTGGATGGAGAATTTCCGTCTCACGAAACGATGATTGTTCAACACTCATATAACACCTTAAAAGGTGGAAATTAAGATGTCACTATATTTATATATGATATATAATATGTTTACATTTTCTTTATGCTTCTGTATTTCTCATTTATGGAATACTTTGTGATTTTTATTATGGGTAAAATGCGATATTTTCATTTTAGGAAGTGCAGACTACTTCCCCCTCAAAGTGATGTGAATCGTTAATACCATATGTGGGATGTGTAAAAGATGGAGTAAATGATATTATATATTATATTATACTAGAACTATACTATACCTTTATATAATTATGATTTCATTCCATTAAATATGAAATAGAAATGAAAGTAGCGTTCATGCGTACGTACGGCTTACCGTCTCCATGAACGGTGTATTTCATTTCTTACCTCTAAATGTTACGTAATATTATAAATGAATGTATATACTGGATATATATGATATATATGGTAACTACATCATGAATATAATTCTGTATATAATGGATATTTAACCACATGAACAACTTTTAATTATAAGAAGTTTATTGTTGACTCAAGTACCAAAGATCGACAAAACGACCGTTATTAACTTAAATAATTACATAATGATCATAACATTGTAATAAGTGATATAAAAAGGATAATGAAATTGAAAATGGTTCTTAATAAATTAGATATTAACTCTATTTTATTATTCAGGAGGTTAAAGAACGGTTGAGTCAAGTCGGACACAAGGTAAGGGAACTTATTAACCCAATTTCTATTCTTTGGGTTAATCTTTTACTTTCAAATTATGTCATGATATTATTATGTCATATATTGTATTTTTACATTATTTATGTGTACATATAGTGAATACACATTATAGATGTACTTAATTTAAAAAAATGATCTTTTTAAGGACTTCATCTCAATCCCCTTTCATTGAGGCATATTTTGTTTTATACACAAATTTCTTTTATACGGTGTATAAACCCCTTTGACTTTTACGTTTATTCAAAAGGAATCTTTTTTATACGAAGCGTTTTACTAAACGACAAAAGGGAATGTTTTTTTCTGTACTTATGCAGCGACAACGGCTTCTCCGCCACCGTGACCATTATTTAAGTTTCGGCTTCCTCTACAAGCCATACCTTTTTTTTAATGAAAAATAAATACCATGTTATAATTTTATTTTATTTTGGTATTGAAAATGGTTTTGAAAGCATTTTTATTATATAAATGTGTTGTATTGATATCTTGTGATTGAAATATGGAAATGTTATGTTTCCTTTATGCATGTTTTATGTGATACGATTATGTTATGGTTTATGATATGTTTAAACCTATTCATATGAGGAATGTATTGGACTTAATAAGTGACAGGTGGAGCCCGCTATAGCTCCTCGATGCATCGGTAGGTCTCATGAGACAACTAGATGTGGAAATGGCCGAGGCCCTTTCCCAATTTGATTTATGGTTTTAGCCGAGGCCTTAATCATTTTAGACGTCTTGGCTGAGGACTTGACAAAATTTTTCAGAATGTCTGGCATTATACATTCCATCATTATGAAAGTGGTTATTGATATCGAATGTGATTATTCGACCAGTAGAATATCCCTGTGAAGAAGTAAATGGCATTATCTCATTTTTACTTTTGCCATATTATGTTGATGTTCATGTTTAAAAGGCTTTTGTTTTAGTTATACATTGCCTTAAATGCTTATGTTTATTTATGAAAGCTTCCGCAATATTTTTATCCTTACTGAGCATCTGAGCTCACCACATTCAATGTTTTAATATTTTCCAGGATGTGAAGAAGTATTTTATGAATGACCTAGAGGGATAGTCAGAAGAGGATATGATTGTGGACTATGAACACTTTGTTATTAGCTTTTCAATTTATGATGTAATGTAACATTTACTAATGTATCTAGTGTTTCCAAGGATACTAAACTAATCAATCTTTCGAGACTTGATCTTTTGTGATCATGCCAATGTTACGAAGTAATGCACTGACTCTGGGTAGCTGGGGTCGAGGCGTTACAGTTTGTATCAGAGGAAATTTAGTACTAACCTTGGAAGCTAGATTTAGATAAACTCTGATTAGAGCACATATCCCAAAGATAGACTTTGAGGATTAGTATAGAAGAACTTCCTAGAATTTTGGTATTATAGAATGTTATGAGTTTCCGAGCAATACATCCCTGTCTGGATACGAGCAGGTAGAGGCAGCTCTGGCACATATGTACCTAGGGGTAAAACCTGAAAACACCACTTTGAGCTAGACTCGAATGGGAACTGGTGCACGACAACGGGCCTTGCTGCACTTTTAGTTACGACACTCCCGGGGGATATGCTTTGGATAATTCTCATTTTCGTTATAAACCACTATGAAGGGTTATGAGTATATACTTCCTCAAAGAATAAAAATTTTATATCCATAAATAGTTCAATTTATGTTAAGTATTTTATAAGTATGGAATTATGTATTTTGATTCATAAACTAATCTAGTTTATGCCATTGTTCAGAAATGGCGCCTAGTGGAAGGAATGGAAACTGTATCAATGCACGCACTCCGTGTAGGTATTTCCCTCCTTCTCAAGATAATTATTGTGGATATGGAGATACAACTGGGGCTGATCAACTTACTACCATACTGGGACAACTCACTCAGGTTATGAATAATAACCTTACTCATATAGAGCACCCTGATCCGCAACGTGGAGGATCAATATTAGACCGCTTCATGAGGCAACAACCACCAACATTTAATGGGGGTACAAATCCATTAGTATCTTAGCAATGGATAAACTTCTTAGAGAAAATATTTCACGCCTTGGGGAGTAGCGAAAGGAAGAAGGTTATCATGGCAGTTTACCGCCTCACTGGAGATGTCGATCAATGGTGGTCATTGATTCAAAACACAAAGGAAGATGATGATGTATCAAATATGGAATGGAGGGAGTTCAAAGAGATTTTCTTAGAAAAATACTTTCCTCGTGACCATAGAGCAGATATGGAAAGGCAATTTCTGAGTCTGAGACAAAAGGAGGATGAGAATGTCGCAATGTATGAGGCCAACTTTACAAGGTTAGCAAGGTATGCTGCAGATTATATACGTAACCCAAGAGGTAAGATTGATCATTTATTTGATGGGTTAAAACCATTTCTCCGTCGAGCTTTAGTATCACAATCTTCCTCAACATACGAAGATATTGTCTCATGTGCTATCAAGACAGAAAAGGAATTCTCTAAGTCTTATGACAACAAAGTAAAGCAAGAGAAGAAGAGAACGGTGGAACAAGAGACAGATAAAGGTAAAAAGGGAAAGAAGGATTTTCCATTATGTCATAATTGTGGGAAGAATCACCCAGGTACTTGCCTAAAAGGAATGGGAGTTTGTTATAAATGTGGAGAAAAAGGTCACCAGGCGCGTGATTGCAAGGGAAAGAAAGAGGCTATCAATGTTGAATGCTACAATTGTAGGGAAATGGGGCATTATGCAAATGAATGTCCTAAGCGTCCAGGAAACTTACCTCTGAAAAGGCCAAGGGATCAAGGCCAATCTTATGTTGTGACTACAGTTTAAGTGGAATAATTAATGTATTGGTGCTTTTGGACTCAAGGATTATATTCTGGTTATAATAATAATGTGATATATATAAGGATTGTACTGCAGTACTTGTTTTTTTCATTAAGGTTTTAATATGATGAAGGTAATCATATTTTTAGTATGTGACAATAAGAGAAACTTTACATTGTTTGGGGAATCTGATGTTGCAATTGATTTTGGAATTAAGAGACCTTTTAGAGAAAGTCTGGACAGAGGTATTTTGGATAACTATAATGGTTGGAGTGGATTAAGTTGATCTTTGGGTAGTATTGTTAAAGGTTAAAAAATTTATGAAGATTATTTTTGGAATATTATAATACTATAGTTTTAGGAAAAGGACAACCTGCAGGGTGGGGCATAACCGTCGCGTCGGACAAAGCTGCAGGAATCGAACCCACAACCATAGTGCGACATGCCTTTATTTCCTACCACTAGCCTACAAGAAGTCCCTGGTTATTACAAAATAATTTTACTAATCTAAATGGTATGTGTTAACATTTGGAACCTTATACAATTTGGATAAATAGAATATTTTTGAGTTCTATTACCTTTTAGAGTGAAAGATGGGTTTTTGGTAAAAATTTATTAAAGAATGAAAGTCTACATGACAAGTATGTATATTCCCTTACGTTCTTAGTAAATCTCCTAAATAAATTCTTTAACTTTATAAAATGTAACTTAAAACAAAAACGTTGCTGGTCAACTTTTCCAACTGGGGATTCAATGACCGTTTAACCAATCACAAGTTTGTGATTTTCTTATTGTTAACATTCTCTTAATCCAGTTTTCTACAACTCTCCATCAGACCTTGATGGTTTGTTTTTCTTCCATATCCATATTTTCATAGAATCCTAGCATGGTCTATCTCGGGTGACCTTTGTACTTATCTTTCTTTCTTTTAAAGTTATATTTTTATTAACCTTATTTCCGATGTGGGTTTTCTACAAAGGTATTTTCTATTTTCAACCTTTTATTTTCCAAGAAAAATTTCAAATTGCGAGGACGCAATTTATTGAAGGAGGGGAGAATGTAACACCCCGAGCTTCCATGATACGCTTCTCATTCAATAATGCAATAGCTTGCATTGTACGCAACTTCAAGTTCTAAAACATCACGACTAATCAAAGTAGCCATTATGAATAGTAATAACCACTATGTAAAATTATAGAAATTTTATATTTCAAAATGTACTTCATTTTCGGATTCAGAATATCGAAATTAGCCTATGTTGAATTTTTGGTATTTTTCTGAGAACTTCTAAATTTTTATGAATAGTGAAAAATACATAAAACAACTTTTTGAATAAAAATAATTTATAGTGATAAGTTATACTACTGAGTGGTTTTAAAGTATTATTAGAATATATTTTTACCATTTTATCCAATGGTGGTCATTAGAATTAATTTAACATTGAAATTGGACATAAACAATTATCAATCTTTTGATATAAATTGTTTCTTAAAAACACGCTAGTTGTTGTGACAGTGGGAATTAATTATAAAATTAACTAATGCAACTTATATGTTTGGAATTTTGTAAAATAGAAATCATTTTTGAATTCAGAATATCAATTATAGCTTAGGGTGAAATTTTGGCATTGTTCTGAAAAACTTCAATTTTTTGATGAATAGTGAAACCACTAAGTGGTAGTTAAATAACTGATTTTTCATTTAAATGAAATATTACCACTTCTGTGATTTGATTTTCAAAAATCCAACATACATGGTTGTCATTAAGAAGTAAAATGTGGTTCAATGAGATTAAAATAATTTTTTGGTGAATAGTCACTTTTGAGTTCTTAATCGCGATTAGAGGTAATTAGTGTAGTTTAAGGTAAAAATAATGTTTTAATAATATTAGATGAGCTTTACACATGTCCTACCCTCATTGGATGTGCCATGGTTGACCAAGACAATCCATGGGTCAACTTGGGGACCCCATGGAGCCACGTTAGATGGAAAATGACATAAATACCTTTTATTTAATGTTAAAGTAAAAAATGACACAAACATGAAATGTTTTACTAAAACAACTTTTATATGGGGTTATACAAGTCATATGTTTGACTATAAATAGTCATTGGAAAGCTAAAAATATTTCTTACATCATTTTATTTGTTTTATAATTTTTAGACATTAAATAAATTAAATTATTTGTGACATCATTATGATGCAGCGATTACCTCATTATTTAATGATTTTAATAAAATTAAAAGATAATGAACAATCCAGGGCTTACACTTGTCCAAAGACTATTGTATGGGAATATTTAGAACCCTTATCACCTTAGCCACTAAATATATAAGTGTGGGACCTTTAGAATCCGAAAAGCATTGTATAATAATGTAAAATTTCCTTACTTTCCAAGAGTGCCCCTCCTCTCCTCTTATAAAAGGCCCCCACCTCTACCACATGTTTCACACTTTAAAGACATTTGGCTCGGACAAACTCTGCCCAAATACTCTCCCAACTTTCTCCCCTTACTCCTGGAAGCCTCACTTTGGTCAGAATTCTTCCCAAGGAAGCCTTTGGATCAAATCAAAAAGTGTTACCCGATTTTAACGTAATATGTTCTCTTATGTTATTTTGTTTTATTTTGCTTCTCCAACCCCTTAAACTCTTTTTATTCCTTTATTTTGTAACAACAACAGTATCCTCAATATACTAGGATGTTGTTATAAAATGGATTCGAGCGACACATACACACACCAACATCTAATGGTTAAAGAACATACGGTTTCTGTGGATGGCGAATTTCTGCCTCACGAAACGATGATTGTCCAACACACATATAACACCTTCAAAGGTGGACATTAAGATATCACTATATTTATATATGATATATAATATGTTTATGTTTTCCTTATGCTTCTGTATTTCTCATTTATGGTATACTTTATGATTTCCATTATGGGTAAAACGCGATATTTTCATTTTAGGAAGTGCGGACTACCGCCCCCTCAATGTGGTGTGAATCGTTAATACCATATGTGGGATGTGTAAAGGATAGAGTAAATTATATTATATATGATATTATACTGGAACTATACTATACCTTTATATAATTATGATTTCATTCCATTAAATATGAAATAGAAATGAAAGTAGCGTTCATTCGTACGTACGGCATACCGTCTCCATGAACGGTGCATTTCATTTCTTACCTCTAAATGTTACGAAATATTATGAATGAATATATATACTGTATATATATTATATATATGGTAACTACATCATGAATTATATTCTGGATATAATGGATATTTCACCACATGAACAACTTGTAATTATAAGATGTTTATTGTTGACTCAAGTACCAAAGATCGACAAAACGACCGTTATTAACTTAAATAATTACATAATGTTCATAACATTGTAATAAGTGATATAAAAAGGATAATTAAATTGAAAATGGTTCTTAATAAGGTAGATATTAACTCTAGTTTATTATTCAGGAGGTTAAAGAATGGTTGAGTCAAGTCGGACACAAGGTAAGGGAACTTCTTAACCCAATTTCTATTCTTTGGGTTAATCACCTACTTTCAAATTATGTGATGATATTATTATGTCCTATCTTGTATTTTTAAATTATTTATGTGTAATTATAGTGAATACACATTATAGATGTACTTCATTTAAAAAAATGATCTTTTTAAGGACTTCATCTCAATCCCCTTTCATTGAGGCATATTTGGTTTTATACACAAATTTCTTTTATACGGTGTATAAACCCCTTTGACTTTTACATTTATTAAAAAGGAATCTTTTTTATACGAAGTGTTTTGCTAAACGACAAAAGGGAATGTTTTTATTTCCGTACTTATGCGGCGACAACGACTTCTCCGCCGCCGTGACAATTATTTGAGTTTCGGCTTCCTCTACAATCCATACCTTTTTTTAATGAAAAATAAATACCATGTTATAATTTTCTTTTATTTTGGTATTGAAAATGGTTTTGAAAGAGTTTTTATTATATCAATGTGTTGTATTGATATCTTGTGATTGAAATATGGAAATACTATGTTTCCTTTATGCATGTTTTATGTGATACGATTATGTTATGGTTTATGATATGTTTAAACCTATTCATATGAGGAATGTATTGGACTTAATAAGTGACTGGTGGAGCCTGCTATAGCTCCTCGATGCATCGGTAGGTCTCATGAGACAACTAGATGTGGAATTGGCCGAGGCCCTTTCCCAATTTGATTTATGGTTTTGCCCGAGGCCTTAATCATTTTAGACGTCTTGGCCGAGGCCTTGAAAAAATGTTTCAGAATGTCTGGCATTATACATTCCATCATTATGAAAGAGGTTATTGATATTGCATGTGATTATTCGACCAGTATAATATCCCTGTGAAGAAGTAATTGGCATTATCTCATTTTTACTTTTTCCATATTATGTTGATGTTCAAGTTTAAAAGGCTTTTGTTTTAGTTATACATTGCCTTAAATTCTTATGTTTATTTATTAAAGCTTCCGAAATATTGTTATCCTTACTGAGCATCTGAGCTCACCCCTTTCAATGTTTTAATATTTTCTAGGATGTGAAGAAGTATTTTATGAATTACCTACAGGGATAGTCAGAAGAGGATATGAGTGTGGACTATGAAGACTTTGTTATGATCTTTTCAATTTATGATGTAATGTAACATTTACTAATGTATCTAGTGTTTCCAAGGCTACTAAACTAATTGGTCTTTCGAGACTTGATCTTTTGTGATCATGCCAATGTTACGAAGTAATTCACCGACTCTGGGTAGCTGGGGTCGGGGCGTTACACAAAATGTTTGTGTGATTCATTTATAGTGTCTATATCTTCCTCGTACATCATGACCCCTACATAGGCTTCACTCACAGAGTATTTCAAAATATTCTTCTTATGGGCCTCTAACCATCCGTAAGCCCTAATCCATTCCACGTGAACACACCTTCTGTGACTCAATCATCAGGTGTGTTGTTGGATCTTGTTTCTCATGCCAAGCATGACTCATTTGGGATTAGAGTAAGCATCATCCATGACATCCACTATGGGGCACATTAGTGTTTAAGACAGAAACCCCTCTTTCCGAGCTACATCGACTTTG
This sequence comes from Viscum album, assembly GCA_963277665.1. Lineage (NCBI taxonomy): Eukaryota > Viridiplantae > Streptophyta > Magnoliopsida > Santalales > Viscaceae > Viscum > Viscum album. The sequence goes on from OY728132.1 coordinate 1,347,062,261, forward strand.
ATCCTTACCCTTATAATGTAGGGAATGTAGAAAGCCTCAATGTGGTTCAAGTCCATCACCGATCGACACCAAATGACTCAGGAAGGTTCACCCTCATCCCACACAATGTTAAAATGTATTCCCCCTTTCATCTAAAATGATTTCTAACTGTATGATTTTTAACTATGTGAGTTTTGATCTCTGACTCTCTGACATGGTACGTTGGAACCCTCTTTGAAGTTCAACCTTGAGAGGTAGTGATATTTTGTGTCCATTCTGTGGGGACTCACATCCTTGGTCCTCTCCTTAGTGTTTTCAGAAATGTTCTCAGGATTATAACCATGTGTAAATCCCACACTCAATCCATGCTCTACCAACCCAGAGTGTACCTCTTGTGATGGGATGCTAACCAAGTGTAAGCTCCATCACCTCTCCAGGTTTCTATACTTTGTTTACACCCCAATGCTAGGCCCTAAACCGGAACAATATAGGCTTTGATATTTTCCATATTTAAGAGAAGTATATAGGAATCCTTCCTAAGGGTCAATCTTATCTCTCTTGTCCCATACTAGTCTCTCCAATGCGATTTTTTCTCTTTAGAAGATAATGAATTAACCCATTGGTTCAATTTCCCTCCGGTCCTCATCCCTGCATCCATTCTCACGAGCTGCCTCTTCAGGAAACTCATCAAACCATCACATAAATACATGGAATTTGGTTCACTATTGTGGGTATATGTAGGAATCCTATGCAATGTTCAAGACCAATACATTAACCACTATACCGGTTCTCAGTTCCATCCCTATTCATTACATCCTTCAACAGTTCATCCATATCCATCTTGATAATACCCAGGCCGGAAAGTCCCGATGAAATCATGTTATCCATTCTAAAATCTAACCATGTTTATGACCCATTCATATCCTTGATATTTGTATAACCCTTTCCAATAAGCACAAATAATCCCTAACATGTCTTCGGTTTGTTTTCCATTGTGTACACTCTTATCCAATGACTCACCCCATCATTAACTACATTGATTTTGATCCCTATCTTATATATTGGATATGTAGGTAGACTCCTGGAGGTTAAATCATAGATATTGGTAATCCTTGATGTCCCCTTTATAGGGAAAAAATCATCTTCTGATCTACCATTTGAGGTGTCCAGATGAGCCTTCATAGTGTGATATCTTCCCTCTGTAGGAAACACCCCCTCAGATCAATCCCCATTGGGCATCATGATCCACACATTTGGTAAACCTTCCAGGTACTCCCTCCTAAGGGAATACCCATCAGATCCACTCCCTTCTGTGTTATAATCATTCTAATCCATATCTTCCAAATGTTAAACTCATGGCATACCCTTGTTAAACCTGAGAAGTCAAGGTAAACCTCACAGACACGCCTTCAACATATAATTCCTTGAATTCAATGTGGGATGACTCGTGAATCTGCAACCTAAATAAGCCCTATAATAAAGAGAATATTAAACTGGGTACCAGTATTTTTGCATCCACACATGCCAATGATGCCCAACATGACTACTCTACTAACTAAAGGTTGCTTCCCGTACATGACCCATCAGAATGTCCTAATCGAATCACTATAATTAATCACAATCATAAAAGATATAAAACAAAAAAGGGGTTCAAGAATAACTTCTTAATATTTATGGTAGACATGGAAATGGAAAAAAAATTAAGGATAAATCCCTGGAAGGAGAGGCTGACACATAATCACCTTGATTGGATCAAGGAGAAAAAATCTCTGAAGAGGTGATAAAAGTCACCGGCCTTTGGAAAAGGGGAATGCCTGGAAAAAATCAGTACATCTGTAAATACAAATGTGTTCCCTAGTAAAATCATTGGAAATATTTACTCTTGGTTAATAGAGAGACATTTATTATTCCATGAGATACCCTATAAATTGGATGGAAAAAGGATCTATCGTGTTAGCTCAGTTTTTTTTCACTCCTGCATGTTCAAATTGTGAAACCCTATCACATAAAAAAGTTATTTGAATCCTTCACATAAACATATCTCAAGAATTGATTGTGTAACCAAATCATTCAAAAAATTCACATAATTATGTTACTGATTAACAAATGGTAAATCATTTAAACCACATCGCAATCCTTTTGAAGATAAATAATATGCATGATTTTCATTATATCACATAATGGGTTATGAAATTAATGTCACAATTAAATAGTCATGTAGTTGGTTCACTAGGTATGAATCAAGAACTCAACATGATCCTTCCCAAGTGACACACTAATTCGATTCATTCCACCTCATTTAACATTAAAAACTATTAATAGTAAAACTAAATTTAAATTTTTAAATTTTACCAAAATAGGATTTTACTACTGTAGTGGCTCACCAAAACATCATGGTTTCTAGCATGGATGATGATCCTCACTTCACAATATTGTCATTTTATAAGTTTCTACTGAGCTTCATGGGTAATAATATTTTTATATCATTTGTCATTCTAGTTAAATTTTTATTTATTTTTCCACTCAAATGAAACACTAATTAGGAATCCAAATAATATCTCTCCATGATTATGGGAATGTGATAAATCAAACTAAATTCTGATTAAATTTCTCTCATGTTGGTACCATTATTTATTTTTATAAATTATCCAATGGTTACATGATAATGTTAATTAAAATAGAATTAAAAGTGTTTCATAATTAGTCTAAGAATAAAACCCATATTAACAATTAAATATAAAAAATTATTTATTTTGATAAGAATTTAATACATTTTCTTGAAAGGTATATTTGAATAGAAGGATTATTTGGGGTGGAATTGGGTTGGCCTTTCTATTTGTAGTGTACCACATCAAAATGTTCTGCTGAGAATGGATGGATAATTTTGTACAAAGATAGCTTGGATTATCAAACCACCACATATATAAATAAGGGTGTTATTAAAAATATATCCATACTATAGAGTCTGAATATAAATACCTTCCACATGATGCCATGTTAGGTTATAACTAGTCTCTATGATGTTTAGAAAATTTGCAGTGCACCAATCTTATGATAAATTAATGAAGAGTTTACACCCCCCAAACAATATGTCTAGGATGATACTGATCAGTATCCCCCAAATAATAATGATTTTATCAATTTTCACAAGAAGAGAATAAATATAGACTAGATTTCAGTAGAATAATTTTCATTCAAGAAATAGGATGAATATTTTATCAATATGACTAGACACAAACCTTCATCCAGGTAGTATAAGCCCTTATTTTCATGGTAATCTAATGGTGGTAGAATGTTACCACTATGAAATGGTCAAATAAATATTATTATATATAATTGGATGATATTTCACTTCTAATGATGATATAACTATTCATGTAGAAGTAGTTTTAGTGATTTTCTAGCCCCTAGTAAGAGATAAAGGTGGAGTCAGGGCCTGCACCTTTTTGAATGGGAGACCATCATAGTGAGATGGAATATTTGTGTTTGTTTAAACAAACTATATGAAATATAAAACCAATTGTGCCATGTATATAAGATAAACTACTATTATAGGATAATAATACCCTTAAAGGTGTTTTGGGGTTTGATTGGGGGGCACATGGGATAATATGAATATTATTTCACTGAAAACAATCTTGGTTATCGATTAAAAAAAATATTTTCTTAGTATCCGTTGAGATTGTCCCAATACACTAAAGAACTGAAAAATAAGGGGAAACCTAAACCATCATGATATTTTCACCTTCATACCATATTAGAAACCAATTGGTAGTGTAAAAAATATTTTAATGGGTTACCATGAGGAATAAGAAAATATTACTTCCATTCATGGGTTTTTTGTCTCCATTAAAATTGACAATAAGGTCATTTGTGATTAGTATGCACTATACTAATTCGTGGATAGTTTTGGTCTATTAAAATATGATGGTAGTAAACTCCCAATTTTATTTCAGAAATGCATCTCATGGTTTCCTATAAATTAATGTTTGTGTTCTCCCTGGAGTTAACAAGGACCCGTGTGAATAATCCATAGAACATTATGGTCATTAGTATCACTAAATACTATGATAGGTAATGGATATATTCATAACCAAATAATAAAATATATTTGTTTTTTTTATTATTTCCATGGGGTTAACACCTATGATCAACCAATAAACAAATTGATGTCCATAAAAATGACATTCATATTCTATTCCAAAAACTCCAGAGGTTCCCGACATGTTGGTGAATCATTTAGAGTAAGGTTTGTCATTAATAAAGGTTCACACTAGCACATCATTGATGAGTGATTTTATTATATGTGAATCCTCTACTATGGTAATTATTCCAATTTTATCATCAAAATTGGATCATTGGATAGAATATAACTCCATAATTGAGTCCTGGAAGTTTTGGTGTTTCGAAAGGTTATTGGGTAGAGGGGTTTTAAAATCCACTTGTATTTAGTTCATTTCCATTATATAGCTACCTTCTAAGGTAAAGTATTTCCTCAATGTACTTTATATAGTAACCCATGATTTTATGTTAAATATATATTTTCAAACATAATCATGTAAAATGATGTTTCCTAGCAATGTTGTGCTTTTAGAGAACAAGAGAGAGTAGCTGAACTTTTTTTGAAGATGTTGATGTAATCTTATTATAATTCTTTGATTCAATAATTAAAATTATAAATATTCATATCCTTTACTTCTCCCATGGGGATTGTATTAAGAAAAAATGACCTATCACCACTTATATATCTAGAATATTTATATTTCATCAAGGAGTATGAGAATGCCTTAGATGATGATGAGTAGGCCAAAGATGATGGATTTTTAGGTCAGATGAAGCTAATGGAGGAATTTTCCACGGAACATAATGAAACATTGTCCAAAACATTTCTAGTTCCATGTTCAAGATCATTAGAGGTTCTCCCTTATTAAATCATATTTTATAGAATAAAACTAAGCGTACAAGATCTATATCATTAATGTTTTTCCATAAAAAATATTGAAGTATGTGTTTCTCTATGTAGACTATTTTAATTTTTCATTGTTATCTGTTGTAGTATATTTTCCCAACTTTATTGATTTTACAAGCCCTGACCAAGTATACATATAAGTGAAGTCTTCAACATTTATTGAGAATTAAATTCTTTTTAATTAATTTGTGGAGCCATTGAAATTGGAAATTGATCTACTATAGGTAGAGAGTAATATGCTCCAAAAAATGTTGGAGCCATCATATACAACATATGAATTAATTACAATGCCTCTCGACCTACCATGGGTGAGTGAACTCATTTAATATGCATATTATTACATCTAACATCTTACTAACTTGGATATAATTAAGGTATCATAGATTGAATATAATAACATCTTTGGAAACATAATCCACTAATGGATTTTTAACATTTCACATTTAATTTCTACAAATATATCCTATCAACAGTTGAATGGACTACTTTGGTTGAAATATTTTAGTGGAACCACAAGGTAACAGATCAAAATTGATTACTTTCATCACCCAAGATAGTAGAGATGAGGTAGTAGTGGTAGATAGAAACAATTTAGAAAACGTTATGTTTTTATATATTATAATGAATATTGATTTCATTGTAGTACAAAATTAAAAACATTTTTGTTAACAATAATTTATATGGTTCATCAAAGGTATCCTCACCTCATATATCGATGGATTCTAACCCTTATCCTTTGTAATTCATCTCTTCATGGATGACTGGAACATAATCCAGCATGACATCAGGATTTCCTAGGGATGTGAGTAAGATATTTTTTTATAGAGTCATCTTATAGAAATATATTTATTTTCCTATGTTAATATGGAGTTGATTCTCTAAATATGAATCATTTCATCAGTAACTATAGATGCATGAATGGGGGATATATGGAGTCTAGTCACCAAGGGCCCAATAGAATAATTAGAGATCCAATTTAGTTTCCTCAAGTGCTTGTTCACTAGTCTTGGCTATGGGTGTATGATTATAATAATATTAATTAGATATAAAAGGATGTGGTTTCACTGAGGGAGTATAACAGTTCAATCAATATGTGTAATTTTTAAGGGGATACCTCATATTAAAATAAGAAATTCTAAAAATATAAAATGGATGAGGCTTCCACATACACAATAAAAATGGAATCACAAAAAAATTGTTGATAAAGGGATGGATGAAATTTTATGGATTTAGTGGTATCTATATAAATTATATTATATGGTAAAATATATAGATAAAATTATTGTATAGTAGAAGGTATTTATCGACTCCAGGGATACAACAATACATGATGCCTTTTCCATGTTGAGAGCTTTGATACTGGCAATTCAGGTATTGATTGTGTTATCAATAAACCTACAGTAATCCATTTATCATCTAGGGTACACTACATTAGAGCTCATGGAAGTATATGACAAAAATTTATATGTCCCTCTTTGGGGATACAGTCATTATTTTGGGGTTCAGGGGACATAATCCAGGATTTATAGATTCCTCCCTATTTTTTACATTGTTGTGGAATTAAATTTCATAATCTCCATAAACTATTTTAATATTATTTGTTTATCTAAATTAAAAATTTAAGATATATATTCGTTAAAAAATAATTTTTTTTATAATAATTAACAAAATTGGTATGATATCAAACACTTGAGTCATGATTTATTTTTTCTGAATAATGGTCCATTAACGATCATGATCATAAACACCCATGTTGATGTATCAGAATTAGTCCATTGAAAATGAGTTATTTCAAATGAATTTAATAGGTGTATATACAATGAAGAGGGATTCCCCTAACATCTTCCAAGACCGGAGTCCTATAGAGTATTGATTTACCACTAATGGGGCTATACTATGGGCCTCATAAAATTTTATGTTTCTTATATTTTATCTTAGATAAATATTCATAATTTTTATATATGGAAATCTAAGTGGGAAGAGTCAATACATTTTATAAGGTCTCCTATTATTGGTAATCATTAAAAAGTTCTTTATATGTCCATAATTTAATATATATATATATATATATATATATATATAATAGATGTTCCATTTTTACTAGATCATTGAATGTTATTTCTAGAGACGAAGGACTCCACTCTTTCCTAGATATCAATTTTCATGATTTCAGCTCCGCAGGTATCATGTATCTTTCCATTAGAATTTTAAGTTCATTAATGACAAAATTGTGTGGTTCTATTACTTTATATTTAACAACTTGGACCCCATATTTATATTTATTATTGTCTTATATATTTTACCATATATAAATTCAAATTTTAAGGCATGAAATATTTTATGAAGGATTGAAATTCAAGATGGGTACTCACACATTCGACCCTTAATTATGTTATAAATTCTGAGTATTCTTGAGGTCCTCTATAACCCTAAATTATTTTGGAATATTATGAATGGTGAATATTCGTTACATTTTCAGGAACCATTTTTCCTTCTTAAACAAATTGCATGTTTTATGGTGATGTCTTGTTAATAATGTTTAACATACTTATGTGTTTGGAGTTTGGGCTATAAATTTAACCTCAAGGGGTTTGAAAGGATGATTTTGAAATACATAATACACGATGGGAATAATAAAAAAACACCCTTGGCATCTTAATAACAATACAATGTTTCAAGGGATATTGAGGATCATATATCTTATCTTGTAAGGATAATAAACCTTTAGATTGTGGGTCAAGGGAACTTATTCAGATATGACACATCAATTTTAAACTATAGGGTTTCCTATTCAATTATAAGGACTACTGGAGATTTAAGATAATATAAATATTATAAAAATTATGTAGGGTATAGAGAAAAAGATATTAATGTAGGATTTTGCACACTAGAGATAGTTTATATGAGAAGGGCCAAGTGAAACATTTAGTGATTGAATAACCAATGGTTTTTTAAAATAATTCATTAAGGTGGGATTCTATTTATTGTATTGAATCTTTTCCCCATATATTATATGATATAGGGTCTCATGTTTGTTACCAAAAGAAAGATAAATAATGATTTTTTACATTCATTATTTGAGTACTAATAAGGTTTATGGTGATAAAACCGCGATGATGTCAAATCCACGTGAATAGTTTAGGTATATAAATTGAAAAGTATGATATCAAAATATAATAGAAAAAAAGGATTGGAGACTGGTGGATGCTGGTAGACCATTAATTAATGTTAAAACTAGTATCCCATGTAGTTATGACACTATATATTGGTTTTAAAGAGGCATGACTTGTTGGAAAACAACATACTATAGGCGTAATAATTATTAAGTCATGTTATTTATAGATTAATACTAGAGGGTTTTTATTCCAAAATACAATCAATATTAAAAACACACAATATAGGTGATAAAAGAAGAATTTATATTTGATATGGGATTAAAATAGTTGTATATATATTCTTATAATGGGAGGTTATCAGCTCAAATATCAAAGACTTAATGTTTTATTATTTAAAAAAGATTCCAGAAGGGTTTTTGAACCCTAAATGTTGTACTAAATCTTACTAAACATTTTTCATGGAGAGTAGATTTGATAAGTCATTTACCTATCCTTTGCATGAGCATTAATGGTATAGGGACCATGTAATATCATATACAAGGGTCATATAGTTTAACCAAACATATTTTATCATTTTAGTTATGCTATTTTTATTCAGTAAAATATAGAGAAGAGAATATTGAGTAGATTATTTTATATTTCACTAAACTCCCTTTATGGATTTCAATCGTAACATCATTTTTTCAAATTCACTATAATATTAAGTACAATTGATTTGGAGCATCTAAGGCTAGAGTTTAATGTCAAATATATTTGACCAAAGAGAAAAATGTTTAAGGTGTTATTATATGGACATTTTATCTACTGATTATTACTCAATAACCTAATTAGGACTTCCATTATTGATTATACTCCAACAAAATTTTAAAATAGGGATTAATTTCATTAAGATTAAGGATCAATGTTCTTGAATCATGAGTATTTTGGTTACAAATAATCATAGAATTTGATAATGAATCATACTATGGTATTTAGTTCCATCTTGAAGGTTTCATGAACCACAACGATCAGAAGATCATTTTTCAAGGAAGGTTCATGTCTTTCTGGTAATTCTTGGTATTATATATAGGATCCATAAGCATTCATTAATATTTTATCAATTTTCCCCTTTAATTGGAATGATATTTACCTAGGTCCATATAATATTTGTGGAAATATTACTTAATCATGGCACAATGGGTGTTCTTTATATTAATGAGATTAGAAATTTAGAGAAAGAAGAAAAATCATTGGATGAATATAGTTAGTATCATGTGTTTCTTTGATAGAGGCTGATGATGGATTATGGTTTGTGTATTTCAATGTTATGATGTGGTGATACACCTACCATGTAATTTAATATCACGGGTCCTAGACATGGATTTCATGTATTTTAGTTTCACAATACCAGTAATTATTCAATAAATTATGATGTATTATGGTAGGGAATATTTTTTTAGTTTAACAATATATAGAAAGTGATTCTTCTATTGAATTTAACATCAAGCACTAAGAACATTATGTGAAATGATGTGAAATTTGGAAATGTATCAATAGAGTCACAAAGCATTGGTTGGAGGAATTGAAATACAGGAATAATTTAAAACATTTAATATAATGATAAGATGATATCTATAATAAAGGGTCCACTTTGAAATATCTAACTCATGTGAAAGAAAGTTGTATGATGACTTGGATCAATAGCATATGAAATGGGGTTTTAAAACACAACCATCCTTAGAAAATTTAAGGACTTTCATGTTGGAAAAGTTTATTTAAACCACTATTCATGATGATACTCTCAGACATATTAGATGGGTTAGTTCAATCCATTAAGATCATGTGAGTAACACTAAATGTTAATCCTATGTTGTTAATAGGGAATAACACATACAATGATGGATATAAGTTCATGACTATGAAAGAAAATGTAATTGGTGTTGATAAGGGGAAACTTCCACTGTGAATTGAAGTATACTCGATTAGTAAAAAAAGGAGCTAAGGGAATATGAAATTTATATAGATAGGATTCCCTCGGGGTTCCCTATGTTTTTTATAAGGGTTTAAATCAGTCCACAACAATTTTTTTAATGAAACACCCCTATGTAGATCTAGTTCATATGATGAAAGCTGAGAGGAATTTTTTTGGGGGTTGTGTTTTATAATATAGTGGTTAATATTGGTAACACTTTATATCTGATGGGGATATGAATCACGAAATACATAGGTTTTTATATCTTCCTACACATATATAACTCATTTATATGGAGAGGATAATTTTTATCAATTAATACACAATTTTTGTGGGACTTCCACTATTTCGGTAGCTCACCCATGGGAAGAAAAGAAAATCCCATACCTTAGTGAATTACAATCATTGATGTTATGTATCAATGTGTTGGTTCATGTACTAGGTTAGGATGAAATTTTTTTAGATTTGAACATTGTGGATGGGAAAAGGGATTTATAACCTGATCATCACTATGTATCCTCTATAGAGGTTAAACAGGAGTCATGCATTTATTATAGATAAAAATCCCACACATTAATTAAGATTGTGTATAGATGATATGAAAATAGTTTTCACCTTGGGACATGTCTATATTATGGTAGAAATTAAATTATGGTGAAATAAACATTGTAATTATATTATTCTTCTAATCACAACATGAATGGATCTATAAAAACATCCCCTAAATATATTTACAGGAAGATAAATGATGGATTTTCTCTCATAGGGATCAAGGTGTTTTCTAAATATGGAATTTTTATGTCACTATGTATCTTGTGCTGATCTGAATGAAGACATACATAGTTAGAGAAAAATTAAATGGAAAATGCATAGATATTCATCAAATTCACGGGATAGGGGTATGTTACTCTTTTAATGAAAATCCATTGTATATAATATGGGTGAATGGTCTATAGTTTTTAATGATACCATAATGTAAAATATCTCTCATACTAGTAGAGACCATCAAAAGTGGGGATATCCTTTTAGTCATTCATCCATACAATGATGATAGTATTCAATATGGTCCAAGAACTAGGGACGATTGTGATTGTGGAAAACATAGGGTTCATCCCATGATAAATTACCTATGGGTCTCTATTTTTTATAATAGGACATGAATCAAGACACGTGTAGTTATTAATGAAAAATATTACAACATATTTCCATCTCAAAAGATGGATAAGAGTCAATTTATTTTCTCCCTAGGATTACTCCTCTTCAACTACGATTATGGGATCTTGGAATCACTAAATATCATAAAATAGAAGGAATCCAATCATATTCATTTCATGAATATAAAAACACAAGAATGGTTTTGACTCATATGTTGGGAAACCTCATTTTCTGATATTATGAATGTACCAAGGATTGAAGAATACAATATTCACTTTGTTTAAAATGATTGTATGATTCAAGACACATGTTATTCTTTAGATTAAAGTCCCCTTCAAATATCAGGATCATTCAAAAGTAAGGGGTGATTTTTTTCATTACGGTTGGTCCTAATATGTGGGATCTAGACACTACAACATATATTAAATAAATGATAATGATTCCTTATGTAGTTCTTTATTGTGGTCTCTATTTTTATATATATCTTACAGAGTGGAATGGTATTTTATTCCCTATATAAATATCTTTCATGTACATTAAATTCCCATTAGAATTTTGTATATGGATATGAAATTGGGAACCAAATGTGGATACAATTTTAGCTCTAGGATGATGGTGAGGTTGCTTTTTTATTATTTAGAGTCATTGGAGAAAACCTAGCATAATCTAGTCAAACCCTACAGTAGAATAAAATCATGTGAATCATTATCATACATAAAATGGGATTTAGGTCCTAGAATGTGGACATAAGCTATATAGATTAATATATTGTTAAATGGACCACTATTCAGAAAAAAATCAGGTGTTTAGGAATTAAAATGTTACACAATTTTAAATCAATGGAACATGATGTGTCCCTTCTTGAAAAATGTTATTTCATAAGAATACAAGTTCTATATATATTATGGTTCTTCTAAGAGGACCTTATGGTTTCTTATAATTGAATTTTATTTTGGTAAAACATATTTAGATATCTAAAATAATAAAAAGTATTTATTAATAATTCTTACAAGTGTGAGGAGTGTAATAAATTCGACATCTATCATGGATGATGAGTGAGATCCATTAGAATAGAACTCATGTATATTTTAAGGCCATTCTCATAATTTTTCTAGCTTTGGGGGTATCTTTTTTTCTAGCATTGGGTTTCTGAATGATTATACCAATTCTCATTAGATGAATTAGTGGAGGTGAAAGTGTTTGTCGAAGGATCATTAAATCTGATTCTAAGGGTCTTTTTGGTTGTGGATTAGATTAACCCTTTAATCATTGTGTCTTACCAAATCACTAATACACATATATGATTGTTCATAATCTAATAGTTTTCCATAGGTAATGGTTTATAGTGATGGATGTTGAACTTCTATGGGTAATATCGACTCTATTCAAATAACGAGCAAGTATGGGGTTTCTTTTGTGGAATCGAGGGTAGTGAAATTATAGCACCTTAAATTTTGACAAAATATATTATTTTAGATGAAATTAACCACCTAATTAATAAATAAATTATTATTAAATATTGTTATAGAACGAACATGCACTTTTGGGTCATTTTGGACCACTATAAAATAAATCATATTATATTTAAAAGACTATTATACATTTTGATTATTGATAATAAAGTCATTTTACAGTGATAATAATGATTAATATATATTAATGGGTATTATAAAGTCGAATTAATAGAGAAAAAATATGTGATGGCTTCGACTACTAAGATCATACCCTATGAAGGCCGTTTAACTGTGATTCCATGGGAGATGGCACCACTGGGTGACCCGCTTGACCATATCGATGCTAATATTAAAAAATTGATTTTAAATGGAATCCCTTTATATTATATTTTTAATTTTATCTTTTTCATTACCCTAACCATGCTTTTTTGATCCACCCCAATAATGCCCCACCATCACACAATATACAAATATGGTGTTAGCTGGTGACATAATAGGGTATATATCTATACCCTAGTAATATAAATTTGTATATTTTATTTCTAATTAAATAATATATATATTATTCCTTTTTATAAAATAAAAAATTATTACATAATGATTAAGTTAAAAAATTAGATTCTGATATGATGAAATGAACATAGTATTTTTTGGAAATAAATACTTTCAATTAAGATAATATTTTTCTTAATGAATAATTTTATAAATTAATTTAATTTTAATAAAATATTGTTATTAAATAATATTTATACAATTATAAATGATAATATAATTTAATGAAGTCCAATTCAATTATAATTATAGTCCGAAGGTTTTGGTGTTGTAAGAAATTAATTTTCTACGTAAATAAGGATTTTTTATATTAAAGTGAAAAATCAAATATTTATAAAATTATTTTACTAATTTTAATAGTATTTAATAGATCAAAATGTAAAATTTTATAAAGTGTTATTTTTTATTAATATTCTATGATAGTCAAACATATATGTTTAAATTAAATTTGGTATCAATATATTTTCTATATTATGAAATATTGGTAGCCCAAAAGGATTTAATAAATATTTTAAATGGAATCAATGACTACAAATCATTTTCCCCTTTATTATAATATGTTTTTTAAATTTATTTGGATTCTTTTATAAACACATTAATGAATCCTCCAAAACATTCAATATATTATATTGTATTAAAATCAATTTTTTTATAAATATGTCTCTATTCCACGTTAGAAATTGTATTAATTTAAGGATATCAGTTAATAAATTTATAAAATATTGAAAATCAATAATATTTGGTAGAAAAAAAATTAAATTATTGAATGGTTTTTTTATTTTACAGAATTATTATATAGATTATAAAACCTATGTTTAGTCATTAATAAATAATTTCCCAATATTTTTTATAAATAACTACAAAACTCCCATTACTCTTCACTTAAAACCTAATTAAAATGATTATACTCTCCCTATATATCTCTAAATCACTTCTAAAGATTTCCTACGTTCTTAATAAGGTCTTCCCACTGTTTATAAATTCTCTATCATGGAAATAGACTCTCTCTTTTTCATTTTAAGTCATGTACATTATTTATACTAAGATATTTTGATTTCAAATTTACCATGTTATGATAAAATTTTTTACATCCCATTACTATATGTATGATGACCCAGTAATGAGATACCACATATATATATCTCCCTATCTCATTCACCCCTTTGATAAAATCTCATGTACACTCATTATGTTACCAAAACTGTCATTCAATTTTCCATGACATAAATCTATATAGTGAATGCACATCCTCATTTCTTATAAATTTTATTCAACTAGATTTACAAATAAATAATTCCATGTGGAATTCCATGTAAGTCACAATACATAATAATTGTATTAAATGAGATTATATATGTTCTTATGTTGAATGATCAATGTGGAACATGAATCAATATACCTGATATGAATGTAATGGGTGGGATTGAAATTATATATACCTATAATGAATTGGGTTATTTTTTTATCTCATGGGATAAAATATATGGTTCAAGAGAAGTTACCCTTAGAAAACTGTAATATGAAATCTCTAAATTTACCACACAATTAATTTTATGATGTTTGGATTTATGATGATGAAACATACCTATGTTTCCGAAATGTTATAATTTTATATCATGATTCAATGTTATTATTTATGATTATCACCCATTAATGTCACATTTATATTCCTATTCTTGAAAATATAGTACATTAAACATGTTATGATTGAATTATTTATTTTAGGGATTTATATCTCAACCAATTATTTTAATTTTCCTTGTTTATCCCATATATTTTTATAATAATGATGAGATTTTATGAAAATGTTGATGGGTTTTAAATGATTATGTTTCATTATTGTTTTATGTTATTTTTTTTGTATGTAGTTACCAAAACGATTGAGGCCTCTCTATATTCATGTCTTGTATTATGTGTGTCATTTTTAAATAAATCATGAGTTAAAATTTATAAAATATATGGGTTGTTATATAAATCATTCAAGAGATTTTCGGCTAATACATTTAATCATTTCAAAATATTTAGGAGATTATATTTTAAATTTTCTTATTGATGGGATTTATCCAACCAATGTCAATCTAAATAATAGTGATACATATGGGTACACCTGATGTTATACCTATGATATATCTACTTTAACAAGGATGAAAATATATTTTTGTCATTTTCCATCAGTATTGTGTGAGAGACACCGAATCTGGTGATTATATTGGACTTAATCATATTGATGATACTATCAATGTAATATCCCCGGTAAATAGAGAACATGAAAATTTTCATATTTATTAATTTTTTTGAATTAAATATTAATTCTACATTATAAGGGACACTATGTTCGATGGTACACCCGATACACAACAATGAGTTTCTTTGAAATCTTACGTTGCCCACTAATAATATAATATTATTATTTTAAATGGTAGTTAACACCTATATATTGTAATGGAGTGAATGAACATAACTAACTAAAAAATGATTATATGTGTTTGTTAAATGTTTTTTCATTTATCCAATAAAGTTAGAGGCATACAATCTGAATGAATCTAATTTTAAACATAATTTAAGTTAAAGGGTTGATTTTCCACGTTTTAATAGAGAACCATCTTTAAATATAGTTTTGGTAACTTTTATATGATCTATTTGACAAAATAAAATTCTTCTTTAGAATCGGGACATCAAAATTTACTTTGGGTAAATTATTTGTATTTTTATATTAATAATCATTTTTATGAATAGTGGGATGTAATGTTTTGTAATTCAAAACTGCCTTTTAATCTAATTTATTTATATGATTATATTATATTATAAATTGGTATTTAAGTGTAGTTAGATTATATTTTTACCCTTTAATCCAATGTTGGTAATTGTAATTAATTTAACTTTGAAAGTATACATAAACAAGTGTTAATCTTTTGATATTTATTGTTTCTTAAAAACAAGCTATTTGTTTTGACAACGGGAATTAATTTTAAATTAATTAATACAACTTCAATATTTTGAATTTGGTAAAATAGAAATCATTTTTAATTATGAATATAATATATATCTTGGGCTGAAGTTTTTTTATTTTTCTTAAAAACGTCCATTTTTATGAATAGTGAAACCACTAAGTTATAGTTAAAAAACCGATATTTTCATTTAGATGAAATTCTACAACTTTTGAGAATTGAATTTCAAAAATACATGATACATGATTTTTATTAGTAATTAAAATTTGGTTCAATAAGTTGAAAATAATTTTTGGGGAATAGTAACTTTTGACTTTTATTTACCACGGTTAAAGGTAAATAGGGTAATTCAAGGTAAAAATAAATATTATAATAATACAAAATTAACTTAACACATGTCCTAACCTTATTTCATGAGTCATACCAAACCATGGTAATCCTTGTGTCTATTGTGGTATCCCATGGAGCCACATAGGAATGATAATGAAACTTTATTTTAATTAACTTAAAGTAAAGACAAAAATGATATTTTCAAATATCGTTTAGTATATCAATTATTACATGGGGTAATATAACTCATATTTCTGACTATAAATAATAATTGGAAAGATAAAAAGATTTCCTACATTATGGTAAATTTTTTTATAATTTTGAGACATTAAATAAATTAAATTTTTTATGAAACAATATTATTGTAGTATTTACCTAATTAATAAATAATTTAAATAAATATGATTATTAATATTAAAATAAAATCCAAAACCTTTCCAATTCTTATTGGATGATTTTACTTCGACCATGAGTCATCTTATATTCGACTTTAATTATTTTTTTCCCTTTAAAAACTGAATATCACTGTATAATAAAATAATATTTTCACACTTTCCTAAAGAGCCCCTCATCCACCTTATAAATGGACATCACTTCTAACACATTCCACACACCTATCAAGCCCCATGGATTGTCCAAAAACTACCAAAATAATCTCTCAATATTCTCCTCTTCCTCTTATAATCCTCACTTTAGGCATAAGGCACTTCAAGAAGTCCTTTTGGTTCAAACCAAAGGAAGTTACCAAATCAAAGGTAATGCTTTCTCTTAAATTATTTTGTTTTATTTTGTTTTATTTTACTTCAATAACCCCCTAAACACTTTTTGAAACATTATTTTCTAAAAAAACCAGAATCATCAATATACTAGTATGTTTTTATGAGATATATTCGAACTACACTTACAGACACATCCATCTAATGGGTGAAGAGCATACTGTTTCTGTTGAGGGCAAACTAACGACTCACATGATGATGATTGTTCGATTATCTCCTAACGTCTCTCTTGGTGGCCATTAATATGTTAGTTTAAATATATATATTATATATATATTATGTTTATTGTTTATTTATTCTTCTGTATTTTCCATTTATATCATTATTTTATGGTTTCTATTATGGGAAAAACACGATAATTTCAATTGAGGATGTGCGGACTACTGCCCCCTCAAAAGGATATGACTTGTCAATGCCTTATGTGGGACGTATAAAGGATGGAATTAATGATGTCATATATAATATTATACTGGAATTATAATATACCTATTTATCATTATGTTTTAATTCCATTAAAATAAAAAATAGAAATGAAAATAACATTAATGCGTACGTACGACTAACCGTCTCCATTAATGGTACATTTCATTTCTTTTCTCCAAATGTTATTTACTATTATAATTAAATATATATACTAGATATATACTTTATATATGATATATTAATCATATATATCATTCTATAGATAATGGACTTTAGAACACATGGAAAAATATTAATTATAACAAGTTCATTTCTTACTCAAGTTCTGAACATTGATAAAATATCCATTATGAACTCAAAAAAATAACTAATTGTTATAGAAAGGTAATAAGTAGTAAAAATGGAAAAATAATCATAAAAAATTTTCTTAATCAAGTAGAAATTAAATTTTTTTTGTTATTCATGAAGAACGAGGAACATACAAGACAAATCGGACTTGAGGTAAGGGGTTTCTTATCTCACATTTAATCCCGTGAGATTTCCATTGTTTCCCACTTATTTATTTCATGTGGTGTATTATATTATCATGATTAAAATTATATTCATGTTATTTTTTGATTCATTTTTTGGTTATTAACTTTTGGTCATAAGACTCGATTGGTTACAACAAAGTAAGGGTTTTTCATCTCACTTTTTATTCCTGTGAGATTAATGCTATATTGGCCACTATTTCCATTTGTGTGGAATATGTACGGTCCATGATAGTATTCTTGGTGTAATATAATTTAATTTAAGAGTATTTACATCTTCATTTTATGATATTTCTTTCATGGGTTGTATGTTTCATAAGTTACCAAATTTGTAAGGGAATATCAAATCTCAATTTCCACTCAGTGGGATTTACACACACTTCATTGATTATTATACTCCAGGATTATGTATGGAATCCGTATTTATTATTTATTTAGTGATTTCTACTCCCCTTTGTGTGGATATAATTTTGATACAAATAATCACCCAATTGATAATTTTTCATGTTAGTGATATGAACTTGATCTTAACTAAATTTCCATTCATTGAGTTAAACATCCAAGTAATTGTTGTTGTTTTTATAAGAATATGTGTGAATGTTGTCTAATTGATTTACAGTAAATATACAATCATATTGAGTGTATTTATATTTTTCACACATAACTATTTCATTGATTTATTCTTTACCTAGGGATATTGTCTTTATAAGGGATTTAATCTCAATTTACATTCCTTTGAGTCTTCTTTGTTGTTATTCACCAATTCAATTTTATTTGGTGTATATACTGTCCATTGACATAGTATACAATAAAATAATTTATTCCCATGGTAATATGATGTTTTGATTACCTCAATTGTTTGTATTCATGTGACTCTCATTGGATAGTAACTCTAACTAAAATACCATTTTAAATGTTTTAAAATTTTATTTTTCTAAATATTTTCCATTAATTTCCATGTTTTAAATATGGTTTTAAGGTTTTGTTTATATGGAAATTAATGTTTTAAATTAAAATTCCTTTTAAAAGATCCAAATTGGAATGGGACACTTTGATTCGAAAATCTATTTTGAACAGCTTCTTGATAAATAGTTATATTCTGAATGTTTTCAAGAAAAAAGGGGATACTTCTCTCAAATAGTTTTGATGGTTATTTTCATTTATGTAAATATCCTTCATTATTCTTTATTGAGTTTAATTTATTACCATAAAATATTCCATATTGTATTAAATGAGTTATGTTTGACTGTGAATGTGCTATTTTTATACCATTAATGGTTTACGGTTAAAGTATTGATATTTCATATGCTAGTTTAATATAAATGTTTATGTTATGTTTGAAAATTTTCATATTATGAATTCATTGGACTTAGTGTGTTTTGGGTATAGCCCAATACAGATCCTTGATCCATCATCAGGTCTTATGAGTTAAACTAGTGCCTTAGAAGAAGGCCCTGACAAACTGTTATTTGTATTCTTGGCACGAGGCCTTCACAATGTGGTTATGATGTTCGACATTATGTATTCCATCATTATGAGATTAGCTATTGATATTTTATGTGGTTATTCTACTAGTAAAATACCCATGACTATGTTTAATTATGGTATTATTTTCTTAGCTTGTATTCCTACCATAAAGTGTTCAGTTTAATTACTTATAAAGGCATGTGTTTTCAATTATTCACCATGCCTAATGTTTATGTTATCTTCCAATGTATTGCATACTCTAATTGAGAATTTGAGCCCACCCATTTCTCATGTTTTATTTTCCAAGGATAGGAATAAGTTAGTTATATGTGACTTGCATGGATAATCTTTGAATCCTGGATGTTTCTAATGGAATAAATTTTTTTGTTTTTATTTTCAAGTTGTAGTGTTGATCATATGTATGTATCTTATTTCCAAGACTACTAAACTGATTGGTCCTTTGGGACTTGATTCCTTCTAATCCTGCCAATGTATTAAAATAATGCACCAGATCCTGGATTATGGGGTCAGGGGGTTACAGTTGGGACCGGAGGAAGTTTAGTATAATCCTTGGAAACTAGTTTTAGATAAACTATGATTAGAGAACATTAACCTAAGATAGACCTTTATGACTAGTGTAGAAGAACTTCCTAGAATTTTGGTAATGTAGATATTTTGTGAATTTTCCTAGAAATACACCCTTGTCTGGATACGAGCTGGCAGAGATAGCTCTAGACCATATGTACCTAGGAGTGAAAATTCCAACAAGGAGTTTTGGGCATGACTTGGGGTATCCTGGTACACGAGAACGGGCCTTCCAGCACTCTAGGTTATGAAACTCCTAAGGGATATTCTTATGATAATTTACATTCTCTATAAAAACTGATTTGAATTATTTTAATATAAGATGAGAATAAATGACCATGGTTAATCCAAATGTGTTTTAATATGAAAATAAGGTGTCATAATATTCTATAAATGATTTTATGACTATTATTACTCACACAATGTATTCTGGTTATAGTCAATGGTTGGATTCCAAGGAAGTCATAGTAACTTTGAGCATGATGTACAAGGTTTGAACAATAGTGGAAATGAGAAACAAAATGGAATGCTGACAGGCATAAAAGATAACGGGTTCATACCGAATTAGTTTTAAAAAAATATGATAAACAACATATATTTTAACAAACTCTTGGACTTAACAAGGAATAAAAAAGTGGTTAATGATAAAATCTACAATAGTGAATACCATGGAGAAAAGAAAGATCATTTTTCATCATGCATGAAATGTGGGAGGAGACAGGTAAGAAGGGGACTTAACGGAACAAATAAATGCTTTATGTGTAGAGAATAAGGACATTAAGTAAAGAATTTCCAAGGAAAAATGAAGAGTACTATGGAAGAAAATAAAGATGGTCCTAAGAATCCATTTAATGTCATTTTACATAAATGTATGGCACCTAGACATTACAAGAGTGAATTCCCTATTTTATAGGATATCCTCTTGGTCAAGGAAGATGCTATGTTGAAATAAATGGATGGAGAAATTTCTTAAAAGTATTAGTGCTCTTTATTGATGGGATTACTTTGGAAGACTTTTCTCTTGTATTAAAACACTATAGTTTTTCATGTAAAAATAATATTTGAGGAATAATTATATTTTATCTTGTGGATATAGTTATAAATAATCATTTGGTTTTATATGATCATTGAGTTTGAGGAAATTACAAGTTATTAAATATAGGAATGAAAATGAGACGCATGAGATAAAATTTGTGATGAAATTATATTATTTTCATTTTGAGGAATCTCTCTCATTTTTGGGAATATTATAAAATTATATATTATTTAAAAGGGACAACACGTAGACTGTGTGACAACCCGTCACGTCAGACAAAGTTGTGGGAATCAAACCCACAACCATAGTGAGATTGGGATTTGTCACCTACTATTGGACTACGTGAAGTCCCTGGTTAGTGTGACTAATTATTTTTAGTTAAATGATTTTATTTATTAATAATAAGTTGATTTTGGATTTCAAGACATATCAAATGGATATCCTTATTATAGGAAAAAAATTTGGTGATTAATTGACACATGTTATTTTGGAAGACGTTCGCTCTGTTGGAAACAGTATATACTAAGGAAAATAGAATACTATAGGATTTCATTTGAAGAGTAATGGGGGATTTTTATCTATGATTTGGGTTACTTATGGAAATTATTAATATATCATAAAGAATATGTTATTAGGTTATTTACTTCTCAGTACGTGACTTTAAGGGTAGTCGATGTCATTTAAAGATATAATTTAACATGGAAGACTACATAACCAAATTATTCTATGTTTTGGGTTTCAATGTTAATTGGGATTATATTGTTGGATTTTAAGGAAAATTATCTATTGAATGGTATTTATTTAACTTTGGGGTATTGTTGGTTTAATTTTAGAAATTAATATTTGTGTATCTTTCTCTAATGGATTATCCCTTTCAGGGATCATATGATCTTGTACTAACCATTTTGGTGGTGTTTAATCTCTAAAGACAAGGTAAATATATTGTTTATCCATTGTGGATCATGTTATTCTCTAGAATTTGATTCTAGATCTTCTAGTGTGACCAAGTCATCATGAATACACATCGTTTGAAAAAAAAGTTAATGGTAGAAATTTATTAAAGAATGAAACTCTACATAAAAAGTAAGTATATCTCTTTATTATCTTAGTCAATATCAAAAATAAAATCCTCAACTTTTTGAAATGGAACTTAAAACAAAAAAAACACATTATCGAGTTACTTTTCCTACTGGGAAACTAATGACCATTTATCCCGTCACAATTTCTGTGGTTTTCTTGTTGTTAAATTTCCCCTGATTCTATGTTCCATCCCTCTCTATCAGAACATGACACTTATTTTGTCTTTTATATCCTTTTTTCTATATGGAATCCTAGTATGGGTTATGTCATTTGAACTTTGTACTTTTAATTCTTTCTTTTAAAGTGATAGTTTTACTGACTCTTTTCCGATGTGGGAAATTTAATGAACATTCCAAGCCCAATTTTAAAATTGTGAGGACTCAATTCCCAAAAGGGGTGAAGGATGTAACATCCCATGTAAATAAATAACATGAAAATTTTCATATTTATTAATATTTATGAACAAAATATTAATTATACTTTAATGGGGACACTATGTTCGATGGTATACCTGATATACAACAATGGGTTTCTTTGAAATCATATGTTGCACACTAATAATATAATATTATTATTTTAAATGGTAGTTAACACCTAGTCATTGTAATTAAGGGAATAAAAAATACTAACTAAAATATGATTATATTTGTTAGTTAAATGATTTTACATTTGTTGAATAAAAGTTAGAGGCTTAAAATGTGAAAGAATCTTATTTTAAACAAAATATACATTAAAAGATTGATTTACCACCTTTTAATGGCGAACCCTTTATAAATCTTGTTTTGGACACTTTTATATGTTCCATTTGACAAAATAAAATTCTTCTTCATAATCAGGACAACAAAATTTACTTTGGTTTATTTTTTGGTATTTTTTTAATAATATTCATTTTTTTGAATAGTGAGAAATAATGTATTTTAATTCAAAACCGCCACTTAATATAATTTATTTATATAGTTAGATGATATTTTAAATTGGTTTTGAAGATAAATTAGATTATATTTTTACCCTTTAATCCAATTTTGGTCATTGGAATTAATTTTACTTTGAAATTATACATAAACAAGTGTCAATATTGTGATAGTTACTATTTCTGAAAAGCACGCTATTTGTTTTAACAACAAGAATTAATATTAAACTAATTAATCCAACTTCTACATTTTTAATTTAGTAAGATAGACATAATTTTTGACTTATTAATATCAAATATATCTTAGGCTGATTTTTTGGTATTTTTTTGGAAAACGTCAATTTTTGATGAATATTGAAACCACTAAGTAGTAGTTAAAAATCTGAATTTTTCATTTAGATGAAATTTTACTGCTTCTGTGAATTGAGTTTTGAAAATCCAAGATACATGGTTGTTATTAGTAAGAAATATTTGGTTCAATAAGATTAAATTAATTTTTGGTGAATAATATCTTTTGACTTTTATTTACCGCGGTTAACGGTAAATAAGGTAAGTCAATGTAAAAGGAATATTATAATAATAAAAAATTACCTTAACACATGTCCTAAACTTATTGGATGAGTCATGTATTACCATGGTCATGCTTCAGTAATTTTTGAGACCCCATAGAGCCACTTAAAAATGATAATGAGACTTTATTTTAATTAACTTAATTTAAAGACAAAAATGACATTAACAAATATCTTTTAGTATATCAATTATTACATGGGGTTAAATAAGTCATATTTTCGACTATAAATAATCATTGAGAGTATAAAACGATTTTAGACATTATTGTAATTATTTTATAATTTTTAGACATCAAATAAATTAAATAATTTATGACAAAATAATGATGTTGTATTTACCTCATCAATAAATTATTTAAATAAATATGATTATTAATATTAAAATAATATCCAAAACCTGTCCAATTCTTGTTGAATTATATTATTTAGACCATGAATCATATTATATTCGACTTTCATTGGATTTTGACTTTTAGAAACTGAATATTGCTGTATAATAATATAATATTTTCACACTTTGCTAAAGAGCCCGTCCACCACATTTCAAAAGGACACCACTTCTAACCCATTCAACACACCTCTCAAGACACATGGATCATCCAAAACCTAACAAAATAATTTATCTCGATCCTCCTCCTAATCATAGAAGCCTCACATTAGGCATAAGTCACTTCAAGAAGTCTTTTTGGTTCAAACCAAAGGAAGATACCCAAATTAAATGTAATGTTTTCTCTTAAATTATTTTGTTTTATTGTGTTTTATTTTACTTCTCCAACACCCTAAAAACATTTTATTACATTATTTTATTAAAAAGAAAGTATCCTTAATTTACTAAGATTATTTTATGAGAAGGATTCGATCTACACTTACACAAACCTCCATCTAATGGGTGAAGAACATACTGTTTCTCTGGATGGCAAACTAATGTTTCACGAAACGATGATTGTTTGATTATCTCCTACCGCCTCTCATGGTGGCCATTAAGATCGAAATTTATTTATATATGATATAGATATTATGTTTATGTTTTATTTATTATTCTTTATTTTCCATTTATATAATTATTTTATGGTTACTATTATGGGTAAAACGCAATAATTGCATTTGAAATGTGCAGACTCCCGCCCCCTCAAAATGATATGACTCGTTAATGCCTTATATGGGATGTGTAAAGGATGGAATTAATGATATTTTATATGATATCATACTGGAATAATAATATAACTATGTATCATTATTTTTTTATTACATTAAAATAAAAAATAGAAATGAAAGTAGCGTTCATGTGTACGTACAACTTACTATCTCCATGAACGGTACATTTCATTTCTTATCTCCAAATTCTATGTACTGTTATAAATATATATATATACTGGATAATATATATATATATATATATGATATATAAATGATTTATATCATTCTGTATATAATGGACTTTTGACCACATGGAGAAAAAATAATTTAAAAAATTCATTTTTTACTCAAGTTCCGAAAATCGATAAAATATCCATTATGAACTCATATAAATAACAGATTGTTATTTCAAGGTAATAATTGATATAAAAGGAATCATATAATTGAAAAAATTTATTAATCATTTAGAAATTAACTTAATTTTTTAATTCATGAAGAACAAGAAACATGCAAGACAAGTTGGACATGAGGTAAGGGGTTTCTTATCTCACATTTAATCCCATGAGAGTTCCATTGTTCACCACTTATTTATTGCATGTGGTGTATTGTGTACTAACATTTGATATATATTATCATGATTATATTTATATTCATTGTATTATATGCTTCATTTTTGGGTTATTAACTTTTGTCCATACGACTCGATTGATTACAACGAAGTAAAGGGTTTTCATCTCACTTTTTATTGTCGTGAATATTGGCCACTATTACCTTTTGTGTGGTTTATATACTGTCCATGATTGTATTATTGGTGCAATATAATTTAATTTATTAGAATTTAAATCTTCATTTTATGATCTTTCTTTCATGGCATTCATGTTTCAAAAGTTACCAAATTGGTATAGGGAATTTCAAATTTCAATTTCCACTCAGTGGGCTTTAAACATACTTTATTGATTACCTTACACCAAGATTATGTGTGGAATCACTATTTATTACATATGTATTAATTTACACTCCCCTTCCTTCGGATATAATTTTGATACACATAATCACTCCATCGATAATTTCCAAGGTCATTGGTATATACTTGATCATAACTCGATTTACGTTTATTGAGTTAAACATCCAAGTCATTGATGTTTCTTTTACAAGAATATTTTTTAATGTCCTATGATTGATTTACACTTAATATCCAATCATATTGAGTTTATTTATATTTATCACACATAGTTATGTCATTGATTTGTATTTTACCTAAGGATACTATCATTATAAGGTATTTCACCTCAATTTACATTCATTTGAGGCTTCTTTCTTGTTATGCAGCAATTCACTTTTATGTGGTGTATATACTATCATTTAACACAGTGTATAATAAAATCCTTTATTATCATGGTGTTATAGAGTTTTTATTACCTCAATTGTTTGTATTCAATCATCTCTCATTTGGATAATAACTCTAACTAAAATACCATTTTAAATGTTTTAAGATTTTATTCTTCCAAATATTTCACATTAAAGTCCATTTTTTAAAAATGGTTTTATGATGTTATTTATATGGACATTAATGTTTTAAAATTAAAATTCATTTTAAATGTTTAAAAGTGGTATGGGACACTTTGATTCAAAAATCTATTTTGAACATCTTCGGGATAAATAATGATACATTTGAATGTTTTCACGAAAAGGGGGATACTTCTCTCAAATAGTTTTGAAGATTATTTTCATCTCTTTCAATATCCTTCATTATTCACGATTGAGGTAAATGTATTCTAATACAATGTTCCATATTTTAATGAATTAGTTATGTTTTATTGTGAATGTGCTATTTTTATACCATTCATGGTTTATTGTTAAAGTATTGGCATTTCATATGCTAGTTTAATATGAATGTTTGTGTCATGTTTAATCCTTTTTATATGAGGAATTCATTGGACTTAGTAAGTGGCGGGTGGAGCCCGTTATTTCTCCTTGATATATCGGTAGGTCTCATGAGTCAAACTAGTGTCTTGGCACAAGGACTTTGCAAAATCTTATTTGTTGTCTTGGCATGAGGCCTTGACTATGTGGTTATGATGTTCGGTATTATGCCTTCCAACATTATAAGATTAGATATTGATATTTCATATGGTTATTCGAATAGTATAATACCAATGACTATGTTTTATTTGGCATTATTTACTCAGCTCATAATCCTTCCATAAAATGTTCTTGTTAATTATTTGTAAAGGCATGTGTTTTCAATAATTCACCATGCCTAATGTTTATGTTATCTTCCATTTTATTTCATAATCTTACTGAGCATTTGATCTCACCAATTTCCCATGTTTTATTTTACCAGGATATGAAGAAGTTAGTTATGAGTGACTTTCAGAAATAATCTTGGAATCTTGGATGTTTCTAATGGAATAAATTAGTGAGTTTTTATTTTCAAGTTATAGTGTTGAACTTATGTATATGTATTGTTTCCAAGACTACTAAACTGATTGGTACTTTAGGATATGATTCCTTGTAATCATGTCAATGTATTAAAATAATGCATCGGCTCCTCGATTCTAGGGTCATGGCGTTACAATAAATGTAGTCTTCCTTGATGAGTATTGAATTTGAACATTATGAAAAATAGTTTGTAATAGTTATAATACATGAAATAATTAGTTGTATCTTGGTTATGTTGGACCAAAATATCTATTAATCATACATCCAATGTCTTGGAATATTAAGTCTCGTTTAGTAACTCCATATTATGATGGATAAAGTTTTCGTGTACACGACTGAGTGGAAGATCATGTTGAACCCCATGAATTCCAATATCATTATTGCCAAGAATTAACCAAACCTCTTAACCTGGTGGTATAATAAAGTTTCAGACTCATTAGAAACCCATTATCCTTTTTGGAATTCATTATAGTGGGGTCTCTCCTTCTACAATGCATTTATGGATGACTTTATCAAATCCTAATTTATAAGGGGATTTAAATTATTTTTTACTAAACAAAATGGATCACAACAGTTCCTAATGTTTGATCTATTTTTTATATAATTATCTAGTTGGAGTGTTAAATATTGGAGTTAAATTTTTAAGGGATTCATCTATTCAGGAATGGTTTTTGAATCAAGTCCCCTAAAAGAAAAATTTGACCAGATAGAATTCATCCAAGAATATACTAGATAAGGGCTGTTGAGACTACTCTTCAGTGTGTGATGGGGTAGACTATATAATTCTTGTTAGGTTCATCCAAGACTATGGATACATTTACCACTTCTTCAGTATGACTATTCTATGATTGAGGGAGGTGATGCAATTTCACTTTGAAAGGGAATTCTACCGCCAATCCCCTCACATAACCCATGATTGGGAACATTTCATCATTTTAATATAGAATTATTTTTTTATCTATTTGATCACAAGATATGATACACCGTCTATGATTATATAATCTATATAATTGTATAGAATAAGATATATTCATTTAATAATGGCTTCGTATTCCACCTCATTATTAGTGAATTCTTCTTACAATGATAAGGATAAGAGAAAAATAACCTTGTCAAGTGGAGAAAATAGAATCCCTAATCATACTATATTAACCATTAGTATTACCATTTTTGGGATATTTAGACGCCAAAAACTATATATCTACCACATTCAAGGGGTTTCATGATCACATATAACATATTCTTATTCAGGTTCAGTATCCACCGGTGTGATTTCAAAGGGTGGATATTCCTCTATTTATTCATCTAGTGGCATCAATTTTATTTCCTTCTACAAAAATATTAGAATGTTTACTACTGTAGGATAATCAATCATCATGAAAATTTCTCTATGGACATTGGGTGGTTAAAAACTTACTTGAACAAGTTCATAGGACAAAAGAACTAGATTTTATGGTGTTGCAAGTAATGCCACACATTTTACATAAAGTAAATTATTGTTAGGAAGTTATTCCCATTAAAAAATAATTATTCTTAGTAACTAAAAAAACTTTCATAAGGGAGTAGAGACTCTTTTATTTAAATATATAAATTTTATATATAATGAAGGAAAAGACTGATAAATCCATATATTTTATGGGAATAAGTTAGAATCTCTATTTATAATAGAACCATTAAGACTAATTGATGCATCATGTACTAAATATAGTTCTCAAAATATTCTGGTATATTATCATCTCATAAGTAGTTGACTCCCATAATCATTATCCTTGTAAAGGGGAGAAATAATCCAATAATGATTGTTATGAACTGCAAGACATAAGTGGGGAACCCATATATCCCTATTAAATCATTAAGATTATGATGTTTTGGAATTTAAATAATTTCATAAGACTATTCCATATTAATAATGATGTTATAGTGGTGTACCAAAATGATGAATAACATCCTAGACATTACCCCAAAGGCACATTTCAGAGGATTCTTCATTAAAATGTGATGCATAAATTTTATGAATCTTTTTTAATAAATGGTGACATGATCATAATGAAATTGGGATTTAACTACCAATTATCTAAAATAGTATTCCATGAATATGTTAAATATTTATGGATGATATTATTCATGAAACATTTAAATTTGGTATAGTCAATCATTATTTTGAAGGGAATTATAATGTAATATAATGTTCATTGAGGTTATCTTAATATAGTTAATGAATTATCTTCAAGGTCTATCTTGATAATATTATACTCTAATTACCCAACCATAATATAAAGTCCCAATAATCTTATAGTTTAATTCATCAAGAGTATTTTTATTTTAACTGGGAAATAATCCATGGGGATGAAGAGATTTAGATACATAAAATCAATTAATTACCTAAACTTCCTAATCTTTATTTAATTAAAATGCTATTGGAATGAAATTTTAAGTACTTCACCACTTTGATAAATCTGTCTTTGATGATTTTTATGAATTTCATATTATAGAATTTTAGAATGTGAGGGGTGAATTCTATGAGCCACCTACTGGAAGCCACAATGGTCATCTTCTAGGCCCAGGTGATGGGTATCTAAATCATTATCATTCTCAAAAATTTGTATATAATTCAATGTGATTGTGTATTAAGGCTACATTAAAAATGAAATATGCATCACCTTCGATAGAAGAGGCATGAAAACACTAATAAATATGGTAAAAAATTCTTTATGTATTCATATATTTACCTATCTATGGAAATATATGGTGTTGTTGATAAAGTCATCAAATTTTGGAGAGGCATCCGTGAGGTCATCCTCTTTTTATAAAATATTAGTTATTGGACCCTATTTAAATTTTGGTTGTATTTTTTTCAATAAATTAATATATTGATTAAATAATTTTTTTTAAAAGGGTAATGTTTATATATATTGAATAAGTGTGTGATTATAATTTTCAAATAAGATCTAGAACCATAAGGATGATAATTAAATCCCATATAATTGGATTCAGAATCATTGAAACCATATTTTGACATCAACATGAGTCAACAGTTTAGGGAATCATAATGATACTTTGATGAAAAACTCAGAAATCATATTGACTTAGGAATGAAAGTGTTGATCATAATGAAGAAGTTGTTTTAGAGTCAAAATGGAAGTATTATAAATCTGATAATGACTTTCAGATATTTGATTTGTCCAAAATCATATGTAAATTGTAAAACTTATGATGTATGATTAATGAGTGAAAGGGGAGAATAAGTTCCATAAATAAAATTCTGTCTGATCTTATTTAGAAAAATAATATTTAGGTTCAGTTGGGTAGAAACATGTGTGTGATGTTTTTGTAAAATAAAATACATTTAATTATTTTTCTCAGCATTATAATGAATATAATCTACATAATCGATGCCATGAAAGAATGCATGATAAAATAAAAGTGTTTTGGAAACATAATGTTAAAAATTCAAATATTTCTAGTCACATTATCATCATAATGAAATTATCGAATAATGTTTTGATTAAGGTTTAAAATGATGATCATTAAAAAGGTGTTGGTTTTTTGTCTGACAAAAAGAAAAAATATTTAAATCCCTTAAGAATGATGTTTATGAGAATCCTATTCAGAAAAGAAAGAATCCACTGATACCATTCCATCAGATTCATTATTTCATTGTATTCATCAAAGTCAGAATTGTTAGTTCTGAAATTTCATCAGTAATGTATTTATAATGGAACAAATAACTCTAAGTTTTTTTTTATGTTATTTCATTAGTTCAGACAAGATCCATGATATTAATGTTTATAAAGATTCATCATTATGGTGAAAAGAAGAGGTGGAAGTGGTTGAAGATGTTTTAAATAATATTATTTCCACATCATAGTGATGAAATCAGAATAGGGGTTGGTATTGTGAAAAATAATGAGACAACTTATGTTTCAATCCATTAATTTGGTGAGGAGAAAAAAAAGAGGAAACTGTTGTTTAAATTTTTTATTCCTCATAAGGAAGAAGATCAGAATGAAAATTAGAATGGATAAACATAATCGAACTGAAACATTATATGAAGACTGAATAATTCTATTGACTCATACATGAAATTGGAATGGAGAATCGTAAGGAAAAAATAATATCAATAAAATAGAGTATAGAATTGGAATTGGACTAATGTTTTTAAATAATTTATAAAGCGATGAAGAAGTTGTGAGAATATTAAATATAGTTTAATAAGAAACTTGAATAGTTTAGAAGTATTAATGATGTCAGGAAGCATATATAATTTAAGGGAAATTTGAATTTATGGAATTTTTGTTTAAGTAAAAATATTATGAGAATTCCAAAAAAAAACTATATTTATATCATCAATAAAAGGGAAAGTACTTTTTATTTTCTAACATGAAGTAAAATTTATGAGTGGAAGAGATAATATATAGCACTGAATAATTATAGAAAGAAGAATATTCTGAATTGTCTTTTATTGTTGAAGCCATGAAAGGCTAATGAATGAAGGATATGAGACAAGATTTCATTTAACTTATCACCATATTCAACAGATCATTATATTCAACAGGTCACCATATTGGAATGGATCATTGGATTGGAAAAATAGTTTTTGGATATCATGATTGAAGAAGAAGAAATAAATAATTATTCTTCTGGTATTACGATAGATTTATATATTTTTTATATTGAGTGTCCAGAGTGTAAAAAATCAAACTAAAAAATCCAAACAATGGTATCCAGAATTAGATAGAAGTGGATGAAAATTATGTCAACCATGTTGTAACAGACATATAAAATTTCAATATTAATAAATCAGACTTTGGAAATAGACATGGAAAATAGTCTGATATTAACTAGGAATATTATTAAATTAATACCATATTCTATATAATAATGTGATGAATTGTTTTGAAATATCATATTTGTGAAATTAAAACAGGAGGTATAATAATATGTTTGTTACCAAAATTTTATATTATCATTTTTTCAAGAAATAGAACATATATTATTGGATTGGTTAAATAGTTATACAAGAGTTTAATGTAATAGAAAACTCTTTGTATTCAATAAAAAAGATTCTTTTCAAGTTTATTATGTGGTAGATGATCATTTACCACCCATACCAAGGTCATAGCTACTATTGTTCAGTAGTGAAGATTTTAAATTCTTGTCTTCTTATAGATGTGTGTTTATTTTCCTGTAATAGGGAATGAAATGTCTAATATGAGGTGCACATTGTTACATTTGTAATATAAATTGAAAGAATAAGATATCACGTATTCAACCCCTCCACCTATCATTTCTACTTCAATCATGACTCTGTACATACAACTAGGATTAGAGATAATGTTCCCTTCATTTATTCTTTTCCAAAATTTTCAAAAAGAATATGTGACTGATAATATGAGTTATGTGAATAGTAATTGGATTCCAACAAAATATTATTAGAATTATATTATCTATATTGGAATAATTTTTTCATATCTTATTTATCTTGGGTATGATGTTTCAAAATCTATTATAGAGTGTTTTCATCCACATATTGATAATGCTCCTCTAAAAAATACTGATAATGAAAACCTTGTGAATGATGGAAGAGATATGAATTCCTTATTATCAATAATTTTTGAAATTGAGTTTCTGAGTGTAAAAGGATTTTCCACCAGCAATGGTATGTAAGATAAGATGGAAAACATTTATGATGGAAATAAAAATTTTAAAAATACAATGTAAAAATTATAGAGATTGAATTATGATGATATAAATTTAGTGATTATGAATCAGTTGTTAAATTATTTACTAGGGTGAAGGACATTGGTATCACTATCAATGGTCTTGGTGAAAAATTAAAAGATTATAGTGTTAATGGAATGATATTGGGAATTATTTATGATATGTTTGATAAAAAGTATCTTCATTAGAAGATATATATCATAATATATTACCACTGGATGATTTTCATAGTACTATCATCACATATGAGATGGGAAGGGGAATGGTTATGATGTAAAAAAAATATGAGAGAGAAATGTTTTTCAAATATTCCATGATAAAAAAGGTTATGAATTTACCTAGGGAAAATTATTTTCTAACATTGAATCAGAGTGTTAGGTATGGAAAAATCATGATGACATTTTTTCCTTGCTTTCTAAAAATTTGAAAAGACGTACAAGTAAATATAAATGGAAACAACCCTCAAAATGTTTCATATTTGGAGCCATTGAGCACTTTTTTTCCAATTTTCATCAAATATGTGATGACGAATAAATTGATGAAGTAGAATCTAATTACAAATAAATAAGATCTAGATAATATGTAAATGATAACAATGATAAAGAAAAATTATATTCCAAGAAGAAATATTGGAAATTCTCTAATCCCAAAAGTATAAAATTTTACATAAGGATAATGATAGTGAAGAAGTTTAAAATAGTGAATAATAAACAACATTTATTGAAATCATTGATGATAATATTATTGCTAATAATGAAATCATATATTCAGAAAATTAAGGTGGTGATGCTGAATATGAAAAATATACTAAAAATTGTTTAAAAAATATATTCATAACAACATTTCCAAAGAAAAACATGAAATTAACCACTTGTAAGAAAAAGAAAATAAATATTAATTTCTTATTAATTATGAATTGAAATATCTCTTATGGAAGATTTAGAGTCTTGAAAAGAAGATAAGGAATTGTAAAAGTGAAACACTATCAAAAAACTATCACAAATTTATTCCAGATAAGAAATTCAAGCTAATCAAGAGATAATGTTTTTGACGATATATATTGGGAAAAAATAATCATAATAAAGATTATGAAGTTAAACTGAAGGAAAAATATAAAGAGTTGGAACATTGCCTAAAACATTTTACATCTAAATAGAGAGATATAAATTTTGGAAAAATTATCTTTGAAGTTAATGAATGCTCTAGAAAGGATAACCCTAGTAAGGATAAAAAGATACCTTAAAAGGGTGATATGAAATCCAGAAAAGTGAAGTATGTGACCAAGAACTAAAATTCTAGGAAATTAGAAGTTACTAAAAAATATGAATACAAAAAATTTCTATTAATACCAATTCTAATAAGGCTAAATGGAAAACCAAGAAGACGAAGAAGGATATGATTGAAAATAAAAAGGTTGGTAACCAGGAAAGCTTTCTTAATAAGGTTACTAAGATCCATGTTCACAAATCCTATCAATATCATAGTAATATAATATAATACACTTTCATTAGATACAAATAGAAATATGGTAAATTTGGGTATATATCTACCATGTGTTGGTTCCACCAAGAATATTACAACTATTACAGATGTTATAGAAAGAAAATTTTAAGGGGAGTTAATCCACCCAATTGATGAAATCGGTGAAGTATGTTTGTAAGAGTCCAGGGATGGTAGGTATGAAAATTAAAAATAGGTTCTAACCGTTGAAATCTATTAATGAAATATGTGATAAACTATGTCTTATTGAAAAATTATGACTAGTTTTAATATCATAATAACAAAAGTTTCTGAATAATAAATTGAATCTAGATGTTTTTTATATTAATAAATATATAACTACTGATTTCCAAAAGATAGATTTATTATTTATATGGAAAAAAATGATGACATGGATAGGATTTTAGAGGAAGGGTAAAATAAGTGAAAGTATAAGGGAGGAAAAATACTTCTAAATATAAAATTAAATATCAAATAAACATAACAATAGATTTTTTATATGATAATTAATGGAATGAAATCCAAATGTGTTCAACTCTTTTTCAAGAATAAATGGTTGGCATTGTAAAAAATGATAAAAATATATATTAATAATTATATCACAATGGATGAAGATAATTTGATATCCTCATATTAAGATTATGTAGATAAGTATAATTTAAATAGAAAACCTAAGATGGGTGAACAAAAGAAAAAAATTAAATCCAATGAAAAATTCTAGAAAAATAAGAAAAAATTTGGATTGATAGAAGAATCATGGTCTGATTTATGTTTCTAAGAATAAATCGAGGTTTCTAATTATGTAAATAATAATCATATACACTTGTACTAACTTGTAATGAATTGAAGGAATTTAAATAAGTTAGTTGGTGTTGATGAGTCGTGTATTATTCTTGAAAAAAAGTGTTGTGGTTATGAATTCATTGTTTTGAATGTTCTATTTTTTACATTAAAATATTATCATATGTTTTTTGATATGGGTTAATGTTACATTTATCTTAATCAAATTCTTTTCAAGATTTTCCTAGTTATGAAAATGTTTGAGGAAACATGAATAATTTCATTCATGAATGTTGTGTTATGTAAAACGTTGATAACCTTATTTATAAACTTCTTTTTTATAAACTGTGTTCTCCAACATAAACATAGAGTTTTTTAGTTCAAGTCAATTTATAATGGAATTCCTGTGAACCATATTAATAATTTAATGAAATTGAGCTGAATGTTTTTAGTCTATTTAAAAAATACAATTTTTCATTAAGGAATGAAAATTATCATGATAAACACATTGAATTTTACTATCAATATTGGGGAGAGAATATGTTTAGAGTGATAGATAAATAAAATGGTGAGAAAGGAAAGAAGTCATAGTGAATAAAAGTTGAAAAAATAAATATTATTTATTTCTTTTTTCAATATGTTAAATGTAGGTATTAAAGTGGGTGTTGAAAAAAAACACAAAGGGGTTGATTATTAGACACCATTTATGTTTTAGGTGTAATTTTTTTTCAATAGATTAATATTTTAATTAATGAAAGTTTGTTTAAAATGTAATTGATGTATGTATTGAAGAAGGGCGTGAGTAAACTTTTCTAATAAGATCCAGAACCATAATTACAATAATAGGATATAAGAGAATTAGATTTAGAATCATCAACTTTGGATCTAGACATCAGAATACATCAATAGATCCATGAAAAATAATTAAAATTTGATGAAAAAGTCAAAAATTGTATTGAGTATGAAATGTAAGTGAATATTTTAATGAGTAAATTGTATCATAGTTAGAATGGATCTAATATATATGTGGTCATTCCTAGCTCATCTTTTATTTCTCATGAATCATAATGAAGATGTAAATCATTCGACACAATCATGATGAATGAATGTGGGAGAAAATGTGATACCAATCATATTTACTCTGATCTTATTTAGGATAACCACATACAAGTTTGTAAGGAAGAAATATGTTTTTAAAATAAGGTGATGTTTAAATACTTTCCATTATAATTCAAATGATGTTTAAGCATATATTCAATGTAATCCAATTCATGAAGTTATGATAAAAAGATATGTTTTTGAGAGAATAAAGTTGATGAAGTCAAATATTTCTGGTTTGTAGATCATACTAATGGTATTACTGAATGAATATTTGTTTAAAGGATAAATATTATTATCATTAAAATGGTGATGGTTTTTAGTTAGAAAAAAGAAAAATATTTAAATTGTGTGATAATATTGTTTGTGAGGATCTTATTTAGAAAATAAATTGTCCAGTGATACCATTCGATTGGATTCAGAATGTCATCAAATTCATCTTTGGAAGAATTGTTTTTTATGATAGTTTATTGATATCATATTCATAAGGGAAACAAGAAATATAATTTTTTTACATGTTCTTTCATCAGTTGGGTCAAGATCCATCAAATTGAATTTGATATAGATTCATATTTGTGATAAAAAAGATGAAGTAGAAGTGGTGGAATTAGTTTTAAATGAACTTTTTATCCTCACCATCATGATGAAATTGGAATTAGTGTTAGTTTCAAGAATCTTAACAAGAAAAATGGTGTCTTCAATTATAGATATAGTGAAACAAATTGTAATGAGAAAATTGGTGTTTTACATTTTTCATCGTCATAATGGGGAAGATCATGATGGTTATTGTAATAGACAATTATAATAAAAAAGAAACATTCTAAGAAGGGAAAATTTTTTATGTTCATCAAATATTAAATTGTTACAACAAATCATAATTAATAAATCATGTCATAAAAAAATTATACAAAATTCTAATTGGACTGAATATTATAAAGAAGGTGTGACGAAGTGGTGAATTTTTGAGAAGATTCCAGAATGTTCAAGAATAAAATAAAAGATTTTATAAGAATTGATTAAGTCGTGACTTATACAAAATTAAAGGGAAATATGAATTTAGGGTAATATTTTTATGAAGGAAATGTTTTATGATTCCTACTAAAATAATATTGGTACACATATAAATGTGAACATACATTGAAAGCATTATATGAATTAGTTTTCATGAAAGGAAGAGATAATTAAGTGCACTAAAAAACTATTGAGACAACGTAATTCAATATTTTTTGGGAAGATGTAGTGCTAAATAGAGGATGAAAGGAGAAGAGACAATATTACATTTATCTGATCATCATATTCATTGGGTTGTTATATTCCATTGGTTATTATATTCTTCTAGATCATAAGGCCGGGAAATTTATACCAATATTATTGGATTGAAGAAGAAGTAGTCCAAAATTGTTTCATTGGTATTCTGATATAGGTGTATATTTTCTATATTTTGAAATTAGCCAGTGAATATTAGACTCAAAAAATAAAATTGGGATGTCCATAACCATGTAAGAGTTATTCAGAATTGTCTCTATTATATTTTAGCGTCAATATTTATTTTTTGTATTGATCAATCAGACATTTCAATCAATATGGGAAATCTAAAAAAGTTTCATTAAGATGTCTATGAAATTGTTGCCAGCATCATATGAAAAAATTGAATAATTTTTTTGGAGGGATCTTATTTTTGAGTTTTGGCCAAGATGTAATGAAACATGTTTATTAGAAAATTTTTACTATATCATTTTTGATATAAATATCACATGCTCTATTTTATTTTTAACACAGTGATAAAAATGTGTAATGGAATATCCTACTCGTTATATTCCACAGAAAATGATTTTTTTCTCATGGATTTGGTTGTATTCGATCATTTAAAAACCATACAAAAAATGTAGGTACTATTTTTCATTATTGAACATTGAAAATTCTTATGTTAATGTGGATTTGTGTTTTATTTTTCATCAATAGTTTATAAAACTTTTCATAGGATGGGAAGTTTGTTTCGTTGGTAAAGAAATGAAAAAGAAAACAATTTCACTAATTCACCCCTCTTAGTGATACAAAAATATTGATTCATCACTTACATTATCATAGATAAATTATCCTCTAAGAAGATAGATAACATAGGATTATCCCTATAACTGTTGATATATAAAATGCCTTATAGTTCAATGGATCATGTACTATTCTAAATATGATGTCAATTTCAAGGTACAAATTACAATTTTCATCAAGTGATTCATTTGATAGGTTCATTT
This sequence comes from Viscum album, assembly GCA_963277665.1. Taxonomy (NCBI): domain Eukaryota; kingdom Viridiplantae; phylum Streptophyta; class Magnoliopsida; order Santalales; family Viscaceae; genus Viscum; species Viscum album. Next base: position 1,347,101,021 of record OY728132.1, read on the forward strand.
TTTGGTCGTGGGGTTTCCAAGGTCGATAAACAGTCAGTCTTCCTGAAAATCCTAATATAATGTTTGATTCATTTCGGATGAATACATATCAGGGATTGGTCCATCACCCCCACAACTGCAATTGTTCCTAATTCTATATCTTCAGGTCGACGAATGACTTCCTTAAAAAGAACACCATGACCAAAATCGGGATATGGGTTCATTTACCTAAGCTTATATTACTGTTTAAAATATCTATTATTATATTAATTATAGGGAAAATAGTTGGTAGATTATTGTGCTCTGGTAGTATAACTTGATTAGTTTTCCACCCTATTTTCCCATAAATTTGTGTGGAATTCGATGTCTCAAGACTGAAAATGAAGATGTTTGGATTTTAGAGGGGGATGATTTTTCATTTAATTAGGCCATGATATTTGAATTATGGATTGAGATCTTATATGATTTTAATAGAAAATTTCATGCATTCCCAGCCAATAAGAACAAATTCATGAATAAGGATCAACTGGAGTTTGTAGATTTAGGTTGAGATAACAAGGAATTGGGGCCTCATGTTGGTAAATGTCCAATGAGTTAAAGTCTATTGAGTGTTTCCCCAATCCTATATAATGTGATGGTCTTTCAATTTATTAAATAGGAGGGAATCCCTTTGGTTGTTGATGTCTTTAGTTTATTATGGTTGGATCTCTATGGCCCCAAGTCATATTTGATAATCCCTTCAAGACCAGTGGCTACCAAGGAGGTATGTTTTGTTGGAGATCCCAATTCAATATTATTCAACTCAATTGTGGGCTCCCGTAGTGGGGATATTTTTTAGGGCAGTATCAAACACGAAGTGTAGTCTCGAGTGAATGGTGAGGGAGTTGCATGGACTCCGAAGGTATCCACTTTTGTGAATGATGTGATTTCGGGGTATTACACCATTGGAAGAGGGGATCCTGGGATGTGGAGACTTACCATGTAGCATTTTTAAATGTGGTACAGGAATTGAACCATCTTCTTTAATGATTCAAGAATAAGATATAAGAGGTGAGGATACGATTAGGTCAAGCACAAGGTAAGAGTTTACAACCATTAAGCTAGGAAACCATTTTGAGTGATTGATGAATGAAGGGTCCGTCCCGGAGGTTGAATCATGATTGGAAAAGAATTACAAGGATTATGAGGGAGTTCCTGGGGAGGAGTTAAGTGATAAATCAAATGGGAGAATTATATGAGAAAATACATGTGGACTTACGGTTGTAGGATTTGTTTTCTTGAGGAGGATGAATTGTCAGAAATGTTGTATAAAGAGTCCAAATGAATATTCCAATTTACCATTATAAATTGAGATGAGATCCACAAAAATGTTGAAATCCAAGTCCTTATAATGTGATACCATGATTCATGGATGTTCTGATTAGGCAGATGATAAATATCATGGGGCAATTCCACCCAATGGGATTGATAATTGTAATTAGTGGGATGAAGTCACATTTTATGATAATTTTCTAGTGTTTCTCGTTAATTTTGATAAATAAATAGTGGAAGAGGTTCTTATGTTTAATGCCTCTTAATAATAAGTTGTTAAAAAGATTAGAATATAGATACTCATGTACATTATCTATGAGAATTGTTCCTAGATTGACAAGAATGATTGTATACTAATAAGATGACTCAATTAAGTTAAGATCCCCCAAGTGGAGTACATGGAGTTCTGGGAAAAAATCACATTCAATAATGAAGCCATCAAATATGGTGATATATAATTCCAACTGACCAATATTTCCTAGATGTTATTTAGGGAGAATGTTTATAATATGCATAAGTTATACTTTAATTATTATGTGGTCTCTTTTAATGATTTTAGGTTTAACCCTATGGTTTATAGATTTCCCTTAAATGTATTTTTCTAATAAAAAAAGACACTTTTTTATTAATTCATTCATTTTTTCTAGTATGATCATTATTGAATGTGTTTGAGAAATAATGATTTTATTCTATAATTTCCATCTAGAATAGGATCTACTATTGCAATAAGGTTTATATGCAGCACATAGTCACTACTGTGAAATTTTCAGTTTCTTGTAGTGGAATTTTCCATACTGTTATTAGTGGAAACCTAAAAAAATTCATTTTAAATAGGTACTTTTTGTCTCTATTTTAGAAACTCACCTCAAAAAAATTTGATTCAAAATATTCATATTGGGAAATAACACTACATAGGACGTGGACATTTCAATTAATGTGGTATTTCTATTATTAATATAATTTCACTGGTACTTGTATGTGGAAAAAAATAAAAATTATTTCAAGTTGTAAATTTGATTTCATGTATTGTTTGGTAACTTTTAGATGGGAATTAGACATGAGGTCCCTAGACAGGGACTTTATCTTGATCATTATATCTGTAATTTTCATTCTTTTTCTATACCATGGAAGGGAAATTTTTGTTAGAGATAGGTTATCATCATTGTATACTAAAACTTATAGAGTACAGATCTAGATGTAATTGTTCCAAGTGTCATTTTTAAATAGATCAAGCTAGATGTTGAAATTGTCGAGCTTCCCTAAAGAATAATGAGGAATAGTATATTCCTAAAGAGATTCTTCCTAATCATTCTCCATTAATGAGATGGTGTCATGAGATTTTGATATATAAGTTTCCAACAAATAATCATCGTAAACAATGAATTCATTATAAATATATTGAGGAATTCTAAATCCTTGGTAAATTTGTCACTCTTTTTATTGGAAATATGGAGATTATCCACGAGTGATATCTTTGTATGGATATCGTCGATGTACATCAAAATTTCATATTTATATACTAGTGTATATTAATTCCCCACAAGGGATTTCTCATTATAACGGTTATTAGTGGATAAATTTCTTATTTAGATGGGTCTTGTTCTTGTAAGGAGATATGGGGTACATATATTTGTAATGGTGTAGGCTATATGAGTAAAAAAAATTCTCAGATTAGATAACAATCTACATATCAGACAATCAACCAAATTTTTTTCGAGGACCACTAAAAAAATATACAGAGTATCCCTGATTCCATCGGTTTCACTAAACCATTAACATAGATGTCCCAACTATAATTATAGATTCACTAGGGATGTCTCTAGAATATTTTGTTCACTAATGACCATGAAATCCGCTATGTACTTAAATTCGATGGTGTCATCCTTCAACACCCAAGATATGTATAATAAAATTATATAAATGGGTATTCACATTATTAGATAATTGGAATGTTATGTGACTAACATTAATTGATGAAAAAATTATAAATTTCTTGATAATAAATATATTGGGTTTTATGGTTCCCATACTCTATATGATAGGGATGAAATATAAGGGAGTCGAAGTTGGTGTTAGATTAGATAAGTATCTTCTTATTTTGAGCAATCTTACTTTTTGTGAATATATATCCTTATGACAAATCTATTTAAGGTCATCCCCTTAGGTTTTGGAATCATTAGTGTTCTAAAAATCATTTCTCATTGTGTGGTTTTAAATAATTATTCTACATTTTCCATCATTCGTTTTTTGAACATCCAGTCACACGCACCCAAAACATCTTTTTATTCACCTTTTTCATCTAGTTGGACAGTGGTCACATTATCCACAAACTCTAGGGATTTTCTAAGTATCTCCTATAAAAAATCAATAATAACATGTAGGATTTATATAATTATGAATCAATATTATATTTTATGATATATTCCCCTAAGAAAAGTGAAATTGTATTGATGATCATTGAGGCTGACCAAAATGGGTTCCATATTCTGATGAATCCTAAGGATATTATTTTATACCATCTAATGGAAATAGTTAAGAACCTATTAATTTCATAGTAAATATTTGTTTTTCATCCATTACTAAATTTTATTGGTGACCCCAGTATCTTTTTTTCTATAATCGTGGGTAGTTCTTCAACTAATGTATCTCAGGGGGGAGGTTTTGAGCGATGAAAGGACTACCTAGGTCTTCTAATTGACACCATTACCAAGATGAGTGTGATATTGTTTGATTCTTATTTTTTTATCAATTTTCTTTAATTTCAGGTGAATGTGATGATGTTTTTCTTTCATTGTTCAAATAAAAACTTCTAGATGTTATACTATTTTGAAAAAATCTTGGAACCGTCCTAGGTATCTCACAGGGTTCAATGGTGTCTGCCACACATCTAGGAGGTTTTCATTACAAATTACTAGAAACTAATCCAATAGTATTGGAATGATATGTGAGTAATGTAGACCTCCACCTATAGTGATACAGTAAGAAAATATATCATAATCATATTTTTTTTTCATTTTTCGAGGTCAACAATAATCATTTTTATTAGTGTTGATATAAATTGTTCTTGTTCCCCCATGTTTTCAAAGGGTGAAACATAGAATTTATTAAATTATGATGGGTAAAGTGTCTTCCAACCATATGGGGTGAAAATTTACCTTAGACTATAAGAGGGAAATGAATCCCCACCAAGGATTCTAGACATAAAACATGACTATCTAATTTGTTGAATATTTGTGGGGTTACTACCATCTTGACTACATGCTAATCTAGGGTAGAAAGCGATTCAACATACATTTCCCTTTCCTTCATCTACCATTGATTTTCAGTCATTATGGGTCCATATTATCATCATGAAATGGTGGGTGGTTATCACAGTAACGGTATAAATTTCAGTCTTAATCAATAGAGGTTTTCATTTATAAAATCTTTCTGGATACCAATAAAATAGAATGCTTATATTCTATTCATGTATTTTCATTAAACCCATCACAATGGGTGGGAAGAATGAACTTTCCCTCTGGTTTCAGTTAGTATCTAGCGGAAATGATTCCCCTTGTTAATTAAATATTTATCCATATGAGGTTGTATATATATCTTTAATATTATATTATACATTCTTTAGTGGAGGGGATTTCATACATTATAGTTTATGATTGGGTTAAAGAAATAATATTCCCATTATCCATAGAGGAATGGCATTGAATAGGTGAAAAAATTCCATTTTGATGTGTCAGGTTCTAGTTCCTTCACTAATTTAATATATGTGTGTCTACTCAATTTGAATATACATCAACTAACTAATTTGTTGATTTTATACATTGGTCATCGCAAAAACCTATTCTCTATCCACATCATCTGACAAATTGATAATGATGGTGATCAACAAGTCATACATGTGAATAAATATCATCCCATTATTTCATAGGTAATAGGATTTCTCTTTCTTTAACAACCCAATATTTTATTAATGAAAATTCCTATAAATCTAATTAAATGTCTTATTATGTAAAATGGTTATATAACATATTCACATCATTAATTTTATGGTTTAGGATTAAAAAATTCAGTTAATAATTTTTTTTGTTGCTAATATATTGGTTCAACAGAGATCACATCATTACTATAAATAAAGTGCTTTAACATATGTAATTTACTTGGACAAAGGAATAGATGACCTCCCCAGGTAGAATTTCTCAACACGAAGCCCATTTGTTGGAGCTTGGAAAGAAGGAAGCATCACTGGGATTCACTATTGACAAAGCACAAGGTGAGAATCAACATGTTATGCTAAAAAAGAACCACCTATGGGAGAAGTGGAAGTTGATATAGATTACCACATGAGAGATGTTATCTGAGCCACCCCAAGAGTCAGTCACCATCACACACAATATGATTCGGTCTTATGCAGGTGTTATAAGTGGTTGTGTAACAATACCCTATCACTATGATTATTTGTATTATTTTTTATAGAATAGAGAATATACATTCAATTTACTATTGTTACTTCATAAATAGTTTTTAAAGCACAAATAATATTTTTAGTTAATATTCAATTCAGAAATCATTTTTGATGAATTAATGGATTTTTGAAATAAATGATATTTTAAAAAAATATTATCACTAAGTTACTTTTTATTAAATATAAATTATTATATAATTTTTATGAATACAATTTTTATTTCTATTAAGGGATTAAATATGTTTTTGTCAAACCCCATGAATTTTTGATAAATATCGGTTTTTATTTTAAATGTAAAAATTATAATATTTAGAAAATTATTTATAAAAAATAAATATTATTTTTGGAATCAAGATGTTGAAATTATTCTATGGTAAATGTTTCATAATTTTCTGAGATAATAATTTTTTTGGGGGAAAATTAAATACCATTTAATTATATAATGTGATTTATGACATCAAAACTACCCAATAGTGATACAATAAAACACTATAAATGGAGTTTTCATACAATATATTTTTTAATTGGAAAATAATGTGATTTTAGGTTTCTTGGATTTATTTTACAATGCATTAGGGGACCCTCCAAGGAATATAAAATATTTTGACCTTTTAAAATCTTTTCCTTGAGAGTGTGACTCACCTCTAGATAAGCATTCCTAATATTATAAGACGTTCGTCCTTTGGCCTTATAAAATAATTTTTTCCACTCCCCTTTGTAAAAAACTTTGGTTATAATTCATGGGCTAGTTTGTAGTTTTGATTAGTTTAATGTGTGGTGTCCAAAACCAAAATAATAAAGAACTCCCTCCCTTTTCCTATATAAAAAACCAATCTCCATCCTCTCTTTACTTAGTGCCTTTGTAGATTGACCAAACTCTTTCGTACTCTCTCTATAATCATCCCATGGCCCTACATTCTCCCAAGAAGCCTCTCTCCTGCCCCTCCCATGCCTTTGGGATCACACTTCCAAGTAAGGAATTTCTTATTTTCAAAATTATTCTAAATTTCCTTATATTGTAATTCCATTTTATTTTAAATTAAAAATTTTGGGGTATGACTTATCACCTCCTCCATACATCCCACCTTATTTTTGAATTATTAGAGACCCTTTTATCTCTCGTTAATTCCTCCCATGTACACGAATTACCGTGATGAAATTCTGTAAGGGATTTCTCTCTCCTCATTTAAATTCATGAAATTGTTTTATATTATGAATATAAATTCAATTCCATATGTTGGGATGTGTATCTATATTACCCCTTAATTTACATTTCATGTATATATGATTAGTTACACCAATCTATCTCATCAACCATTTTTATGAATTCTTCTATCACGTCGTTATGCTGCCAAAATTGCATCATTGTTTTCAAAGCCAGAGTCATTGTGTAGTGAATACAATTCCCATTTCTATATCAATGGGAATCACCTTTATGTACATTTAATTGTTGATTATACAATTCCCTGTATTAATTCCACATTCCTTAATCATTGAATAACTTATGATGTTGAATGATTCCATGTATTATTATTCATGTGGCACACCAATGCATGAAATGAGATGAGTAAGAGCGATGCTCCTTAATAGTGTTCCAATGCATTTGATAAGAATAGAATCCTGATATTTTAATTAAAATTATGTTTTACTTATGATAATTCAATTTAAATGAGTGTTTTCTTATGCTCTATGAGCAATGAGCCTTAGTTCAGGCTAATGTCATGTAAAATATTGTTGCAACATTTCCATGTTACGATAATCAGGGTATATCATGCCCTTATTTTCATGTTTCCCTTATGCTTCATTGATATTTCTATTTCCTAACATGTACGGTATTTTTCATGTTATGCCTTGTTTAGACCCTTACATGGCTTTATATCTCACCCCTTTCTAATGAATTTCTTCATTTTATCCCAAGAAATACTATGTATGAATGAATGTGTGTGGTCATGTAAAAGGTGTTTTCAATAAATATGTGTATATCAGGTTTTAAGTTATTATGTAATGTTAATAAGCTCCAAAGACACTAGACCTCTCTATATTTTATGTTGTTTTAAGTTAAGCTTTTATGTAACAAAATATGTTTATGTGTGAAATAAAGAGAATGGTTGTTATAATTTTCTTCTTGATTTTCCTTGTAGAGTTACATTTTGGTCATTCCTTAATAATTTTATCATGTTATATCATCTTGGATTATGAATTTTTTGGGGTTTAATGTTATTTTCTAAACACTCCCCTTCCTTTGATATATAAATACTGACCTTGAGGGTGTCTCTAACCGTGCATTCTGAGGGATGACCAAATGTTAGAGTTTCTTCACACTATAAAAGGAACAGTTGGGGTTCTATACACTACTATCTAGTACATATCCTATAGAATACCAATATAATTGTTCAAAATGAAAACAATTGACCCATATATGTGGGTGGAGCTGATACAAGTTCTTTATTGGCAGTTTCTAATCATTTTATTCATAATTTGATAAATTTAGGGATGGTAGTGGTCATAAAAATACCCCCAATGCTATATGATGGTGTTTATATGTAGATTCCACTTATTTCTTCACAACCCACCTAATATTTGATGTTCATGCTTGTAGTGATTTCGGTAAAAATTCGACTATCCCCATGAGCATGGTTTTCCACAAGATGGAAAACATAGAGGATTACATCACGACCATCAATCTTTGTTGTAGTTTCACTCATGAATGATCCATGTGTAGTGTCTACTAATAATGGGGGTCACTTTCTACATAGAGCTATGGATATTCTGATACGTTGACCTAATTCATTGAGATTTTATTCCTTATTGAGATATATTGGTATTAGGTACATGTTGGAATCCATATTCCCCTATAAATTATGCTTTTTAATTTTTTAGACGTTGTAGATTTTTAATATTGGCCAATTTGATCACACATTATTCAACCCCATGAGCCCTCATGTGGCTATGAAATTACAGGATAGAATATCTAAAAGGATATATTACCATGAGAATGGGGGTCAAATTTAATGCTTTATACTAACCCCCCCCCCCCAAATATCTATGTCTAATGGGGATTTGAAGATTTGTTTTCAAATATTTTTTAGGATGTGGAGGAATGTGTGTTATAGTATTTGGTTGTCCCATTCGGATCTTGGGTCCTAGTCCAAGAATATAGAGGAAAATAATATGTGATATAAAAGTGCTATTAAATCATATATATGACCCAAATACTATTAATAAAGGTTGGTTTTATCCTTTACCCATTGAATAGTATCATAAGATCCTTTGTTTTTGGCTAGGTGGTTTACTGAGGGTTTTTAATTTTTGAAAATTACAAGAGGGGCCTAATTTAAAATAGAGTATATGATTAAATTTTCAAGATACGGAACCATTTAATGTGTTTTTTTCCAGAATTCAAAAGGGAAAGATGAGTTTCTAGGGTGTATCAATGGGTTTTAGGAGCATGAGACTGGGAAAACAACTATTTTAAAAACTTACAAAGGGTTGGATGGTTTTTTGAAATTGTGCGACTTGTTTCTGGTGGGAAGAGGCTATCTCATGGGCTACATATGGTTTGCCAAACCATGAACCTAGACTACATAGTTAGTGGTTTTTTTAGTATCTAAGCACTATTGAGTTCATGTTTTCCACATGGTCTAGTAACCTAAGGGTCATACCATGTGGGGTTCTCTATGTGCCTAGTAAAGGGTGTACAGTTGGTGCATTGTCTATTAAACCATGCATCCCAAACCATGCACAATGACCCATTTTAAAAATTAAATTATTCTAATTTCAATTAAAAGGTTATTTAGATATGATTAATGGGGTTACTTTCCCTCACCTAGGTCGTGCAACACAAACACCCCTCTCCTCCTTGGCCACATGCAATGCTCCTTTGTGGCCTCCACTCCATCATTCAATGAACCGCGATATATCATGGTTTCCCACTCAAATAACCATGGTAATGGTGTATCTTACCTTATAATTACTTTTGTTGATGATTTTTTCTCCTCCTCCTCCTTACGGTGTTCTTACAATCTCTAGGTATGAGTTAAACTGGTTTTTCCTTTTTTTCTTCTAGTTTTATATTATGCGAAGGATCTCTTAGGTCTTTTTTTTGTGTATTCTAGAAACAACCTCTGACGTTAAAGTAGTTTGGGATGTTTTGGTTCTCTAAAAGTTTCCAAGGTATGGTTTTATACCTATTTTTGGTTTTCATACCATTTTTTTAGTGACATGATATTTTTGTGGGTCTCAGGTATCTTTTGTTGTGAGTTTCGGAGCCCATGGAAAACATGAGGGCATATACAAAGGTATATATGTATATAAATATATATACCCTCAATGTGTGTAATATATAATTGTGTGTGAAATATGTTTATTAGGTTATGTTTATATATATGGAAGTATTCTTGCGTGAGTAAACAAACACTTTGAGTTAGAAAGCATCATGTTCCATGTGTTTGCTTCGTCTTATATTTAGGCAGGGTCCCTAACCATTACCACTGGTTTAAGAATGTGATGGATTCTTATTGAATTATTCTTTATAAGTTGAATTAAAATATTGTAATGAACTAATAAACTGGGATAAGTGATTTATTGACAATCAAATTAATGTTTTTATAATAAAACATCTCCAATAGAGGTGTGCTGCCTTCAATACAAAATTAGTGATTAGTTTTTTAATACTTTCTTGATTTAACAATTTGTGGTTTTATAATGATTTCCAAGTTACTGGAATCATGGTTAAAACAAAAGGGACATGGTTTTTTTAATTAGGAGATATATTTCCTCTCGTGCATGTTGATGATCTTGCCTTAAAAGTAACTATTGATCTAGAGTGGTATTAATGGGTGGGTAAACCACTATGAAATGAATAAATGTAGGTGGTAATAAATAGGTGGGTATGCGCATGTGACATGATTTAGGGTAATTAGTTATTTTTGTGGGAATATATAAATTTTTTTCTTTAATTTTTTCAAGTGGTAATAATACAAATGATGGATAACTAGTGGGAACACTCATTATGTGCCTTGAATGGAAAATCAATAAACAAGTGGGTAAACTCAGAGGATGAATTTAAAAAATAAATGCTTACATGAGAAATTTTTCTCATTGGTTGACATGTGATGTATTTAATAATTCATCAGGATTCATGACTAGGTATATTAATGGGATGTCTTGGTAGTGAAATTAATTAATGAGTGGGTATAATCATTGTATGTCTGGAATGCTAATGTATTTACATAGGAGGTATAATCATGTGGTGTTGAATGTTAAATGGTATGAAATGGATGAATGTTTGTATAGACTCCGTGGATTGATGTCAATGGATCTTGAATGTGGTAGTGGACACCATTAGTTGAGTATGTCTCTTGGGTCTTGATTCCATGAGATTCCTTGGGACTTTCTACCCCATGGCTCCAAATTTTCTGGACAACCGAAGGACATATTGTTACACATGATCCTAGGACTCCAACCAATGCCTTTACTGAGTTTCCATCATGATTCACCTGGGACTCGATGATGATGCATTACTCTTAAAAACCTTGGATCTAGCCCTACGTGGTTAGAATCTTTGACATATAGCATGACTATTAGGTATAATATACACTTGAATATACAAGATGGATGTGAGATTTTTATATTGTTTCACTATATGGATTGTCCATGGAAAATTTTGACATGTGATTATATGGTGTAAACATGAATACTCTAACACATATAGTTGAACTGAAATGTTGTGATGGTATGACATGTTTGGGTGAATAGTAAGGCTTTGTTTTTTATTTATGTGTTATTTGCAACTGCCATGTTTTAAGAGATTGACATTTTGTGCAGGGATCCATTAGAGGGTATTTTGGTATAATTGGTTTTGTTCATCACATTCCATGAGAAATTCTTAGTAGCATTTAGTAATTAATGGTTTACATGAACATTATCTTATTAACATATTGAATAATCTGATTATTCTTGAAAACATTAGTGTCATCCATTGATATATTATCTAACAACCTTATTGGGCACCATAGGTTCTCAAGTAGAGTCTTCCTATTGAAATGGCTATAGAACTATACTAGTGTTTTTTTCTATGTTCTTGGGGGTTATGACCAAAGGACTTTATGGTAGCTTAGGATGATCATGGATATCTCCCAGGGGATTTAGGTATTTTATTTATTTTTGTTCTAAGATCTAAATAATACTATATTGTTTACTAATTTTAAATCATGTATAATCATTTTTAATGAATGCACTGTATAAAATAGTGTTTCCTGTATTTCAATATTAAGTTGTTATTACATTTGTATTCCACTATTATCTGATATTTTATATATTTTACCATTGTTCACTATGCGAATGAGGGTATAGTCTCCACACTTTACTTACTTTAAACCATCACTGGTATTCAGCATCCTCTGGAATACAAGGATACAGGCTTGCAGTAACATGGTGACTTGTACGACTACCAGTTTAGTGGTCAGTCAGTTCAGGATAGTACAATGTTGTATCATAGTTATTTTTCCCTTTATCTTACAATTTTGGATAGGTAGATAAGAGAATAATAATGTGTATGTTCTTTGTAGATTGACGTTCTTCAGACTGGTCAACACTCATACAGTAAATTACTTAGTGGGAAAGGATTGGAATTATTGTTTGTATTGTTCATTGTTATAGTTGATTTGATTTCACCTTAGGTTTCTTGATTACTTTCATATATTTATTGATTATAAATGTTTTGTAAAAATTTCTTGTCCCTATTATGAAGAGGATAATTCATTACATGAATCATATTAGGATCATATAAATCCACACTCCATAAAAATGACATTCCATGTTGTTTCATTTGTGTGATGCCGATTAATTTACCTTGTACTCCTTTAGTGCAATACCATGCCATTTATTTTTTATCATGCATTTTTGAATATGTTTTCAGTTGATTATTTTCAATGTTTCGTTTTCTTTTAGTATGTCTTTCTATTATAACATGATTTTGTGCAATACCATTCTTATGTGATTTCTTCTTGTGATTAAAGTATAGAGATATTTTGATGAGTAAATGGTATAATGGGATGAATTTGATTGTTGCATTTATGATGAGGGTGTGTTTTATTTGAAATATGTATCAGTCCCTTATAACTAGGAACATGGTAACCCATTTATTTGAACTATTAAAAAAGTTATGTAAGTGTTAAAATGTTAATGTGAATTGATTTGATTAAATGGGATACAACTGCGACCTATAAAGTGTATGAGTACTTTATGGATAGGTAGATGGTCACTCATATCACTAGACTATTATTGATATGATCATATCATATTTTTAAATGTTCATGAGCATAAAGAAGTATGGAAAATTTAATTGGAAATAGTTTGGTTAACTTTTTAAATGATCAACATGACCTAGGTAGGTCAATTGGGGAATGAATTTGTGAAACAATTGCTTCTGTGGTAGATTTTTGACAAACCATGGTCCAATAAATGGGGCCCAAAAGGATTCATTTTTGGTAAAATAGATTTTAGAATATATATTTCCTTCTTATGATGGAATTCAACGTAATGTTGAACATTTAAAGAGTTTTTTTGATGTATCATGCCTGATTTTATTTTTAGTAATTGGTTAAACCATACAACTTGTTTATAAAATTGTAATTTAAAGTTAGTTTAAAATTCTTTAAAATTTCTAAAACGTGGATGTGAATTAATAAAATGGATTCAAATTTGAACACGATGTGTTTTCCTTTTTTAAATTACTCATGGAAGGGAAGTTTAAAATGATTTGTGGGGAATACTTTGGAATTAAGATGTGAGAATTTATCCATTAGTTCACTCACTTTTGACATTTATTAAATGATAATTTTGTTTTATTAAATATTGATGGTTTTTACACATATTCTTCATTAGGGTCTATCCCGTTGTGTGTAGGGACCCTAGAGATTGAGATTCTGTGCTTTCTCCTATGAGATTTTTCACAATTGTTGTTGTTTGGGTGTTGTTGTCCTTAGGAGGACATTTTTTTGTTAAAAAGAAAAAAAAATTCAGAGGGGTCGTCATTATACCTTGACTCTTTATGATAGAACAATCATCTATAAATTCTCATTATAGCCAGTTAGACATGCCTTGAGCTTGTTTAGCTTCTTAGGAGGTCGTTTGAACCTCTATTTTATGATGGATGAGTCGATACATCATCATATGAGTTATGGTTGTATAAAAAACTATGATTATGACTTAGGTTCTATGTGGTTGTTTGATACATTATGTAATGGGTTAGCAATCTGATGAAAAATACTTAAAATATTATGGTTTTTAAAAAAAAATCATGGTAGGATGTGTTGATATACACAATACCCATCGAGTTTTAAATGATTAAGTGATCTGTTTGAGTTCATATTTAATTCCAATGTTTTTATGTGGTGATCATGGTTCATGGGAAATCACACAAGAATTTAATGTGTTTCTGAGCTAGTGTTCTTGAGAGTTGTTGGTCTTTATTGTTGAAGACACGGGCAACCCAAATGTGAGGAATGTTATAATAGTTTTGGTGTACATGTCATTGTTTTCTTTGAAGCAAAAAATCGATTGGGTAGGTGATATGCATGACCCTTTAGAAACACCATTAGTCTTGGAAGAGTTTCAATTTATGTGTTAAAAGAAGATGAAAGAATCATCTTGAGTAAGCATCGAGGATGGGATGATGATGCATCAATAAGTGATGCCAATAATTTTGTAAGCAATTGACCAGTAGTGGTTTGATTGATCATTTTTTTAACCTTTTGTTTAATATTAGTATACTATTATGGATTACATGAGTGTTTCCTCAGTCATTATGTCATCCTGAATGCACTAATAAATCATGGCTCTTAAACTGTACTAATTTTTCAAAATTCGTCGACTTGATAAATTGATGTCATCTGAGTTATACGCTGGACACGTGGATATTTCGAGGTTTCCCCAGTCATGTTGCAGGGATATCTAGGGTGTCTAAAAAGGGAAACAAACTCTAGTGATATGGATCATGGATATTAATATATTTTTGATAATGCGTTATAGTATTAGAAATTCCTATTGATGGCTTGATCGGGGAATGTCAATGAAAGTCAGGTAAGGACTTCGATATATGAACTTGTGTTAACTGATGAATGCCTTGGGGAGAAAGGCATTGCAATTTTGTTTTGGATGCATCATCTGTCTAAAATGGGAATATTTGAGAATGTTTTGATTAATGTTTCATGACTGGTTTTCCTTATTTATAGTTTTATAAAGTTTGTGATGAAGTCGTTCTAAAATAACGTATCATGTTTAAGGGAGTTTGTGATCTATGGTCGGTGATGTATTTTGATGAAATCATGTGTGGATAGTTTTTTATTCATTAATATCGGTCCTTTTCTTCCGATTAAGTCTCTTTTATGGCCTCATATGTAATCATGTTATCCCTATTAAATATTTCATTTGATTAGAGTCCCTATAATGCATAGGAAGTTCTATTTTGGGATGTTCCAAATGTAGAAGAACCATGGTCCATAATTGGTTGACAAATTCTATGACACTGGGTGGAAGGCCCCAATGGGTAGATGTTTAAATTGATGTTGATGATATCATAACAATATTTATGTGGTCTTTTTTAGGTTGTTTCTCATACTTTTTATGAAATGGAGCTTTCAATTAGGTTTTAAAGGATTAAGCATCATTGGATGGTAAAATTCTTAATGGTGCATTTGGAATTTGGAAATGCAATGAGGCCCCTTGAATAAATTATTATAACCTTTGTATGATGGGTGGTTTTTTCATAGTTCTTGTAGGATTCATGAGGGATATATATTTTAATGTGGGGATATTGTTAGATCCTATGTTTTTTGGACTAAGTGGTTTTCCTAGGGTTTTTGGATTTCGGAAATTACTTGAAATATTAAATTTAAAACCCAGCATCAAAAGGAAATTATGAATGCTGGTAGATTCTAAATTTATGTTTCAATTCTGGAAAAAAGGTTCAAGGATCTTTCTAGCTGGACCAATGGGTTTTAGGAGTGCAGAACCCAGAAAACTATGTTTCTAAGAACATGTAGAGGACATAGGGTTTGTGTGAAATCGTGCAGCTCACAGTAGGTAACCATGAGGCTTATTTCCGATGGCGATAGATGTCACATGGGATATTTAAGGTTCCACAACCCATTCGTTTAGCCCACATGTTTTTTTGTTTGGTAAGTAGCTAAGAACTATTCATTTCATGTTTTTCACATAGTCAGGTAACCATGTTGGTCAAACCAATCGGGGTACTACAGCAGCCGAGTAGAGGGCACATAGTTGGTTCATGGTCTATTAAACCATTCGTCAAAAAATTTCATGATGACCTATGCTAAAAACTATATTTTTGTAAATTAAATTAAAAATAAATTAAAATAATATTAGGTGGTTTCATTCCACTAAACTGGGATGTGTGACGCATGCATCCCTCTCCTCCATGTCCATGTGCAAGGCACCTCCAAAACCTCACCTATGTCCTTCAAGCTATTATCTTTTATCATGGTTTCCTACTCAAATATCTATCGTAAGATTTTATCTTCCCATATCCTTATTTTTCTTGGTCGATTATGGCTTCTCTTGTGCCCTACGGTGTTTGACCGAACTCTAGGTATGGGAGTACATGATTATTCCTTATTTCTTCTATTTTTATGTTATACATTAGATATATGAACCCTAGCAGGTGTGTGTTCCAGAAACTGCAACCAAAGATGAATAGATCCAGAATGTTTCTTTTTTCACTTTTTTTAGTTAAGGATTTATACCAGTTTTTTCACCTTCTATTTTAGGGCCATGATATTTTTATGGGTCCTGGATATCTTGTGTAGTGAGTTACGGTTCCCTTGGATGACTTGTGAGAATATACAAAGGTATGTATATATATATAAATATGTATATCATCCATGTATGTATTCCCTCATGGCTTAGGGAATTTATTCATTGGATTAAGGATATATATATATATATATATGGAACTCATTGCGTGGGAGTGAATGGGTACATTGAGATAGAAATGTTCTAGTGCCTATTGTTGTCATGGTCTATTTTTGTTCTGGTCCCTAATCTTGCCCTTTATTTTAAGAATGAATTAGTTGATTCTTTTATAATTTTTTATAAGTTATATTTATGTCATGGAATGAACTAATAAATTGTGATAAGTGATTTGTTGAGAAATAAAGTCATGTTTTTATAATAAAACACCTCTGATGGAGGTGCACAACCTTCTAGCCCAAAATTAGTGATTACTTGTATAATGCTCACTTTGATTAATGATTTGTGGTTTTCTTGTGATTTTATAGTTAGATAAATATTTTCAAATACTAAAGGGATATGGTTTAATTAATTATGATATTTATTTCCTCGCATGCATGTTAATTCTCTTAGGTTAAATTTCCATATTTAACTAGAATAAGTTTAATGGGTTGGCAGGCCCTTGTGAAATGAATAAATGTAAGTGGTAATAATTGGGTGGGTATACCCATGTGAATTGGTTTAGAATTATTGGTTAATTGAGTAGTAAAACACAGTAGGTTGTCATGAATTTTTTAAAGGGTTAATTATACAAATGATTGATATGGAGTGGGTATACCCATTATGTTCCTTGAATGAAAAATGAATAAATGAGTGGGTAAATTCATATGATGTATTTAAATATGAAATTTGAACATGAGTTGGTATGATCATTAGTTAAATTGTGATGTATTTAAAGTCGAATCAGGATGCATGAGTTGGTATACAAATGGGATTTCATGGTAGTGAAATTTGATTAATGAGTGGGTATACTCATTTTTTGTCTTGAATGCTAATGGCATTACATGATTTGGTAGATTCATGTGGTGCTAAATGTCAAATAATATCGTCACACCCAAATCATGGATACTTCATTATTTTATTCTTTTATTGGTTTTGGATCTTCTGGGTGGAGTTTCATGTTGAGATACAATTTAAATTTTTTAATTTTAAAATTTTTGGGTGAATTTTTGGCATACGTACAGTTTGTGCACAGTTAGTAGAAACTGTGAACACAACATAGGTAACCATGTAGTCTTGGTTGATTTTGGGATATCGAATTTGGAACTATTTGCACATGGTTTGGAAAATTTGTAGCCATGAAAAGAGGGGTGTCTCCTTTTGATAGTGGTGGTCACATTGTTTGTATACATTTTGTCAAACTGTGTAGACTAACCATGTGATCTTCCCAGTTTCATTAAATTTAAAAATTATAAAATTTCCCCTTCCTCAATTAATGATCCTGGAAGTTTCCTAAGGTTACTCCCTTCAATTTTCAGTCGATTATCCCCTTCTTTTTTCTTTATCTCTCAATTTATAGAGTTTTCTTTCTGTGGTTTCTCTCTTGTCTAAAATGAAGTGGCTAGGGTGTGTGTGTGGGTTCTTTTCATTAGATATAGGAGTTTTGGATCATACATTGGGTCATAATATCTCTTTTTCAAGAGTTCTGTCACATTTTCATGCTATTGATGTAGGTGATTCAATCAATTTCGCTTCTGTAGTAATATATTTGATGATAGGGTGTTTAAATTAATTTTTAAAGATGACTCACTCCCTTACAATCCCCATGGTTAGTTTATAATCCACATGGTCACTACACACCTAGTTTAATTATTTTTGGTTTAATGTTTTGGGGTTTTCCAATGTTTTTAATATGTTTATTAAGGGAATGAAATACAGTAGATGAAAAACTAATTTGGCATGGTGAATAACTAATATTACACTTTCCATTAAAAATATTCATGACCATAATGTGTATGGAATGAAAACTAATTAAATAATGCCACAATAAAACATAACCATGGTATTATACAAGTATAATAATCTCATGAATTATCAATTGCTAGATTTATAATGACGAAATGAATAATGTGGTATATCAGAATCAAATCATCAAGGCCTCAGCTGTGACAACTAAAAACGATTAAGGAATCTGCTAAAACTATATCAGAAAATGAGCTAGGACTCGACCAAGTTCAAATCTGTTTTGGCTCTTGAGACCTACCTATGAATCATGGGGATATAGATGGAACGACCCCTCACTTACTAAGTCTAATTAATTTATCATATGAATGAGGTTAAACATAAGTAACATATATATATTAAATGTGAATAACATTACCGAATATGTATACATTATAACAATCCATTCTGAGTAATAAGGTGAATGGAATCAAATTAGCACATCCATAGTCAAACTAATTAGAAGTCATTTATTAATATATTTTGAACAATATCATACAATATCTATCCTAATTAAATGTAATAATCAACACTAATTTTAAAATTAATGAAAATAATCTTATTAAATCATCGAGTAATTCTTAATAAAAATACTCTTTTACTTCTAAAGGAATATTTTTTTTAAAAATATATAAATATAAAACTATATGTAAACTAGGATAGTTTCTTCATAATAAAATGATTTATTTTGTAATAATAATGGGGTCTAATAATAAATTATAGAGTGTATGTGTATATAGGTGGTACTTTGAGAACATCCCTTGAATCAGGTATGTTTATTAGGAAGAATATTTGAAATAACCTTTTATAACATGTAACTCCCAATAAATAAAATAATAATATTAATTGGTAAACAAATATATATAAAATTAATACAGAATTTATGAGGTGTAAATAAGAATAAAAAATAATTTCATTGAGCTATGTAGAGAATAAGGGTAACCGGAATGAAAATGCAGGTTCAGGTAGAAACCCTTACCTTATGTTTGAATGTGTTTTTCACATGACCATAATGTCTAGGATAATCAAATGAAATCCATTAAATTTTAAATTAAAAAAATTATCTATATTTATTTTATTTTTATAATCATATTAATTTTATTTATGTTATCTTTGATGATTTATAAGATATAATTTTATTTCCTTAGAGCATTCATTTCCTCGGTTTTCATGACCGGTATACTCGTATATGAGTACAGATGTTCATGTGGAAAGGATATAATTTCCCAGAAATGAATTTATATGATACTAATGAACATAAAGATAAATAAATTGGTATATATTTATTTTTTATGTGGTATAAGACCATCTTATTAGATAATACAATATAGATAATCATTTAGATTATTACGAGGGTATTTTCATCATTACGAGCCAGTTTTGTCATATGAATTAGTATTATCTAAATATACTAGTTCCACAACATTACATGAGACGTTAAACTTATTTTATAATATGCGTAAACCAAAAATAATGTTTCATGACCAACCGTGGAGGATAAATTGATGAACGAAGGTTTGTTAACCTGGATGGTAGTTAATCAGAACCTTCAAGACGATTATTTCTTCTATAAAGTAAAAGAGAGAGAGTAAATAGATTGATGATGTAACATACATTAACATGATATAATTCCATTATATAAATGATACTGTATATGTCATGATAATTTGGATATAGGATGTGAGGATTGTATGATAAAAGAAATAACATGAAAACAAAATAAAAGGAAAATGATGTGGATTTTACCTCTGGAATACTTGTCCTTGAAAACCTTCATAGGGAAATGGGTATTGGTTTGTTGGTAAGACCAAGAGCTCTTAGACAGTGGGAGAGACTAGGGAAGTAGATTTTGGATGGAACAATGCTAGGATTCAAGGCTTAGATTAGTGACAAGAATTTGGGGTGAGGGTGGTTTTCCTTGGAGGAGAGGTGTGATTTGTCAATATTTTTTTAATTATTTTATTTTTTTATCAAGAGAAGCAATAGTTTTGATTATTTTGAAAATATACAGTAATTATTTCATGTGAGTTCGAAATAATGGTTCTTACTAAATCCTTAAATCAATAGTGACTCAAAAATTATTGTATTTAACATTTCTCATAAATTATTATATTTTAAAATTAATATAAAATTAAATTACTTTAGAAAAATTCGAAAAAACACACAATGAACATTTCTAAACATGTATAATTAAAAAATGAACTCCATTATATGAAAATAATTTTATAAATATGAGAAATGTTATTTTTAATTAAAATTTTTATTTACTAAAAAAATACAATTTTATAAATTATATCTAAATTTATTACACATGGAAAAAATAACTAGGAACAAATTAAATTATCCTAAAATCATAGCATAGAAAAATATTGATTTTTGAATATTTTATGAAAATTAATTCACTTTTAAATCAATTTATCAATAATATAATTAAAATTAAATATGTAAAAATATATTAATGTTTAAAGTATTCAGTTATACCATTATATCATACTTTTACATATAAGGTGCCTAAATTTTATTTATACATTCATGAGACAGTTTACTATTAATTTGGCTGATTTACTATTCATAAGGGTTATATTACAATTCATATGGGTACATTACTATTCTAATGGGTTAAGTTACTATTCACCAATAAATGTACGTTCATCCTATCATACTCTAAATATCATTTTGATCATAACCATGTATGTCCATTTTTTTGAATTTCAAAACACAGAAGTGGAGAAATTATTTTAATGTCTAGGTTATAAATTGCTCCTGTAACTAAAAAAGTCTAGTTTTGTAGATAATCATTTTTTCATGCATTTAATTATATATTATATTTATTTTTGAATCATTGAGGTGTTACATTATCCCCTACTTCAATTTATTTATTCATCGTAATTACTAGAATGTTACCTCACAAAATGATTTGGTTAGCTCTTTATCCTAATCTCTTTAGACTCCCTTGTCACGTTATTAATTTTATGATGTTTTTTAAAGTACCATTACCAACATATTCTTATAATTCCTCCACACTTGTACTTTAGTTTCCAGAATCTAATATTCTTCTCACACTAAGATAAGTCAAGTTCTAATTTGATTCCTTCATAACTGAGTACATGTGTTGGTTCTAGCATAGAATTTCTCAATAATGAGTTGAGGAACACATTATAAAAGACATGTAGCATCACAAGATGATAATCCACATCTCAAACTCTCATCAAAATTTCAACAACAACAATATACATAGGGATCAATTTTCCATTCATTCATAATCTTATAAAAACATTCCCCGGGGATACATTAATAAAATGTGATCTCCTATATGAAATTTCAAATCCTACCTTTGATTTCTGACATAGATCTTTTTCCTACATTTTTATGCTTTAACAGGTGTTTGATAGTCCGTACCTTCACTGTTGTTTCCTCTATAATCTCTGGTCCTTCAAGATTTCTTTCACCATCTTCTCCCCAACATGTTGGTGTACAAAATTCCTTTCTACAAAATGCTTCATATGGTTCCATTAGAATTCTAGAATGGAATCTATTATTAGAGTAAAACACTACCAAAGTGAAATAATCATCCTACAAACCTTGATAATCAAGTGAGAATGATCTCAACATGTCTTACAATGTATAGATCATCCTTTCTAACTACCCATCAGTTTGAGGGTGATATATAGTACTCAAATGAAGCTCGGTATCCAATCATATCTAGAGACTTTTTGATAATTTTGATGTAAATTTTGGATCACTATTAGAAAAAATTGAGAGAGGTGCTCCATGAAGTCTTAAAATTTCGTTAATATAGATCCATTCAAGGATACCAGTGGAAAATCATCCGTTATTGCTAGGAAATTTTAGGATTTGGTAAGTCAGTCAAAAATTACCCTCTTTCTTTGCGTTTTTGGTAATCTAGTGATAATATAAATAGTGATTTCATCTAATTTAAATGTGGTTATATAAAGAGTTTGAAATAATCCTATAAGAGGACATCCTTCAACCTTCACCAGTTAACAGACTGAATATTTTGATACATAATTTGAATATTTTTTCTTCATGTTTTCCCTCCAGAAATGTTCCTTAAAATCTATATACATCTTTGTTCTATTATGGTGTATAGAGAAATATTAACTATATGAATCATCTATTAACTCATTTTTTAGATTGGGTATAGAGGGAATATAATGCCTCTTCCAAAATATCATAATTCCATCCACACACATGAAGTCGTCAAACTTTCCAAAATTTACTCTATTAATTTTCTTTTTCATATTTTCATCATCAGACTAAGAAATTGTATTACTTTATAATAAATATAGATGAGAAACCTATTGAAAAATTAATTACATTTCACTACCCTTGATAGTTTCCATATCCATCTTTTCATGATCCATGTACACTAGATCCCATTACATCATCATTTTGTTTAGAACTCCATGATTTTCACCCTTTAATGCATCAACTACCTTATTTTCCATTCCTATGTTATTATTTATTTAACAATAATAACCCTTGGGTACATTGAGACATATAATTTTCATTAGTTTGAGTTCTTCTTGTGAAAATATATATTTCATACCTTTTTGTTCTTTTTATATCTCACATTTTTAACCATAGATATAGTGTCTCCATATATTGAGAAAAAATATTACAATTAATAAATCATGATCATGCGTTGGATATTTATTTTAATTAGATTTTAACTTGATGAATATATAGTAACTCAATTCTTCTTCATAAGGAAACATCCATGTCCTTTATTTTATACATCACACTAAGTAAAAAATTTACAATTTCTTGATAGGAGAGTCAGAATTGGAGAATTCACTAATCTCATTTTCTATTCTACAAAAATTTCTTCCCATTACTTTTTCTATAGGAACATAACCCTTATATGTGAAAACATTGTTAACATGTTACCCAATTGAGAAAAGTTTTGAATGATACATAGAAAATAATAATATAATCCAATAATATTACCTACATCTGTTTTGTTCATTATTGATGGACATTCCAAATCAACCTCTAAATTTTTGGGGTCAACTAATATTACATCCTTAGTGACCATATGGCCAAAAATGATATTTTTTGAATCCCGATTCACACATTCTAAAATTACCACATAAATCCTTTCTTCTAAAAGTTTTATAGTAATGTTCAAGTGATTATCATGATCTTCAGAGAATTCTGAGTATACCAATATATAAAATATAAATACCACAATAATTTCATCTAGATATTCTGTGAAAAAACTATTTAGATCCATGAAACTAGAGGGAGAGTTATTCAGTCAAAAAGCAATTAATATAAACATGAAATTCACATCCCTAGTTCAAAATTCTATCTTTGGAGTATCTTCATTTATCACACACAACTGATGATATCCATATCGAAGTTCAATCATAAGAAATCATTGAGATCCATGAAGTTGATCAAATAAATAATCTATTTGAAGAAGAGGATACTTGTTATTTTTTAATAGCATTGATCTCCATGTAATTAATGAACAACCTCATAGATCCATCCTCTTCTTAATGGAATGAATATGAGATCCTCACAGAGAAATAGTAGGGAGAATAAAACCCTTACTACTCAACTCCTCAAGATTTTTCTTAGCTACACTAATTATAATGTTTCCATTCTATAAGAATTATTTGATATAGGCATCGCACCAGGAATTAAATCAATTGAAAACTCAATTTCCCACTCTAGAGGATGTCAATGTAAATCTTGTATAAACAAATCAATATATTCTTGTGAAATATGTACATCCTCAATTTCAGTATTTCATTCCTCACCCATATATATCGGGTCCTCATCACCCCAAATAATTTTGTTCAATTGATCTACTGGTGGTTGATCTAGATAATAACTAGTTGATGATGTTTCCTCTATAAAGGAAAGGGATTCTACATCATTCTAAAAAATTGTATCTTACTTCTACTCGCAATTTATCTTCACATCATAATTTGAATGATAATTCACACTGAGTATTATATAAAAATAAATATTGGGTATGATGTTAATGATAGCAACTACATCATGTTTATGTGTCATAAAGGGGGCATATCGACACATCATTGTTTCCGTGATACATCTCTTAAAATTTTTGACAGGGAAAAACATTATTAATTAAATATGAAAATGTTTTATTTTCATGGGGAACTAGGACATTTTTTAATAATGTGACGATCCATAATCAAATAATGCCTTGTATAAGTTTGGGTAAATGATTAAATTTCCATCCACCACTAAATTTGGAATTTGAACATTAGTTTTTGTGATCACATAAGCTTGGTCCATCTATGTTCACTAGTGGAAATGATAGATTTGTGGTTGTAGTTTTTATGAAGGTTTCTACAAAACCTATGAAAAATAGATAAGAAAATTTCATTGGTTTTCTAAACAATAGAAGCTGAAAACTAAAAAAAGTATTTTTTTTTTGCATAATTTTTTTTAATAAACCATTGTAGAAAACCCAAAAATGTCATTTTAACATCAATTTATGTAAAAAATGATTCCGAAAACAAAAATAATGATTTATTTTCGGTTTTTAGAGAAAAAATTCCATTAAATCATTTAATATATTACCCGAGAATTCAGCCACCCGATACCCAAATTCTGATTCATATTAATTTGTCTCTCCCAACTCCTAACGGTGTCGATGACTTCCCAAACTACCTCAATAGCATGTTTTCATGGATTTCTACCATTTTAATCTACATTTCTCCCTCAGTGTTTGTCATTCTTTCAACCTCTATATTTTTTTCTCAATTTATATTTTTATTTCATGTTTTGAAACATCTTCATGGGTTCACATCTATTGGTTTTGATTTTTGTGTTCATTCATGATTAGAATTAACATGTACAACTATTTTTGTTAGATATTAGTGTTTACTATAAAAATTAATTGAATGATAAAAATTCGATACTGGTTCAATTCAACATCTTTAAATATGAATAATATAATTTTTTTTAAAATTTTAGATATAAATTATATATTATATAGTTATAATTTTGAATTATTGCTTTCATTTTTTATGTAATTTCATGTTAATTATTTTTGTTATTGTTAAAATATATTTCTTTTTAATACATTTCTTATTTGATATATTAATCAAATGGTTTTTTATGAAATTTATTATTAAAATTGGTTTATTTTGATTAGTATAATTTTATACCTTTAGTCATGATTCATCTTCTTCACGTGAAATATCTCTATAGATGTTTAGATCATAGTAGTAAATGGATCATTTTACCTTTGGTTTTACTCTAATATTATGGATTTTTTTATTCTTTTATTATATAATTCCTTCATATCATTTTAATTTTATGAAATTACTAATTTTGATTAATTTAAGAGTAAATTGATGACCATTCTTATCAAAGATTTTTAATTGTTTGACTGTTTAGTTATAACAATCATATACTTTAAATTATTTTAACTCATTTATATCAGTAATATTCATGTTGTGGGTAATTATGACACTGATCTTTATAAATGGATTCATACTTAAAGAAATTCAATTGTAACAATAATTATAAGGATTATAATTTTGTATTGTGTGATTTCCTCCAACGAACTGTATAAATTATGATTCTTAAAGAGGAAAAAATATTAATATATTGTTTGAAGAGAACATTAATGATTAATTTATTTTTTATCATTTAAGATGAATTAATTAAATAATGGTTTTGTGGTGGAAATATTAAACCATGTACCCAATGATGTATTTTTAGATTAAATGAATGAATTTATTGTTTATAAATATGATGGATGAATTCATATGATTGATAAAAATGTTTTAGATAATTTTTACATGTTATAACCTTTTTACACCTGTTTTATTATATTTTATACATTAAAAAAATTAATTAATTTTATAATAAGGGAATCAATTTTGGGAACATTGGGATTGGATTTTTTCATGATTAATGGTGAATTATTGTTTATTCAATGATTCTATTGAATTTTTTTTAAAGATAACATTATAGATAAAAATTATCTTCATATAACATAAAGGTAGTATTAGTTAATTATATTTTATTATGTTTAAAATTTATATGTTTATATTTAAATTATTAATTTTTTATAGGTTTTAATATATCAATAATTATAATACGATAGTATTTATTCATTAGATCTTAATTATAATAATTTACAAATAATCATATGTTTATATGAAGAAAGTGTTGATTATTTTAATGAATTTTTGAAAATAAATCTTCAGAACATGTATTTTATTTTCTATCATTATGGGAAGTGTTTGAATTTGAAAAATCTAAATTACATATAAATCAAGAAACATTTAATTTTCAATTAGGTCATTTTAATTATAAAATATGGATATGTAATTGTGAATTAACATAACATTAAACATATATTATTGATGAAAATATTCACAATGAGGCAAAGGATATTATTGAAGAATAAATTCATCATTTAGTTGTTGAAACCATTAAAAAATAATATATTTTTGAACAATTCGATGAAGATTATGAGAAACAATTATTCCCAAGTTGTAGTAAATATTCAGGGTCATAAGTATTTTTAAGATTGATTAATAAGAAATAAAGAATGGTTAGAGTGAAAAACGTTCTTCCCAAATACATAATCATTTAAAAGTGATACGTCTAGAAAGAAATTTAATTCCCGATTCCACTTATGATGTGAAAAAATATTATGCCCAATGGTGTTAGGGTTAAAAATTTCAATGTTTCTCTAATGATTCTATGTTTTATTGAAATGAATATGAATATTTATCAAAATTTTATTTCTTGTTAGACATCATGGTATAATATGGATGAAAATTCCAACATAGATTATGTACTGATATCCAAAATCATGCTAAGTGTATATGGTACAATCTACTAATTCCATCCAATCATTTCCTCATCTAATTCAATAAAATCATCTTTTATTCATTCACATGTACCAGAATCAAAGTTATTCTTAATGAAATTTGGTACCTTCCAATAATTCCTCATCTAAAATGACTATTTTCATATTCAATTGATGTACAAAATTTAATATGTCATTCAGATGAGCACATCTTAGATGGTAACAAAAATCACCATACTGATTCACCATAATAGAAGAGATTTGAAAAATGAAATTCCAAATTTTGTAGGTGAAGTTATAAATCTGTTAGTGGGATTAAGTACTGATGGACTGAATCTATATCAGATCCTAAGTAGCCAACATTGTTCGTGGACTGTTTGGTAGGTAGTTAACATCATGCCCCCACATATAAGTTTGATGAAAAAACATGTTATGGTGATCATGAGGATTTATGGAACAAAACATCCCGGAAATGATTTTTTTTTCTTATCTCTCACTATTTATTGATTACTTGAAACTACTATGTGAGGAATGATTCAATTTTTTAATGCATTCAAGAAAGAGTTTTCCTATTACATGTGATGATAATGTTCACTATAAATAATTTTTTTTCAAGGAATCTTATCTAAATATAGTGATAAGGGCCATAAATAATTTCCAATTTGTGAAGAAGAGACTTTATATTGTAAATTATAGAATTTAATAAAGTCCCTTTATATGGGACATTATATATTTTTTCCAAATAAATCATCCTTATCATAGATTAAAAAAATAATTTAATGGTTTACAAGAATAAATTATTCCTCCACAACCATTTTTAGTTTAATAATATAATGATAGGGTGAAATTTATAGATTCATCATTTAGAAGGAAATGATGATTTATTCATTAAAAGATATATAAAAACACACTATATTTTTTGACCTACCTTATAGGATATTTTGAGAATAAAACATAACATTGATGTGATGCATGTTGATAAAAACATATGTAATAGATTGATTGGAACTTTATTAAAAATAAAAGAAAATAAAAAAATATGGATTACATGGTAGATTTTATTGGATATCTATAAGAATACAGTTGGTGTTTTCCCCCACTATGAAAGGAAATGGAAAATTTTTACCCCCATCTTGTCACACATTAAATAAGATTGAGAAAATCAATTTTTATAAGTGAATTAATGGTGTTTATGTACCAAGGGGATACTCGTAAAATTTGAAGATTTCTATATTAGTAAAGGATTGTTAATTAATAGTTATGAAATATCATGACTATTATGTATTGATGCAATAGTTTTTACTAGTCTCACTATGTTGTATATTGTCGACAACTATCAAAAATACTGTCATCAAGTTATATAAATTTTAAAAATCCATTTTTAGAAAAGTGGTTGATCCAAATTTTTTAGATTTGTTAGTGAATGTAGATTATATTATAATTTTTCATCTTTAATTGCATTTAACACATGATTTTATTTATATAATGGTTCATATGGAGATTCAGTTGGTACATGAGATAAAATATATGGACCAGTTTATTTCTGATGGATGTATATTTTAGAAAGACATATGAAAATTTATAAGAGATATGTTAAAATTCATTATCGATCTAAGGACTATATAGTTCAAAAATACATATCAGAAGAGGAGATTGATTTTATTTTGATTATTTGAATGAAATGAATCATATTGGTCTATGTATATCTCAAATTTTTTGAATTGATAGCAAACGTAGAGGGATTCAAATAGTAATGTTAAAATCCATTCTATGTGATGAAGTTATTATTTTACACATATACATTCTAAAAAACATATTTGAGGTTCAATCATATATATCACAATATATTACAGAATTAATGATATTTTATCAAAAAATAACTGAAAATTTGTTGATTCTTGAGCATAAAAAGACACTAATTTCTTATTTTAAATAGAAAGTAATCAAAAATATAAATAAGGGAAAAATGAAATGGTTGGCAGGGGGGCCCTCTATTAATGGGGTCACATGTTCTAGTTTTGATATTAATGAGTACATTTTTAGACAAAAAATAAGAATGAAAAGAGTACAGTTCAAAATAGCGGTGTAATTGTTGTCACTAAAGCACTGTGTTTTTTAATTGAAAAAGATAAAAAATAGATTTCTTCATCATAAACATATTTTTTTGATATTTAAGATATATGAGAAATTAATTATACTAAATTTAGAGTCATATTTTTTATGTGTAATCAGGTTGACATTAGTAGTGGTGTGAAAAATGATGACTGTGGGTTTACACTGGTTGATTTGAAATGATTTAGTTCAAATGAGGAACCATTTTTTATGGCGATGCATGAAAAGAAAATACTAAATGTCATTGATCCATAAAATGATTATTGGTACGTTGTTTTTCATGGAAAAAATTTCATTTAGGTGATTTGGATGATGCTGATGGTGTTGATATACATGAGACTCATCTATTTCAGAATTTTCAAATGATAATGATGATTAAAATGCAGAATTACTTCATATAGTATGAAATGATCATTCTTATGGGATATGAAAGAATACTAACTCAATCTCCTAATTATTCTAGTAAATAGTTTATTTCTTTTTTCTGAAATTTACATGTATCAACAATATATTTTTTTAATTAGTATTTTATGTTTAATTATTTATATTATATATATATATATATATTCTTTTTTCAAATAAATTTTATATTCCCCAATTATAGTTAGACATTTTATCATTGAAACACCTGAAGTACATTATTATGTTTTAGATGCATTTATGTATATGGAAAAACTTTTTAGAAAAAATTATTACACTTAATTGTTTACCTTGACTTTTTTTGTTATAAAAATAATGACATCATTGTTTTTATAAAAACATTCAAATGAGTCCCTTTTTTAAATATATATATTTTTAGAACTTTTTTCTTTACATCCTCTTGTTTAATAAAATGAATGTACAAAAAAATCATTAATTTTTTTTCAATTTAAGACATAGGGAGAGAAGGACATTTACCATGGTCTATATCTTATTTTATATTTTAATATATTCAGTAATATACATATTTAACAAAGAAAAACTTTTAATATTGAAAAAATATTTGAATTACCAGTGATACATCCTCAATATAAGATACATCCCCTATTAGTTCTTGAGTTGGTAAATGTGGAATTAAATGTTTACCAAAACTATCACTTTCTCGGGGTGATTGAATATTATAAATTACATTGGATTATAATTATAGTCAAACATCCATGACTTCCACTCAGTTTACCATTTATATCTCAATGAAGATTCATTACAGGATTAGAATTTTATATCCTCATGGTTTATCCATCGATGGGATATTGAAACATTATCTTTGGGAACCCATAATGCTAAAAAATCTCAATTTATTTATTTTATCTCATTTTTTGAATATTAAATATTTTAAATGATTATTATTTAATTTATTCAATTACAGATTGAATTATTTTTTGAAAAAATAAAAGAAATTTTTTAAATATTTCTTAATGTAAAATCTTTTCAGTGGAGAGATTTAATGAAATGACAAATAAATTATTTTTGGAAAGAAACAAAATGAAAACCCTTACCCAAAGTATCAATTTTTATATTAAGATACATGAATGAAATATGTTTACTAAAGACACGAGTAACCATTTTGGAATGATAAATTTGTGATATTATATTTGTCATTATATATTTATATAAATATTTATTCATATATTTGAATATAACAGGCATCGGTGAGATTTCATCATGAGATCTAGTTGCAAAATGTATACCCTCATACTTTTTCATGATGAGGGTATCCTAAATTGGAGTAGAAAATGATTGAAGAAATGATTCATTCATTTAGAGCTCAGTCTAGTTATGGTTCAAAAGAGGCCCATTTTTTATCTCCCTCTCCCCCAGTACCCATGAAAAATGGAAATTAAAGAGAAGAAATAAACATGAAATGTATCATATAGAGAATGCTATGGATGTAGCTGAATGAATTGTAAGTAAATAATATTTATATTTCATTTATTTAATAATGTTAAATATTAACACTGATATGCCATTTATCATTTATTACATGATGACCTTTAGGAACACGTGACCCATGGAACTTTTATTCCTAAGGGTTGGATGGACATAATAGATACTAATTTAGGACATCCATAACACCTAGGCTGTGTTAAAGGATATCAAGCAGGTTTTACTATTTTTAGTGTTTTTGTTAATCGATGTAACCAGTCAAGAGATCCCGAAATCGATGCAATAACAATTGAGCTGAAATAAATAAAAAATCTATGGGATATTTAGATTAATAATTTTTTGATGCTATGATCAAAAAATTGATGAGATAATGTATGTATCCTACTCAGCATAGACAACTAGCCCAGCATGCCTAGTCTTCCTAGTCTTCCATGTTTTATGTGTAACTTGTATACCCCACCAAGCAGGCCCAACCCACCTAGTCGTCCTGGACTTCTGACTCATATCCTACACCACCTCATTTAGACTGAAATTATAATGTGAGTTGTATACTATAGATACACATATATGTATTATAGTGTGGGGAGTTGTACATATTTTTATGGTTTTTATACATCACAATCCTTTGATGTTTTTTATTTCAATGTGTCGGTGACTAATTTTATTGATCCTAATCTTCTATTACTATTTACTCCCATGGAACTTACTGGAGTTGGGTATTGTGTAGGTTGGAGTTTAGTTTCACTGGATAACCTTCTACGTTATCTTTCATACAAGTAATGCAACTTTTAAATATTATTTAAATTTAATTAAAAACTTCATATTATTTTTTCTGACATTGGTTTTTTATTGGATTATATAATATAAAAAAAATGATACAATGGAAATAGAAACAAAAGGTTCAGTAACTACGAACTACCTATAATTCTATTTCTGATGGGATAAATAGATTTTCATTTATTGTTTCTTCATTGGATAATTTATATGAGTTTTATATGATGGATGAAAAATGAAGAAGAAGCTATCCATTCAAAATATTCAGAAAAGATATCAATGAACTAATTCAGTTTGAAGAACTCAGTGTTGTTGTGTTGCAGATGTTTTACATGTATGTAAATTTATGTTTATGTTATTAATTATGTATGTATAGATGGTTTTTAAGTCACATAATATATTACGTTGTTTAATTAGGTATCTACACATGCTTCTGAGACATGCTGTGACCACTGGTGGTTGTGGACTTATTGATCTAGAATTCATTTCAACAAATGCGCAATATGTGAAAAAACCTGATATAATTAAACATATATCCATGATATTATCAAATATTGATATTAGATATTGGTTTCGTCCATTCCTTGATTGGAAAAAAATTAATATAATTATGATCTAATGGTTAATATAATTTCAATGATTATTGAAATTTTATATTTTATATGGCAATGGATGTTAGGCATATTCTACAAGAAGGAATGCACTGTACACTAGTTTTGCAGTTTATTAGGTCTTGTTTGTGAAGATTTTCCCTCCCTATTAAAGAAGAATGATTTTTTTCAACTTTAAAAGTTATTTAATTTTACTTTTTATTTTTTTAATTATTTTCTCATAAGATATAAATTAAAATTAAGGTCATTGAAAGAGTTTAACAAAAATTATTTGAAGATAAAAAAACAAAATCCATTAAAATATGTGGATGTAAGGGTAAATAGTGTAATTATTCATAATATTTTGTTTTTTTATTTATATATATATATCATGGTGGTTAATACCATGTTAATGTTTTATAACCTCATTTTAATAAAAAAAAAGGATGCATTGAATGTATTTATTATGTTTTAGAATTCTTGTATGAGATAATAACAATTGGTGTTTTCGATGAATTTGATAAGGTTGGATATATTAATTTTTTTAAATTTTATTTCATAGTATTTTTTATTTTTAATTTCATTATTGTTGTACATGTAAAATTATGTTTATCTATATATGAATGATGAGATGACCCATCTTTATTAATTGTTTGCGAACTATTTGATATGTTCGGTTGTGAATTAAATTATCAGGTTTGTATCATTTAATGTTTATTATTATTCTTTCTTTTTCCTAAAAAAATGTTAATAAACTAATTATTTTTTTATAAAAGGTGTTTGATTCTAACGATATCATAATAATTTTTCAACATCCATGACTTATTATTTTTTATATTTATATGTAATCGATTTTTTATTCTAGTTTAAAATATAAGTGTATAGGTAATTTTATTCTGATTATGTTTTTATATTGTCGTTATATTAATATATTTTTAGAAAAATGATAGGTTGAATTGTAATTCAATTACATGGTATTATTTGATGATGATTATTCAAAAAAAAGTATTTAAATATAGAAGGATATTAGAATTCATGAAGTTTATGGATCAGAGGAAATGGCCCCGCACTCCCCTGGCCCTCTCCTCCCCCTCGCGCGCTCGATTTTGTCTCCTTATCCTCTCTAGGGTTTCTGGTTGAAACCTTTTCCACTCCCGTGTTCTTCTTTCATTTCTTCTTCCTCGGCTCTATCAGATCTCGTCCATGGATTCTCCTAGGGTTCATCCCCCCTTTTCAATCGCGGTTGGTCTATTCCAGAGATCCGCCCCTCGCTTCGGCTTCGACGAAGGCACTTCAGTTTTAACCTAGGGTGCCGCTACCACCCTCTTACCTTGTGTTCCATTGCTCCACTCTAGGTCGGATCTGGAGCGATGGAATCACATTGGTTTTGGGAATGATGTTCGGTGGCTATCGTTTTTGATCGGTGTCTTCCCCATTTCCCCCTCCTTTCTTCGAGTTGGTCTCGGTGTCTTCCCCATTTCCCAAAAATTGTTATCCACTTTTGCAGTTGATCTGATTGAGTATTTCTCGTTGAATTTTAGAAAGTGATGATGGTGGAGATGTTTCCTCTATCGGTGATGATTGTTTTTCATTTCTGTGTTTTTGTTTCTGGTTTCTGTAATGGATGATCGATGACGGAAAGGTGATGATGTTTCTGTTGTTGGTGAAGGATCTAGATGAACTGGATATCATTGAATGTTTATGGTTACCTTCTCCGGTGGTGAACAGAGAGATGATGGTACTAACGATGGTGGTTGGCAGCGACGTGACCAGAATCTTGGTTCAAGGACTCCTCATGATGGTTGATTTTTTGGATTACGCTAGGTTTTCTCGTGGCTCAAGGTGGGTTATAGCGGTTTTTCTGAATTAAGTTTTTTGAAATTTGGATGTTTAAATTTTGAATGTTGAATGTGGTGTGTACTAGTCTATATAGATGTTGGTATGTAGGAACAACCGGCCCTTTTGTATGGTTCCCACTTACCCAAAAAGTGGCTATCTGGAAAATACCAAAAAAGGTTAATGATGTTTATGGAGACCTATTGATTTGGATTTAAAAATGAAATATAATATTTTATAAGATCTTTATGATAATTTTATTTTTAAGGAATGTTTGACATTCCCGCAATATTTATTTATCTTCCAAGGGTTTTTTCTAATTGAAGATCCATTACGATTTTTTCATGTTGATTCAAGTGATGACTACTAATTCAAGAGGTGATATCATTTCTAGAATGAGTATCAGTTTTCTCGGTTAATATTTATAGTTCATGATATTTGAATGATTTAATTTAGAGATCATAATATTAATTTTTGTCCTTTTTTTATTTTTAATCTCTATGTTATAGTTTATTGATTCTAGGATTTTATTTTATTAATCTGTTTTAAAAAAATTCATTTATATGTCTCAACATCAGTTGTTTTAATAGATGACATTGAAACTATTCATCATCAATTTTATATACAAACTAACACCAAACGAAATATATTTCAATTTCAATGTCTATTATCTTATAAAAGTGATGTCGAAGACCCCAAAAAAACAATCCTGTGTTGTTTTTTTTGTATAAAAATACTAAAAAATAGTTCTAAAATATGGTCCTCGGTGTATGTTTTAATAAAAATTGATGCTGAAGACCAAAAATATTGAGCTTTCATGATCAGTTTCCATGATAACCGATGCTAAAAACCAGTCATAAAATTGATTAGGTGTAGGTTATCTTATAAACCAATGAAAAATATTATGAGGATGGGTATCAGTGATAGTTTTATAGAACTGTTGTTAGGAATTTATATTTAACATCACCTTTATAAATGGTCCTTGAAAATAGATACCAAAAACTAAAAAACCCAACATTGAATACTTGTTTTCAAATAGTTCATGTCCTTTCCTAAAGAAAATTTACTTGACGCTTTGGATAAACATTATCATAGTGTCCCATGTCATTGTAATTGTACAATGAAACATTGATAGCTTCTTTAACTCCCTTTCATTCACCCGCAAGATAGCATTTCAATCCACACTTGTAGCACACTCGTTCTCCATTTCAGTATGCAAAAGGGTGTTTCCTTCCACAAGTATCATATGTGGGAAAATTATCCCCTTTTATGTTTCCATAATCCAGTATATCCTCCACCACCCTCTTATTCTATTTTTTTCAATTGAATACATAATAATTAGTGAATTATTTCTCCATCGTGATTTAATATGATATAATATCTTTATATGATGAGCATCATTGTGTGCCAAGTACCCTTCAGAAGAGTTGTTTTAGGTCATCAATGAATTGATAAATATTTCTCATTGGACTACATATATTGTCTACATCAAGAAGTTATAACACTGTAATGTCGGATTCATATATTTTAAAATTTTCATCTTTATTATATCTGAGTCTCAAGAATTACCTTTCTATAACAACTCGTTGTTCACAAGGAATATATTTTTATAAAAAAATATCCTTAAAATCATTCAATTTCATTTCCTCTATTTCTTCCTCCTCTATGTTTTGAATCAACAACCACCATTGATCAGCATATCCAAATAGATGGAACACTTCAATGAACAAATTCTCCCTTTCATAAATTCCCAAAGTGATACATATATTCTCTTTAGAAATAATCCACTTCTCTTTTATTAACGGGTTTGATGCCCCATTAAATAATAGAGGATTTTGTCATATAAAGTGGTCAAACATTGCTCCACCATGTTGTGGATCAATGTGTTCTATAGGGTTAAGGTTGTTGTTCATAACCTGAGCATTCTGTCCCAGTATAGATATAAGTCGCTCGACACGCTTCACAACTCCAAAACCAATATCATTGTCTTTTATAGGAGGGAAATTCCTACATGGTATATGTGCATTCATGCAGTTTCAATTTTTTCTAACAAGAACCATTTCTAAATATTTGAACACTCTAAATTAGGTTATTATTCATAATGTATAATTTGAAACTAGAAAAAAATAACATAAATTTAATTTTTAGGAATATATAACCTCATAATCATTAGCATGGTTTCATTGGGGACATATTTATAATAAATTTTATCATGATGGTTTGAAATGAAAATGTGAATTATCCTATGCATGTCCCATAATAGTATAAAAAAAGGTGCACAATAAGGCTCGTTGTCATGTAACAGGTTACCCCGAGTCAGGCCCAAAACACCTTGTCATATTTGTTACTCCTAGGTACATCGGTGTCAGAACTAAATCAACTTGTAGTATACAAACTGGGATTTATTTTCTAGTAAAATTCACATGATCAAATGAATACCCAAATTCTAGGATTCTCTTATATTATTATCTCCAATTCAAATCTTATGGATTCATTCCCTAATCTACATTCTATAGATATTGTTTCCAAATAATATACTAAAATTCCTCTCATACTGACATTAATGACCCCGAACCTAGATGCCCAAAGATGTTGTCATATATCATTACATAATCATATAAACAAGGAAATATTATATTGAATGACTAAATAGTTTAGTATATTTGGACAACATGATATATAAATGATTTCAACATTACAATAAGAAATGATATAAAACAATGAAATTTCTTTGGAAGCATCAACAACACCAACTTTAACCATACCGTTCAATCATAATAAACATCTTAAAATATGGGGAACAAATATAAAATGAGAAAAGGGTGATCGTCTATTCATTATATGGGTGAGAAATTGAGTTGAATAATAAATAATATGGAATGGTGAATAAATAAAAGTACAGATTCCATTAAAACCTAATCTGGAACATAATTTTCAAGGATTAAAAGATGATTAAATAATGTCATAATAAAACATAACCATGGAATTATACTAGTTGAATAACCTCAGGGACTATCAATTACTAGTTTCACATTGAGGGAATGCAGAATGTGGGATGTCTAAACCATATCATAGAGGCCTTGACCAAGGAAACTAAAAATTATTAAGGCCTCTTCTAAAACTATATCTTATAATGGGAATTCCCTCAACCAAGTATAGGTCTATTTTATCTTATGAGACCTATCTATGAATCAAGGGGATATAACGGGCCCCACACATCACATTCATAGCCTAATTCATTCCTTATATTCATGGAAATAAACATAAAACATGTATACATATGTAATGTGAAAAACATTCCCCAATCTGCAGACATAATCACCCACCATTCTTAGTAATAAGGTGAATGATATCAAATTGGCACATCCACAATCAAACTTATCATAAAAATTTAAATAAAATATGGTGGAATATATACTTAATTATAATTCCTAATTAATTATAATAATCAAAACATCTGTTGAAATAAATGAAAATAATCTTATAATATCACTGACAAATTATTGATAGAAATACACTTTTAATTTAAAAAGAAAAGTTTTTTGGAAAAATATTTTTATAAAACCTGAATTGAACTAACTTATATTTTCATAATGAAATTAATTATTTTATAATATTAATTTTTTTCAGATAATAGATTATAGAGTATAAATGGAAATAGCTATGAATTCGATAACTTCCCTTGATCTGGGACAATTTTTTGGGAAGAATTTCTGAAAGATCTTCTTAAGAAATATAACTCCCCTTAAAAGAAGAATTATGATTATTACACACATATATACAACATTCACACTTAATTTATGAAAATTACCTATGAATATTTAAAAATTTCATTGAGTGAAGTAGTGAATAAGTGTAACAAAAAATAATATTTCGTTTCAAGTAAAAACCATTATTTTATGTATGAATATGTTCTGCAGTTGGTATTAACTTCACTAATAATAATATTTAATCAATTAATTAATTAATCCACAACCTTTTATATAGGTATTGTAACGCCCCGAACCCAGCTACCCAGAGTCGGTGCATTACTTCGTAACATTGGCATGATCACAAAAGATCAAGTCTCGAAAGACCGATTAGTTTAGTAGCCTTGGAAACACTAGATACATTATTAAATGTTACATTACATCATAAAGTGAAAAACTAATAACAAATTCTTCATAGTCCACACTCATATCCTCTTCTGACTATCCCTGTAGGTCATTCATAAAATACTTCTTCACATCCTGGAAAATATTAAAACATTGAAAGGGGTGAGCTCAGATGCTCAGTAAGGATAACAATATTGCGGAAGTTTTCATAGATAAACATAAGCATTTAAGGCAATGTATAACTAAAACAAAAGCCTTTTAAACTTGGACATCAACATAATATAGCAAAAGTAAAAATGAGATAATTCTATTTACTTCTTTACAGGGATATTCTACTGGTCGAATAATCACATGCAATATCAATAACCACTTTCATAATGATGGAATGTATAATGCCAGACATTCTAAAACATTTTGTCAA
This sequence comes from Viscum album, assembly GCA_963277665.1. Taxonomy (NCBI): domain Eukaryota; kingdom Viridiplantae; phylum Streptophyta; class Magnoliopsida; order Santalales; family Viscaceae; genus Viscum; species Viscum album. The sequence goes on from OY728132.1 coordinate 1,347,140,046, forward strand.
GGCCTCGGCCAAGACGTCTAAAATGATTAAGGCCTCTGCCAAAACCATAAATCAAATTGGGAAAGGGCCTCGGCCAATTCCACTTCTAGTTGTCTCATGAGACCTACCGATGCATCAAGGAGCTATAGCGGGCTCCACCCGTCACTTATTAAGTCCAATGCATTCCTCATATGAAAAGGTTTAATCATATCATAAACCATAACATAATTGTATCACATAAAACAGGGATAAAGGAAACATAACATTTCCACATTTCAATCACAAGATATTAATACAACACATTGATCTAATAAATATGCTTTCAAAACAATTTTTAATACCAGAATAAAAGAAAGTTAAAACTTTGTATTTATTTTTCATTAAAAAAAACGTCATGGCTTGTAGAGGAAGCCGAAACTCAAATAATGGTCACGGTGGCGGAGAAGTCGTTGTTACCACATATGTACGGAAAGAAAAACATTCCCTTTTTGTTGTTTAGTAAAACACTTTGTATAAAAAAGATTCCTTTTGAATAAACGTAAAAGTCAAAGGGGTTTATACACCGTATAAAAGAAAGATGTGTATAAAACCACATATGCCTCAATGAAAGGAGATTAAGATGAAGTCCTTAAAAAGATCATTTTTTTAAATGAAGTACATCTATAATGTGAATTCACTATAATTACACATAAATAATGTAAAAATACAAGATAGGACATAATAATATCACGACATAATTTGAAAGTAGGAGATTAACCCAAAGAATAGAAATTGGGTTACGAAGTTCCCTTACCTTGTGTCCGACGTGACTCAACCGTTCTTTAACCTCCTGAATAATAAACTAGAGTTAATATCTACCTTATTAAGAACCATTTTCAATTTCATTATCCTTTTTATATCACTTATTACAATGTTATGAACATTATGTAATTATTTAAGTTAGTAACGGTTGTTTTGTCGATCTTTGATACTTGAGTCAACAATAAACTTCTTATAATTACAAGTTGTTCATGTGGTGAAATATTTATTATATACGGAATTATATTCATGATGTAGTTACCATATATATCATATATATCAATTATATACATTCATTCATAATATTACGTAACATTTAGAGGTAAGAAATGAAATGCACCGTTCATGGAGACGGTAAGCCGTACGTACGCATGAACGCTACTTTCATTTATATTTCGTATTTAATGGAATGAAATCTTAATTATATAAAGGTATAGTATAGTTCCAGTATAATATCATATATAATATCATTTACTCCATCCTTTACACATCCCACATATGGTATTAACGATTCACATCACTTTGAGGGGGCGGTAGTCCGCACTTCCTAAAATGAAAATATCACGTTTTACCCATAATGGGAATCATAAAGTATTCCATAAATGAAAAATACAGAAGCATAAGGAAAACATAAACATATTATATATCATATATAAATATAGTGATATCTTGATGGCCACCTTTGAAGGTGTTATATGAGTGTTGAACAATCATCGTTTCGTGAGGAAGAAATTCGACATCCACAGAAACTGTATGTTCTTTAACCATTAGATGTAGGTCTGTGTAAGTGTAGCTCGAATCCTTTTTATAACAACATATTAGTATATTAAGGATACTTGTGTTATTACAAAAGAAAGGAATGAAAAGAGTTTAAGGGGTTGGAGAAGCAAAATAAAACAAAATAACATAAGAGAAGATATTACCTTAAATTCGGGTAACTCTTTTTGATTTGAGCCAAAGGCTTCCTTGGGAAGCATTCTGCCCAAAGTGAGGCTTCTAGGAGTAAGGGGGAAAGTTGGGAGAGTATTTGGGCAGAGTTTGGCCGAGCCAAATGGCTTCAATGTGTGATGGAGGTGGTAGAGGTGGGGGCCTTTTTTAAGAGGAGAGGAGGGGCACTCTTGGAAAGTAAGGAAATTTTACATTATTATACAATGATTTTCGGATTATAAAGGTCCCACACTTATATAATTCGTGGATAAGGTGATAAGGGTTATAAATCTACCCATACAATAGTCTTTTGACAAGTTTAAGCCTTGGATTGTACATTATCTTTTAATTTTATTAAAATCGTTAAATAATGAGGTCATCGCTGCATCATAATGATGTCATAAATAATTTATTTTATTTAATGTCTAAAAATTAAAAAAAAATACTATGATGTAGGAAATCTTTTTAGATTTCAAATTACTATTTATAGTCAAAAATATGACTTGTATAACCCCATGTAAAAATTGTTTTAGTAAAACATATCATGTTTGTGTCATTTTTTACTTTAACATTAAATAAAAGGTATTTATGTCATTTTCCAACTAAAGTTTCTCCATGGGGTCCCCAAGTTGACCCATGGATTGTCTTGGTCGGCCATGGAACATAAAATGAGAGTAGGACATGTGTCAAGCTCATCTCATATTATTAAAACATTATTTTTCCCTTAAACTACACTAATTACCTCTAATCGCTATTAAAAACTTAAAAGTTATTATTCACCAAAAAATTATTTTAATCTCATTGAACCACATTTTACTTCTTAATGACAACCATGTATGTTGGATTTTTGAAAATAAAATCACAGAAGTGGTAATATTTCATTTAAACGAAAAATCAGTTATTTAACTACCACTTAGTGGTTTCACTATTCATCAAAAATCGAAGTTTTTCAGAACAATGCCAAAATTTCACCCTAAGATATAATTGATATTATGAATTAAAAAATGATGTCTATTTTAAAAAATTCCAAACATATAAGTTGCATTAATTAATTTTATAATTAATTCCCGCTGTCACAACAAATAGCGTGTTTTTAAGAAACAATTTATATCAAAAGATTGGCAATTGTTTATGTCTAATTTCAATGTTAAATTAATTCTAATGACCACCATTGGATAAAATGGTAAAAATATATTCCAATTATACTTTAAAACCAGTAAATAGTATAATTTATCACTATAAATTATTTTTATTAAAAAATTTGTTTTTAAGTATTTTTCACTATTCATAAAAAATTAGAAGTTCTTAGAAAAATACCAAAAATTCAACATAGGGTAATTTCGATATTCCGAATCCAAAAATGAAGTCCATTTTGATAAATAAAATTTATCAAATTTCAAAAAGTAGGTATTACTATTCACAACGGCTAGTTTAATTAGTTGTGGTGTGTGTTAGAGCTCGAAGTTGCGTACGACACACGCTAATGCATTATTCGAAGGGAAACGTACTGTGGAAGCTTGGGGTGTTACATTCTCCCCTACATCAAATAATTGCATCCTTGCAATTTCTAGGGTATTACTGCATAAAAAGACTTGGGTGGTTCTTTATCATAAGTTCCTCAGGTTCCCACATTGCCTCTTCCATTTTATGATTTCTCCACAAAACCTTTACCAGACGAGTCGTCCGGTTTCTCAGCACCTGCTCCCTCACATCAAGAATTCTGATGGGCTCTTCGCAATAAGATAGATCGGGTTCCAGTTCTAATTACTCATAAGTAAGTACATGTGTTGGGTCTGGCATGTATTTTCTTAATAGCGATATGTGGAAAAATCGTGAACTTTGGAGAGATTTGGCGGCATCGCCAAACGATAAGCTACAGCCCCAATACGATCTAGAATTTCGAAAGGTCCGATGTACCTGGGACTCAACTTACCCTTCTTACCAAAACGTATAACTCCCTTCCATGGAGATACCTTTAGGAAAACATGATCTCCCACCTGAAATTCCAAAACCATTCTTCTGTTGTCGGCATAGCTCTTCTGCCTACTTTGAGCTGCTTTGATGTGGTTTTGGATTACCTTCACCCTTTCCATTGTTTCTTCCACCAGTTCTGGTCCCACAAGCTTTATTTTACCAACATCATCACAACAGGTTGGTGTACGACATCTCTTTCCATATAACGCTTCATAAGGTGCCATCTGAATTCTTGAATGGGAGCTTTTTTATAGGAAAATTCTACCAGTGGTAAATATTGATCCCACCTTCCCTGAAAGTCAAGAGAGCATGATCTCAACATGTCTTCTAAGGTTTGAATAGTCTGTTCTGATTGTCCATCTGTTTGAGGGTGATAGGTAGTTCTCAAATGAAGTTCTGTATCCAAGGCCTTTTGAAGACTTTTCCATAATCTTGAAGTAAAACTAGGATCACGATCATAAACAATCGATAGGGGTACTCCATGAAATCTTACAACTTCGTTAATATATAGTCTTGCTAGACGTTCAAGTGGTAGATCCTCCCGTATATCCAGAAAATGTGCTGACTTAGTAAGACGATCAACAATGACCCATATTGCATCATTCCTTCTAGGAGTCTTTGGTAGTCCCATGACAAAGTCCATCATAATATTATCCCATTTCCACTTAGGTATGGGAAGAGGTTGCAATACTCCACCAGGATGTTTCCTTCCAGCTTTCACTTGTTGACAAACCATACACCTCGACACAAAATCAGCAATCTCCCTCTTCATATTGTCCCACAAAAAATGTTCCTTCAAATCTCTATACATTTTGGTGCTCCAAGGGTGTATAGAGAAATTGGAACTATGAGCATCATCCAACAATTCCCTTTTTAGATCAGGTATATCGGGAACACAAAGTCTCTTCCTGAATTTCAAAATTCCATCCTTATACACAAAGTCCCTCAATCTTCCATCATTCGCATCTTTAATCTTCTTCTGAAATTCTTCATCATCGGTCTGAGAACTCTTAATCCTTTCTAGTAATGATGGTTTGGAAACCATTTGAAAAATAATTGATGTTTCACCTTCCCTAGTTATTCCCATGTCCATCTTCACTAGATCCATGAAAATTGAATCCCTTTCAATTCTCATCACATTCAAAACTCCATGGTCTTTTTTGCTCAAATAATCTGCCACCTTTTTTGCCTTCCCCGAGTGGTAATGTATCGTGCAATCATAATCCTTGAGTAGTTCAAGCCATCGCCTTTGCCTCATGTTGAGTTCTTTTTGTGAGAAAATATACTTTAAACTCTTGTGATGAGTATAAATATCACATTTTTCACCATAGAGGTAATGTCTCCATATCTTTAAAGCAAAGATCACAGCTGCTAACTCAAGATCATGAGTAGGATAGTTTTGCTCATTAATTTTTAGCTGTAGTGATGCATAGGCAATAACCTTATCATTCTGCATAAAGACACAACCAATTCCTTTCTTCGATGCATCACTATAAATAAAAAACCCATCATTCCCCGATGGTAGAGTCAATACAGCGGCGTTGACTAATATTCTCTTCAGTTCTTCAAAAAATTCTTCACACTCTTTTGTCCAGACAAATTTAATCCCTTTACGTGTGAGCTTTGTCAATGGGTTAGCCAATCTGGAAAAATTCTGGACAAAACGTCGATAATAACCTGCTAAACCAATAAAACTACGTACCTCAGTTATACATGTCGGTGCTGGCCATTCCTGGATTTCCTTGGTTTTAAAAGGATCAACGGAAATTCCATCCTTAGAGACAATATGGCCAAGAAAAGAAATCTTCTGAAGCCAGAATTCACACATGCTAAATTTCCCATATAATTCATGTCTTCTAAGAGTCTTCAGGATAATGCGTAAGTGATTTTCATGATCTTCGTGGCTTTTGGAGTATACCAAGATATCATCAATAAATACCACTACAAAGTCATCAAGATATTCCTTGAAAACTCTATTCATTAGATCCATGAATACAGAGGGTGCATTAGTCAATCCAAAAGGCATTACTGTAAACTCGTAATGCTCGTACCTTGTTCGAAATGCTGTCTTTGGAACGTCTTCCTTATTCACACACAACTGATGGTATCCAGACCAAAGGTCAATCTTTAAAAAGTATTGATCTCCATGCAGTTGGTCAAACAAATCATCAATGAGAGGTAGGGGATACTTGTTCTTTATTGTTATAGCATTGATCTCCCTATAGTCGATGCACAACCTCATAGATCCATCTTTCTTCTTAACAAAAAGAACAGGGGCTCCCCAAGGAGAAACACTAGGGAGAATAAATCCCTTATTACTCAATTCCTCTAGTTGTTTCTTTAGTTCAACTAATTCCACAGTGGCAATTCTATAAGGGGTCTTCGATATGGGTCTTGATCTAGGAATTAAATCAATGGAAAACTCAACTTCTCGTTCTGGAGGATGTCCAGGTAAATCTTATAGAAACACATCAACATATTCTTTCACAATAGTTACATCCTCTATTTGAATATTCATTTCCTCACCCTCATTAATTTCCTTCTCTTCCACCCCAATAATTGAATTTAGTTGAGCTACTGGGGGTGGATCTAAATAAGAATTATGTGGCGACGATTCTGCTCTAAAGATAAGGTGTTCCTTATCATCATCATCACGAATCGTAACCTCTTTCCTCTTACAATAAATTTTTGCATCATGGTCCGAAAGCCAATCCATACCGAGGATTATATCATGTTCAATCATGGGTATGACGATGAGATCAGCAGGTAAAGAACATTTAGGTTCTCTAATGGGAACTAATCGACAAAAATTTGTTGCAACAATACTACCCTTAGGGGTTTTGACCAACAACTCCCTTGTTAAATCAAATTGGAAATATCTAATTTTCTTAGCAAACTGGGAAGATATGAAACAATGCGATGATCCAGAATCAAATAATGCATTTTCTAAACTTGAGGAAACCATTAAATTACCTGCCACCACGTCTTTAGGATCTTCCACCTCAGTAGTAGTGATTGCATAAGCCTGACCCTGATCCCTTGGCCTCTTCTGAGGTAAGTTCCCCTGACGCTTAGGACATTCATTTTCATAATGTCCATTCTCCCTACAATTATAGCATTCCACATTGACAATCGATATCTTTCCCTTGCATTCATGAGCTTGGTGGCCTTTTTCACCACACATGTAACATACTCCTTTTCCTTTTAGACAGGCACCGGGGTGCTTCCTACCACAATTATCACAGGGTGGAAATTCATTTCTACCCTTCTTCCCTGTTTCCTTATTTCCTTTCCCAGAGTTTTCAGCAGATCTCTTCTTATCTTTCTTTGATTTAAAGTCATAAGACTTAGATAATTCCTTTTCCGTCTTGATAGCACACGAGACAATACCTTCGTATGAAGAGATGGTTTGTTATACTAAAGCTCGATGGAGAAATGGTTTTAACCCATCAAAGAAAAGATCATTCTTACATCTTGGGTTACGTATATAATCTGCAGCATACCTTTCTAACCTTGTAAAGTTGGCCTCATACTTTGCGACATTCTCATCCTCCTTTTGTCTCAGACTCAGAAATTGCCTTTCCATATCCGCTGGATGGTCTCGAGGAAAGTACATTTCTAAGAACAGCTCTTTGAACTCCTTCCATTCCATGTTTGTTAATTCGTCATCTTCCTTTGTGTTTTGAATTACTGACCACCATTGATCGGCATCTCCAGTGAGGTGGTAAACTACCATGACAACTTTCTCCCTTTCACTACCCCCCAAGGCATGGAATATTTTCTCTAATGAATTTATCCATTGCTCAGCTACTATAGGATTTGTACTCCCATTGAAGGTTGGTGGTTGTTGCCTCATGAAACGGTCTAGCATTGATCCTCCACGTTGCGGATCAGGGTGCTCCATATGAGTTAGGTTATTATTCATAACCTACGTGAGTTGTCCCAGTACGGTGAGAAGCTGATCAGCACCAGTTGTATCACTAGCTCCACCATAATTATCTTGAGCAGGAGGGCAATCCCTACACGGAGTGCGTGCATTGATACAGTTTCCATTCCTTCCACTAGGAACCATTTCTAATCAATGGCATAAACTAGATTAGTTTATGAAATAAAATACATAATTCCATATTTTCAAAATACTTTACATAAATTGAACTATTTATGGATATAATCCATAATCATAAAAAAGAAATGTTTCCATTGAAGAATTATATACTCATAACCCTTCATAGTGGTTTGTAAAGAAAATGAGAATTATCCTAAGCATCTCCCCCGGGAGTGTCGTAACCAAGAGTGCAGCAAGGCCGGTTGTCGTGCACCAGTTCCCGTTCGAGTCTAGCTCAAAGCGATGTTTTCGGGTTTTACCCCTAGGTACATCTGTCCCAGAGCCGCCTCTACCTTCTCGTATCCAAACAGGGATGTATTGCTCGGAAAACTCACAAAATCTCTATAATACCAAAATTCTAGGAAGCTTTTCTATACTAATCCTCAAAGTCTATCTTCGGGCTATGTGCACTAATCAGAGTTTATCTAAATCTAGCTTCCAAGGTTAGTACTAAACTGCCTCTGATACCAACTGTAACGCCCCCGAACCCAGCTACCCAGAGTCAGTGCATTACTTCGTAACATTGGCATGATCACAAAAGATCAAGTCTTGAAATACCGATTAGTTTAGTAGCCTTGGAAACACTAGATACATTAGTAAATGTTACATTACATCATAAAGTGAAAAACTAATAACAAAGTCTTCATAGTCCACACTCATATCCTCTTTTGACTATCCCTGTAGGTCATTCATAAAATAATTCTTCACATCCTGGAAAATATTAAAACATTGAAAGGGGTGAGCTCATATGCTCAGTAAGGATAACAATATTGCGGAAGCTTTCATAAATAAACATAAGCATTTAAGGCAATGTATAACTAAAACAAAATCCTTTTAAACATGAACATCAACATAATATGGAAAAAGTAAAAATGAGAAAATGCCATTTACTTTTTCATAGGGATATTCTACTGGTCGAATAATCACAAGAAATATCAATAACCACTTTCATAATGATGGAATGTATAATTCCAGACATTCTGAAACATTTTGTCAAGGCCTCGTCCAAGACGTCTAAAATGATTAAGGCCTCGTCCAAAACCATAAATAAAATTGGGAAAGGGCCTCGGCCAATTCCACGTCTAGCTGTCTCATGAGACCTACCCATGCATCGAGGAGCTATAGCGGGCTCCACCCGTCACTTATTAATTCCAATGCATTCCTCATATGAATAGGTTTAAACATATCATAAACCATAACATAATCGTATCACATAAAACATGGATAAAGGAAACATAACATTTCCACATTTCAATCACAAGATATCAATACAACACATTGATATAATAAAAATGATTTCAAAACCATTTTCAATAACAGAATAAAAGAAAGTTAAAACTTTGTATTTATTTTTCATTAAAATAAACGTGATGGCTTGTAGAGGAAGCCGAAACTCAAATAATGGTCACGGTGGCGGAGAATTCGTTGTCGCCGCATATGTACGGAAATAAAAACATTCCCTTTTTGTCGTTTAGTAAAACACTTCGTATAAAAAATATTCCTTTTGAATAAACGTAAAAGTCAAAGGGGTTTATACACCGTATAAAAGAAAGTTGTGTATAAAACCAAATATGCCTCAATGAAAGGAGATTGATATGAAGTCCTTAAAAAGTTAATTTTTTTAAATGAAGTACATATATAATGTCTATTCACTATAAGTACACATAAATAATGTAAAAATACAATATAGGACATAATAATATCATGGCATAATTTGAAAGTAGGAGATTAACCCAAAGAATAGAAATTGGGTTAAGAAGATCCCTTACCTTGTGTCCGACATGACTCAACCGTTTTTTAACCTCCTGAATAATAAACTAGAGTTAATATCTACACTATTAAGAACCATTTTCAATTTCATTATCCTTTTTATATCACTTATTAAAATGTTATGAACATTATGTAATTATTTAAGTTAATAACGGTCGTTTTGTCGATCTTTGGTACTTGAGTCAACAATAAACTTCTTATAATTACAAGTTGTTCATGTGGTGAAATATCCATTATATCCAGAATTATATTCATGATGTAGTTACCATATATATCATATATATCCAGTATATACATTCATTCATAATATTACGTAACATTTAGAGGTAATAAATGAAATGCACCGTTCATGGAGACGGTAAGTTGTACGTACGCATGAACGCTACTTTCATTTCTATTTCATATTTAATGGAATGAAATCATAATTATATAAAGTTATAGTATAGTTCCAGTATAATATCATATATAATATCATTTACTCCATCCTTTACACATCCCACATATGGTATTAACGATTCAAATCACTTTGAGGGGGCGGTAGTCCGCACTTCCTAAAATGAAAATATCGCGTTTTACCCATAATGGAAATCATAAAGTATTCCATAAATGAGAAATACAGAAGCATAAGAAAAACATAAAAATATTATATATCATATATAAATATAGTGACATCTTAATGGCCACCTTTGAAGGTGTTATATGAGTGTTGAACAATCATGGTTTCGTGAGGCAGAAATTCGACATCCACAGAAACCATATGTTCTTTAACAATTAGATGTAGGTGTGTGTAAGTGTAGCTCGAATAATTTTTATAACAACATCCTAGTATATTGAGGATAATTTTGTTGTTACAAAATAAAGGAATAAAAAGAGTTTAAGGGGTTGGAGAAGCAAAATAAAACAAAATAACATAAGAGAAGATATTACCTTAAAACCGGGTAACTCTTTTTGATTTGAGCCAAAGGCTTCCTTGGGAAGAATTCTGCCCAAAGTGAGGTTTCTTGGAGTAAGGGGGGAAAGTTGGTAGAGTATTCGGGCAGAGGTTGGCTGAGCCAAATGGCTTGAAAGTGTGAAGGAGGTGGTAGAGGTGGGGGCCTTTTATAAGAGGAGAGGAGGGGCACTCTTGGAAAGTAAGGAACTTTTACATTATTATACAATGCTTTTCGGATTCTAATGGTCCCACACTTATATAATTCTTGGATAAGGTGATAAGGGTTCGAAATATACCCATCCAATAGTATTTGGACAAGTGTAAGCCTTGGATTTTACATTATCTTTTAATTTTGTTAAAATCGTTAAATAATGAGGTCATCGCTACATCATAATGATGTCATAAATACTTTAATTTATTTAATGTCTAAAAAATATAAAAAAATACTATGATGTAGGAAATCTTTAGGGATTTCCAATGACTATTTATAGTCAAACATATGACTTGTATAACCCCATGTAAAAATTGTTTTAGTAAAACATTTCATGTTTGTTTCATTTTTTACATTAACATTAAATAAAAGGTATTTATGTCATTTTCCAACTAAAGTGGCTCCATGGGGTCCCCAAGTTGACCCATGGATTGTCTTGGTCGGCCATGGCACATCCAATGAGGGTAGGATATGTTTCAAGCTCATCTCATATTACTAAAACATTATTTTTACCTTAAACTACACTAATTACCTCTAATCGCGATTAAGAACTTAAAAGTTACTATTCACAAAAAAATTATTTTAATCTCATTGAACCACATTTTACTTCTTAATGACAACCATGTATGTCGGATTTTTGAAAATCAAATCACAGAAGTGGTAATATTTCATTTAAACGAAAAATCAGTTATTTAACTACCACTTAGTGGTTTCACTATTAATCAAAAATTGAAGTTTTTCAGAACAATGCCAAAATTTCACCCTAAACTATAATTGATATTCTGAATTAAAAAATTATGTCTTTTTTAAAAAATTACAAACATATGAGTTTCATTAATTAATTTTATAATTAATTCCCGTTGTCACAACAAATAGCGTGTTTTTAAGAAACAATTTATATCAAAAGATTGGCAATTGTTTATGTCTAATTTCAATGTTAAATTAATTCTAATGAACACCATTGGATAAAATGGTAAAAATATATTACAATTATACTTTAAAACCACTAAATAGTATAATTTATCACTATAAATTATTTTGATTAAAAAAGTTGTTTTTAAGTATTTTTCACTATTAATAAAAAATTAGAAGTTCTTAGAAAAATACCAAAAATTCAACATAGGCTAATTTCGATATTCCGAATCCAAAAATGAAGTCCATTTTGATAAATAAAATTTATCTAATTTCAAAAAGTAGGTATTACTATTCACAACGGCTAGTGTAATTAGTTGTGGTGTGTGTTAGAGCTCGAGGTTGCGTACAACACACGCTATTGCATTATTCGAAGGGAAACATACCGTGGAAGCTTGGGGTGTTACATGTATTATATTTTTTATAATGTTATTATGTTCAATTATGTATTCTTTGATGTTTTATATGACATAATTTTATTGCCCTGGAGGATTCTTTTCCATTGTTTTCATGACCGGTTCTACTTCTATATGAGAATGGAAGTTCATCTGAAAATTATATAATTAACTAGAACTGAATATATATGATGATGATGAACATAAAAAAGCATAAATGTTAATATAATTAATTCATTTATATGGTTTGGGAATTATATATCAAATAATATAGTAGTGATTATCGTTTAAATTATTTCGACGGTATTTTGATAATCACAAACAAGTTTTGTCGTAAGAATTTGAATTATTTATATATACCAGTTTCATTACATTAATTGAGAAATAATACATATTTTATAATATTTTTAAAAAATAAAAATTGTCTACTGACCCGTCTTGAGGTATAAATTGATGAATGAAGGTTCATCGTCCATGAAGGTTGTGAATCAGCACTTCACAAACGTTGATTTCATTTTTAAAATAGAGTTTAAAAAATTGATGATGGATCTTTAATTAAAATGATGTAATTCTAGTATATAGATTATACTGTATTAATCATGATAACTTTTATAGTAGAGTTCAGGATATTATAATAAAATAATGAACTAGAAAAGAAAATAAATGTACAATGAAGAGGATTTTACCTGTTGAATACTCCTCATTGAGAATATCCTTATGGAATAGGTTTTGGGTCTTTTGGAGAAAAGAAGAGCTCTTGGATGCTGGGGGAGACCTGGAAATAGTATTCTGGTAAAATTATTCTATAAATCAGGGATTAGATTACTGATGAGAAGATGTGGTGGGGGTGGTTTTTATTGTAGAGGAGTTGTGAGATTTCTCAATATTTTATTGATTATTTTAATTTTTTTCTCAGGAAAAGATATAAATTTTTATTATTATAAAAATATACAGTAATATGTGAATGTGAGTTTGAACTAATGGTTCCCACGTCATCTATTCATTATAAATGACTAAAAAAATTTATATTTTACATTTCTTGTAAATTATCGTATTTTACATTTCCCAAAAAAATCAATTATTTTAGAAAATCCCAAAATTTCACCCTAACAAATCATTAATGAGTAATATTCAAAAATGAACTCCAATTTTGTAAATAATTTTCGAAATAAGGGAAATTTAATATTTAATTAAAATCATTATTTACTCAGAAATACTGTTTTTATTACTATAACGAATTTTATGAAACCCTAAAAATGAAGTAAGGTCTAATTAAATTATAATAAAATAATAAAACAAAAAAATATCAATTTATAAATACTTTATATAAATTAATTTTCTTTTAAATCAATTTATATTTTTTAAATAATTATAATTAAATATATTCCAACACTTATTTATTAATTGTTAAAGTATTCACTTACTTATACCATTATATCATACTTTAATTTATAAGATGCCTACGTTTTATTTATACATTCTTGAGTGAGGTAACTATTCATTTGGATAATTTACTATCCATAGGGGACATATTTCTTTTCTTATGTGTACATTACTATTAATAAGGGTCATGTTATTGTTCACAAAAAATGTAAGATGAACCTATTAGACTCTAAATATCTTATTGATCAAAACTGTGTATGTCCATTTTCCAAAACTCAAAGCGCATAAGTGGAAAAATGATGTATAATAGCTAAGTTATAACTAACTACTATAAATAAAAATTGTTGTTTTGTAGAGAATCCGTGATTCATACATTTAAATATTTATTATATTTATGTTTAAATCCTTGGGGTGTTACCAAAACGATTTTTCTATTCTACTAAATGAAATTAGAATGAGGGGTTCTTACTGATGATCAAAACCTCCTGGGATCTTGTTGTGAGAGGTACTTCCTTACATGGGATGATGAATCATCTTCAACACTTGAGGAAATTCATACATGGATGGATCTATATAACTAGTAATAATGACAACATTATGAGAAATATTATTTGGTATATCCATATAATAGAGGAAAATATCATTGAAAAGGGAAGTCTCTGATTCGAATGGGTCTTAGAGAGATGCAAGACCTTCTCTCTCTAAAAACCCATCGGCGATATATGTTTTGTGATATAATTTCATGATCTAAAATTTGATGGATGCTTCCTTTCTAGTGCTAGGGAAATTCGAGTCCCACTGCTTCCAAGAGAGGAAGCATTAAAATGAGCGATCTATTACCAGTTCACAAAAGGATTTTATCCTTCTTGAAGAGTCTACTTCATGCACAATGCAGGGGAAACCAAGAGGAATCTCTTTCCTTAAAGCACTTAAATGTACAAAATTTTCCACTTCAACTCATTTGAAGCCACCTTTTTGTAGGAAGTTGGATGATGGCCACTTCCTTAGTGAAGACGATCCTTAAGCTCTTCAAAAATGGATGAAGATGTGTAGGTATTCAGTTATGGGTCACACTTCTTACAACAAAGGTGATAAACCTTGGCAACTTTTTAATTTTAAATTATGTATCACACACTACTGGGGTTTCATTGATTGGAAATTAATTCCAATTGTCCATGGCTATTTTCACATTTTACTAAACATACAGGAACATCTTAATCGAGTTTGGAAATTAGGAAACAAACAACATAAACCTGGTCTTCTTTGAATTTCAAAATGGGATATGACCTTTAATCCAGACACTCGCAGAAACACAATGGGAATCATTTGGATCCGGCTGCATGGACACAATTCGTTCTATTGGAACCCAAAGATTATTAATGACATAGAATCATGTATATACACCCCTATAAAGATAGACCAATATACTCTTAATGCAGAAATAGGATTTTTTGCAAGAATCATAGAAGAAATAAACCTTTAATCCAAATTTCTGAGTGATTTCCACATTAATTCCAAGGATCAAATAATAGAAGTGAGAATTGAATATGAACGTAATCTGCCTTTTTGTGAGTTTTCAACATAGTTGGGCCCTCTATATTGAACTGTATGGTATTTAAAACCGAGGATATCCACACACAAGGTATTGAGTGGACTGAGATTAGAAGTAAAAGGGGAAAGATTATCACTATTGACAAAACCGATACCATAAATGATAAAATGAAACATGGGTTATGAAAAAATCATACCTAAATCATTTATGAGATACCTCAGGTATCACATGGGATGAATTGGTTGAAATGGAAGAAAATAATAGTATAGAATATAACATTTTAAAATATATCCAAAAACTGGTTATGAATGTTATAAAATCTGTGAAACTCATGGAAAAAACTGTAACACATACTACCATAGATGATATTTCAGTTCCTTCCCCCCATCATAGTGAATCCAGTACTAATATTTTGATGAAAAATGTTGTCCCTTAATTAAGTGCCGGTCCACATTAGGTGGGCCTTACATTTATTCTAGAAAAGCATAGTTTACAAATACCTTTGGAGATGGAATGTTCTAGACATTTTCCAGAGACCTCACACTTGGTCATGGATTAAATGTTTTTGGGGTGTTAATTTGGATATCCCCCTAGGAATTCATAGGTATGTCCTCTTATTCAGCTGATATTGATCTGGAAAAAGGAAAGGTAGGTGGCAGTGCTGCACCATCTTTGGATCCGGCTCAACAGATGAAATTCCACATGGATTCAACAAATTCTACTACTATGGTTGTGGGGAACTCTGCTCCAGACTGCTTTGTAGAGGGTCTTGATTCCATGGACCTGGACCCCAGTAAAGGAGGACATAAATCCAACACTTTGGATAGATTCCCAAAAAACCATCTCTGGACAGCAGGTAATGATACCTTTTGAGCAAAATAAATGCACAGAAACTTTTTTCTCTGAGAAGATTGTGAAGAACCACACTGGGTGCATCTCTAACTATGGTTCGATCATAAAGACGCAAACAATTGCTCATTTAGAAACACAATCAAATACCCATGACCTGATTTCAGGTACCTATATTAATATTCTTAATCATATTTTCTCTACTAACATTAATTTAAATGTTGTTAGCCCTGGGGAAAATAGTGTTATTGAGTCATCAATTGATATTAACATATTACAAGATGTTTCCTTATATGTTCAGGCTACTAGTTACAATGTAAAGGCACTATTGGATAGAAAGGGCTTAAATCAATCCCCATGTTGACTAAATATATTATAAGATCAACTAGAAATAAAGGGTCGAATGGTAATAAAAAAAGGAGTTCTAACTCTAAACACAAGTTTAAATGGAGATATTATATTGGAATTATCATGGTATTTCAAATCTTGAGAGGTTAATTATTTTAAATCACATGGTCAATATTCATAAGCCCTTAGTTTTTGTTATTAATGATCCTAAGATCTTTTTCCACTGATTTAGTTCATTTCTGTCATTTTCGTTACACTTTTAAAGGTTCTTGTCAGAGTACCACTAATCTGGATACTCTTTGGATTTTTTCTCTCTCATTTGTGTCAAATGTTAATGTCTATCACATTGCTGATCAATGCTTCACCTGCAATATTGTGATTGATTATACTAATCCCTTTTGTTCCTTTATTTATTCTAAGAATAGATATCAGGATCTGAGGACTCTTTAGAATGACCTAAATTTCTTAAACTCTTGTATTAATTTTCTTTGGCTTGTCATTGGGGACTGTAATACTATTCTCTAATCAAGTTAAAAACTTGGTCCTCTTCACTCAACTCTATCTATGAGGGAATTTAAGCCTACTATTGAAAAAAATGGTCTAACTGAAATTACTCTCCCTGGAGATAAATAAAAATTGTATCGAAGTCATTATAATAGAACTGTTGCGAGAAATCTAGATAGTGCCATCAAAAATGATCATGCTTCAGATAATTGGGACACCATCTACAGCGTCAACCTACCAAAAAATCCAATCTGACCACCACACTATCTTGGTCACCAACTCTCAAAATTCTATAATAACTCATCTCTCATTTAGATTCAACAATTCTTATTTCTCAGATATTGAGTTTTGTAACCTCATTAATCAATTTTGGTCTTTTATGACTTCAACCAACGATGCCTTTTCTTGTTCTCTTAAATTAAAACTTCTTATGAAAAAGATTAAAAATTGTTGCAGTGTGAAATCCAAACAAGTTGATAGTGACATCCTACTTCATGAGAATGAACTTCCCCAAATTCAAAACAGCAACACTCATTTTGATATTTCATTGTATCATAACCATGCATTTAACATTACTGTGAAACCCAATTATCTTATCAATATAAAAGATAACACTCTTCAGAAATATCTCAAAAACAAATGGTTAACTAATGGTGATAGAAATGACAAATACTACAATTCTTTATAGAAATCCAGAAATCTTGTAGGCCTCTTGCTTCCCTCAAAGATGGATAAAACCTCTTGGATAATGAGGAAGACATTGCTATTCATGTTTTCTCTTACATTGATTCCTTATTCAACGGCCCTGCCATTATCAAATATCCCATTCATGATGTTATTCCAAACATTGTCCCTGATGTTGATAATACTTTCCTCGTTTCTTTTCCTCTTGATCATGAAATCAGAGACATTATCTTTATCCTGAACCCTAACAGTGCCCCAGGTCCGTATGGTTTTAATTATGGATTATACTGAAATTATTGGGATCTCATCCAATTTGATGTTTGCAAGCTTGTTATGAAATTTTTCTCTTGTGGGTTCCTACCACATAGGTTGAATGGATAATTCCTTACTTTGATCCCCATGGTTGATAATGCCTATGAAATTCACCTCTTTAGACCCATATCCCTTATCAACACTCTCTATAAAATCATCACCAAATTGATTGTGAATAGACTCACCTCATTTATAGATAAAATTATCTCTTGGAATCAATTTGGGTTTGTCAAGGGTTGATCAATCAAATACTCTATTTGTCTCGCCTCTGAATGCACTAACACATTGAATAATAAAACCAGGGTGGTAATATTGCAATTCAACATGACATATGAAAAGCATTTGATACAATTGATTGGGAATTCTTCTTCAATGTTCTTCATGGATTTGGATTTAATAATCACTTAGTTTCTAGAATCAAAAACCATTTTTGCTCAACCATATTCCCATTATGATAAATGGCTCTCCCAGAGGTTACTTCAATAGCACCAAAGGTGTCAGGCATGGTGATCATCTATTTTCAATCCTTTTTTCTATCACAGAAGACTATTTAAGTCATCTGATCACCCATTTGGTTGACCAAAATAAACATAAACATATTCATGCTTACATAAATGTGAATTCTCACACTCACCTCCTTTATACTGATGAGACAATTTTGTTTCTTAAGGGTGTTATGAATAATATTAGAACTATAAAATCTACTTGCAGTCATTATGAAGATGCCTCAGTTCAAATCATTGGTTGTAGAAAATCCTCCATCTATTTTTGAAAAAACATTCCCACTAGTAGGGAAAATGTGATCACCAATGGTCATTTAATTAAAGAGGGGAAAAATTCCCTTCACTTATCGTGGGGTTCCCATATTCTGGGGCATACCCAAATCTTTCTAATTTTCAAGTATTGTTGACCAAATTCTTAGTCATCTTTTTGTTTGGAAATGTAAATCCCTTTCCATGGCAGGTTGAGTATGTCTTTTCAAATCAGTCATTCTCTCTAAATTGGTCTACACTATGATGGTATACAGGAGACCGACTAGTCTTACCAAAAAATGAATGTTCTTATTAAAAACATTGTTTGGATCAGAAACCCCATGGATAGAAAGATTTTTATTATCCCCTAGGCTACTTTCTGTAAGCCTTTAGACAAGGGTATTATTGGTATTAAAAACTTAAAACACTTTAATGAGGCCCTTCAAGCCAGAATCACCAAGAACCTAATTCAAAATGACACCACTTCGAATGATTTCATTAAAAATAGGGTCCTAAATAGATATAGGGGAGGTATTAAGGGATACTTGAACTCTTCCATTTGGACCTCTATCAAAAATATGTATTCCAACATTTTGACTAATGTTATATGGATGGTCACTAGAAACTCCTCCATGAAATTCTGGC
This sequence comes from Viscum album, assembly GCA_963277665.1. NCBI lineage: Eukaryota > Viridiplantae > Streptophyta > Magnoliopsida > Santalales > Viscaceae > Viscum > Viscum album. The sequence continues at coordinate 1,347,159,077 of OY728132.1, forward strand.
TGGATAACCGGACTTGGACTCCTCTAATTACATTAATTCATAATGATCACCTACCTAAAATACTAAAAAAACTATGAAAAATGTTCTCAACACTCATTTTGATACTCTTCCTAAAAATGTATTTCAAATTATTGATAATTACCATTTAGCTATCTTGGAGGATTTTCTAACTTGGGAACCTACTCACAATGGTTTGCTAAATTAAATATTCTTCTACAACCACACCTTTAATAACTCTGAAATGACATTAGGTGTATTAAATGCTTCGATAAGTCTTGGATTAAGTTCTCAAGACTCACTCTTATCTAGCATATTTCATATAATAGAGTTAGAACAGATTCTTGTCTGAAAATTTTTGGTATATAACATTGTTCTAAATGTAATCTCTGTAATCAACATTGAGAAGATATAAACATTTATTCTCATCTTGTGATACTACCACTACTATTTGGAGTTATATTTTTGACCTCATTGATTGCAGATGGTATATTCTGGAATCTATCAATTCTTAACTAAAATGCTATGTGGAACTGGAAAGATCCCAACAAATCCAAAACATATTTCTCACTGGGGTTTCAGAGCTTCTTCAACTAATCTGGTATATTAGAAATGCTATTTCCCACAAAAATTTCTCTTTAAACATCAGTTCTTATAAAAGGTATATTATCATTGCTTTCTGTAAAGCTGCGTTAATTCAGAAAGGGTGATGTGACAACTCGGTGGGTAACTTTATAATTCTATGATGTCATCGTATCGCTTTCAACTTCAGCCAGCCGAGACACACTCTTGACATTTTATATATACCCCTTATCCGCTGGTGGATTAAGATCATTGTGGATGGCACCTCCAAGGGAAATATAGGACCTGTAGGGTGTGGAGCCATCTATAGGAATCATCTTGGTCGCATCATTTGGTGTTTTTATGGAGTATGTGGTATTGGAAACTCTTTGGAATATAAAATACTGAGTGTGATTCATGTAGTCTCCTTTTCCATACACCGCTATTGGAAATAATTATGGATTGAAAGTGATTCTACAACTGTGGTGCAAAGACATTTGTAATGGAATGAATCACCTAGCATGGTCGCTTACTATGCATTGGATGAATTGTCTGTTTTCTCTACATGACATCAATTTCATTGCAACCCATACCTATTGTGAGGCAAATATGGTTGCTGATTGTCTTGCAAATAAAGGAGTTTCTCCAGACATCACTTGGCTGGAGGATCTTTCGGACAACCTTACTCCACTTCATGTCAATGATTGTAATATGATCCCATCTTTTAGACTCTTGTATGCTTTTATTTTTAATAAATATTTCTTTGGTCTTTTGACCAAGGCTCCACCCCATTTGAAAAAAAAATCATTGAAAATTGGGATGATAAAAATTTTACTCTAATGGTGGAGGAACATATCATTCATGTAGAGAAATTATTGGCCTTTTAGAGATCATGTTGTAAGAATTCTCGAGCCATGTGTCTTATAGAAGGAGACATAAATATAACTTATTTTTAGTCATTCATGAAGGAGAAAATGGTGAGTAAGAAGATAAACCATATTCAAAAAGATGACTCGTATTATTTGGATGAGGAAGTGGTTGGGAATATGGATTTTTAACATTTTGAAAATCTCATTTCTAGATTGAATATATCCAATGGTTTCAATTCAAACACTCAGGATACAGATCATCTCTTCATGAATTGTATCCATATTTTGGTGAATGTCAAAGAAAATGGAATTATTATTGATTTGTTGTGAGGATGAGATTAATAATATAGTGTTCAATATGAATAAATAATGTTACCCCAATTCTAATGGATTTCTTGAATATTTCCTCATTGAGGTATAGAAAATTATAGAATCCTATGTTAGGGAGGCCATTCAGGATTTCTTTAGAAGTGTTCCTCTATCCATGGATGCATGTACCTCCACGATTGTTCTCATTCCAAAAGTGAAAAACCCCTCAGCCTCCAACCAATGTAGAATTTTTTTTAACATTTCTTACTTTTATTTACCTCAGTTATTAATAGAAATCATGTATTTTCATCCAAAAAATTATCTCATAATAGAATCATGTATTGGTTAAAGGAAAGAACATTTATGGTGCTATTGGTATTTCCCAGGAATCGGTTATATATTTGAACCAAAAATGTGTTGGATCATATATAATGTTCATGATGGATATTGAAAAAGCCTATGACAAATTATAATGGTACATCATCATAAATTACTGAGATATCTTGTCTTTCAAAAATGGTTTCAGGATATCTTCATTAGATGATGTGCTTCTCCAGGGATCACAATTTTTCTCATGGGAAAGACCTTTGGTTTTTTTAATCGATTCATGGTGTAATTAAGGGTCAGCCCCTCTCACCCACTATATCATTATGCCTCAAGAATCACTCTCATGGAAAATTGGTAAAAATATGGATTATGGGATGATTCTTCCCATTAGAAAAAGATTCAGAAATTTTATTATTTCCCACCTCATTTTTTTATGACATGATTCTCTTAATTAATTGCAGGTAGAGATCTATTACTAGATTTTCTAATTCCATGCCTATGTATGGAAAGTTGGGTGGCCAGGTCATCAACTATAGATAAATTAGTTTTTTTGTTTCCAACAAGTGATCTGGTCATCATTCTTCTTCCATACAATCCATGATGGATATACATAATTTATATCTCCCAATGGATTACGTCAGTTCCCCAATCTCATTTGGTAGAGTGAAGAAAATTCATTTTGATGATACCCTTTACTAGATCATGAGGATAACCAATAACTATAAGAATAGATTTCTCTTATCAGGAGGAATTATTAATCCTATTAGTAGTTTCATTACCTCCTTCCTGATGGATGTCTTATTTATTATCAAGGATCCAAAGGGAAAAATAAAAATACTAGAAAATTTCAAGAATGCCTTTCCTTGGGATACTAATTGAAATGGGAAATATTGTTGGGATTATTACAATCGGTTGGATAAACTAGTGGAGGAATGAGATTTCTGTTTACATGATGTTAAAGAACGTATGAACACCTTGCATGAATTTTTTGTATGGGAAATAATTGATAAGTCTTCTATTTGGGTGAATTTTATTATTAACCATTATGGGGATGATTGGAAATCCTATAATAAACAACATGAAATAATTTCATAACTTTCTCACTGCATTTTTAACTATATGGAGGAGTTGGATGGTAATTATCATTGGATCAATGGCTATGGAACATTAAACTTTGGGGGATAGACTGTTTGGGATTGATACATAGATTGCAGGGCTAATCAGTTCCTTTAATATCTATCAAAATGGCCAGTAGTATCAAGACTTCATTAGAACAATTCTAAATCCGGATAAAAAATCTCTATGATAGTATTATCATATTTGATGAAAAAGATAGGCATTCCTTCATGGGATCCAGTTCGAGTAGGATTTGAAGTTAGTATTTCAAAAACGTGTCCCACTATCCTCAAGGAATAGATGTGTGGGCTCCCAAGTTGTGGTGTAAGGTAATTCTAGTGAAATTCAATTTTCAAGTTTGGCGGATGAGGAACCATGAACATCCAACTAATGAATCCATTGAATGTATAGGTGATTCTATGGGTTCCCATTTCCACTACTACTCAAGACCCCATCATGAGACCATCGAGCAACACTTCCTCTATAGAAATTGGGCATAGAAAGTCTGGAATTTCATAAAATAGATATTTAACATGAATAATTCATGGAATTCAATTAAAAACTTGCATGATTCATTGTTCTTGGGAGATAGGAAATTCTAGTTGGATGTGATGTTACGTGGCCAGAATTTTGTGGTCACATGTTGGTATTTTTAGGAAGAGAGAAACTAGTCCAGCATTGGTGTCATTCATATTTCGAACATCCTCTATATTAGAATCAAACTAGTTGTGGTAGAGTTTGGTGGCTTGATAGGAAAATATATCTCTTAATTAATTTTATACACTTTATCCCAACTCTATTCATATCCACTTCTCCCATTAACCCTATATCAGGGCTGAGGGGTCAAATAGAGACCGCTTCTCACAAGTATCAAGAAGAATATTGATGGTTCCTATGCTTATGGGTCCATGAGATAAGGCATTCGGGTTAGGGATGGTAGATGTTCTATATATCTTAACTTTAGTTCCTTATTCTATACTAGTAATTCCATTAGTATAGATATCAAGGGTATGTCCATTGGTATCTCTTTGTTCATGCGTTTCAATCTTCCAATTATAGAAGCTGAATCTGACTTGGTTGTGCTGGTTTATTTTCTTCAACAAAAAGATGATGTTCATTAGGAACTTTTTTACTCTATCAGATACTATAGAAACTATATCAACCAAAACATAACTATAATTGATACCATTAGATAAGGGAATTTTGTAGCTAATTCACTGTCAAGCTATAGTAGGCCCATTGGGACCATGACTCTCTAAACTACATTGGTTTCTATTTAAAATGATTGAAAAATTGTTTGTTGTCAATGATTCTAGAGTCCTACACTTCTTTTATACCCCTGAGTTTTCATGGAACTTTCTTATGCTTTCTTGTACTTTTTGGTTTTCCATTAATAAAAATATACCTTTCAGACAGCCTTTTGAAAATGGCCTCAGAAGAGGGTAGTTTTGAAATTTAAATGAAAGAGGAGTCCTTTTAAAGGAATGTTTTTAGTTTTATGTCCTTGAGTGTGGTTTGTAAGATGAATATTTGGGCTCAAGTTTTTCCTTTTAGTTTTTTTATTTGATTATTGGTTTTGATTTTTTATTTTCAATGTTGTTCATAGTATTCCAGCTAGGAAGGTCATCAAAGTCTCTGATGGTCATGCCTAGTTTCTAGATCTTCTTATGTGTAGCCTATCTATCATGGTGATTGGGATCCATTATAGGCTGTAGAGTTGCTTGAATTGGGAGAGTGTGTCTTTAAATCATTTGGAACTCCCAAGGCTATCAGGGTGCATGTTGTTCTGGGGTTATTTTAAAGTTCACCATTGGTCCCATGGGAGTTGGTTTCCCCCTCATCAAAACAAATTAGGATGAAGGGATAATTATTTAATACCACATTTTTTCAATGGTTATACCATATGAGGTGATGTTGAGGAAGGTAGCTGAGTTGAAGGATGGATGGAAGCGCCATCAGTCATTAAAATCATACATTGACATCATTAAGGCTCTTGTACCCTTCTCTTAAGAGGGAATTTCAGAATATCAAATGAAAAAAAATCATTTTTTTGTGGATTCATCATATGAATGTGGAAAAGTGCTCTAATATGGTGAAACCTATCTCATGAAATTGGTGGATGATGAATTTTCTGGAAAATCTTGTTTTATTGTGGTAGATAGTAGTGGTTGGTACTCAAGAATGTTCCCCGTCTAGAATGTAGTGCATGTACATGGAGCCAATTTAGGAAATGTCTCCTTCGTTGATTCCAACATCTCTTTCTTTGGAAAATTCACTTGTATGTTTCCAGTGACTCTGGTTTTGAAATTTAAATCCATATTGTCGTAAACCTCTAAAGACCTTCCATCATTTTTGTATTTTGGGTCACTTGGTAAAGTTAATGAATGAGGTGTTTCCTGAAGAAGAGGTCTTGATCTGGGGATATTTCCACCTACCTGTGAGGTAGCTGACACTTCATTCATCAAGGATCCAACCATATGCCTCAAATTAATGCTTTCACATAGTCAAGAGTGTTTGAGCGTGTATTAAATCATGAAATGGTTTTTGTTCTCATGTTGGGATATAGATATTAAAAGTTCTCCTGATTTGGGTTTACTTCTTTTTTTTTGTTGATGTTGTAATTTCAACATTTTATTGTAATGGTGTAATAGACTTGTTCGATTGTAATCCAAGATGATGATCTGGTTTGAATGTGGAATTTATAATAATTTTTTGTTATTATAGTGTGTTTAACCATTGTGTGGGTGAGTCTCTATTTTAGCTATGCTCATTGGTAATGAAAGGGTTTTGTTGTATCAGTTTTCCTTTGTTCTTTTAATGGGTTTCCCACAGTTTTAGGTGTTTAAATTGTGTGGGAAATTCAGATATTTTTTAGTGGGTTTTTTATATTTTTTTTAAAAAATGGATGAGTTTGTGTTGGATTTTCCATATATTGGGTGATCTTTGGTTAGTTTGAATAGATTGAGTTAATTCCTATGGTCCTAGTTTTTTAGGTTACCCTATAGTGGGATTCCCATTTCATATATGGTGGAGTTCCTTGGGTTTTAAAGCACTCATGTTAGTTGTGTTTTTGTGGTGATAAGATCCCTTCATGTTCCCCCCTTATTATTAAGATGTGGTTTCTCTATCAGTTGGGAGTAACTTGTGGAGTGAATGGCCACCCTGATTTTCATGGTTTTAAAAGGGAATAAACTGAAATTTTGATTTTGACCCAGTTGGGTGAATTCCTATGGGTAGGAAGTGTATATGGTCGGGAGAATCCACCCACACAAACCATAATTACATTTTTAGTTTACAATTTTAATTGGGTTTTATCTTTTTTATGAGGATTGGGTTAAACCACTTTTTAAAATTTTGAATTTTAAAATTTTCCGGTAAATGTTTTTCCTACACACGGTTAGTTGAAACTATGCTACTTTCTGAGGTAAATATGCGATATTTTTGGGTTTGGGACTATGTCATTTGGCATGGTTACTATATGGTTTGGAAACCTTGTGTCCAAGCCATGTGGGTACTCTTCTTTGGATAGTGGTTTTTTGCACGGTTTTTACATGATTTTTTAAACAAGGCAGACAAACCATATGATCTGCCCTGTTTCCTGAGAATTCAAAATTAAAATTTTACCCCTCCCTGATTCTAACCAAAAATCATGTTTCTCGCCCCTCTTATAACCTAGGTACACAAGGTGGTCCTCCCCAACCCATCTCCCTTTTATCCTTCCTTCATTAAAGGTCCATGAAGGTTCCCAAGGTGAGTTCCTTGGGGTTATAGTATATTCTCCATTTCACTCCGCCTTCTCTCTCAATTTATGGGGTTTTATATATGTGGAATCTCGCATGGCTGAAACCTAATGGATAGTGTTTATGTTTTGGATTTTTTCTTCTGATCTAGGGTGTGTGGATTGTTATTGGGGCCCTAATCTCCCTTCGTCAGGACTTTAGTCACATTCTCTCGCCATTGAGGTAGGTGTTTCTATTCGTTTTCATCCCAATGCAATATATTTGATTCTTTGGTCTTTAAATTAATTTTTAATCATGATTAAATATATTTTAATTCAAATGGTTAGTTTATTTTTGGGTTTTTGAATTTGTATAATTTCTTAAAAATGGGTTTTCAAATTTATTCTCCAAATTTGCCTAACTATATATGTACTTGAGGTGTTTTTTTTAAATTCATTGTGTTATCTTAAAATTAAATTTGTTCTTTTGAGAATATTTTATCCTTATTTTTATTATAATATCATTTTTGGATTGTACGTTTTGTATTTTGTGTTAGGATTTGTAATTTTTATGGCATGATGTAAAGACCCGAAAAATTCCATGTAATGTTTTTAATTATATAATATTTTACGAGTCCGTGAAAATTGACGGTGCAAGATTCTGAGGCCCATGTTCCCAGAATGATTTTCTGAACTTTTTTTAGGTACATTCTGTAAACATGTGAGTGGGTTTTTGTAACTTTTGAACTGGTGCATGGAATTGAAATTTGAGTAAATCGTTGATCTCGTATCGCAGATATTCTCTTAAGGATACTTTCACCACGACCGCATTAGGATGGGGGTGAATGTTAGTTTTTTTATGGAAATAGAAATAAAATAGAGAACAAACTTTTATTTTATTTTTAACCTCCCATTTGAATGCTCGGTGATGGGGACCACTGGTGTTTGGAAAACCCCCCAATTTAAAATTAATGGTAGGGACCACCTGATCCTTGAACTCCCTCTTTATTGAGGGAGGTGACACTTGGTTCTCTACAAATTAATTGTGCCACCTTACATTAATTTATTATGCCAACATCAACTTAATTAATGGCCTACAATTATTAAATTAAAAAAATATAATTTAATATGTTGGATATTTCATTTTGGTGGAATTTTGGGGAAGTGTTGGCAAAAAGTGGAGAAATTTGGGGAAGAATGATTTCTCCATCAAAGAACACACCATCTCCAATGAAGAACTCCCTCTCCAATGAGGAATTTTTTCATCAACAAGGGACCGATGTCCGTATTTCCCTCCTCCACTAACTTCATTTTCAATGTACGATAAGTAAGGGTTTATTATTGTTTGAATACCCCCTTACCCCATTCTTGTCATTCTTCATGATACATAATATTTAATCCGCTTGCAACAGCTCTAACACAGAGGGTGCGGTCCAAACAAACAAGGCCAGAACACTCGAAAACATTTGTGATTTTTGATGCGTTTTCACGATGGAGGAGGATGACGACCGGTGTCAGCGATTGGCACCGGTGGGACTCAAGAGCGGGGGTCGTCACTACGACCGCCCGCGATGACGGCGGCGGCGGACTGCACCCCCAGAGAAGGGCCGCAGCCCATCGGCCACATGGGATCATGGGCAGCGGCCGACCGTGCGGAGGAGTGGCGACGTGGATCTGTTCCGCCCGGTGTGCAGGTGCCACAATGATAGCAGAGGGGCGGTTGGCTCCTAGGCGTTTGCTAGTGAGAGAGCGGTGCGTGACCGTGCCATGTGGAAGAGGCTTCCCATCTAGCCATCAGGGGTGCCGAGCAGTCCTCCCTAGTGGACCACACTGCGGGCCGGGCCACACTAGTGGGATGGGCTGGATCAAGCAGGCTGGGTCGGGCCTAGGGCTGGACCCGTACCCGTTTTGACCTTTTTCGCTCTTTTGGCTATATCTTGATCTTCGGGCGTCCGTTTAACGAATCGTATGTGGCTCCAGAAACCTTGTATTGATGTTGTAAATTTGTAATGACACACTTTAGATTTGGATAAAGTTGGGGTATGGCTGGGATGGACTGAACACGAATCCAACTGGGCCCTCAGGACAAAATGGCCAATAACTTACACACCGTGCGTCCAATTGACGCACCGTCTATTCCGTTGAGACCCTTATCACATTTCAATCCTTTGGGATAATTCTTATTGGGAATTTTTTGTAGTTGAAGTATCGAACTGTATCTTGAGGAACATATTATCCCATAATCAAGCGAGCATAGTACGGGATCCTTGTAGTGGTCTATAACATGATAAAGTGGTCCTATGTGGGTCTGTGCATTGGAATCCTCTGTGGGTCTATGCATTGGGATGCTATGTGGGTCTATGCTTTGTGATCCACTGTTGGACTATAATAGAGAGTCCCACATGGACCTGCTCTACGAAATCCCCATGGGACTCCTCTTGGATACTTTGTGGGTCTCCTGTATTAGGATCCTACGTGGGTCTGATGATTTAGGAGTCTATGTGGGTCTGCCTCTTAACATAGTAAGATGATTCAGTAGTTACATCTAATCCTCTTACAACTGCACCAATGTTATATCTAGTGTGATCTGAGTCGTACCTTTTTGGTATTATTTTTTGCAGCATACCTTTATGGTACTTACCATCGTGGTGATACCTTTTTTGTATTCTTCTATGTGGTGTTACCTTTTTGGTACTTACCTATGTGGTTTTACATTCAGGGTATTCTTTCCTTCGTGGAACAATTGAGATTTGGCTAAGAGTTAGGCCTTGTGTTTTCCTCATGAATGAGATGGGTATACTTGATAACTAAGGTATATGTTTGGGAATATACCTATGTAGGGTTTTTAGATGTTTTCATGCATTGTGGTTTATCCTTCGTGGGTTTTGTGAGACCTTTGAGGGTCTCGGGGTCCCTAATGAGTATTGTTATACTCACCCCTACATGGTCTATGCCCGCACCTAGTTGTGTTTAGTGCAGATGACAAACAACGCTGACTGAGAACAAGAGTACAGGGACTGGAGATGGCTTGGAGGTGGACCTTAGATGAGGTGTACCACAAGGATGACTGTTCAAGAGCTGTACCTACCCTTCAGGTAGGTTCCTTGGTGGGAGTTCACAAGAGCTATTTGAGTTTAATTGTACTTTTCTGTTTTCATGTAAATTATTGTTAGGATTGTATTTTGGACCCTTTTTCTTAATGTACACACTCTTTTTACTATATTATTCACTTGAATTCATATATTATTGTGTGAATGGTTGCATGTGTTTGTAAGTTATAAAGGCAATGCCTTCCCAGTTTATAGGGAACGCTCCTTTCGGTGCTAGTCACCAGCCCCTGGACTACGGAAGGTGGGCTTGGGGTAGTAACAACACCAGCCCTGGGGGATGATACGGGTAAAATTGGTATCAGAGGAGACATTTCTACCATAGACATTGGACTATGATCTTTTTAACAACAATAGTGTTAAGCGTAGTGAGTGTGGTTATCAGTTTAGGGAATCTAGTGTTGGTGTGGTAGCCGACGTATCCATACACCATGACCCTGAATTTTAATTTATGACTAGGTGCATGGAAAAACTGATTGTGTGTGTGTTTTGAAAATTTTTCTTTGTGAAATCTTTGAGTCAGCTCATGAGGAATAACTTATTGACTCTGGTGCACCTGTTTCTTTTCAGGATTCCTACATAAAGACAGCCAGCTAGGGCTCTGGGTAAAATACACGACTATAACCCACCGAATGATGAGCCCTCGGTACAGGTCACTTTATCAGTAGAGGCACCAATGGTACGATTACCCATTGGTCCACCAATGCTACCAACCCCTACAGTGGAATTTTCATGCCTCTTGAGTGTGTTTCACAAGTTTTAGCACCAGAGGACAACCATGTTATGGGGTGAGACAGACCCACATGCAGTTGAGGATTGGTTAAAGGCCATGGTAAGAGTCTTCAGACTCGTAGGGACACCAGATAATCTCATGGTGATCCTTAATTCTATTCTTTGACAAGAAGTAGTAGGTAGATAATGGAGCTTGATGCTCCAGGTTCACGACGTGGTTACACTTCTCTGGTCAGACATTGAGATCCTGTTTTGGGAAGATTTTTTCCCAGCGACTCTTCACGTAGGGCACATACAAGGGATTCTTCATCTACAGCAAGGCATCATGACTTTTTATTAGTATTCAACGAGGTTAACCGACCTATCACGCTACTCCAATGATATGGTGTTGAACCCATTCTTCAGGGTCTGGACCTTCGAGAAGGGACTCAGGTGGGAGATCCAGGCTTCGATGATTTCTCTCAGCATCCTGATGTTGGCTGGGCTGTTAGAGCCATCCCTCTTAGTGGAGAGTTTTCTTACTGAGAAGTCACCAGTAGCGAGTCCCACCACCGAGCGTCATGTATCAAAGTCTTATGCAGCTGGCAGTAGACTTATGTCACAGTGGTCTAAGTGGAAAAGACCTAAAGGTGGATGACTGCAAAATTCAGGGTCGGTTGTGCGGGGAACCGGAGACGGAGCTAGTCATGAGAGGAGCGGGCAGTCTTACACATGCGGGGAGCAGGGTCACATGGCTCGTGACTATTCAACCCAGCATACGGATGATCAGACGATAGTTAAAGGACCACCCAGACAGAGATAGAGTTTTGACTGAGGAGGTCCACAGGGAGTAGGAAGACGTGGCAGGGGAGCTGGTCTTGCAGCTGGCGGTGGGCGATGATTCGAGATGTTACCGCCACCACCACCAGGTGGCCCACCCTGACCATATGGAGTAGGTGGACAAGGGTGACCTTAGCTCCAAGATAATGAGGCCTATGAACATGGTACTCTGTCAATGATATGAGGTATAATATTTGTATAATTTATCTTATCTACAGTACTTATAGACACAGGTTCCATTCATTATTTTATTTCCACTGCCCTCGTTTGGATCTCGGTGATTCCGAAAGAGCTGTTGGCTCAAACCATATGTCTAGAGACTCCTACGGGAGTGGATTTGACAATTATGCACTGGTCCCGACAGTGTGAGATTACTCTAGGAGTCGAGCGCTTCAGTTGGGATCTCCTAATAGTGGCTTATAGGCCTTATGACATCATCTTGGGTATAAACTGGTTATCTATAGTCCATGCATAGATTGACTGTATTGGGTACAAAGTGTGGTGTATTCACAAGGATGGGACTAGTTTTACCTTCACCAGCGAGAAGGGAACCTTTGCAGTAGTATATGGACTTACCCGGACAAGAGGGCTTCCGATCACTCATTTGTTGGCAAGCCATACCCTTAGATCATTTGATGTAGACAGTCTGAGCTATCCTATAGTGGTGGACCAGTATGCATATTTCTTCCCTAATGATGTTCTAGGTCTACCTCCATGTATATAGGTTGAATTTTATAATGACTTGTACCCCTATACATCACTAATATCTACACCTGCATATAGGATGGCTCCTACAGAGCTTCGTGAGCTGCGGGTATAGCTAGAGGACATGTAGGGGAAGGGATTTATCCGACCTAGTGTTTCTCCTTAGGCAGCCCAAATTTTGTTCGCTAAGAAGGTAAATGTGATCTTGAGAAATTATGTTGACTATCGGCACCTGAACTAGGTGATCGTGAAGAACATGTACCCACTCACAAAGATTGATGACCTCTTTGATCAGCTGAAGGGATAACGGTGGTTCCTGAAGATATACCTCAGGTCAGGCTATCACCAGCTCAGAGTACGAGATGAAGATGTGCAGAAGGAAGCTTTCAAATGTTGGCATGGACACTACGGGTTCTTGGTTATGACATTCAGTGTGACCAACACTCTTTCAGTGTTCGTGGGACTCATAAACAAGATCATTCATCCATACCTTGATCCCTTAGTAGTAGTCTCCATCAATGACATTCTGATCTACTCGGCCATTGAGGAGGATCATGCTTATCATTTACAGGTAGTTCTGGACACACTTTGAGAGAACCATCTTTAGGGTGGGCTCTCAAAATGCCATTTGTGGATCTGAGAGGTTCAATTTCTATGACATGTCAACTCGGAGGATGGATTTGTGATGGATCTAGAAATAATTGAGGTGGCACTAGATTGAAATCCACCCAGAAGTGTAATAGAGGTATAGAGTTTCTTGGGTTTAGCTGGATACTACTGGAGATTTATGCTAGATTTCTCCAGAGTTACAGCACCTTTATCAGTATTAAAAAAGAAAGGGCATCCCTTAGTGTGGTCAGAGGGATTCCAGTGGATTTTTTAAGAGCTGAAGTCGAGGCTGACAAGTTCCTTCATCTTGAGGCTTACAGAACTGGGCGCTAGGTATGTAGTCTACGACAACACATCAAGGGACAGGCTCGGACTTGTCCTGATGCATGAGTGAATAGTTATCGCATATGGTTTCAGATAGCTGAGACAAATAAAATGGACTGAGTTCATCCAGTACTATGACTTCGAGGTATTCTATACTTCTAGGAAGGTGAACATTGTAGTGGATGCATTCAGCAGAAGATCTGTTATACACCTGCTAGGTGAGGCAATGGAGGATTTGGTCACTCTGCAGATATCCTTTGTTGATCGAGATGGAGAATCCGTTCTTCAGTATCTTATAGTGACTCCCCCACTTCTTTAGTGAGTTAGGGAGGTGCATCATGGGGACATTGATTGTAAGACTTGACATATTCATATATCCACGGGACATGCACCTGATGATTTTTCTGAAGGTGGGGAGCACGTCATGCTCTTCAGAGGACGTACCATGGTACCAGAGTTACTTCAGTAAGAAGTGTCGAGGGAGTTCCACACATACCCTCTAGTGGTACATCCAGGAGTGGTGATGATGTACCAGGATATCCGACGACAGCACTGGTGGACGAGAATGAAGAAAGAAGTAATAGAGTTTGTCTCTCGGGTCCTCACTTGTCAGCAAGTGAAGTCAGAGCATCAGGTACAAGTAGTCTCAGTTCAGCCGTTAGAGGCCCCATAGTGGAAGTGGTATGTGATATTCATCGACTTTGGCATAGGACATCCATGTACATCTAGCAGTTATGATTCTATCTGGGTGATCATCGACGGACTCCCCAAGTCTGCCCACTCCCTACCGATCAGAGAGCATGGTACCGTAGAGATATTGGGATGCCTCTATGTGAAGGAGATTCTGTGGATACATGGATTACCCTCAACGATTGTCTCCGATCGTGATTCATGTTTCAATTACCAGCTATAGAAAGGGTTACATGAGGCTTTTGGGATGCAGCTTTGTTTGAGAACCGCCTTCCATCCTCAGATAGATGGCCAGACTTGGCAGACCAATCAGTCCCTCATGGACATGCTATGTGCTTGTGTCCTTGACTTAAATCGTAGATGGTACAATCACTAGCCCTTGGTGGAGTTTTCATAAAAAAAGAGCTATCACTACCCCATTGGGATGACACCTTTCGAGGCTCTATATGGCCGACCATGCAGATCGCCTTTGTGCTGGACTGACCAAGGGGAGTCAGCACTTATGAATCTAGATATGGTACAAGCTACCATAGAGAAGGTGCAGATCATTTAGGAGAATATGAAGACAACACAAAGAAGTTAGAAGTCTTTTACTGATAAGTGATGGAGACCTCTAGAATTCGAGGATGGGGATCCCATCTTTCTACGGGTCTCACCACGACAATGTCTGTGATGATTTGGTTAGTGTGGCAAGTTATCCCGAAGGTTCATCGAATCCTTCTAGGTCCTCAGAATAGTTGGTGATGTGGATTACCGCTTAGAAATTCCCCCTCAATTTCACTGGGTGCATGATCTTTTCTATGTATCCCAGTAGAGGAGATACATGCATGACCCCTCACACATCATCAACCATGGCGAGCTAGACAATGACAGTGGGGCAACATTTAAGGAGGTTCAATTAGAAATTGAGGATCTACAGGAGCGGGTCCTTCATGGGTGGTCGATACCTTTATTGTTTTAATGTTGGTAGCACGGGAACCTTAAGGAGAGAACCTAAGTGCGGGAGGCTCATATTCATGCTATGTATCCCCACTTGATTTCCCAGTTCATGTTTTGTCTTTTGGGGATGCAAATCCCGGAGGTGGGGAGAATGTAAAGACCCGTAAAATTCCATATATATATTTTTTAATTATATTAGAATTTTAAGAGTCCAATAAAATTGACGGTGTGTCATTTTGAAGCCTGATGTGCCCAAAATAAATTTCTTTATTTTTTTAGGTATGTTCAACAAATGTGCAAGCAGGTTTTTGTAGCTTTAGAACCGATGTTTGGAATTTAAATCTGAGGATATCGTTGAACTTGCAATGCCAATAGTAACTTATGGATACTTTCACCTTGACCGTAGTAGGAAGAGGGTGAAAGTTAGTTTTCATGTTTTTCATGGAAATAAAAAAATAAAGAACAATTTTTTTTAACCTCCCATTTGAATGCTCGGTGGTGGGGACCACCTGAGCTAGAAAACTATCCAATTTGAAATTAATGGTGGGGACCACCCAACCCTTGAACTACTTTTTTAATGAGGGATGTGACTCTTGGTTCTCTCTTAATTAATTGTGCCACCTTCTATTAATTTATTATTACAACATAAAATTAATTAATGGGAAACTCTAATTAAATTAATAAAAATTAATTAAATAAGTTGGCTATTTCATTTTGGTAGAATTGGGGGGATGTGTTGGAAAATATGGGGGAACATTGGAGAAGAACACATTCACCAATGAAGTACGTGCCATCTCCAATGAAGAATGCCATCATCAATGGGGAATGTCTTCAACAATAAGGGACTATCGTATGTCTTTACCTCCTTCACCAACTTCAGTTTCAACAAATAACAAGGTAG
This sequence comes from Viscum album, assembly GCA_963277665.1. Taxonomy (NCBI): domain Eukaryota; kingdom Viridiplantae; phylum Streptophyta; class Magnoliopsida; order Santalales; family Viscaceae; genus Viscum; species Viscum album. The sequence continues at coordinate 1,347,174,800 of OY728132.1, forward strand.
GGATTATTGTATTTTGAATACCCCCTTACCATATTCTTGTTGTTCTTCATGATTGAAGAATATTTAAGCTGCTTGCTACCGCTCTAACGCGGTTGGTGCGGGCCAAACAAACATGGCCCAACCACTCCACAACCTTTGTGGTATTTGATGTGTTTTTCGTGATGGAGGAGGATGATGATTGGTGTTGATGATTGGCACCAGGGGACTCAGGAGTGGTAGCCGACACCACAGCCAGCCGCGGCGACGACGATGACAGACCACGCCACCAGAGAAGGGTCGCCGCCTGTCGGCCGTGGCGGAGCAAGGGATGCGGCACGTGTCTGCATCACTCGGTGTGCAAGTGATGTGGTGCAAGGCCGTGGTGGCGGGGGAGGGGCGGCCGACTTTCTACCGACCACCGAGGATGGCTCGGCGGGTGACTACACCACACGGAGGAGACTAGCCATCCAGCCAACTGGGGAGCCGAGCGGTCCGCCCTAGCAGATCGCACCGTGGGCCGGGACAGACACTACGTACCAGGTCGGATCCATGGGTGGACCAGAGTTAGGCCAGGTCGACCAGGACCAGATCAGGTTGGCCCTGGCCGGGTAGGTCCGGGTCAGACCAGACCCATACCAGTCTCGACCCTTTTCGCTCTTTAGGCCATATCTTGAGCTACGAGCATCTGTTTGATGAACCATCGGCGGCACTAGAAACCATGGATCGAGAAGGTCCTTTTGGTATACCCCACTTGTGTTTTGGATAATGTTGGGGTATTACCGGGTTGGATTGAACACGAATCCAACTGGTCCCTCGAGACTAAAAGAGAAATATCATAGAGACCATGCGTCTGATTGACGCTCCGTCTATTGCATTGAGACCCATATCACGTAGCAGTCCTTTGGGATACTTCTTCATGGGACTTCGTGTCTTTTGGAGTATCTACCTAGGGATAGATGATTGGATTCTCCTAGAATCAAGCGAGCTTAGTGCGGGAACCCTATAGCTGGCTGTAACATGAGAAGGGGATTTTATTTGGGTCAATGCTTTGGGATCCTATGTGGGTCTGTGATTTGGGATCCTACGTGGGTATGTGGTTCTGGATCCCATATGGGTCTATTTTTGAGAGTCCCACTTGGATCTGCTTGAGGAAATCCATGTGGGTCTACTATAGGATCCTATGTGGGTCTACTGTATTAGGTTCCTATGTGGATTGAATGATTTAGGATTCTATGTGGGCCTACCTCTTAACAGATTATGATAATTCAGTAGTTACATGTAATCATATTACTATCACACCTAAGTTATTCCTGGTGTGAGCTGAGTCTTACCATTGTGGTATTATTCTTTGTGGAATAACTTTGTGGTACATACCTTCTTGGTTATACCATTGTGGTATTCTTCTGTGTGGCATTAGCTTTTTGGTACTTGCCTTTGTTGTGTTACCATCGTGGTATTATTTCCTTCGTGGAATAGTTGAGCTTTGGCTAAGAGTTGGGCCTTCTTCTTTCCTCATGAATGAGAGGTGTATATTTGATAACTTAGGTATATGTATGGGAATACACATAAGAAGGGTTGTAAGATCTTTTCATGATTTTTGGATTATCCTTTTTGGGTTTTGTGAGACCTTTTAGGGTCTTGGGGTCCCTACTAAGTATCATTATACTCACCCTTGCATAGGCAATGCTCGCACCTTGTTGTGTTTGGAGCAGATGACGGACAGCGCTGACTTAGGATGAGTGTACCAGGATTAGAGGTATCTTGGAGGAGGAAGTTAGAAGAGGCATACCATAGAGATGACCATTCAAGATTTGTACCTACCTTTCAGGTAGGGTCCTTAGTGGGAGTTCACATGAGTTGTTTCAGTTTACTTGTACTTTTCAGTTTTCTTCTACATTCCAGTTAGGCTTGTATTCTGGCCTCTTTTTCTTGTTCTATACACTCTTTTTACTATATAATTTAATTGTGTTCATATATTGATATGTTATTAGTTGAATTTGTTTATAGGTTATAATAGAAATTCCTTCTAGGTTTTTAGGGAATACTTCTTTCGGTGCTAGTCGCCAGTCCCTGGCCTAAGGAACGCAATTTTGGGGTAGTCACCACACAGGCCCCAGGGGACGGGTGTGACACATGATATTTATTTATGGATTATTATGTTGGTCAAAAAACATGTGTTATTCATTTAAAAATGGTTTTGGTTAAATTTCATGGATACATATGGTGTTCAATTAGGTGTGGGAACATCAATGTGTTCTTGTGATAAACACACAAATGAGGAAAAAAATTATAATTTCATTCCTAAATTCAAAAACCCAGATTTCAAAACACTTATTAATCCTCTTTCTCTCCCTATATAAAATCTAGGATGTTAACTAAATACCTTATTCTCTCAAGTGACTATAATGTGGTTTTAAATAATATGATAGAATTCATGGCTCATTTGGTACATTAAAAATGTGGGTGGTTTCTAAATGGATGTAAATCATGTATGGAATAATTAAGTATGTTTTATGCTTTCACAGTGGTTTTGAATGAAATTGATCTTGTAAAGTGAAGGCCCATTTAGAATTGTGGATTTGAAAATGGTGATTTATATCATTTTGTAAATTGTTTAGAATTTCCTTTAATGTGTATTTTAAGTAGAAACAATGTAAGGATTGGTTGGAACCTCATTTTTTAGAAATAAGTTCTTGTTTTAAAACCCCAAATCTCGATTGATACCTTTAGACGTTTTAAGAAATGATTTGAAATATCATGTGATGTGATTTACTGGATAGAATGTTTGATAGTGTGATTTATAGTGGTAACTCGTATTTGGGATTTCCCTATATGGGTTATCATTTCGGTGGTGTCCCTATTTGGGGTTGGCTAGTGTACTGATTGTAGGTATGGTGAGTCATGCATGAGAGGGACTCCTACTTACACAATCTTCTTCTATCATGGGTTCCTGGGCATATTTTAGAGGTTAGAGTTATTGTTATTGATCAAACCTGATAAAAAATGTTGTTACAACTTTGAAGTTGTAGAGACTAGTGGGTTATTCTACTAGTGTGGATATTTTAGGTCATCAAGTTGATTATTAACTATGGAGTTTCACTATATGTCAGAAGGTGGTTCTAAACAGAGTAGGTCTAATTATTTATGATGGGATATTTAGGAAATTCCCATGGTTATTATCAATAATTGATTATTTGTATCTTTTTGCACTTGGATTTCATCTTATACTACTTATTCCATTCTAGAATAGCCCCTGTATTGTTTGGATTTTGTTTTAATTTAAAAAAGGGAGTCTATTTTGAAATTTGAAATATGTTTTGCCTTGATCTAAAAGTGGAATTTTTTTGTTTATCTATTAAAATGTGAAAATCCTATTTTTGTAACTGTTTTTTCAAAATAGTGTTAATGGAATGTTTTTGGGAAAGGAAATGTATAGATTAATTGGGTATTTTATACAAAGTTGTTTATCACACACCCTACATGTACCACTCATTGTGGGTGGAACCAATCAATTTTGAAGGTTCAAATTCTTGTTTGGGTTGTCTAGTTGTGAATCATCTTGGAGCGGATTGGTCTTGTGGATGGTGGTGACATTGAGGTCCCCTAGAAATCACTTGGTAGTGGCTTGGTCTTATTTTGGTTTTTTTATTTAGTTGTATCTTGTAATTAAATCATATTTTCATATTTTTTGGAGATTCAATTTTTTTCTATTACTTCATGATCAGTTTTTTACGTTGATTATTCAATCCTACTTATTGGACTGAATTCATTCCAACATGAATTATATTTGACTCCTATCACATGTTTCTATAATGTGGGGATCAGGAAGACACTTTGGGCTATGTATCGGACTGTGTTGGGTTTCAGGTTTGAAGACATCTTAGCCTGGATCATGAAAAATATAAAATGAATGAATTTTTGTATTGATTCCATGGATGGATCTCCATGTATATTTAATGTGATAGTGGACTCCTTAGTTTTAGTATTTCCATTGGGCATTGATTCCATGGGATGCCTTGGGACTTTCTACACCATGGATTTGGCATGCTTGGACTAGGATAGGACTTGTTGGTACACATGATCCTAGGACTCAAACTAGTTCATTTAGAATTTTTCCATTGAGATGCCCATGAAGATCGATGAGGATTCCATGGTCTTTGAAAACATAGATTTAGACCTCCATGGTCTCAATATTTGACATACAATGTGAACGGGGGGTATTTGATAAACTCAAATATATGGAATGTACATGGTATTATGAAATTATTTCACTATAAGGATTTTTTATGGTATGTTTTGACGTGTAATTATACCGCTCGACTATAGCTTCAACTCTTCTAGTTGAATGAAATTTTTGTGATGTTATGACATGTTTGGGCTAATGACACAATCATGTTTTTTATTTGTGCGTTATTTGTACCTTCCTTGTTTAGGAGCTTGAATGTTTGGGCAGGGGTCCTTGAGGGGTAATTTTGGCATCACAAGGTTAGTTAATCACATTCCATGGGAATTTCTTACATTATTTTACTACTTACCTATTTACCTGCACAATGCCAGTTTTTCATATTGCATAATTAGATTAGGCTTGTCACCATGGTGGTTGGCCTCTGAGATTTTATCTCCCACCTTGCTCGAGTACCATTGGTGCCCAAGTATACTTTTCTTTATTCTAGGGATATGGAACTATGTTTCTAATATTTTTCCTGATTCCTAGGAGTTAGATGAAAACGACTGAGTGAGAGCTTGGGATTCTCATTGAGATCACCCCTAGGGATTTGGGTATTTTAACTATTTATTAATAAATATGTAAGGAATGAATTATTTTTTACTTCATTAAAATTAGGTATCATAATTTTGAATGATTGAATTATAATAATTGACCATATTCATATTAATATATTTTATTGTTATTACATTTATCTTCCACTATTATCCAATTTTTTCTATTTGTTAACACTCTGAACGATATGAATGAGGGTATAGTCTCCCCAATGAACATCATTTACAACCTCACTACTAGTCAGTAGCCTCTGGAATATGGGGATAGATGTTTGAGGTCGTGTGTCGATCAGTCCAACTATCAGCTTAGTGGTCAGTCTTGCCGGGTTGTTACATATATAGCACTACGTTTGGAATAGGTTAGGCATGGAATACTAATTTAGACTATCAAATAGATTTAAATTATAAGTTATTATGGAAGAAATGATATTGTAAGGTTATATTCATCCACCACATTCCATATATCCATGCTAGGCTCTTATTCAACAGAGGCGTATTCCTCTACTTGTTTAGACCATAGGAGACAGTTATCAGGGATTCCTATTGACTGATGTGAGGTATTTTTTTTTTTAATATGTAACTATAAAATATTAAACAAATTATTTTGAGAACCTATCGATGTGAGGGTTCCCTAAAAATGGGACCATTTTTTTCTAAGAGACATGTCATAATTGGGATGTCATCCAAATTGGACGTTAGGTTTGGGATCTTCTAAATCCATCTCTGTACTACATCATGGAGGTATATCATGGTAGGTTTAACCTTCTACAGAAGATTAAGTGTCAAAACCCATTTAAGTCATACTTTTAAAGAGTTATATGGCCTAAAGGATACTGAAATTAATTATGTTTGGAGTATGATCAATGAATTACTTACAATATAGCATAAAGGTAATTTATATATGAGGTTGAGTTAGAATATGGGAATATTAAACAGCGATCACCTGAATATGTCGATAACCAGGTATTATTTCAGGTTTATGATCCCACAATCAAAAATATTCTAGATTATACTGATTATCTTCTATGTTTTTAGGTGGAATATGAGCATACCATTGGGTGGTAACAAAAATATATCGGTGAAACCTAGTTCATGTAGGGTTTGGAGCCCGATAAAAATTCTTATTCACTGTCATAATATACTGAAAAAACTCTATAATTGGAAAGAAATATGTTCCTCTTATTGTATATCTTTTGAAGAAAGCTCATGCAATATTTTATTGGTTGGATAAGGAATACACACTTGGATCTTTTATTCTACTGGAATATGCCAAGTGTCTTTTCTATTAGGGATATAAGCATGGCCTGAGTTGAAATATGATATATATTGATGACCCTAATTTAGATCTTGGATATAGTAATGATCCTGGATGGCCATTATAATATATAAGTATCCATATATTGTATAAATATGTGTGATTATTGAGAAGATTATAAAAATTGGTAGATGAACACCATTCCATATGGGGATATGAGCCATACCCTATTCCATTTTCATTATTGAGATATTCAATTTTTTCATCCAAACATGAGAAATAAAATGTTCTAACTTCAGAGCTACCAAAAGAACAATTTGAAAATGATATATCATATTCATGTCATTGGGATAAGAATATTTATTTCCCATTATATCATATATTAAATAATTTTTTGAAGTACCTCAATCACTACGAAAATATTATATAAAAAGAGTTTGACATATATATTTCCATGCATATTCCAAGTCTCCAACACATACTATAATATTTCTATAATTTAGTTGGTGATATTTTCCCATTCATATTATACTTGTACCATAAGGATTTGTCAACAATCTTTTTGATCATTGTATGAGATATGTGATAGACCCATTATTACATCTAGTATATGTGCCCACACTAAGTTGGGTAAATTTTGGATATAATCATACTCACTGGATACCGTTAGAATAAGTTGATGAGAAACATCTGTAGATGTAGGGATATAAGCCCAGTATATTTGGTATGCAACATGATGTGATTGGAAATATCTCTATAAATCCATGTTAAGTGAATATACAGATGTGGAATGATGGTTAGTTACCCTATAAAAAGAATAATTGGCATTGTAATATTGAGTTTGGAAACAGTGGTTGACATGAACCCTCTTGTGCGGCTCCACAACCAAGATGGTATTATGGACGACATGGTACACATGGGCCTAAATTATATAATTTTATCATTATACTTTAATAAGAAATAATAAAATTACCATTTTAATATTTTATGTCACAAAAATATTAATTTTATTAGATTAATATAGATTTTTATTATACTTGATCAAAATAATACAAGATTTTTTAATGTTTTTTCTTTATAAATAAACTCTTATCAATAATTAAAAATGTCACACCCAACCACAAAATTTTTTATTTATAATATTTTTATATAATATTTATAATTATTAATATTTTTTAAAATCAATTTGATAGTAATAAATATAAGATTATTTGGATGTTAAAAAGTGGAATTTTCCCAAAAATAGTATCCTTTTGCAAAATGTTTCTGTTTTAAAAGTCAAAATTTGTATCCATTTAGGTTAATTAAATTAATATTTAATTATTAATGATTTAAATGAAATTTATATATTATATTAATCAAAATATTATGTTAAATACTTCTAATTATTATTATTGGTCACATAGTTAATATAAAATTATCTCATGCTAAAATACTAAAATCATGAAAAATTATTTTTCCATATGATTATCGAGTTTATTTTTAAATTAAAATTAAAAACATATATCCAAACACGAATGGTCTTATAAAAAATAAAAATAATGTAATGAAACTAAATGGAAAACTGTAAAAATAGATGCACTTTTCATAATGAATAGTTAAAAATATATATTCTGATTACTCTAGTTAGGGTAAGAACTCATTTATATAGGGGTTTATTCTTTAGTTAAATGATTAAAATGTTTATAAAACATGATGAAAATACATTGGTTGTTTATATTTAGACCTTATCATAGTACCCAATATAAATAATAAAATTTGGATCCATATGTCCATTAACGTGACAAGATATTATTCAAAGAAATATAATAAATACACATGTTACACTCAACTCAATTATAAATGGGTGTCCACTCCCCTCACTTATTCACACCGCTCAAGCCATTTAGTATTTCCAAACCACTCCAAAATAACTCCACATAAAACTTGTTAACAATCATTAGATTTTGGCCTTCTCGATAAAAAACCCCTAGGGTAATTATTAAGGGATCATAAAATTATTTCTATAGGAGATAGTAATCATGTTAACGAATCACTTTATTTTTAAAATTACTTTTACCTCATACAATTATTCCGTAAAAATTTAAATTATCAATGACATTTATTTCCTTTATACATAGATTTTGTTATATTTATTTCTTAATATTTATCTGGATCCTTCTCTATTAGATGGGAAACAATATTATCGCTCATGTGCATTGTGGACCATCACCTAACTAACTGTTGTAATATGTTTTCTATTACTGACTCACATTGATAGTCATATTGATGGTGTAAGCACCCATTACTTTCTATCTGGAAATTTTCATTTAGATATTCGATATGTATGTAGACTTTCAAAAAAGAACCACTTATTTTTAATGATAGAGTCAGTGGTAGAATCCATGAAAAATAGGGGATTGGGATTTATTTTATAAGAGGTAATATTTTCACATGTATTATATTGATTTTATATGGATAATTATTTTATCTATTTTGGTATGAATTTGGAAAACAATTTATTCTACTAGGGTAAACAGTTAGCCAACTCATATGAGGTAACACATAGGAGTCAGCTCAACCATGAACCATGACTATCTGGCCAAATTTCTAAGCACAATGGGTTTTGCAGAGAATATTTTATGTGGTGAGTGTAAAGAAAATAAGATGTTGTTACTAGGTGGAAACACTATAGGATGGATTTTATAGTTGGGGTAAGTGTGTGTATGTTTTGGGTGCAGATCTAGCTGTCGAATCGAGTGGTTGATGAAACTCACATCTTTATTAAGTATCACCAAACTACATAAGATATCGATGTGGGACATGAAAATCTTATGGAAGAATTTTTAATGAACTTGTTTTTTAAATGTATGCATCATTAGTTTTTCATTTTTAATATGTTAAATTTCCTCAATTATGAATCTTAATCATGTCATTTTGATCTAAGGAGTGTTCTAGGCTTGTACATAGCTCAGTGTTATAAGGGTGTGTGATACAGGCGGGGCCACGTGGTTAATTGACCATTTTACCCAAGACATAACGTTTTTCTAAACTGTGCAACTATAGACTGGGGCACCTGCATATCTTCACGGTTAGTCCAAAACCATGAAGGACTATGTGCACGACTTTATAGGCTATATCAAATTTTTGAAATATTCTTACTCAATGGTTTTTGAATGGTTTGAAAACTATGCACGTAAACCACAAAGAACCAATTCATTTGGGTATAAACCCATTTTCAATCTTGAATTTTATTACTTAACTTCCCTATTCCTTCATCTTCCACATACGTTTTCCAAAATACATTTCTTAATTTTTTTTGAAATCCTACCTTGCTTGGATCTACAAGATGTCTCACTTACGACATATATTTTCAATTATGAAGGTTGAATATTATTTCCCATGGTAAGGATAACCCCAAAAACTCTTCCTTATTTGGTTAATCTCTATACCTTTTCCACTATTTAGATGCAGGTTCATTCCACCTATTTTAGGGCATTGTACTATAACTCCTATATAATTGAAAATTATTCAAATCTAAGGTCAATATACAGAAAGGCCTCATCTATGACCTAGTGGTATGTGGTCACATAGTTTTCCATTTTATTTTTGGTTATTTCATTATTTGATCCATTTATTCATTTGTCGCACTTTTTTAATAATCTCTGATGTGTAGAATTCATAATGTCTAATTAACTCTTGATCCTTGATATAAGATTATTGAACATTTTTAGGGTTTTATACATAATCCATATATTCTATGGAAATCCATAGGCATTCCACCTTGAAATTGGTCATTTTGGCCAATATGATCAGGTTTCTTAAAACCCAATTTAGTTTATGGCATGGATTTTAAATATAATTTCAATTGTGGAATATGTAATTAATGTAGTCCAAGATTCCTCATTGGATATTGGTTCACATAGGTATGTAATTTTCCAAATGGGAAACTGAGTATTCCAATGGCCTTAACATTGACTATTATGTCTTATGATGCAATTTTCATTATTTAGTAAAATTGCATGGGTTACATTATATAAAATGGCTAGTGTAAGATGAAAACATCATTTATAAATAATTATTTTTGAATGTAATATTTTAAAAGAATGTCAGGAAATTTTTACTCATCATATTTTATAAAAGGCTTCATATGAATTGAATTTATTAGTTGAAAATAAACATGATTAATGTGATGTCAAACCATTCCCATACTCATTCTCTTATAAATAAAAATTGTTCAATGGAATTAATTGAATGACATGAACATGATTCATGTAAAACTTGAGGGGTTTCACCCCATGTGTCATATATATTCATATATATATATATATATATATATTAGATCACAACTTGGATCAACTATGACGATATTGAAAAACTAATATAAGATTTCATACATTCATATATTCTTTTATAATACAAAGAATTTGTATATAAATATATATTATAGAAATGATAGTTCCATATGGAATGTGGATCCAGGAGACATCGAGATCCATTTTTGATGAAAAGGTGTGTGAATTTTCCTTGGGAATCAATGGTGAGTTGAGAGCCTATGACGGGGTGGCCATGTGAGATTCCCTTCTAGAGTAATGGGATTGACCATGAGTGCTTCCTTAGTAATGGAAAATAATGGTTCATGTCCCTGTATAGCCAATGTGTATATGCTAAGAGACTGTGAGAGGTCTTGGAGTTGGCTTAGGTGCTAGACCGTTAGAGATTTCCCTATAATTGGATGACAACGTGTTACTTCCTACACACACACACATTTATAATGATGCTATATAAATATATATGTAAATTGGCATGACTAGACTTACCATCCATGTGCTGAAGTAGGTAGACCCACATGGTGTCCCTTATGGACATGAGCAGGAGGTAATTTTATTTTTCAATAATGTTTTTATTTACTATTATTATATGCCCACTATTTACTGACAAACACATACTCATGCTACACATAAACACCATTGGTGGTGGCATGATGATTTATTTATTTCAAACCCTATTCGGGGAGCCCTTGACATCTGTGAAAACTACAATACTGCATTTACATTTATGGTAAATGACCCTTCTACAGGTTGTTGACTTGTTTTAATTTGCACGAGATTAGGAGTAGAGGATCAGGCTTAGGCTCAAGATGCTCGTGGAGAAGTTTTTTCTTTTATTTCTTTTCTACTATTGTATAACATGATTTTATCTTTTTTTTCTTTCTGTATTATCATATTTCCTTGTTTTATTATATCAGAAACTTCCATAGAGGCTTGTGGTTATATTATTCATTTATTCAGTTTTCTATTTCTTTCGATGTTTTTATTATGTTGATAGCTATGTTTCAACTATTTATTGAAATTTTCTATTTATATGTTACATTAACTATTGTTGTTACTTACTATATCAGTTTCAACATAGGTACAAGAGGCTATAGTCTTCCTACTATATTACCTTCACACCCTCGATGCTAGTCGGTATCATTAAGCATACGGGGAGATGCACTAGAGGTCATGTGGCCAATCAAGCCCAGGGCGCGGGTTAAGTGATAGATGGGTATAGAAATCACAATATTCTGTTATTAAATGAAATACTAAAAAATTCATATCCTCTCAATATATTCAATATCAGTTATTTAATTATGTCCACATGTCATATTAAGCATCATACATTCCCACATCACTATTGATTTCACTTGTTAACTACCATTTTCTAGACCAGACATGCTCATGGCACCAAATATCGATGACTACCATGCTGGACTTATATAAAAATCAATATAATAAGAGGAAGGAGTGATCAAAGATTTGTAGAAATGAATGTTTCATTATTTCTCATGAATGCCTCTTTTGAATGAACCTGATGAAAATTTATCATAAAGGTAGCCCTGCGAACCACATGAATACACCCCAAGAATTTATTAAGAGAATGCGATTAAATGATTATGATCATGAGATCCATCCTAACCTCACTACCTTTTCCTAGAAAATAATTTATCTTCACATTCAAAATATCCTTCTACCATTGATTTTTTATTCATTACATTCATGAATGAGGTTTTCGAGAAAATTTCATCTTAACATTACATAAATTCATGTCAGGACCCTAAAACAATGAGTTAAATCCACATTTAGGATTCCATTACACGATCATATGATGGATAAGTAATATAAATCCATTCTTACCTATCATACATTAGATTGTCAATGAGGAGAGAATCCATAGGAGACTGATCATGAGATCTCAAACAGATATCCTGATATATATCATGTACCTTGTGACTATGTGATGTCAATCATGTGAAGACCCAGACATCCTCAAGTTGTTTCACAAAGAATCATCCTTGTGTAATGTTTCATCAACTTCAGCCATCATCTTCCTATATAAACCTATCCACCTTTTAAAAAAAACCCCACTTGTTTGTGGGAGATTAAATATAGAGTGAAGCTGAAACTGGAAACAGAGAAGGAAGAGCTACCCACTTCCCTTATATAGTACATATAGGTAATTAATATATTCCCACAATAATAACCCTCCATGTGATTAAATCATGAGAGTCCTTCATGTGGAAACCTTATGGTCACACGTTAACATGAATAAAAATAATATCACGTGAATCGTCTATAAGGTGATGCCTTGATTCATCATTCAACATCATAATATTTATTTTCATGTCACATAACCCCATGTTGACATGTGACTTTGAGATTCATGATAAAACTTTTGTGCCAAATTCATCCATAAAAACCCTTTCACATACATATGGATTTAATGTGTACCCACTTTTAAATTTCATTGAGCCACTAACATGAACCATTATATATTATGAAATTAGATTATAATCACGTGATCCTCTCATACATGCCAATTTTATGTGAAGAATGTATAATGATAAAATGTTCTGTCCTTTCCAATGAATAATAAAATGAAAGATCCATTTTTATTATGAAACATATATTTAACCATTATTTGAAGTCGCTCAGTCGAGCGGGAAACCCATGATAATTTTCAGTAATATACACCCTTTTAATTTCAAAAATACGGGAAAGGTAGACTTACAATGTTTGTGAACATTTTTATGTTCACTCATCAAATTTAAGTTGTTTAATCAACATCCTTGAGCATGATACACTTGAATGGGTTTCTCCAATCATCAGATGGGTGCTCTTGGTCATGAATATGACCATGAACATGTATATGGTCCACCATTGTGTTACAATATTCTGATCACATGGTTTCATGACCATCAAAACTCATGATCTCCCCATGTGGCCCTATAAAGGCCAGCATTATCATGTAATAGTCCACTGGCATATTAGCATTGTCATGAGAAAAAACATGGAAATGATTGTTAGTTCCTGAAAATAATTCCAATAAAATTCAGATTTATCATGAACATATCTTATAAAGCTTCCATGTTGATTATGTGAAGACACCCCAAACAAGTCAGTTGATTATATGAATGGATTTTTAAATGTTTGCAGTAATATTGTGAAGGTATCCTGGACATTTCACCTTGATCTAGTGAAGATATCCAGACAAGTCACGTTGATCATGAGAAGCCTTCTTGGACAAGTCCCTTTGATATTTCGAAGGGAAATGGGAATTTCATCATAAATTATGAAATGTACCTTGGAAATGTTTTCCTTAATCAGTTGACACAACTGGACATGTTTTTTATCACACAAGTCCCCACATATGTGATAATCGACCCATGAAATAATCTTTTGGGAAAGTCAATCAGATCATGTCATAGAACTACGACATGTCTTCTTCGACCATGTGAAGCACCCTCAACCATGTCATCCTTATCATATAAATACTCAAGACATTTCAAATGGAAAATTATTTCATGTCATCTATAAAATCAACACATTTTGTGTAAACACACATGACACTTCATTCAAAAACTTAGGAAAAGTCTGCCGATTCCCTATGACAAGTCAGTCATGATAGGCATACCCATTGGATATGATAACCTTGTCTATTATACATAATTTAAAAGTTCCTTAAAATAAAAAACAAGGAATGTGATTCATATCAAAATATTATACATAGGATTACTTCTTATGTCCCATGATCCATTGGGTATCCACCCTATCGTATGTCCCACCATACCTCAAATATTCTTATCTCTTGAGACATGAAACTTCCATAATACTACCATACTTATTTTTACATTAGTTGGTGATTAGTGGGATCATAAATAGATGTCTTTTTAAGTGTAATACCAGACCATTACCTCATGTACCGTATGCCCAATAACGTTTTGTTGATGAATTTAACAATGATGACTCCAATTCCTGTTGTAATATCGATATATATGACGCTTTCCTAATTCTAGATCTCCATACACTCTTATAAGAAAAAATATAACATCAAATGTATTTATATAATAATAATTTCCAATATCTATTAATATTTATGAATAAGGTATTAATTTTACATTAAAGAGGGTGCCTTGTCTGATAGCGTACTCGACACACAATAATGTGTTTCTCCAAAATCTTACGCAGCACACAACCCTTGATTATACTGAAAAATAATACAATTAAAATATTATTAGTCTAAATGTTAGTTAATTATTATCAATTATATTGTATGGAATGAACAAAAATTAATACAATATGATTATACTTCAAAGATCAATTTATAATAAAAAAATATTTCAAGACATTCCTAAAGTAACCTACCTACTTCTTATAAAAGATCACCACCTCTACCCACTTAATCACACCAATGAGGCCCCTTGTCTTGTCCAACATCTCATAAAATAATCTCCAAACATCAGTACTTTCTTCCTATAATTCCCAATATGGGAATATGGTAATTAAATAATTCCTTTGGGATCAAATCAAAAGAAGTTACTTGATCTAGAGGTTACGTCTTCTCTCAAGATCAATTCCTTCATTTTTTTCTCCACTCCCTATTCTCATCATATTATATAATTACATAAAAAAATTATATGAAATATACTAGGATTTTTTTATGATAAGGTTTCTATATAAACTTATAAACACCTCTATCTAACGGATATGAACATACTGTTTCTGTGTACGGAGAACTATTGCCACGTGAAATGACGATTGTTCAATTTTCTCCTACCACCGCTCATATTGGCCATAATGATGGAAATATATTTATATATGATATATATGATATTTATATTTTTCTATTATTATGTAATTTTTATTTAAAACATAGCTTTCTTCTATCCATAATGTGTAAATGTGATAATTTCATTTGACGAAGTGCAGACTACAACCCATCAAACTGATATGACTCATTTAGGGAATACAAGGAACATATAAAGGATGGTTTTATTAAACCAATTAGACATACATGAAATAATTATAATACTGGTATTATTATATATATTTATATCATTTGATTATTATTCTTTTAATATGATATATAAATGAAACTACAATTCATGTGTATGTATGGCATACCTTCCCTATGAATGGTGCCTTTCATTTCATATCCCCAAATATTATGGATATTATAAATAAATATATACTGGATATATTTGATTTTAAAATCATGAATAATATTTTAGATATGATTTAATTTTGACTACATTGACAATTTACACAATAACAAGTTCATTTTCGAGTCATGTACCCAATATCTACAAAACGTCTGATATGAACATAAATAATTATTTAATTTTTATAACACGGTAATATATGATATTAAAGGAATAAAAACATGAAAATTGTTATCATTCTAGGAGAAATTAACCTATGTTTATTATCCAAGAACATAATGATTGTACTTGATGAGTTAGACTCAAGGCATGGTACTTTCCCTCAATATCCTATCATTGAGAAATATTTTGATAATAAACACCACGTTCTTTTATAAAGTGTATCATAAACCCATTTTAATTTTAAATAAAATGGAATCTTATTACTATGAATCATTTATCTAAATAAAAAATGAATGTTTTTAACATAAGTGGTGACAATGACTTCTCCTCCGCCAAAACTGTTATTTGATATTTTTCATACTCTATAAGCCTCAATGTTTTTCAAAGGGAATGAAATACCATTTTCTATTTTTGGATGTTTTGGTATCGAATATGGGTTTGAAAGTGGATTTACCATTTAAATATCCCGATATTATTTCTTTTTATTTCAAAAGAAACGTTTTGAGTGAAATGTTGATAATTGAAATCTTTTACATGTTATTATTAGATAATGATACTTAGACATTTGATGGGTGGTTATGTGATAAACGAAAGATGGGTGATTACGTGATAAACCAAATAAGGGTGATTTTGTGATAGACCAAGGACATGTGGTTAATTTGCAACCTCCAATGCATTTGGTATGGAAGTCAGCCATATGGCTATTCCATTTTGTGATATGTGGGGAAATCAAGCGTATGATTATTCCATTTAAGTATTTTTATGTCCGAAGTAACCATTGTATGTTATATGTTTCTTGATATGGTCTTTATGTTAATATTTTAGTTACATAAGGGTATTTAATGAGAATAAATTTAGTGAATTATAGTTACTACTTCGTAAAGTTGAAAATTATTATATTATGGTAAAATATTCATGGTTTTAATGTTATCCCATGTCTAAAAATTTTCATACCTTGTGTATTCCTTACTATGCTTTTTATTCTCATCCCATGTTTTGAAATGTTTTTCCACATTACTTAAATAAGAATAGAGTCAACGATGTGATCATGTAAAATTCATGTTTCAAAAAAATGAAATGATACCATGTTTCATTTTTAGGGTTTTTGTTTTATGAAAAAAATTATAGTGAGTATAAGTGTCTATTTGTAATATTTACTTTTCTATATATGATTTATGGATAATAATCTAAAAAAATAACCCTAAAAATATCCTCAAAGTATATTTATTTCAATTTTTAACTTATCTCAAGATTATGTAATGTTTTAGGTCAGGCGTTATAGTTGTTATCCGAGGTCCTTTTAGATAACATTAGATGTTTGGGATTATTTAAACATAAGTAAAATGTTTTATATAACCAATATGGATAGCTTATTAGAATGATTCATAGTTATTTTATATATATTGAATGAGTTTGACATAATATGAATAAGTATATATATGTTTTTATCCTACTCATATGATAATATATGATGCTTTTAATTATATACTCACACTAACACTTTTTTGTTATAGTAAATCACTAGATCTAAAAGGAACCAAAGTATTAATGGATGAGAAGGAAACTGTGGTGGTTTTCTAAATAAGCAACATAATAAAATGTGATATGCAATGAGAACTCTTGTTGTTATTCTAAACCATTTATCTGGAGTCATTATTCACTACATAAACCTTCTTAATTTTTTAAGTCATTATATATGTGAGAAATGAATCCCTATACATGTTCAGGTAATAATCATAAAGGTAAGTATACTCAATAAACTATGGGTCAATGATGTGGAATTTCAAACCTAGGAAAATCTTTCAATGGTATGAAATGATTTTATAGATGTGTTAATGAATGTCATAATGCAATAACGTACCATAGAAAAAGGAAGCCTTCGATTGAATCTAATAAAGGGAAAGAAGTTATTTTTGAGGGATCAATTCAATGTTTTAAATGTGGTATGTATGGAAATTATGAAAATAGATTTCCTATGAAAATGGTTTGGGAATGGATCTTCATGACCATACAAATATATGTTTACCAATACGTAATTCCATTCTAATTGAAGACGAGGAAACTAAAAATGAAATATGAATGATATGGATTATTTCTTAGATCATGTTTTGAAATTAATGAATATTAGGACATTATTCATGATTTTTTATAGGAAATAAGTATAAAAGAATATGATGGAAAACATGAATAAAATATCATGAATAATGTTAGATAATTAATATGTTTATATTTTAGGTATTTAAGTGTTATGTTGGATTTATGGATAATGATATTGTTAAATGTATTAATGATGGGATTAATTTTTAAGGAATCATGTTTGCGTAACCCTTATGTTTTTAATGTAAAAAATGAGGAATAATTATCTTTCCTTTTGTGGATATACTTATAAAGAACCTTTTGGGTTTATATGATCATTGAATTTGAGGCAATTGTCGGTTATAATATTTTTAGATGAAAAATGAAAGGCATGGGATAACCTTGTGGTTAAATTATGATATGTTTATTTTTTTGGATTTTATGTCATGTTGGGAATGTTATAAGAATTATATTGTTTTAGAAAAAAAGACAAATAACACGATTAGTGCCAACCTGTTGTGGCTGGCAAGGCTGCAGGAATCAAACCCACAACTGAACGGCGAAAAGGGATCATCACCTACCACTAGCCTAGGCAATGTCGTTGGTTAGTATGTAATTTTCTATTTTGTTAAATTATTTCATGGATTGTTAATAATTTGGTTTTTAGAACTTATGTTCTATCAAATGGATATCCTTATTATTGGAAAATGATTTGATGATTAAGTGATAAATGTTATTTTTGTAGATGTTCACTCTTTTTGGAACAATAAATGCCTAAGGAAAATATAATACTTTGGGATTTGATTTGAGGATTAATGGTTGAATATTATTTTGGAATAATTTACGTTTATTCTGTGGAAAAAAGGAAATTTTGGTTATGAATAGAAATTATTAACCTATCTTGAAGAAAATTTGTATTATGTTAATTACTTTTTGGTATTATACTTTAAGAGCGGTTTATGCTATTTGGAGACAAATTTTAGGATTTATCATGGAAAAGAATGTGATCAAATCCATATGATTTTGGGGTTTCAATATTAGTTGGATAATTTTGAAGAATTTTAAGGAATTCTTTATTGAATGGCCTATGTTGAACATGGGTATTATTGTTGAATTTCAGAGATTAAAAATAGTATTTATCTTTATAAAGGATTATTATTTTGATGGATTGTTTGATATTGTACTAAACATTTTTGTTATGGTTAATTTTCGATGATGGGGGGAATATATAGTTTATCTTTTTTGTATTATCTCATTCTATATAAGTTGAATATATTACTTTAGGTGTTACCCATTCATATTGAATACCCATCGTTTGGAGAAAAGATGATCGTGTGGTAGAAATTCATTAAAGGATGAAACTCTACTTGTCATGTAAGTATATTTACTTATGTTCTTATTCAACGTAGTTAATGAATTCCTATACATTATGAAAAGGATCTTAAAAATGAAATGCTTTCCATTTACTTTTCTTACTGTGAAATCAATAACATTTTTACCCTTTATATGATTGTGGATTTCTAACTGTAAACATTCTCCACATCATGTTTTCTGTCACTCTCCATCAGAACAAGATGGTTAGTTTTTCTTTCATATCAATTTTCTCCTACATGGAATATTATTATGTGTTATCTCAGGTGACCATTTTAAATATCTTTCATTCATTTAAAGGAAAATAATTTTTTACACTATTCTCGATGTGGTATTTTCTATGATGTAACTGAGAAAAAATTTCAAATTTCAAGGAAGAAATTACAAAAAGGGGGAATTATGTAACATCCCAGCTATTTATAGAATAATATTTGTTCATATATCTTAATTTTTATGATTAAATTATTAATTTTATGTCAAAGGGGAAACTTTTTCAAATAGCATATGTGACACACTGTAATAGGTTTCTCTGAAATCTTACGTTGCATAAAACATTGATTTATAACAAAAATAATACATTAATATTTCTATTATTTTAAATAGTAGTTAACAACTAGAAATTTTATTTATGGGAATGAACATAACTACCTACTATATGATTAAATATATTTCCTAAATGTTTTTACATTTATCCGAGGATTAAAATGAGATTTAATACAATCTTAAGCATAAAATACTCTAATATTTTTAAAAGCTCATTTTACCACCTGTTGATGGAGAACCCTTTTTAAATTCAATTTTTGTCACTTTTATGTGTTCAATTTGATAAAATAAACTTATTATTTAGAAAAGAGTCCTAAAAATTTACTTTTGTTTAAATTTTTCAATTTTTATAATAAATTAAATATTTTAATGAATAATAAAAATACTGTATTTTAATTCAAAACTGCCTCTTCACCTAATTTATTTATATATTTTTATTATCATTTTAAATTTTTATATTGTGTAATTTGTTTATTTTTTTCAATAAATCCATCGATGTTCACTGGACAGAATTTCTCATTTAAATTGGACATAAACACAAGTCAATATATCGATAGTTTTTACTTTTTGAAAACATCATTTTTAGTTTTGTCAATGGGAATTAATTTTAAACTACTCACTACAATTTCTTTGTTTTGAATTTGGAAAAATGGATTCCATATTTGGAATCATAAGTACCAAATTTTTTAAATAGGTACCTTATATTTTTTGAAATTATGAAGCGTATCTTCAATAATTATATTTCTTTACCGCAGTTATAGGTTTAATTAGGTTGATAGGGGTAAAAAAATATTATAATGATCTAAAACTACCCTAACACATGTCCTAATATTTTCTGAAGAGTCATGGGTGACCAATAAAATCCTTGAGAATAAATTTTTGCATTTGGTAGCCACTTAGGTGTGAAGAGGCCATGTTATAATAATTAATTTAATGAAAACATAAATATAACACATAAATGTATCTTTTTACTAAAAAATTATAATGTGCAGTTAAATAGTTGATATTATTGACTATAAATAGTAATTATAAAGAAAAATGTTTTTTATATATCATTGCATTTTATTTATAATTTTTATGCATTAAATAATTAAATTTACTTATGATACAATCATGATTCAATGATTAACTTATTAATGAAGGATTCAAGTAAATGAAATTATAAACATTAAAATAAATGTAATTTGAACATTATGATGCCATACCTGATTTTTTTGTATGACATTGACATATATTTCAATAGTTATTTCCTTTTTAGATGGAATCAAGTTGTTATGACTTTAAAGAAATTCAATTTCTAAATATTGTCAAAATTTAAATAAATTTGTTTTTAAAACAAATAATATTTTATTAAAATATATAATAGTCCAAAAAATATATGATTTGGCCAACAGACTTATAAAAAAATATAAATGTCAATAATAATCCACTTCTGGTTATATTGTCATTTTATAGTAACTACAGTGACCATATATTGTGAAAATTCAAGAAGACATGGTAAGACTTAATATTTTTAACTAAGGGTAAAAGCTAATAGACAAGGTTATTTTTGTGACCTAAACTTGTCTAAAACCTATTGGTTTAGAGGATTTAAACCCATAAACTTATCAAACATTAAATATGTCACTTTTTATCAATTAATATTCAAAAATAAATTTATAATAAAATAACATATTAATATATTCTTTAAGTTCCCCTCCACCCTCTTATAAAAGGCCACCACCTCTACCCATTTACTAAAACCTCCTAAGACCCTGAGAGCATCCAAAGTAGGACCAAATAAATCAAAAAATCACTCCCATCTTCCTATAAGCCTTATCTTGTGTAGAAGAAAATTCAAGATAACCATTTGTCTCAAATCAAAAAAAGATACCTTATTTAGATGTATCATCTTCTCTCAAATAGATTTCCTTTATTTTCTTTCTACACTTCATATACTATTATTGTAACACCCGAGACTTTTATGTTATATAAATCATCAAAGAAATATTTTTCTACACAACACTTGCTTGGCTTGCTTTACGCGCAATCGCGACCTTCCTCGATAGCTTGCGTCGTACGCAATACCGAGTTTCACTAAAAAACAATATGTTTTTAATACCAGCTGTTATGAATAGTAATAACCAATTTTTAAATTTTAGAAAATTTAGCTCTCAAAATGGACTTCATTTTTGGATTCGGAGTATCGAATTTAGCCTAAGGTGAAATTTTGGTACTTTTCGGATAACTTTCATATTCTGATGAATAGTGAAAATTACTAAATTATAATTAAAAACAAATTTTTAATCGAAATAATTAATAGTGATAAATCATTAATTTGAGTGGTTTTAAAGTATATTTAGAATATATTTTTACAATTTAATACTATGTTGGTCATTGGTTGTAATTTCACATTTAAACCAGACATAATCAAGTGTCAATCTTTTGATAGATATTGTTTCTTAAAAACACGCTATTTGTTTTAACAGCGGGATTTAATTATAAAATTAATTAATGAAACTTCTATGTTATGAATTTGTTAAAATAGTGTTCATTTTTGAATTCGGAATATGAAATATAGCTTAGGATGAAATTTTGGCATTGTTCTGAAAAACATCAATTTTTGATGAATAGTGAAATTACTAAGTGGTAGTTAAAAAACTGAATTTTTCATAAAACTTAATTTTACCGCTTATGTGAATGGAATTTCAAAAATCCGACAGACACGGTTGATATCAGTAAGTAAAATGTGGTTCAATGAGATAAAAATAATTTTTTGGTGAATAGTAACTTTTTACTTTTTTTACCGCGGTTAATAGTAAATAGGGTAACTAAGGGTAAATATGATATTACTATTACCCTAACACATGTCCTAATTCTATTGGACAAGTGTAATTCGACCAAAAACAAACATAGGAATAAAATATGACCATTTAGGCCCACTTGGATTAGATTAGGACATTTATTATTAATTTATTTAAAGAAGGGTTAAAATAGTTAAAATCAAAGTTTAATAAGTAAATCATTTTTAATATGGGGTTATACATAAGATAAATTCGACTATAAATATTCATTAGAAAGCTAAAAAGATTTCCTACATAAGGTTAAAATAATACCCTAAACTTGTCTAAATCCTATTGGTTGATAGGATTTCGACCCATCCCCACTTTAGCTTTGAAATAAGACCCTTTGGAACCATTATAAACCGATTTTGACTTTAATATAAAATAATATTTTGAGATATTCCTAAGGTGCCCCTCTCCTCCCTTATAAAAGGGCACCTCCTCCCCCTCCTCCTCACACCAATTTGAGCACTCAAGCTCGGCCAACCCCTGCCAAAATCTCTTCTCCACTTCCCTAGAAACATCCTAGAGGTTCTGGTCTTCCTCAAAGACCAATTTTAGTGCCCTAAGAGGAGGTCTCAAAGAGGCACTTCAAAGAAGAGGTAATTACCGTTACCAATTCTTTCATCTTTATTTCTTCTTCCACTTATTCTTCTTAGGTTGTTTCATTATGAAGTAATAACATCAGTATCACTCATATACTGATATGTTATTATAAGTATGAAACAACCCTATTTCACCATCTATCCATCCTATGGAAAAAGAAATCACCGCGCGTGCGTACGTACGGAATACCGTCTCCACGCCATGGTGTAATCTATTTTCCACCACCACCTTACATGGATGGGTATAATGGTGTAAAGAATAACTATACATAGTTATTAAAACATCATATTGATTCTGATATATTGTATAATCCACTCCAATTCAATTCAATATTTATAGAAAAGATATCATCGCTCGTGCGTACGTACGGACTACCGTCTCCATGACGCGATGAGATTCATTCTCCATGTTAACCATTTAATAATGATTATAATGTATATATAAGAAATAATAATGAAATATATGACATTATAAGGCTACTGGATTTATGTATATATATACATATGTATGTCATCTACTTACTTCCATTTCAAGACAATAAGGAAAGGAAAACAGCATTCATGCGTACGTACGGACTACCGTCTCCATGAACGGTGTTTTTCATTTTATTTATCTACCTATTATATATATATATACTGAATATATATGATATATAAATCATATTTTATATTCTGGAAGTGAGTAAATCATGATATAATTAATAATGATGTCAAGAACAACAAGTCAAAACACCTATGATAAATGAAACGATTTTACCCAAAACGCTTCTTTAACATGGAATTTACAAAAGAACGGGTAATATAATGTCATAAGTGAACCATATATGATATCATAACAATGAATATGATTCTGGAATAAGTCAATAACATGATTTAAATCATTATACAGGAGGTTCAGACACTTACAAAGCAAGTCGGACATAAGGTAAGGAAAATACCACAATCTCATTTTTATCCGAGATTGTTTATTCGTATTTACTGGGGTGTATTTTATCATCCACATACATGTTTCATAAATATTTAATATTATTTCCATCCACATACAATTTTTTAAATCCATTTTTACCCTTCGGTGAGTTTTTAGTAAAAGAAGTGAAAGGAATCTTTTGTCGTTTTCCGTATGAGGTACTTTTTGACTTTTCCGACAAAAGTACGAAGAATGTTTTTTTTAACTTATACGGCATGAATGGATTTTTAAAAAATTATTTCCATGTATCTTCCTTTACAAGTTTCCAAGTTTATTTTTAATCAAATTATTTTATTTTAGAATTGTATGACATGTTATGAAAGGAAAAGTGTTTTTGAAGCAGAAAGGATATTTTCCTCAAGAATGGATTTCAAGTGTTTTATCAAAATTATTTTCAATATAAGATAATAAAAGGGTTCTTTTTTTATCCATATTATTACATGGATTTGATTATGTTGTGATGGAAATATTTTTATGAATTCCTTTATCTTATATGAATTGTTTTATGATGTCATGTTGTTTAAGAATTCCATTTTTATTACATGGGTTATGCAATGATGTATGATTTATGATTTTGTGGCACACATAAGAATGGTATCATTATGAGATGGGTGGGACCTATATCTCCCTCCAATGCATTGGGTAAAGATTTTATATCTCATTAGATAGACATGGCTGAAATGGTAGGTTATACCGGTTCAGTGAAACAGGACTGAAACGAGGGTTACTCGATTCAGAAAGGGACTTTGTCCACTAAGATAGTCTTGGCAATTAGTCTTGACTAACAAGAAATGATTCTCTATGATTATGTGTGTATGCCACAAAGTTTCATTTTTTATGTTATGATTATTGGGATTACTTTTTCACTGCCATGATTTATCCCATGATTATGAAATTATGCTCTCTTTTGCAGGTTATGATTTCCAAAATGTTATGTTCTTATGAATATGATGTGATTGATATTTATTTTGTTTACCCTTACTGAGCATTTGAGCTCACCCTTTTATGTTTTCTTTTCCCCAAGATATAAAGAAAGGTTTTAGGTAAAAAAAAAGAAGATCTTTATGGGAGATTTTGAAGATCTTTCACCACGATTAGAAGATTATAGTCCGAGTTTCCAAAGACACTAAACTATTACGGGCCTTGTGTGTGTTTTTGTAATGTACTAAGTATTCCGCAAAAGTAATGTAATGTCAATGTACGTCAAGATACGGGTCTCTACAGTTGGTATCAGAGGAAAGGTTTAGTCAACCTTTGGAAACTAGGATGCGAAAACATTAGTGAGATCCCTAGAGATATTTCTAAGGTATGTCTAGGGATGTCCCTAGGGATAAGTATACGTATAGGTTATAGTAATAGAATTACGCTAATGATCATAGAATTAAACCTAAGATGTTGGATATTGAAGGTACTTCCCCTTTATTATGTTGTTTTCCCTAGCATTATTTTTGCCTCTCACACTATTCTTTTTGGGTTTTAGACGATGGTTGGAACCCGAACGAACTGTGTTGATCAATGCAATGGACAATGCAATGATTGCCCTCCTGAACAAACAAATGTTATGGGATATGGAGTGAAAAATCTTATTGCTATACTTACACAAGCTATGAATCATTCTGCACTTCCAAATGAGCAGAGAAGGGAACAATATTCTATTGAGTCCTTCATGAGGCAACGTCCACCTTCTTTCAGTGGGTCTTCTGATCGACTTGTGGCTGAACAATGGATCAGTACTACTGAAAAGATATTTTCAGTTCTTCAATGTTCTGAACATGATAAAGTCATCTTAGCAGTATATCGTTTGGAAGGGGAAGCTGATCAATGGTGGAATCTTATCAAGAATACGAGGCCAAGAGATGAAATTGAGTCCAAGGAATGGGACGAGTTCAAGAACTTGTTTTTTCAGTAAGTACTTCCCTCATATTCTTCGAACAAAGATGGAGAAAGAGTTTCTTGAACTGAAGCAAAGGGATGATGAATCTGTTGGTACCTATGAAGCAAATTTTACAAGACTTGCAAGGTATGCATCTGGAATTATCATCCAACCTGAAAGTAAAGTTGATCGATTTTTCAGTGGCTTAAAACCAAGTCTTCGAAGGGCATTAGCTATAAGAGACTTCAGTAGCTGTGAAGAAATTATGCGTTGTGCTATCAAGGTAGAAATGGAAGTTGGTGTTACATATCCATCTCATGGTTTTGACAAGAAACGAAAGATGGAGTTCAAGGAGATATCTCAGAGTAATGGTGAAAAGAAGATGAATTTTTCATTATGCACAAAGTGTGGAAAGAAGCATGGTGGAGATTGTCTTAAAGGGACTAGAAAATGTTCTAAGTGTGGAAAATAAGGTCATCGAGCAGCTGAGTGTCGAAGTAATGGAAAAAGGGATTCTAATGAAGTGAATAAAGCAAACACTGCAGAGAACGCACAACCAACACTTCAATGCTTCAAGTGCAAGGAGATGGGACATTATGCGAATAAATGCACTAATCCAAGGGTTAGTGATGATCGACATGAGCAACTGCTTAAGGCAAAGGACAAAGGGAAGTCACATGCGATCACTATTGGCAATGTTGAATATGACAACGATGTGGTGGAATGATTAAGTTTTTATGTAATGGGATTCCAAAATAATGTTGTATCATGGAATATTGGAATATTTATGTATTGGTCTAATGTGGTATTCAAAGTGATTGAGATATTATGCGCATAATGAAGGGAAAACGAGAAAATGAAATGTTTAACAGTATTCATGAGCTCATGATTGATATAAGGATTAAGTGATATCATGGTTTGAGTATATAGAATTTTGAGGATTTTGGTATGTGGAAAGTGTTAACTTTTAACTGCATTCAAGCTTTCACTAAGGTTCAATGGGTATTCAAGAGAGTACAAGATTAAGGCCTTTGAATGTTTGGAATGTGTCCAACAAGATATATCATATGATATATGGGGATCAACGATGGTATTAAATCTCTGGTAATCGTTTCCACTATGTTATGAGAATGGAATGCAGTATTATGTATAAGCCTAAAGATTAGACTGGATTATGTTGGACATAAGTTAGTATTGTTTAAGGATAGAAGATTTTCGATATTATTGATGGGATGTTATAGTAACGTATTTTTAGAAAAAGGACAACCTGCAGGACGGGTGACAACCCATCGCTTCGGACAAGGCTGTAGGAATCGAACCCACAACCGAAGTGCGACTGGCCTTTATCACCTACCACTGGCCTACAGGAAGTCCCTGTTTAGTAGAAACTAGTTTTATTATATTAAGCAGTATGATATATGAAGTATAAGTCCATTTTAAGAACCATATATGATTAATCTCACTATAGATCGACTTATGTATATAATTTTTTCTAACCTTTTGTTTGAGACAGATGGAATGACCCGTCATTCTATCACATGATCTGGTAACACTTCACGAATAACAAATTCAACTTCATTTATTTAAGAGATGAAGTGGAAATTGTTCTAGGCACGGACAATAGTGACGAATTTCGAGGGCGAAATTCTTTTTAAGGGGGGTAGAATGTAACACCCGAGACTTTTATTTTATATAAATCATCAAAGGAATCTTTTTATACACAACACTTTCTTGACTTGCTTTACACGCAATCGCGACCTTCCTCGATAGCTTGCGTCGTACGCAATACCGAGTTTCACTAAAAAACAATATGTTATTAAAACTAGCCGTTATGAATAGTAATAACCAATTTTTAAATTTTAGAAAATTTAGCTCTCAAAATGGACTTCATTTTTGGATTCGGAGTATTGAATTTAGCCTACGGTGAAATTTTGGTACTTTTCGGATAACTTTCATATTCTGATTAATAGTGAAAATTACTAAATTATAATTAAAAACAACTTTTTTAATCGAAATAATTAATAGTGATAAATCATTAATTTGAGTTGTTTTAAAGTATATTTAGAATATATTTTTACAATTTAATACTATGTTGGTCATTGGTTGTAATTTCACATTTAAACCAGACATAATCAAGTGTCAATCTTTTGATAGATATTGTTTCTTAAAAACATGCTATTTGTTTTAACAGTGGGATTTAATTATAAAATTAATTAATGAAACTTCTATGTTATGAATTTGGTAAAATAGACTTCATTTTTGAATTCGGAATATGAAATATAGCTTAGGATGAAATTTTGGCATTGTTCTGAAAAACATCAATTTTTGATGAATAGTGAAATTACTAAGTGGTAGTTAAAAAATTGAATTTTTCATAAAACTTAATTTTACCGCTTATGTGAATGGAATTTCAAAAATCCGACAGACACGGTTGATATCAGTAAGTAAAATGTGGTTCAATGAGATAAAAATAATTTTTTGGTGAATATTAACTTTTTACTTTTTTTACCGCGGTTAATAGTAAATAGGGTAACTAAGGGTAAATATGATATTACTATTACCCTAACACATGTCCTAATTCTATTGGACAAGTGTAATTCAACCATAAACAAACTTAGGAATAAAATATGACAATTTAGGCCCACTTGGATTAGATTAGGACATTTATTATTAATTTATTTAAAGAAGGGTTAAAATAGTTAAAATCAAAGTTTAATAAGTAAATCATTTTTAATATGGGGTTATACATAAGATAAATTCGACTATAAATATTCATTAGAAAGCTAAAAATATTTTCTACATAAGGTTAAAATAATACCCTAAACTTGTCTAAATCCTATTGGTTGATAGGATTTCGACCCATCCCCACTTTAGCTTCGAAATAAGACCCTTTGGAACCATTATAAACCGATTTTGACTTCAATATAAAATAATATTTTGAGATATTCCTAAGGTGCCCCTCTCCTCCCTTATAAAAGGGAACCTCCTCCCCCTCCTCCTCACACCAATTTGAGCACTCAAGCTCTGCCAACCCCTGCCAAAATCTCTTCTCCACTTCCCTAGAAACATCCTAGAGGTTCTGGTCTTCCTCAAAGACCAATTTTAGTGCCCTAAGAGGAGGTCTCAAAGAGGCACTTCAAAGAAGAGGTAATTACCGTTACCAATTCTTTCATCTTTATTTCTTCTTCCACTTCTTCTTCTTAGGTTGTTTCATTATGAAGTAATAACATCAGTATCACTAATATACTGATATGTTATTATAAGTATGAAACAACCCTATTTCACCATCTATCCATCCTATGGAAAAAGAAATCACCGCGCGTGCGTACGTACGGAATACCGTATCCACGCCGTGGTGTAATCTATTTTCCACCACCACCTTACATGGATGGGTATAATGGTGTAAATAATAACTATACATAGTTATTAAAACATCATATTGATTCTGATATATTGTATAATCCACTCCAATTCAATTCAATATTTATAGAAATGATATCATCGCTCGTGCGTACGTACGGACTACCGTCTCCACGATGCGATGAGATTCATTCTCCATGTTAACCATTTATGAATGATTATAATGTATATATAAGAAATAATAATGAAATATATGACATTATAAAGCTACTGGATTTATGTATATATATACATATGTATGTCATCTACTTACTTCCATTTCAAGACAATAAGGAAAGGAAAACAGCGTTCATGCGTACGTACGGACTACCGTCTCCATGAACGGTGTTTTTCATTTTATTTATCTACCTATTATATATATATATACTGAATATATATGATATATAAATCATATTTTATATTCTGTAAGTGAGTAAATCATGATATAAGTAATAATGATGTCAAGAACAACAAGTCAAAACACCTACGATAAATGAAACGATTTTACCCAAAACGCTTCTTTAACATGGAATTTACAATAGAACGGGTAATATAATGTCATAAGTGAACCATATATGATATCATAACAATTAATATGATTCTGGAATAAGTCAATAACATGATTTAAATCATTATACAGGAGGTTCGGACACTTACAAAGCAAGTCGGACATAAGGTAAGGAAAATACCACAATCTCATTTTTATCCGAGATTGTTTATTCGTATTTACTGGGGTGTATTTTATCATCCACATACATGTTTCATAAATATTTAATATTATTTCCATCCACCTACAATTTTTTAAATCCATTTTTACCCTTCGGTGAGTTTTTAGTAAAAGAAGTGAAAGGAATCTTTTGTCGTTTTCCGTACGAGGTACTTTTTGACTTTTCCGACAAAAGTACGAAGAATGTTTTTTTAACTTATACAGCATGAATGGATTTTTAAAACATTACTTCCATGTATCTTCCTTTACAAGTTTCCAAGTTTATTTTTAATCAACTTATTTTAATTTAGAA
Source organism: Viscum album (assembly GCA_963277665.1). Classification (NCBI taxonomy): domain Eukaryota; kingdom Viridiplantae; phylum Streptophyta; class Magnoliopsida; order Santalales; family Viscaceae; genus Viscum; species Viscum album. The sequence continues at coordinate 1,347,205,110 of OY728132.1, forward strand.
TTTTATGACATGTTATGAAAGAAAAAGTGTTTTTGAAGCAGAAAGGATATTTTCCTCAAGAATGGATTTCAAGTGTTTTATCAAAATTTTTTTCCATATAAGATAATAAAAGGGTTCTGTTTTTATCCATATTATTACATGTATTTGATTATGTTGTGATGGAAATATTTTTATGAATTCTTTTATCTTATATGAATTGTTTTATGATGTCATGTTGTTTAAGAATTCCATTTTTATTACATGGGTTATGCAATGATGTATGATTTATGATTTTGTGGAACACATAATAATGGTATCATTATGAGATGGGTGGGACCTATATCTCCCTCCAATGAATTGGGTAAATATTTTATATCTCATGAGATAGACATGTCTGAAATGGTAGGTTATACCGGTTCAGTGAAACAGGACTGAAACGAGGGTTACTCGATTCAGAAAGGGACTTTGTCCACTAAGATAGTCTTGGCAATTAGTCTTGACTAACAAGAAATGATTCTCTATGATTATGTGTGTATGCCACAAAGTTTCATGTTTTAAGTTATGATTATTGGGATTACTTTTTCACTTCCATGATTTATCCCATGATTATGAAATTATGCTCTCTTTTGCAGGTTATGATTTCCAAAATGTTATGTTCTTATGAATATGATGTGATTGATATTTATTTTGTTTACCCTTACTGAGCATTTGAGCTCACCCTTTTATGTTTTCTTTTCCCCAGGATATAAAGAAAGGTTTTAGGTAAAAAAAAGAAGATCTTTATGGGAGATTTTGAAGATCTTTCACCACGATTAAAAGATTATAGTCCGAGTTTCCAAAGACACTAAACTATTACGGTCCTTGTGTGTGTTTTTGTAATGTACTAAGTATTCCGCAAAAGTAATGTAATGTCAATGTACGTCAAGATACAGGTCTCTACAATTATTAGTCTTTTATTACATAAAAACAACACTATCCCCAATAATAAACATATTTTGTATGATTATTATTTGAAATATACTAACACACACACCTCCATCAAATGTATATGATCATACTGCTTCTGTTTATGGCTATGTACTGCCTCAGAAAATGACGATTGTTCAATTTTCTACTACAACCTCTCATGGTGGCCATTATTATGGAATTTTATTTATTTATGACAAATATTATAATTAAATTTTATATATTCCTCTGTAATTTTTATTTACAAAAAACCATTATTCTTTCTATAATGTTAAAATACGATAATTTCATTTTAGGAAGTTTGGCCTACCCACCCCTCAATTTGATTTGATTCATTCATGCCACACATGGAACGTAGAAATGATAGTTTTATGAAAACAATGATATTTGCATGAAAAAAATATAATACTCATATTTTATAATACATTTATATTATTTTTTTAATTTTTAATTTCATACAACAATGAAATGAAAGTAGAATCTATGCGTACGTACAACCCACCATCTCCATGAATGGTGAATTTCATTTCATATCCCAAATTATTATGGATATTATAAATAAATATATACTAGATATATATGATATTTTAATAATGAATAATATTCTAGAGATGACATACATTTGACTACATGGACAAATTACATCAAAATAAGTTCATTTTCGACTCATGTAGCGAATATCAATAAAACGTACGATATGAACATAATTAATTATGTAATATTTATAACATGGTAATAATAATATAAATGTAATAATAAACCTGAAAATTGTTATTGATATATTATAAATTAACCTAAGTTTATTATTCTAGAACATAATGATTGTACGTGATGAGTCAGAGTTATGGTAAGGGACTTTGTCTCAATCTCCTTTTATTCATTCATATTTTTATAATATAAACCACATTATTTTATATTGTGTCTAATAAACTCCTTTGAATTTTAATTCAAAGGGAATATTTTTTCTATGAATCATTTTACTACATAAGAAAAAGGAATGTTTTTACATATGTTATATTTTTACTAAAATCATATTTTAAATTCATGTATTCTAAAGCTACCTTATGAATCATTATATAAAATGAGATGTCGTAATCCAATTGGATGGTGTTATGTTGGTGAAAGGAACCTTAGGCCTAGAAAATTTTTATAAGGAACTAACCAAGTTAAATAATATTTAGGATTTTATTAAAGTCTCTTATTATAGGAAAAGTGTTATAAGGATAACTGAAACTATTATTTTCAATTTCATGTGGGAGATCATGTTTTTATGAATGTCTCTCCAATTAAGTGTATTATAAGGTTTAGAAATAAGAAAAAACTAATCCAAACATACATCAAAATATTTTTAATATTCAAATGTATTGGAGATATTGATTAATTATTAGAAATGAAACCAACTCTTAGTAATGATATTAAAGATTTCTATATATCATTGTCAATGGAATATATTCTAGAACCAATACATGTACTCAACTCAGATGAATAATGATTTAGAATAAGATCAATCATACATTGAAGGGAATATGAAAATTCTTAAAAATGGAGATAATATTTGGAGGAATTTCATTACATGAATGGTATGGGTAATTTGGGGAAATAATTAAATGATTAAAGAAACCTAGGATCAATAGGACTTAATGATGAAGAACAACCCTCACTAGTTTCAAATGTAATATCTTTGAAGGCGTGAAGGAAGAAATTCTTATTAAATGGATGTCTATAAAACTCTTTAATCATTTATATAAATAGATAATTTTATTTGAATACTTTTTATTACAATGACCATTTTAAAATTTCATGGAAAAAATTCAAATTTAATGTGATGAATATCAATTTTATGTTAATTTGTTAAAATAATATCTCAATGGTGTTTGAATTTTTCCTTTATAATTAATCTATTTTAAATAAATAAAAATTAATTATTTAAATAGTACAGAATTTATATATAATTACTTTTTAGATTTATTAATAATTTGAAAAATCTAAATTTTATATAAATATTTATATAATATTTTGGATGTAAAAATATTTTTTTTTCTAAAAATGTTTTTCTTATAAAAATATTTTTAGTTTTAGAAAATATAATGTCCATATATATTAATTAATTAATATAAGACATTATGATGAATTATTTATATTAAATTTATATAATACATATCCATGTTTATAAATTTAAATCCATTCACTAATTATCACTTGTTATATATTTAATATAATATTATATTATGATTGGAAAATGAATTTCCTAAGAAATTATTTTTTTCAAATGATTTGTGGGATTATTTTTAATCCATCTTATTAAACATAAATGAATTAAATTTAATAAATACGATTCCATATTTTTAATTTTAATTATTTATATTAAATAATATGGTCAATATACTTTTTGTGGATAATGAATAATAAAAATAAGTAATTAATGTAATTAAGGGAAAATGGGTTTACCATTGGATAATATTTAAATTTAATGGTAAAATTGAACTATAAACATTCTAAAACCCAATTTTATGGTTATATTCTTACCTTATACATTTTCCTTACAAATATAGGTAATTTTGGGCCCCTATGTTCTTGAATGTGACGTGATATTACAAAAAGTATTTGAACATTACAAGTATCTTACTCACCGAAATTATACAATTACTCCCCTCCGCTCATTAAATTACACCAATAAATTTGTTTATATATAATATTCCATGAATAGATTTGTTTCCAATATCATTATCCACATTATAGATCTTATGGTGTTCCCAAAAGACCATGTATAATGTCAAAAAGAAGGCATCTAATGGAGGTGTCCCCATGAGAATGTAATCATATTAACAAAGTTCTTTTTTTATTTATTCATTCACCAAAAATTGTTAATCCTTAAAAAATATAATATAAAAAAATTTATATATCATATATATCGAGTGTTTAGTATTTATTTAAATAATATTTATCCACTACCTTGTTTATAAAATGGGAAACAAAGACATCACTCTTATAAAGGGAAGAATAACGCCCTTAAAAAAATTGTAATTTGTTTTCAATCATCAACTCACACACATGGTGATAATTATGGTAATAAATAATATATATTATTAAGTTGAAATCATATTAATTATGTAATATGAATATATCATCCAAGACATTACCCTTTCATATATTAAACGAATTATATCTTCACTTCTGTGTATATATGACTTATAGTTTCTATGATGTGACATTCAATAATGGTTATAAAAATTTATCAAAATATATGTGATATCAATAATATTGTTATAATTCTATATATGTTTTATCTATATCCCTTACTCATGAACCAGTTTATCTCGATAAGCATTCATGACATAATAAGTTAATTAAAAATTGAGATGAGGAAAAAATTGAAATATTCTAAATGAACAGTTGATAAGTTATTATAAAAGAGACATATATGATATTATATATATTAAATTAGTTTTAGTGTTAATAAATAACATGTTTAAAATCATTAAAACTGGTATTATGTCATGTTTAATTAAATGGAATCCGGATGTAATGGATTCAATCTCTATTTCCATTCATTAAGTCACATTTCAATGTTATGCAAGGATTTCATTGACATGTTGAATATAATGACCATTTAACATGTAATATCCTAAATCATTCATTATTTATGGTATTTCATGTTTAAATTTATATAATTTCATTATCTAGTGTTGCACTTGAATATTAAAATGTGGTAAAGGGTTTTATATAATCTTTTTTTCCATTGAGAATTATTTGTTATTTTTCACCTACTCGCATTTATGTGGTGTATAAATTTTTCCATTAGTGGAATAAAAATGAATATATATTTAATACATATTATTAATCTTTCAATTAATGTATATTCTTTCTAGGGGTTATAATTTAAAAGTTTCTATAGTTGTAAGACTATATTTTATTGTCTCACCTTCGTTTGGGATTATTATTATTTTTATAATGGAATATTTTATTTATATTTCTTGAGATAAAATAATTTTCATATCCATGAAGTGTTTATAGATTTTCCATATATTATTCAAACTATTACACAATATTTTACTTATTTCAACTAATGACATTTTAAAAATACATACCGATTTTAATTCATATTTAATCAGATATATATTTCTACCATGTCTATGTTTTTCAAACAAAAATTCAAAAAAATTTATTTTTAATACCGAGATTTAGTAAGGAATTTTTTACCCTTTAATTTTAAAATTGTTGCGAAAGGAATACATTGTCATCTTTCATAAAGGGATATTATAACGTTTTTCTATGAAAAAACAATTTAAATGATCTTTTTAATGCATATAGTGAATATAAACTTCCCCACTACCATATCCATTTTATGAAATTATCATATTATACAATTTTTGAATGGTTTAAAAAAATTAAGGGGGAATATTTTAAAATTTCACTTTTATTCAATAAATACATTCAATAATATGATTTATTTGAAATACTAATATTTTTTATGAACTAATGGCCACATCTCATCTCATGTTTAATTTATTGTTGGTTACATTCTATTGATACAATAAATTTTATCTTTTATTTTTTCATTTGAAAATATATTTAACTAAAATATCGTTATTCATTGTATCATTCATGTCATTATTTACAAAAATATATATAATTTTGACATACTATTTTTACTACATAAATTATTTGAAACATTGTGGAAAATCATGTTAAATCAGTATTCTTTACACACAATGGACATTTATTCATAATGAATGTTGTTCATGAAATAAATAAATCATTTGATGTATGAGGAATAATTTCATAAACTATTTTTGGGTGGGGATATGAATTATATATCCCCTCGATGAATTAATGGGTATCATGAGAAAAATCATTAATCCAAATCAAAAGTTTTTTATGAATAGTTTTAGACATTCATGGTGAAATGTGTTGACTGTAAAAATATAATATTGTTTGAAATCATTAAATATATTATTGACCATCTTCATGGATTATTATTTAGTTATATTTATCTTTGAGATAATATTATTCATTTTATCCATGGATTCATTTTATTCTCAGGTAATTATTTTAGTGGAATGTGTATTCTATTATTCTCCTCCACAAACTGATTATGTTGTATCTAATCATGATAGTAATGGAATTGATTAAATATAATGTGTCTTCAGTTATTAACATTTAAATATTTATTATGCAGTATTGAATCTCTATACCATCTATTACAAATAACCCATAATACACATTTAATATCACACTTATTTGATTCAATTATTCAGAATATGAATAATAATATCTTGAATTAGATTTGGAATTAAAAATGTTTTACATTATAATGTTTTATATTTTATCCACAATGTAAAAATGGGTATCATATATATATCAAGCTCTGTGAGACAAAAAAACTGATCATTCTATTTTTATTTTACACACTTGTAATTATGTCAATGTAATTAATTAGATGCAAGATAAAGGATAATATAGTTGGTGGTCATTATAAGACTCATTGAAAAACCATAATTTGGTAAGCGAGATATTGATTCTAAAAAATGAGGTATAGGATCCCAAAATGATTGGGAGTTATGATAGCAATCACTGATTTCATTTAAAAATTCCTTGAACAATTTGGGATTATAGAAATATATTACTACAGAACCTCTACATGTATTCTTGAGGATCTGTATTGTACCATGTTTGTGGAGCTCCTTAAACATCACATTATCAACCATACACTAATTTTATCATGTATCTAATGTTGTTTCATAATTGTCTTTGTTTTTCATTGAATATGGGTTCAAAAAAATTATTATATGATTATTCTATAGAAATTGATCAATGTGAATTTTTATTGAATGAGTATCTAAACTAATAATGATAGTAATAATCATGGTCACCAATTTATGAAACATCTCATGTATGAAACATTTAACATATGTAATGAAAGATTAATATAATAATTTATTATTCTTGTTTTTCTTAATATTTTTGTTACATGTTGTGTGAATTATAAAATAGACCATTCTTGGGGGTTACAATATTATGTTTATGTATAGAATGATTCACTTTGGGTTCAACAGTTTTGTATAGGAATAGATCCCTTGCCCGATATGAATATTACCGAATATATACTAATCCACCAAAAATAAAGAATTATGCCACATATTTGATCCAAAACAAACCCTAAACCCTAAAAGCATATAATTTAAATCCCTAAACCAAAAATCCATAAAATCTAAAACCATTGAAAATCTAAAAAACTTGATCAATGGGAAAAATTGTAAAGCCTAAAATAGACACTATATAACCTATACAATAAACCTAAAACACTAAAACATGAACTCTAAACCCTAAAAACGTAAATAAATAATATATAATGAAACTTTGAACCCCCATCTCAAAAAAACACTAAAATATAAACCGTAAAACATAATCCAAAAAACCCATTACACTAAAACACTACAACATAAAACCCAAACTCCAAAATAGTAAAAAATACCTAAAGTCAGTAACCTAATGCCTAAAACATAAACAATAAACCCTATACCCAAATCCCAAAAATAAAATACAAAGTATCATAAAACCTATACTATAAAACATAACCCCTAAAATATATTCTCAAAAACATCAACCCAAAACCCTGAACCGTATATCCAAAAATAAAAAAATGTTGAAAAAATAATACATATTCACTAAAACCTTAATCCTAGATCCTAAACTCTAATACTAAAACATTGAAGACTAAAACCCTAAGAATATAAAACCCTAAAACATAATCTCTAGAACCCTAAATCCAAAAAAAACATAAATCTTCAACCCTAAATTCTAAACACTAATCCCTAAACCCTATAACCCATATTCAAAAAAGGATAAAACATAATCTATAATTCCTAAAATTTATACCCTTAAACATTAATCCCCATATCATAAAACATAAAACCTCAAAACTAAGTGATAAATTCTAAGAACCAAAAAACTATTCCATAAATACTATATTCAAGCAAATTAATCCTAAAAGTATAAAAATATCCCAAATCCCTAAACCCAAAACAAAAATCGATAAACTTTTATATGAGAATCCATAAAACATATTACATAAACAACAATCTACACACATTATCACCCAAAACAGTAAATTGAAAACAAAAAATCTTAAACATTTAAAATTAGACCATACTATTACCAAAAAAACCCAACACCCAAACTCAATTACCAAAACAGAAAACCATAACCCCTGACCCGTAAAATTAAATCCCAGAAGCCCAATCCAAAATTCCAAACCCCATATTCAAAACCTGAAATAGAAAAATCCAACCCCAGACCATTAACTCTAAATAATAAATTCCAATCCCTGAACCCCATAACCTAAATCCCAAACCATTATTCACAAAAAAGTATAACCATAAACAATAATCCATAACAATAAACAATATAACCATAGTACCAAAAACATAATGAATAATATCCTAAACCTCATAATATAAAAACATAAACCTAACTCCACAATACCTAAAATAATATGTTTGAAAAAACACAGGTAGTAATCACTAAACGATAAACTATAAACACAAAAATATATAAATGTTAACCTAAACCAAAATACATGGAATCAAAAACCATATTCTCTAAAACCAAATAACATAAAACTAATATCCCTAAACCCAAAACCATAAACCTGAAATGAAAAAAATCCATAAACCCTAAACATGAAACCATAATCCCATTCAAAATTGTAAAATTAAATCCCTATAACATAAACCATAAACCTATAAAAATTAAAACCTATCACATAAACACCAAACCCATTTCCCAAAACCCAATACCCCAGACCCCAAACCTAAAGATCTAAATCCATTAATTATAATGCCTAAAAACTAATCTATAAATCCAAAAAACCCAAAAAACAAAAAAAACATTAAATTATTAAATTCTATATTCGAAACACTAAATCATAAATGCTAAAACATACACAAAACAATAATCCTTAAACCTTAACAACATATTAAAAACAGTAAAACCTTAAATGTAGATCTTAAATGATAAAACCTAATCCTAACTCATAATCACCTAAATTCAAAACCCTAACCTAAACCCTAAACCCTAAACCCTAAACCCTAAAATCTAAACCATAAACCCAATACAAAAACCCTATTCTCAAAATCCAATTATTAAATCATAAAAATTCAACTATAAAATTCATGACCTTATAAATAAAATTAAAACACTATAACATACACACTAAAACAAAAAACACTAAAATCAAAACCCTATACCCTACAACTCAAAACCAGAATCCATTAAACATTAAGTATAAAAACAAAAAAACAAAACATTAAATAATAAATATTGAACCAATATTTATATATAATGATAAAAATGGATGAAACCCAAATACTAAAAAAACTAATAGACCTAGATCCTTAACACACAAAATTAAATTAAAACCACATAAAAATAAACCATAAACATTATTCAAACTATAAAATCACTAACGAATAAACAGAAAACCCTGAACTATTAACCCAAAACCCTAAAAATATAATTAATAAACACTAAAAAAATATAAAACTGATTCCCCAATCTTGTAAAACTAAACCCAAAACACTATAACCAATACCTAAAACCCTAAAATTATAAACACTATACACTAAACCCAAAACCATAGTTCTGAATCCTAAAGCCTAAAACTTTAACACTAAACACCATACCCCAAATATGAAATGCCACACCTTAAACCCAAAACCCAAAACCCTTTCCCCTAAACCCAAAACATAAAACCCAATATATTACTCCCAAAAAAATAAACACCAAACCAAACATCCTAAACCGTAATATCTAAAAAATCACAAACCAAAAACATAAAACAATAAACCCTATGACCTACACTCTACGATATATAATCTAAATTTTAAACTCTAAAAAGAAGGGCCATAAATTTTTAAACCAAAATACATAATCCAATAACTATAAAACCACAATAGTGAAACCATAAATACATTATAAAAATTATACAATTATCTCATAACTCAAATCTTAATCACCGAATATAAATAAAAAGTATAAATCTTAAAACCTGAACCTTGAACCCTAACATATATATCAAAAACCATGAAACTATAAACCCAAAACTCAAGATTTTGAATCCTGGAAGTCCTCATCCAAAAAACCTAAACATTAAAACCCAAAAAACACAAAATGAACTATAAATTAATCCCTTAAACACTAATACTAAAATACTCAGACCATGAACCATAAATTCTAATAAAAAACATCATACCCTAAACAAAAAACACAAAACTATTTACTTTAAATGCTAAAATGGAAACTCAAAAACATAAATCCTTGTACTATAAACCTAAAACCCAAATAACTAAGCACTAAAAACATAAACCCTACTCTATAAACCATAAAAGTGTAAAATCGAAAAAACAATACCCTAAAAATATAAATCCATTAATACATAAATCTCAAACCCTAATCCAAAAAACCTAAACCCTAAAACCATGACCCAAAACACTAAATGTTAAACCATAAACCATAAACTACTAACTATCATCACAAAAACAAATATAAAATATCAAAAAACTAATGGAAAACACTAAAAATAACATATTCCTAAAAATCAGGTCCTAAAATAAAAAAAAACTAAACACTAAATACAAATCAAAAAAATATTAACTCATTATCCGAAAACCCAAATCCCAAATCCCGAAAAAATTAACCCTAAACATGAATCTCAAAACCAAAAACCATAAACATGAAACCAAAAACCTAAACCACTAAAAGTTGAATTACCACAACCCCATATCATAGAAATAGAACCACAAAAACTAGAATCCTAAAATAGAATCAATAAACCCCAGAATGATTAACCATAAAACCAAAAATCCTTAACAATAAAAAATAAATAATATAATATAAACATCCAAACCCTAAAAAAATAAATCCAAAAAAAATTATTTTAAAAATTGTAACCTGAAAAAGTAAATTAGTTATTATCTAAACTATAATTAAAAAACAAAAAACATGAAAATAGAAAACACATAACATTAAGACCTTAAAACCCAACACCATGAAAGATGATACCTAAAACTTAAAACCTACTCCATAAATAAAAAAATGAAAATCATTAAAAACTAAGAATAATACCCTAAAACATTAACCTAAATCACTAAAATACTAAACACTAAAACCAAAAAGATGAATATAAAACCCTAAACCCTTAATCCATAACACCAAACAACAATACCTAAACACCAAACCTATAATTGAAAAGCTAAAACCTTATAAAATACCCCCAAATCATAAACCATAAACTTAAAAATAGTAAAACCACAAACTCAATACTAAAAAACACCAATTTCTAAACCATAAACCCTTAAAACTAAACCATAAACACTGTAATATATAACAAAAACTTATAAACCTTATACAATAAAAACTGAACCCTAAACCCTAAAAAAATATTCATTTCCTATAATAATGATTTATAACACTATGACCTAAGAGAAAATATAGAAAATGTAATATTATATTCTAAATAAAAAACCCAAAATACTTCTTAGAAAATCATAAATCCCAAAACCTAAACTAAAAAATGTAAAAAAAATCTTAAACCTAATCCTTAAACCCCACACCATAATCACTATAATGTAATGCAAAAACCCAAAATTATAATATAAAAACCCAAAACCCAAAACTCTAAAACTCAAAAATCTAAAACCGAAAACACAATAGATCTAATCCATAAAACATAAATTCAAAACCCTTATTTATAGAAGATGATACCAAAAATTTAAACCCAATACCAAAACTCTATTACTATAACACCTAAACCCTACAACCAAAACCATTTACCCTAAGCTTGATATTATAAACCCTAAATTTAAAACCAAAATTCCACATCCATATCACTAATCCCTAAACAATACCATGTAAACTCCATCCTTAAAAAATAAAATTATATCCCTGAAAACGTTGTCCATAAACACTATTCCTTAACAATAAAAATAAAAATATTATTCCGTGTACTATTATCCCTAATTTCTAACCTTACACCTTATAAATATAAACCATAAATCAAAAACCCTAAAACCCGATACACTAAAACAATTCTTTGATTTTATTTCAATCCATATAAAAATTTAAATAATATAATTAAAGTAATTGAATAATGATAATTGAATCCAAAATGTTTATTAAAGTGGTTAAAATATCAAATATTTGTATCTTTTACTTTTTATCATTATTAATAGTATCTTTGGTAAATATTTGTCCCCTTGGTAAGCGTAAAAATGGTAAAATATGGTTTAAGTATTTGTATAAATATTTAAAATCACAATAACACATTACATTCTATTATATTAGTGTATTTTTACCATTTTAATCATTTTATAAAAAATATACACACCTGGTCCAAAATTTCATTTATATTATCCAATGTATTATTTTATTGAAAAAAATTAATAAAAAATGTCCCTCTCAAGAAATTAATATATCTACTATTTTTTCATTTGGATAAAATTAGGTTATGTTATTTTTTAAAATATTATATGAAATATCAATTAAATTTATTAATAATTAAAATATATTTTTAAATCATTAGAAGTAAATTGTTAGCTTAAATCCTTAGAGAACACAGAAGACATATTTTTTACTATAATATAGTAATAAAATAAATGATTTATGAAATAATTAATGAAATTAAATTTGGGGGAATTATTTTTTCCCATTAAATTTTCAGATAAATATTTGATAACATTAATATTTTCAAATTTTATATTAAAATTCCATATTCATCCTAATTTAATTATGTCATATAAAAATAATAGTGTCAAAATGGAATTAATGATTTTTTTGAATAATATTATTTATTAAATTAAATCCCAGAAGCCATAAACCATGACCCGTAAAATCAAATCCCAGAAACCCAATCCAAAATTCCAAACCCCATATTCGAAACGTGAAATAGAAAAATCCAATCCCAGACCATTAACTATAAATAATAAGTTCCAATCCCGAAACCCCATAACCTAAATCCCAAACCATTATTCACAAAAAACTATGACCATAAACAATAATCCATAACAATAAACACTATAACCATAATACCAAAAACATAATGAATAATATCCTAAACCTCATAATATAAAAACATAAACCTAACTCCACAATACCTAAAATAATATGTTTGAATACAATAAGGTAGTAATCACTAAACAATAAACTATAAACACAAATATATATAATTGTTAACCTAAAACAAAAAACATGGAATCGAAAACCATAATCTCTAAAACCAAATAACATAAAACTAATATCCATAAACCCAACACACTATAACCAAGACCTAAAACCCTAAAATTATAAACACTATACACTAAACCCAAAACCATAGTTCTGAATCCTAAACCATAAAACTTAAACACTAAACACCATACCCCAAATATGAAATGCCACACCTTAAACCCAAAACCCAAAACCCTTTCCCTTAAACCCAAAAACTAAAACCCAATATATTACTCCCAAAAAAATAAACACCAAACCAAACATCCTAAACCGTAATATCTAAAAAATCAAAAATCAAAAACATAAAACAATAAACCCTACGACCTACACTCTACGATATATAGTCTAAATTTTAAACTTTAAAAAGAAGGACCATAAATTTTTAAACCCAAATACATAATCCAATAACTATAAAACTACAATAGTGAAACCATAAATCCTTTATAAAAATTATACAATTATCTCATAACTCAAATCTTAATCACCGAATATAAATAAAAAATATAAATCATAAAACCTGAAACTTGAACCATAACATATATATCAAAAACCATGAAACCATAAACCCAAAACTCAAAACTTTGAATCCTCGAAATCCTCATCCAAAAAACCTAAACATTAAAACCAAAAAAACAAAAAATGAACTATAAATTAATCCCTTATACACTAATACTAAAATACTCAGACTATGAACCATAAATTCAAAAAAAAAACATCATACCCTATACAAAAAACTCAAAACTATTTACTTTAAATGCTAAAATGGAAACTCAAAAACATACATCCTTGTATTATAAACCTGAAACCCAAATACCTATGCACTAAAAACATAAACCCTACTCCATAAACCATAAAAGTGTAAAATACAAAAAACAATACCCTAAAACTATAAATCCATTAATACATAAATATTGAACCCTAATCGAAAAAACCTAAACCCTAAAACCATGACCCTAAACACCAAATGTTAAACCCTAAACCATAAACTACAAACTATCATCTCAAAAACCAATAAAAAATATCTAAACACTAATAGACAACACTAAAAATAACATAATCCTAAAAATCAAGTCCTAAAAAAAATGAACACTAAAAACAAATAAAAAAATATTAACTCATTATCCAAAAACCCAAATCCCTAATCCCGAAAAAAGTAAACCTAAACATGAATCTCAAAACCAAAAACCATAACCATGAAAACAAAAAACTAAACCACTAAATGTTGAATGCCCACAACCTCATATCATAGAAATAGAACCAAAAAACCTAGAATCCTAAAATAGAATCAGTAAACCCCAGAATGATTAACCATAAAACCAAAAATCCTTAACCATAAAAAATAAACAATATAATATAAACATATAAACCCTAAAAAAATAAATCCAAAAAAAATTTATTTTAAAAATTGTAAACTGAAAAAGTAAATTAGTTATTATCTAAACCGTAATTAAAAAACCAAGAACAAGAAAATAGAAAACATATAACATTAATCCCTTAAAACCCAACACCATGAAATATGATACCTAATACATAAAACCTAATCCATAAATCAAAAACGAAAAACATTAAAAACTAAGAATAATACCATAAAACATTAACCTAAATCACTAAAATATTAAACACTAAAACCAAAAACATGAATATAAAACCCAAAACCCTTAATCCATAACACCAAACAACAATCCCTAAACCCCAATCCTATAATTGAAAAGCTAAAACCTTATAAAATACCCCCAAATCCTAAACCATAAACTTGAAAATAGTAAAACCACCAACTCAATACTAAATAACATCAATTTCTAAACCGTAAAACCTTAAACCTAAACCATAAACATTGTAATATAAAACAACAACTTCTAAACCTTATACAATAAAAACTGACCCCTAAACACTAAAAAAATATTCATATTATATAACAAAGATTTATAACACTATGACCTAAGAGAAAATATAAAAAATGTAATATTATATTCTAAATACAAAACCCAAAAAATTTCTTAGAAAATCATAAATCCAAAAACCTAAACTAAAAAATGTGAAAAAAAACCTTAAACCTAATCCTTAAACCCCATACCATAATCACTATAATGTAATGAAAAAAACCAAAATTATAATATAAAAACCCAAAACCCAAAACTTTAAAACTCAAAAATCTAAAACCGAAAACACCATAGCCCTAATCCATAACACATAAATTCAAAACCCTTATTTATAGAACATGATACCAAAAATTTAAACCCAATACCACAACTCTATTACTATAAAACCTAAACCCTACAACCAAGACCATTTACCCTAAGCCTGATATTATAAACCCTAAATTTAAAACCAAAATACCACATCCATGATCACTTATTCCTAAACAATACCACCTAAACTCCATTCTTAAACAATAAAATTATATCCATGAAAACATTGTCCATATAAACTATTCCATAACAATAAAAATAAAAAAATTATTCCATGTACTATTATCCCTAATTTCTAACCTTACACCATATAAATATAAACCATAAATCGAAAACCCTAAAACCCGAAACACTAAAACAATTCCTTGATTTTATTTCAATACATATAAAAATTTAAATAATGTAATTCAAGTAATTGAATAATGATAATTGAATCCAAAATGTTTATTAAAGTGGTTAAAATATCAAATATTTGTATCTTTTACTTTTTTTCATTATTAATAGTATCTTTGGTAAATATTTGTCCCCTTGGTAAGCATAAAAATGGTAAAATATGGTTTAAGTATTTGTATAAATATTTAAAATCACAATAACACATTACATTCTATTATATTAGTGTATTTTGACCATTTTAATCATTTTATAAAAAATATACACACCTGGTCCGACTTTTCATTTATATTGTCCAATGTATTATTTTATTGAAAAAAATGAATAAAGAATGTCCCTCTCAAGAAATTAATATATCTAATATTTTTTCATTTGGATAAAATTAGGTTATGTTATTTTTTAAAATATTATATGAAATATCAATTAAATTTATTAATAATTAAAATATATTTTTAAATCATTAGAAGTAAATTGTTAGCTTAAATCTTCATAGAACACAGACGACATATTTTTTACTATAATATAGTAATAAAATAAATGATTTACGAAATAATTAATGAAATTAAAATTGGGGGAATTGTTTTTTCCCATGAAATTTTTAGATAAATATTAGATAACATTAACATTTTCAAGTTTTATATTAAAATTCCATATTAATGCTAATTTAATTATGTCATATAAAAATAATATTATCAAAATGGAATTAATGCTTTTTTTGAATAATATTATTTATTAAATTATCTAAATTTTATAGTAGATATATAATTGTCCAAGTGAATGAGATGTGGTTCAACATATATGAAATTTTCAATTTTTGGGTCATATGACTTCATATAGTATAATTTTTTGACCCTTAAAATAAAAAATATTTGATAATTCTATAATAGTCAAAAGATTGAAAGTAAGATTAAAAATAATTTGTAGGAAAGAATATAATTTAAAAACATGTATATAATATCTTATTGGAGGAAATAACATTTTACTCATCACATCCTTTAAATAAATCAATTTTTGGCAATATGAAATTTATATTAATTTAATACACTCTATACTTCTAGGGGCTGCTCTTTCCTCACATATAAAAGGAAACCACTTCTCTATTTTATTTGAAACAATTAAGACATATTTAAACAAAACCCTGATATAATAAAATCATAAATTTTATAACCACAACTTATATCTTTTGATCTTTCCTTGAGATTATCTTTTTAAGGTTTATAGTGTAATTAAAAATGCTTTTCTCAGCAAAGAGGTAGAACACTTTACCAAGTACTTTAATGTTTACTTCTTATTCCACCTCAAATAATTATATGTTATTAATCATAAATTATTTACATTTGTATCCCAAATATACACAAATGTTAAAATTTTTATGGAAACACGTATTTTCCCTCTATTCCATTAACACGGGGGTGAATGTATTGTACATGTGTATGTGTTCTCTACAGCCTCCATTTAGCGATGACAATAATTTTCCAACAACATATGTAATATAAAAAAAATTATGATGGATTTAATGTTTATATATTAAATGTATGAAATAATAATTTCTTATATAATTTTAATATCATATCAACTTACTTACCTTCCAATCCATTAGAAAAAGTAAAACCACTTGATCACATGTCTAGATAACAACCATAATGAAAAAATGAGATTCAATTTTACTTTCTACATTACATTGATTATAAATAGGAAAAATTTATTAATTATATATGGTATATATTATAAAATATTTATTTTATAATATTAAATTAATATTTTATTTTGTTTCATTTAATCCTTCGAAAGGCCAAAAATTGTGTTCACACATACGTACGCCATACCGTCTCTATGAATAGTGTGACCAAATTTTCTATCTTAACCATTTATAAATGACATGAAAATAAAAATAAAAATAATATTTATGATATTTATATCCTAATAGAAAATATTTATATGATGGGACCATAACCAATGCATAGAGATCATATTTACTAAACAAAAATTATAATGAAAAATGAAGGAGTTCACACCAAAAAATGAGGACATTATTTAGGAATTAATTTTACAACTAGCACAAAAAGTGATAGGTGGATCATATATTAAATTATAATTATTTAAATGAATCTATTATATAGGGGTAATAAATACATATTTATTATATATGTGGATAAATTCACATATAGATCCTGTGAAGCTCAATATAATGAATTCCCATTAAAATACCATTTCAAATTTGAATTATTAATGCTTTGATTTCTATTGAGTGAAATTATATGACACATTAATAATAAAACCTGTTATCTTTTTCATAATACTCTTATTCATGGAATTTTAATTAAATCAAATCATATCCATTTTTTGGAATTTAAAATGATAATGAAATTTTTTGAAGAAAAATAGAATTTATTTATTAGTAATTCCGATATATTTTTCTTATATGTTCATGTTTTATAAAAATGTATCAATATAATTCCATAGTCTTAAACTATTAATAAAAATATATATTTTTACCCATGAAAGAATATTTATAATTTCTTATAGGATTATTCTTATCAATTTATAAATGTAATACATTTAAATTTTTAGTAAAAATTTAAATGGATTTTTATTTTAACGTACACATCATGAACTGTATTTTTCAACATCATGAATTATAAGTGATTTGATAAAACGTTTAAATGTATTAAAATTAATCATTGAAAAAAAATGCACCAATAGCATCAATTATTTTACATTTTAATAAATTATTTAAAAGTGAAAAATGTATTTTCGTCAGGAAATTATACAGTGATATTGTAAATTTAATGTAAAAAATGGATACACCCGTTGTTTTTAATGGTAAAACAATAAAAATATTCTATATTTATTCTAGATATGGTTATTTCATGATGAATAAGTATAGATGTATCATTATATTCATTAAATATGGATGATGGTAGATTTATAAGGAATTTTATGAATGAGTTCTATTGATCATTAAAAATATAAGTAATGCATAATAGATTCATGTATGGGGTGGGTCCTGGTTATTAATAACCCCTCTGTTCATTGACAAGTCTCATGAGACAAACCACTAGGAATACCATATTATATGGTTATTTTTTTTACAGTTACTAAGTTATTATGAATTATTTCATGGTTTATATGTCATGATGGAGAGATTAAAGATGTATTTCTTGAGGGGAATTAATCATTAATTTATTGAATTATGCATTTTAATTGTTAATAATTTATTTTTAGTTATAAAAGTGTTTTATATTTTTATATTATACTTATATAATCATTGATTTTGTTTATTTATTGGATACCATGTGCTTTCATTGAACACTCCTCTGTGTCAATCATTCATTTTTTACACATGATAACATCAATTATGTAGAATTCATAATGAGAATATGAGGTTACCCATTATTTAGATTAAATTATTCAAAAATGAAGAAGGATATTATGAATAATGTCAAGGTTGTTATAAAAGTACTTATTCAATGTGTTTTATATTTCAATTGTACTATGAAAATCATGTATATATATATTTTTCCATGTCATCTAAATTGATCGATTCTGCATTGTGAGATCTCATATTTATCATTACAATGTAATAATGTTATCAGTATATATTGGTTACCAGATATGGGGAATATTGATAAATAAAAAACACTAATTATTAATCCTTAAACAATATACCCTAAACTCAAAAATCCTTAACCCAAAACCAAAAACCAAAAATCACTAAAAAACTAAAACCCTACAAAAATTTAATGTATCAAAACACAAAACCAAAAACCTCAATATCCTACAAATCTAATATATTAAATAACAACCCTAAATGTCAAAACTCTAAACCCTATAAATCCATACCTCATAACTTATTCCCTAATACATAAAACCTTAATGCAAAAATATAAAATACCAAATCATCACCCTAACCCTGATTTCCAAACCATGAACTCTAAAATCAATATAATAAACCCTAAAAACTACACCTTAAAGAATAAAACCTAAAACATAAACTATAAACCCCAAACCTGATATCTTTATACCCTAAAACCCTAAAATGTATATCTAACATAGTAGACCATAAACCAAAAACCCTAAACCCTAATTATTAATCTCTAAATCCAAAAACATAAACCCCAAACCTTAAACCATAAACCCAAAACGTCAACTCTAAAACTCTATCCCAAAACGTGAAACAACAAAAACTAAATTCCACACCTTATACCCAAAAATATAAACCAAAAAATAAAGATACATAACAATGAAATTACTACAAACAAAACCTTTAAACCATAAACCTAAATCCTAAAACCCATACACTAATCCATAAACTATAAAAAACAACACTATAACATAAAACTAAAACACTAAAAATGAAATAGTAAACCCTATAGCTGGAAAATTAATCAATAATACATAAACCCATAAAAACCAAAATAAAAATTCTGAAAACCCAAATCCCAAAAATACCAATCCCAAAAACAAAAAACAATAAAATATATTAAAAAAACCTAAAAAAACTCCTAATACCATAAACCCAAGATAGTAAATAGTTGAAACAAAAACAAAAATTCCTATCACACAAAACATTAAAACCTATTAGAACCATATCCCCAAAATGGAATAGTTAGTGTCTACTACCATTAAATTAACAATATTACAAGGAATAAAATATAAATGGATTGAAGAGTTTAATAGTTATAATAAATCTAATAAATATATGAGACTTGTATTAAAAACCATAACACTAATTAAAAATTTATTTGGGATAAAATTATTCAATATATAATATATTTGAATATCTATCTAAGAACACTTTATATAATCTAATAGAATGAAACAAAAATAAATATGTTCTCAAGTTCTCAGTAACGTTCAAGTGTTGGGGAATTAAAAATGAATCAATGAGTATATTCAATAAATAAAGGTAATAAATGAAGACACCTTCCATGTAATAATCAAACTAGGAATGAAGTGCATAAATATTTTGGAAAAATAAATAATTTAAATTACATTTCATGTAATAAATAAACAAATATGAAAGTGAGTAAAAAATATGGTATATAAAACAACAAAAAACTAATTCCATTTACAATAACTGGACAAATAATGTTCAATATCAATTTTTAAACAACTGAAAAATATTTCATTTAATATATAATATTGCAATAAAATGCATCCAATGATTTTATTATAATGAAAATCTATTGGATAACAAATATTATATCAAAACAACGTAATTATTATTTAATGAAATCCATGTTTTACAGTTATGTGGTACCATTAACATCAAAACCTCTCAAAATACTGTTTAGCATAATAATATAAAGTCCATTCATATAATCATTTATAAGATTCTTAGTTACTATATAAAATGGTTTTTAAACAACTGTTTTCATCTCATGAGAGTAATGATGCATCTAGGGGATTACATTAGATGATAACCAACCCATGTTATACAGTTCCAATGAATTAATAATATATTTATTACTATATTTTATTAATGAACAACAAGCCTTGTTAAATATCTTTATTGAGTAAAAGGTAAAGATTTATCAATATTTCCCATGATATGAGATAACATTCAAGGTAAACAGTATTTGTAAAAATGTAATTTGATTTATGAAATTAAAATAACCACTATAAACTATATGGATATTTATGGATATTTAATGTCTAATTATCATTGGGAATTTGATATATGATGAGTACTAAAATGAATCAACACAGTGAATGTAAATACTATCCTGGGACTATGAAATCATAAACTATATAGAGGAAGAATAATGATGGTATCAATACGACATATCTCAAGTGGTGTAATGATAAAGGGTTGTTTTTTTATTAATTAATACTAAAAAATAAAAAATATATTATGATAAAAGTTTTGGGGAAAATATGGTTTCAATTTTGAATAATATTTTGAAATTATTTTCATTGAAAATTATTTTTAATGTCATTTTCAATAAAAATTATCCACTTAATAATGAAAATTATGCTTTAAATAAATGATGGTGGGTAATTCCATACATTTTGTACTAGATAAAAAGATCATCCCATTTTAATGTTAAATGGTTATAAATGTTTCTTTTCAAAAAGGTGACAGAAAGATTCATGTGAAAACATTATATAATGACTAAAATGGTAAAAATGACACAATGAAATCATTATTTTAATCTTTATAATTGTTTTTAAAACCATTTTCAAAATATAATTTTAAATGAAAATGTGTTCTCCAAATAAAATGATAAATGAAGGCTAGTTTTCTTATAAAAAATTATAAAATAAATTTTATAATAGAGTAAAAAATGTAAATATTACATGAAAAATGTCATGAAAAAAATAAGATAATAAAATGAATTTATTTCTTACACAATAAGACAATAATTTTCTAAAATATAATTTCAAGTGTAATCTATACTGAAGAAAATTAGAACATGAAGTAAACTCTTGAAAAGATGATAATAATGATGTGAGGATAAATAAATGAATAGATTATGTTTCTAAAATAAAGAAAACATAAATAAATTCTAAATAATAAAATAGATAGTAGAAGGTTTTTAAAAACATAATCTTATAACAATAATTGTAATAAGGAAGTAATATAACCAAATGAAAAGGAATCGGGTTATGAAATTCTCTAACACATGACATCTTTTAATTAAAATCCCCCTGAAAGAAATAATTAAAAATAAAATAATTAATAAAAATAAAATAAAGTAATTATTGATATAATATATCAATATCAAATGTATATACACTACAAAATGTAAGTAAGTTATGAACATTACATTTATCTCAAAGATGTAAAATAGTGATATGAATGTCCCTTACCTTACATTTAATTTTAACTGAACATCATTGAAAATAATTTATAAGAGTTTTAAAAATATTTTACATATACCAAAATAATAATGATATTTATAATATCATATATTAATTTTTTACCCAATATTTTTTCCATTATCAATAATAATTCTTTATTTTCACAATTTTAGATGTAAATTTCATGGTTTTTCAAGTTTTTATAAACATATTATTTGTTTTTTCTACTAATTAAAACATTGTGGTTCCGCATTCACTAGGCCTCTCTCACTCTCGAAGGTTCCTCCCCAAGGTTTTTTGATACCCTCTCGGCCGTGATGGATATTTCCTTCATTTCCTTCTTTGGCATTCCTCCATTCTACTTTTATTATTCCTTTTCATTCGCTTTTGTGCTACGGAAGCCCTCTACGGACCTATCTTGCTCTGGCCTCATGATTCTCTATGCCTATTATAGTTGGTGATGGAGCAGAGGTATCAAAGAGGCTTTGGGTTTTGTGGTTCGACAGACATAGGGTTTTCAGGTGCTACTAGAGATGGAATGTTTCTAGTCTTCTGCCTCTTCACTGTTGCTGGTGTTTGTATCCCTCTCACGCTAAAGCCCTACTTTAACCTCTAGTTCCTCTACACCTCTCCCTGTCAGATCTGGAACAAGGGAAACAGTGATGTTTTGGGATGTGCGGCTTAGCAACCTTTTGTGTTCCTTGTGTGGGTTGTGTTGATTTTCTCTTTTGAAGTATGTTTTTGGTTTCTCAAACCTCATTGTTATTCTTTCTCAAGGTTTTTGGGGAAGGTTTGGTGTTCTTTCCTAGGATTCCTTATTCTATTTAATATCCGTTTCTTGGAAAATTATTTTTGGTTTCTAGGTTTGGTGTTTTTCGTTTCTGTTGCTTTGTTGGATGTCACGAAAATGACGAGGTTTGATTTCTTTAGGATCGACAGTTCTCAAAGGTTCTTACCGTGTTTCATCTTGAAAAATCCTTATTTTTCTCTACTCTGGTTTCAAGAGGCCACCATTATCTTTGAGGTGGAGATACGTGGAGGTTTTCAAGGTACTTTGGGATTTGAGTATGATTGGGCGGATTCAAGAGGTTGACGGTGATGACATTTTAGTCATGGATGACATGGTTTTGTTTCAGTTCCGGTGATGATGATGCTGGTGATTTGGTGCTGGGGGACGACACAATGTTACGGTGATGGGTTTTGTCATTCTGGTATTGGCGGTCAGATATGCCTTCAGCAATGCTAAGGCTATGAGGAAATTTTCTATTGTGGATGTTTAGAGGTGATGGAGGTGAAGGTGCTTCGATGTTAGGATGATGTTTTGATGATGGCAGTGGGTGATATTAGTGGTCTCCCTGTGATGATGATTGAGGTGGGTAGCTTGTGGTTCGAAGCTGAATTGGGTGGTTGGTCTTGATTTTGGTTTTGAAATTTGAATTTTCTATTTTTTATTTTGGATGATGGATGGGGTGTTTTTTTGTGTGTGAAATGGTGGCTCATTCTTGTATAGTTCCTACTTACCCAAAGAATGCTTTTATTAGATAAAATAATAAAATGGACAGTGGCTAGGTAAGAATGAACGTTAGTTCCATATCATTGTCAAATTCAAAATAATGAAATGTATATGAAATATATATATATATATATATGTGTGTGTATTTATATTATAATTTTATTATCAAATTTATTACATATATTCCACATATTTTTATTAAAACCATCCTTAATAAATTCCATGTATAACATGAACGAATCACATCACTTTTAGGACATGGTAGTCCACACATTCATAAATGAAGTTATGATATTTTAAAAAAATAGAAAGTATAAGGTATATGTTATTTAAAAATAATTATAAAATTAATTCAAAAAACATTACTTTAAGTAATTATTATAATATTAATTCCCCTTGTCGATATCAAATAGCATTTTTTTAAAAGTAAAAACTGTCAAAATATTTTCATGTGTTAGTGTAAAATTTAAAAGTCCAGTTATATCTAATGACTATCATTAGTTAAAATGATTAAACCATAATCCAATTACAGTTTTTAAACTACTAAAATGACTATCTAGCTATATAAATAAATTATATGAAAAAATAGTTTTGAATTGAAATTAAGTATTGTTCACTATTCATATAATATTGATTTTATCAGAAAAATAAAAAAATATCAACTGATGTAAATTCAGATTTCATGCTTATAAAAAAGAAGTCTATTTTATAAAATATAAAATATATAATTTGCAAAAACATTTTTTAAAACCGTTTGATATAAAATGGTGTTAAAATGTCCTTTTAAAAATATCATTGAATTTTACGCTTAAAATTGGATTCATTCTCATTTATGCCTATAAAATTCATTGGATAAGTAAAAAAACAATATAAAAATATGTTAAATCATAATATAGTTAATTTTATTTATTCAAACTAGTACAACTACTATGCCTTAACTACCATTTAAAATAATAATCATTTTGTTTTATTATTTTTTGTTATAACATAGTGTTGAATGAAATGTATGCTTTTAGAGAATCCCATTATTACATGTCGGGTATACAATTGTAAATAGGGTCCAATTTTAAATAAAATTAATATTAAGTTCAAACAATATTAATTTATACAAAAATTTATTATTCTATTAATATTTGAGATGCTACATCATTTTCCCCTTCTAGAAATTGCATCCTTGAAATTATAAATTTGGGCTCAGAAACATCATTGAAAACCCCACATCGAAAAACGATTCAATAAAACTATCACTGAAAATGAAATAAAGTGAAGTACAAAGGTTATCCAATATAACACATACTAGGATTCCAGGTAGGAAAACATAGATATTGATGAAAAACTAAACATCTAGTTAGGATGGGAGTGATATAAAAAATAATTAGGATAATGTTAACAATAATAAAATCATATACTTGTGATGGGTTAAATAGTTATTTATTTCATAGTTGAAAGCATAAACATAAATTTTTTTTTTGTTTTAATATCATATTTAAGGAATTTATTTATGTTATTGACTAAGAACATAAGGAAACATAAATATTTTCATGTGGATTTTCATGTATTAATAAATATCTACCATAATCACAACTTTTCTCCAAACTTTGAGCATTCATGATGACTTTTTCAAACGATAAGCACTAGAATCAACTTATAAAGAATAAAATAATCCATGAAAGATGAACTATATATTTACAATTTATTTAGTCATTAACTAAAACCAAAATGGTTAGAACAAGATAAGATAGTCCCCCAAGAAGTATAATATTTTATAAAGAGAAGGACTACAGTTAATCACCAAAATTAAAAAAACAATACCCAAAATTCCACAATGACCATTCAATGAACAATTATCCTTAATATTCTTGAAAAATTTCTAAAGGATGATTGAATCCTAAAATTCCTAATGATTTTATCACATAAGCATCCACCTTAAATGTTAAAATTTTCCACCAAATAACATCTCATACTCTTAAAGTCACACACTTTTAGTAATTGACCTAATCACATATTCTCCATGATAGATTAATAAATTTCATAAATGACCCAAATATCTATATGTCCACAATAAAAAAATAGATTATTCCAAAATAAAAACCAACCACTACTCTAAACATGAAATTCCATAGTATTCTATTTTTGTTTGGCATATCGTGTTCCCAAAAAAGAAAACATCTTCCAAAATAACATTGATCACTTATTTAACAATCCATTTTTCTATACTAAGGATATCCATTTGATATAACATAAGTTCCCTAAATCAACTTATTCTTGATCTGTAAAGTCATATATCAAAAAAAACTAAGTAATACTAACCAAGGGGTTAATGTTGGCTTGTAGTAGGTGATAAGTCCGTGTGGAACATCAGTTGTGGGTTAAATTCCTGCATCATTGTCCAACGTGATGGGTTGTCACACGGTCTATGTGTTGTCCTTTAAAAAACTATATAATTTTATAATATTAATTAAAAGGAGATAAAATTCACAAAATAACCATATCATATTATAACCTCAAATTTTATCTCATACCTCACATTATGCATCTGAAAAAATAAAAATTCATATTTTCATCAAAGCTGAATATATCCAAAAATACCATTAGCCACCTTATATTTTAGATCATAATTCCTATGAAGGTGTTTCTATGACATTGACCTTTTGATCTATGTTAAAATTATAAACCCATGATGATACTTTGAAATATTATGAATACAACCAAATATCCAATTTGTCCAGACCATTATTTGATACCAACTATAAGGACCTATCCACGAAATATATCTTATTATAGTTATTTAGAACTAGAATTCACATTAAAGGATCTATTATGTTTATATTTTTAGAGAATTATGAAATACTTTTACATAGTAGATTCATATGTTACAAGTGGACACTTGTACTCTGTAACCATTTTTTCAAAATAGGAAACCCTTTTTTTTATAAAATGTGATATATTTTTGAGAAACATCTTTAATACATTCATAATAGCACGTTTTGGTCCCTTAAAATCTTAAAACCTGTGAAAAACATTTGAAAACATAGGAAGAGCACAATAATCATAGTAAGGGTCCTAATGAATGTGAATTGTTTTTCCAACAAAAATACAAAAACCCATTAATTTTTTTTAAAATCTCCATAGAAAGCACTGAAAAGTCACATAGGTTTTTGGGACATAATTCACATATAAATCTTACATTCAATCTTAAAAATGGAATAACCATATGGTCAAATTCCTTCTCTGGAATACATAATGTATTGGAGTGCTATAATGGTTCTCACTCTTTTTATAATCTATATCCGTCTCACCCATCCTTCATGAGTTATAATGGAGATCGACCCTTTATAAACTCTATATTAGGATTACTAATGAGTTATAATGGGGATTAACCCTTCATATAAGCATTTTCAGGCCCACCAGTTAAATATCCAATTACCAATGGATGAAAGATGTAACTTTTCTACATGTCACTCATAAAATTTCATTTTCCTTCATCAGACAACCAATCCATTTTTAGATACCAATTTAATGAATTTATAAAAGATATTTTTGAATCAAACAGTCCAATACCATTTTGAAAATTTTTAATGAAATTTTTAATTATTATTTTTAAACCTTTATGTCAATACAAATAAATCCATAAAACTATTTGGAATCCATGGACATGATGTAGAACAATTTTATATGAATAAATAATCAAATCATTAAAACATGTTTTTACATAAAAAATCCCTTATCACATGAGAAACACATGAATTAGATTATTAAATAATATATTAGAAAAAATTCAAATGTCATGAGAATATAGACATTAATGTTATGGAGTGTAAAAAGGGTTTTATATACACCTTATAGGATAATAAAGGCACATAAAATCAAGATATGCCACAATGCATGGAGACTGAGACAAAGTCCCTTACCTTAAGTCTGACATGTCTCGTCTATTCTTCAATTTCCAAAAGAATAATCATAGTTAAATTTATAATTTTCACATAACATTTTCCAATTTTGTTATTCATTTTATATAACATAATACATTTTTTAACTATTAGTTAATTATTTGAGTTCATAACAAATGTTTTGGCGATGTTTGATACTATAGTAAAAAATGAACTTGTTATGATTAATAAATTTCCATATGGTCAAATGTCCATCATATCCAGAATTATAATAATTATTTATATAAAATATAGATATCATATAACTATATATATGTGTATTTATAAAAATCAATTTTATTTGGAGACAAGAAATGAAATGAACCGTTTATGGAGACGGTAGGACGTATGTATGCATGAACTCGAAATTCATTCCATTGTCATATTAAACAAATGAAAAATAATTGGTACATAGGTATATTATAATTCAAAGATAATATATGTTTTTTATATATTAAATATCTTTAATAAGACTTTCCATTATACATTCAAGGTATGGCATGAATGAGGCGTATCACATTGAGGTGGTGGTAGTATACACTAACTCAAATGAAATTGTCATATTTACAAAACATGATAAGAATAAAGTTATATTAAAAATAAAAACTAAATAACTATAGTGAAAATATAAATAGATTATTTTTCATATATAAGTAATGTTCCATCATAATGGGCACCAGAGAGGTGGTATGATATAATTGAACAACCATCATTTCATGAGGCTGTAGTTTGTCCAACACAGAATCAATATGAACTATATCAATTTAACGGAGGTGTGTGCAATTCTAGGTCAATAACATACTATTAAAACATCCAAGTATATTAAGGATACTAGTTTCATAATAAAATAGTTAAATAAAAAGAGGATTGGGGGTTGGATAAGGAAAATTAATTAATGGAGCTTGAGATAAGATGCTACTTCAAAATTTCGTTACTCCTTTTGATTTGAACCAAAAGGCTTCAATGAGTTTGATTCTGCCCAAGGTAGTGCATCTATCATTAATTTAGGGATTCCATGAGCATAATTTTATAGAATTAGGTCAATACAAGGGGCTTGAGAGGTGTGAGTAAGTGGGTGGAGGTGGTATCCTTTTATAAGAGGCACGAGGGGCACTTTTGGAAATCCTTGAAATTTATATTATTATAAATTGATTTCCAAATTATAATATTTAAAAGGTGATAAATTTATAGGTTAACATTATAGTGGGTGTAAATACTCTAAAAATAGGATTTAAACATGTTTATGTCAAAAAAATAACCTTATAATTTATATTTAACCCTTTGTAAAAAAACATTACTCTTACCATGTCTTCTTGTATTTTCATAATAAATGGATACTATAGTTACAATAAATGATAATAAAACCAAAAGAGTATCATTAATGACATTTTAAATACGATATAAGTTAGTTGGATTAATATTATATTTTTAGGACAATTATATCATTTTATAAAATATTATTTGTTTTAAAAACTCATTTTGCGAATTTGGATACTATTTTGTAATTTATTTTTTCAAGTCATAAAAAAATAATTAATTCAAACGAAATGAATTAAATCATCCTAAAATGTAAATTTCTTACAGAAAATTTTTGTATGTCATAAAAATGTTCAAATTATTTTTTTTTTTAATTTTTATAAAATCATTTATTTGAATATTTCATTTAATAAGGTAATCACTGAATCATCATTGTGTCGTAAAAAACCTATTTATTGAATGTATGAAAATAATAAATTAAATTAAATAATGTATGAAGTATTTTTATCTTTTAAATGGATATTTATATCTTAAGTGATCATTTGTATAATCCAAATTAAAATTTTTTGATTTAAGAGTTACATGTTTATGTTATATTTATTTTTTCTTTAAAATACATGTTATAAATTTCATTATCACGCCCAAGTAGCACCATGGGTTACTAAAATAGACAAAACGCTGTTAATGGTTAGAATTATCTCATGCAATTGTAATATAACACATCTTAGGATAGTTTCAAGTTATTATAATATTATTTTGTTACACTTATTTACCTTATATACTCTTTAACCATGGTAAATAAATACCAGTGCTGGAGTTAGTACTTATAATGTCCAAACATAAAACATACAAATTAGCACAATTTGAATGATAATATTCCAAATATGGAATCCATTTTTTTCAAATTCTAAAAATAGGAGAATTAGTAATTAAATAAAAATTAATTCCCATTGTGAAAATAAAAAAGATGGTTTTTAAGAAGTTAAAACCATCATATTATTAACATGTTTTTGTGACCAATTTAAATGTAAAATTACTTCCAAAGATATAATTTTGATTAAATAATAAAAATATAATCCAATTACACTTTAAAACCAATTCAAAAGACAATCAAATTTTATAAATAAATTATATGAGAATGTAGTTCTGAATTAAAATGCACTATTTATCACTATTCATAAAATTAGAGATTTTATTGGGAAAATACCAAAATATTAACTGAGGAAAATTTTATTTATCGATTAATAAAGAAGAAAATTATTTTATCAATTATAAAATATAATTTTTACAAAAACAAATTTTAAAAAGCGTTCTATATTAAAAGGAGGTAAAATATCGTTTTATAAATTTTAGAATATTTTATGGTTAAAATTGGATTCATTCTCATTTTATTCCTATAAAATTCAATGGAATATTGTAAAATATTTTAAAAATATGTAAAATAATAATATATTTAATTCTGCTAATTCCCTCAAATTCGATGGCTATACATTAACTACCATTTACAATAATTTTATTATTTTTGTATTATTTTTGTTATAACTCAATGTTTTGTGGAATGTAAGATTTTAGAGAAACTCGTTGTTGTGTGTCAGGTACGCTTTTTTACATTGGATCCCCATTAAACTAAAACTTAAATTAAACCCAAAAATATTAATTGACATGAAAATTTATTATCCTATAAATACATGAGATGTTACAATATATGTAGTTCATATTCCACTACGTTAGAACTATTATTGTTATACAATATGGTTTTATTGCATAGACCTATTGATTTTTTAGTTTAATGTCTTCTAGCACAGACCTTCTATTTCATTATAAAATGAATAAATATAGGATTTATATTCATATATGGTTATAAAACCCTCACTCTATATTGAGATTCTAATAAATGAGTATTCATGAGGGGTTCTGACACCTTGTATTACAATAAAAGTAGGGAAGGATGAATATTAATGTATGGATTTGAAAACCTACTTATTAGCATCAATAATAATTGATAAACTGTTACATGATTTTAGAGATGTAATATAAATGTTTGTATTTGGTTTATTGGATTCCTAAATCATAACCTATGATTTCAAACTTGAGGGGAAAACATTTGTAATGCATATTGGGGATGGTCATAAATCACTCTAATGTTTTAATTTCCACAATGATGATTGAAGGGAATATTAGGATATCCTTCCCCTCCATTCATGGATGAAATGTTACTTGTTAGTGGGTCATGGGACATTACACATGAGACTATGGGAATAAAAATCATGTTCATCAGGAAATTTCCAATATTTTTTAATAGTTGTACACCTTTTTTATGATTGAATCATTTGGATGTTGAAGTTTGGTAGGGAGAAAAGGAAATCCCATAAGGATTATAGATCCCTAGGGGAACATTATATTTTTTTGGTCATGAATCATGGGAACTATATCACAATATTCCAGGTAATGTGATGAGGTCCATAAAAAGGTTATAGAAAATAGTACAAAATTCTAGTATTTAGAATGGGTATAATATATTATGGTGTATCATTGAGTATATCATATCAAAATGATTTTTTTTAACATGGAAATTATGAATCATGATATAAGAATATCTGAGTGAATATTTAAAGACATTTAGATGGTAAAGTTATACCATTAATAATTATATAATCAATTCATATATGAGGTTAGTGCAATATCATGTGTATTTAAGGGGGACTTATCCTCTGGATAAATAATAACAACTATGTGCATGCTCAAGCATGTTTCATTATCCATCCACGAATACTATATGTGTCCCTTGAGAGAATTTATTCCCATTTAAAAACACATTACAACTGAATGTAAATATTAACAACATAATGCTATGGTGGTTATGGATTAGTGCATCAGCATTTAGAATTGGTAGGGATCAACATTGACTTTGTATACATGATGGTGATTTGTGGAAAAAATAATTTTCATGATCTCTTTGAGTACACTAAAAGGAATTTCTCCACCTAACAGTCCTTATTTCATGGAGAGGGGATGTAATGAATCATTACAATAACATTTTTTTGAACCAAAGATGTTCAGAAAGCATGTATCACATTTTAATAGGACCACAAGAGATACCCTATGATCTTTATGAATTTTTACATATCCTCCAAAATTTTCGAAATCTCAACAGATTAAGATATTAGGGATAAGTCACATTAATTTTTATATTAACACACTTTGTGGGTTTTCATCCAACAAGTTTTATTTATCATTCACATAATGTTTATGGTATTTTAATAAGGACCATCGAGAGATAATGTTAATTGTCTTATGACATTGATAATTGTTAATATATATTATCTTCTTGATCCACATGGGCCTATTATTAATGTATAATTACACAGTATCTTAATTAGGGCTTAAAAGGTCAAGAGTATTTCAAAGAAATTTTGAAAATGGTGAAGGGGAGGTAAATCTTAGATTCAGATTCTTAGTTCAGTAGTGGTGGTATGATATAGTCATATAGGGAATGATTACGAATCACAATAATAATAAAAATACTAACAATGATTATGTTAGTTAATAAAAGGATAAAAAGGCCTTTCTTACATGGCCAAAATATCATCAGTTGAGAGATCAAATTCCATTTTGAAAATAAAAGATGTATATTGACAAACAGAGAGTTAGTTTCTCTAGTTTTAGATCTATGGAAATTTTTTCATAACCCATGATACCCAAGACACAATGAATGATATATGGATTATGTTTCTCATTAACATAATATAGGTTCTTTGATCAATTTTTGAACATTTTCAGGCTCATACAATCCATTTTATAAAGAGTTATAATGGATGACATTCTGTACAGTTTGATGTAATGCAGCAGGGATGCACCTTCTATGTAGTTTAAAATCTTTAAATGAGGATGTAATTTTCATAAAATATAGCATCATATGACATGAAAATATTCCTTGTAGTTTTATGACATTTGGTAATAACAATGTTGGATTGTTGTTTAATGGAATATGATAATGAAAACTTCAAAAATGTTTAAAATCATTTGGAAATGATATAGAAACCAATGGGAAATTTTCATATCATATAACAATAGAACACATGTATATGATAGGGGATTTCAAACACATGAGGAGGATTATAATTTATATAGGTGGACCACCTTGTGTTTTAGGATACGTTTTATAATGGTAGTAATCATCCCATAGTGTTCCTTATGAAGGGTATCCATCATCATTGATCTAGCTCATAATTTAAGGTTTGAATAAAATAATTGGATTTTGTTTTCCACTGGGTCCCTGATTAGAAGATCATGGGTGTCACTATGTATCATGTGATATCAAGAATCCTGGAAATTCTTATTTATCCTTAGGCTACCCACATAGATTGAACATGTATATTATAAGTGATTATTTTAATCATTAGATACATAATATCTGTGAAGATTCTACTCCAATGATTCAAATAATATGTAGGAAATGGAAATTATTCCCTATAAAAATGTAGTTTTCTTAGGGAAATGATGTGTCACACACAATGGTAAAACACTTAGGTAGGGGGAATTTTTTAGAATTCATTAATGAACATGGTGAAAGGTAGACTAAGATTAAATACATATCCTATTGGTATATGAATCAATCCATGTATTTCCTAAGAGAATTTAATTGTTTCCCACTATAGATCTAACTCATATGTAGGATAAAGGGATATATTCCATTTAAAAGTGAGATCATCCATAGTCACTCGGGTGTGTGATATATAAAATTTGCAGATAACATCAAGGTAAAGTGTCTAACATATTGGGGGATGCTTTTACATTTTTAGTCACTTTACATTCTATAGATATATAAGGGCTCCTTCTTTACATATACATTAACCACAAGAGGAGGTTTAAATTATGGAAAACATGGTTGGGTCCTAAAAAATACCAGCATGAATCCACAAATTAATTGAGATTTAATGAATTTTTCTCACACACCTTTATGATATGAGAAGTTTCCTTGAACGTATTAGGAACATGTTTAATGAAAAGTAAATTATTACTTTGAATATTGTGTTCGGTCCAAGGAATAAGGATCCAATGAATCGACACATATCATGTGGAAATAGGAATCTAGCCATAGGTATATCTTATATCGACTCTAATCATAAAAATATCTTATATGAAACTTCTAAAAACAATTTATATTCCCTTGGTGAGCCTTTTCATCTTATTTTATAAAAAACACTCCACATTGATTGAGATCATACATTAGTAAATGGTTATTAAATATACTAATTTTATATAGATATGAATCATTCTGTACTAACATAGATTTATGTATGTAATATCCCATCAATGTAGTTTTTGGTCTTACTAAAGGGACCATATGTCACATAGTTTTACATCATGTGACTAAGACATATAAGGGAAGATGTTTTATAGTCATGATGACTCTAAATAATTATGGTTTCAATGAGGATTAATTATTTTTATAAAAATTATTTTTTCAAAGGAAATACATTCCTTGAAATGAAATGGTACACAAGTATGATGTTATAGTCTTTCTTAGAAACTGAGATTGATAAAAAAATTAACATCAATTATCAGAAAATTTTAATGAATTTTTTGGTCAAAAGAATAGTATATCATATCCCAACTGTAACAACCTAATATTTTGTTATATATATATATATATTTAATAAATTTAATCTTTTCATTATTTTTCACTTCATGAAACCCTTAATATGGATTGGGTTATAAGAAATAACATTGTTTGGATTTCATTAAATGTAACCCCAAGCTAATCTTTCAGTATATACAAAACCATGTTATGTGTGTGCTACACGCAACACCAAACATAGATCTTGTTACAGTTAATACCATGTTAGGATTTTTTACACACAATACCATGTGCCTTAAATATCTCGGGATACACCAAAGACTATGTTTTACCAAACTAAAAAATATTATTAATATTATTATTACAATATAATTATAGTTATCACCTATCCATTATAATAAGGGTTATAAAAAATGATTTACTAAATATGGAATATATGGTTTACATATATATATATATATATATATGGTGAATTATTTTGTGACCAATTTACTAGAAATGAAAATACTACATTTTTGAAAACATAGGTTAATATTTTATTGAAAAAAAAATTTCTAAAAAAATTACGAAAGTAAATTATTAAAAACACTTTTTTAAATTTATTCTAATGAAATTATTAGAGTATATATTTTGTCAATTATTTTACGTTAATACTAATTGTTTCTATACAATGGATAATAATAAATTCAATTTTATGCAAATAAATTGTATTTTGTTAAAATTAGTTTTACCTCTTTATAATGGTGAAATTACATTAACAATATTTTATCAAGTTTTAATAAGATATATATGAAAAAAATCATTTTTAAAGTGAAATTTCAGTATTACATTTTGGTATTTTTTTAGTATTTTAATTGAAAATTTAATTTTTATTTAATAAACTTATATTGATATATTATTATTTTTAATTAATATTAATGATTTAGTATATAAATTAGACATATATTAATGAAATTTATTCCACTAGGAATAATTTAATAATGAATTTCTATATAAAAACATTTCAACTTTTTTAACATTTTCACTTTACAAAACAACTTTATCATCCTTTGAATGTGAATAATTTTAATTTAATTTCATCTAATTATATGACTTTAATACAAAGAGGTTGATTAAAGTTTTTTATCAAAATAATTTATATTTTTTAGTATGGTTGAAAGATTTTTTAACAAAAAATATTACTGAGAAAAATTAAAATTAGTTATACTCATTAAGGAAAAAATATGTTTTCTTAGTGGTTAAACATAGAGTATAATGTCTAAAAACAGCCATACAATTTCATAAAACCCAATATGTGGATAGGTTTAGACCTCAAACCATCATGTATCGAACATGGATTTTTATGAATGCCACTTGTTCGGTAAAAACATATGAGAACATAAATCTTCTCAAACATACCATCTGTGTCCCCCAATTATAAAAGTTAACTAAATTCCCCTCACATATTCACACATATCAAGCCCTTTGGATCATCAAAACCCATGAAAAGTATTATCTCATCCTCCCCCATATCATCCTTGAATCCTCATTATTTTCGAGAATCTATCCAACTAAAACCTTTGTCGAAAAACAAAAGAGTTAACTGAAGAAGAGGCGATGTTCTTTAATGACCACATTTGTTTAAACTATTCTAACACAACATAAATTATTCAAATTATAAGATTATATAATAACCTCAATATAGTAAATATAATTAGATTTTGTTATGTTAAGACTAATACATACAAAATCACTCACTTCCATTAAATTAGATACACAATCATCAATTGTGGGTACGATAGACAACAACATCAAGAATCGATGTCATTCGTTCATCCAATACCAACATTCAAGAATGAGATAAATAAAAAATATTTACATTTTTATATTATATATATATATATATATTATATTTATGATGTCTTATTCTTATTTATTTATTATATAACACATATATTTATGATTTCCATTTTTTTGATGTATGGTAACATTGATTATGGACAGGTGGACTACCACCTCCTCAATGTGATGTGACTCCTTCACACATTAAATAGAATTAAATAACGATTGACTTAATAATAATATGATATATATATATATATATATGAAATAATAATTCCAATATAATGAAAATAGATTTAACAATATTTCATTTACTACATTTTATTCAAAAGGATATGAAAACAAAAACAATGTTCATGAGAAAGTATGACCTACAGTCTCCACGAATTGTGTATCTCATTTTCTATTTATATATTTAATAGATTATTAAAGATTCATATATAATTAATATATAATAAATTAATATCACTGAATAAATTATCTAAATGAGGATAACATGATCAATGAAATTCGAATATAATAACAAGTCAAAAAAAATATTAAAAACAAAGTTGTAATTACCAAAAAATGTTACATCAAGAAGGAATTATAAATAAATTGGTAATATAATGTCATAATAAATCATATATGGAATGGAATTTGTGGATATGGTTCTTTATTTAATCTATAATAAAAATGTATTTACTATACATGATCATTGAATATGTATGGATAAATTCAAGACGTAAGGTTATGGTTTGGTCATCTTATTTTTATTTCTGTGAGATATATGATATATTCACCACTTATTAATATTGTTTGTTATAAATACTATGTTATGAAATTTTATATAATTAATTTCCATTATTTATTTATATTAAATTATTAATTTGATGATATAATATCATAGATCTTATGATTTAGATATTATTCAAGTAGTAAGGGGATTTCAACACTGTGTTTTATTTTTGTGAGACTTATTTCATATTCACTGCTAATTTATTTTGTGAGAAATATATAAATACAATTAATGTGATATATAATTATTAGAATTTTTTTGTTTTTTTATTTACATATCCATTTTATTATCTATTTATCAGGGGATTTATGCTTCAAGTGTTACCCAATCGGTAAGGCAATTTTGTCTCAATTTTCCATCTTTGAGACATTTGTTAAGTTATGAACCTATATTATTTTTTTAGGTGTATATAATACCATTTTACAAGTTATATACATAATGAAAATAACTTAATTATATTTTAAATTTTAGTTTACATTATTCTCTCATGGGGATTATGATTCAATGATACCAAAGTGGTAAGAGTTTATTTTTAAAATCTAACCATTTGTTGGGATAGTTTATTATTATGATTCCATTGAAAAATATATTATGATCTATAATTAAATAAATATAATAAATTAATTTTTATATGGTTAATCATGGTATATTTATGTAATGTTATCATTTTTCAACTCTTTGGATCCTATGACAACTGATAATCTATTTCTAAAAAATCCATCACTATTTATCTCTTCGATCAGAAATCTATTTTATTCAAGCCCCATGTTTTCTAAAAATATATTAATATTTTTTAATTGATAATTCAATCTCATTTTCAAGGAAAAATATTTTAAAAAATTATTAATTTTTTGATTTTTCTATGGTTTTTGAATCATCCATTATATATTTTTATGTTATCTTTAAAATAATAATAATTTTAAAATTTTTTATGTTTTAAATAGTTTTTTACAAAATAGAAATGATATTTTAATCATGAAAAGATTTCAAAATATCATTAATAAGTATTTTCCATCTAATATGACATTCTTAAGAGTTATTAATTATTTAGTTGGGATATAATTTGTGAAGAACATTAATATTTCTCTATGAATAGAATGTGTTTTGATGGCATTATGTTTATGACAATTTTCTCTTCCACATGTTATACTCTGATAAAACGCTTATCAAAACTACTTCACTTCATGTGATATGCATTGATGAAGATGTTATGATACCTATCTGATTTTGAAAAGGTAATATATGTAGACTAGTTTATGAAAGGCATTTTTTATCATAGGTTATCATATAATTAATGATTATGATCTTTTGACAGAAATACATGTATATTTTCATTATGTAAAGAGTGGAATATATGTAAAAATCCCATTAATTGGGTAAGGATTAATATATATTTAGAAAAATTAGGTAAAATTTATATTGGATTCACGCACATTGAGTAACAAGTGAATCCTAATCCATTGTGGGAAGCAGGTGCATCCTGATCTACAATGGAGAATAGGTGTGTGGTGATCAACTATGTGAAGAATGTGTAACTAGATCCAAAATGAGTGTAGGGATTCCCTTGGGGATAGTGGCGTGTCCCACACAAGTGGTGTACAAACTATGTGTAAACATGATTAAATATTTACAATTTCCTGCATGAACCTGATTACATTTTCACAATATTATGCACAGACCACGTTAAATGATCTCAAAGTGATATGTTTATATAATTACAAGTTCACATTGTATTGAATGTAAATTAATGGAGTGGAAGGGTATAAAAATGGTTCAAAACAATTTCTATATTTCTAGTAACCATCGATATAGCATATAATAATGGTTCTCCAAACCATGGGCTATAATGTTATTGGGAATGGGCTATGCCAATAGTTCTTAGTGAACTGTAGGTATGGGGTGATCTAAAATTTATTTTAACCAATGAAAAATAGTGAACATTTATTATATGGGAATCCCAATGGTATTGATATATTGGGATTGTACTATCCTAATTGGTTAAACCACTGGTATAGGTTTTTTCCAATGGTTCCCAACTACTGGGATATCTCTATACCAATAGTTCACTATAATATTTTGGTTAAAATAATTAAAAATTGTTATGAATCTATTGGTATACATCCACCCCAATTCCATAGATAATAGCATCCCCACCATGATATTAGAAAATAGAAAATTCAACAAACAAAAACATATATCAAACAAAACATACAAACATAATTTTAATCCCATAAAAACAAAACATGAAATGCAACACAAAAATTGTATAATTCATCCAAAATTGCATACATGAAGATCCTACAATCCATTACACAAATAATAACATATATGTAAATAAATTGATTCACTTAATTAGTAATTGAACACAAAACATGAAATATATTCTTTTATAAAAAAATCATCATAAATAAAAGTTCAAAATTATCAACAAAAATGAAAAGAATAAATCTACCACTCATCTTCATAACTATGAAATCCACCATCACTGACATCATCCTCTTCCTTGGACACATACCCATCCTCATCTTCATCCTCTTCCTATTCCACTTCCTTGCCATCATCCTCACCCACTTCCTCACCATCATTTATGCCATTAACATCACTAAGAACTTCATCGTCCAAACCACAATTAGAACTACTACCCAATGCCCTATACAACATACCCATCAATGCAATATACCAATCAAAAGACACAATTTTATCTAGGAGAAGCGATGAACATAAAAATTCCACCTTTTTCATATATCCATAATTTTCCATTTGATTGCATTCATCCACCAATATATCTATTTTGTAGCCATTAA
This sequence comes from Viscum album, assembly GCA_963277665.1. Lineage (NCBI taxonomy): Eukaryota > Viridiplantae > Streptophyta > Magnoliopsida > Santalales > Viscaceae > Viscum > Viscum album. The sequence continues at coordinate 1,347,245,388 of OY728132.1, forward strand.
TTCTTTAATATATCATGTCCTATCGTTCCATTTTCATTTTCCAAGTTAGTTCTACCAGATATGGAACATGATGTGGGATAATACCCTCTTTGTACAATACTCTTTCTATGATTATAGCAAACTATTCCATGTATCTCATTTCCCCAAAAAGGATGCATGTGATTGTTTGGTGAATGGTTGTCACTATACTAGGTATAAAGGGCTTCCAACATATACTAATAAAAAAATAAATAAACTATTACGCTAAAAAATATATATTAAAATTTTAAATCCATGTAGAATAACATAATATTTATAGTTTTTTGTTCCATCTACTACACTTCAATATTTTTTGTTAATGCTCAATAAAAATTTATTTTCATGAGGCCCATGTCATCTAGTATTTAGAACCACATTATGTAATTAAATTAAATGTAGAAAAATAATTGAAAATCTATAACTAATAATTAATTTCATAACTAAAACCAAATGTATCCAAATTATAAAAAAATATTAAAAGAAAAACATGAGGTAGATTAATTATAAATCACTATCAATGAATTGGTTTTCAATATATTTAACATATATATAATTTAATCGGTCATCATAGTAATCAATAAAAAGGTAGATGTGTGATCACCATAATTAATTATTAGATGAAAAACTATTAATATAACATAATGTAATATGCATGAATAGGTTATCAAAACTCTAATCATGACTACATAGTAAAGGAATTATGTTTCTGTTTTGATTTATGAATATACATTGCATCCACTAAATGATGATTTTTGGATTAAAACTGTATTACTTGAATTTTTTTTAATTAATGATAGAAGTTAAATTTTGTTTCTATTTTATGAGGACATAGTGTTATTTATATCCCCTCATTCTATTAATTATAATTTTTCTCATAAACATAATGGTTGTTTCAAAATGCATGTCATTGATTTATAGTATAATTATTTAAGTTGTTCTCAATTTCCATTATTATTTCACATTATTTTATATAATATATTTTCTTTATAATAAAATATATATAATATTGTATAATATTTTCATGACATTTGTTTCATACCACATGGTATCATTGATTCTATCCCTAAACATGTTTAATGGAAGTGGCCATAGTTTTCTAGTTCTCTTTCCTCTTAAAATAATATACATTTAATAAGATGATCAATGGTTATATAGGTTCATGAAATACTCACAATCATTATTATAATAACCCTATAATTTCAATTCACTCTAAATTATTTCAATAATAAACTTTTGAAAACATTATCATTTATATTGAATAATTATATATCGAATGAAATATGGAAGAAACAAAAGAATGTGAAAGTCCTAAATATTTTAAAAACTTGTATCATACCTCATTCCTCTCACATTATTTCACCATTTCCTCTAAGACTGTGGAGGTATTTGGAAGCATAATTATTTATTTTATTTCTAAAAAATATTATTAAAAATTAATATTCAATAATAGAAAATATATTACTAAATAAAATAATGTTAATATTCATTTAAAACACTATAATTTTATTAATAATAAATTCCATATAATATTCTATCAGAAGATCATCTTTGACAAGTGTGGCCTCTATTTCCATTCCAACTCTAGGATTCTGTTCACTATATTACTCATTCTTATAGACACTCTATAGCTCACCAGATTCCATGAGTTATGTTGGCCTTGCAGCCATATCATCAGGTAAATTAAAATGAAGTTTACACACAAATATTAATTAATATAATTAAAATAATAATATAAAATAAAATACTACCAATTATATATACATATTTTTTGTTCCATGAGTAATATATATCTTTATTTGTATTGTCTCTATACGAGATTGGCCTAAAGGGAATGATTTCATAGTATTTTTAATGTGTCACCAAAAAACTCCTACATTCCAGCCCAGTTTTCCCAATCCATTGAGTTTCTTATTCATAATACACCCTAATATATGTGTGGAAATTACACATATCACCAAAGTGTGTATTCCCACACCTCTTATCATTGGATGATCTAACTATTCAATAATAAAAAAGAATATTATATCCATACATCTTATAATGAAGATAAATTATGGTAAATATTATTTGAAGGGTACAATTAATATACCTATGAATGGTTGATCAGTGGGATTCACTGGATCAATTTTTAAATAAGTAATAACAACTTATATAAATATAGTGGGACCCAGTTTATACATCAAAGATATAGAATGTGTTGTACAAGGAGTCAGAGAAGTATTAATGTAGAATCTTTGGTAGAAGGATGTACATGGAAAAGAATATGGACTATAAGACTATGAAAATGCATAATATGGATGAGGAGTATGAATCATCATAACATACATGAATTATAGGTGAGGAGGCTCAAATTAAAATGGAAGTGAAAAAAATTGATCTAAATATCCCAAGTGTCTGTAATGACACTCTGATATGTGAAGGTGTTGTTGATTTTATGTAAGGGGGAGAGATGAGGTGTGATATTTACACTGACTTGAGTGCCCAGTAATATTACCCCTTTGTATTTCTAGCCTGAGTATTGGAACTAGTTGGATAATCGATGAAAAAATGGTACCATGGTCGAAAATCAAAATTAAAAGTTAAAATGATAATTAATCACCTGAAATTATATGTTATTGATATATATGAAAAATAAAATACACACTACTATCACTAAAAGAGGTATTCCTGTCTTAGTGATTTCAAGACTGTTGTCCAAAATCTTTTTTCTTTGATTCTTCTCTATTTTTTCATTCTATGAATTTAAAATAAATTGTGATTAATTATAAATACATATATAATATACAACCCAGATAAGAATGAATTTGAGGCATGATTTAATTAAGGAATTACCCTTATCAAACCAAACATACGATACATAAAACAAAACAAATTATCATGTGGGACGAAAATCAAAATATAATACAAGTCATACAAAAAAATACCTTCAAATTATCATGTATTAAATTGGTATGATATAGTTTTTTATATTTTCAATATTATCCCATTATATTTTTGTTAGTTCATTTGATTAATATTGGTCAATTAAATTGGTCGTTTGTCAATTATTATTTTTTATAGGACATTTGGTTCATTTTTTCAACTAATTAGCTAATTTATCCATTTTAATATACTTAGGTAATTTGGTTCATATTTTGTGTGAGGTCATTTTTTCATATTTTGTTTATGTCTTTATTTACCATGGTTTTGTTTTTAAAATCAATTAGTTTAATATTAACAATATAATTCACATGTTTTATTATATAATTTAAATCCTTAAGTTTGGTTTTGGTTTGGTAGGTTTGAATTTCATTCAATTATATATTAAAATGTGCAATTAAATGAAAACAACAACAACTAAAAATTTAAAATACATATATAGGTGAATTTGAATACAAAATATTATCAATAAATAGTAAATAAATTTTTATCACACTAAACTCAAAAAAATAGAGCTGATCCAAAATATGTGAAAATACATATGGATGATTCTATATATTTCACACCAATAATTCTTGTTCATAAAAAAATATGATATATGAAGTATCAGAGTCATCATTAGTAATAAATTGATTGGTGAAAATGGGAGTATATGGTTGTCAAATACATCATTTCCATCCTCAAAAATATGTGATGGGATTACATTAATAATGACACCAGATTTAGTTTGAAGTTGATATTTGATATAAAAAATTGTTTCTCAAATTATTCCAACACATACCCATTTTCGGTAGCAAGAATGTGAGTCATGTAAATATATTGAAATCCATAATAATAAATAAATGTTCCACACATCTTTGTTGAATCAATCCAATGGAATTTCATCATAGTTACTCAACCTTGAGAGTAATAATACAATATTATCTTTTTATCAATAACTATTTAATTAAACACATTTTCAAACTGAGGACTACTATCTAATGCACTATCTTAATAGTGTGTTGTGGAAGTTTCCATAACAGCATCATGTTGTGTTCTCATGTTATTTTCTAGTTCAATGATAATAAATCTAACCCAATTTATAACAATTTATTTTTCATTCACAATCCACAATATTAGGACTAGAGTCTTATGTTCTCAATTTTGACAGAGACAGAGCTAGGAAGAAAAATGAGAAAGTAAAATAAAAAGGATTATTAATGTTAATTAAATATGAATTTTATTAATTTATTACTATAATATTTCTACCATCAATTTCAATGAAATGGAAAAATAATTTCTAGGAAAGGTATATCTCCTTCTAAATGGTAAATAATAATGCTTTATATTAAACATTTTTAGGTTACCTATTGAATGAAAAAAATATATATTAAAAAATGTATAAAATTTAATGATATGAAATATGATATACATGTTCAATTTACTTACATGATGAATTCATCAAATAAAACACATTTAAACAAAATTTGGTGATGTTCCATCTCATTCTCTTCAATTAATAATGTGGTCAATTTATATAATTGAGGAATCTCCCCTTTTGGGGTAGTGATGAAGTACATGGTACAATTTTTTCATAATATTCATATTTATTTTTTATTGGTTATTTATTTGTCACTTTGAAATTAAAAAAATACAATAAACATAAATACATAACTTCTTTAACTGTGTAACCTTTCAAGAAATATCTTTTGGGATGACTTCTATTCCTCATAGAATACAACTATTTGAACATGTTTATATTTTTGGATACATGTAGCTAAAATAATATGCTCCTAAGATAAGTATTTATATTTATTTTTGGTTCATTTCATACAACATGCATGTGAAAAATTATGAAGGATATTTTTTCTATGGCTTCCACAAATATAATGATGCATTTGCCAAATTTTTGTTTAAAAGAATGAATTCAAAAACTTCTTAGAATAGTTATTGTAACGTCCCAGATCTGGGTGCCAATAAAAGGGTGCCCCATACCCTATTGGTCACATGACATCAAGAGCATTTCCCCAAAATCTAGATGCTACAGACTAGTAGCGAGGGACCATGTCTGATAGAGGGGAAACTATGCCCTCATTTGTCAAAGTGTAGAGTAGTAGGGAAATATAAACATACAAAAGTGAAAGCAGTAAACCATACAAATGCTGAAATAGATAGAGTACTGAAGTAAAGAAAAGACTATCAGTCATATATAATGATTCAATATGTCACTAAGTCTAAGAAATCAGCCAAAATAGGATACACTGCAATCTGAAAGAATACAATTCAAAGGACAAATACAACAAGGTAAAACAAAACAGCGCACCAGGAACCCAGCATCATCGCAAGACTAAGCTTGGTCCCATTCTCTCCTACTCCTCTACAACATCAAGTACCTGTATAAGAACTCTTTCCCTTATTTACACCTACAACAATATAATCTATTTGGGACAAAGACATGACCCAAACAGGGAGTGAGAAATAAATCACAGTAGCAACCACCAAATGCCCGTGCCGAACTGTTAGTGAAAATGTTCAACAACAGTGTACAGAAATGAAATGCAGTTAAATATGAAGTACTCATAAGTATCTAATCCTACCAGTTCTATTACCATTTAATTATTATTTAAACAATCTCCAAGACTATGATTAAGCTTGGAAAGTATAACTTCAGAAATTACCATAGTAAAATATTCTAGGTAAATAGTGTCCTCAGACATAAGAACTGTTTCCCTCGGGCTAAACAGAACCACACCCTCAGGTTAATAAGTACCATGCCCTTAGGCTAGTAAGTATCATGCCACCAGGAAATAAGTTTCACGTTCTAAAGCTATTAGTATCACACCCTCTGGCTATAAGTGTCCCGCCCTCATGCAATAAGTATCACGCCCTCAGGCTATAAGTATCACACCCAAAGGCTATAAGTATCACGCCCTCAGGATATAAGTGTGTCGAGAAAATAACAGGGCTGAGCCCAAAGAATAACCATGAACTTAACATGTGGTTCCTCATACAAAAACTCAAAGAATCCTATAATCATGGTATACCCTCGGGTATCCTGGCGAAATGACTAAACAAGGGAAACACACTCACTGGGTGGCACATGTTCCAAGAAATGAACACAAAAACACTTATACATATTCATTAAATTACCTATGCAATTATAGGTATTTAATTAATTAAGGCCTCAGCAACACGACACCCCAAAAATGGGCGTGTAGGAAAACTATACACAAAAACAATAAACAGTTGGAATTTAAACACCCGAAAACCTACCTCGATCTCCACTGACTGATATACGTGAAAGACGCCTCTCGAAATGACCAAGAATGGCGTAGATCTAGAATAATAGATTTTTTGATCAAATGTAAATAACATCCCCTCAGGATGGAATTGGAAAAAGAGGTTCAAGAAGGATGAAGAACTCACCCGTGTGATTCCAACGTGATCGATGGATTAATAATCTGATTCCTAGTGTGCATTCGAGGGATTTTAAAAGCATTAAACTTCTCTCCTATGCTCCGAGCTAGTACAAGGTCTCATCTTCCAAATGTGGTGGCTACTACATGTATTAAGTGGGAAAAAAAACTACCCAGCGTGTAATCTGAATTACACGATGTCTACTTTTAGTTTTATAACTGTTCCTCTAACGGCTACTTTATTCCACCACACTATTCCTTTGTCCAAATGAGTACACATCATATATTTCTGAATACATGGAGTGTACTATCGCTAAGATGGTGCCAAATCCCACTGTCATATTTTTCTCCTACCGAATGATTACACGGTGTGTAAATATCAAGTACATGGCATGTAGTCAGTTTTTACACCCTTCATCGTCGAAAAGCCTACACGCAATGTGTACTCATCCCACACGGCCAAAATACATGGCGTGTACCCACAAAATTTGGGATTTTCCCAATTTTCCTAACTTCCTAAAAAAACACTTAAGGAAAAATCAATATAAGAAACCTATACCTTATGAACAAGAAACAGGTTCTCACAAACTTCCCCCTTAAAACAATTCATCTCTGAATTTACCTTCTAAGGGTGGTGAAGATAATGCTCAGAAGAACTCTGGCTACTAATCACGTACGTTGGTCTCCAGGTCCCAGGTTACTTCCTACACTCGTCCATGCTGCCATAACACCGGTAGAAGAGGAACTGACTGGCCTTGGTGAAGCTTCGTGCTCCCATCCACAATTCGAATCGGATACTCCTCAGAGGAGGTATTGACATGAAGCTGATCCTCCTCGGGCTAAAAGACGTGCGGTGGGACTGAGTGATAATGGTACAACTGAGATATATGGATGATGTTGTGCATGGCCCGATACCTCTATGGTAACTACAACTGATAGGCAACCGGCCCAACTCTCTCCAGAATCTCAAACATCCCCACATTACTAGGTGACAATTTACCCTTTCTACTGATCATACTTTGTTCCAACCTCAGCGAAACAAGTAAGAAAACCAAATCAATGACCACGAACTCCAAGGGTCATCTACAACGATTAACACAATATTTTTGATGAGACTATGCAATAGCCATCAACTTCTGAATCAACTGGACCTATTCTGAGGTTTCTTGCATGATATGTGGCCCTTGTAAAGCTTCCTCACCTGCCTCCAACTAGCACCGGGGTGATCGGCATGACCTACCATATAAATCCCCTTAAGGTTCTATCTCAGTAGTTTCATGAAATCTATTATTATAGAAAAAATTGACATGGGGTATGTGATTCTCCCAAGAACCCCAAAAGCCCAGGAAGCATGTACGCAGCATGTCCTCTAGCACATGTATCGTACGCTCTGACCTGCCATCAGTCTGAGGGTGTTAAGTTATGCTCAGAAGCACCTGTGTACCTAGTGCCCTCTGAAAACTCTCCCAGAAATGAGACATAAAACAGGCATTCTTATATGAAATGATAGAATGAGGGAACCCATGAAGTCGTAACACCTCTCAGATATACAAACTTATGAGATTTTCAATAACAAAAATCTCCTTGATCAGCAAAAAGTGATCTACCTTCGTATGTATGTCCACAACAACCCACACGACATCACTACCTCGAGGTGGCCATGGAAGCCAGGTCACGAAATACATCTCAACATCATCCCTTTTTTATTCTTGCATGGGTAATTATTGTAACTGTATGTCTGGCCTTTGATGCTCTCCCTTCACCTGATGACAGGTGGAACAAATGACAACCAAACCACCTACTTCCCATTTCATACACGGCCACCAGTACTGATGTCCCAAGTCAAGGTTCATCTTGGTTACTCCGGGATGCAATGCCCAATTTGAAGCATGAAAATCCTACATCAGCTCCTCACATATATCCCTTGGAACCTATATTCGTCCATGGACACACAATAACTCATCATAGCCTATCATCCAACTAGGAGAAGGGTTCCCACATTCCACTAACTCCCATAGAACTAGGCCTTCAAAATCTGATAGATGTCTCATTCTCACTCTATCCAGCATGGTAGAATTCATAAATATGGAAGAAGGTAGGTTTGAACCTGGGATTTGTGCACACAAAAATGGATTTCAGAGAATAAAGCCATGAGTTTCCACTCACCTTTGTCCTCTTTCACTACTTGTATCTGAGTCCTCATACTCAATGCATCATCAACTATGTTACCCTTACCAGGTGTATAGGAAAGATTGAAGTCTAAGGACTGAAGGAATTCAACCCACCTTCGCTGTCTCAAATTCAAGTCACGTTGGGTAAAGATATATTTGAGACTTTTTTTGTATGTTAACACCACAAAATGGTCTCCCAAGGGATAATGTCTCCAACAGCGTAACGCATGAACAACTATAACCAACTCAAGATCATGCATCAGTTAATTCCCCACATGTGGCCTCAACTTCTGAGACCCGTACACAACTACTTGATTTCCCTACATCAACATGACTCCCAGCCTGATACCGGATGTATCACAGTATACTATATATCACTTCCCTTTCTCTGGGAGTATCAGGACTTGTGCTAATATCTACCTTCCCTTCATCTCTTGAAAGGCTGTCTTGTATGTTTCTGACCAAACAAACTTCACACCCTTCTTAGTCAAACCCGTTAGTGGTTCTGCTAAATAGGATATGTTCTTTATAAAGGTCCTGTAGTAATAAGACATCCCAAGGAATCTATGTATCTCACACACGTTCTTCAGCTGCTCCAAGGAAACTACTGCTTTCACTTTATCTGTGTCTACCGCAACTCCTACCTCTGAGATGATATGACGTGTGAAGTGTATCCAGTCCATCCAAAAGTGGCACTTTGAGATCTTTTCATATAGATGATGCTATCTCAGTGTTATCAATAATGATCTCAAGATGGGTATCATGGTCGTGTCGAGTGTGAGAGTACACTAAGATATCATCCATGAAGACTAACACAAAATAATCCAGATAAGGGTGGAAAACATGATTCATCAGAGCCACAAAATCTGCTCGCGCATTCGTGAGTCCGAACGACAGGACCAAGTACTCATATTGACCATATCTACTCTAAAAAGCTGTAAGAGGTGTGTCTGATGGTCTAACGCGTAACTGATGGTATTCGGATTTCTAGTCAACTTTAAAGAACACTCATTCTCCCCAATGTTGATCAAAAAGATCATCAATCCTTGACAAGGGATATCAATTCTTGACCGTCAAATAGTTTAACATCCGATAATACACACAAAGTCTGAGGGTACCATCTTCAGAAAACAGGACTGGGAATCCATAAGGAGAAGTACTGGGTCGGTTGAAACCCTCGGCATGCAACTCCTCCAACTGCCTCTTGAGCTCCTATAACTCTGGTGTAGCCATATTAAAAGGAGAAATGGACCCCGGTGCTTCTCTTGGCACTAGATCAATAGTGAAATCCACCTCTTGTTCTAGAGGAAGACCTGAGAATTCATCTGAGAAGACTTCCCTGAAACAATCAACCACTAGAGGTAAATCCTTATGGAATGTTCCCTGGTCATCTGAATACAAAATCGCAATTTGGGATGTCACTCCACCTCTCCCACGATGCTCGGGTCCATCTCGGCTCGCCATGACATCCCATTCACCCTTGTATAGAAACTCTCCACCCTCTGTTGATGTGAAACTCACCCTGTGACGATAGAAATCTACAAAGGCTCGAAAGGGTACCAATTAGTCCATCCCGAGAATGACGCCATAGCTCGTCATCTCTATGACATAGAGGTCCCATCAAAAGTGACACCCACCAACCACTAGGGGGCACTCCCTAAACTAATGCACACCATCCGTTCTAATCACCAATGGAGTGTTAAGTGTCATAATATCAAAATAATAATAAACACAGAGCCTATGGCTCTACACAACAGGAACATATATAAATCTCTCAGTAGCACCAGTATCGAAATGTAGAAAAGAGAAAACAGAAGCCACTAGAATAGAATCCCTGATAGTAGATGGTCTAGGATCCAGCTCCTGTTGGATCTGCTGCACTGAATATGCCTACCCAGTGACATGGCCCTGTGACACAGCCTGACTACCCTGAGCTGACTCGCCCTGCTTTCTCTGAAATCCTGGTGTCTATCTACAATGGCCACGACCACCACCTCATCCTATATGTCCAGATGTGTTCCAGTTCCCTGACTCATAAGAAGATTGTGTCCCTACTCCTTCATGAGGAGTCTAAACAGAACCCCTATCACTAGCCACTAGTGAAAATTTCTTACAAAAATGCTGTAGATTTCCTATCGTTCCACAAGCTTGGAACTTCAATAGGTCTCTTGGACACTGATGTCTCTTGTGCCCCTCTTTACAGCACTAGTATCACCTTACTGTGAAACCTGAAGAATTATTACGACAAGTGCTACCACCGTGAGAAAAATACATCTTCTTCTTCCTCTTACCGTTAGAAACATTACCTGAAAATTGTGCCAAACTGCTCTGGCCTACACCACTAGCTTCTCTGAGGTTCGGCTTAGTAATCAGTGTCTGGTTTACAATAGCATGCACTGTAGGAAACCTGAATACGTTCACCAGTGCTCCGATGTCATATTGAAGACCATCCTCGAAGCGTTGAGCCCTCAACATCTCATCAACCAGTAGAATAGGTGGAAAGCGCTGTAGCTCAGTGAAGAACCCAAAATAATCCATCAATGACTTGGCGCCCTACTGCAGATTTATGAACTCTTGAGCTCGATCTTCCCTCAGTGTCTCTGGGAAGAAAAATTCATAGAAGGCTTCCTAAAAATCTTCCCACGTCATGTCTCTGTGATGCTCTGTCTGGGTGAGAACATCCCACCACCTCTCGGAGGAATCACGCATCATGTATGTAGGGAGCATAACCCTTCACCCAGGAGGCATCTATTGATGTTCAAAGATATTCTGCTTCGAATCCAGCCAAGACTCCACATCCTTCGATCTTCCATCCCCTGAAAACATAGGTGGATTCTACTGTTGTAATATCTGAGTTAGCTCTGCCATAGATGTGGTAGCCGGCGATGAACCCTGGAAGGTCCGCATAAACCAGATAAAGCCTTAATAGAACTGCACCTTCACGCCTGTGTCCAGTATAACGGTTGGAGCTACATATGGGTCTGTTGGAGGATCCATCAGTAGCCCATGGCCGAACTTCACTAGAGTATACATGTTTCCGCTCTCAGGGCGAACAACTCGTGGCCATCTCAGTGGCATAACTCAAAAAGGTCGAACACACGCCTTATATCGAGTTCATCAAGGACTGAAAATAACATGTAATAAAGGGACAGGCGAACGAAAACATCCATGTTTTACAAAATAAAACTACATGGCGTGTATAATAACTACACAACATGTGCCCTTATGTCTTTCAAATGGGCGTGTACTCTGCCATCACTGGTCATGTAACACCCCAAAAAGCTGGCATGTTGTCCACACAAATTATGTGTACTTGAGTTTTCTTCCCTTCCTGAGTCCCTCTACATGGCTTATCCACACAAATCTCTTTTAAACAAGACTACATGGTGTGTATAATATCTACACGGCGTGTACTGCTTATATTCCAACATCATGTGTTGTTAGTGACACGGTCGGCTACTCGGCTGTTACTAGACGGCGTGTTACACCTGTACACGGCATGTACACCACCCCGTTTCCCCAGCCACACGACCATGTCTACACAGTCTCTCACCGGTCAGGACTACAGGGAATGTCCCACCGCTACATGGCATGTACTAGAAGAGGTAACACCAACCTATGTTTGTTTTTTACATGGACGGATCCCTAGGTTAAAATACACGACATGTTCATCATTCAAATGGTGTGTATAAGCTCATATTTCTCCGCCCGTATTGTTAGTTACATGGAAAACACACGGTCAACACAACATGGTATGTACAATCAGTACAGGACGTGTCCCCTCGAAGTTTCATTATCCCATGATTCCACCCACACAACCTACGACACGGTTAGAAGATAAACGGTGTGTACCTACGGTACACGACATGTATTTAAAAGTTTTTCTTTTCATCCCAAACAGAAGAGTAAACAGTATGTGATCAAAACTACACCGCATTTCTTCCAGGTTTTTCTAGACAGTAAGCCTCCTAAACTACTCTGGAGACCAGAAAACACTAAAAGCAAAACCAATGTTCCAAATTCTGATATGTGAGATCCCAAAATCCATGAGAATGAATGCTTGTCATCTTATACAAGTTATAAAAAGGTAAACAAGTCGATGATCCACCAAATTCCGGTTGCTGAGGGCCCATACTCCTCAAAAACCAATGTTTGGCATTCATTTATATAACCTTACATTATAATATCCTAACAAATAGCACGTATTTTATCATGGAATCTATCACAACAACATGAATTTTCAATCACGATATTTATCACAACAACAAGAAATTTATAATTCACCTATATGGCATTGAATTATGAATGGCATGTTACGATAACATGTGCTTAAATGATGCATGCGATGGCATACCCTCATCTCATCGGGTTGCAACTAAAATTGAACCTAGTTTAAAACATTAACAACACACAACAAGTGCATCACCCATTGGTGAAAATCAAAACAACTGTAAAATTGGAAAATTAGAAAAATTACAACACGAGGTAAATTGGCTTTTCCTTGTACATGGGTTAGCTACTCCCGGACACAAATTATTACCAAGTACCTATTCCATACTATCTCTGACTATAGTCTCCAAACAGTAAGTCAAGAAGAAAAGAATCCCTCTGATACCACTTTGTAACGTCTCAGATGTGGGTGTAACTCAACGGGAGCCCCAAACCTAGTTGGTCACATTACCTCAAGCGCATTTCCCAAAACACCAGAGGCTGCTGACTAGCAGTGAAGGCCTAGTTCTGATAGTGGGGAAACTATGCCCTCATTTTTCAAAGTGTAGCGCAGTAAAGAAATATAAACATACAAAAGCTGAAGCAGTAAATAATACCAATGCTGAAATAGACAGAGTACTGATGTAAAGATAAGACGATCAGTCATTTATAATGATGAAATATGTCCTTAATTCTAAGAAAGAAGCCAAAAATTGATACACTGCAATCTGATACAATACAATACAAGGGAAAAATACAATAAGGTAAATCAAAATAGCATAGCAGGAACTCAACAGCATCGAAAGCCTAAGCTAGGTCCCATGCTCTCCTACTTCTCTGCAACATCAAGTACATGTATAGGGACTCTTTCCCTTAACTACACCTGCAACAATAAAATTTGTTTTTCCCAAGACATTACCCAATCAGGGTGTAAGAAGTAAATCATAGTAGGAATCCACTAAAGGCTTGTGCCCAACTGTAAGTGAAAATGTGCAACATCAGTGTGATATAATGAAATACAGTAAACTAGGAAGCACTCAAAAGCAACTACTCTTACCAGTTCCATTACCATTTAATTATTATTTAAACAAAATCAAATCCTATGATTTAGCATGGTAGGTATAACATCAAAAATCTCAACAGTGAAATATTTAAGGTAAATAGTGTCCTCAAACATAATAATTGTTCCCTCGGGCTAAACAGAACCACACCCTCAGGCTAATAAGTACCACACCCTTAGGCTAATAAGTATCATGCCCTCAGGCTATACGATTCCCACCATTAGGCTATAAGTATCACGCCCTTTGGCTATAATTTTCCCAACCTCATGCTATAAGTATCACACCCTCCGGCTATAAGTATCACGCCCCCAGGCTATAAGTGTCACACACTCAATCAATAAGTGTCCCGACAAAGTATGCGGGCCAAGCCCAAACCATAAGAAAAAAATTTAGCTTGTGTTTCCTCACAAGAACACTCAAAGCATGCTATAATCATCGAATACCCTTGGTTATCATGGCCAAATGGTTAAATAAGGGATACGCGCCCACGGGGTGGCCTTGGATCCAAGGAATGATCCCAAAGAGCAGTTAAACATATTCATTAAATTACCTATGAAATTATACGTATTTAATTAATTAATTCCCCTTCATATGACACCCCAATCATTGGAGCATGGTACAATGGTACACAAAAACACTCAGTAGTTGGAATTTAAACATTAGATCACCTAACTCGATCTCCAATAATACATATACGTGAAAGACACCTCTCCAAATGACCAAGAACAATGTAGATCTGGAATAAGATATTTCCCATTCAAATGTAAATAACATCCCCTTAGGATGGAATTGGAAAGAGAGGTTTAAGAAGGATGAATAACTCACCCGTTCGGATCAAACATGATTATCGGCGTAAGAATCTGATTCTTAGTGTGCTGTCGGGAGCTCCTCAAACCATTGACCTTCCCTCCCGATCTCCAAACTCGTCTAACACCTCATCTGCCAAATGTGGGGGATACATCCCATTTTAAGAGGAAAAACAAACTACATGGTGTGTACTCTAAAGTACACAGAGTGTAATTTTCATTTTTTAACTGTTCCTCTAATGGATATTTTACACTAACACACTGCTCCTCTGTCGACATGAGTACATAGAGTATATTTCTGAAGACACGACTTGTACTGTCGCTCAGCTGGCAGCCAGTCCCACCGCCTTTCTATTCACCTGCCGACTGAGTACACGGCGTTTAAATACCATGTACATGGTGTGTAGTCAGTTTTTACACCCTTCATCATCAGCAAGCCTACATTCCCTATGTACTCATCCCACATGACCAAAATACATGGTGTGTGGAAAAGAACATGGTGTGTACCCAAAAAAATATGGTATTTTTTCTCATTTTCCTTATTTTCTCAAAAACACTTAAGAAAAAAGGAAAAGAAGAAGCCCGTACATCTAGAACAAGAACCGAGATCAAACAGTTATATATAATGAAATGGAACAATTGAATAACTAACACAGTTTCATTATTGGATAGAGGATGGAATATTTCTATTTGAATAATCTCTTGTAGAATGATATGATAATCTCAATTATTTAAATATTTCAGCATCAAATATCTATATTTGAACTATTTTTATAGGATTCTTAAATAGCCATCTGGAACACTAGTAGTCTGTATTTATTCTAGAAATTTTTTTTCTCTATAGGTTTCATCAAATTATAATCACATAAATGTTTCCATTTATTTTCAATGCTGCACATAGGATTCAAATATAGTCTAATTCCCCAATCTACCAATTAACACTGAGATCGTAAATAATCTTTTTTATTTACCTAGAAATTTAGAAAAATTGGAAGAATTATTTCAAATATATTATTTTCAATTTCAATTACATCAATATAATTATATAAAATGGGTTTAAAACAAGGTAAATCAAAGAAGATACTTATCTTATTCCAATTTTGATAGGTTTAAGATGAAAAATTCTCCCTCTTTCCAGATTTCATCTCACTCTTCTGGAATGAAAAACTAAAATCTTGAAATTCATTATGCACACAATTTCTAGTCATATATTGTGGTTGACTCTCAATATCTATAGTACTTTCAATCCTTCAGTGATTATTATTATATAGATGGTACATTGGAAAGAATCATCGATGACCCATTAAATTAAACTATGAAAATAATTTATTCTTCTAGATATTAAAATCATTATAAAAACATTACCTTATAGTTTTCCCTTTATTCCCCACTAAACCATAATTTCATTTGTAGGAAAATAATTTGGTTTCCACATAATTGTAGAATGCACCTGAAATATCTCTTTCAAACATGCATCGTATGTGTGCTAACAAAAATTACAAAGATGTTTCAACTATTTCATAAATGGATGAATGTATACATATATATATATTTTAGGATTAGATGGTCCAAATATGATTATAATCTTGAATGTGTATGTTTTTTTCATACTCATCCAGGGTGGAATGTTATAAATACCAGTGAAAACTGGTCATGTGTTGTTCGATGTAATCTCCTTAATAGATAGATCAGATCCTCCGCATGAAATACCTATCCTTAGATTACACATGTTAGATAAAAAACTAGGATTTTAAGTATAAAATGTCTATAGTTTAAATCCATCTACAGGGTGAACAAAGTCTTCATTATTCTAGTTTCTCTCAATATCATTCCATCAAATTTATATTGATATTTTATTAGAAATTAAAATATCATAGAGTTTATTGATCAATTGAAATTTTCATATTGATTTCTATAGAACACGATATGGTGTTCCATAATCTCTTATATTCCATCATCATGTTTCATATTTTATAAAATAATTAAGTTCATCATTTTTCTACTAGAATAAGGTGAAATATTTTTGGAAAATATGATATTTTTTTAAATTTCTAGTGTTTTAACTAAATTCCATTCCATATAATGGATTTAAGGGAATATTTGGCATCATGTTGATGAAATTATTGTGAAAAGGATTCATTTTAAGAGCTGGTAGTATTATAAATCTGATACATTGTTTTCTCATAAAACATTCAGATTAAAAATTACATCTTCTTCAATTAATAACATTACTGATATATTATAGTTGTGGCAGAATCATTCAATTTTTTCAACCTTTCAACATCATGAATTTCATTAGACATATCATGTTTCCTCATAATAATGTTTACTAACATCAGTATAATTTCCTTCTCATGGTTATGAATAAACTAAAACTAATCATTTAGAATATTCCACATTCTAATCCCATCATTTGGATCATTATCATTTCCAGATTTCATTATCTAACCATTTTGATAACACACATAGTTGTTTCATTGAAAAAATAATTTTTTGTTATGGTATCCAGTGTCTTCATGTGTATAAGAAGGTATTACAACATAATTATATCATATACATTATATATCACCACTATCTGAAGCATTGTGAAATTTGAAATCTAAAAATATGTTCTTTTTTTTAATGTCACGTGAGATCTAATCAGTTTCATACAACCAACTTCTATCATATATATAAAAATGATATATGTTATTTTTTAAAAGAAATTAAATATTAATTAAGATTAATAAAAATATATATTTAAGGAAATATGAACTACTCTCATTATATGAAGTAATAATTTATACAAAAGGATATACGATAATTATAATATAAAATACCAAAAAATACTATATATATAATCATGATACTGAATTTAATTATATATCAGCGTATTGACTACACATAATACTACAAAGAATTGCGTTTATAATGGATTTTTTATATTTTTTTCTATTATTCTATTCACTTTTTAAATAATGTTATACTAATTCAATACACTCTTATTTAGAAGATTTCTAATTCATGGTAAGAATCTTTTATTTTTTTATTATTAGTCTTAGTCATTATAGTTTATTTATGATTTTATTAGTTCTATCTGACTTCATTTGGTTGGGTTATTTATTTGGACTCAGCTGGTGCACACCTATTAGTGTTTTATTAATGATTTTTAATGTCAATAAAATTTTTATAATTAATAGAGAATTTTTTTGTTTTGTTAAATTTTTTTCACCCATTTTTATTTTAGTTCACTTTTTTGTAGTTTAGTGAATTTTAGGTGTACTCACACAACAATTAAAAGAATTTACATTAGAAAAAAATCTCCAAAAACCAAATAATGAGACTAAATTGATAAATTATTATAATAAATGTAAAAAAAATCACGACCCACAATTTAAATAACATAAAATCCATCATATAATATCACAACAAACTAATAAGTATTGAAAAAAATGTATAAACCTACTAAAAAAATTGAATAGTAAATCTGAAGATAATGTTTCCAAAAGACCACTTTTAACATGTTTTTCAAATTATAAAAATAATATATATATATATATATATAAGCATCGAGTATACAGTTACAATTAGTATGATCCCATAAACTTCATGTGTTTATGTGGGAGGTTAATGTTATCATATATATGGATTGATAAAAAATAAAAAAATTAAATAAAAGTCATAAACATTATATTTACCCTTATTTTTCACAAAGGTTGCATTTCCCTAAAATAAAATATATATTCGTTTCCAATTTCAATACAAAATTTATAAATTTACACCATCATAAATAAATAAATTCTACTTCATCCATCACAACATTATATAATCATCATGGACTGTGACTTTGCATAAGATGATAATTTCATTAGGGGATAAAATATTATTTCATTTCATATATCTTTGAAATAGTTATTATAATAGAAATAGTCATTTATCACTATAACTATAAATAAAATAACAATATATGACTTCTATATTATTATCATAAGAAAATAAATATGGTTACACTTATATAACAAAAAAATCACATATAAACAAAACTTATTCACATCGACCACCATATTCAAGATATTTAAAAAAACATAAAAGCATACCAAAAATAAACAATTTTCCTCTTTAGATAATTATTTCATGCAATTCCTCATACCTGTTTTTAATAATAGTATTATTAAAAAAATATAATTTTCTCATATCCTGGGAATCTAAATAAAATCTTATAACTTACTAATACAACCCCATAAAAAACTATGGATATCAAAGAATTAAATCTTTTTTATTATAATAAATCAAAATTTTATAAAAAATTTATTTCAATATATATCACATATAATCATGAAAAATGTATCCTTATAACAATTATTTTCTATTTAGCTATATCCTTAAGAAATTATGATAATTAATATACAATTATTTCATATCGAAATGTAAATAAAATTCTTTTATAAATAAAAATAAAATAAACCCCCACCAACCCCTCATATCATTAATATTACCAAAAATTATTATCACTCATGTTATTTCTAGTGATGAGTTTTTATAATTAAAATAAAATATTTACTCTCTCTTTATATTCAGAAATTCAATCTCATAAAAATTTCACATATGAAAAACCAATTTTATGATTTATAAAAACAATAGTCTATCATATATTTTAATGTAAAATTCAACTCATAATAATAATGACAAATAAAATTAAAACAAATTTTAAATTAAATCGCATTAATTTTAATATCACACACTTTAGAAAAACTGTGATCAAAGTTATATAAAAAAATACTAATACATCACATAAAAATAAAATGTGACATTGAAATTTTGAAACAAACTACACCAAATTACTTGAAAACCCCTTGATGGTTTTAATAGTACAATTCCATATTTTTTGACTAACACTTGTAATACAGTCCACCCTTAAGAGATATGATGTATTTAGTAGATGAAAATTTCATATTCAAGATTACTCAAAGGTAAACCTTTAATGATGAGATATTATAGTTGGTGGGGAATGAAAGTAAACATCCCAGATAAAAAAGGTACACTAAATCTAAACAGAAGATATAAATCATTTTGAAGTCAATAGTTCTAATTGGAAGAAACATAATGAGTTAAATGAATGATGTGCAACTAGCTGGGAGGAAGAGGAGAATTCACCACATGGGATGAAGAGTAGTGTATAGGTTGGAAAAAATGGCGATCAAATAGGGAATGAGGAGGTCTGACCATGAGTTGAATTTCGGGAAAATCATTCTCAATAATTTTTAAAAGCATTGGGATAGAGGTTTCATCCCAATAGTTTTTCAAAACCATTGGGATAACCATTTTATGAAATAGAAGTGGGTGGTATCTTGGTATATTTAATCTGAATGATTTTTAATTTTTTTTATAGAATATTATAAAAGGGAATCTACCAAGTGATACGATGAACCATTGGGATAAGGCCATTGGTATAGGTAGGATTTCAATTAGTGGAACCTAATTATATGATCAAAACATCATTTATGGACCAGGATACTTGCCCATAGGTATATGTGAGGGCCTTATTATGAGTTGTTAACATACAGAGTGAACTTAATTCTATTTATATATGTTCATAATTTTATAAGTTTTTGTGTATTCCATAAGTACATGTCTTATGCCAATTTCAAGATATCATGAATGAAGTTCATTTATTTCTATTTTATTCTTGACATATGAACTACCAATATTTGTTCCATGAATCAGGTATATGATCTTTGATATGTAGGATAATATCTTTAAATGTTATGTTTATGTTTAGATACCCATATGTTCATGTTATGTTTAGATATCTTATTTGTTAACCCTTACCGAGCATCTGACCTCACTCATTCTTATGACTACTTTAACCATTTTGTGAGTAATGTTTTTATAAATGATCAATAAAAGGGAAATTCATTATGATATATTTTTAGGATCTTACACAAAGAAATAATATTAGTCTTCAATTTTATCAATTACACTAAACTATAATGGTCCTTAGGCATGTACATTTGTAATTTCATGAATCTTCATCTAAAAGTATGTAATATCCATGTATGTTCATCATGTGTTTCTATAGTTGGTATCAAAGGATGGGTTTAGTATAAATTTTTTAATTAAGATGATAATAATTTAGTGATATCTATAGAGATAATTCTATTGATATATATATAGTGATGTCTCTAAGGATAATTCTACGGATGATTCAATGATTTAGAAAAAATCCTCGTATTATGGTAAAGGATTGAGTGTGTGGATTCCCTTAAATGACACCATTGTATAGATTCTACAAGTGGATGTCCTAGAGGATCATGGTTATGTTTTGAATATAAAATATAAGAACACAAAGCAAGTAACTACAATGGGAAAATGAGAAAAAAAATAATGCATTGGACGGTAATATTGGTCCCCTATTTTTTTTAAATAGATGTTTATTTTATGTATTGAATGTATGGACATTATGAATATCAATTTATTTTGTGGAAATCACATGAATAAAATTAGTAAGGTTCTATGAGTAATTATATTTCTACTGAAGATGAAGAAACCCCAAATGCCACAAAAAAGTATGTTATTTTATAATAATATTTTTTATATTCCTTATTAAATTGAGTATGATGAATGTTAACACATGATTGGTATTTCATATATTAATAATTTGTATCAATGAAGAAGATAAAAAAACCTAGCTATTGGATTGTGAAGGAAGTATAATGATATATGTGATTAGGTATTGGATATCAAGAATTGCGTTATATGAATCATAATGTATTTGTTTACTATATATTCAAAAAATATATTGAATGGTGAATATGAACTAGGAATGTGATTTAATTGAATTTTGATATTGTGAAAAAGGGAATGTAACCCTAAATTTATTATGAACGATGATAATATTCTATTTATCATGGATAAAGAGATTATTGATACTGAAAATTAAAATTGTATAGTGTTCATGACCTCATAAATGATAACGCATTGGTTGAAAAAGGTAGTTTTTGTTGTCATTAATGAATCTTATAATGTTTTTGGATTTAATAAATATTTCCAACAATCTGTGTTCTGTGTATGTAATTAATAAACAAGTATGTTTCCAATATGGTTTTATGGTAATTCAGGTTTTTTCCATGATTCAAGATAATACATGGTGAAGGTATTCAATTTTTATAATGTGAATATATAGATATAATTTATGTTATATATGAGATCAATTTTAAGATGTTTTTATTAACATTGCAATAATATTTACAATCTTTTGAATTTTAATATTTTAGAAAGGTTGTATGTGTCAAAATTTATGGACTGGGTTGAGTTGAACATTGGATGAAGTTTTGGAGATTATACATATTAATTAACCATATGAATATTTAGGAATATTTAATAACCAATGATAAACATTTTGATTTATGAAACCAGAATATTTATGTAATTAATTACTAATATATCTATTTGTATAATGATCTATTAGTTCTTCAGGAATAAAAATTCACTTTCATTAATAGTGTATGAGATGAATTGGGAATTGATTATGGAGAAAAACAAAGGGGGAGATTGTCCTTATGGAAGGTAATGAAATAATGTTAATATATCTTCTAATTAAAATTATACAACATTATGAAAATGGTCATGAAATAAAATATTTCACTATTATACTAATTAGTGATTATATAAATGTCCCTTTTTATGCCTCTTTGGTTTATGTATTTATGATCAATTTCATAATCTTTACCATGTACTATAACAGTCTCTATCAAAACATGATAGTTATATTTCTCTTCCAAGTACATGTTTTCATATTCCACCTATGTTATCTTATTTGGAACCATAGTTAGAAGTTAAATTGGGTAACCGATATGTTTACAAAATTTCATTATTTATTTTTATGATGTGGGATTCTATGAAAAGAACATTCCAGTATTAAATAATTTATAAAATAATTTAATTTATTATTTGAAATTAATTTTAATGTGTGTATAATTCAATAACCTGATATACTGTGTAATATTATTTTCAAATGAATTTATTATTTTTGATATTTATCATTCACAAAACCCCATATATATCTTATGTCATATGAAAAATAATAGAATGGATTTATTTACATGAAATAATGTTAATATTTGACTATAATGAAGACCTATTTAAGAATATTATACACACAACACAAAGAATATATTTTAATACATGCAACACTGTTTTAGGATTATATTGAACACAATACCATTCTCTTTCAACAGATTATGTTACATGCAAGACTGAGTTTTACCAAGCTATAAGATACAATTAATATTATTGTAAAAATCTTAATATTTTTATCACATAGTGGTTTTCACAATGAATATGAAAATAATTAACTAAATTATGAAGATATGGATTACACATGTATTAAAAATTGATAAATTGGTAACAAATTTACTTGAAATGAAAATATAACCCTTTTGAAAATATAAGATATTTTTTTATTGAAAATTACTTTTATCGAACATATATTACCTATATATTTTAATTAAACTACTTTTAATGAAATATTTTAATAAAATTAACATATTATATATATTAAATAAATTAATTAACAAGCATACTATATTTTTTCTAGATAACATATAAGAATAAATCAAATTATACACTTATAAATAATAATTTTCTAAAAAAATATTTTATCTCCATTAATGCATCACATATTGTAAAATTTGTTTTTCATAATTTTAAAAATTTTATTTTCAAATATAAAAATCAGTATTGGATTTTTAATTTCAATATTATTATAGTTTGTTTTTTTTAATATTTTTCTAAATAATTTCATTTTTTGTTGAATGGTGAAAAATTCTAAATTTAAATTTAAAAATGAAATTTTTCATAAATAAATAATAAGGATAAATATTATTTTTTCAAATTTTTTGCAATTTATTATTTAATTTTTGCAAATATTAATCCAATTATGGTAATTGGGGAAAATATTATACTGAATTTGGAAATAAAAACATTAAACTTTTTAAAAACTCATTTTTACATTAAAAAATTGATTTCTCAACCAATATAGGAAATTAATTTTATTTATTTTCTAAAAGTTCTATTATATGAATTTGTAAAAATGAATTATGTATATGGAATCGTCATTGTTTATATTTTCTACTCGGTTCAACTTTTTTTTTTACCAAAAATATTAGTGACTGTAATTAAAATTAATTACATTGATTGAGGTAAAAAAAGATTACATAGTAGTTAAACATAGAGTATAAGGTATATAAATTCACCAAATATAATAAAAGACCCATTTTATTGAAAAATTTGGATCTAAAACCTTTAGAGATTTATCTTTGTGTGTTATATATGCCACGTAATAGGTATTAACATGTGTAGAACACAATTCTTATAAAAAATGAGAAGTGTGTCTTATACCCTTCTAATAAAAGGGAAATCACTAGTCCCTTATTCACAATATTTTCCCATGATTCTCATACATGGATTTTACATAAAATTAGACTAATATTCATAACACTATAAAAACACATGTTTGAGGACCGTAACAAGCTTCTGCCTTTGGAAACATGGAACAAAATCATCAAACTAAGTGAAGGATGTTCAATGTTTCCCCCAATGATCTTCCCTTTTAGTAATTATATATTAAACCATTATTTATTACATGTGTAAAGAAAACATACAGAAGGGGTGATCTTATATGATCATTATGTTTCAAAAATAGAGATTTGTTTGTGTAAACATGGTCATGTGGTTTTGAGATCATGATAATGAAATTAAATGATCATACCTAGAATAAAAATGATAATAGACATCAATCCTATCATAATTATTAATAGTTCAAAGGAAATGATTCATATGGTAAAAAATATAATAATACATGATGACATAACATAGGAATTATACATATAATATTTAGTGGTCACATAATATTATAAAATTATTTCTATAGTAGTCAAGGTATCGCTACCAAGTCGATCGTAGTAGTATGGGTTCACTCCCCATACCATCTTGGTAGTCATAGTTCACTCCCATGGACATATTTTTAGTTAAGGATCTCTCACAAGACTATATTAGAGGACAAATTCCATTAATGAACCTAGTTAACTATCTATTACATCCATTCACATCAAATTTTATTTAAATCATTACCCAATGTAATTTAATGACATATAATTCAAGACAATCTTAAAATGAAAGCATACATACATGTTTCTACTTATCTTAAAAAATAATATAATAAACCATGAAATTTAATGGGTGTCTTAAAAATTTAATAGGTTCATAAAATATGGAAATGATTCAGGTTTCATAATCATTTCATCAAATCATAACTTGTGAAAAGAAGGGAGTTTCATAATAATATAACCCAGGAAAGTGGAATGGATTTCATAAAAATATATCCCATTAAATAGAAACATATATCCTACAATTCATACAAAAAATACATAGACCATACAGATAAATAATATGAATGGATCTATTGCATGATTTCCCAATAAATGCATGAATAACACCAAGAGATGCCGTCTTATGTGGGAAATAGTTTGTAAATATATATTAGAAACATTTTATAAGGACGTTATCCATTGTTAATTGATTTTTTAAACATAAAAACATTAGAAATTATTTTTCTTGAAAATATACTTGAAAACATATAATGTATGATTTGAATAAAATATAGAAAACAAATTCTTTTAATTATTTTTTAAAAAGACTAAAATTGTATTGAAACACATTTCCCTTAAGAACATATAAATTAATATTAGAAACATTTTGAAAATCATTTTATTATAAATAAATTGAAAACTTATAATGATATTTTGAAATTATTATAAAAACAATTTTCTTTCAGCATACATTGAAAACATATAATGAGTATTTGGAAACCTTATTATTTTAAAATTCATTAAAAACATTATAAGAAAGGTTGAATCCATTTTGAAAACTATTCCCTAAATATTTCTTAAAAAATTATAATTAATTCATGAAAACATTTAAAGAACCTTTTTCCTTTAATAATATAAAAGAATATGGATAACATTTTAAAATCCAATTAATTTTTAACATATAAAGAAATATTGATTTTTACTGAAACACATTCCTTAGTAAACCTTAAAAACAATAATGAAGTCTTACTGAAAACAAATTATTATAAAATAAATATATCAATATTGTAATAATTTTGAAAACTATTTTCATGGAAATCATATAAAAGAAGCTTGAAAGAATTTTGAATTGTATTTTCCTTGAAAACATATAAAATAATATTAAAAACATTTCTAAAAATTTATTCGTTTAAAAAATATTAATGAAACGTGAATACATTTTCAATTTTTTTAATAACAAAATTTTAAAACATATATATAAATAAATATTCAACACATTTTGATAAAATAATTCTTTGAAAACACTTCGAAAACATATGAAGAAAGATTTAGACCTTTTTGAAAACATTTTAAATTAAAAGAAAATTAAAAAAATTTAACCCCCTTTAAAAATTAAAAATTATGATATTTTTCTTTATAAATCATGGATTCTAAATAATATAGATTTACGACCGAAGGGAATGATAATGTATAATTTTATAAAAAAATATCTTAATTAAATTTCATACCAATGATCGAGAAATGGTACATTTACATGGATATAACAATAATGACCATAAGATAATAAAAGTAATGAGATTTATTGAGATAAGGATCATATTATTTCATTAATGGATTCATAATGATAATCAATCTCAACAAACTGTTAGATTTTAGTTATAAACACTTTCCACTTTAGTATCATTGAATCATAATAATATATTAATTATATCATTAGATGATTCTTAAAATATAATTAAATTAATTTCTTTCATGATATAATATGTCAAATGTAGTTCATAAACCTCATAGAAAAATATGGGTTCATCACATGACATGTATCTAAAATATGGAAATTTGAGACAAAAAATACATTACTGATTTGGTATATTTTGAAACATAGACCCCATGAATGAAATATTAGAAAATTTATTTGTAAGTGAACATATAATTAATTATATGAATCATATAATAAATCCATGGGTTTTATAAAATCCACATATTAGATATAGGTGGTGAACATGGCTTGTATCTCACGGAAAGTAAAAGTGAGACGAGTAAACCCTTACCTTAAATCTTAACATTCATTATACAGATTCAAAATTCATTTATTATAAGTTTAATTTTATTTTAAATATTAAAAATAACCATTTAATTATATATAACTCCATATAGGATTTTATTATGAATTTATATATCCCATTTGATAACAATACTATATTAGTTTTATGTTTCGGTTAATATTTTCTTGTTTTCTGGTATAGGTTTTTACATGTAATTATTGATCCTCTTACATAGTTCAGAATTTTAATATTTATAGAATGAAAATCATTATATAAATATCATAAATATTTATGAGATATTTATTTATAATAGTCTATAAAATAAATGAATATTAAATGAAATAGCCAGCTCATGGAGACGGTAGGTCATATATACACATGATTTTTTTTCCAGTTTTAATGTTATATTGAATGAAAAAAATTTAATTGATAGGTATGTATGTGTATATAATAAAATTAAAGAATAATTATTATGTAATATATATCATATATGTTTAATTAAGAAATCCAAAATAAATTCCATTTAAACTATGAATAAATCACATAACATTGCGGAGACAGTAGTCCACACATCAACCAATGAAGTTATCATATACCCACAATATAAAAGCATGAAGGAATGTTATATATAATTATAAAATAAGAATAAATTAATACAAAAATATATCATATATCTTATAATAAAAAAATTTCGATTATAATTCCCAACTATGAGAGGCGTTAAAGGAACAATAAACATCATGATTTTCTGAGGTTGTAGTTTTCTATACACAAGAATGGTATGTCTTTTACCCAATTGATAGAAGTGTGTGTGACTATAAATAGAAACCATAATATTCAAATATATTATTATATTAAGGAGACTGAGTTTATTATGTAATCATTGTATGATAATAATTTATTTTGTGGAGAGGAAAAACAAAAGATAGTACAATGAGGAAGGATTTTACATCTTATTTGGGTAACTCCCTTTATATTGCTTAAAAGGGATTCCTTGTATGGATTTCTTCCCAAAGGTAGGTTTGAAGGAGTAATTGAGGGGGTTTTGATAGATAATATTAGTATATTTTGTGTGATATAAAAGGATTTATAGTTGTAAATATGTGGAAGGGTTGAGTCCCTTTTTATATTAGAGGAGGAGTCCATTCTTGTAATTTTCATGAAATGTTAATTAAACTCACATTTTGACTATTAAAAGGTGTGATAATAATGAAACAAATTAAATAATGTTGTGTAGGGTTGAAATAATTCTAGAACATTCATATTGGACACGTTTCATGGTCATTTGGGGGCTTCAGTTTATGGCTTAGTCCTTAGTGAAGTTAGGTTTTCACATAATCGCTACAATTAATTTCAATCCTCTTCACTGATTTTTTTATTTGAAAAACAAGATGAAATTATTTAAAAATTAAAAATTATGAAAATTATGAAAAATATAAATCAGGAAACAATTTTTCTAAATTCAAATCATATAATTTCAAGAACTTAATTAAAATTAAATCCCATAGATTGGATGCCCAAGAGGATTTTTAATGTAAAAATGCTTAAAAGCGAGGAATGTTTTTATATCAATATTCAATTTTAAATTAGATCGATTGATAGAACTTTGATCAATTGATATATCATTTTCTAATTTACCTTTAAAACCAATCAAAAATAATAAGTTATCCATATAAATAAATTAGATAGAAATTAATTTTTGAATTTAAAATAAATATTATTCATTATCAATCAAAAAATAAAACATCACATAAAAATACAATATAAATCAAAAAAATCATAATTTTTTGATATTATTTAAAAATTGAAGTTATTTTTGTAAATTAAAAATTATTATATTTTCAAAAATATATAATTATGATCTCTAATAATGTTCTTAAAATTACTTTTTAAAACAATATATCTATTATTCATAAAATTGAATTTATTATTATAATATACCTATAAAATATTTTGTTTTAATATAAAAAATATTAATTTATATTATAATATTCTAAATTTATTTAAATCATTGATTGTTTAATTAATTTATTGAAATAAAATTCGGCATGTTTGTAGGAATTTTTGTTTATAGTAATGTAATTTATTTATTTTCAAATAACTCTTATATTCATATCTAGAACATGATAACCACTTTATTCTTTTTTATATACACGTGTTTATCATATTTTAACAATTTTTTTAATCCAATTTGTAACAACAATTGAAATGTCTAATTGGTGACTATAATAATATTTTAATAATATAATTAATATTATCTTGATGTCTGGTGATAATTGACCTTCCATGTTACCTTTGATATCAAAGTGACTTAGTTTTTTGTTTAATACAATTGAAATATTGTGTTGAGAGTTCCATAAGATAATATATTTATTTTGTTTATCACATTATTGTCTTCTATTTTCATAAAATTAAATCTGTACTTATTTCTTACATATAAAATAATTTTTATTCATAGTTACATTAAATAAATAATATAAAGAGATTAAATTATTTTGAAAAATGTAATTCACATAATCTTAGGTGGTTACATTTTACCCCCTTAAATTGATTTTTTACTAAAATTTCATCTACTTTTCGAAATGATAATAATTTAATTTTCCATTCAAATAATTTCAATTGTAAAATTTAATACAAAAAATTCCCCTAAGAAAGGAATAATGGAAATATGAAGGATACATAAAGTTACATAATAAAAATATTCCACATAGGATAACATAGGTTGGAAGTGGATATGTGGGAATAAAAGTGAAATATAAATATCATGTTTTTATGGATTGTAATAGATAACTTTCTTAAGAGAAAGATAAATATCCCAAATACAAAAATCCTAGATGATTTGAGGGGAAATTTGATCCCTCAGAAATAATTGTATGTGGATAACATTTTTTGTTTGTAGATATTTTTTCATAATGGTGAATACTTTTCATGAAATGATATTATTATATTATTTATGAACAACCTTACCCATATTTTGGGGCTTAATAAACATCCAAATAACCACTAATTCCCTGAAATTATGGTGAATTTTTCATTCCTGAAGCATTAATATGCCATGTGATCTATTAATCGAATAACAACTTATTCCTTCTATTTTTATCATAAAAATATATTAACACATGTTATCCTCTATGTATAAATCTTCACATGGTGTGATAATAATTTCACATCATATAATCTATCCTATATTTAACATAAGCTAGTCGCTTAATGGATAACCTTATGACCCTTTTGAATGATGAATGTCCAAAAATATACAATGAAGTCACAAATTTTCTCAAAATTATAATAACATTGATCCCCCATATATCTTAGTGTATCACTTATTTTCCACATACTAAACCTCTAGATACATTCATCATGTATTCTCTTGAATCTTGGTGATAAACTAAATTACAATAATTCATTATCTATATCATGATTGTTTCATTATTATAAACTATATTGGAAAATTTACATTAAAAAAATGTTTTAAATATCATCAATGATAGCTTAAAAAACATCTCAACAAATCCCTAATTTGTTCCAAGGTAATCTATACCTTCCATTTTACTTATTCTTACCAAACATATATTTATCCAATAAAAAATTTTCTTAACTTAAGAAACATATTAGGGGTTATATTTCAGTTAATCATGATTTTTCTATAGACAAAACCATACCATTAATTCACTTTTCAAATCAATCTGAACCATTAAATATATTCTTGTATGTCCATAAAAAAAAATCTAACTAAACAATACTAATCTATTTCACCATTAACAAAACATAATTCATGAATACAAATACAAAAAGACATTGATTATTATACTTTATCTATTATCCATAAGAAGGCTGCCTCATTAGATTACATAATTGTAATTTCCATTAAAATTTTATCTTCAGTTTAATTATCAATAGTAGTATAACCAGTTCTCAAATGAAATTTCTGATTCCCTTTGTGTGCTTTCCACTTAGCAAATAAATTTAAATAATTAACATTAATTCCACACATTTAAAAATTATCCTTATCAAACATATTAGGGAGTCCAATATTCCCATCCATTTTATTAACCCAACCATTCATTATTCTATTTTAGTTACATTTGTTGTGACATTCTTTTTGATCGTCAAAACATCTTTTTGTTCCTCTAAGAAATTAACTTGAGTCATTTCTTCCACATTATTGAAATAGAGGAAACTAAATATTATTTCCTCCATGGTATAAATTTCTCAAAATCATAGTGAACTCTTTAATTCTCTTATTGGGAGTGTTCGAGTGTTGGATAAGGTTGACGTTTTCAGTTAGGTTCTTTGAAAACTGATTAGGAATTCTCACAACTTCCTTCCCTCCATGGATCATCCCATTTCAATTATCATTAGTAATTTTCATCAAATTTAATAGTAACACTATTCTTTATGATTCCTTCCATTAACTAAAACTACTAAAAATTTTGTGACGAACACTTATCAATGTGAAAAACCATATAATAATGAAAAATCAAAAATAGGATTTCCAGGTTATGACACCTTCTTCTAAATCTATGACACATAAGGATTATCATTAATGAAATAACCAGATATATCATTATAAATATCCTTAGGGACCTCACTAATTTTTCTCGTCTAAGGTTACAATGATTGAATAAAACATAACTTTTATAACAATAATAGAGACCTGGTCTTAAAAAACATGGATATTACATAATATAAGATGAATATTCCACACATTTCAACAATAGTAGCATGAGGACTGTAATAGTTATTATCTTTGGAAACTCAAGGAAAAAAAATAGAAATCATTATAAGATATTAAATGATTCCCAAAAATATATTTTCCTTAAATACTTCTACATAATACCTTTCATCAAAACCTATGGGATGAAAACATGAGAAATGGATGATGTCATATTCTTAGGGTAAAAATGAGTTATGTAATCATATACATAGGAATAAAGGTATGAGAACGTGATCATGTCATTTGAATATCATCCCCTGAATAAAGAATATCATAAACATGAATCATGAAATAAAAATTGGTAGTTAAAAACACATGAATCATATGAGATATACAAGAATAATCAACGAAATCAGGATACAGAAATAAGAAATAGAATTTGTGGAAGTCACATAGTTATATAATACGATTTCCATATTAGTCAAGGAATCTGTGCCAGGGAAATCAATGTTTTATGTGTTAAGTCCACATACCATCATGGGTGTCATGGTTCACTCCCTTGACTATCTTATTATTCCATGTTCACAATAAAGACCATCATAGAGGACTAAAATGTTTGTTAAACTATGTTTTCTCCCTATTCATGCAATGTCTATCATGAGATGTAAATAATTACCCAACTATTTATAAAGAGATATAGGTCCCACCCATATCATAATGGAATCATACATATGTTTTCCACAACATCATCATAAATAATATAATTACCCACAAATTGAAATGGGTTTGATAAACATGTAATCATATCCTTACCTTTCCAAATTAGATAGGTTTCATAATCATTTCATCTAAGAATAACCCCTAAAAAGAAGTGGGATTCATAAGAAGACACCATGTGAAATAGAAATGGTTATCATAAAATTATAACCCAGGATAGGGAATTGGGTTTCATAAACATCATTCCATCAATACTTAAATCATTCATAGAAACAATTTGAATGGAACCTTAAAATCAATTCTCTATAAAGGAATATTTATGAAATATATATGTAATCATTGGTGGGAAATAATTTGGAAAGTCACTTTGAAAATAATTAATTATAAATTATAAGAGTTTATTTGAAATTTGATTTTAAAACATAAAACCTTCAGAATTTTTTAAATAAACATGAAACTATTGAAATGAACAATTGAAAAAATTTAAAAAAATTCATTGAAAAATTATATGGGAAACATGATTTTTTTTAAAACATTTTATATAAAATCATATAAAATATACTTGAAAAAATTATGAAAAAAAATCCATTGAAACTAATTTTTTTTAATAAATCCATTGTAAACATTTTTATTTGAAAAAATATAATGAATAATTGAAAAAAATTTGAATAATTTTTTCATTGATATAATATAATTGATTTTAGAAAACATTTTTAAAACTATTTTCATTGAAAATATAAAGAAATATTCGATCAATTTTGTAAACCATTTCCCCTAAAAACATATAAAAACCCATTAAAATATTTTGAAACCATTTCTTATAAAATATATAAAAGGCTATTGAAAACATATTAAAAACCATTTTCTAATAAATGATTTTTATAAATATTTTCGATGAAGAATTATTCAATATTAATGAAAACATATTAAACCCTTTTTATTAGTAAATATATAAAACTATCCACACAAAAATTTAAAACCATTTTTTTTAAAATACTTAGAAAAATTATAAATTAACCATGAAAACCATTTGATAATATTTTTCATTGAAAAAATTTTGAAAATTTATAAATAAATATTGAAAACATAATAGAATTATTTTTCATCTAAAATATATTGAAAAAACGTAAATAATCATTGAAAACATTTTAAAAACCAATTAAAAATAAAATATTTTGTAAATCATTTCCAAAACTCTTGTTTCTGAAAAAACGTAGGTTTTTGACTCAAGAAAGTTATATCGTAGAATTTTTATAAAAAACTCTCTTAATTACATTAGTACTGAAGTGAGAGAAATGGTACCATTATTTCGATATACCATTAGTAACCATAGGTTATGTTAATTAAATAGATTTTTTGAGAGATATATCATAATATTTCATTAATGTAAGCGTAATCATGAACAATCTTTATAAAGAGTGGGATTATAGTAATAATCTATTAAGATATTTCTATCATTGTATCATAATCTATTGAAAATAATAAGATTACATAAAAATTAATATATCAATAAAATAATGATATTCACTATATATGTTTTAAAAGTTATAATATACACCTCATAGAAATATATAGGTGCACAACGTGGAATTTGTCTCAAACAAGGAGAATTGAGATAGAATTACTTTACGGATTTGGTAGTATTAAAAAAAATCCATGTGAGAAAAATATAATAAACTGTATATGTAAAAAAACTTAAATTTATGTATATTCATAATATAATACATTCATTGGTAGTATGTACCCCAAATATAATAATTGTAAGGTGAACATGGATTGTGTCTTATTGATAATAAGTGATACAAGAAAACCCTTACCTTAAGTCTTGACATTGTTCATACGAGTTCAATCATCCTATATAATAAGTGTAAGATTATTATTAAAATATAATAGAACCATGTTATTATATATAAATCCAAATATTAATTTATTATGACAATATATTTTACATTTATTAACAATTCTAGGTTAGTGTTACGTTCATTGAAATATCTACTTGTTTTTCGCATACTTTTTTCCCAATCCTTCGGGTTCCTCTTATATGGTTTCTAATTTAGTTATTAACATAGTGTAATCCATGATATAAATATAATTTTTTTATTATTTATTTATAATAATCTATAAATGTTTTGAATATTAAAGGAAGTACAATGTTCATGGATTTGGTAGGTTGTACGTACACATGAAGGATGTTTCTGTTTTATTATCATACTGAAATAAAATATGTAAATGTAATGTATATATATATATATATTATCATTAATGATTAAGTATTATTTCATATATATTATATATTATCCACAAGAGCATCCTTAATACATCATGTGTAATGTGTGAATGAATCACATCGCTTTAAAGAGGTGGCAGTTCACAAGTTCAAAAAATATATCATATTTTCACAATAGGGAAATCATTGAGGAATGTTTTATATGAAAATAACATAAAAATATATACATATAAAAATAACATATATAATATTATAAAATAGTTTCCATAATAATTCAAAACCTTGAAAGGTGGTAATGGAAAAACAAACAACATTATTTTGTGAGGCTGTAGTTTTTCACAATGAAGAATGGTATGTTTTTTAAAAATTTTATGTAGGTGTGCATGCTTTTAGGCCTAAAAAATAATATAAAATATAAATAATAAATTTAATATAATAATTTTGTTATTCAATCATGTAATTATAACTACACTGGTTTTGTATAATGAATATGAAAGAAAGGATTCTGTGGAATGATTTTACATCTTATTTGGTTAATTCCTTTTGGTCTGCACAAAAATTATTCCTTGGGTATATTTCACCCAAAAGGGAGGATTAATTATTTAATGGATGGATTTTGGGAGATTATCAGAAGAGTTTTTTTATGATCCAATGTGATTTCGATGTATGAATATGTGGGAGGGGTGAGTTCCTTTATGTAGTGGACAAGGAGTTACATTCGGGTGTATTATTTTAAAATGGAATTACACAAATCATTTTCCGTGGAAACATAGATCCAATAATGAAATTTTTTTATACAATGTATTATAGGGTGTAGATATATCCATATATGGATTTTCAAAATTTTATAGGTCAAATTGTGCCTTATGTTTGGGGCTCAGTCCTTTGTTAAGCAAATTTTTCTCATAATCACTTTAATTAATTTTAATCACCTTTACTAATATTTTTTGTGAATTTTATTAACCTAATTTTATTTTATTAATAATAATAATTATAAATATTTAATATATTTTCCCAAATTCAAATCATATAATTGGTATAAATTAAATAAAATTACATCCCATAGAATGGTACGACCAAGCGAGTTGTTAAAATAAAATGTTCAGAAGATTAGAAAGATTTTATAGCCATTTTAAAATTGAAATTTATTAAATTGAAATAAATTGGTTTTTTTAATTTTAATTTATATAATTTAAATTTAATAAAAAAACATAATCTATCCTAATAAATAATGTAGATTAAGAAGTATTTTTCAATAATAATTTCGTATGGTTCACTGTTATCAAAAAATAAAACTTCACAGAAAAAACATTAACCCGAATATGATTTTTTGCTAAAATTTATTAAATTATGTTTATTTGCCTAAATTAATTTCATAAAAGTTTATAAAATCATATTTAAAATGGGATATACATTAAATAATGTAAAATTACCCTTTAACAGAGTAAATATTTTTTTCATTAAATTGTATTAATTATTATCTTCTGCCAATCAAAAATATTGTATTATTAAAAAAATTATTTACATAATATATAATATATAATTTTTTTAATTTATTAATCAACAGTGTTTTATTTTATTTAACTTGAAAAAATTCGGTTTTTTCATATAAAATAGTTTTATTAAAAGAACAATTTCTTTATTTTAAAAGACTTCATAAATTCATTTATAGTAATTTATAATCAAATTATTAAATTTATATATGTTTGTAAACATTTTTAATTTTTTTCTGTAAATATTATCATAAATTAAATTCCAATGGATGTATGGGTACTTTAAAATTATTTTAATAATTATATGAAAGCGATATTTTAGTATACTAAAACTCACCCTTACGTATAACACATGCTATCGAAGAGACTTAATATTGAGTGTAATACAAGGAAAACATAGTGCTGAGGGTTCTAAAAAATAATATAAGTGTTTAATTTAGTGATTTTTTTGACTTTATGTTTAATATAACTGAATCCATACATAATTCTTGTGTATAATGAAAATTATATATTCACTATTGCATGAAATGAAAAATATCAAAAAAAAAAATAAATTTAATTTAAAAACATAATTCACAAAACATTATGGTGTATTGTTCACACATATCAATACATTTCTACAATCTATTGCCTAAATAATAAGATCCCAAATTCCATCATATCATTTGAGAAAACTCAATTTGGTAGAAGGAAAACCAATGAAATCCTTTATTGGAAACATAAATGAATTTCATAAAATAGGTAACATTCTTCAACAAGAACATTTGTTTTCTTTATTTATCCTCCAATTTATGTATTCTTATTCAAAAACAATTTAATAACCCCTATATTTAATATAATATTATGTTTCTCTTAATCTTATAAAACACTCCTTCACACACTCCCGTCAAAAGTGATATGCCATCATGATTCATTTGTACAGAGGACTACCGCCTCCTAAACTGATGTCCTTCGTTCATCCATTACCCCATTTCATGGTTGGTTATAATTATGGAATTATTATTTTAATTATATATACAAAATATTTATGAAATATTTATTTTTTTATTGTAATTATATAACATTAACCTTCAAGTTCTCCATTTTTTTAGAATACAATAACATCGTTTAAGGATGTGTGGAATACATCCTCCTCAATGTGATGTGACAAATTTGAGTATTACGTGGAATGTATTACATGTGAGTGTAATAAAAATGAGTGATATATATGAAAAATTAATGATAAAACACTGATAATATATATATATATATATATGTATTTATTTCATTTAATATATTTCATTCAAAACAAAAATAAAATAGAAACAACATTCATTTGTACGTATAGAATATTGTTTACATTAATGGTGCATCTCATTTTATATTTATATATTTAATTGATAATTATAAACACTAACATAATAAATGAAACTTATATTTATATAATGGATTATATTCTATAATAATTTAAATCAGTAACAAAGAAAGAGGACCAAAAATAGAATGTTAAAACCTATATAAAAAACAAATCTATTATTACCCGAAGCATAACATTAACATGGAATTTTTTATTAATAGTTAATAAAAAGACATCATAAAATAGTATATGTTATGATATATATAAATATGTTTAATCTTTAGATGTAAAATAAAAATATATTCATTGTACATGATTTTTGAGCATGTACGATGAATGTTAATAATTAAGGTAACATTTTCCTGGTCTCACTTCTATTTCTATAAGATATATGCTATTGTAATAATTTTTTTTGACTGTTATATGAACCGAACAATTAAATTTTATATTATTCATTTAATTTATTTCATTATATTAAAATTTTAAATTTATTTTATTACATCTTAGATTACATTATTCAAAATTTAATCAAGTATTAAGGTATTTTCTAGTCTCACTTCTATTTCTATGATACTCTTTCCATATTCACAACTTGTTTTTTATGTGGTGTTTATAATACCATAGATATTATTCTATGATTTTTTACACAAATATTTTTTCATATTTATATATCTAAATTTTTATCTATGTTTCATTTTATTGGTTGTTTAAGTTCTACCAAAGTGGTATGGTAATATTGTCAGAATTTTCCATCTTCAAGAAAATTTTTATGATATGGAGTTGTATTCATTTACAAGGAGTATATACATCCCTTGGAAATTTCATATATGGAATATAGATATTTTCATGGTATTTTATATTTCACCTAATTACATTCTCTCATTGGGATTATGATTCAATGTTTTCAAATTAGTAAGAGTTTATTAGTTTAATCCCAACATTTAAAAAGATTATTTATAATTATGCATCCATTGATGAAATATTATGATTTAAATGAAAGGAATTATAATGAACATATTATCCACTTTTTACCTATGAAATATTAAATTAATTGTAGGAATTTTCAGTCATTTTTACTTATAATATTTAATAAATAATTTTTAAGAACATATGACCCAATTACTCTCTTTGGTAAGAAATATATTTTATTTAAAAAACATGTATTCTAAAATGGTTTCCCAAAATATTTTTAAACGAATTTTTTTCACATTTTTGAGGAATATTATTTTAAAGATATATTATATAAAAATATTTAATGCTTTTCAAAAACTCCATAGTTATTTTTCAAGGTTATTTCCATAATAAAAAGGATTTCACAATGATTAATGTTTTAAAAATATTTTTTAAACGTGTAAAGGTTATATTCATGATGAAATGTTTTTAAAAAATATTTAAAACATATTTTACTTCTAATATGACATACATTGGAGTTATATATTATATAATAGGGATATTTTCCCTAAATACCATTCACATTCTTTTTCTAAATGGTTTCTGTTTTGATGGAATGATGTTTATGTCATCTGTTTCTCATCCATGGGTTATAGCAAGTTAAAAAGATTTTGAAACCATATTATTTCAACGAGATAAGTTTTAAAGAAATTTAAATTAAACCTATCTCTTTTCAACAGATTATTACATGATTACATTTTTATGATACCTATTTCATTTCATGGATTTTGATATGATTAATGTTTATTATCTTGTGGCACACATATGTATGTTTTTATTATTTTAAGGGTGGGAATTATAAATCCCTCTAATGAATTGGGTGAAGATTCATATATCATGAGATAAATGTGGGAAATGTGTTGAAATTATTGGTCAATAATGGGAAATGGGTGCGTCTTGATCCACATTAGTAAATAGGTTCACCTTGATTCACAAGGGGAAATAGGTGCGCCCGGATCTACTGTGGGAAGAAGGTGTATCCTAATACACTATATGGAATTGTATTCCAATGGGGATGGTGGTGAGTATATACCTGGAGGTATCTACCTATTATGGAGCCATATTATATGTTCACAATGTTATGCATGAAACCGATTTCATATTCACAATACAATAAATGAACATGATTGTATGATAAAAATGTTACGTCTGAACATAATTGTATTATTACAATGTTATGTGTGAACCAGATTAAATGTTCAATATATTATTCCAAGATCTGGTTTCATTCCTGTATTTTTATGAGAGGGACTTATTTCATTTCATTAACCCAAAGTGTGAGAATATTTATTATTACACATGTTTGTAATGTTATAGTGTGATGTGTGTTACACAAGTCTATATTGTACAAAAATGTTATACATTCATGAATAATTTAAATTTATATAATTATGATTCAATATGTTGAACTACACATATCTATTCCATTGGTCATGTATATGATATTTGATATAAAGGGTTTTATCTTTAAAGGATATGGTTTTTTTCTCATACCCTTATGTTCATTGTTGTGCATTCATATGTACCTTTTAGCTTTAATAATATTATTTGTTCATTATTTATTAGTATTCCTTTTTTCATATTTAAAATAATTGTCTTTGTTGGACCAATAAAGGGTTATAAAATTATGCTATATTTTTAAGATCTTTCTCTAAGTTAAAATATTTTGTCCATGATTCCAAATGCAATAAACTATTATAGACTATAGGGATGTTCTTTTATAATGTATAGATTATTAATCTAAAATTATGTAATTTCAATGTATGGTTTGCATGGGGTTATATAATAAATATACAAGAGTAAATGGGAGATGAGGATTGGTGGGTATAGATCAAACATTAATAATTGTTGAAGCTAATACCATATACAGTCTGGATAATAACTCCTTGATTTAATGGAGGCATGTCCTTTGGGACCAACACATCCCCTATAAACAAACTATGCAGAATTTGTTATTCACTAATGAAATATAAACTGATCCCATTAGATTAGAATATATCTATTTTAAAATTTCTATTGTGTATATCCTTTCTTCAATGGGTTCAATGTCTATAACGTTTTTAGAGAGGTGTATTAAGTTAATAAATTGGTTGGTATCTTTAAAATTATCGAATGTATGACTTTTTTCATAGATTAATTATTATTTAAGAAGATTATGAGAAATATAATTATTTGGGAGGATGTATGGGAAAATATTTATGGTGTAGTTATAATACATGTGATTCTTTTGCATGTATTTATTAAGATGATGATTTGTTCTGAATGATGACCCCATGTTGTGCATTTTGACATCAAGTGACAAGGATGTTATAATGTAGTGTAATCTTAGGATAATAATTTGTGGTTATATATAATTTAATTGGATACATAAAAATCATGAATTTTAGAGGCTATATCTAGGTTACCTATAGTCACATGATTTTTTCTTGGTGCAATAATCAAGTGATAATTGGGTATTCAAATGAGCCATGTTAGAGTACGTGATATTGAATATGAAGGGGTAGTCATATATTCATTCAAGTGAGAATCCATAAAAAATATCCCTATCATCAAATAATATAGATGTGAGTGAATATAACTCATGATTTTGAGTAAAAATGAATGATCCATGCATCACTATATGTCTGAATACTGGCAAATAAACCAACGCATAGTTCTAAAAAAGAAAACCTCATACACAGGTCCATCCAAGTTCTTTGGGGGGAACATTTATTTCATTTTTTATTTTTAATTGACCATGAATTTGGGAATTTTTATCACCATGTATCCTCTGGTAAAAGACGCCAAAACACACACAGTTTATATATGGAGAATTCTTGACAGAGGCCTGAACCATAAATGTTTTTATATTTACACATATATTTCCACTGGGACCCTAATTTATTATCATAGTTTCAATATGTATCATATGGTAAGATGAATAAATCCACAAAAAATTCATATAATGATGTTGTTCCATTTATATTCCTTCTTCTAATACATTATCACTAACAATCAGAAAGGGGAAACCCTGATGAAAATTTATTGAGGTCTATTAAACTCGAAGAGAATATGAACTCCTAGAATTTAATTTGTGGCATATGAAAAGGGAGAAAAATATTATTTAGGGGAAAATAGGCATTTCTAAAGGATTTAGCGTCTCAATGATTTTTTATTCATTTGGGGATAAAAAACCAATAATAATTGGGGTATGAAAATCAAATGATGTAATATTTCATTGATGAAGGGTTGTGATGCACAATAGAGAAACAATACAAGTTTTTGAATCTACATGAATAGTGTTGTTATGGAAGTAAAAGATAATAACTCAATAATATTTGAGTCAACATGAGAAGAATACTGGTGGGTATTGGTAAAGCATTGAAAATGGTGGAAGATCGTATCTCATGATATTAGAACAATAGATTCAATATTTATGTGGTTGGGGCTCTTATGTGGAACCAATAAAACCTCTAATAAGAATCAATAATGAATTCTTATATTGACCAAAAAATCCTAGAGGAGTCCCTCGAGATTATCACTTCCATGTTTTCATTCCTCTATAGGGGTAACCAAGAGTATGTGAGCTCCAGGTCCATCAGATTCCTAGATAAGTGTATCAATTCAAGTAATTGGATGGTGTTAACATAGATATATGAGGTATGAGTTATTCAAAAATGAATTTAGTTTTTAGTAAGGGTTCAAGCACCCTAATTATTATGAAAACATGTAATGAACATATTTTCAGAGAGATTAAATAAAACAAGCTATTATTAAGCATAATATTTATAGGGGATCAACTATTCATAATGAAGACATCATATTATGCAATTTATCATCGTTTGAAAGGTATATGGTTATGTGATTCAGCATCATCTAATGAGGAGTTAAGTCCCTCTGTATAAGAAAACTGATAGTTAACCTCACTAGTCCAGGTGAAATTCATTAAACGTGTGTTCACATTAGACATTACAATAATGATAAACAATATATAACTTAGACCTAAATTTATCCAAGTTATTTTTCATGAAAAAGAATAAGTCATATAATTTACATGTCCATATAAGAAAAAATCCTTGCAAAAATATGGTTATCATTGAATAACATAGTTGGGAGTCAGGAGAACTCACAGTTGGGCCTGAAATGGATGTTCCAGTAATCACTACATATCTCATAGCTTGGGAATAACCCCATAACTATTTTTATAATGAAAATAACATGTTAAAATCCAAACCACATACAAGAGATGGTTATTTTTTTTGCATAACTGATGAGCTCAGGGTAGTTGAACCAGGAATCACGACATATTGTATAGTAGTAGGATTCAGGTGACATGTAATTTATATATATGATATATTATGAGGATATGAATCATATACTGTGATAGGGGAACTTTATTTTTGATTCTGCGTAGATCTGGATCATTTAATCCGAATCATTGATGAAAAGATGTCTCAAATTCAGAAAAAGGAATCCAATCATGAATGGGGGTTTGATGCCAAACTCATATGGGAACAAATTTTTCTAATCAATGTTTTTTAGAGATAAAGTAGTATAATATGATAAAACCTAAAACTAAAAAAATAATTGAGATCAAGATCATGTTCTATATGGGGTAATACCAAACAAGTTATGTACATGTGGTGTTATAAAATGTATTAATTCCAAAACCAAAGATGTATTATAGTATATTGTCATGGGAAAAATCCCATATTCCATAAAATAAAACATAATTTGTCATGAAAATATTATATATAGATTAAATTCATATGATAAATAGTCCCTTTATATATTTTAGGGTTACAGGGTAAGGATGGAAACCATGAATTTTAATGGAATAATGTAAGGATGTCTGGATACTATTGATTTTAAATACTTTCTTATATTACATATCTTTTAAACTTTTACTAAAAAAATTATTATGACTCCATTAATTAGTGGGGTCATAATTCATTGGACACATATTTCTCCAAATTGCGATCTTTGTTGAAATATACCATATTTATAATGTACGAAACCTCCCAATTAGGTTAAAACATTGAAGGTTTCCTCATTGTTTTCATCTATGTTTTGAGTACCTCTAACCATTCCCCATAGTGTAATGAGTGGATGAAAACATATTGGTTATAGGCTCACACAATCTGTTTTTAATGAAATTTTAGTCTATGTAGTGTATGCAACCTTTTCCCATCAAGTTACTAAAAATCATCGATCAAATTTAGTCATAGTTTTTAATATGATATATTTACATGGATAGATATTCAGAGTAATTGAAACTTAAAATTGATGTGTTATACTTCCTAGGTTACACAAACCAATTAATAAAGGATTTCATGCATGGAAGTGAATGTGGTGGTATAGTTTTTTCATAAAGAATGTAGAAGATTTTACTAATACATCATGTGTCCTTCAATAATTTTATGGATTATATTTGAAAGAGACTTTTGTAAGGAATATATTAGTTCATTATACACTTTATAATAATGGGATATTGGTTGCATTATATGTTATTCTCTTAGTGCAATTTATTCACAACGGAAGAAAAAAATTGAGTTCCATTTTCTATCAATATCATTTGTGGTACAATGAATCTAGTGATTATATTAAACTCCAAAATGTTGAAGAAGACTGTCCACCTAAATTACATGATGGTTATCACCTCATCCCATTTAGGGTTAAAGTCTGTAGTAGAAAGGATGTACTTAAAATGCTTATATGATGTTGGGGGATATCACTACTATAGAAATTTTCATTTACAATGGGAAATTATAGATGAATTCTCATCACTAATAATTAGATGGGATGAGTATAATTTTTTAATTGATAATTTTATAAAAATAAGTTAAATTATTGGGTTTTAATAGACCATCGCAAATAATAATAATTTGAAATGGATGATACATTTTTCACAACTACATAATTTAAAATTATTTTAATAATCAATTTATATGGGATCTATCTCAATTGCATATAAAGAAAAAAAAATTTATAAGGAAAAGTATCAATGGATTCCTTATTCCATATGACATGGTATATTTTATTTAAATATATTTTTTAAAAAATTATTTAAAAAAAACAATAAATTTAAAAAATTCAATATAATAGATACAAAAAAATTATTATTACACCATTTACGAAATAATATCATTTTCTCCTCAAAATATGTAACACTAATAAAAAAACATCATCAAATAGTATCATGTTGAGATGGATCTTGATAAGGGTTTTTGGTTGGAAAATCCATACCAATACCACATGACAATTTGTTTCATGTAGTAAAATATTTTTACATCTTTCTAACGTTATTTCTCATACTTATCCCCTATATTTCTCTACATCTACTATATCATCTCATACAGAGCACCCGACCACTCATCATTCTATTTTTTAGATGATGACTACACTTTAATAGATTTTTTCAAGATTTATAATGATATTTTAGATGTACTAAAATAAATAGCATCTGTTAGTTTTTATCTATACAGGGCACCTCGACATTTCTCACCACTATGAAATTTCCCTCATATCCATGAAATCTAATGGAATACTAAAATACTAGTGGAATTTGATTTAAACTCTTATTGAATATCTCTTGTATTAAAAAAAATGTCTAATATTTTTTCTTCAAATATAATTATAAATTTAAATAAAAAAATAATTAATATCTATTAATTTTTTTAAATACATACTGTATTATTGTGCTCTCTATCATTGACAAGTTTTCTTAT
This sequence comes from Viscum album, assembly GCA_963277665.1. NCBI lineage: Eukaryota > Viridiplantae > Streptophyta > Magnoliopsida > Santalales > Viscaceae > Viscum > Viscum album. The sequence goes on from OY728132.1 coordinate 1,347,290,164, forward strand.
ATGGGGATCTATTTATATCTCCTTGTAAACACTAAATTATATAATACATTGAGTTTGTATACGACACTATAATAAAACTATAATTTTATATTTTATGTTTATATAAATTTATAAACAATATTACCTACCAAATATCATCGATGTATACACAATCTACAACTTACATACATATATGTGACCTCATGCCTACCCCAAGATTAATTATATAGATGGAAAACTCCACAAAAACGTTTCTAAATTATATTAAAAGGAAAATCCATGTCATACCTATGTTGAGATATACCTAGATCAATGGGATAAAAATACTAGAAAAAATAGTAATAGAAGCTCTACCCATGGCTCAATTCCATAGGATCTGTAAAAACTAGAGAAAACTCCATGTATAAAAATCTCTCTTATAACCCACAAATTAACTCACAATCAATCATTAGTCAGATAAATAAATTATAAATGAATTAAAATAATATATTACTACTTAAATTAATATAAAATAAAATTTAATATTTACCAACTTAAAATCTAATGGTTGAATATCTAGTAACTAACATTAATGGGAAAATGATCTCATAACACCCATAGCATAGAATGAAATTCTCATATAATGTAACATGAATTCCAAATAGAATAATTCTAGAAATATTCATCTGAAGACAATTAATAAAAATAATTAATAAAAAATGTAATTTAAAATAAATACCATAAAAATTGATCATTCCACTATAAACGAATGTAAAAATCTAGAGATTTAAATCTCTCTATAATATGAACTATAATCATATATCGATAAAGGTTGTACCACCACATAATAGGTGCATCATCCAATATATTTTATTAATTGATACATTGATTGAAAATTTTGGAATCCATAAGGGAATGAAATTGATATATAACATTTCATCCATCCATCTGAAAGAATTAGTATTTCCTATAATATTTTGTATAAATATATCAAATATTAAAAAATAATTTATAAATGAATATAATTACATTACCAATAAATAATTATTATCATAGTTATAAAATATATAAAATTAATAAATACCATAATAAATGAAAGACCTAAAAATAAATATGATAATATAATAATATAACTTATAATTATTTTTTAATATAGTTATAAAATATAAAAAACTAATAAATACTATCCAAAATATAATATTCATAACTAAAAATAATTTTTAATTTAGATATAAAATCCAAAATACAATTACAATTGGAATTAGTGAAGGAACAATAATTATAATAGGATTTAGAAGTTTGAAAAAAAATTAATTAGTAAATTATTTTTAATAAAAATTTATTATATAAAACTATAATAATTAACAAAATATAATAAATCATAATACATATTTTTCCCCTTCTTTATTATGGAAAAATGTCTTCATATTTATCATAAAAATAAATAACAACAATTTAAATTTCGGTTTAATCATTCATTATCACATTATTGTCAATATCAATATCATGGGCCCAAAACTGGGGCATTATCCTCAATATTATATTTATGTAACATAAATATTGGGGGTTGTTTCATGAATTCTATCAATATTTTTCTCTTTAAAAGAACCATATCTTTTTTATGAAACATGTTTTCATGATATTTTTTAATTACACTCCACTAGTTATTCAAATATATTAAAACATGACAATATTATTTACTATAAACATTAGTTGATGATGTTAAAACATAAATGGTTTATTTGATACAAGAATACTACAATATTGATTGTAAACAATGTCTTATTATGGATTAATTGGAAACCATTGATTAATAAAAAACTAATAGAATATAAACATTGTTTCATTATTTGGTAGAAGATTACTTATCTCAATTACTTCTTCCAACATAACATATATTTTAGGTTCAGTTTCATTATGTCGACATCCTATCAAACAAATACCTCTATCAATGAATTATCTAATTCAATATATATTCCTGATTGGAATAAATATCCACTAAACACAGCCCCTAAATAATATAGTACTAGATAGATAGAGAGGATTAAACCACATAATAAACTTAAAATTTTAAAATGATTTTTTTTATCTACAATCAATATAAAATATTAATAATCGATATAATTAAAAAATTTATTTCAAGTTCAATTGATAATAGTATAATTTAATTATATTTGAATCAAATTTTAAAATTTATATTAACCAAATTATTAAAGGTTTTTATGGGTAAATATTATAATTTTTTATTATATTTTCATTATACTGTATTGAAAAAATTAATTTAATTATATTAATCTAGTAAAAAATGTTAAAAAATAAAGCAAAAAGTACTATCGAGTTCACAAATAATTTAATTTCTTCACAATTAAGGAAAAATATATATGGGTTTTGTGTGCTCTTCCTCTGAACACCATAATCTAGAATAATATCCAAAACTACGCTAAGACTTATTAATAAATTAAAATAGTTTATTTTGGGAATCTACAAAATTTCCATAATTGAGAGAAATGCGATTATGTTTTGAGGGATATTCTGATTGAAAATAATAAGAGTAGTAATATTCTATTTCAACTTGTAGGTATGCTTCAATATTTGACCCTTCAACAGATTGATCATTATGTACATTTTTAATAGTTTTTTCATACAAATATAAAATGGTTACATTGATTGAAATTATTCCATCCCTCTATATATATCATATTACAAATAATGGGTCCTTAAATGTGCAATTTCATCAAATAATTCTTGGAGGAATGTTTTCTAAAATTTATATAAATTATAATCAAAATATCCATATATAACACAAAATGAATCATATAATGATGGTAAAAAACAAGTCTCAGTTAATAAATAAGATATTTTGGTCAACTAATACCATTTTCAAGAATTTTATAGTACTCCAAAACAAATATTAAGTAATCTTTCAATTTGGATATTGAAGTCCTAACTTTTTAACTATGTAACATATCTATTTAAAACATAGTGAGAGAAATTACAAGCATAACCATTTAGTTTCCTCAAATATCATATCCATTTTTGAATAATAAACTATTTTTATTATAAATTTCATATGATTTTTTTCGTTTCATTAAATTTTATGATGTTTTATCTTTTAATAATTCATGTTCTGGTTGTATGGAAAATTGGACAAGATCTAAATGTCAGTTTGTATTATCTTTGTTCTTAGCAGAAGTGTACAAAATGGTATAACAAATGATATTAAAAAATTTATTCCCAATAATCATTACACCTAACATGTGATGAACTAATATCGAAGGTCCAAAAAATTACTCAATTTTTATAATTATGGTATTTCCCAAAAATAATTACTTTTAATCACTATTATTTTGTCCAAATGCAATAGGTGGAAATGAAGAGATGATATATTTAACCTAAATTCATGAGAAATATTTTTCAGGTCTATCTAATTCTATTCAAAGTTTATTAATAATTTATTATTATTCAAAAAAAATAGGTGTCTATAGGAATACATATCTTATTACTATTGAAATAACTCGTATTTATTCCATTTAGTGAAATAACACTTTTTTTTATCCCATATAGAATGGTATTGATTGTATAATATGTATACTATATCTAGATAACCTACCATACACTGAAAATTATTTTATGATCTACATTAATTCAACAAACTATTTAAAAATTTGATCAATAACTATATCAAATTATGTTACACCATTGATCCATAATGAAATTAACTATTCCTTTTGTGGATTCAAAAAAATGATAGTATTATTTGGATTTCTAATTTTTATTAAATCTAAATATCTTTACAAGGTTCTTTTATCATTATTAAAAAATATATGATTAAATGAGAAATGAAAATAGGCCAATGAGAATACTGGATACCATAAACACCAAATAGAAAATTACAATCAATAGACATGAACTACAATATATTATGAGGGTTTTGAGAAAACTATAGATGTATATAATAATTTTTTTCCCTGAATCCTCATCACATGGATTATTTATGATTTAACATGTAGAAATGTTTTACTTATGTCAGGTCATCAATGTTTATTTGTTGAGAGACATAAATAAATTCTATAAATGGGTTTTAATTATAAAATAAAATCTTTAGATAAGAAATATGGAATTTAATTATTGTAAGTTGTAATACCTAAATTCCTCACATGTTAGAGTATTAAATAATGATTCATAATCTATAAAATATAAGATTAATTAATTTGAATAAGAATGGGTTTTCTTTGTAACTATGACCAAAATTATGGACCAACCTCTTACATTCACAGAAACATGTAGGTAATATATTTTCTTTTAGAAACAAAAAATTAAGATAATATTTTATTTTATTTTAGTGATTATTTGACATTCAAAAATATGAAATAAGTGATAACTTACATGTAAGCTTCATGTTTTATTATCAAGAATTTTTAATATAAGTCTTCTATAGAATATTTCAAGAAAATCTATTTGTGAAGCTTCTAATTCAGCCGTTAGAATATCATTTTGAGGTGTTTTTTTCTTGAATAGACGGACCCCTAAAATCATGTACTAAATTCCAAAAAAATATATATAAAAAGAATTAGTTTTTCTTCGTAATTATTTTCACTATGAAGATATTAAAAAATCCATCCTTGAATTAAATAAATTAGACGGAGTCCAACAGTTTCACACATTTTTTATCTCCTAGGATTCCATTTCAAACATGGAAATATAATTGTTACATCCTAAAAAATAACTTTGATGATGAAAAGGATATAAAATTTTCAACATAACCAATGTTCATAGGTCTTTTACTAGAGCTAATATGATTTTTAAATGATATTTCTAAAAATTTAAACAGATTAGAAACTAATGTCTATTTTTTGGTATATAAATATCTTTAAAAATAATTCTTGCTCATTTTGACTAACTATAGTATATTATATATTAATTTCATGAAATTATTATTTCATATATATATATATATAATATGTTACAAATTATCATAATTTAAAAATATTTACAAGTAATTAATAATATTTTGTAATTAAAAAAAACATTTACTTATTATTACTAATATTGGATTATTATTTATTTAATATTAAAAATTATTTAATGATTATAAAAAAATATATTATTTATAATTAAATTCATCCTAATTATTTAAAATATTTAATTTTTGTTTATATGGGGATATTTTTTATGAGAAATTACCAAATAATTAGCGTTTATAACAAATATCTAAATAATTATTTTTAATTGATAAAATTAAGAAAAAAAATTAAATATGGATTGTACAAAAAAAGTTCAACAATATTTATTGGGAAACAAAAAAATTTACTAAATGGAGAAGAATTGAGTCCAAACATATTGGAATCTTACCTAGATATACAAAAAATTTGGTGCGATTGAATATTTGGGTGGGGGTATCCGAGAGTTGTTCAATGGACTATGCGAGAATTAAAGAAATGGATATTGTGGGAGAATAAATAAGATCAAAATGATTTTAATAAACTTTTAATTTCATTGGGGGATTCGTGAAATTATCAATTTGGTCCCAAATGTTATTTTTGTGAGCCTTTTACAATGAATTTCATCATACAATGAAAAACTACATAGATAGATTTATAATAGCGAATGATAAAAAATATATTGTATTATATATCATAGATAATGATTCCCATTGAACTTCATTCGTGTTTTCCCATGGAATTTGTGACAAGTTATATTTCTTATTGAAAATAACAGTTATTTGTGATAGTTATTCTTTTTCATCACACACACACACACACACATATATATATATGTAACTATTTGTGATGATTCACTCTTTAGATTAAATAGACCATCACAATTTAAATTTTTCTAGTATTATATTGACCCAAAATGTTTATTACCTATCCAAAAAGAATCCAGGAATAAATAAGTGTGTCCAATAATTTTGTGGGATTATAGATTAATATTAAATGTATATGACATGTGTGAATATTCTTGTAAAATTCAACAAAGTCGTGTATCTTTGACTTCCATTAGTAACTAAGTCTCCAAATTTGGTAGGATGTTCTTATTTAAAACTAGTTAGTTCCATAAGAGTGTGTATAGAAATGCATTACGAGTTTTTGAGTATATGATTCTAAAACACATCTGTGGAAAACTCATTAAATATCCATTTTATATGGATTCTATCTCATTATTCCCATCACAATGGGTGATGTTTTCTTCTTAATTTCAAAAATTTATAATTGTATCTCAATCTAATAAATGGAACCCATTTTGTAGGTATTCAATTAGGGTATACATTCATATATGATTGGATTTCGGGTCACTATGATCTTGGGTAGCATTGTCTAGTTTAATTTTTGTGATGTTGAAGATGATTACTGGTTAAAATACCCTTAAATGTGTGATACAGAAGACTGCATCATCCAGATCAGGATATATTAGGTCTATTGTTTCATTGTACATTGCATCTACACGAGTTGTATATAATTAAAGGACATTTTGTTAAATTGGATAAAAAACTAATTCCTCTATCAATCGTCTTATGTTATTAATAAGAGGGATCAATTTTTTTATATCATACTAATCATAGATCCATTGAGTCACAAGCTAATATTCATCAATGAAATTTAGTTCGTCTATATACAATGGACTACCAAACTCTAGGATTGTAATATGGTCTTAGTATTCTTCCTAATTATTAGAGAATACTATAGAAAGAAACATGAAATTAGAAAAAAACATCATTTTTGGGGGGAACAAATAAAATTTTATGACCGACCTAGTTGAGCTTGGTTTTTTTTCATTTTCATGCCACATGGGCTTTAAGAGTTTTTTCTAATTACACCTCCCATATTCTTGGATTTTTTGCATATAAAAATGTAATTTTATTAATGAATATTTTTTAATGTAATGTTTTCAATGTAGGATATTAGACTAGTAAATATTCCAGTTCCTTCCCTTCAATTTACTTATATTAAACTAATAAAATGTAATATATTAGAAGGAAAACATCCTAATGGGATAAGAAACTGGTTATCATTGGGAATTGAGGAATATAACTGAGTGGCCCTATACCAGATAACATGTGGACTTTTTTTATCTAGGAAGTAATTCCTCCTCTTTTTCAATGGGATGATGATACTGAGATAGTTCTTCTCAATATAATTATATCAAATTTCAACATCTTTTTTTTAGATTGTATAGAATGATTTCATTACCATTGTCATTTTTATGTGTGAGGAGGGAACAAAGCGATCATTAATGGATGAAACATATAGGAAATGTGGATTTCATTCAAATGGATTGACCAAGATATGAGGATAATCATGTTACTACATGAAATTCAGGAAATATTTTTGTAAATCCTCATGAAAAAAGTAGGACTCTCCCATATCTATAATGGAAGGTCTTGGAAACTAGTAGATTCATTGATCAAAATTTCAATGATATTTACTAGGAAATAATTTTTTGGGAAAATATATATTAAATTATAATATTTTAATAAGGAAGCTGATATATCTATTCCTTATCATGATATGGTTGGTGTTGTGATTCCATTACGGAAACTACACCTATTAGAAAAATCAGGAAATGATCAATTAAAAACATTTGATGAATCCTTAGTATCATGATAGGTTTAAATTCTTCGAGATAAGTTATTTAAAGATACGTGGGTATCAATGAATCTTAAATGATAGTTATCTTTATCTAGATTATTCTTATGAATCTATTTATAATTAAAAGGGAACATGCTTTGATTATTTATTTTAAATTAAATATATATATCAAAATACTTGAGATTCATTGAGGAATTAATCATTTTAGGTTAATGGACTCTTCTGTTCCTATAATCAACTATATAAACTCATCGATGTGGTTAGAGATACCTTACTCAAATTAGGGAGGAGTGTTTCTAGTGACATTTCCTTCCTATTCCATATTTGTATCTATGAGGTCATCCTCAGGCATTGTGGATATATAATGAGAATCATTATACCTAGTGAATAATAAAATCATATGGGAATTTTTTTTGGAATCCTAAACCACAATGATGTTTTGGATTCATTTGGATCTTTTTTACACCGTTTCAACAACCTCCAAGTGATGGAGAGGTATTGAATACCAATATTGTGGTGAATTTGTTTAGGGAATATTATATTATTATTAATGGTTAAAAAGTATTTTATTATCTTAATAGATAGTTATTATGAATACAATTTTTTGAACCCACATTTTCATATATGATTCCAATTATATACACATGGTATTGTAATGTTTTTTGTATAAAATAGCTTGTTGAGACTAATTCAGATACCCTAATATGGATTTTGGGAAAAGAATATTTATTTATAATAATTCTCAGATGATTTTAAGCATTGGTTTGAAATCCATTTAGAGTATCTTTCTACTTTTATATACTACCATTTTTAGTTTTCCAATAACATGTAGAAATATTCATTGTTGTATATGTATTCATAGGTATCAAAGTGACAGATTTCACCATATAGTATGCATGAAATTCTTTTAATCAGGTATTTCCTAAAAATCTATAATGATGATAGAACCACCACAAGTCTATGTTAGCTTGGTAATATGGGATGGATATTTTATGTTATATAATATGGGACAAAAATGAATTCATCATTACACATGATAACCCCGAAAAAGGCTTAATATTGGTCTTTTTTAGTATAATTTTCATAATTTTTTCATACACATAAATGTTCATCTTAATAAGAGGAAAATAAACCCCACAATATCCCATAAGTTAGTTGGTCCTGACCGATATGTGGTTGTTCCAAGAACCACTTTCAACTAAATACCTTTGAATATGAATATTATCGACACTTCAGAAAACATATATGGGTCTGATATTTTCTTAGATAGCGTTCTCATGATCAGACCCTTTGAATGATATGGATTTATTGAATTACAATACAATTGTTTCCACTATGTAAACACTAGTTGTGGAATATTATGATTGAAAATATTAGGGACTATAAAGGCCCGTGATAAAATACTCTATAGTCTCTTATGAAAAATAAGAAACACTATGATTGAGAATTTGGATAGCGAATCCACCAATCATTTTAGAAATTTATATTTATGATATATAGGTTTTTTTTAACATGAATTTTATTATCCCTATAATTTGGCCTAGGTATGATGTGTCTAAAGGGGACATGCCTAGTACATCAGTAGAGATCAAGGGTGTATCTGCTGCAAACAGTGTCAGTCGTGTTGGCGTAAAACTTACTTTGGGTGGATCATACAGTTTTACTCCTATAATATGTTCGTTTGAAATAAATTACATTTAAATGAATTTTCAATGGACTTGAGATATAACCATACTTATATTAGTCTAACTAAATCATTCACCCATTAGTCTTGGAAATATATTTGGTTTTTTCTAAAAATGAAATTACTATTTGTTTTGAATATGAACACACCCTTTTATACACACACAAAAAGTGTGGCCCCAAACACCAACTCCGATTTATGGTAAGGGGAAATAATATTCAAGATCATATTAATCATTAGGTAAAGGGTTAATTATGATAATTACATTAAAAGAATAAAAAATGATTCTTTTATCTGATGATGGTTCCACTTTGTGGGGAGGTTCCAATTCGTCAAAGATCAAATGATAGAAGTTTGTATGAGTCAATGAATGTGTGGGAGTTGGATATGAATATTTAGTTTTTCAATAATATATATATATATATATATATATCATTTTTACCTCTGCCTCAAGGAGGTGGATTCAATGATGTCTCCATAGGTGTAGGATTTTTAACACCCTGATATTTGGAAAAATAATTTTTTTGACAAAAATGTAATATTTTTGATATTTTTGGATACATGAAACATCTAGTTATTATTTTTTTAGATGATTAAAAAAATTAAATTTTGTTATGTTAAACATCTTGTATTAATTAAATAAAAAATATTATTAAAATATTATTATGTAGTATGATAATTATAAACTAGCCATTAGAATAGTGGCAATGAACATGATCAACGAAATAATGACAATATTGGGCATAAACTTATATATATTATTAATTCATTAATAAAAAATTATTTATAAATGATTATATATATATTTACAAAATAGTACAAAACATTTTCTTTAAAACTAAATTTATGAGGAAAACAAGTTTTACCTAAATAATTATAAAAAATTTACAATTATAAATTTTTTAAGGGAATTTATTTTTTTATATATTTAATAAAATTATTATAATTTATCTTATTTTTTTCAATAACATTTATAAGAATAAATCCAATTAATTTTTTAAAATAATTTTTTTAAATACAATTTTGTCCCCTTAAACAGAAAAAATGTAAAATTAAATTTCCCCACATTAAAAAACATAATTTAAATTATATAAACAATTTTTTAAAACATCATTCAAATATTATATTATGGTGAATATTTGGTAATTTTTTCAAAAATTTAATATTGTCTAAATAGTTAAAAAATACACGTTTTTATTAAGGAATGTAATTTTTTAAAGGCCTAAAAAATAAAATTAATTTTTTATTTTTTTTAAATTAAATTCAGATCATAGGTATATATATATATTAATCAAATTTAGGTCATCTGAAACCATTTCATATTAAATTTTATGTAATTAATATATTAAAATTTTGAAAATTTTAACATTGGAAAAGTAATTTTTATCCACGTCTACATGATTAATTTAAAATTATAATATTCAAATTATATAAATGGAATTAGAAAAATTGGATTCAATATTTTTAAATATGAATAATTTATATTATCTAATATTTCAATCTTAATTTTGGATGATATTAAATAATAAAGGTTTTATGTAATGACCCAAAGTTTCATTAATGGAAAATGCCTCTTAATCTAGTTAAATATCAATTTATGAAGTTTTTTTATAAGATGTCAACTTCGTTGGTTTTATGTTAAGATTTTTGACAGTTACTTTTATAGCCGTTGAATAGTGATCGCATGATTAGTATAAATATAAGGCTTTAACGAACCCAATTTTACTCAAAAAAAGGAACCGATGGCCTCATCCAGTAGAATTGCCCCATACGAAGCCCATTTGTCGGAGCTCGGAAAAGTGGTGGCATCTTTGGGCTTCTCCCTTGACCATGCCCAAGCTGAGCTTCATTATTTCAAGCTTTAACATGATCGTCTATGGGAAAAGTGGAAGTTGATGTAGATTACCACTCGAGCGATGTTATTCGAGCCACCCCAGGAGTCTATCACCATCGCACACCTTACCCTTAGGTATTATGTGGCTATTTTATGGGGTTATGTAACAAATAAGTAGTACTATGTTCATGTACATTATTTTTTTCATATAATAATGAATATAATTTCTAGTCATTTTTGATACATTGCAAATAGTTTTTAAAGTACAAAAGGTGTTTTAGTTATTATTTAATTAAGAAATCTATTTTATTAAATTATGGGATTTTTGAATTAAATAAAATTTTAATAAAATAATATTATTGTTATTAAATTAATTTTTATAAAATATAAATGATCTTATAATTTTATGAATGCAATTAAAATTTTTATTAAGGTTTGAAAGCAATTTCTGTCAAAACCCATGAATTATCGATAAATGTCGGTTTTTATTTTAAAAGTGAGAATTCAAATTTTTTGAATATTATTTAGATAAAATAAATGTTATTTTTGGAATCAGGACGTCAAAATTATCCAACGATGAATTTTTCATAATTTTCTGAGACAGTCAATTTTTTGGGTAAAAATTAAATACCATGTAAATATATTATGTGTTTTATGACATCATAATGACCCAATGGTGATGTAATAAAATACCACAATCCTTATGTTCGGCCAATATATGTTTTATCATTAAAAGAATGAGGTTTTGGGTTTGTTTGACTTTCTTTTCAATGCATTAATGAACCCATCAAGACATATTCAACACTTTTCCTTTTTAAATTAATTTCCATGGGAGTGTGAGTCACCTCCACATAAGAAACCCTAATATTTTAATAATTTAGGACATGGGACTTATAAAATATTGTTTTCCTCATTCATTTTTTAGAAACCATGGTCAAAAACCATGGGATGGTTTGTGGTTTGGATTAGTTTAATATAAGGGGTCCCAAACCTAAATAATAAAGAATACTCTCACCTTTCCTATATAAACTCACCCAAGCTCCCACTTCCTCCTCAGTAAATCCTTTGGAGTTATTCCAACCTCTTCCATACTCTCTATATAATCCTCCCAAGGTTCCCTAAGCTCCCAAGAAGCCTCTCACAATCCTCTCTCTAGCCTTTGGAAGCACACTTCCAAGTAAGGGTCTTTTCTTCCTTTCTCATTTTTGTCAATTTTCTTTAGGTTATATTGCCCTTTTAATTTCAATTATGAATGTTGGGGTATGGTTTATCACCTCCCCCATACTTCCCTCTTATTGTTTTAATGATGGGATTCCCCTTTCTCTCTCATTAAATTCCTCCCATGTACACCCGTTACTATGCCGAAATTCCGAAAGGAACTTCTCTCTCTTCTTTTACATTCAAGAAATACTTTTGTATCATGAATCTAAATCCCATTTAAATTGTTGGGACATGTATCTATATGACCTCCTTACTTTCCATTACATGTAAATATGATGAGGAACCCCTTTCTCTCTCATCAACCATTCTTATGAATTCTTGTGTCACACTGTTACACTGCCGAAATCGCACCGATTTTCTAAGCCAATGTCATTGTGTAGTGAATACCATGCCCATTTCTCCATCAAGGGTATTCACCTTTATGCACATTTACTTATTGATTTTAAAGTTTCATGTATGAATTCCACATTCCTTTATCTTGGAATATATGATTATGTTTTATGAATCCATGTTTTATGATCCATGTGGCACACTTATGCATGAAATGAAATGTTTAAGAAGGGTGCTCCTTTATAGCACTCCAATGCATTGGGTAAAGTATAGTATCATGGTACGACATGTTCAATTAGTGTTGACTCATTCTAATTAAAGTTCAATGAGGGTTTACTCGTGCTTCATGTGCAATGAGGGTTTACTCATGCTTTATGTGCAATGAGCCTTGGCTAATGCTAAATCCATGGTAAGTGTTGTTGCCACAATTCCATGTTATGATTATCATGCTTTATCATGCCTTTATGTTCATGTTTCTCTTATGCTCTATTGACCTGCCTATTTCCTAACATGTATTGTACTCCTCATGTTATTCCATGTGTACTCCCTTACTGGGCTTTATAGCTCACCCTTTTCTTATGCATGTCCTCAGGTTATCCCATGAAATGCTAAGTACGAGGGAATGTAGTGGTTATATAAAGGATCTTTTCAATAAAGATGATGTATTTCATGTTTTAAGTTTTTATGTAATGATACTAAGCCCAAAATACACTAAACCTTTTGATCTTCTTTGTTGTATCAATTGAAGTTTTATGTAATAAAGCATGTTTATGTTGTAATAAAAATTAAGGTTGTCACAGTTTGTTTCAGAGGATAGGTTTAGTTATTTTTTGGATTAGGAAACCCTCATAAAGCCTTAGATACAAGACTAAGTATAATAAAAACATCCTGATGTTTTGGTAAATACTATGTAAGTGGTTTATCAAACAAATACATCCCTGTCTGGATATGAGATGGTAGAGGCGGCTCTGGCACAGATGTATCCTAGGGGTCAAACCCAAAAACACCACTTTGAGCTAGACTCGAACGGGAACTGGTGCACGAAAATGGGCCTTGCTGCACTCTTGGTTACAACACTCCCGGGGGATATATTTTGATAAATTCACAATCTTGGTATGAACCCTTATTAAGGGAAAAATCCCCCTAAGAATATATGTTAGAAAGTAGATCATGAAACGCCTATATTGAATCTTATAGACTCGTGAGTTAAAGAAATTAAAGTTTATTTATAAGTCATCAAATATTGTCTTTGGATTACCCTTTATTTGTTACCCCCTAACTTTCCTTTTATTCCATCCAATGGCCGGTCATAGGAGGACTCGAGCAAACAACCGTTGTGAACATCAGTGTGATGATTATACTAATGAGATTCCCAATCCAATGGGAGCGGGAATCACGAACTCTGTCACCCTTCTCTCTCAGCTAACTCATGTTTTGAATAGAAACACGGGTCAAGAGAAACGTTCAACCCCCCTTAAGAAAGAACAAGTTTCTATCGGGAGCTTCATGAGACAAAGGCCTACTACTTTTAGGGGATCATCCGATCCCACGATCACTGAACAATGGATCAAATCCATTGAAATGATATTCTCTATCTTTCAATGTTCTGAACAAGAGAAGGTTCTCCTGGTGGCTTATCGTATGGAGGGTGAAGCTGATCAATGGTGGATGTTGATCAAAAATATGAAGCCTGAGGAGGAGATCGAGGATTTGGAATGAAATGAATTTTAGAAGATGTTTTTCGAAAAATATTTTCCACGCACCCTCCATCTTAATATGGAAAGGGACTTCCTCTCCCTCAAGAAAAAAGATGAATAATCTGTGGGAGCGTTCAAGGAAAACTTCACAAGGCTTTCATGATACGCTTCTGGCTTTGTCGTTACCCCCGAATGCAAGGTTGACCGCTTCTTTGGTGGGCTGAAACCTAGCTTGCGAAAATAATTAGAGATCTGTGACTTCGAATGCTATGAGGAAATTGTCTGATGTTCCCTCAAGGATGGAATGGAGATCGAACAATCATAGGGGTATCATGGGGACAAGAAGCATAAGGTGGACATCAATTCTGGTGGTCCGATGGATATATCCAACGGTGCTAAGATGTTCCAGTACCCCACTTTCCAAAAGTGTGGAAAGAAGAACCCAAGAAATTGCCTTAAGGGGACGAGAAAATGCTTCAGGTGTAGAAGAGAAGGGAACCTAGCTATTAACTGTCGGCAAGAAGGACCCGCAGCTGCGACAGAGGAGAGGAGCGCTCCGTTCGAACCTCAACTCGTTGTTCAATGATACAAATGCAAATAACCAGGTCATTTTTCAAATTAGTTCCCGGATCCAAGGGTTATCGGAGGCAACCAACAACCTCCAAGACAACATGGAAGAGCTTTTTCCATCACTTCTACTGAAATGAACCCCGACAATGAAGTGGTGATAGGTACGCTAGTTATTCATTCAAGAATAGCGAACACACTTTTTTGATTCAGGATCTACGCATTCTTTTATATCTCTAAAGTTTAGTAGAACAATCCTAGCCCCACCACAAATCATGGAAGTAAAGATGTCAGTGAGTACAGCAAATGGGGAAATCATTGCATCCCATGAATCCTCTCTTGTTATAAGCTATGGATTGAATTTCCCGGCGAACCTCAGAATACTCCCTTTGGTGTAATTTTATAAAATTCTTGGCATGGATTGGCTTTCCTTATATAGATCCAATATAAATTGTAGGGAGATGGAAATCAAACTCCATATGGAGAATCGACCCCCGATTATTTACAAGTGTCAAGAGGAAGATGAATCTCTTTTAGCTCCATCATCTCTAGAATGGATATTACTGCCCTATAAGCACGCGTATCTAGCTCCGATGATTGAGTCCAAGGAAGAAACCATGCTTGAAGAAATTCCTATTTTGAGGGAATTCGCTAAAGTGTTTCCCAAGGAACTGTCTGGTCTTCCTCCAAGAAGAGATGTTGCGTTCTCAATTGATCTTATACCTGGGGCTCTACCAATATCCATGACTCCATATAAAATGGCTGTTGTTGAGCTTGAAGAGCTGAAGAAACAACTAAAAGAGAATCTTGATAAAGGGTTTATACGCCCAAGTGCTTCACCATGGGGTTCACCAGTCCTCTTCGTCAAGAAGAAGGATGGGTCAATGAAGCTTTGCATCGATTATCGTGAACTTAACAAAATCATGATAAAGAACAAGTATCCACTCCAAAGAATCGATGACTTGTTTGATCAGCTTCGTGGAGCACAATACTTCTCCAAGGTGGACTTGCGGTCGGGATATTATCAAGTAAGGGTGAAGAAGGAAGATATCCCCAAGACTGCTTTTCTTACAAGGTACGGGCACTATGAATTCATATTAATGCCTTTCAGACTCACCAATGCTCCAGTAATATTCATGGACTTGATGAATAGAGTCAGTAGAGATTACCATGACAAATTTTTGGTAGTCTTTATAGATGATATTCTAATATACTCCATAACCAAGGAGGATCATGAGGAGCATTTAAGAACTGTACAAGAGACTTTTCGCAAGGACAAGCTGTATGCAAAGTACAACAAGTGTGAGTTCTGGTTGAAGGAGGTCTCATTCATGGGCCATATCATCACAATCAATGGGATATCTATGGACCCCTCCAAAACAGATGCAATTGAGGGATGGTCGAGGCCAACATCGGTAACGGATATCCGTAGCTTCTTGGGGTAGCTGGATATTATTGACGATTTGTGACAAATTCCTCTCGATTTTCCAACCCTCTTACCAAGAAAACTCGAAAGGGAGTAATGTTTTCTTGGAGTGATGAATGCGACGAAAGCTTCATGGAGTTGAAAAGGAGGCTTATCACTACGCCCGTTCTCACTTTACCCACAAGTGGGGAGCTTTTTGTGGTATTCAGTGATGCTTCGAAGAAGGGATTAAGATGTGTGATGATGCAGAATGATAAATTGATATCCTATACCTCAAGGCAGTTGAAAATACATGAGAGAATCTATCCAACGCAAGATATAGACTTGGCGGCTGTGATCTCTGCCTTGAAAATCTGGCGACATTATCTCAATGGAGTGAAATGTGAGATATATACTGACCACAAGAGTCTTAAATATATATTCACACAGAAAGAGCTTAATATGCGCCAGAGAAGATGGATAGAGATCATCAAGGATTATGATTGTTCAATACATTACCACCCTGGGAAAGTGAACAAGGTCGCGGATGCCCTAAGTAGAAAGGATCCAGCAATTCTATCAGTGATGAGAATTGAGAAGGATCCAATCTTCTTAGACTTGATGAAGATGGATGTGGGAATCATAAAGAAGGGAACATCACCAATCCTTTCACAAATGATTTCTCAACCATCTCCTTTTGAAAGGTTAATGGATGATCAAAAGGATGATGTGGGAATTCAAGAAAAAGTGGAAGCTATCAAAAAGGGGAAATCCTCAGAGTTTAATGTTAATGAAGAATTAATTGTGTGGTTTGGGGAAAGACTATGTGTTCCATCAAGTCTTGAGCTGAAGAACGAACTTTTGGATGATTCACATAGTTGAAATTTCTCTATTCACCCAAGGAGCACATAGATGTATTGAGATCTCTGAGAAAACTTTTGGTGCGATATTATGAAGAAGGAAATCGCCGAATATATATCAACGTTCCTGGTGTGTCAGCAAGTGAAGGCTGAGAGGCAGAAGTCTAAGGGGATGATGCCACCATTTCCCATACCAGAATGGAAATGGGAGAAAATCACCATGGACTTTGTCACCGGACTTCCGAGGAAATCCAAAGGCAACAATGCAATCTGGGTTGTTGTGGATCGTCTTACAAATACTGCAAACTTCATTGCTATTCGAGTGGATTTCTCATTGGATCAAATGGCACAGAAATATATTAGGGTGGTGGTAAGGTTGCATGGAGTACCACTATCTATTGTGTCTGACCGAGATCCATGATTCACCTCTAAGTTTTGGAAGAGTCTTCAACATGCTCTGAATACTGAATTGAACTTCATCACGGCCTATCATCCTCAAACTGATGGCCAATCCGAGCGGACTACCCAAACACTTAAAGAAATGTTGAGAGCGTTCTCAATGGACTTTAATGGAGGATGGGATCAACATCATCCTCTGGTTGAGTTCTCTTATAATAACAATTTCCACTCGAGCATCCAAATGGCACCATATGAAGCACTTTATGGGAAAAGGTGCATAACACCGGCATGTTGGGATGAGGTCGGTGAACATAAGCTGCTTGGACTAGAAATGGTCGAAGAAATGGTGGAGAAGGTAAAAACCATTCAGCAGCATATCAAGGAAGGCCAGAGTCAATAGAAGAGTTATACAGATAATTTTCGACGAGACCTTGAGTTTAAAATGGAGACATTGTGTTTTTACACATATCTCTGTGGAAGAAGGTCATGAGGTTTGGAAAGAAAGGGAAGTTAAGTCCAAGGTACATCGGCCCTTTCGAGATTCTTGATCGTGTTGGGGTTATGGCCTATCGACTAGCACTTCCACCTACTATGGCTAGGGTGCATGATGTCTTTCATGTATCCCTCTTAAGTAAGTACATACCGGACCCTTCACATGTACTCTTTTCTGAGGTGGTACAATTGGATGATGATATTTCTTATGAGGAGAAACCAGTGAAGATCTTAGATCCTAGAGAAAAAGTTCTATGAAATAAGACAATGCCCCTCGTCAAGGTGTTATGGAGAAACCACATGTTTGATGAAGCGACTTGGGAATCAGAGGATATGATGAATCTGAGATAGCCAAATTTGTTTTAGTGTGGGAAAAGGAAAATTTTGAGGGTGAAATTTCTTAAGGGGAAAATATTGTAACGACCCAAAGTTTCATTAATAGAAAATGCCTCTTGATCCAGTTAAATGTCTCTTTATGGATTTTTTATAAGATGTCAACTTCTTTGGTTTTATGTTAAGAGTTGTGGCCGTTACTTTTATATTAATTGAATATTGATCAGATGATTAGTATAAATATAAGGCTTTAACGAACCCAATTTTACTCAGACAAAGGAAGCAACGGCCTCATCCCGTAGAATTGCCCCATACAAAGCCCATTTTTCAGATCTCGGAAAAGAGGTGGCATCTTTGGGCTTTTCCCTTGACCAAGCCCAAGTTGAGCTTCATTATGTCAAGCTCAAACGTGATCGTCTAGGGGAAAAGTGGAAGTTGACAGAGATTACCACTCGAGCGATGTTATCCGAGCCGCCCCAGGAGTCTATCACCATCGCACACCTTACCCATAGGTATTATACGGCTATTTTAAGGGGTTATGTAACAAATAAGTAGTACTCTGTTCATGTAAATTATTTCTTGTATATAATACTGGATATAATTTCTAGTCATTTTTGATACATTGTAAATAGTTTTTAAAGTACAAATGGTGTTTTTAGTTATTATTTAATTAAGAAATATATTTTATTAAATTAAGGGATTTTGGAATTAAATAATATTTTAATAAAATAATAATAATATTATTAAATTAATTTTTATTAAATATAAATGATTTTATAATTTTATGAATGCAATTAAAATTTTTATTAAGGTTTAAAAGCCATTTCTGTAAAAACCCGTGAATTTTCGATAAATGTCAGTTTTTATTTAAAAATGAAAATTCACATTTTCAGAAAATTATTTAGATAAAATAAATTTTATTTTTGGAATCAGGAAGTTGAAATTATCCAATGGTAAATTTTTCATAATTTTCTGAGATAGTCAAATTTTTGTGTAAAAATTAAATACCATTTAAATATATAATGTATTTTATGACATCATAATGATTCAATGGTTATAGAATAAAATACCATAATCCTTATGTTCGGCCAATATATGTTTAATCATTAAAATAATGAGTTTTTGGGTTTGTTTGACTTACTTTTCAAAGCATTAATGAACCCCTCAAGACATATTCAACACTTTGCCTTTTTAAATTAATTTCCATGGGAGTGTGACTCACCTCCACATAAGCAACCCTAATATTTTAATATGTTCGGACATGGGCCTTATAAAATTATGTTTTCCTATTTCCTTTTCTAGAAACTGTGGGCAAAAACCATGGGATGGTTTGTGGTTTGAATTAGTTTAATATAAGTGGTCCTAAACCTAAATAATAATGAATTCTCTCACCTTTCCTATATAAACCCACCCAAGCTCCCACTTCCTCCTCACTAAAATCCTTTGGAGTTCGTCCAACATCTACCCTACTTTCTCTAGAATCCTCCCAAGGTGCCCCAAGCTCCCATGAATCCTCTCACAAGCCTCTCTCTAGCCTTTGGAAGCACACTACCAAGTAAGGGGTTTTTCTTCCTTTCTGAAGTTTGTAAATATTCTTTAAGTTGTATTTCTCTTCTAATTTCAATTATTAATATTGGGGTATGGTTACTCACCTCCCCCATACTTCCATATTATTGTTTGAATGATGGGAGACCCCTTTCTCTCTAATTAAATGCCTCCCATGTACAACCGTTACTATGCCGAAATTCCGAAAGAAACTTCTCTCTCTTCTTTTACATTCAAGCAATACTTTTGTATCATGAATCTAAATTACTTTTAACATGTTGGGACATGTATATATATACCCTCCTTACTTTCCATTACATGTAAATATGATGAGGAACCCCTTTCACTCTCATCAACCATTTTTATGAATTCTTATGTCATGCCGTTACACTGCCGAAATCGCACCGATTTTCTAAGCCAATGTCATTGTGTAATGAATACCATGCCCATTTCTCCATCAAGGGTATTCACCTTTATGATAATTTAATTATTTATTATAAAGTTTAATGTATGAATTAAACATTACTTTATCGTGGAATAAATGATTATGTTTTATGAATCCATATTTTATGATCCATGTGGCACACTTATGCATTAAATGAAATGTTTAAGAAGGGTGCGCCCTTATAGCGCTGCAATGCATTGGGTAAAGTATAGTATCATGAAACGTCATGTGAAATTAGTGTTGACTCATGCTAATTCATGTGAAACGAGGGTTTACTCATGCTTCATGTGCAATGAGGGCTTACTCATGCTTTATGTGCAATGAGCATGGGCTCATGCTAAATCCATGTTAAGTATTGTTGCCACATTTCCATGGTATGATTATCAAGAATTATCATGACTTTATGTTCATGTTTCTCTTATGATCTATTGACATGCCTATTTCCTAAAAAGTATTTTACTCCTCATGTTCTTCCATGTGTACTCCCTTACTGGGCTTTATAGCTCACCCTTTTTTTATGCATGTCATCAGGTTATCCCATGCAATGCTATGTACGAGGGAATGTAATGGATATGTAAAAGAATTTTTCAATAAAGATGTTGTATTTAATGTTTTATGTTTTTATGTAATGATCCTAATACCCAAAGACACCAAAACTATTGATCTTATTTGTTTTATCAAGTGAAGTTTTATGTAATAAAGCATGTTTAAGTTTTAATAAAAAGAAGGGTTGTCACACATTAAAATTTAATTTCCATAGTTAAGGTGAAAATCTGTTTACATGGGTGTTAAAATAAAATGATAAGTTTTAAAATTGAATATAAATAGGTAACAAAAATTTATCAACGTATTTTTTACTTATACATTATCTTATTGATAATAGTCCATGCTTATCTTTTTTCCTTTATAAAAAAGGGTACCCCTTTTTATTTTCAAATATCAAAAGCGTTCCACTCACCTCACTTGTAAAAGACCACCATATCTTGTATCGTATTCTCAAATCCAAAACCCTTTTGTTTTTAAAATATAAATCCCTGATTCTGTCTTAATATCATAATCACATATTTGGTGTGTTATTTTTTCTCAATATTCCACTATATGAAGGATTTTGGTGAAAAAAAATATTTTGTCCAAAAAAATATAACCTCTCTAGTTGAGTGATTAATTTTTTTTCTTCATCCTCCACCATATAATCTTAAGAAAACATGAGACTATAATATTTTATATATTGTTTTTATAAATATTTTTTAAAACACAATGATAATAATATACAACCATCTCTTATTACCACAAATGGGAAATAATATTTTCACTCGGGGGTATGGTGGATTTCCCACCCATGAAATTCTGTTATTTATTTTCCTTCAACAACACTCACATATGTATATAATTATATATTCAACACTTATGTAATATATTTATGTTATAAATAATGCCATATAATTATCATACCACAACTACATTTTTATATCCAAAAAAAATTAAAATAATAATATCGATCCTTTTTACGGAAGATTACGACCACACAATAAGATTTTATATAGTTTTCAATAATTTTTATTTTTATGGTAATAAGTATTGTCTAAATAAATATATATGAAATTTAAAAATTCATTAAATTTATAGAAATATAATATCACATATATCTTATTAATTTTTATACCATGTGGGATATAATAACATCCTTAATGTGTACAGAGGACTACCGCCTCAAAAATTGATGCTTTTAATTTTTAATTAACAATATCTATATAAGGTAATTATTATAATTATAATAATATATATAGTAGATATTTATTTTTTAATTTGTAATATATTATTTAAATTTATTTCATTTAATATTTTGAGAAAATGGAAATATTTTTCATTCCTATCTATGACCAACCATCTTCTTGAACAATTTATATAATTTTTTGTCTCTATGATTTTTGGATTATTATAAATACATATATATTGAATATAAATAATATAAATATAACATCTAACATTATTGAGATTACGCAACCATGATCAATTAATTTGGAAGAAAAATAACAAAACAAATCATACATGAAAAATATGATTTATAACCCAAAATGTGAGCTTTAAATAGAATTGTTGAAAACCTTTTAATAAAGGTGCATAGGAAAATAATATATGGTATGATACAAATTTATATGTTTATATAAATGTTTTTTAAGTAAATTATAATTATTAATCATTAATTTTAAAATTTTATGATGTAATTTAGGATATAAAGTTTTCTTTTTTCACCTCACATGTATTTTTTGTGAGACACATTCCATATTAACTATATTATTATTTTATGTGGTTTATAAACATGCCATGAATTTATTCTTTGATAATTATCCCATACACTAATCATATTTATATATCTAATTTAAGATATCTCATTCATTGGTTTTATGGATAAATGGATACAAATGTAATGAGACATTTTTTTCCAATTTTTTTCCTTTGAGGCATATGATTTTTTATACACCAATCATGTTTAATGAGGTGTATATACAGACCCCTTATGATGTGACATCATAAATTATTTTTTTGTAATAATTTTTTTTCATTTAATGATATTATTTTTTGGGGTTTATGATATATTGTTATAAAAGTGGTATGGGTTTTAGTATATGATCACATTTTATATCAGGATTGTTTTTGCATATTCATTCTAGGGGGAAATATTATTATCTATCTCTCATAAAACTCCTAACAATTTTCATCCTCTATTCTTATCACGTGATTTCAATTTTTCTATTAATATTACTTTATTTATGCATATAGGATTTTAAAATATAATCTTTTTAAAAATTCTTTATATTTTTCTGTTATGTAAAAATCCCATTTCTTATATACCCATGTTATCTAAAAATGTTTTGTTTTTTTGAAAATCTCAAAATGATATACAAAAGAAACTTTTTAACATTTTGACAATTGGAAATGTTTTTTTTAAATGAATATTAATGTCACTTTAAAACATATTCACTTTTGGATTTTACTAATAATGTGCAGGATATATTTGTTTTAACGTCCACACCATGTACAATATTTCTTGGAATCATAACCACTTAATAATTTTAGGATTCTCTTAAGTATTTAAAAATCTATTTTAAAAAAATGGTTTCTTTAATACCTGGGAAATATTTTTTATTCTCTAAATAAATTAATTCATGTTTTAATGGATATTTTCAAGATGAAATGATTAAAATATCATTTAAATATTCCTTTATAATATTCATAGGAATGATTCAATGAAAAGGATTGTTAAAATATGTTATGTATTTTAAAATATATTTTCCAACAGGAAAGACTATTTTCCTCAAGAATTATTCCAAGCGATATTTACAAATCATTTTCAATATAAGTTAAAATATATTTATTTTTCTATGATTTATTGTGGATAATATTAAATAATAAAATTGTTATTATTTACCTCAAAGTGTAATGATTTTTTTGATAAAATATTTATGAAACCCATTAATTATTTAGGGTATTATATCGTGATGTTACAAAATGTTTATGAATCTATTATCATTTTCAATGGTTTTGATATGATGAAGGTTTTATATGAATGTGTAACGCATATGTATGGATAACTTGAAGTGTGGGACCTATATCTCCCATAAATTCATTGGGTAATGTAAGATAACAATTGAGTAAAAATGTTATGTGTGAACCTGGTTACATGTTTAAAATGTAATAAATGAAGATTGTTATGAATTCACAATGTAATGCATAAACCTGATTACATGTTCATATTGTTATGTGTCTACCTAGATTTCATGTGAATTAGGTTATACATGGAATTGGTTGCATTTCCATAATTTTATGTGAAGACCTTACTTTAGGTTGATAACATAATGAGTAAACTAGTTTCTATTTAAATATGTTCACAATGTTATAATATTATGTTTATTCCATAAATAAATATTTCAATCCAATTATATTATATCATTGAACACCATATTTTATATAATTATGATTCATTTCTTACAAACTAACAATGTTTTTGTTCTTCACTCATGTTTATAATAAAGGATATACAAGGTATGGTTTTAAAAATCTATTCTCATATGATCATTACATTATTCTAATGATATGTAGATATATTACTTGTTTTACCTTTCTTGGAAATTGAGATCATTATTTATTATATTTATCTTACCCAATTTTATGATGATCATAATAATGTATGATAGGTGCTTTAAGGGTTTGATTTATAAAGAAAATAGTGTGATATGATTTATCACCCTTATGGACCAGTTGATTATGATTCCATGATTCCAAATGCAATAGTCCTAAATTATTACATTCTAGATAGTGATGTTTTTTAATAAATAATCCATAATATGATGTAATATATATCTATGAGATGTTTTTGTATCTATATTTTGTATTAATGTAATGATAAATGAACCTAGGGAATACAGGACAGTCAAACTTTACTAGGAACACATATGATAATTCAAAACATATGAAAATAGCATATGTAATTGCATAGAAGTAGTGGATTTCTTAGAAATTGATCCATATCTATATAAAACCATTGAATTGGGTATGTAAAATATGTTCTCTACAGGCATTAAATAAAAAAATAGAACATCGGGCTTGATATGATGGTTATCTAGTACATGACGATGGGCCTTAGTACACACCAGATTTGATAGTCAAAGAATATATTATTTGTAAATTCACAAACAAATATTAAAATATTATTATTTATTTGAATAGTGACCAAGAAAGGTATAGTATAAACCTAATGATTCCATGATTGAAATGAATGATCCATGATTTTTACTTCTTATAAGTGATACGTAGGATCATGTGGTTTCCTAATATGATTATTTTTATTAAAAAATTCATTTTTGTTTTTATCAATGTATGGAACAAGAAGTAATCATGTTAACACTGAATCTGATAGACCAATTGTTTACAATGAGGAAATGTATTAGAGATTAATTATAGGGAAATATATTATGATTATTCCGAATCATATATCACAATATAAGAATGCCATCATGAAATTTATTGTGATCCCTAAATTTTGAA
Organism: Viscum album; assembly: GCA_963277665.1. Classification (NCBI taxonomy): domain Eukaryota; kingdom Viridiplantae; phylum Streptophyta; class Magnoliopsida; order Santalales; family Viscaceae; genus Viscum; species Viscum album. The sequence goes on from OY728132.1 coordinate 1,347,315,569, forward strand.
ATATATGGAATGTGTAATTTCATAAACGTTCATATGGAAATGAATTTTGAGAAACAATATTTACATTCTTATAGGTTTATATGGTAGGATAATCACCTAAAATAATATCTTATGTGGATGGTAAAAGGGTTTTTTTTGTTGAAAAGAAGGTCAAGGAGCGATGGATTGTTGATGAATTAATTATATAATCTATGCGGAACATGGGAATTATCCATGTCAATGCCCTAATCAACGTGTTAACTTCAAGGAAAAGTATTCCCATATTCCATGGAAATAATTTAATTAAATGGATTTAAATACTTGTGTATTGTTTTTAAATGATTTTGTTGTAGAATTAATTTTACTAATTCAGTTTCAGTTGTAAGAATCATGAAATATTTAATGATTTTATTAATAATTGAATCATATATGTCTCCAAGTAAGATTAAATTAAGAGTTATTATTACGATTATTAGATTTTTAGTTTCTATTAGATCAACATTTCAAATCATTAACCATCAATTTTGAGGTTTTATTCTAAGATATTTAGTCAATAATAATGATATTATAATATAATTATATAGAAATTAAATCTTTTATAATTTTTGAGTTTTAGTGAAAATAGTATTTTACGAGTAATTACTTTACACTATCATATTATATGATTAAAGGTATTTACATCATTTAGAGTTTCATAATTTTTTTATGTTGATATCATTATGGGTAGTAGTCGATAACCATATGAATTCATCACACTACATCGTTATCGGGGAGGATTTCGAACTGGATATGCCATAAAAAGATATATTAATTAATGAAATGGTAATGTTTCATGGAGTACTGAATTAAATTTTTTAAAACCAGTAACTAAAATTTACCACAATTTTTTAGTGATGTCTACAACAATATCATGAAACATAGTTGAGTTTCATAACTGTGTATCATTCGTAAATAGGTGGTAATTCAAAGATAACAATTAAAACCATATAAGATATGTAATGATGATGTTATATGTATTTTAATGGTGGTTAGGATAAAAACATAATCTAGATGATATTTCTTATAATAAATTATTTATATCGATAATTAAGAAGGATCCTTATGAATTTGATTTTGAAATGAACTATAAAACTCCAATGTACTCAAATAAAGTTGCAGAAAGAATGATATTTGTAAAATATAATGACAATGAAATTGAAGATATTCCTAGTTCAATTTTGATATTTCTAAAGGCATCACAATTTTTATATTAATGTTTTGATGATATCTATCAATTCAATATACAATTTCATGTGGGGATATATTGTAAATATAAATTTCTCTATAGAAGAAATATGGGATAACGTAATCTTATGTATATAATTCCAATTGAAATTATTCATCATTCATGGGCCAAATATTCTCACTTTTTTAATTACAGTAAAAATATCTCAAGTAATGATGTGTTTAAATTATCATTCCAAAGTATGTACGTACCCAATCCATGATATATGCCAAAAATAATGGCCATACCACAGGAGAATTTCCATTCATATGATGAACTACTCATAGAGATTATAGATCATAGAGATTATATTATATGAAATAAAACTACTCACCTATACTATTTTTCTGGAAAAACCACATGCACTAGGATGATACAGGGAAACCAAGGGATTTAATGAGGTACAGGTATGCCCAGTGTTTTTACAAATTTGATGAAATTTGAGTGTAAAATTAAATTTTAAGGGGGGTAGAATGTATAACCAAATGATTATAGGAAATATGTTTTTCAAATAAATTTAATCATGTGGATATTTTAAATTAAACTGAATAATGAGTTTAACATTTATTACATGAAACAACAAGTTTATCTTGCATTACAACCAACACCTGGATTTAATGAATGGTGACATACTATTAAATTTTATTATATAATATGATAGTTATTATATTTTCAAAGGTATTTCAGTTATGAAATGGAATAACTAAATCATGAAAATATATAGATGACAAAATTATATATAATTAGTTACTTTATAACTAATTATTTTGAAATGAAAATGAATCCTACTTGAGAATAAAGGAAATATTTTTCTAAAAAAACATTTTTATGAATACATACATGTTTTAGATTAATTATTTAAAAATAATAATACTTGTTTAATGATTTTCAAAATAATTAAAGATATTATATATTTTTTCAATAAATTTTTTAAAATTCATATTACATATTTTTTTGAAAATAAATAAGAATAAATCCAATATTTCTCTTAAAACGTTATTTTCCAAAAAAAAATATATTTTTTTAATGTTGAAAACATAAATTAAATTATAATTTTAACACTTAAAAATATATATATTTTAAAATAATGGTAATATTTTAAATAATCAATCTAAAATTATGTTGGAGTTAACTTTTTACTGTTTTCTAAATATATAAAATTTCTAATAAGTAGTAAAAAATATTTTTTTTTATTAAAAAAATTATAAATTTTAAAGAATATAATAAAAATAGTTATTTTAAAAAGGTTTTAAAAGTATAATTAGTAAAATTATATATCTTTTAATAAAATTAATGTCATTAGTAACAATTTAATATTACTTTTTTTTAAGTCAAAATGTTTTAAACTTTTCAGAATTATTTATTTGGAAAATAACTTCTTCATAATTTCTTGAGGATTAATTTTAAATTAAAATTTACCAATTATTTTACTTGAGTTTGGAAAAATGAATTACTTATATTTAGTCTAAATAATTACAATTCTATAATTTATTCAACATAAAATTTTATCATTGTGAATTGTAAAAGCTGTAATAATTAATTACTAATGTTTTGGTTAAATGGGATTATTTGAGGTTAAATTAAAAATATAATGGAAAAATTATATAAAAACATATACATGATCTATTTTAGGGAAAAACTTAAAATTGAAAATTATAATCTAGATAACCATCAATTTTGGAACCATTTTTATAGAGAAAAATATGGGTACAACTTGTGGTTAAAAAATTACAATTATGTCACACACCTCACATATAAAAGGCCACCACCTATCTCATCCAATTCACACTATCAATTCCTTTTTTTCCTGATGACTAGAAATTTTTTTTCCTTAATTTCCTCATGTCATCATAGAATACAATTTTGTTCATAAATCATACCCTGGATATCTTTTGGTGGAATCCCAAAGATGTTGGATGAAGAAGAGGTGACGTCCCTAACCAAGAATTTTATTTTAATTATTCCTCCATGCCCATCAAATATTATTATAATATAGTAATATAATAACCTATTTATATTACATATAAAAATATGTGATTATTCAATTTTGAGGACCTGCATCTCTATCCTCTTCTATCTTATGGATGATAATAACATCTCATGTATGTATAGTGGACTACGTCCTCATAAACCATCATTATTTGGTTTCCATCTCCACCTCTAACCAATGTATATTAATATATATATAATGTTTATATAAAATATTCATGATATTATTATACATATATAATTATAATAAAATATAACATTCATATCTCAAAACCCATTCAAAAAAAAATAATTTCACTACTTTGTGTGATGGACTATCTCCTCATGAACAAATATCAAGTAGTTTTAATTGATTAATTACACGGATTGTAATAAAAAAAATAATAAATGAATATATTTTATATTTAAAGCATAATTTTAATTAATTAATTATGATTTCACATATAAATTATTAGATTTCATTCCATGGGGGATATGAAAACATTGTTCGTCATTAAGATTGACTACCTCCTCATGAAGTGATGTGATTCATTTTCCACTAACATGTTTCCTATAAAGAAATTATATCAAATCCAATTAATATATGTTTTTATATGATATAAATATTATTATGAAATAGTAATATATTATTTTTATTTATTTCATGTCTTCCATCGTTAAATTGCAAATAGTGGTCATTTTTATGTATGACCAACCATCTCATTAAACACTGTATTTAAATTTCAATCTATAACATTTATGGATTAAAAAATATATATATACTTAATATATGTTATGTTTTTATTATGGTATAAATTATTGGAATGATAAAACTATGATAAATATAAAAGAAAAAAAATATCATGCCAAAACAATCATGAAAAGGGGTGGTTATTACATAAAACATGATTTTAACAATAATTTATTGATAAAAAAGTAGTAAAAGAACAAAATTAATTCATGTATGGTGTGAAAAAAATTATTTATATGTAATTTTTGTATAATAGTCTTATATTTATTGTAATGTATATTCAAATGAGTATGAAAGAATCTAAAACATAATGTAAATGATTCATGCTTCACTAATATTATCAATGAGACACATTCCATATTCAAAAGGTGTATCAAAAATGTGGTTTATACACGACCCATGAATTTAATTTTTGATTGTTATCCAAAAATCATTAGGTATGTACCAATGAATTTAAGGATCTCTCATTAATGGGGTTTATGTTTCAAAGTATACCAAAGTTGTAAGAGGTTTGTTTCTCAATTTTCATTATATGAGGAATATTTTTTGATAGGTACATATAATATTTTATTAGGTGTATATAAAGAACCATTTATATAAAATATCTTGAAAATAAGTATTCACTAGAAATTTTACACTTCATTTAATTTTATTCTTTCATGGGATATATGAACCGATGTAACAATAGTGGTAATAGTTTTATGAAACAATCCCATTATTTATTAGGATTCTTTTTTTAATGTGTAAATATTTGGATACATATATCTAGTAAATCATGATATTTTAAATCCAATACTTTTTTTATATGAATACATACTTTTCCTTCATTTTATTCTCTTTATTTTCTCAAAATTTTAGAAGAGTTTTTTATAAAAATATTTGTAACCTACCTCTTTGGTTGAAAACATTTCATCCATATCATTGATTTTAAAAAATAATTTACAAATTTTATTAGTATTCCTAAAATGATTTATTAATATAATTTATATCAATGATTGAAATTTGGACGATTATTTGAGATGACTCTTTATTTCATTTTCAAAACATAGACTATTTGTATTCAATCAAAATAAGTAAATGCAATCACTGTTTTAATGTATATGACATGAATAGTATTAAATACTACCATGATAGATCATTGATTTCTAAAATCCCTTAAAAGTATTAAATATTATTTTCAATAGAAATGTTTTCCGTTATATTTCATAATTTTATAGATATAAAATAAACTATTTCATAGTGGAAGGAATATATCCCTCCTAAATTTTTTAGGCGATCTTTAATGATTACATTATATGAATCCAAATACATTTTCAATGAAATTAATTTGAAATGGATTAATGTTTTTTAAAAAATTGATCAATAATTTAGAATGTCAATTTTCAAAATTAAATGTTCAATGTGATCATTCCAAATATGTTTCCATTTCACCTAACATCATTTTATGTTATTAATGTTTTACTAGGGATAATATTGAATGATACCATCCATGTTATTCATTTATATGGTTAATTCATATATTGATCAAATTTTTATAAAACCCAAAAAAAATTATGAGGTTGTACATGGGTGAAACCTGTATCTACTTCCAATGCAGTGGGTGAAAATGGATAACTAATGAGTAAATATATAATGAACAAACCTAATTATTTAATAACTATTTTTTATGAACATGATTCCATGTTCAAAATTCCCTTTATCAACAGAATTTCATGTTCAAAACATCTTTTATGGAACTAGTATTCAAGTCCCTAATGTTATGTGTGGTCTCGGTTTCATGCCAATAACTTTATTTTAGAGGGTAATTTCATGTCCTTAACATAATGAGTGAGCCTGAATTTATTTATAAATTTTCATAAACTTATAAGAATTAATATTTTCCAAATATATATGTATTATTCCAATTATTTTTTTTCTATGGAGTAATATTCTCTGATTCTATTGTGACTCATGTCTCACAAAAAAACCATGATTTATTCCTTGATCCAATTTAATGATATATGATATTCATGGTATGGGATGCAAATGTTATTATACTATTCTCATACTCATATTCTCCGCATCTGTTTTATATATCCCCTTCTTACCCTTACTAATATTTTTAAATCTCAATTTATATTATTCTAATTCCACATATTATGATAAAAGGAATTATGTATGTTATGAATAAAAATATCTCTTGTTATGTAGAACATAGTGGAAGTTCTCATAGATCACTTATAGACAATTTTTTTACACGTCCAAATCACTAGAGGCTCTAAAAATACATTATTATTCTTTGGATCATTATATTATGTAATGAATATACATATAATAATATGTAATATCTCTATAAGTTATGTTTTAGCATTTATAGGATTCATAACTTGTATATAATGTAGTGATCTTTGTGAGGTGTGATATTGTTCGATAATTCGACAAGGTAACAAGTAATCCAAATTCAGTTCACACCATGTTCAATGTTCATTCCTTCCACCCAATTCCTCTAGTTGGGTTGTAATTATGTATACCACATTTTTCTGGGGCTCTCCCATGTATCACATTTCTTAAAATAATTAGGAACTGAATTATTTATTTTAAAAAAAATCATTTTTTACCTGAATAAGTCTCCTATAAAAAGAAAAATAGTAAGAGTAGTAATGGAGGTAATCCAAATTTGGTTTAAATGGCCTTGGTAACATGAAGATGTTATTTTACATATATATTACTAGAAAAATATATAATTTTTTATTCCATAAAGAATATAAATTTTTATCCAATTCCACAAATCATCGATGACCTTGATCCATCCTTACCACTGGTCGAGGGAAACCTTATTTCTGATGCCACTAATTAAGAGGTTTTAGGTTATAATGAGCCTTCATGGGTTCTATAGTGGTTAATATTAATGTTTTTAGGGTGAGAAAAGAATTATCAAATCAATATAGCCTTTTTCTCTGTCATTGACATGGATCAAGATGTTTCCAGATCCCCTAAGTAAAATATTCTACATATTGTTCCATTTATGAAAACTTGTTACTTAAATCTCTATATTTCCTTAGGATCAAAGGTGTTTTCATCCCATCATGAATGTTATAATCACAAATTTTCAAATATTTTATTGTGAGTATGGGATACTAAGAGAATAACATAGACCCCTAAACTATGGGATAAGGTTAGATAATGTCTAATTTTCATTCTATTTAAAATTTATGAGCCCTAAAATAATAATTCTTCATAGTAATTTTTAGTATTAGTAATGTAATTGTGGATGAAGGTCTTCTTAACCAACAATAGATCCAGATGGAAGACTACTATAGAAAAAAAATCATACCCTTCCTTTATCTGTATAATAAATATGCATTTTCTATCATTCTGCAATTAATTTACCATCATAGGGTTGTATAAATATACCATGGTATTGAGATTCAATTAAATGTTAACTAATTCATCCAAAGGTAAAAATAAATTATTTTAAAAATTTGTTGGGGGGAAGCGTCATCAACCCACTTGAGGTAGGGAATCCTTTCTGGGTGCACAGGAGAACACTTCCCCTCAATCCCTTCCATCTATGTATTTAGAGACTTAATGTTTATGAGTATTTCTAGAGGTACCATAGTCAAGACTATCTCTTATGTGTTGGGAGTGAAGGAGACTTGACACAGTTTTCCTACGTTGATATCTAATTCATTTTCAATCTGTACCAGCCTAACTTGTTTCCCCATAATGGTAGGAATTGTTAAAATAATGAATAATATCCACAATCGTTATAACCACCTCATTTATGTAAGATGTTATCATGTATCCAATGATATAATGATTCCAAATTTCTACACCCTCTAGGGGATTATATCTCCCTTAATGTGTGGGAGTAAGGATATATGTTTTTAGTTAAAAATGATAACCAATATGAATAAATCCCCTAGATAATACCTCATTTAGAAATCTTAGTTTTTAAAGATAATTATCATATTTATCTAAACATTACTCTTTGGAAATTATTTCATCGCCTATAGGGTTTTGTTAGGATGTATTCATCCCATTTCCTTTATCCTTGGGTAATTCCATTGAGTTGGTGGAAACTCGTCATTTGGAGTGGAAATATTCGGGTTCCACCTCCGACTCTATGTTTGTGAATCCTCAATTTGTACGTCAAATTAAACTACATATGTAGGAAACAATAATTAATTTCTTCCCATTAAATTTTCATCTCAAACTACATAATTTAATGGTTTTATTGTAACGAAATTAAATAAGTCTTACTGAAAATTATAGTCACCCTATCATTGCCAAATTGTAGGGTATCATTTTACCACCTTTTTCCCATTCATGTGTTTTATGGGGGTCCTTATTTTATCTCTTTATTTGTTAATTCATCTTGTCTTATGACCCATGTGGTGTATAATTATCCTTTTCGTGAATTCTGCTCATAATTTTCTCTAAATAGATACCTTTAGGTATTTATTATTGGGCTTGTTATATATGCCCTAAATAAATGTGGTGTATCCTATGGTGGGAGAAACATCATGGATATAAATCCTTGGTTTTTAACCCTAATGCTATAAAATAACAATATAGAAAGATGTGATTATAAAAAGTTCCCTAGTTGTGGGGGTGGAGTTTTGTTTAGGATATCATTGGAACTTTATGATCTTATAGTTATTGATCTGATGACTCTTAGAATAAAATTTAGAAAAAAAACACATAGACATATAAGATGGGATTTATATAAAGATGACACTTATTTTATTATGACCCACTCAGGGTTTTATGGCCATGGGGGTGGAGGTGGTGATATAAATTCCCCAATACCGATGGTATGGGTCCATTCTTAAATCACATGCCTGACAACTTCCATGGAGGCTCCCACTAGGAATTTAAGAATTTTTCATAATTCCTTTTTTTGGAATAGTTAATGTGTAGGAATATGATGGGAGTCACATATTATTTGGAGTTCTCATGTATTCCACAAAAATGGATTTTGTTTTTGAGATGTGTTCCCAATTTTTGGGAGGTCCTTCCATGGAGCATGTTGGTGGTCCTCTATCTATTGAATTTATATTTTCATTCTCAATGACAAATTAATTTCATTATATTTAACAACTCAAATTTTCATTAATCATTATTATGATAATGCATATAGATATTAAATTAATGGATTCTGCACCCATGTATCATTTTTTATTGAGGATGCATTTATGTGAACTTCCCCAAATGAATCCAAGCCATAGGTGTGGATGTATAATGATTATTTATTAATTAATTTTTAAGTGTTTATATGACACTATGGAAATAATAATATAATTTTTTACTTTCCATTCATGTATTAGGTCCCTAACCTGAGAGATATTTTCCCAGTAGACAATGTTTATTCCCAAGAGGTGATCCTCATATACCTCATACGGTATGATTCATGCCTTTAACTTCTGATTGTTTTACTATATGTTTCATTGAATGTAACGAATTTATGAAATCATAATAAGTTGTAGGTATGATGGAAACACAAATAGATTGTTCTTTACATAATTTTTCATCTTTATATACATGTCAGGCCCCTCTTCATGGGTTTTTTATTCCTCAAACTCGTCATACCATAGAGTTAACTTATTTAGGTCACCTTTCAACCAAGAAATGTTTTAAATAAATTATAGAAAATAGTACATCATAAAAAATTAGTTATTTAGGAACTATATATATGAATATGTCTGGAATGTTTCCAGATTTCCATTTTTGGGCGATATGTCACAGTGGAGAGGTTATCCACAGAGGACAACAATGGTAGATTCCATACAATGAGTCTCTATAATACTATAAGGAATAATATCAATGTAGTTATCAATATGTTATATGGATGTATACTATTATGATCTTTGATATGTTCTAGATATTCATTTTACAACCATAATAGAAGTAGCATTGAGTGATGAATTAATATGAGCTTCATCTAGGATATTGTTGGAAATATGATGAACTGCATATTGGGGATGAGAAAGAATATGATCCAAAAAGATGATGTCCATTATAATATATTTATTATAGTATTTTTTACTAGGAATATGTTCCCATAATTTATATTTTTATTGTGTATGTCAATTATCTCCTTCATTTTAGTAGGGATGGGAGCCTAACTTTGGGTGGTTTCTTGAAGATTTTAATCAATCGTGGTTGATGTAGGAGTATGAGATAGGATAAAATAGAAATTACCAATTATAATATGTTGAAGGACCTCAAAATCGAATAAAATATATGAGACTCCCCATATATAACCTTTTATGAATATTGTGGATGTCTTTGATTGGTGGGTGTAGGGGTAAGACTAAGACATCTACAAGCCACTATAATATGTTTAGTAACTTATTTTTGTGATATATGAATTCTACGAGATGATTTAAATATTTTTTATGGACCTTGATTGGAACATTGGTATGGGATTGACCCAAATTATAATTTTGATTTCTCCACTAGATATTATTTTATTTCATGTGTGCAAGACTTGAGTTAATTTTCAAACTGAGATGATGGAACCATGTCGGTACTAGATGAAGATCCCAAACCTATACCTCACCCTTTATCATATAATACCAATGATCCTCCCAACTGATGGAAAGGTTATGACCTTTCTCAAGATTATCTTCAAATTCATATTGATAACGGAGATATGCTACTTTAGTTGTTAGGATATGAATATGTAACTTTCCTGATATTTGTACTAGTAGTGGAATACTCCATTAGTTCTCTTCTATTTCTTCTATAATATTGTGGAAGATGAGAGGATTATGTGTAGAAATATAGATTTACAAATTATTAGTATCTAAACTATATTTCTTGATATCTTAATCTGAAATGAGAATATAAATCCACTCTTATTATATATATGTGAAAAAATATTTAAATGGTATTCATGATCCGGGGTTGAGAATATTCGCCTCCCCCATGATTACTATTGAAATATGTGGGAAAATATAATATAGGTGAGAATGGATATGAGCCTACAAACTGGATTCTTCTTGAAAAAAGAATTAGTATTTATCATTAGAGGCTTGTATATAATCCTACACCACATGATACTCATAATTCTATTCCTAATGAGATTTCCATGGTTCTCGATTATGAGTGTCTAGTATGGCTAGGTTTCAAGTAGTTCCCGCATCATAAGACTAAATGGAATTGGCAGGATGAATCTTGTGATGGTATTTGATAAGAGACTGCTGAGGTAGATCCTAGAAAATAATGCAGCTATATTTAACTCCTTGATCCACCTTTCTAAAAAAATGATGGTTATATTTTCCATGTTATGGGGTTGACTCTTAATGTGGTTGGAAATTGTGGTAAGAAACACTGGTTTTATCATATCCTTCTATGAGAAAAGTGGGATTTGGGATTTAATTGGTAATAAACCACTATTTTTGGCCCATATGAACAGATTCATAGCACATTTGTGATATTCTAGAACCATCCTTATTGAAACCCATAACTAAAGGGATCTTATCGGTGTTGTTGATTTTAGATATGTGGGGGATTTCTTTGTTGATGAAATTCTTTATGGGTATCATCATGATTAAATGGATTCAATATAGGGACCTTATTTTGAATTTCTTATCAGTAATTTTAATGGAAACAATAAAATAGTTGACAGATCATTACATATTTCCTTATAATTATATTTTTAATCCTCAATACGAAGAGAATCATCTATTTATTTTCATTTTCATTTTTCTCCATTTTAAAATATATAATATGAAAAATATACCACACATACTATTCCCAATTAAATTTATTATTGAATGATTCATGTTAGGAGATTAATTTCTTCATGCATAAGAGATGTAAAACAAAATAGAGTGAACTGTGGAAAAATGTTCTCATTGGTATTGAATGATTTATGTGGTGTTCACAATTTTTTATTCTAATAAAAAATATTTACGACATTTTTACATATATTTTTCTATAGTTCACCCATTTTTATATATCTTGGAAACACCCGATGGATTATACATCTATAAGGAGTCACAATCCTAATTTCTCATTACAATTTTCCAATAGGGTTTCAAAAATAATAAATTCTTAGAATATCACATTACATGAGAGAATAATATGTCATTCTCATCACACCTTTTAGTATGGGTATTATTCCATACTCGAATAATATATAATAGATTTATGATATGATCCTAAATCATTCCAAATCATAGTATGAGATTGGTTAGTCTATTTAAAAAAACAGGTATTGAATCCTTTTACATGAAAGAGGGTATCCTATTAATGTCACTGTATGTATATGTCAGAAGAACTCCATCTATTTCCCTTTATCTTAATGATAAGAGGGACTGTTTGAAATTTAATTCCTTTACTATTTACAATAGTGTTTATGAATGTCTAAGAAGGCGGATGGGGTTTTGATATTGGGATTGATCCTCCAAGATCCATCATACATATCCTATGACAATATGAATCAAAACCCATATATTATTAGGGAGAAATTACATGTAGTATAATTTAACGTGGAAAGGATGTCTATGAGGGAAGTCAACCATTGAGTTCAGATCTCAGTCCTTATAAATGCATCCTACATATCAGTCTTTTTATAATAATAAGATTCTTCTTAGTTCATTATGTACCCAAACAATTGGTTAGTTGGGATGTTTGTTTAACAAAATTTATTTTTATATCTATTTAGTTTAGGAAATAAATGGGCATACACCAAAATAGATACACCTTCATCGAAGTATTTATATAAGTGATTTTGATTAGGGATTTAACATAATGGTTTCTCACAATGGGGTATTTTATTTTTTTAATTCCATTATCATTTCATATTCCTAAGATCACATAATTCAGGATGAGTGTGAGAAATTTTTTTTGGAAGAGATAAAGAACACTTCTAATATTTATTGGAAATTTTCATTGATAAATCCCGAAAAAAAATTGAATAGAAACCATGAGATGGATATGGACCCACATTGAATGGCATGGTATTCATGTTTGGTATAGAGCCCATACTTTTTTAAAGTGACCTACGAAACTTATTTATTTATGGATTCAGAGTTCTTATAGTTCACATAGATTCCCAATCTACCAATAGAGCGGTAAATATGGTAGACCCATAGGATGCAGGTGTTATGAAATGTCGATGAATTAAATCCATAGTGCATTCCCATGTCACATATAAAACCTTAATATTTTGATGGATAAAGAGTGTGGCTAGGAAGTCCTAATGACCATCTTTGGAAGGAACATATTTCGTTCTGAGGATATAACTAAAATAGGGTGGCATGTATCCTTGACCTAAGTCTATTTCTGATCTTCCAAAAAAAGGGTTAATTTGGGTCCAATGAACCATGTTTGATTATAATATTACTCTAGGGTAATTATACATATATTCCAACCTGAAAATTCATAAACTATTTTGGATGTCTTACAAAAATTCCATACATGAGTGAAGATGTCTTCCAAACATGGATGAAAATTTTTAGGTTTTTTTCATGGAATATTTAAGGATATATTAATGGCATGTTTGTGGATTTGTTCATGATATATCTATCAAGTCTTAAGGATATCATTTGATTAGGGGTACATATCTAGGGTTTTTTCATGAACTTGGATGACATGTCTACGAGCATCATATGAAACAGAATCACATGTCTATGGGCATTACATGAGCCAGGATAATATGTTTTAAGATCATAACATTACAATCCTGATATATCTGAACGTAATCATGTAATTTTATAGACACACTTAAGGTCTTCAAATCAACTAGGATGACAAGTTTGGATGCTTCTCATGAACCAAAAATACATCACAAAAGGTAATTGCATTTCTTACGCAACATGTCAAAGGGAATCTTATGAACTCAAAATACATGACTTGGGTATTTTCATAAACATGGATTACATGTAAAAATGATTCCATGTGTTCTTGCCAACATGTCCAATGTCTACACATTAAAAAATATTACATGTCAATTAGATTCAGACGAATAATGATTTCATGACTCATGGATATCGCTTGATCTACCAGACATGTCCAAGGGATTCACATGGGCAAGGATGAAATGCATAAGGTCATCACATAAAATATGAATAAATGTTTGACGTTTTTGATGTTATCTCTCTAACATTATCAAGGGATTAATTTAAAAATTTATGGCATGTTTCATGTTCTTCATGTGATCAATGGATTGATGGAAGGATGATCATGAACTATTCACATGATGTGTATGACCCCTTTTTATGAACAAGAACACATATACCAAAAAAGTGAATAAAAAAATTGTTTATTCCCATAATATCCTCACTAAGATTTTCATATGAATAACACTTGTGATTTTATGGTCCTCTATTCTATAAAGACTAGTCTTTCATATCTGAAATTATTTTGTAAATATTTATTGATTTATGTGTCCTTATAGGAATCAAATACCTGTATCAATGCCTCTCTTTTTATAATAAATATTTCTTATATCTTTATTTGGATCAATAGAGGGAACCATCATAGTAGTCAATAATTTATTACGTTCTCTAGATTATCAAGTTTATTGATATCAATGGGGTTTTAGTTTTTTTAAAATAAAACCTGTATAATCATTGGGTCATTTCTTAAATTGTTGAACCCATGGCTTATTAAAGGGCATCAATGTGACTAATTAAACTTGTATGAGAACCTTAATGGGGCTAGGATGTCATACTTGAGTGTATCCATGAGATCTGTATAACATGTCTAAGGCTCATTATGAGATCTTATAGACATGTTTATGACCCATTGCGGGATCAGGATGACAAATATCAAGGATTTATTACTATTAATTAATCAAATTAAATGGCAATTGTATTAACCCTTAATATTTTTGATGATCTTTCATTTGATCCAACTAGAATGTATAGGGTCATCACATGATCCGTCAAACATTCCATACAACAATCACACAATCCCTGATGAAATTACATGAAGTAATTAAACCCTAGAAATGAACATCAATATAACTCAATTCAGATTTGGAATTTTAAATTTTTATCTTTAAATAAAATATCCCTTTGGAGACAATTAATTATATATCCATAATGGTGTCAGGCATTTAATATTACATATCCAAGGGACTCCATGGGATCATTAGGTATAGTTTGAGGGACATCATGTGATAAGTGAATAGGACACAAAATGTTTGTAAACTCATCATGTATAGATAATCAGAACTCACTTCTCAAAAAATTGCAAAATTTTATTCTTACATTACATTAAAACCTCAGTGGATGTTAAAAATGTTTCAATTTTTTTGTTGTCTATTCTAGGAGACTGATGTGAAGTACATCATTTGATCAGGAAGTCTTTTTTAATAGGGATTCATATGATTAGTGAATTGAAAATCTAAAGAGAAAATAACGTTTCATGTGATTTTACTAGGGGTATGAAAGAATAATTCTTTTGAAGGTTACATGACTTGAATGACATCAGAACATGATATGTAGCCTTTTTCTTAATTCTATCGCTTTGTAAAAAAATATAGTTGCTTTTGATATTTCTTCAACCCCAAATTTTAGGATTCTAATTTGGATAAACATAAAAAATAAAAAAATATTATTAATTATTGGAAAATTATTTTTAAGAATATTAAATTTAACTATAGTTTATTAACATGGAGACTTTGGTCTTTTTGGCGAAGGTATACATTGTATACTGTATGGTTATGGTATAAATAATAATGTTGTTTTAGGAAAGAATATTATTTTGATCCAACATAATATAGTATGGTACATTTTTAATTTGATATTATATCTAGAATAATAAATATGTTAATAATACCCACTCCTTCCAATAGTAGTGGGTAACCATAAAATTTATGTTGACTAAATAATTTATAGTGAGGATGAATTTAATGGCCCAAGATTTGGGATCTTTAAAAAAAATTAATATGTTCTATAACATGTGTCACATGATATACCAATGTTAACATAACACAATATATTGATATTAAAATATTAATTAATGCATAATTAAATCATATATGGTGAAATAGTAATAGTAATTCCATTAATAATATGAAAATCAATATTAGTTGATATTTCAAATGTTATTTTCAAGAAAATCCATTTTCTTTTGGTTATATATTTTCTTTCAGAAGGATATATTCAAAAATATTAAAATAACCATTTGATAATTTAAAATTTAGTTTTTATTTACACAGAAAAATTAGCTTATGGTTATTTGTTTTGTAAAATAATTAATTTTCAAATTTATAATGAATATATTGATTTAAATCGTAATTTTTTTAAATTTACTTTATAATATAAGTACATTGAATGTTTTTTAAACATTTTCATTATAATTTTAGATTATATATACTATAATAAATCATTTTAAAATACTATTTTGAATTTATAAACCCATGGTGATCGTTTGGATGTTTTATGTACTGTTTTAATGAATGTTATTTTCCATATATTATGTTTGATTAATTATTACATGATGAAATTATGATATTTATTCCAACATTAAAAATAAATAAATTTACAATAATAATTATATTTTGAAAATAATTTTAATATATTTAATTAGTAAATACATTGTAATGATTAATAATTTTCCTTTAAAATAATCATTAAAAAATGGGGTTTATCTATTATATATTTTAATGTAAATACTAATTTCCATAAAATAAGAAAGTTAATTTAAAAAATTATAGTAAACTATTAAATAATATTTTTAATATTATTTCATATGTTCAATTTAATACTTAGTTATAAAATATAGACAATTAGGGATAATGATAATTACCATGGTAATGGTGCATGAATAATTATACAATTATTTTATTATTAATATAAATGAATTTCAGTTTTAGAATTAAAATGAAAAAATTAAATTATAAACCTAAAATAATTTATGAACATGTTAAAATAATATATCAGTTCATATAATTAGTAATCGAGAATAAATTACATTAAAATCTATATGGGTCAAACTGTGATTTTTCTATTAAACAATTGTTCTGCACATTATCGGTTTTAATTTAATATTAATATTTATAATAGTTATGAACATAATTGGTTGATAAATACAATTAATTTAGACATAGGAAAACCAAATATGGTTATATGGGTTGTGTAAAATTCATCATAATACAGAAAATTACTTAATTACAATCTACTAACATGGTATAAAAGTAATAGTGTAAAATGTGAAAACATATATGATAAAAACATATAAAATGTTGAAAACATGTCAAGAAAAACCTAGTTTCATATTATATACCAAAACAAACACCACACATCATTAAATCTGTAATAGTGAACCATTTATCTCATAAAAGTTTCCTGAAAGTATTAAAATATATAGGGTGCTTCCAAGAGTGCCATTTTCCTCTAATAAAAACTTGAGAACTTACACCATTTCAAAAACACAACATTAATTCAAATTAATCTTTGAAATTATATCCTTTTACTATAAATATAGTTATTTAATATTAATATAATCTTCCATTCACTCATTTTTTGTTCTGATCCCTTCAATTTAATGGGAACATCCTATAAAAATATTGAGCCTCCAAAGAAACTGTAAACATGTATTACACATATATTCATAATAATATTCAAAAAATCTTGTTATGAACATAAAAATAATAATGAATTAAGATAATAAAGAAAATTTTATGTTTTTATATTGGTTAAATACCTATTATTTATTCATTATAACTCGCATATGATAACAACCGAACATTCATTATGTAGTACTTGGAGTATCACCTCCATAGAGTGACTTCATTTTTTTATTACCTCCACTAATGGATGCAATTAATTTTAGTAATTATGATTAAATATAATATATATAATATAATTATGATTATGATTTTTATATCTAATATCCACCATCAACCTCGTTCTTGTGTTTTGAAATTGGAAAACTAATCATGCATATATGTGGAATAAGGCCACCTTAATAACATTTCTTATAGTTTAGAATATCATACAACTAATAATCATAATAAAATATAGTTAACCTTCAAAAAATTAAAATAATATATTGATTTTTATTTTATAATTATATAAATTTAAAAAAAACACAACCATATCCATTTTCACTGATTAAGTTGAACAATGTTTTTTTGGATTGATATGGAAAACAATACTAATAGTGAATAAAAACATTATTAAATACTATGGGAAGATGAAATATAATAATATAATAATATAATTATAAATCAATTATTTGGATATTATTTCATCAATTTTGTGTTTTGTATAGAAATATTTATTAATGTATCATTTTCATTCACTAATATCACTCAAACAAGCCATTGTTAATTTTTTTCACATAATGAAACCAAAATAAATATGAAATGAAAATTAAAAAAAAATTAAATCTATTTAACTAATATAATACAAAATATTTTATCATATATCGATAAATAAATTTATATCAAATGTTTGGTAATTATATTATTATTATTAAAAATGTTTTAAAAAGTAAGAGTTATTAACACCTTGTGCTCATAATATGGTATAGGTAAATAACATACACATAGTAAAAAAAGGAATATAAGAAATGGGTATTAATTTTGACTATATATATGATATGATACAAATGAAAGTTATTTTTTGGTAAATGAGGTTAGATTATAGTAAAATAACCAATGACTGAAGGTTAGGTTTTGTTGTCCGAAGATCACATTTATTGAGGCATGATTGCATGTTTTTCACTTTTTCTTTTTGATGTGGTATACTTACTTCCCAAATGAACTGTTTCACAAAAAATAAACCATATTTATGTGATATAAATTTTATTACATAATCAATCTTATATGTTTTTAATATATTTATGTATAAAATATTGTAGGTTTCTCTTTTATTTACTTTTATTAAGACATACATTCTTTAATACCACGAAATTCCATAATATAGTGTGTGTACAACCTATTAGTTGAGAACTATCTGAACTCATCGTAATCATTTTATTTTAAATTAAAATTAAATATATCTTCTATTAAAATAGTTTTTATTCTAATTTAAATTAATTTATATTAGTTGTTCATCTCAAATTGTCTTCATAGAGACATTATTTATTAATATTCCCCAATTCATTATTTAATTGGTTTATATTCTAACCATGAATGTACTCTAGAATTCAACATGATTTACATAATGGTATTTACATAATAAAATAATTTTCCCCCTTATTTTATATAATATTTCATGATTTATATATTATAATATGTGATGAAGTAATGTTACACTTTAACAATTATTTTATGGGGAAATCATGTTTCACACGAATTTATTATTCCATGATAATTCTATTATTTCATTAAAATTTATTTTATTAATGATTTCTACTTAGAGATATTTGACAAGAGAGGATGTTGACCCCACATTTCCATCCTAGGAAAGAATGGTCATAGTCCTGGTCCTAATCCCTTTAGAGAATGAGTAACTCCCATCAACTTTCAGGATGCCTCATACTCAATCCATTACACCTTTTTATAAACCTTATATCCTTATTTACTTCAAAAAATTTATTCTTTTCACTAATATTTGGTAATATTTCTATGGATATACAAAGCTATCAACCCTATCCTTTGTGACTTCATTTGCCTAATCCCTTTAGAACCTAAGATGTATAGCACACGTCAAACAGAGGCGACCATAAGTGGAATTTTTAAATATGAATGTTTTGGGATATTAGGGCTTGAATGAATGAATTATTTTTAGACACCTTGACAATATGAACATATGGGTACATTTTTTAATATAAACCACTTTAATCTTGGAATTGTCTAAATCTCCCCTCATATATAATCAACAATATTTCTATTTCCATATGTGGTAGTTTGAATTCTATGTAAAATGAGATATCCTATACAAGGTTATTTGGGATTGATTTCACTAGCTACATGTTACTTTTCGAAATTCTATATTTATTAAAATGTTAAGGATTTATGTTGGATGGTGTATATGTTTTGATAATATAACCAAATCTATATACCAAATATTTTTCCAATGATTTCTGTTGATGTTGATGTATCATAATCAAAAGAAGAATTTATTTAAATTATAGTTTGGAAAGAGATACATTGAAAAAACATACTGATTTCCCAATATAGTTTTGTTGTTGTTCTATTTGTGAGAGTCTATGTCACTTTATGTCTTTCTGATGGAAAATTCTCACGAATCCATTTTTCAAGAATGTTGTGGGATTATGAATTATTAAATGTCTTGGTATTCTGTGTTTGACCACCCGGTCTTCCAATGAGGACATAGAGTTTACTAGCACCAAACCATGTATTTTTATTGCAAATTACCACTTGAGCATGAAAAAAAGTGAAAATATTGTTCCTACATTGAATGTAGAAAGTTATTAAAATATTATCCCTAATATAGAGGATATTTTTGGAATATTAATAGGTGATATGTCTGGGAAGTAATAGGTAGTGAATGACATATCTGGGTTAGTGGGAATTGAGGGGGTGTGTTTAATGTGGCCCTTAGAACTGAGTGTAATTGTATCCAACGATTCAACTAATGAAGAGTTAGTTCAAGATCACAATAGATCTTCACATAATGTCTTGTAAATTTTGGAATATTGTAATGAACCGACCTAGAATCCCAAATTCAACACATTATTTTATTACACTGTTATGATTACAATGTATCAAGTAATAATGGATCGATCAGTTTAGCAGTAATGGAAGAGCATAAAACATTCATGATACCCACAATACATTCAGAAAAGAATATAAAATATGATACAATATAAAATGAAATAAACAACATCCTTGAAAGAATATTCAATGTTTTATGCTTCATAACTTGTTGAATGGAAACATATGAATGTAGTGAGATTATATGATATGTATTAGTATGTAATACAACAGAAGTTATAATAAAAATAAACACCATGCGTGATTTTGAACATCATAACCATATCCTCAATCCCTCATATCAAGTCTATACATAAAAGTGTAAAAAACCAAACTATTTTGACTCTAGATACCTACCAATTAATTTATGGGAAATAGAAGACCCCACCCATCACTTAATATGTCCAATACATTTCTCATATGAAAAGGGAGACACATAGACAACATAAACATTCATATTGATGAACTAGAATATGAAATGTGAATACATCAACAATAATCCACGAATGGTATCCAATTAGCACATTAATTGCTAAAATGAACATCAACCCTTTCACAACATAAGGTAGATGGTAACCAATGAGATAATACGCAATTAATTTCAAGATTAAAAAAAGGATGTTGATATAGATGATGATAATTTTAAATGATACCACTGCAAATTTAATGAAGAAATATTATTTAAACATTAAAAAGTGTCTCATACCACTTGAAACATTCAAATCATATTCCCTTAGAAAATAATGAGAATAATGAGACTCTTTATATGTTACATAAAAGTATATTAAATATTCCACATGAAAGAAATAAGATTGGAACAATCTATATAGCTCATAATAGTTAATGTGATTTGAGAAAAATAAATTTTATGTTGGAAATTTGAGTTTTTCTAGAAAACCATATATATTTTTCACAAAATAAGATTGTTAGCATGTATATCCCTAAAAATAAAATGTGAGGGAAATGAAATTATTTTATCGACATAAATTATTTCTAATTTATTTTTAATCTTGTAATTTTTTTAGAAAACTTTTGAAATAAAACATTTTAATGTGGTTTAATGAAAATTTTAAACTTATTTAAATTCAAAAATGCATGTATGTTTTCATAAAACCTGAAATAAACAATGATAGTAACTAAAGATAAAATATTGGATTTTATAAAAATAGTTATGTCTTAAAATATATTTTATAGTTTATTTTGTTATTTGTAAATATTTAGGAATTTCCCATTAATAAGGATTGTTTATCGGTAAGAATTGGGAAGGGATCCATTTCAAACCATGTAAATTACCATAAAAAAGGAAGATGTTATCTATACATATGATTTTGGAAAATATAAATTGAATATATTAGCATTATAAAAAAATAAATAATATTTACATTTGAGTAATGGTAGATAAAGGGAAACAATGAAAGAAAAAACATAGGCTCAGGTAGAATCCAATGCCAGTTTGTAATCAATAGATTCATACTCCAAAAAAATTAAAAATCATCAAATAATAAATTAAATACCATAAAAATAAATAGATTCATCATATTATTTATAAATGGTTAGTATACATACACCATAAACAATACATAGTGGTGAATATGGAATATCAAACAAAAATTGTAGTGGGATGAGAAAACCCATACCACATTGCAATCAATTGAAGAGTATGAAAACAATTAATAATTAGAAAATTAATAATTGAATAATATTTGGATAAATAGATTCCTGATATTATATATCAAATGGATGTATACAAAAAATATCTATAATAAATAAGTGGTTATTGATGTAAATCTGACAAAAATGGAAGTGAGATGAGGAAACCCTTACCTTATGTCTGAACATGTTCTTTACATAACCATAAAATCCAAGAAAAGAATGTTAAGTCAATTTAATAAATTATTAAATACATTATCTACTATTATATTATATATTATAAATTTATTACATTCATTCATGGCATTTTAGATTAGTTATAATATACAAATATATCGGTCGAGAGCGTTCATTTCCTAGCTTTTTACGACCGGTATATTTGTATAT
This sequence comes from Viscum album, assembly GCA_963277665.1. NCBI lineage: Eukaryota > Viridiplantae > Streptophyta > Magnoliopsida > Santalales > Viscaceae > Viscum > Viscum album. Next base: position 1,347,338,177 of record OY728132.1, read on the forward strand.
GAGTACTAACATTCATGTGGAATGTATATATTTATCCAGAATTTAATATATATAATATTAGTGAAAATAAAGTAGTTAGAATGTATATATGTATATATATCATTTTTAACATTCTATTAGAATTAATCAATTGATAATTCATTTAGTAATAATCTTTTAGATTTTTACAGCAGTTTTCATCACAAGGAAGCAGTTTTGATTTATTATTTACTATCACATACAAATGATGGTTCTAGAATCATTACATAATATTGATTATATATTTTATAATTTTTTTTCAACCATAAATATTGTTTCATGATCAGACTTGATGAGGAAATTCAAAAAATAAATAGTTCATCATCCTTGAAGGTTGTAAATCGAAACCTCTTGAATGATGATTAAATTTTTAAAATAAATGGGAGAGAATATTGATATTAATAATGGTTATTCCATGAAAATTATCAAATTTCATTTTATAGAAGATACTAGAGTTATCATGATCATTTTCATAGAGGAGGCGAAGAGAGTATACAAAAACAATGGAATATGAAATGAAATTAAAAGAAAAAGGAAGTGGATTTTACCTCTTGAATACATCTCCATGGGAATTTTCTTAAGGTATGGAGTTTTTGAAATTAGAAAAGACCGAGAGATACTGGAGGTGGGGAGAGAATATGGAAGATTATTTATGTGGAACATTTACAATCATCAAGGATTATAAGATTGAGGAGAAGAGGGAGTGAATGTTGTTTTTATAGTGGAGGAGAGGGATAATTTTTAATATCTTATTCATTATTTTATTATTATTTTTAAGATCAAAAATAGTTTTGATTATTGTGAAATTTTTTTATTAAGTGCACGTGTGTTCAAACCATGTATTCTTAATATCTTCCATAGATCACCAAATACTCAATAAATCATGTATTTATTATTTACCATTAATTATCAAATTTTACAATTCATTACAAATTTCATGTAATTTAGAGAAATCCCAAACATTCACCCAAGTCATTTTTTTATGTGTAGGAGTCAAAAATAGACCCCATTTAACCAAAATAAATTTCTATATTTTTGAAATTTAATTTTTAAATTATATAAATTTTTACATGAAAAATAAAGCTCTTAAATTTAAGCCTAATTTTATAATCCTTTCACAAATTAACTCAAGTCCCATTAAATAATCCTAAAATAATAGGAAATGTATATATATATTTTGGAATACATTTTTATTAAAATGTAGTTTATTTTAAATTAAATTTTATTTTAGTAATTTTTGTTAAATATTTATTACTCACAAAAATACCAAAAGTTAATTATTAATTTTTAAAAAATTCACTCTGATTTATAAGGTTCCAATTTTTTTATACTATCATGGGCGAGGTTACTATTAGTAATGGTCAATTTACTATTAATAATGTTAAAATTACAAATCACAAGGCTAAATTACTATTCATAATGATAATGTTACTATTCACCAAAAAATTAAGTTGGTCCTATTATACTCAAATGGAACGTACTGATCACAATATTGTATACCCATTTTCTGAAATTAAATTCACAGATGTGGAGAAATAATATTTCATGGATTGGATATAACTATATTTTATAAATATTAATAATAACAGAGTGTTCATTATAGTGACTCTAGGATATGTGCATTATAATATATATTAAAATTATTTTCAAATTATTAGGGTGTTACATTCTCCCCTCCTTTAAAAAATTTCATCTTCATAATTTGAAATATCACTCCAAAAGATAATGGTTAATACATGAAAATTCTATTTTTTAGAAACAAAAATCAAAAATAGGGTTAATAAAACATCCACTTAATACGAGATGGAGAAAATTACAATGTTTAATAAAAATTTATGCATTCGAATAAGGTATCATTAGTGTGAAGTGAAAATATGTACCTATAAGAATAATCTTAAACATCATGTTCTAATAGAGAGTGAGAGAGAACTTGGTCATTATAATGTTAACCATCATAATATCTTAAATCTTTTGATCAGTTAAAAGAACATTGATTTCTCATAATGAAAATTATATGGATAACATTTTTGATACAAAATAATTTTCCAGGAATTGAGGGATCCCGTTACTCTATATATTAAAACCTGAGAAATTAATCTTTCTTGATTACATCCATTTCATATAAATAATATCCTCCTTTGGTTGTGCATTGATATATTTTCGATTTATTCATAATACCTGGAAATGAATGTTGATGCTAAATAATCTTTTTTACACACAAATAATTCGAATCAACATTAATAGATCACAGATCCCACAAAAGAATAATTATCTATTCACCAAATCCAAAATGGTTAGGAAAAGATAATATCATTACTCAAAAAATTATAAACCTTTATATTAAGAAAAACTAATTTAATCTCCAAAAATCATATGTAAAACACAAATTTCAAAATAGATTTCTTTTCAAATCACTATCATTCTTCCAAAAAATATATTATTACCCCAAAATCAGAAGGATGTGTTCATATAGTCATCCAAATAACATCCATACCACTTAATGTCTTATTCTATAAATTTAATTTCCCCCATCACATAATACCCAAGATATTGAATACATTTCCATAAATAAACAAGATCACCATTTTTCTATAATAAAATCATATTTGACTCCAAAATACCATTCAACATTTATTCCACAAAATATTTTTGTCACCAAAGTCTTATAAGATTCTGAGAAATTCGAACATCTTTTAAAATAACATTGTTCACATACAAAAATCATTGTTTTCCAAACCAAAATATATATATTTGAAAAAAATTACATCAAATCCAATTTTTTTTTACAATATATGTTTTTACAAAAAAGAGAGATGATAACTAGTACTTTACATAGGCTCAGGGTAGGCACTTCACCCTTATCACCCTTGGGTTGTGGGTTCAAACCATATAACCTTACCAAACATGATGGGTTTTCACCTAGAATGCAAGATTTTCTTTTTCAAAAAACATATAACATCAAAAATAAATATGAAGGATGTCCCAAAATAAGGTCAATCACTAAACGTTATTTTAACTACAATTTTCAATACAACCACAATACATAATTAAATCGTACATTTATATTGACATAAGGCCTTCCATGGTCTATATATTATCATATAGAATAGGGAATTGATTCGGATAATTCCCCATTCCCATACATTAAAGGAATATTACTACTAATGGATTCAAAATATCATTTTTATTTCCTTACATTATACTCTTCATTTTTTCACAATAATTCTTTGCTTTATGTCCTTCCTTCACATACAAAATGCATTTCTTCGTTCCCTTGATACACTTCTTTGGGTGTCTCCTTAAAAAATTATTTCATGTTATAAATGAATCCTTATTTTCTCTATGTTCACTCCCACTAGAACTCTTAGAAGGTCTATTTGTATCTTCATGTTTGGGTTTAGGAGTTGGTTATAGAATATGTTATTAATGATATTTTTGTAAAAATGATCGAGAATAAACATGATATCATTTACTCCCATTGATATCTCATTCATTTTTTCATTATCCATACCTTTTCAATCTTGTTCAATGATAATATGAATACATAGGGATCTATCCATTTACAAAAATTGGAAAGCATAGTTTGTGTAACATATAATCCTATATAGAATATCATGAACACTTATTTTCAACCTAAAACATGTTAGGTTTAATCTAAATTATTAATTTTCATTAAATATTCAAATCTATAATAATGGTTTGTAAAAAATGTGATTTATTCTTATTATAGCCCCTTGGAGTGTAAAATTAGGTGCACAGTAAGGCCCATTATCGTGTACCAGGTTACCCTGAGTCTGGACCGGAACACTTTTTCGAAGTTGTTACTCCTTGGTACAATCATGCGAGAACCACATCCAATTAGAGTTTCAAAAAAGGATTTATTTTATAAGATTATCCATAAAGTCTATACATTATCAAAATTAGAATTTTTTCTTGTATTATCATCATCAATGTCTGTCTTAGGATTACATTCTATAATATATGTTTTCTAAACCTCGTTTCCCTAGTTGCTATGAAAAATATGCTAATAATAACTATAATTCCCTAACCCTAGAATCCTAGACATATTGCATTATTCTATTACATTGGCATGATTAAAATGAATCAAATCCAAAAGGACTGATTAGTTGAGCATTAATGGAAGACCAAATCACATTCCTGATATCTGTAATACATTAGGGAAATAAAATAGAACATCATACAATATAAAATAAAATAAACTACATAATGGAAATCTTATTCAGTGTTTTATTCTTCATAACCTATGAAAAAGAAACACTATAAAATTGTTTGATCAGATGCACAATTAGGGTATGTAATACAACAGAATTTGTCATACAAATAAATAGTTCTCATGGTGAACAACTAAAAGCACATGACTTTAAAAATACACTTGAGTATGATATGGAAGGTATAGAAGCGAAATAAAAAATTTCATAATAAAACATTACCATGATTCTTCTAATACTAACATAATCACATTGATTATACATTACTAGTTTCATATTGAGGGAATGAATAATTCTAGACATCATAACCATAATTTCAATGTATCATGCCAAGACCATACATTAATAGATAAAAAAAACTAGTTTGTCTCATGTGACACACCGATGCATCGAGGGGCTATAATAGTTATTTAACATAAATTAATAAGTACAATATATTACTCATATTAAAATGAAGATATATAGACAACATAAAAATCTGTATTAAACAATTAGCATACAAAATGTAAATATTTCAACTATAAACCATGAATGGAATCAAATAAAAACATACACAACAAAACTGATCACCAACCCTTATATGAAATTCGATAGACAATATCATAAGAGATTATCCTCAATGAACTATAAGATTCATCAAAGGATGTTGACATACATGTTGGTATATTCAAAAGAGACAATTTAAAAAATCACGAGGAAGTATCCATTAAACATTTCATGGTGTCCCATACCACATGATACGTTCAAAAATATAATCTCGTACAACATCAGGAGAATAAAGAGACTCTTGATATTATATATCAAAGTGTAGTACATACACAAAATTCTTGGAATAATTGTTGAATAGGGTATATATCTGATAAAAATTAATTTGAGATGGGAAAAATCCTTTTTTACATTGGAAGGAGGTGTTTTTTTAGAAAACTATTTGCATTTTTCATAAAATTATATTGTAATAATTTATTTACTAGAAAAGAAAATGAATGGACATTTAACTTATTTTTAGTCATAAATAATGTCCCACAAATGTGTAATCAGTTAAAAAATGATTTTAAGAAACTATAGAAATAAATCACGTTAGTGCATTTTAATGAAAATATTAAAAATATTTTAAAGAAAAATGGCATGTATATTTTTACAGAAATACAAATTAACTAAGATATTTTATCATTATAAAATATTATATTTTATAGAAAAAATTATTGATTAAAATATATTATATAGTGCAGATTAAAATGGGTAAGAAATCGAGAAGTACCCTATAATTAGGCTTATTTATCGGGTAGAATTAGGAAGGCAACCATTGTAAAAAATTTATATAAAAATAAGAGAAGGGTGATATGGTATTGATATATGATTTTTGACCATAAAAACTGAATTAATAAGAATTATAAAATCATGAATAAGTGTTACATTTGAGTAATGGTAGATAAAGAGAAACCTAAATGAAAAAATAGCGGTTTATGTAGAATCCTTTATCAGTTTCTAATTAGTCGATTCATATGCACCAAAATTAATAATCCTAAAATAATAAATTTAATAACCTGAAAATAAATAGATTCATAATATGATACATAAAAAGGAAATATACATACACCATAAACAATTAATAGTGGTGAGTAAGTAATATTTCAAAAAAATGGAATGAGATGAGAAAACCCTTACCACTTTATAACCAATCGAATAGTGTGAATAGAAATTCATAATTGTAAAATTATTAATTTAATAACATTAAGATAAATATTTTCATGATATTATACACTATATTTATGTATACAAATACCACATTAAATAAATATGTAGATAATAATGGAAATCTCACAAAATGGAAGTGAGACAAGAAAACGCTTCCCATATGAACGTGTTCTGCACTTCACCTTAATGTCAAGGATAATAAATTCAAATAAATTATTTAATTAATTAATAACCTTATAAACATTTATTTATTTATTATTATATAATTATGTTCATTCATGGACTTATGGATGAGTTATAATAAACTAATTTGCTCTCTAGAGCATTTGTTTACATGGTTTTCATGATTTGTATAACTGTATATGTATATTGAAGTTCTTGTGGAATGGATATACTTCAACATATTTTAATTTATATATTATTAATTATAATCAAGAAGTATATATGGTAATATATAACATTTTGTAACATGGTATTAGGATGAATCAGTCGATATTTCATTTATTGATAATAACATAGATTTTTACAACCCTTTTCGACCACAGTGATCTTGTTTTGTTCTATTATTTATTATTATGTACAAATGATGCTTCCAGATTAAATAGATTGGATATAGTAAATATTTTAAAATCTATTTATGCATAAATTTTTTTTGGACCATCCTTGAATAATAATTTGATGAATAAAAGTTCATCGTCCACAAATGATGAAAATCAGCACCTCTCGAATGATGATTTTGTTTTTTAAAATAGAAGAGAGTGAGTGAGTATGGATATTGATGATGTATATTTTATTAATAATATATAATTATATTATAGAAATTATACTATATTTATTATTATCCTTTGGAAAGATAAGGTGAGGAGAAGATAATAAAAGAAAGTAACATTAAAAGAAAATAAAAGAAAAAGAAAGTGGGTTTTTCATCTTGAATACACATCTTGGGAATCTCCTTAATGATAGAGGTTTTTGAATATTGGAAATAGAAAGAGATCCTTGATTTGGGGAGATACTAAGGAACAATATTTGGAAGAACATTTAGAAACTCTAATGCTTTGATGAGTGAGGAGAAGAGGAACGAGGGGTGGTCTTATAGTAGAGAATAGGGGTGATTTTTGAGTATCAAATTCATTATTTTATTTTATTTTTAAAAGACATTAAATATTTATTATAATTGTTGAAAAAATAGTTATAAGTTCATGTTAGTTCTAACTAGATATTATTACATAATCCATAAATCTCATGTGACTTAGTAAATCTTCTATTTATCTTTTATCATTAATTATCATATTTTACTATTCTCTAAAAATTCAACTATTTTAAAAAAATCCCCGAAATTCAATCTAAACATTTTTCCACATTTATAAATAAAAAAAGACTCCATTTTATCAAAATAGGTTTCGAAATATGTGAAATTTATTTTCTAAAAAAATTATTTTTTAAATGAATAATACAACTTTTAAATTTTAAATTAATTTTATAATACTTTAAGAAATTAACTGATGAGTCATTAAATTATCCTAAAATAATTGGAATGAAATTTATTTTGGAATAAATTATATGAAAAAAAATATTTAAAATGAATTTATTTATCTAAAATTATTAATAAGTATTTATTACTCAAATAAATGCCAACATTTATTTCTTTGTTTTTAAAGCAGTCATTGTAGTTTGTTAGGTTCATAAATAATATTTATACTTTCATTGGTGAGGTAATTATGAATAATGTTCAAGGTAATATTCATAATGGTATCATTATTTTCTTAAAGGTGCATTACTAATCAAAGGGGTAAATTTTCTATTCACCAAAAAATTATGATTATCCTATTATGCTTAAAATCCTATTAATCACAATGGTTTCTATCCATTTTTAAAAATTCAAATCGCAAAAGTAGAAATATTATGATTCATGGCTAGGTTATAACTCACTTTTGTTAATAATAATAATAATAATGTGTTTTTACAGACTCTGTGTCATGTGTATTATAAGTTATATTAAATTTATTTTTAAATTCCTGGGGTGTTACATATATGAAGGAGGTCATTTAGGTTCAATAGACCAATTAAATTCAAGACATAGATCATGAGTAATAAACACATGATTTTTAATGAAACAAGTAAAAATTCCTAGATAATTTATATTTTTAATTTAAATTTTAAAAAATAGTTTTATGATTTGCATATTTATTTTTTAGTTTAGAAATAAATGTTTTTAATTTAAGCCCAATGAACATTTAAACCCCGAAATTAGTAGAGAAAATATCTAATGGTTATGATTTTTCTAATAATGTTTTTGAAGATGAGATATGTCTTCAATTCTCTGTTAAATTTACATAAGTTGTGAACATAATATTATTTTATAGCCCAAGGAGGAAGATGGAATATAATGGTAAATGTGACATGTGGAGGATCATTTTACTTAAAGGAATGAAGTATAAAAGGCATAATGATTACTAATAGTTACATAAGATTTTTTTAAAGGTTGGGGACGAAGCCTCCATTTTATTATTAAATCAAATAAAAGACCTCTTTAAACTGGGTAGAGGGAAACCCATTACATAGCATGATAGCCCAGTGGCCTTATATCCCATTACGAAGCCCGCAAGCCCAAATTTTTTTCCTAATTCACATTCTATGAATAATAATCTACCTGCTATAGTACCTGCACAGTACCGCCACCGCTACAATGCCCTGTCGCCGCTATAGTACCCGCAGATAAACAGTGTCGCCGCTGCTATAGTTCCGCTAATGTACTGCTACAGTGACATGCACCCAATGGGTTTTGAACCCCCATTTTTCATGTAGGATTGCAGAGTGATTACCACTAAGCCAAACCCCAACTACTCATAGTAACATAAGATATTGAAATAGGGTTTGGTGAATGTAATTTGTTGTGGGAATGTGAATTATTTTCTCATGAGAAGGAAGGAATGAACTATTCTAAAACTCAGATGGGGAATAAAATAGTAGAGTGTTGGGATGCAATAAACTATAGTAGGATATAGGAATTGATTCCCAGATTTAGCTGTAGAGAGACTTCGTGTTTCATAATAGCAATTTCCAGGAATAAAGTAAGGGACTTGAGGAAAATTAAAAATCATGGGATCATATTATTTAATATTTTAAATAATTTTTTTGAGATACCTATGGTTAATGCTTCACAAGAGGTGGTTAACCGGGCGGTATAGATAATGATTTGATTGGATTCTAATATGTAACTATATTAGAAAATCAATAAAAATGAACATATTTTTTATTCTAGTTGTTAGAAAAATATTATCATTGAAGAATATATACATACATGGGATAATATGGATGACCAGTTTGAAAATATAATCATGAATGATCTATATACAAATCCATATTCTCTCTAATGATGATTGTATATTGGTAATTTTTCTAATATAAATAAACAAATTTAAAATGACTTTTTGATATCTTATTTTATTAGTTTTCTGTTGTAATTTTTCTTATTTTTTCCTTAACTTTTCATTTAAATTTAATAAGTTATTTTTATATAAATTTATGATGTATAATTTGATATATTTTATTTTGTTTTTTATGAAAATATATTTTTTTACATTCTTTTAATGTCACCCTTTCCCTAACAGAAACTGAATTAGTTTTCTTGCTAATGATTTTTTATTAGTTAAATCTTAATAAAATGTTTCATTATAATTTTACTAATGTGGTTTTTATAAAAATTATATTTATAAACGATCAAAATTTACTAAAAGACCATAAAAAATTGGGTTTTATCATCCACCCCACATTTTATTTTGATAATCCTTTAGGATTTTATAATTTTCCATTGTTGATGATTATTTTTAAAAATGTGAATTGCATAAATGATTTTTAACCTATTATATTGAAAACATGACTATGTATTTTTGTTTATATTATATATAATTCTTTTTAATATATAATTTTAGAAATGAATATTCATTTATATTATTTTAAAAGTTATTCCTTTTTATTTTTACCTTAATATGGATTCTATTAAAAATAAATGTTTTCAATGTGTTTTCACTTATACAATTTGAAACCAATATATTTTTTATCAATTTCCTTTTATTATGAGCACTTTATAATATGTTTTTGAAAAGAAATTTTTTTCTTATCCTATAAATTATACAGAAAATAACATTTTTACTTCAATGTTTAATAAAAATTATAATTCTTTTTTATTTTTACTTATTTTTAGTGAATAAAGTTTATTTTTTCTTGAGATGATATTTTAATCGCCATTAATAGGATATTATGTTGCTATTTATTTTTGAAAATTAATATTATTAAATTCTATGAATTTTTAGTTTCATGTTATATATGGTTCTTGAATGTTTTAGGAAACCACTTTTTTCCAAGGGTTCATTATGAGATGATGAATATTTTATTTTAAATTAGTGGTTAAAATTTTGAACTAGGTGAAGTTTATATAAAACACCATATTTAAATATATCTGGTAAATAATTTTATTTTGTGATTTATAAATATTAGGGGAACATGTTAACATGTTTCCAGGATAACGATGGTTGAATGCGATGGATTTTAGTCTGCTTAAATTTTTCCATCTAAATAGTTTATCTAGTTACTAGGAAAATATTATGTGAGTGTGATGGTGTGAGTCTATAATCAATTTTTTTTGAACAAGGTATCAAGTCGCTATATTCATAGTGGGTGTGTTGGATTTCACTAATCTCTACTAAAAATATTTCATTTGAACATGTCAGAGAGTGGCTATGTTTACAAGGATATATAATCCAATGTTTATGATTATTCCACATTTTAATGTATTTATAATTTTAGGCCTTGTATTCATGATTATTAAATATTTATAAAGTAGTTCACACATTTTTATTTCACCCAACATTATCATTATAATTGATATTTGTTAAAATTTATTATTTATTTTATTGTTCCATAATGATCTTCTAATGAGAATATGTTTTCCATTATGTTTAATTATTATTATCAATGTTCATTTGAGATTTTATTTTATATGAAGTAATATTTATATTCTCCCTCAAATTTATTAACTAATCCCTTATTATATTTCTTTTCCATTCATCAGTGTTGGATCTTACCCCTTTATTCTGTTTCTAATCCTTGGGATATAAAGACTATTTTATCATGTCGGTTGTCTAAAAAGGTTCTAGAGGAGAATGATTATTTGGAAATTTTAAGTAAGTGTAGTTATTTATATATTTTATGTAGTTAATCACCAGAACAAAAAATATCTCGATCATTGAATTATGTGACTATTTTTTCATATTTAATGTTTAAATCTAGACAGTAATATAATATCTGAGTCTTGTTAATCATGCTTAGCTTCACAATTACAAAACACTGAATCCTAAACCATAACAGAAAAAATAGTAAACCCTGAACTCCATATCATGAAACCATAAAATCCAAAACCCTGACCCCAAATTGTACAAAGCTAAATCCCAAAAACTAATACACAAATCCCCAAATCCTATCCCCTTCTATGTAATCACTAAATTTTAAAACGTAATCTTTTACCATAACACCCTAAAACCCAAAACCATGAAATTCATAAACCTAAATCCCATACACTATTACTCAGATCCCCAAATCCTATACCCTTATACCTAATCTCTAAATCCAAAAATATAAACCATTTCCTCCATACCATATATACTATAACCAACTATACATACCCTAGATAGAAAACCATAATTAATAATCCCTATACAAGAAACAGTCACTATTAAAACCTAATCAATTGACCAAAAACCCTAAAAAATATTCCTAGAATCTAATCACCATAAATTAAAATCATAACACCATAAAAGGTAATTCCTAAAATCATTATTATAAACCCCAAAACATAAACCATAAACCTTAAAAAACCCCAAAATCCAAAAACCAAGAACCCTAAGACCTGCCAAATAAATATTACCCAAAACAAATATACCCCAACCCCAAATCCCTATTAATTTAAACAAAAGTCCCTAAATCCAAATAACCAAAATAGAAAAACCAGAAATACTAAACCCTAAATCATAAACCCAATTACCCTATTCACATATCCCCAAACCATTGACCCTAAATCATAAAACCTAAATGGTAACCACTAAAACCATTACCTATTACCTAATACCCTAAACCATAAACACAATGTCATAAACTCAATATATTACACCCAATTCTATAAACCATAAATCAAAATCCCAAAACACAAAAAAGAAAACACTAAAATAATATCCTATAACAAAAGTCCCTAAATCTAAAAAACTAAACAATAAACAATAAACCTTCGTATTTAACCGCTATAAATAAACCACATATAGTAAAAAAATTATAAAAATCATATCTCTCACCCATAAACCCTATACAGTAAACCCAAGAATCATTTACACTAGCAAATTAATCCTAAACTAGAAGTCTAAAATCACAGTAAAATGGTCCAAAAACGAAACAATCATAAACAATAATATCTTAAAACCAAGATGAATTATCTCAAAACCAAGAATATAAACCATAATCCTTATATATTAATATATAAACCATAAAACCTAAATAATTAATCCTAACACTAATAACTAAATCTATACCAACTACCCTAAACAGTATACCCTAAATCCCAACCCCTAACACATAATACCTATATCTTAAACATTAAACCTAAACCCAAAACAAAAAAATTATAAAACATAAAATCCTTAAACTATATACCAAAAACCCAAATCCATAATCCTAGAACCCCGAATCTTAAAAAAATAATCCTTGTCCACTATGATTATATAATATACCATAAACCCTAAACCATAATCCTAAAAAATTACTACTATAAATATAAACTCTAACAAGCTATTCCCTAAACACTAACCATCAAACTCAAAAAAATAAATCTTAAATCTATAAAAACCTAATTCTAAAATCAATAAATTCAATACCAAAAAACCAATAACCATAATCCTACACAATAAAAAAATAAAACCCCAAAAAATATATCATAAACCCAATACCCTAAACATATATCACTAAACATTAAAAAGAGATACTAAAAACATATAGAGTAAAATACAAATCTTTATACCACAAACCACAAACCATAAACACATCACTATAAATCATACATATTACTTATTAAATCCTAAACAACAATTCTAATTGATGAACACCATACACTAAAACTTAGACACAAAAAAAAATCATCAAACTCAAAAAACTAATACCCTTAAACTTAACACAAAAAACTAAAAACCCAACATTGTAAACCATATATGCTAAAATACCTAGTGTCCAAAAACCATATTACGCTAAATCCCAAATTTTTATGTAATAAACACTAAAACCTAAACCATAAAACCAAAATAGAAACCTGGGTAACTATAATTCATGAACCCTAAATGCCAAAATCTAAATACAAAAAAATCAACTAAATGAAAAACTAAAATGTAAACCTTAGACATAATGCTTAAAATTAATCCATAAAAAACTATTCCTTATAAAAAATCTCTAACCCCTAATCCCAAATAGTAAAATTTAAAATATGATCCATAAACACTAATGCATAAACCCAAAACCCAAAGCCCATTATCCTAAATCATAAAAGTGAAATAATAATCCCCAAAACCCAACATTGAAATAATAACCACAAACCAAAAAATAAATAAATCATAAACCATAAAATATAAGAATTAAATAGTAAATCATAAATCTATAAAATAATTAATCATAAACCATAAACCCTAAACCATAAATGATATAAATATAAACTGTAAACTATAAAACCTAAATCCTAAAACATGTATCCCCAAAAAACCTAAAAAATAACAATGTAACATAAATACACGAAAAATAAACACAAAGAACTAAAATATAAAACTTTTAGCATAAAAACTAACCCCTAAACCAAAAAACCATTGATTTTAAAACACACAAATCCACACCTGAAACCCATATCCCTAAAAAATGATCCCTAAACACTAAAAAATAAAATCAAACATGGATTAAAAAACCATAAACCTATAAAAAGAATCTATAAACATAAAATCCTAACTATATTTATTAATCCAAAAATCCAAAATCCTATACTCAAAATTTTGAAAGATATATTATAAACCATAAACACTAATATATATATCTTTTAGTATAAAATCCTAAAAACTAAAACCTAATCCCTAATCCCTAAAAATATTTAATAAAAAAATACATATCAGAAATAATTTTTCATAAAACCAAAATGATAAACACAAAACACAAAACCCTAAACCCTAAACCCTAAACCATAAACTATAAACCATGAACACTATAAAATAACCAAACACACAAAACCATATACCATAATCACTAAACCTCTTATCGTACTCCCTAATAGATGCATTCCAAAAAATAAAAAAAATCATAAACCATAAACACTAAATCATAGACCCCAAACCCTAAACCCCACACTAAAAATAGAAAAACAAAAACCCATAACTCCAATCCATAATAATTAAAAACTATAATACTCAAGACACATAAACCATGAAACTATATATATATATATATATATATAACAGATACCCAAAACCATATAACATTAATAAAATGAAACAATAAACTTTAAACCCTAAATCAGAAACCATATTCTAGTCCTTATTCCCTATATCCAAATATAACTATAACCTAACACATAAAATACTAAAAAATAAATAATAAAACTCAAATCCTATAACCTCACATTTAACCCTAATGTCTAAACCATAAACCGTAGAACCTTTATCTCAATCCCTAAACCATAAACTCTAATAAAATATCTAAAACATGAAACCATGAAACAGAAACCCTATACATTATGATTAAATCAATAAACATGATGGTTTTGTATTTTTGGGTTTTTGTTTTTTTATTATTAACATAAAATTTATTATGAAAAGTTAAAACCGGGTAATATTATTGATGGAGTGGCTCATGAATCAATAGAAAATTTTCCAAATATAATGAAAAAAATCATATAAATGAACTGATTTTCCTTAATAGTCATGTTGGGGATCTGGAAATTGTATATTATTTTAATGAGATGGATATGAAAGAAACATAGACTAATGAATTGGATACTCATGAAAAAATAAGATAAATCAAATGGATGTATAGTTGTGAAAACATATCATGCATTTTTATTTTCATGTGATTTATGGAAACCTAAGTGACATGTTTTTTATGGATGGAAAACATATATGATGGTTTTTCATAGACTATAAATTCATTGATAATTTTTCATGATGATGTGAAAAAATAAAGAGACATTTCACTTTAATTATTTCTTATAAGATAAATGTGTTTAATTTTCTCATGTAATTTTTTACACAACAATATGCAATTATCATAAATAAGACTCTCCATAAAGATGATTATTTCTCAAACATTAGTTTTGTGACAAATTTTCATGTCTAAAAAATGGAGTAATGTGAAATGTACATCAATATACTAGATTTACCTTGGTAATGATTATTTATTGATTTCAAAAAAATATGATCATAATGAAAAACTAAATTTTTGGTTAATCAATATTGGATGAGAACATCAAATGAATACCATTAAGGGAGAAGATTGTGCAATTAATTTTATAGAGTAATGAGTTCTCAAATAATTAGAGGTAAATATGTTCTAAAAATAGAATGTTATAAATCATAATGAAATGTGAGACTGATATGAAACTGTTAATCAAGAAGGCTCTTGGTGGATTCTATTACTTCATCACGACATCACTATATTTCTCCATAGACAAGCATAATATTGGCGAATATTTTAAAACTAAAAAAATTCAGATTTAATTTTTATATAACTGAATATTTATCATAAGGGAGATAAATTTTCACCACAGAAATTAAAGAATAATTTTTGTGGGAGAAGATTAATTGATTTAGAAAAACCCAGATTCATCCTCTACGCTCAAGGTATTTACCTTTATTCAGTACAAAAAATGTTTTTAGAGAAATTTTTTCTAGTCTATTGAACTATCTATTATTTTTCTGGAATTTTAATAGAAAAATCACTAAGGGATTCAGATCATTGATCAATATAACATAAATCATTAGAAGAATATGATAAAAAAAAATATTCCCAATAATAACACATGAATGTTTATGGAGATATTGATCATGGGATCTCGATCAGTAAGGAATTTGGAGCCCTAACCGAATTTCATCATAAAGAATGTTTTACAGAATATTATGGAATCAATTCCATTGGGAGATATTTAGTCAATATAATAAATATGGATGGGATTCCATGTAAATCCTTTCATTCCATTTGGTAACATTATAATAACATCCATGACGTTGACAAAAATCTATGGATGATAAATTTAATGTTTTATGGTCAAATTATGGGTTATTGGGGAAAAAATAAATTAATCCACTATGAAAATATCTCATTAGATAAACTTGATTATTCTGGATATACATGGTTTAAAGTCTTTTGAGAAGATGTAATGATATATATATAAATACTATGAATAATTCATTATTAATTGAAAATTAATTTCCATATTCTCGAGAATAATGATTCAAATTATATTATGGTAGATATTATTCACAATAACATTTTTAAATGATAAGGTGAATTATGATAATGGGTCTATATAATATGGTAAATCTAATTTGGTTTCAATTAGTGACATAAAAAAGATAACAATGGTGGATGATCAAAATGATAAATATGTTTATTAATTTATTTCATTACTCTTCTAAATTCCTGATATTGAAAAATAATAGAATATATAGGAACATCAAATTTCATGGTTTCAATTTTTAAATGTTTTTAACAATGGAAAAATGTTCCCAAATACTCCCTAATATGATAGAAATCAGGAAAAGGTCCAACGAGGAAATATTTTACAGTTGTATAATGTAGGAGGGGTACTATGAATAAAATTTTCATTAAGAAGAAACTTATTTCACAAGATGAAAACAATTTAGATGAAATAGTAGTTGAATAAATTGAGTATTAAAAATAAAAATAGAAGTTGTGTGCATGGATTTTGTAGATAATATATAAACAATAGAGATAATGAAAAAATAAGGAAATTAGACTGTGGATTATAACTTCACGAAGAGTTAGTGGTTCATGTAGATGAAATTGATTCTATGAGATCCAAGATAAATAAAGGAAATTGAGTGGTTTTTTATGTCAAAATATACAAGAAGAAGAATTAAAATGGAAGACTACGAGTTTAAGGAAGAAATTAAAATTCTAAAATCTGAAAATGTAGAAATCTCAATGGTGGTTATTGAGTATGACTGAAACATATATGAGGAGACATGAATCATTTATGATTTTACAAACATAGTAGACGTACAAATAAAACATATTAAAACATTTAATGGATAAATAATAATCATCTGTTGAAAATTAGATAAATGGGATAAAATATCAACTCTTATAGTGATATTATAAAATTATATTAAATGGCCTTTATTGAAAGAATTCAAGGGAAGGGATGCCTATGAAAACAATTGTCATTATTTTTATATAATAAAAATACAATTCATCGTGGTATAGATTGAATGGGTGTTTTTCACAAGCTGTAGAAAATAAGAACCAATTACAGCACAAAAGTACACATTCCAAAATAGAAAGATTGATTTGTGTGTCTCTTAAATTAAAAAAACACAAAAATATAATAAAAAATTCCACAACTATTTTTTCAAGGCTACTAAGGGTGAAGGGAATATAAGGTTCTAACATTACAAAAAGATATGACACTGTGAAAATATTTATTCCGTAGAAAGGAAGTATAATATGGTAAAAGTGAAACAATGTTTAGAATATAATGTTCCAACACTGATGATATTTTTATATTGTACTATTTTTATGGAGGTGGATATGGATATATAGTATGTTATTTATAAACAATCTTACAACATAATGTGTTAGTAGAATCTCAATCTGGAGATACATAATAACTCCATGAAGAATTATTTGTGATGAAATTGAAAGATTTATTTTAAAATAGTTAAGATAATTTTTTCTATTATATACCTTGAAATATCACATGTATCAATAAATACTATGTCCACATTCAATGGAATGGATATAAAAGATTATATTTGAGAGGGATTGAAAATAGATATATCCCTAATGATGTTGGTTCTAGATAGAGTGAATATCCTTGAAAGTGGATGAACTTATCATATGATATAAAATAATAATTTTTCTATATTAATTATTTTTTGAATGGAAGGTGTCTTATGATTATAAATTGATGTTGGAATAAATAACATTGGCTACATAAAATAATAATTGTGAAAAAAGTCAAGAGATACAAGGATATCGTGTCTGTTGAATATGTTAGTCAGACAATTCTACGTGTATGTCAATTGGGAAACCCATGATATGAAATTAATTTAACATTGAATTTTTTTCATCAATAGAGATGATGTTATGTTATTATGTGTGTGAAGTATATAAAGTGAAATATTTACCATATTATTAGAGATAAAGATATGTTTTTTCTATCCAAGGAATATGGAGAAATATTTTGTTATAAAATATTTTTTCACAATCATAAAAAGTTTATGGAATACTTGGGGATGAAAAATGGAGGTCGTGTATCAATATAAAATCACATGTTCATACACATTTTTGTGATTTTTTTCCAAAATAATATATTATTTATAATTTATAAGAGACAAAAAGCCAATGGTTAGTAATGTTTATTGATCTAGTATATGTTGATATGTGTGGTTCAACATCACACAAATATATTTATGGAGATAGTTATATTATTATATTAATTTATCATTATATTATGCTAGAAATTATCATAGATATTAGTGAAATGTCTATGGTGTTTAGAAACATTTTTAAGTTTAAAATAGTGGCTGAATAAATACATCATTGTTTTATATTTTAGACAGATAATTATAGGAAATTTAATATTTATTATGTGGAGGATTAATGTGAGATTCATAGGATAATCTAACTATTTTTATATGTTTCAACTCTACATGTATGATTTATGGTTTATATTTTGATGAATGTGTTTCAAGTGACTTATTTAGGGCTTGTGTGTGGTTTGATGGTTTTAAATTTTTCAGTCATTGATGGGGGATCTACCCCTATCTCCTCTCCTAATTTTAGAATGCCATCATGGAGTAGGAATCACTTGGGCTCTACCTTGTCCTATGTTCTACTCTTACAATATAATAATATTCCCCTAGATCTCATAATATCTATTCCTTCAATATATGTATATTAAATGGGTCCATACTGGTTTGGGGAATAATGATAATTTAGAAACACACGTTTACATACATAGACGGTGTTTATGGATACAAATACCTCTAAATCTATTAGATATTGTAGTGATACTATTATGTGTGACATTTTGATAGAATAATTATACTCAAAATTCACATAAAAAATTATTAAACATCTCAAATTTATCATAAATAGATCATCATGAATTTTTTTTTTGATTTGGTCATGTTTCACTTTAAAATATCAATTGGTATTGTGACTCCTTAGATCTATTTTCCATGGTGGTTTTTTCTGTTATGAATTATTTATCATTCAATATCTAACTCTTTTATTAGGAACATTTTATATCTGGTTAGTATAGTGAATCCAAATATTATGATAACAACCATTATCATCATTATCATTTGACAATATATTTTTATATTTGTAGGGAAAACCATTTTATAGTATTTGGACCAATCTACTCTGATTCCAATTTCATTTTCCCATCATGATTGTTATTTAAAGGAATATAGGGATCTATAGAAATGTTTATACATGGGGATTATGGAATGGTGGTGATTTTTCATTCCATGGTCATTGAGATATGTGTTAAAATGGATCTATCCAAACACTCCCTTAGCTAGTATTTATTTCATTCAAGAGAAAACACTTATATTCTTCATGTGTGGGCATATATTAATCATGTTAGATTGAAGCAAACTCAGTTTCATATTTTAAGAGAATTTTATGTTATACATAAATGATATGAATATTTACATGACCATGAAATAAGATATATTTTATCTATTTTAATTTCCCACCCTTCCCCCTTGAGGCCTTACTACAAGTGACTTTTAGTTTTATTCTACTATCCAAGTAAATCATCTATCCTCAGTTATTTAAGAATAATGATGATTATAATGAACCCCTAGGGTCCATCACCTCATGCATCGGGGATCATAATATTTTTTGAAATATTAAAATTAAAGTAAATTTTGGATCATGAATTCCATAAATTTTATATGTGAGACCTTATTCCATCAATATTTTTTCTAACATGTAAACTATAACTAAGTTTTACAAGGGAACTAGTTACCTGTTAGAGATATAAAAATCTTATTTCTTTTAAAGTATACATTTTACCATCTTTAATGACCTTAATTATGTTATAGATTTCATTCATTTGTAGGAAGAATAAAATTTCTGGGTAATGAACATGTCTTTGATAATTTTACAATCCCTTTAGGATTTCTATTCTCAATATATATTTCCTCGTCAGATATTCTCAATGTAGATGTGGTCACATTTATGTAGCATTTTTTTGGGGGACATTCCAAAGGGTAAAATGTTCTTATAAATTTCCTTCTAATCTCAAATTTTCATCATCCAATCTAATTTAACCAATATCATCATGTTAAAATCCATATTTTTTTGTAAATTTCAAATAAAAATTTATCAAATAATAGGAATTCCTAATTTTTTCCTATGTTGATATCAGTATAATAAAATTGGATTCATTAAGTGTATTAGATATTATATTTTAAAAGTTATTTTTATGCATATTATATATAAATTTATTATGAAGAATATCATATTGAATGTTGATATTGACAAATAGTATAAGTAAATTGAATGAAACATAATTTTAATGGTTTTAATGAGATGTGGTATTTATAATTGGATTTTTATTTTTTCATTTAAGTAATTATTATCCTTGTTTCTATATTTTCATCCTAGGAAGATATATAACATTCACATAAACTTCATGTTGGATTTAGTAAGGTGGAATTATATCCCTATTTTTCCTCATCCTTAATCAATAAAACCAAAGTAATAACATCAATAATGATTTTCCTAAGAAAGAGGTATAAAAATGTAATGGTAGGTTTAGCCTTATAACCACATCAAATCTATTTATTGTTGATGAAATGATATTTTTACCAACGGAAGGTCAATGTACATTATCTATTTGCTTTATATTCTCCAAAATAATATTAATGAAGTTGAAAAATATTCATAACCTCCATAAGAAATTATTTCATCTCAAGATGATGTTCATATAGATTATATAATCTCATTGAAATATATATCGGTTAATAAAAATGAATTTTATGATAAAATATCATGTGGTTCCATTATCTATAAGAAGAATTTTAATTTATCCCTTTAAATTATAAATGATAGGATCAATGAGATGATTTTCAATTGGAAAAGACGATTTCTAAAATATTAAGAGATGATCAATCATACCAAGTGAATATAATATTCAAATGAATAACATATTTAAGATAATATATATGCAACCAATTTTTCATTCTGTGAATTGGAAACTATTTTGACACATTTAGAGGGGATTGTAACAGGGAAGTGGAATTTCATATGTGTAGCCTGTTCACGATGGAAAAATAATATAAGGGATGTAATATTAATACCAATGATTAAGAGGTTTTGAGGCCAAATATAAATTCTATGTTATCATATGGTGTTTGGCTGGGAGAATTATTGTTTCTGATTTTAGTTTTTTATTAATATCAAATACATTGTGGGGAAATATAAGTAGCATGTTAGGCCATAACTCACATGGTGGTTGGTCCTCAACAATAGATATCAGATTACTGATGGCCTATAATGATGCAATGACGTGTGTGGGGATATTTCCTTCGGTGGTGATAATACACCGTGTACTCAAATTACATCTATGGTTACTAATGTTGTGATTTGTAATATAAGAGGTGAGGAAGAAATTCGATTCCTCTACACAGTACAAGATTAAGATAAACTTTTTAAAAAATATTATCTTTCAAACGAGTCAGATTTTAAAACCCTAAAATATTATATCATATAGATATTAATTCTTATAGGCATCTAGAATCTCAATCGCATTTGCAATGCCTCATACCTCTAGTATAAGAACCCATGATGTCCTTTTATTCCTTAAAAAATTATCTTTTTTGGTTTCCAACATCAGAAAATGAGCCATCCCCATATAAAATATTATCCAACACATTGGAATTAATAAAAAATTTCAAATATCCAATTTTTTAGGTGATTAATATGAAACTATTGAAAATATTTATTTTGAATTTTTTTTAGTTTTATTTATATGTAGTTTCATTTGATGTTTAATTAGAATCTATGGTATGTATTTTTATATTAATAAAAATTTTATTTCTTGGTTCAATAACAAAGAGAATAACAACCACATTTGGAATTTAAATTTCATGGAACTCATTTCAGGGTATTAAATTATATATGAGTATATTGATGAAGCCATACATTAAGTATTCAGGGATAAATATGGGTTTTTCATAAATTAGTCTATATTTTTAAGATTTTTACTTATTCTTCTAATTTCTAGTTCTTCTTTTGTCTCATTTCATCTCTAAAATTTTATTTAACTCATAAAAGGTGTAAAATGACTATTCTTAAAAAGGAAACTAGGTCTAGTGGAATTCAATGAGTACAACATTCAATAAAAATGACTATGTAAAATTTTATAATGGCTGTATCTATAAATGTGGCCACGATTGGGACGAATTTTATTCTATCTTATTATTTTTTAGGAAAAAATATGTAGAAGGATATTATCTTCATATATATGTTGAAATGGTATTAAAAATGTCATAATTTGTAGAAAATATAATATACGACCACCCAAATATGAAATAGATAATTACATTCTATTTAACATTACAAAGTGTCCCTCGCATGCTCACTAGTCTATTCCATACTATGTCATAACATGTTGGCAACTTATGGATAAGGGAATAATAGTTCTATATACCCACTATGAGGGAAAAATGATAAATTATTTATGAACTCAAATAGATTCCTTGATAATTCTTTAAAAATATTATATAACTCGGGTTCTCTTCCCTAGGAAAGTAAAATATGGTTCGTGTGGATTTCCATAAGATCCACTACCTTAAATCCCATAGGTCATTTTTTTAATTTATTAAAAATTTATTTTGGGATAGAACTCCAATACAAAATTTTTGGACTCCTCATGTAGTAATCATGTTTTAATGACCAAAATCTCATTACTATTTACAAATCTCAATAATAATCACAAATCTTATTCATGATCTTAAATCTCATATATATTATCAATAATATGTATTTATGTTTCAAGTTATATTATACATTATAATGGTTAAGCTCAATTCATATTATCCATATTACTGTTTATGTCTGAATACAATTATTTTCCTAAGTACAAGACACTATGAAGATTGACGCAGCAGGTCAGACACTGTGAGCAAGACACAGGAAACATGACCAATGAACCACCATGACCACCAGACAACATGAAACAGTAAGCCCGACACTATGATGCAAGACACTAAGAACAGACACATTTAGACAGCTATTCTGTTTGTCTAAGTACCAGACATAGTGAGCCAGACACAGTCATCCAGAAACTGTATGCCAGACACCATGAACCAGACACATCGTGAGTGAGACACCGTGAAGGACATACCATGAGCAAGACACCTTGAAGGACACACCGTGAGGGACACACCGCGAAGGACACACCATGAAGGATATACTGTGAGCGAGACACCGTGAAGGACATACCGTGAATGAGACACTGTTTTCATAACTACTGTGACACCGTTTCTTAATCTCTTTTGTCGCTATACTATTTAAATTTTTAATGGTAATATTTGATGACATTAATGCACTGAATAATTAATGTTTATTTGTAGACATAGTAAGAGGTACGAGGCCCAAAATACGTGGAACCTGTTGGATCAACCTCATGCATTCGATGATAAAGAGAAGTGTGCCAAAAAGCATCATACACGAGATACAATATAGCAAAGCAAAAAATATGAGTGCTCTGTACTGAACAAAAAGACAATCATGAGCACAACTGTGAAGAACACATTGAAGGATCTTAAAAGAACTCTCTTTCATGAAATCCAACAATACTGAAGAACACACGAAGTACATTGGAATCTAGAGAATATCTTCACTCGGGAAGAACACAAGCTAACCCACAACACACTATTTTTCAACAGAAAACCCATAGAAGGATTCAGAAGAATTTATGCTGAATCAAAGGAGTCCAGAGATGCACTTCTAATCAGAATAGAATTATAAACACTATTCTACTAACTCTAAGTGACTATTTTGTTAATTTTTTAGTAGTGTATGTACTATGTATATTTTACACACACACTGACTCTTATGCTGAACTGGAAGACTTCAAAGTCCTCGCACCAAACCTTTTTCTCCTGTTTATCCACAGAAATAGTGGAAGAGGTCCCTATGTGGCATGTTCATTATTTGTTATTCCATGACAACTATTGTAGAGGTCCCTGATTGGCCTGGACAGTCTATGAACTGTTGTTAACCCCAATCCAGGGTGTGGATCAGTGTTTATTTATATAAACTACTTGGTGGCAGGTGATCACCAAGTGGAGTGGATTAGGTCTCAGCTTGAAACTGAACCACTTGTTTTACATCTACTGTGTATTCTTAGATTAAGATTAAAATATACTATATATTTTATATTCCACTTCTAATTACATTGAAATAAAAAATTATTTTAAAGTTACTTTGATAGTTAATCTAGAAAGTGTTTGTAACTATTGTAAATCATTATATTAGTTTCAAAAGTTAATTTATTCTTCTAATTAAACTAAATGATACCTAATCAATCTTTTGAGAACCTAATTGAACCTTTACAGTTGTAAAAATTCACTAAAGTTTAACTTGTTTTACAAATTGGGGATTTTAATAGAAATAATTTTAACAGAAATTTTTAATTGGAACCTAATTCACCCCCTCTTGAGTATCAACTCTGACCAACATTTGGTATCCTAGGGATAGTTTTTTATTAAATGATTTCAAAACATTCTATTTTTCAACTTTGATTTTAGTTGAATCATTAATGATCTTAAATTTCTGTTAGTTCTAAATTTTATCTCTTTAAATATATTTTGTAAAATCTAGTTATGGATAATAGAGTAAAAGGTGATGTTACCCACATCCCACCTTTCTTTAATGGTACAAAATATGCCCAATGGAAATTTATGATGAAAATTCCCTTAGAGAGTATGGGATTATATATCTGGACTGCTATAGAGACTCAAAATAAGATTCCAGAAATTGATAGAACAACTTGGGATGAACCTACTAAAACAGCTTATAATAATAATTGTAAAGCTATGAATGCCCTATATTGTTCTCTAGTATATGAAGAGTTTAATAGAATATCTTCTTGCAAAACTGCTTATGAAATATAGGAAACTTTGGGTGTATCTCATAAAGGAACAACTAATGTTAAAGAAATGAGATTGAATAATTATACTATTAAATATGATAATTTTAAAATGAAGACTGATAAACCTATTTGTGATATGTATCTCAGGTTCGATGATATTTTGAACACTATGAGCTCCCTTGGAAAAGTTGTTCCAGCAAAGGAATAAATTATGAGAATATTGAAATGTCTGCTAGACCAACGGAGAGGCACATCTGTCTCAATAAGAGAATCATGTGACATTGGTGCTCTACCTATTAAAGAGCTAATTGGGAATCTTATGATGTATGACGAAGAACTAATGGTGAATAAGGAAGAATATTATGAAAATAAAATGAAGTTAGTTGAATTTAAGTCTATTGCCTCAAAGAGCAAGGACAAGGAAAAAATTCACATACCTACTGAAAGCTCAATAAGTAAAAGTTCAAATTCTGATAGTGATGTTGAGATTGCTCAAATAGCCAGAAGATTTAAGTAATTATATAGGAAGAATAAATTATTCAGAAAATCAAACTAAAAAGGTCAATATGATAATAGAGGTTATTGGAAAAATAATTAGAAGAAAGCTGGTAAGAGTGATGAAGTTATCTTCTACGAATGCAAGAGAAAAGGTCACATTAAAATTGACTGTCCAAAATTGAAGTTCATGAAGAAACATGACTATAAGGAAAGAATGTAAAAGAAAGCAATGAAACAAACTTGGTGTGCTTCAGAAGACACTTCAAGTGATTCTGATTTTTCTAAGGATTAATATTCTCATAAAGCTAACATGTGTTTTATGACAAACACATCTTAGGTAACAGTAGACCCTCCTGCTTTAAATTCATACTATTCTGGAGTTGATTCTGATTCTGATTCTGAATCTGAAAACATTTCTAATGAAGAATAATTTGTATATTTTAATATGCTATACGAGACCTATAATAAACTTAAAGAAATGTACAAAGCCTTAAAGAAACCGTATGTTTTATCTAGCACTGTTAAATCTTCCCTTGAGATTGAAAAGGAAAAGAATTCTCAATTGTTAAAAGAAAATATTGAACTGAAAATGTCTAATGAGAAACTATGAATGGACATAGAAAAGTTAACATGTGGAATGAACAATCTAACTCAAATTCTAGGTAGAAATGTTGCACAAAATTATACTACTGGTTTAGGATGCCAAACTAGACAGAGACATTTTACCAAAAATAAATTTGTTCTTAAATCTGGACAAAATTCTGTTAGTTCTAGATATGGAAATTCATATGCCTCAGCTAGTTATTAATATTTATATAGATCCAACAAAGTTTATTTTTAAAAATCAATTGATTGTGTAAATTATATGATACCCATAAAACAAATTTGGGTACCTAATGCTTTACATGCTAACCTGTGTGGACCCATGAATATTTGGGTACCCAAATCATTTTCCATCTAAATCTATTTTGTAGGAGACCTTCTTAAAGGGTTCTTATAGGAAAACATGGTACTTGGATAGTGGATTTTCAAGGCACATATCTGGAGATTACTCATTCCTTAAAATCTTAATAATGTTTGATGGAGGCTATGTCACCTTTGGTGATAATTCTAAAAGAAATATCATCAGCCTAGGCCAAATTGGTAACACTATCTCAGTTTTAATTTCTAAACTTTTATTTCATGACAGATTCAAATACAACTTGTTAAGTATTTTTCAGTTATGTGATGATGGATTTAATGATAAGTTTGAAAATGATTATTGTAATGTTTTTTATTATAAAAATGTTTTATTATTTTCTGCATTATGAAATGAAAATGTATATGCTGTTGATTTAAATTATTTAGCTAAGAAAAACATTACTTGTTTAAATGATTTTCATAAAGATTCCTAGCTTTGGCACATAAGGTTAGGACACTAAAATATACATTCACATAGAAAACTGACTAGGAAAAACATAGTTAGTGACCTACCCAAACTTGAGTTTCCAAATGACAATGTTTTGAATCCCTGCCAAAAGGGAAAGCAACATAATGTTTCTTTTAAATCAAAGAAAAAGTTTCAACATGTCAACCTCTTGAGTTGGTTCACATGGACTTGTTTGGACCATCTAGAGTTTTTAGTTTAAATGGGAAGCACTATGTCTATGTATTAGGAGATGACTTTTCTAGATATACTTGGATATACTTCATATCTCACAAATGTGAAGCCTGTTCTTACTTTATTAAATACTCCAAGTCTATAGAGAACCTTAGTGGACTTAAGATTAAGACTCTGAGTAGTGATCATGGCCGTGAGTTTGAAAATAATGAATTTGAGTCTTATTGCTCACACAATCGCTATAGTCATAACTTTTCTGCCCCTAGAACACCTCAACAGAATGGTATAGTAGAAAGAAAAAATAGAACCCTTCCGTAAATTGCAAGAACAATGCTTAATGAGAATGACCTGCCTATTTACTTTTGGTCTGAAGCTGTGAACATAGCTTGTTATATCATAAATAGAGTCTTGATTAGACCTATTCTTAAGAATACCCCTTATGAGTTGTATAACAATAGGAAACCTAATTCTATTTACTTTAGACTGTTTTTTTTAATTCTTTATTCTTAATACCAAGGACAATCTTGACACTTTATCCACTAAAAGTGATGAAGGAACCCTTTTGGGATATTCTATAACTAGAAAATCCTATAGAGTGTTTAATAAAATAACCAAGTGTGTGGAAGAATCTATTCACATAAAATTTTATGAAACTGATCCACATGAACCTAAACATTATCTTGAAAATGTTGAAGAAGATTTATCTATTCAGAACCTTAATGATAAAATCAATGAACCTATTTTGAAGACAACCAGTTATAGAAATTTACCAGAATCTGATTCTGTTGAACCTGAACCTAGATAAGAACTTGAAATTTCTATTCCTACATTTTCTAGATAAACTAAGATCCTAAAGAATCATCCTTTAGATGTTTTTGTTGGTAATATTGATAGAGGGACACATACAAGAGATTATCTTAGAAATTAGGTTGAACAAAAAACCTTCTTGTTACATCTTGAACCTAAAAATATTGATGATGCAATCAATGATGAATTTTGGGTAATGGATATGCAAGAAGAACATAATCAATTTGAAAGAAAAAAAGTTTAGAAACTTGTTGAAAGGCCTAAGGACACATTCATCATAGGCACTAAATGGGTGTTTAGAAATAAGGTAGATGAAGCTGGAAATATAGTTAGAAAAAAGGCAAGATTAGTTTCACAAGGCTATAGTCACGAAGAAGGAATTGACTATGAGGAGACATTTTCTCCGGTAGCAAAACATTAAGCCATTATAATTCTACTTGCTTATACTGCACATCTGAATTTTAAACTATATCAAATGGATGTTAAAAGTTCATTCTTAAATGGGAATATAGCTGAGGATTTTTTTGTTGATCAACCCCATAGATTTATAAACCCTCATTTTCAAAATCATATCTTCAAACTATCAAAAGATATATATGGTTTAAAGCATGCTCCAAGAGCTTGGTATAATAGATTAAGTGCTTTTCTTATTTCTAAAGGTTTTACAAAAATAATTGATGATCCTAACCTCTATAAAACGAATTTCCAATGATTTTTTAGTTGTTCAAATCTATGTACATGATATTATTTTTGGATCTTAAAAAACATCATTATGTACTGATTTTTCTAAAATGATGCAAAACAAATTTGAAATGAGTTTAATGGGTGAACTGAAATTCTTTCTTGGATTTCAAATCTTTCAAAATAATGATGGAATTGTTTTGACTCAATGTAAATATTCTAGAGATGTTTTAAATTTTTTTTGATTGGATAGCACTAAAAGTAGTGACACTCCCATGAGTAACACTTGTAAGTTGGATCTTGTTGATGATAGAAAATCTAATGATCAAACCACTTACAGAGGAATGATTGGATGTCTACTCTACTTAACTACTATCCATCCTGATATTATGTTTAGTGTGTGTATGTGTCCTAGTTTTAAAGAAAACCCTAAAGAATCACATTTAAATATTGTAAAGAGAATTTTCAAATACCTCAAGAATTAACCCAATCTAGGACTATTCTATCCAAAAGGATAATCATTTGAACTAGCTAGTTATTCTGATGCTGACTTTACTGGCTGTATGTTAGATAGAAAAAGCACCTCTGAAACATGTCTCCTTTTAGGCAAGTCACTAGTATCTTGCTACAGCAAGAAACAAAATTCTGTTGAATTATCTACTATAAAAGAAGAATACATAGCTGCTGGAAGTTGTTGTGAAAAAATATTGTTGATAAAACACACATTACAAGACTACAGATATCAATTCACACATGTACCAATATATTGTGACAACACAAGTGCTATTAACATTTCAAATAAATCATGTTTCACATTCTAGGACAAAACATATTGTTGCAAGACATAAAATTTCGAGGGATCATTATCAATAAGGTGATATCACTTAGTAAATCATTGGTACTGAATATCAACTTGCTGATATATTCAATAAACCATAAAATTATGAGATATTAGATTATATCATAAAAGATCATGGCATGATCAATCACAAATAGATATGTTACCGATCTTATTGTTTAATACTTTGCTACTTTTTTACTTTACTGTTTCATGTTCACAGTTTCTCGGTTACTGTCTCATGCTTACGGTATCAAATTTAACAATTTGTGTTCACAGTCTATTGTTCACTGTCTCACTGTGACGATCACTCACTATCTCACCATGACTGAACAATTTACTCAATATCTCACCATGATGACAATTTACTGTCTCACCGTAACGAACATCCACCATCGCACCATAACAAATATTCACGGTCTCATTGTGAACCTTATTTATGCTTTCATTCTAACTTGTATCATGGTAATTTTTTTGTCACCGGTGTTTCCTTTCCGGAATTTTTGTTTTAATGATGTTTGACATTCCCAAATGATAAAACACAAGGGTTTCACTCGATTAATCCCCCGAACTCTCTTCTACTCACTGTTTCCAAACCCTCTCAACCTTGTTATCCTTCTCTCCTACTCTCTCACCCGAACCTTTAGTGGATACCAAGGATGAAACATCGATTTTCATCCTCATCTATGAAGCACCACTCAACGAAATAGAAGAGAACACCAAAGCTTTCACCTGAAGGGCCCCTAAATCCAAATCTGGTAAACTGTACTATTTTTCCTTAAAAGGATGTTTTCCCTAAGTGGATGTTTTCTAGAAAATTGTTTGTTTTAAATTTTATGAGAGAACAAGGATGGTTCGAATGGTTTTCTAGAAATGGTAGACCAATTTAATCGATGTTGGTATCTCCGTTTTATCAGTATGCTCAATTTTCCATTGATTATGGTGAATGATTTAATGTAAGAAACCGGGTCAATGGACAAAGATGCTTCTTCTCATCGACGTTATGGGCTGAATGCCTTAAGATTCCTAACGAAGGAATTTGTGATGATTACCAGAGAGACCCTCCTCCAAAAACTGATATCTTTGACCTGGAAAATTCTTTGGAAACTCTAACTGTAAATCGCACCAAGAGAAGGGTCATAGCTGCTGAACTGGATGGGGAGGCAAGGCTGGTGTTCAAATTTGATCAAATTTTGATTATCCCGAGGAAGGGTGACTTTGTTGTCTTGATGTATCAGGATTTTTTTATGATTTACTTGATGAAAAATGGACAAAAAATAAATCTGTGAAAATATATCATTCACCATATGTGTGAATTGATTAAGGTCTCATCCAAGTCTACATCCCAATTATTCTCATGGATGATCTCAATCTTTCTTGTTTCCAAAGGATTAGTTGGACCAAATGAAGAAGTTCTTATGGATTTTGAATTCTTCCTATCTAAACCTACCATCATGAGGGTTAAATTTAATTGTAACCCCTGGAAAAAGGAGTGGGTTGATGATAATGAAAAGATTTATGAAATGTATAATCCTGTGGATTATCCAACAAGGCCAAAAAAAATTAATGATCCTGGTTTGGAACCAGATGAATTGGCTGAGTATTTTGAAGATGATGAAGAAGAAGAGGCGGCTGAAGTACCACTCAGAGAAGAGGCTGAAGTACCTAAGAAGGAAGTAGCTCCTATTGAGAAAGAAAGGACTATTGTCCCTGCTATTAATTCTACTGATGTACCGCATAGAGAGGATGTTTTTGAAAAATAAAGGACTATTAATCATGCTCTTGGTGAAGAAACTCTGACCCCTAGTTATTTTGTTGATCAGGAAACCCAACCTCAGGTTGCAACAGATATGGTTGTCCCTGAATTAGATAAGTTGGTGATGGAGGAAACAAATCAAGAGAACCTCCCTGTTATTAAAGAAGCTAATCTAGAAGAAATCTCTGTTATGGAAGATGAAAATCAAGAAAAACTCCATGAAGAGGAATCTGTTCCTGAGTTTATACCCTCTATTAAAGAGAGGATGGAAATTGCTTTTCAGTTGGCATGGAAAGAAATGGATGAGGAAATTAGAGCTGATCCTGTAGATCTAGACCAAGTTGTTGAGACTCTAGTTCTTGAAAAGGATGCACTTGTTGAGTGGGAGTAACCTCAAAATATTATGATTACAAAAACTATTAAAGCTGAATCTGTTGAAGCATATCAACCAAATGAGTCTTTTTCTGTGTACACTCGGTATGAATTCCCTAGATTCTATGATGTGACTGAATCTCAGCAAGTGATTGCAGCTGGAATTGATCTCTTTTATTTGTTTCAATTGAAGTCAGTCAATAACCATGAAGTCAACCTAAAACTGAACCTGAAACTGAATAAGAACCTCAACGAGACCCTGAACCTGCCCATATACCACTTCCTACTCCTGCACCACTACCTAATCAGAAATCTTCTTTCAGAAAGGATGATCTGAAAGGTTTTTGAGATTCTATCTTAGTTGGAGGTGAGAAAATTATGTCCTCTCAACCTTGTCTTTTCACACAACTATTTCAGGAAGATGCATCACGGATTTTGGAAAACATTATTCTGCACATTCAACCCGGGTTGATCCATGAAATTCAAGAAGTAAGGGTTGAAAACAAGATTCTTAGTACTGATGTTTCAACTTTGAAAGGTATTGTTGAAAACCTCCAAAAATAACTGCATTCTGGATCATAGCCTTCACATGTTACTGCTTATACTGAACCTTCTGTTTCAAAAATTTCTCGAGGCATTGTGTCCCAGATACATCCCTACCTGTTATTGTTTGATGAAAAGATTGGAGAAAGGCACACAATGATGTTGCAATGCATGAGAGAACTTGTAGATAACCTGAATAAGCTTACAGATGAATACACAGGATGTATTCAAAAGGTCCTGAAACTACGCAAGTGTCTAACTGTAGCTGTCAATGTTTCTAATCCCTCTTGTCAAACCTCTACATCTTCTTTGGATAGTTCCCTGCTTAGATCTATAATCAAGGAAGAGTTTCAGAATTCCCTAAGTGGTTTTAATATGGCTTCTTTATCTGAAGTTGTTAAGAACAGTGATCGAAAACATGACTTGGTTCAAATTCATTCCAAGATTGCCAATGATGCTCAGCAGGAGATCACTAAGAAAATATATTTCTATCTCATCCGGGTTTTTTCCAAATATAAAATGACCAATAACTTTATGTATCTTTTTGAGAATATATAAATACCTCCTCTGACTCAGGGCTTCAAAGCACAAGTTCAGAAGCTCACTGAGTTTACAAGATTATTAGACAAGTTCATGGAAAATAAAGATGAGTTTGAAAAGGCAATGCAGTATGGTGAAGAAATTATTATAGACTTCATCAATCTTTTAAAGCGTTATCTTCATGACTAGAGTACAACAATAATTGCTCCAGCTACTTCCCCTCTCAGACCTAGATTGCCTGATTTAGCCTCAACTTCCATGTCAGTTAGCGAAGCTCTTAATCAGATCAGGCTAGTGATTCTTCATTAGCCACAGACTAGATCTTCTATAGCTCCAACCTTGGCTCCCTCAATCTTCAAAGGTCTACCTTTACCTACTTTTTCTACCACCTCTCTGCCTTCTTCCACATCAGAAAATGCCCCTATGGCTTCCTCCTCTACTGCGGATAAAGGCAAAGAGAATGCCCTTCCATGAAGCTGACCAGTGCCTAACTATTTTAATGGGGATGTATTTGATTATTATATTTTTACTATATGTTGTCTTCTGACCATTTTTACTGTATGTTTCCCTCTATTCATTGTAATTTTTGATAATCCCAAAAGGGGGAGAAAAATTTCTGTGTTATTATATAATATGTTATTCTCTTTGTTATCTTCTCTATTGTTGCATCTCATTTATACTTTACCGATACATGATTTTTCATCATCAAAAAGGGGAATATTGTTGGACTCCTCATGTATTAATCATGTTTTAATGATCACAAATCTAAATTCTATTTACAAATCTCAATAATAATCACAAATCTTATTCAGGATCATAAATCTCATATATCTTATCAATCATATGTAATTATGTTTGATGTTATCTTATACTTTATAATGGTTAAGCTCAATTAATTTTATGCATATTACTATTTATGTTTGAATACAGTTATTTTCCTAAGTACACGACACCGTGAAGTTGACACAGTAAGTTAGACACTGTGAGCAAGACACATGCACCGTGACCAATGAGACATTATTACCACCATACATTGTGACACAGTATGCATGAAACCGTGAAACATGAAACTAAGAAAAGACCTAGTTATCCAGACATTGTATTTTTCTATGTACCAGACACATTGAGCCAGACACAGTCATCCAGAAACCGTAAGCCAGACACCGTGACGCAGACACACCGTGAGAGAGACACCCTGAAGGACATACCGTGAGCGAGACACCATGAAGGGGCGCACCGTGAAGGATACACCATGAAGAACATACCATGAGAGAGAAACCGTGAATGGCATACCGTGAAGGACATACCATGAAGGATAAACCATTTTCATAACTACGGTAACACCATTTCTTAAACTCTTTTGTTGTTTTACTATTGAACTATATAACGGTCATGTTTGAAGACTTTAATGCACTAACATAATTAATGTTTATTTGTAGACATAGTATGAGGTACAAGGCCCAAAATTCATTGAACCTGTCAGCTCAACCTCATGAATTAGAGGAAAAAGTGAAGTGGGGCAAAGAAAAACATACACAAGAGACAATACATGAAAGAAAAATATACGAGTGCTCTGTACTGAACAAAAAGACAATCCTGAGCACAACAGTAAAGAATACATTGAAAGATCTTAAAAGAACTCTCAATAATGAAATACAACACTAATTAAGAACACATGAAGTACATTGGAATCAAGATAATATCTTCACTCGGGAAGGACAAAATCTGACCCATGATACTCTATCTTTCAGCAGAAAAACCAGAGAGGGAATCAGAAGCATTTCTGTTGAATCAAAGGAGTTTGGAGCTGCACTGCTAATCACTAGAGCATTATAAAAAATTTCTACTTACTCTAAGTTACTATATTGTCTATTTTTGTGTAGTGTGTGTACTATATATATTTTACACACACACTGACTCCTACGCTGAAATGGAGGACTTCAAAGTTCTCACACCAAACCTTTTACTCTTTTTTACCCATGAAAACTATGGAAGAGGTCCCTACGTGGCCTGATCATTGTTTGTCTTCCCAATAAAACTGTTGTAGTGGTCCCTACGTGGTCTGGAAAGTCTATAAACTGTTTTTAACCCCAATCTAGGGTGTGGATTAGATTTTATTTATATAAACGGCTTGGTGGCAGGTGATCATCAAGTGGAGTGGATTATGAGTCAGATTGAGATAGAACCACATCTTTTACATCTGTTCTACATTCTTAGATTATGTTTAAAATATACTATATATTTTATATTCCAATTTAATTACTTTGAAATACAAAACTATTTTAAAGATACTATAATAATTAATCTAGCAAGTATTTATAACTATTTTAAATCATTAGATTAGTTTCAAAAGCTAATTTAATATTCTGATTAAATTAACTGAGACATAATCAATCTTTTGAGAACCTAATTGAACATTTATAGTTTTATTAATTCACTAAAGTTTAACTTGATTTACAAATTGGGGATTTGAAGAGAAATATTTTTAATTGATATTTTAAATTGGAACTCAATTAAACCCCCACTTGAGTATCCGCTCCGACAAACAAAAATACTATAGTTTAGTGAAAAAACAATATCACAAGGAACCCTGAAAATTGGTGCTTACTAAAAAAACAAAAAAGTTAATTGATGGAATTAATAAGTAATTATATCATTATAAATAAAAAATATAGTTCTATTTTTTAAATTAGAATATAATTTTTTTACATGATCTACCATTCAAAAAGAGTAGAAAATTGAAATAAATTTTAATATTTAGAAGTATATGATTTATTTATAATAAAGAGATATATGAACATATTATGTATCATGGGGATGGATTAATTTTTATTAGATAATCAAGAAAGGGATTGGAATACATGTTAATTAATCTCGATCATAAAAATATTATATAGAGAAATAATTATAATATAGTAGAAAATAAACATGATCGTTAGTAAAACATTAACCAAATGATGGAATAATTTGACCACGAATTAAGAAAAATATACAGAATTGAATGTGATACTATTGAGTATAATTGTGATAGTGATGATGAGACCAATAATTTTGTAATAGTAGAAACATAAAGAGATAATATGTAGAGTTATAATGAATTAGAAAAATATCTTCAATCTCTAGGAAACACTTTTCAAAAAAAATAACAACACTACAACCAACGTCACTATTATAATTTCTATATCCAATGTGTTTTGATTAATATTCTATATAAGAAAATTAATATGAAGAGATTCATTATGATCTTGAATAAATTAAAAATAATTATACTTGTAAAAATCTCCAAAAATTTCTTATACCCACACTCCATGATCTTGGGCTAAAATAATATATTACAATATTTATATTATTTTTAGTGATATTTCATAAGCCTGTATTTTTTTCTATAATTCAATTTATGTCTCAAAAATACACACACCCAAAAATTAATGATTCTTGTATTTTTGATATTAGATACAATATGTTGTGCACTAATTTTCCATCATATCCAAAAAATATAATCACATTTTATACATATATATAATTTATAATTAATATTATCCATCATTAACTGAGTAATGGAAACCTAAAAAAATATTATGACTATTTATCAATTTGGAATAAACATATAAATGATTCTTAATGGTTCAGATCATTAACATGTAATAGATAATTATAATGAGGTAAATACATGATAAAAATAATCCCATAATCAAAAGGTATATCTATAAGAAATGAAAAATAACATATAACCTTTAAGGATATTATATATTATATTGTGTAATAATGAAGATACCTAAGGATATATTCATTGACCATAGAAAAAATCAAAATAATCTAAAACAATAAAAAAATACACAATGATCATAACAATTAGAAAACATAATATTCTATAAAAATATAAATGTAAATTTTTTCACATATAATTTCTAATAATAATAACAATTTAAATTAAGATAGTTAATAACATAATAATTATATAAATGCATTTATATTTGAAAATAAAAACTACATCAATGTATGTAGTTGTGAACATAAAAACAATTTCAACTTATAAAACTGTGAACATTAAAACAAATTCAACATAAGAATTTATGAATATAAAATAATTCCATATATGTATAGCTTTCAACATAACAAAAATGTCTATATAAACTATTCAAAACAAAAAAAAATTACACAGGTAAATTTGTGATCATACAAACAATGTATATTATATAGTATTTTATATAACAATAATGAACATGTTTATATTTGATGCATAAAAAAATTTCTATGAATACATTATTATCTCATGGTATACAAAACACTATTTATTGTCATGGAAGGATATATTTTACCCATAGGTCACATGAAAATAAACCATACAAATACATTCCATATGAAATTATAAACATTCATAAATCACTGATAGAATTATGAACCCTTTAGAAAGAAACATGTTAAATAAAAAATTATTGAAAAATACCAATATACATATTGATAATTAATTTGGACTATTATAATTCTATAATATCCCAATATAATTAGGAGTCAAGCATTAAAAGTTGTTGAAATAATAGAGAATTTGTTTTAAGAAAAATAGTTTAAAAAAATTAAAGGTGGAAGAATAAAGACTAGTTGTGAAAAATAATAAAATATTGGAATGTAATAATCCTAAATAAAAGTAATTTGGACTGTGGGAATATACAAAAAAATAAAGAGTACATAAAAAGAAGATTATTTTCACATCATTGTAGAAAGATTCATGTTAATATAAAAAGAATACATAAGCTTCCTTTGAGTATCATTTTTAAGAATCTTAAAATTAATGATATTAAAAGAATATTTAGAGAGATAAAAATGAATAATATAGTAAATAAAATTACTTAATGGAAATGAATTTAAAATATGAATTTTATGAAAAAATATTTTCCAGTTTGTGAATGTATGTTTTTATCCTTTTAAAATGATTTAGATAAAAGTCAATATCATGAAAAATAATAATAAAACATACCATTAAAAAAAGTTGAGTAGATTTATCATGAAAATAGGGGATGATGAAAATTTAGATTTAAATATATGAAATAAAAAAATTATAGGAAGATTATGTACATGGAAGAGAACAAGGTAATAAATAGGGTGATGATTACTCTTTAAAACATTATATTTTAAAATGAAGGAAATAAATTAATGATGTTTTTTAAATGAAAATAAAAATTAGATAGAATAAAATATGAAAAAGTTCATTATAAGGATAGTGGGAAAATATATCAACAATATAAGAACATGGTTAGATATTAGATTATATGGCTTAAAAATAGAAATAAATTCCCCAAATTCCCATATAAATTTTGTAACTTATCAATTAGAAGACAATGAAGGATAATAATTAAAATAAAAATATAAATCCATTAAATTTATAGATAAATATGAAACATTACATCATATGGTAGTATATAAACCACCCAAAAGAAATCATGTGGTGAATATGTTATATTACCCAATAATGAAAAATTTAGATGATAAACACTAACATTTTAATCCATGTAATTTTGAAACAATATTACCTCATGTATAAAATACCATGTATAATTTATGATAAATTATAGAAAAATATTTATGTTTATTAATCATTATATTATTATTTGTTATTAATTTATCAAAATTTTAAAAATTATTTTCAATTATTATTTATGATTATTTATTTGTAACATATTCAGTACCTTCATGGTCTTCAGGATAATAGTTTTAGTAATCATTCCACGTTCCTTAGTTCATTATATCTACCATTTTGAATTTACTAGAATATAAGTTTTATAATGGGTTATTAATTTAAAATACACTACACAATTGTTTTTGTTATGAATCTCAATGATAAATTTGGTAATACCATTGTTTCTATTCTTTTTTTGAAAAATAAAAGATGTTTTATAAATAATGAGTTAAATTATATTATAAAAATTCTCAAATTAAAAAAACCTCATTTGTGTTTCATTATTTCATAATATTACATGAATGTATAAACTATTTTTCATAAATATTATAAATATTATAACATCGACCATATGGGTGGTAAAACTGATGAAAATGAGAACAAATCAAATTAAATAAATGGGTGATAATGAATTTTTATTTTCAGATTATATTATTTTCATAGAAGAATAATTATATTAATAGAAGATAAATGGAGTGGAAAATGACTTTTATAAAGAGTAATGGTGAAAAATTAAATGAAACTAGGTAATGTGAATGCATTACATAACTTGATGAAATAGGTAATTCTTAGGTTGAATTCCCTAGTAATGAAGGGATTAAGCTTTCTATTTATGACCAGAGGGTTCGAAAAATTATGGAGGACTTTTGGAGTGGAATTATGAGTTTGGATTAAATATTTATTTTATTGTGAATACTCTTAAGGATGCGTTATATGATATATCCTTTTATATTTGAAAATGGGACACTTTTCCATAGAAAAATAAATTAGGTGAAGGGTAAAGATATAATCAAATGGTATTTGGTGATATTGATGAAATATTGTAGTTGAAATTATAGGATTTAATACCACACCAAAATAACTTCATATAAAGAGTATATATTTTTTGATATTTCAATAAATTTTATCCATGAGAAATTTAAAATTTTAACCCTTCTTATCCTATATAATTATTTATCTTTATAATTATTTTTACAAAAAAAATTAGATTATACCTATCATGAAATTTTACTATCCTTAATATCATCCAGTAACAATTCACTCAAAGTAGTGGCAAAAATTGCTCACCACATATACTTAGTTTTTCCTACTCATATGTCAGAGAGTATTGGATAACTGTAAGGGTCAAATATGGAATGTTGGTAAAATATTACCAATCATGTAGTGTAATGAAACATTATAACAAATATATGTTAAATATTATTCTTATCTAGAAAAATTCATACCTTGTGGGTAAAAAATACCAAAATTTTTTAATATCCAAAAAACCAATAAAGTAAACTTGCAATGTCAAAATAGTGTCCAGTGTCAAATTAAACATCAAATCAATACACAATGAAAATACCTAAAATGTTTAATAACATCATATATGTTCCCAAAATCAATGATACATCCCATTTCCAAAATAAATCATCAATCACATGACCATTTCCCTTATCTAGACGCTAAATCATGAAAAAATTTTGCATACCAGCAGTGGCTGGAGTAGGAGGTGAATATAACCCAATAGGCCACCACCAATTATTTATATTGTAATTCCCACTATAATTTTTTTCATATTTATAATGAATAATATAAAAGGAAACTACTGGAAATAATTATTTTAAAATAAATAGTATTCAATTTCTTCCATGGGCTCTCAAGTTCCACCATGAAACTCCATAAACCAAACCTACCACTTCACTTGCTAGTAGATTGAACAATATTCCTTATGGGTCACATATTTTTATTATGAGGCATATATCCATATAATAAAACATGTAAATAGAGAACCTTATTTTACAATACCAATCAATAGTCTAGTGCAGTATGTAAAGTATCCTAATTAATGGATCATGGATTTCCATGTCCAATATCATAAACTCTAGGTGTGAAACATTTTGAACATATTTAACCATCAATAAGGAACCAATTACCATGTTCTAATATACATAAAAATTTAAAACAAAATAATAGTAAGCATAATCATTTAATATAATTTTTTATTCACAATGGTCAGTATTTCCAAACATATTTATCATTATTTCACATTTACACAATTCATAATTTATTCATATGAAACAACTATCAATGTTTATTAATATTTTTTAACAACTTATAGAGGCCCCTTATTATCAATATACCCTTTCATCCACCTGTAGTAATATAAATCATTCAATTCTAAATCAAGGAAACCCCTCTGTTTTTCTATTCTACCAATCATATTAATAGACTTAAAATAAAAACCCATATTTTACATATTTTGTAACAAAAGAGGACTATTACTGTGGATTGGTACACACCATGGGTGGCCATAGGTCCTATATTATAGTTATTAATGGACGTATTTGGATCTATGAAGGGTATGAAACATAAATTAGACACCCAATTGATTTTTCTTAATTAAAAAATTGATTGATCATAAAAATTTAATTATTTGAAATAAAGAATACAAATTATGAATGGTTAAACTCTGGTAAATTGTACACATTCTCTATATATTATGTTTTTATACAAATAATTATGAAACCCCAGGACATGATTAAATAAAAAAGGACATAACCATAAATGTATATAACTACCTATAAATATGTATTATTAATCATATAAAATGGGACAAACCAAGATATGAATTATCTATAAGAAAATAAGGAACTGAAATTTGTAGACCTACCTAGGGTGTCGAATCGCAAGAAATAGACCTTAAAATTTCATAGATTCAAATGATATAAACCCTCTTATGAAAACGTGGGATTTGTTCTCACCCTATTCCCAATGGATTTAAATATGGGAATATTATATGACATATATATAATCATGGGATTAGAAATTGTAAAACATCAATATTTAACGAGGTTCATGGTTTGGACCCATGGATTCCCAAACCTTCATCCAACCATTCATCCTATTATTTCCAAGTCAAGCATGGTCGATATTTTTTCAGAAGACCTGGAAATTGTTAACTAATCATGAATATGAAGTAGAAATGAAATTGTACATAACTCAAATAGTTTTCCTCATACCACACATTGTTTTCCCAACTATAATTCCCCATAACAAATGTTTACAAGCTCTGGGGAACATTTGAAAAAAGTAATTCACCATTCATAAAAGGATTTGTTTTCAAAATGATTCTTGTTTTGATCCCACATGACCCTATAGAGGACTTTCCAAATTAGAGAAGTATTGCATATTTTATTTAAAATGAGTTTAAAGTAAATGAAAATAGAGATGTGTCACATCAAAGGGATGTGATCATATCCTCCCCACACCATATAACATCTTGTCCTTGAGTTTTACACTACATAATCAATAATATTCCATGGAAAAAAGTTATTCCACTTGTATATTATATCCACTTCCCTCTATAAATATTCATCTTTAACACATCCATGTAGCCACAAAAATTAGACCAATGATATTTTATTACTTATAATAACATTATCACTCTGATACACAATATGAAATAGATAATTCTCAAAGGACATATTGACCTCCTGATCATCATCATAAAAACCAATCACATGAGAGTGGTTGGGGTCATACTGATGAAGTGGTTATACAAGATCAGTTTCATGTATATAATTATACCACCATGGGATAGTCATTTGATACACTATTAGCCTTATCCCCTCCATAATTTCAAAATGTATCACATTCTTGGGAACTAACTCATCCTTTTTTAAATTCTGATGGTGCCCCAATCTGGTAACACTCAATGGATTATACAATCACTAACTATAAACTATAGATTTTTAATAAATAAATCAACATAAGAATTTCATATATTCAATTTTTTATATATACTTCTCTATCAATTTGGCCAACTTCATCATCTCTAAAATGAGACACAGTACTTGCACCTCTGATTTTCTGTTTTACTTATTTCCAAAAAGTGATATCCATTACCTTCCATAGAGTTCTGTATATTGTGAACATTAAATTGGATCATAATAACTAATGTTTTAAGACATCTCAACAAGTTATATGTTCTCCCACATTCTGAAATAATCTTAGAGAGATTCTTTCCACATTTCCTATAAGGACATGGATAATAGATTATAATTTCCCGCACATCTACGGGTGGAATGATGTACTCCAAAAAACCAAATTACTAAGAACCTTCTACAATCCTTACATGAAGCCTGAAGAATAACATAGGATCGTTATATTGAAATGTACTTTATAGAGTCACATTAAAAAATACTATATCATAAACATATATGTATCTATAACGATCGAGGGATAATTCCTTCCAGATCTATATAAATTCCGACATTATATTCAGCTAATCCATTTTAACACATGTCAATTTATTATCCCAAGTAGTCCATGGTACCCCCACCAAGAAATATAGGGTTTCATCATCCCATTTCCATTATGGAATGAGATATTACAGTAAAAGGCTATAAATCCACTGATTCTCATCCTTCACAGACTAATAGGAGTAGTTTCATGTCAAAAACCCTAATAATTATATGTTTTTTCCATGATAGAAATACTATTTGTGAGGATCCCATCAAATTTCTTTAAATAAATGTTCCAATTTCAACATTAAATCATGAAAATATTCATTGAATGCTCCCATGTACATTTAGTCACATTGAAATGAACATGAACATAAATAATCCTATACATAGTGATGGACTAGTCATATGGTAGCTCATGACTATCAAATCTATCCATCATCACCGAGAACTAAAAATACTCATAGTTCCTCCTCTTTAATAGGCATAGAATATATGGTACAATATAAAAAGAGTATATTTTATTAGTTTTAACACCTCTTGAACACCTTTATGAATCTTTAAAAAAATACATTATCTTCCACTTAGAACCTGACTCATGAACCACTTGAGTCTATGTATTTCAACTCAAATCATTAAAAACATTTTTTTCCTTCCCCCAAAAATAATATATATATATATATATGTAAAAATACTAAAAAAATTAAACCCATCATTGATTTCATATATTAATATCATGATTTGAAAATATATAATTGAGGCTCTTATTTTTGGTATAAATAGTAAACCTCTCACTTATAAGATAATGCTAAAATCATTTTAAGAAAATATGATGCCCGGGCTTATTCGGTATCATCCATTGGATATTTTCATTCATCCATCCCCAACTATCATGATCCATAAAACATAGATCGATATCCCTACATCAACACTCATACAATATTTATCTCTTTGGAATAAAAATATTTTGTATTCTCCTTTTAGATTTGGATAAGATCACATTTGGGGACATGGTTAAACACCTCTTCAATTAATTGAGAGAATCATATATTTCTTCATACCACTCAAAAATTATTTCCTTCATAGTGAGGAATGATATGGGGCTTCCAAGAGAGAATAATATCTGATTAAATTCATAGAGTAACAGCTTAATCCAAAAAAAATTATATCAATTTTTATAGTAATGTTCTAAGATACAAAAAATCATACTTTCTCAACATCTAATAACACACAACTATCTGAGATCATGTGGACCAATACCTGTAGCATGTAAATCATAAATATTCACTTGGATATCATGGAGTATACAATCAAATATCCTTGTGTACATATGATGATGTCAACGTGTTTAGAATGAGTATATTGAGTCTAAGAGCACACTATTATTCCATCATCAAAAAAACTAAAAACTAAAAAATGTATGGGTGAATGATTTGGTTTATCATAGGAGAAACACAA
The DNA here is from genome assembly GCA_963277665.1 of Viscum album. Lineage (NCBI taxonomy): Eukaryota > Viridiplantae > Streptophyta > Magnoliopsida > Santalales > Viscaceae > Viscum > Viscum album. Next base: position 1,347,382,541 of record OY728132.1, read on the forward strand.
AAAGAGAATTCATTAGCCCAAATGAAATCTCAAAAAAACTAATTAAAATTATACCTATAGCTAAAAAATTAAATGGAATATCAGGAGGCCTCAACCTAATCTGATGTCACCCTATTCTCGAATAAATCTAGTCAAAAACACATATATCTATTTAAAATCAAACATGTTCATCCAAATACGGAAGAGGTAAACCATTATTTATCAACATCATGTTCATATTCTGGTAAATGAAAATTAAACACAATGTTCAATTATCCTTCATGTTAAATAAATTATTCATCCATGATGGTTATGTTCTTAGCTGATTGAACAATTTAGACATAAATTCCTCAAGTTAATTATTAATTTTTTATGCTACATTACCTCCATTCGTTATGGTGGAGGCCAGACTAGCTCTATTCAAGAAAACAACTCAATTGTAAACTCAATTTCACAATCATTTGGAAACCTTATGAACTCAGGATGAAACAAATCATTAAACCAATACCCTATATGATGGAATACATCATTATCCACTATTCCATCATCTAGAAATAGTATCACAATATCGGTTGTGAGATCACCAATTTTTTGTTGAATTGGCCCTAAGTGGCCCTCTTATATATAATACTCACCTTGATATATATATATTTTACCCTGAGGATAATTGAAATTCACTCTCTAATTGTAACAATCAATCAAATATTCATACAAACCCAACTAGTCCATATGAAAAAAAAATCATGTCAGAACATGAATCTCAAGCTAGTAAAAATCATAAGAAAGATGGCAATAAACTTCCTTGAGGAAACATAACATAAAAAAAATTCCTTCCAATAAATTTAAAATTATATATAACTCCATGAAATAACTCCACTGTTACACCCAAACTATCCACAAACCATGAAAAAATAAAATAATTTTACGATCATGTATCAACTTGGGCACTAGATTAAAAAGCAGGTACAATAAGAATACCTCATACACAAAAACTCGAAAAATATAAAATGGGTGTACAATTAATGTAATATAGATAACATGTTCCACAACCATGGGATCCTATATGAGTCCCATGGACTTCAATACATTACTGATACATGCACTCTTATTCTAGAGTACCTCATGCTCCATGATAATTAATACGACTTGTATATTTCTATATTCAAAAATGAAACACGGTAAAAGATCCCAATATAATGTTCATCTTCATTCAAGTTCCTCCATCACTACCAAGAGTTCAAGGCATCATTAAGAACATTAATATGCTACTCATTCTTCCACATGCTGCATAGTCCACTATTACACCAAGACACTAACACCACATGTGACGTAGATCTCCACACTAATAACATATTACTAAATCATTTCTCTGAAGGGATGATCCTATTCTATGTATACTTTACCTACCAAAGCCTCAAAAGAATTTATAATACTGATTCTTCCTATTATTTAATGAAATAATTATAGATTGACCAACAAATACAACATATCCACAACAATAATTCACCGTCAGGATCCCCAAAAACTAATATCTAGTTTACCAAACATGTGAAATTATTAAAATGAATTATATTCAACAGTGACTTGATATCACATTAAATTTCATTCTTCAAATTATATTAACTATTTAACACATATCCAGTCAACATCAAGGAAAAAAAATATAGGTCAATGAAACAATGAGAAGAATCCAAAAATAATGTATTCCTCTAGGTCAAATATAAAATATCATTAAATATGTCATGGATAATAGTTTCATTGAATAAATCATCCATGAAATTTTCATGAGAGTCATTAAAATCTATTCACTCTATCAAATGATCCTTGACTTGAATATCATACTAGCTTATCACCTGTCTTTACATTATATTATCAAACATCTTATCCCTATTCCTCAAATGATTTTACTAGAGATAAATAAACATATTTATAATCTTAATCATGAATGTAGATTCTTATTTTTCACCCTCACTAGAAAATATCAGAGGATGTTGGGAGTTGAAATACTCTGTTTGGTCAATCGTACATGACACATCACACACTAGGTATCCATCCATAAAATGCATAATTTTATAGAAATTGTTAAGTAAAAAGTATTCTTTTTAGATTTATGTCTTTTTCTGAAGTCGCAAATCTCATATTACCCAACTCTCAAGTAAAATATTTTCATTGAAAAAGTTTTTCAGTATAGCATAACCACACTATACATCATACTCAATACTTCATCGTATCAACTATTTTTATCATATTTACTTTGTCAATTGTACGAACTCTGTTAATCGCACTGAGATTTTCCTTCATACTAACAATGTGAATTGTTCTCACATTGAATCATTTATATATTTTTCATTATATATGTAGTAAAAATATTACTCATATATATCAACATTCGCTCGATATTAATCATACTCATGTTATACTTTTATCACATACACGATTTCATTCTTTTCAAAAAACCAATATTTTATACCAATAAAACTCATGTTATCATTTTCATATACCTTTGTTTTCACCAAAACGATGTCATTGAATTATATATTAACTAATCAAAATGATTATGTGTTTACAGTTTCAATATGGCCATTAAAATGCCAGTTTTCTAGGCCCCTTTGATTTTTCAAGAGAAATTTAACCGTTGGAGAAAATTGGAAAGTTGGAACCTGAGGCCTATAAATAGAAGGTAATTTGAACATGAGGCAAAAAAAATTTCTTCTTTCAAGTTGTAGATAGATACTATGTGACTACTCTTCGGCTTCATCCAAAATCCTTGAAATAACAAAACATGAACGACTCTTACATCGTTTTTAAATTTGTTTTTTTTCCTTTGTGTATCTGATCAAGTGATAACGATTGAGAGCTTCCAATAAAATAAGTAGATGGTGCGACCAGTCATTTTATTGAGGGATTCAATGTTTTTCAAAGGCTGAGGTTTCTATTACCTATAAAATTGTGGGATTTGGGGAATAATTAGATGGATGTGATGATAATTTTATCAAGGGATTACCGGTGTTTGTAAGATAGGCCAATTAACCTAGGTGAAAGGATATCATACTCTTGGGGATAAAATAATTGTAATACCATTTACTTTTCCATTTCTTATTGTAATATAAATAGAATCCTCTTATTTCATATTTTCTATATGAATTATTTTATATATAAATTCTTTCAAATACAATTTATATTTTTTAGTATTGATCATATTTGTTGTATAGTAGAATTATTTACACTTGATATACTCTGATATTTTTATTCAATCTGAATACAATAATTTTACAACCTGTTGTATCATAAACTTAGACAAATTTTTGATCCGATCATTTTTTTATTTTCTATGAGGTATTGTGAATTGGTTTAGTTTATGTCATATTAAACTATGATCATTTTCAAAAAAAATTAATTGATTTTTTTAAAAATAAAATTTACCACCTCTTGTATTTGTGCCATCTCATATGCATTATGATCCAGAAAATGGTATCAGAGGTTTTTTCCAATACTTTGTATACTTTTATTTTCTTTCCTCTTACAAGTTTTATTGTTTCCTGATATTTTGAAATACACTAACCCATATTTTTGGAATAATGATTTTCAATCTTTATGATGGAAGGCATGATGAAAGTCATTTCAATTGAAAATATTAATCCTATAAGTCCACGTATATTTGATAGAAATTATTTTTTATTTTTGAGATATTGAATGTATAGTTTTATAATAAAAACTACAGTAGATAACTTCAGTATGCTCCCTGGTTACTATAAGATCCCTAAGAAATAATTCTGAAGATTTACCACTCCGAAAAAACATGAATATCAGTCAAACTATATTGTACTCAATAATTTATTTTATTATATGACTAGGAATATTGATATTCAATTATCTTCTTGTTATGAGGAAAATAGCATATATAATAAATTAGAGATTACCCAATTTGGTACTTCCAAAGTTGTTGAAAAAAGAAAATAAATTCTAAGAAAAGACTAACAAGATTTTGAGTTTCCATATGGTGAACATAAAGTAATGGTTCAAACATGATTAATGAAAATTGATAATAGAGTTCAAGCTATGGGAGATAAAAATTTGGAAGATTAATTTTTGGTTGAAAATATCAAAGACATTATGCCAAATGAATGGGAATCCAAGATGACCGTAGTACATGAGTCTATATTGATTTCTAATATAACTCTTGATTATATCTTTTGAATTCTATTGAAATATGAATGAAGTCTTAAGAGAGATGCAAAAAAATTGAAAAAGAATAATGCTGTAGTAGCCTTCATTACTACATCAAATCCTTCCAAGTCTCAACCACATGTGAAAACCTAGTCAAGAAAAAGAAATGTTGAATTTTTATTAAATTCTAGGGATACGGGGAAATCATAGAATGATCTTAAAAATATTGATTGAAGAATGAAAAAATTGATGAGAAGAAGGATTTCCAATATATATATAAAAATTATTTCAAAGGTAACATGGACAAGAATGATTCTGAAGTCACATGCTATGAATGTAATAGTGTGTGGTACATTCGACCTAATTTTACTATTAAAAAATGGATATAAAGTAATGACATTCATATAATAATAAAGAGATATTCTAGAAATCCAAGGGAATTAAAGTCTTGAATGTAAAGGAATTTTGGAGTGCCAGCGGAGGTGATTCATCTAAAGATTATTTTGATAGTGATATATAAAATCACTAGAATATTTGTCTCCATTCTAAGACTCATTATCATTACTTAATGAACAATATAGAAAATTATTAATAACATACCAGTATTACTTTTTGGAATAATTATTTTGTTTAATATTCTTATTTTAATTAAGAAACATCATCATTAAAGAATGATAATTAATTACCATCATATGAATAAGTATCCATCTTTTTTAAACTTTTATAAAATTTAAATTGTAATGATTCTTGGAATCTAGAAAAAAGATATACAGAGATTGATATTTTAAGAAGAGAAGTATCATATCTATCAAAATATCACAATTCTAAAACCCTTTTAGAATAATTATTTTATGAAATCATTAAGGAAGTGATTTCTGAAAAGAATAATATTTCTAATGATTTTAATAATATAATTTCTACAAAAAAATAATTTAGAAGAAAAACTGAACTCTAAAACTAATAAAACTGAGGATAACAATTTAGATATAAAACTAAAATCTAAGATCTTTTATTTGAAAAAACACTTATCTAATTTTACATCCGGAAAATAAAATTTTTATAATATGTATTCCAAAATACGAAATCATGGTAATAATCAAGGAATAGGATACCCCCATTCAACACTAGTTTTTAAAAATAAATATTTTGTTTTTGAAAATTTCATATTCATTACATAGTGTCAAAGTGGTGGTCATTGGAATAAAAATTTATATTTAAATAAAACACAGTCTTTGGGTTTCCATAAAGCACATTTTTCAAAACAAATATGGCTTCCAAAAAATTTTCTTTCAATCATTTTTCTGTCCAAACATGTTTGGAATAGAAAATTCTAATTATTTTTTGTATCAGGGAAACAAAATAAGAAAAAAATAACAATACATGATACATGGACAGAGTATCTTCTACGAATATTATTTGAAATAAAAAACATCTTTGAAAAAATTATCAAGACGAAGGGGTAAATAGTTTCCTTCGGAGACAATGCTCAAGGAATGGTCATTAGTATGTGATATATTGTTTTTCATGTTAAATTTTTTATTTGTAATGTTTTATTTGTTGATAGTCTTAATCAAAACCTCATTAGTATTTCTCAATTTGGTGATGAAGGTTACCTTGTGAATTTTAGGAATGATAATTTTATAGTTCACAATTCCCTGGATTAATTAATTCCCTCTTACCAATGGCATTATAATTTTTACAATTTTCACTTAGAAGACCTTCAGATCCAAGAATTTCCTTTGTTTAAGTGAAATGCAAGGCCAATTATTGATTTGTCCTAGAATACTAGGTCATTGTAATTTTAGAATCTTATGTAAAATATCTGAGAAATGACTTTTTAAAGATCAACTTGAGCTTAGATTTGATTCATCTATTGTTTGTAACCATTTTTAGTATCAAAAACAAAAACAAGTAAATATTTAAATCAATTATTGAGGTCAGAACTACTGATGATTTACAGTTAGTGCACAGAAATCTATTTGGACCTACAAAAACTGGAAGTATTAGAGGCATGTATTATGTAATTATTTTAATAGATGAACTCAATAGATTTACATGGGTATATTTTCTTTCGAAAAAAACCAGATGCTTTTTTCTTCATTAAAATTTTGTTTCTAATGTTAAAAATTATAAAAACCTACTATTTATAATTATCCAAAGTTATCATGGTGGAGAATTACTAAATTATTATTTTGAAAACAATTTCACTAAAAAAATTAATTACTCATACCTTCTCTTCACCAAGAACACCTCAGAAAAATGGTTTTGTTAAAAGAACAAATAAAATTATTCTAGAGATAACAAGAACCATGTTGAGAGAATAGTCAATAGAAAAACATTTTTGGATAGAAGATATTAATACTAATTTTTATAATATAAATATGGGTTTAATTATACATTTTTTAAATAAAACTCTTTATGTGTTGTGGAAAGGCTGAAAAACAATTGATTCATACTTCAATGTATTTTTTTAAAAGGTATTCATTTTAAATACTAATGAATACTTACATAAGTTATCACGTAAATTAGATGAGGGGATACTTTGAGGTTATTCCAATACTTCTAAGGCTTATAGAGTTTTTAATAAATTCACTTGTTTTGTTGAAGAAACAACACATGTTAAATTTGATGAATCATATCCTTCTGTTATCGAAGAAACTCAAACTATTTTTTCTAAAGTGTTCTCCAAAACTGATTATCAACATTTGATAGAAGATTCATCTGATAGTTTAAATATAACAACCCAATGTTTTTCAATGGAAATTACCTTCTTGTAACTATGTCATTAAATCACATCAGAACACAACATAATGAAAAAATATGTGATAAGTAACCTTTAAACATAAGATTGCCAATTTTGTAATGGGAATTTTAAAAATCCGAAATACATGGTTGTGTTCAAGATGATTTTTGGATTCTAATAAAACAAAAATAATTTTTGGTGGATGATAACCTACCCTTATGAATAGTAACATAACCTTATGAATAGTGATAAACCCTAATGAATATCTTATAAATATGTCATAAAATCACATGAAAACACAACATAATGAACTAATAAGTGCTAAGTGACCTTTAAATATAATTTTTTCACTTCTATATTGGAAATTTTGGAAATCTAACATACATGGTTGTGTTCAAGATGATTTTTGGAGTCTAATAAAATAGAAATAATTTTTGGTGAATAGTAACCTACCCGTATAAATATTAAAATACCCTTATGAATACTGATATTTAATATTGAATAGTAATATTATTTATGATAGTATAAAAATAATATTCAAGTGAAAGTACGATGTAACTATAATTTGAAATAAGTAAATGAAAGTTTTAAAATAGGATTTTTAATAATAAATTATCATTTTAATTAAATATTAAATTAATCATATTTAGAGTATTATTTTTGAAAAATGGACTTCATTATTGGATTCTACACATTGAAAAATTGTTTTGGTAAATTATTGGGCTTTTTCTGAAATACATGAATTTTTGGTGAGTAGTAAAATACATTAATTTACCGTATAAATACATTATAATTTAATCTCGCTATTCATAACATCAAAAGTTATTTAAGCACCCAAATCACATACTCACATGCTCTATTTACTATTCTTGGTCATTTAAGACTAACTATACCTTGTTTTAGAGGAAATTAATATACTAATGAATTTTATATTAAGGAAACCTCTCTACCCTCCAACATAAATACCACCCTTCACACCATCATTTCCTCACACCTCTCAAGAATGAATAGTTGTCTAAAATCTGACCAAACATCTTCCCTATCACCTCCCCCACATCCAAGAGCTTCTGGTCTCATCAAAAGACCAAGCATACGCCCCTTATGGAGGATCTCAAGAGGAGGATTCAAGAAGTAATGTCTCTCCATCTTCTCTTTTAATTCCCTTTCAATTTCAAGTTATTTTCTTATTATCTCCCCACATATCTTTTTCTAAATGGTATGAAAACTTCAGTAACATAAATATACTGGAATTCTATGATACTAATGAGAAATTATATCATCCAACCCCTTTCTCCACTTCTGTTTATTTTATTAAAGAGAATATTGTTCGTGAGGTGTTAATTTATCACCTTCAAGAACAACATGTATTATTCTTCTATTTCTACCTTCAGATCTAGTAATAAAACCAATTTTATGGTTGAACCAAAATAGTTTATTTTTATGATCTCCTATTTAATGTTCTTGAACTATCTTATGTACATATTACTAAGTGATAAATTAAATCAAGTACTTTGTGATCACAAAACCGCCCAAATTAACCCAAATAATCATCATTTAATTTTTATCTAATGATTCATCCACATGTTATATAATTTAATTAATTATAAGATAATTTTTAATTCTGTAATTTCATTAATAACATGTTATATCAGTTCTGGATGTTTACTCATGTTCTACCAGAACATTCATTTAAGAATACGAGTTAACCACTCTAGAAGACCATAAAAACGAACATTCTTGAACAATGTTTTTAAACCCTATAACTCATCAAAAGGAACATAAAAGGCCTAATGAAACCAAAATGAACCCTATTCATATATAATAGGTTATATAATTTCTAATTAATTAATATAATGTCATTATACATGACATTAAAGAGAAGGAAGTGTTCAGATACAAGGTAAGGGGAAATTCACGAAACCAGATTTCATCCTTCATGCTCTCCTTCTTTCACACCATTTTTTATATGGTTACTCCATGAAAATCATGTGTTCATAATTGTCTTTCCTTTTGAGGGATATATATGTTTACCACTACTTTTTATGTCAAACAAAAAGTTTTCCAATGGAACTCTTATTTTATAAACTCACCTTTTACTTCCCATTCTAGGTTGATAGTTCATGTATCAAATATGGTATTCCCTCTTGGTTTAGGGAACCCAAAGTTTATGAATGTGTTATTATGATATGAGTCCTCACTACATTCTATGGGTTAGTTATGTTTGTCATTTATATATGTGGAATGCATGATAATGATAATATTATGATGTGACTGGTGCACCTAGATTATATAGCACAATATGAATGTTTGAATGTGACGGAAGTGCCCTGAATTATACAGAGCTCCAATGCATTGGGTAAAGCGACTAATCTCATGAGTAAATGTGAAATTATGTGTAAAATATTATACCATTGTTCAAAATTATGTGTGGTAGTTAACCACTAACATATGACGTTTCATTTTTATGCATTGTCACACTTCAAGTCTTTTATTTATGCTTCCTCTCATATTCGTTGTCTTTATCAAATGTTATGATTATACTCACCCAATGAAATATTGTTCTTATCTATCTATTTTCTGGGATTTAGCTAACCCTTTTTTATGTATATCCTTAGGTGGCTACGTGTACTAAGGAGAGGTCAAGTGAAAATAAAAAGGTAGAGAAGAAGAAATTAAATAAATGTTTATGCTTGATGATGTAATTGTTATGTATGGTCATAGTTTTCCCAAGACAATAAACCTTTGGATCCACTATTTGTTATACTATTATGTTGTTTATCATAAAATAATGTAATAGTAATGTAAGAAAAATATGGGTTGCTATAGTTTCTATCAGAAGCAAGGTTTGGTTAATTTGGGAATTCAGATTAGTGAACCCTATAGAAAACCTCTATCATGAGACTAAGTGAAAATATGAACACAAGAATATTTACATAGGGATATCATATGTTATTATTTTAGTATAAATTGTTTAAATGAATTAGTTATTCTTGACTTGTTGACTTATGTTTGGTTCTATCCTTTTCTATTTTAGAAACTGGTGTGAACCAGGAGAAACTATGCAAATAACTTGTGTGAGGCCCAATGTAACAATTTCCCGAACAACATCCCCAATGATTTGGGAGTTGGAGTTTAGAACATCATGGTTATGCTTAAAAAATTATCAATGGTTATAAATAGTTTCCATAATATTGGGGAACATCCTCCTTCACCAAAGAGGGATCAACTGGCTATTGAATGTTTTATGCGGCAACATCCACTGACGTTTAGTGGATCTTCTGATCCACTAGTTTCAGAACAGTGGGTCAACTCCATGGAGATGATCTTTTCTATGCTTCATTGTTATGATATGGAGAAGGTGACTCAAGCCGTTTATCATCTAGATGGAGAGGCTGATCAATGGTGGTATTTGATTAAGAATACCAATCCAAGGGAGACAATTGAATAGATGGAATGGGAAGACATGAAGATAATGTTTCATAATAAGTATTTCCCAAGAACTCTTCGTATGAATATGGAGAGGGAATTCATAGAGTTAAATAAAAAATAAGGAGAATCTGTCACAACCTATGAAGCGAATTTCAGAAGGCTTGAACTGTACACTTTGGGTTCTGTTACCAATAATGATATCCAAATTGATAGATTCTTTGGTGGATTAAACCCCCACCTTAGAAAGTATCTTGAAATTTGAGACATTGGGTGTTGTGAAGAGGATGTTTGGTGTGATCTCAAAGTGGAGATAGAGTTTGGAGAATAGTACCACGGGTATAGTGATAAGAAACGAATGATGGTGTTTAAAGATAGTGGATCTAATGGTAAAGGTGGGAGGAAACCTCAATGACCCACAATCCCAAATTGTAGAATTTCGAACCATTGGAACTACCTTAAAGGGACAGGTAAATGCTTCAAGTGTGGAAAAGAAGGAAATCATGCTCAAGAGTGTTGACAAGACATGAAAATAAAGGATAATAAAGCGAAGGAAAGGGGAGGACCACCTATGGTTCAATGTTACAACTGTAGGGAGCTAGGGCACTATGCAATCCAGTGCACTAAACATTGATTTCTCGAGGGTAATCCGCGTTAGCAGCCACCAAAGCCAAAGGAACAAGGGAAGGCATATACCATCACTACTACAGAAGTGGAGCGAGATAATGAAGTCTTACAAGGTACACATTCAATTCATTTAAGAATGGAAAAAGTCTTATTTGATTTGGGTTCGGCATATTCCTTTATATGTTGCATGTTTTCTAGAACTATAGAATCAAAGCCCTAAAACCTTGAAGTAGATATATCTGTAAAAACACCAAGTGGGGAAATCATTGCAACCCAAGTGTTTGACTCTTCTCCTGTTGGCATACGTGGGAAGATTCTTCTGGTGAATCTCGTAATACTTCCCTTGGTGGAATTTGATGCTAAAATGGGAATGGATTGGCTTTCTTTATATAGAGGACATATCAACTATCAGGAAAAGGAAATATCTTTTCATATTCTAAACCATACCATGCTCCCCTACAAATGCATGGATGATCATGAATTACCTTTTAAAAATCCTTTATATGTTTGTATGTTGATTCCCTAAAAAGAAGCATACATATCTCAAACAGATGGTACGAAGGATAGTTCCAACGTTGTGGAAATTCCCATTGTGAGGGAATGCGATGATGTATTTCATGAAGATTTACCTAGAATTCCCCTCGATCGTGAGGTAGAGTTCTCAATTGAACACATACCTAGAACTACTCCTATCTCAATGTGTTCTTATAGGATGGCTCCTATAGAACTGGAGAAGTTAAAGAAGTAGCTGCAAGAGCATCTGGAAAAAAGTTTCATATGCCCTAGTGTGTCACCTTGGGGTGCGCCAGTTCTCTTTTTAAAGATGATGGATGGAACAATGTGGCTGTGTATTGATTAACAGGAACTGAACAAGATCACCATATAAAACATGTATCCTCTTCCAAAGATTGACTAATTGTTCAATCAGTTAAGAGGATCTAAATACTTATCAAAGGTGGATGTTAGTTTTGGATATCAACAGTTAAAGGTGAAGAAAGAAGATATTCAGAAGAATGTATTCCGTACAAGGTATGGGCACTATGATTTTCTGGTGATTCCCTTCGTACTTACTAATTCCCCTTAAATATTCATGGATTTGATGAATAGAGTCATTATAAGTTGCGTCAAAATTTTTTTGGTAGTTTTTATTGATGATATTCTCATATACTCCAAGTGCAAGGAGGAACATGAAGAACATCTAATACATTTGTTGGTGACATTAAAAAAGGAGAAGTTGTATGCTAAGTTCAAAAACTATGACTTTTTTTATGAATCAATTCACGTTCTTGGGACATGTCATCACAAGTGGGGGAATTTTTGTGGACCCTTAAAAAAGAAGTTGATTGAGGAATGGACAAGGCCCTCTAGTGTCAGCCAAATCCATTGTTTTCGTGGATTAGTTGGGTACTACAGACATTTTGTGAGAAACTTCTCATCATTTTCAAGCCCGCTAAATAAGTTAACAAGGAAATGTGTAATGTATGCGTGGGAAGAATAAAGTGAGGGAAGCTTCAAAGAGCTAAATAGAAGGCTTATCACTACACATGTAGTCACACAACTGAAAAGTGGCGAATGTTTTCTGATATATAGTGATGCTTCAAAGAAAGGATTTGGTTGTGTAATCATGAAAAATGGTAATGTGATAGCCTATGCCTCATCACAGTTGAAGATAAATGAGGAGAACTAACCGATGCATGATCTAGAGCTGTCAGCCGTGATTTTTGCCTTGAAAATCCGGCAGCCCAACCTTTATAGTTAGAAGTGTGACATATACCTAGAATACAATAGCCTAATGTATATATTCTTGCTAAAGGAGATCAAAATGATTAAAAGTATATGGTTAGAGATAATCAAGGATTACGATTGATTTATTCACTACTGTCCAAGAAAGGCGAAAAAAGTAGTTGATTGTCTAAGAAAAAAGAACCCTCTACTCTATCCATGTTATTGATTGAGAAAGACCCTATCTTCATAGATATGAAAAGGACTGATTTTGAAATCATAAGGGAAGGGGATACATCCTACATTTCCCAAATTATTGTGCAACCATCCATCCAAGAGACGCTTAAGGAAGAAAAAAGGGATGATGTGGATTTACAATACAAGGTGAATGAAGTAAAGGAAGGTAATATGAAAGAGTACCATATCAACGATGATGGTGTGATTCGGTTTGGAATGCGGCTTTGTGTGCCTTCATCACCTGGGATAAAGAAAGAGCTATTGGAAAATGCACAAAGCTCAACATTATCTATCCATCCTGGGAGTACCAAGATGCACAATGATCTCCGAGAACACTTCTATTGGGATTACATTAAGAAAGAGATTATGGAATATATATCAAGGTGCTTGGTATGTCAACAAGTTAGAGCAGAGTGAAAAAATTCCAAATGGATGATGCATCCATTTCGTATTCCCATGTGAAAATGAGAAAAGGTTACTATGGACTTTGTCATGGGTCTCCCGAAGACGTTGAAGGGAAATAATGCAATATGGGTTGTGGTTGACCGACTCACCAAGACTTCCCATTTTATCACTAATCAGAAGATATCTCGCTTGAACAACATGAAAAGATACATGTGAAGGAAGTGGTGATACTTCATGGTGTTCCACTCTCAATTGTCTATGACCATGATCCATGGTTCACATCTAAATTCTAGAGGAGCCTTCAACATGATTTGAGAAATGAATTAAATTTCAACATGGCCTATCACCCCCAAACAGATGGCCAATCTGAAAGGATTATTCTGAAACTTGAAGATATGCTAAGTGCCTACTCTATAGAATTCAAATGTGGATGGGATCAGGATCTCCCATTGGTTGAGTTCTAATACAACAATAGTTTCCACTCGAGTATTCGGATGGCTCTATGTGAAGCTCTATATGGAAAGCGATGTACAACTCCAACATGTTGGGATGAAGTTGGAGAACGAAAGATACATGGACCCGATCTTGTGCAAGAGATAATAGAGATGGTTCAAGTCATCTAGAAACACATCAAAACTACTCAGAGTCTACACAAGAGCTATGCTGACAACCGTCAAAGAGACATGGAGTTCAATGTTGGAGATAAATTCTTCCTTAAAATATCACCATGGAAGAGAGTCATGTGGTTTGGAATGAAAGGAATGATATTCCAAAGATACATTGGCCCCTTTGAGATCCTTTACTACATATGAGTCATGGCTTATCGGATTTCACTTCCACCAAATATGGTTGAAGATCATAATGTGTCGCACGTATCACTCCTGAGTATGTACATACTGGACCCCCCACATGTACTATACTTAGATGTGGTATAGCTGGAAGATGATCACTCTTATGAGGAGAAGCCAATAGAGATTCTGTACCGGAGAGATAAGGTTCTATACAACAAGACAAGCCACCTTATCAAAGTGTTGTGGAGGAACCAGAAGTTTGAAGAAGCTACTTGGGAACTGGAAGAGGCGATGAAAAAGAATTACCCTCACCTGTTTGTGTAAATTAAAATTTCGAGGGAGAAATTTGATAAGGGGGGAAGAATGTAATGACCCGAAGATTTTCACGGAAAATTACCTTCTTATAAATATGTCATAAAATCACATGAATACACAACATAATGAACTACTATGTGCTAAGTAACCTTTATACATATGTTTGTCACTTCTATATTGGTAATTTTGAAAATCTGACACTCATGGTTGTGTTCAAGATGATTTATGGAGTCTTATAAAACAAAATTAATTTTTAGTGAATAGTAACATACCCTTATGAATAGTATCATAATATTATAAATAGTGATATACCCGAATAAATAGTAATAATACCTATTATAGTATAAAAGTAATATTCAAGTGAAATTATGATGTACATATATTTTAGAATAAGTAAATGATTGTTATAAAACTCGTTTTTTAATAATAAATTATGATTTTAATTAAATATTAAATTAATCATATTTAGATTTTTTTTGAAAAAATGGACTTAATTTTTGGATTCTACACAGTGAATAATGGTTGGGGTAAATTTTTTGGATTTTTCTAAAAAACCTGAATTTTTGGTGAATAATAAAATACATTAATTTACCGTATAAATACATTACAATTTAAACTCACTATTCCAGACAACACAAGTGTTGTAAGCACCCAAATCTCAAACTCAAATATCCTCTTTACTATTCATGGTCATTTAAGAGTCACTATTCCTTTTCATAGGGGAAATTAAAAAACTAATGAATTTTATATTAAGGAAACCCCTCTCCCCTCCACTATAAATACCACCCTTCACACCCTCATTTCCTCACACCTCTCAAGCTTGAAGACATTCCTAATATCTTCCCAAAAATCTTTTCTATCCCCTCCCCCATGTCCATGAGCTGCTGGTCTCATTAAAAGACCATTCTTAGGCCCCTTAAGGAGGATCTCAAGAGGTGGATTCAAGAGGTAATTTCTCTCCCTCTTCTCCTTTAATTCCCTTTCAATTTCTAGTACTTTTCTTATTCTATCTCCACATATATTTGGCCAAATGGTATGATAACTCCAGTAAAATAAATATACTACAATTTTATGATACTATTGGGATATCATATTATCCAACCACCTTTCTATTATTCTTTTTATTTTATTTAAGAGAACTTTTTTCGTGAGGTGTTAATTTATAACCTTCAAGAAGGACATATCTTCTTCTTTAATTTCTATCTTCATATCAGGACAGGGAACCATTTTTATGGTTAGACCTGAATATATTATATGTATTATTTCATATTTAAAGTTATAGAACTATCTTATGTACATATTACTTAGTGATAAATTAAAACAAGTTCTTTGGGATAAAAAAACCACCCAAATTAACCCAAACAGTCATCATTTAATTTTTATCTAATGATTCATTCACATGGTATATATTATGATTCATTATAAGATAATATTAAATTTTTGAATCTCATTAACAACATGTAATATTAGTTCTGTACATTTATCCATGTTCTAACCAAACATTCATTTAAGATTGTGTGTTAACTGCTGAAGAAGACCATAAAAAATGAACATTCCCGAACAAAGTTTTTAATCCCTATAACTAATAAAAAGGCCCACAAGATGACATAATGAAATCAAAATAAACCATATTCATGTAAAAAGGTTCTGAAAATTATAATTAATGAATATAATGTCATTATATAGGACATTCAAGACAAGGAAGCGTTCGGATACAAGGTATGGGGAAATTCTAGATCCTAAATTTCATCCTTCGTGTTCTCCCTCTTTCACTCCATTTTTATATGGTTACTCCAAAAAAATATTTTTTCATCATTTTATTTAATTTTATATGATTTACATGTTTACCAATGTTTCTTATGCTGGACAAAATGTTTTCTAAAATAACTCTTCTTTTAAGAACTCACCTTTTACGACTCATTGATTGTTTATATTTCTTGTATCAAGTATGTTATTCCATATTTGTTTTGGGAACCCAAAGTTTATGAACGTGTTATTATGAGATTAATACCATTATTTTATATGGGTTAGTTATGTTTATTATTAATTGTAATGACCCAAATTTTTTTGAGTAAATTTTTTTCCCAATTTTTGGTTGGTTATTTTATTTTTCATTCAATAAAATGAGTTTAATTAAAATGAGACTATTAGGATCCAACTGTTATATGAGCATTGGAAACTAAATGTTACAATTATTTTCTATAAATAAAAGTGATCTTGATTAATTAATATAGAAAGAAGATTTGATGGCCCCATCCAGTAGTCTTTGGACGAATGAAGCCAATCTGACAGAACTCGGGAAGGAGGTAACAACATTGGGCTATGCTCTGGACCAAACCCAAGCCGAACATCATCGTGTGAAGTTGGAGCGGATGTTCCTTCACGAGAAGTAAATGCTGATAGAAATCACTACTCAAGAAAAGTTGGTTGAGCCTCCCCAAGATTCTATAACCCTATCATACCTTACTCTTATTTCCTATGCTGGTGTTATAAGGGGCCATATAACGGGACCGTAACTACCTTGTGTAATCCATTGATTTAAATAAAAATTGTTATTTCTTTTTATGGTGAAGTTTGTGAATCTCAAGTGCTAGTATAAATATAGGATGTATATTATTGATTAATTTTAGAAAAAAGATATTTTAAAATATTATTTAAACCTTAAATAATAAAAAATGTGTAATGATTTTAAAAAAACGGTCTTCTAGAATTGTGTTCAGTATGAAATATAGAGTCTAATAAGATCAACATAATTTTTGATGAATAATAAATTATGAATTGTGATTTTATGCTTAAGATTATAATTTTGACCAAATGTATTAGTAATCACACTTAAAAAGTATTAATATGATTTAGGCAGCTTGATTAAGTAATGTGATTCAATAAAATATGTAAATAACTGTTTTTGAAATTATTATTCAAGTATTAGTTTTTTCAGGTGAATAGAGTTTTTTAATTAATAATTAAATTAGAAATATTTAGAAATTGTTTTTATAAAATGGAGTTCTTTTTTTAATTTAGAGCTTCGATATTAAGTCATGTGTATTTTTGGGGATTTTTCTGAAAAAAATGAATTTTCTGTGAATAGTGAAAATATAGTTTTTGTATTTAGGGTGTTTGATGACACCATTATGGATGTAATAATTATGAAATAATTCTGGTTGACTTATGAATAGCAGGAAAAGGTATGAGGTGTCCCATGTGACGAATAACATGGGAAAATACCATGGGAAAGCCCATGTTTTTTCCAATACCACCGATGAGGTGTCCCTTGGCAATTAATGCTTTGTCCTCTCACTTCTCCTGTAAATACCAAGCCTTTCCCTCATTCATTTAATTTCTAAATACTCCCCAACTATGTTATAGTCTCTTTACCTCCTAAGTAGTCCCCAAAAGGTTCCCACAGGCCCTCATGGTCCCGACCATCTTGTTTTAAGAGTTACGTTTTAATGTAAGGGATCCTACCTCTCTCTTTCTTTTAATGTACTCTCTTTTATGTCATTTCTTTTATTCCCCATGTTCTTATGTTGGAGGATGTGATTTTATATTGACCATAATGTAATTTTTATTTTCATATAATTAGAGACCCCATATTACACTCATCAATTAATTTTAAGAATTTATAAGTGGTGATGTTAGGATGCCGAATTTTTATAAGGGATTCTTTCACTCTTCACATTTTCAAAGTTCTATTTTCATGTGAAGTCTATAAAGTTATTTTTTCTTATGTTGGGGTATGATATCTATATCCATCATACATTACATTTATGTTCATATGATAGGATACCCTATTTTATCTCATCAATTCATTTTTAGATGTTTTAAGTTATGCTGTTAGGCTGCCGAATTTTTATACGAGACATCTTATTTTTGTCTTTCTTTCATGTTTTTCATTTCGTATGGTATGTCTTTAGAATTTCATTACCATGTTCTTATATCCTTTATATTATTTTTCTATACATTTTTTTGGATCATTTATGAGTGGGCAACACATGTCCCTTCTCTTTTAAATGTTTTCTAAAACCCTGTAACATAGTCATTAGGCTGTAGAATTTTCATCTCAAAATAACTATCACTTTTTCTCAAATTCGTTTATTTAATTAAGTGAATACAAAAATATCATTATTCTATAAGGGTATTCACGTATATTTCAAAATTTTCTATTTTTAATCTGGTATTTACATACATGAAACCCGGATTCCTTTTCCATGGGTTTAAAATGACATAAAGATCATGACTTAAAAGCAGTTTTTAAAACGTTATGATTATGAAATGAAACCCATTTGTTTTATGATATATGTGTTATTTATGAAATGTTTTATGTTGATATATTTGGATCACATGATAATAAATAAAAATTTAAGAGTGTTCCCTGATAGCACTCTAATACATTGGGTAATGATGTAATCTCTAGGGATTACAATTTTAACGACACCTTGGTGAATATCCTTGTTATTTTTTTAAATGACACCTTGGGGATGGACCTTGGTGATATGTTCAAGATTGTGTATGTTAATTGTTGTAGCCACATATTGAAGTTATGAATCATGTTATTTTCATTATGATATGCCTCATGATCTCTTTCTCAAGCCTTAAAGTTATTTATCATGACTTTATGGATGTATCTCAAGATCACACGTAAAATGATTCCCTTGTTTCCCTGACTGGACCTTCTGCTCACCCTTTCCTTTGATGTATGTTCCCAGGTTATGAGATATAGTAATGAACATAGGATGAACAAATTAAGAAGCCTATCAAGTGTTTAAGAATAATTTTTTTTATGTTCTCATGTATTAAGTTCCTAGTATCCAATACACTAAACCTTAATGATCCTCAGTTTTTTATAATGTATTGAAAGTTTATGTGATAAAAAGGTGGGATCCTATAGTTGGTATCAAATGATGGTTTATTTATTTGTGGAAATTAGGATTTGAAAACATTAGAAGGTTTATTAATGAAAATATTAAATAGAGGAAAAAATCACGGTATTTTGGTGAAGTATTGAGTAAGTGGTTTCCAAACATATAAATCCATTTCTGGATAGGATCAAGTAGTGACTCTGGAACAGATGTACCTGGAGTCAAAACACTGACAAGGTGTTTCGGGCTTGACCTGGGGTAACCTGGTGCATGACAATGCATCTTGCTGCACTCTTGGTTTGACACTCCCAGGGGATATGCTTTGGAAAATTCATAAGCTTAGTATGAACCATTATTAAAGGAACAAAGATAAAATAAAATAATTATTCACATAAGAATATATGATCCTGGATAACCTAGATTCGAACCTATGTGATTACAAGTTAGGATATAATTTTCTTCTACAAGTTTATCATTCTATGCTTAAAGATTCTTTTTCATGATTATTGGATAAGTATTTAAGCCCCCAAATTATACGTTCTTTTCGTAGTTAATGGGAGGAAATAGACGAACATGTTCCAAAAACCAATGTGATAGGAAATGTGATGATTTCCTTATTAATATGATAGAGATGACGAGATATCAAGTTGAACATATTGTTATTATGTCAAACCACCAATAAAAATTCAAAATTAATAATTGGTGCCTAGTTGAATGCCCAAATTTATCCAGGAAGAGGAAGATGATGTCTAAAGGATGTTCATATAATAAATGTGATAAGGGAAAGAATACCAAATATCTTTTTTGAAAAAAGTGTGGAAAGATGCACCAAAGAAATTTTCCCAAAGGAACTAAGATACATTTTAAGTGTGGGATGATAGGGAATAAAGTAGCCAATTTCTTAAAAAAAGGATAATGTGATGAATAGAGATAAGGATCAATATAATGTACCTTATACTATTCAATGTTGTAAATTTGGAGAAGGTGGAAATTATCCAAGGGAATTCTCTCTTGGAAGGTATGATAAGCATGCTGAGAATAGAAAATCTTCAAAGACAAGGGAACAATTCAAGTCCAATACTAATATGGATCATGATGACTGAAGTACATGTAACTTCTTTGCAATAATTGTTTATGACATGTTTTATTTTAGTTCTTTCTTTATGAGCATATCTTTATTGTTTTCTAAGAACATTGAGTCACTACCTAAGACGGTTTTATATAATTAAGGAAAACATCTATTGTTATGTATCACATGTTGATTTTTTCAAGCTATTCTTCTTGAAAAAAATGATTAGGGGGTTAAAGGATAAATATTATTTTGGAAGATGTTCACTAATTTATGAACCCTATATTATCAAGGTAAATAGATTACTATGGAATTTTCATTTATAATTAATGTTTGACATATATTTTTAAGAATCAACGAATTTAAGGAGAACTTAAGGTAATTTAGGTTACTTATGGAAATGATTAAACTATCTTGGGGAAAATGTGATTTTATTAGTTACTTTTGTTATAAGACTTGAAGAGTGGTTGATTTTTTTAGAGACAAATGATAAATTTTATCTTGGAACACCATGTTATCAAATCCTTCTTATATTTGGGTTACAATATTAGTTTAGATTATTCTGAATAATTTTAAGGATGATTGTGTGTTGAATGGTCTTTCTGGAACTTTGCGTACTTTTGTTAAATTTTGGATATTAATAGTCATATTTGTTTTTATAAATGATTATACTTTTGGGGGATTATATGATCTCATAAAAACCATTTTAGTTTTATCTGATGACTAAAGACAAGGGAAAAATATTGTTATTTATTTTTGGATTATGTGATTCTATTAAAGATGATTCTTGTGATTTTGATAAGACCAAGTCCTTTTGAATGCTGATTGATTGGGGAAAAGATTAGTCTTTGTAGTAACTTATTATAGGATGAAACTCTACTGGAATGTAAGTATATTTCCTTATGTTTTTATTCTATGTAGTAAATTAATTCCTCAAAATTATGAAAAGGAATGTAAAAAAATGTTTTTGGGTTACATTTCATACTGGGTAATCAAAGACCGTCTAACACATCATAAGATTGTGATCTTCTTGTGGTTAATTTTCTCATAATCATGTTTTCTATCACTCTCCATCAAAAATTGACCCTTTTTTATCTTCCATATCCATGTTTTCCTACATGTAATCATATTATGGGTCAACTCGGGTAACCATTGGACATCCCTTTCTTTCTTTTAAAGTAATTGTTTTACTAAATCTTTTTTTGATATGGGACATTCAACGAAATTTCCAAGCCCAATTTTAAAATTGTGAGGATGCAATTTCTTAAGGAGGGAAGATTGTAACCACCTGATTTTTTTGTGTAAATTCTGTTCCTTATCTTTGGTGGGTTATTTCATTTTTCATTAAATAAATTTAGTATAATTAAAATGAGATATTTGGGTTTCAACTATTGTATTAACGTTGGTCAGTATGACTATTGGAAACTAAATGTTATAATAATTTTCTATAAATAAAACTGATCTTGATGAATTAATATAGAAAAAATATTTGATGTCCCCATCCATTAGTCTCGGGCCGATCGAAGCCCATCTAACGGAACTCGATAGGGAGGTAGCACCTATGAGATTTTCTTTAGACCAAACACAAGACGAACTTAATTTTGTGATTCTGGAATGAAATCGCCTTCACGATAAGTTCAAGCTGAAAGAAATCACTACTCGGGAAGTGTTGGCCAAGCTGCCCCAAGATTCTATCACCCTAGCACACCTTACTCGTAGTTCCAATGCTAGTGTTATAAGGGGATATGTAACGAGAAAGTAATTGCCTTATGTAATACGTTGATTTAAATAAAAATTTTGATTTCATATTTTGGTGAATTTTGTGAATCTCATATGTCCGGATAAATAGAGGATTTATATTATTCTTGAATTTTGGAAAAAGTTTATTTTAAAATATTATGTCAAACTTAAATAATAAAAAATGTGTAATGATATTCCAAAAATGGTCTTCTAAAGTTGTGTTCAATATAAAATTTAGAGTCTAATAAGATCAACTTATTTTTTGATGAATAGTAAATTATGAATATTGATTTTATGCTTAGGATTAATAATGTGACCTAATGGATTAGTAATCTCACTTAAAGAAAGTATTAATATAATTTAATCACCTTGATTATGTAATGTGATTCAATAAAATAGGTAAATAACTATTTCAGAAATTATTAGTCAAGTATTAGTTTTTTCATGTGAATAGGGTTTTTTAATTAAAAATTAAATTATAAATATTTGGAAAATTAGTTTTATAAAACAAAGTTCATTTTTTAATTCAGAGAATCGATATTAGTTTATGGTGATTTTTGGGGATTTTTCTGAAAAAAATGAATTTTCAGTGAATAGTGAAAATACAGTTTTTGAGTTTCAAGTGTTTAATGAAATCATTAAGGATGTAATAATTATGAAATAATTATAGTCTACTTATGAATAGTAAGATAAGGTATGAGGTGTCCCTTGGCAATTAATGTTTTGTCATTTCACTTCTCCTATAAATACCAAGCCTTTTACTCATTCATTTCATTTCAAAATCCACATAAAAGATGTTATGATCTATTTACCTCCAAATGAGTCATCCCAAGGTGCCCCAAGCCCTCAAGGTTCTGACCTTCGAGTTTTAAGAGTTATGTTTTATGGTAAGGGATCCTACCTCTCTCTTTCTTTTCAAGTACTCTCTTTTATGTCATTTATTTTATGCTCCATGTTCTTATGCTGGAGGATGTTATTTTATATTAAACATACAATAATTTTTATTTTAAAATGAATATATACCCCCTATTACTCTCATCAATTCATTTTATGTATTTATAAGTGGCGTCGTTAGGCTGCCGAATTTTTATAAGGGATTCTTTCACTCTTCCCATTTTCAAAGTTCCATTTTCATGTCAAGTCATTCAAGTTAATTTTTCTTATGCTGGGGTATGATATATATATCCTTCATACTATACTTTTGTTCATATGATGAGAGACCCTATTTTAAATCGTCATTTCATTTTATGGATGTTTTAATTGACGTCGTTAGGTTGCCGAATTTTTATAAGAGAAATCTTATTTGTGTCTTTCTTTCATGTTTTTAATTTCATATGGTATGTCTTTAAAATATCATTACTATGTTATTATATCCAATATATTCTGTCCCACTACTGTTTTTTGAATCATTTATGAGTGGGAAACCTAGGTACCCTCTCTTTTAAATGTTTTCTAAAATCTTGTAACATTGCCGTTATCATGCAGAATTTTTATCACAAAATGTCTCTCTCTTTTTCTCAAATTCTATTATATTATTAATTGAATAATCAAAGATCATTATACTACAAATGTATTGAAAAATATATAAAAATTCCCTATTTTAATTCTGGGATTTACATAAATTAAACCTTCTTTCCTCTTCGATGGGTTTAAAATGACATAATGATCATGTCTTAAAAGTAGTTTATAAAACGTTATGATTATGAAATGAAACCCATTTATTTTATTCTATATGGGTTATTTATGAAATTTTTGATGATGATATCTGTGTCTCACGTGATAATAAAGACAAATTTATGTGTGTGTCCTAATAGCGCTCTAATGCATTGGGTAATGATGTAATCTCTGGGATTACAATTTTAACAATACCTTTTTGAATAACCTTGGTAATTTTTTTAAATGACACCTTCGAGATGGAACATGGTGATATGTTCATGATTGTATAAGTTAAATGTTGTATCCACATTTTCAAGTTATAAATCATGTTCTTTTCATTATGATATGCCTCATGATCTCTATCTAAAGCCTTAAAGTTATTTATCATGACTTTATTGATGCATCTCAAGTTCAAATGTAAAATGCATCCCTTGTTTCCCTTACTAGGCCTTATGCTCACCCTTTCCTTTGATGTATGTTCCCAGGTTATGAGATGTAGTAATGAACATATAATGAACAAATGAATAATCCTTTCAAGTGTTTAAGAAAATTTTTTGTTATGTCGTCATGTATTAAGTCCATGGTTTCTAAGACACTAAACCTTAAAGATCCTCAGGTTTGTATAATGTAATGAATGTTTATGTGATAAAAAAGAGGGATTCTATAGTTGGTATAAAAGGATAGTTTAGTTATTTTTGGAAATTAGGATTTGTAAACATTACATGGTTTTTAAGGAAAATATTAAATATTGGAAAAAGTCATGGTATTTGGGTGACTTATAGAGTATGTTGTTTCCAAACAAATAAATCCTTGTCTGGATACAAAAAAGTAGAGTTGGATCTAGCACAGATGTACCTAGGAGTAAAAACTCTAACATGGTGTTTCGAGAATGACCCGGGGTAACCTGGTGCATGACAATAGGCCTTGATGCACTCTGGGTTTGACACTCCTGGGGGATATGCTTTGGTAAAATCATAAGCTTAGTTTGAACAATTATTAAAGTAACAGAGATAAAATAAAATAAATATTCGCATAAGAATATATGATCATTGATAACCAAGATTAGAACCTAGGGGATCACAAGCTTGGATATACTTTTCTTCTACATGTTTATCCTTCAATGTTTAGTGTTTCCTTTTCATGAATATTGGATAAGTATTTAAGAACCCTATTTATAATTTCTCTTCATAGATAATGGTGGGAAAAGAAGAACATGTTACTACATCCAATGTGATAGGAAATGTGATGATTACCCAATTAATATTACAGAGATGATGAGAGATCAAGTTGAACATATTTCGATTATGCCCAAACAGCTATCAAAAATCACAATTAATAATTGGTACCTGGTAGAATGACCAAATTCATACAGGAAGAGGAAGATGAAGTCTCAAGGATGTTCATCTAATAAAGGTGATAAGTTAAAGAAGTCCAAATTTCCTTTGTGAAAATAGTGTGAAAAGAGGCACCAAGGAATATTTCACAAAGGAACCAGGAGATGTTTTATGTGTGGGATGATAGTGTATAAAGTATCCAATTGTTTTAAAAAATTTGATAATGTGATGAATGGAGAAAAGGATAAATATAATGAACCTTATACTATTCAATGTTGTAAATGTTGAGAAGTTGGACATTATCTAAGGAAATGCTATCTTGTTAGGGATTAAAATCATGATGAGCATAGAAAATCATCATGGGAAAGGAAACAATGCAAGCCCTATGCTGACATGGAACATGATGATTGAAGTACATGTAACTTCTTCGCCATAATTGTCTATGTCATGTTGTATTTTAGTTCGTGATCTATGATAATATCATTAATGTTATCTTCGATCATCAAGTCACTACCTAAGATGAATTTATATCATTAATGAAAACATCTATTGTTATGTATTACATGTTGATGTTGTGAAGCTGTTCATCTTGAAAAAAAATGATCAGGGGATTAAAAGATGAATATTATTTTGGAAGATGTACACTAATTTGGGAACCCTATTTGATCAAGGTAAATATATTACCATGGTATTTTCTTTGAGAAGTAATGGTTGACTTATATTTTGAAGAATCTATGAATTTGAGGTGAACATATAGTAATTTAGATTACTTATGGAAATGATTAACCTATCTTTGGGAAAATGTGATTATATTTGTTTCTTTTGTAATAAGACGTTAAGAGTGGTTGATATTGTTTGGAGATGAACGATAAAGTTTATCATGTAAGACCATGTTATCAAATACTTCTTATATTTGGGTTCGAATCTTAGTTTGGATTATTTTGAATAATTTTTAGGATGATTGTATATTGAATGGTCTTTCTGGAACTTTGCGTACTTTTGTTGAACTTTTGAGATTAATAGTCATATTTCTTTTTATGAAGGATTATCCTTTTTAGGGATTATATGATCTCAAACTAACCATTTTAGTTTTATATGATGAATAAATACAGGGGAAAAATGTAGAGACCCGAAGCCTGACGTACATGGACTTTACATTACTTTTGAGGAATACTTAGTACATTACAAAAACACACACACAAGGACCGTAATAGTTTAGTGTCTTTGGAAACTCGGACTATAATCTTCTAATCGTGGTGAAAGATCTTCAACATCTCCCATAAAGATCTTCCTTTTTTTTTACCTAAAACCTTTCTTTATATCCTGGGGAAAAGAAAACATAAAAGGGTGAGCTCAAATGCTCAGTAAGGGTAAACAAAAGAAATATCAATCACATCATATTCATAAGAACATAACATTTTGGAAATCATAACCTGCAAAAGAGAGCATAATTTCATAACATGGGATAATTCATGGCAGTGAAATGTAATCACAATAATCATAACATAAAACATGGAACTTTGTGGCATACACACATAATCATAGAGAATCATTTCTTGTTAGTCAAGACTCATTGCCAAGACTATCTTAGTGGACAAAGTCCCTTTCTGAATCGAGTAATCATCGTTTCAGTCCTGTTTCACTGAACCGGTATAACCTACCATTCCAGCCATGTCTATCTCATGAGATATAAAATCTTTACCCAATGCATTGGAGGGAGATATAGGTCCCACCCATCTCTTAATGAATCCTTTCTTATGTGTGCCACAAAATCATACATCATTGCATAACCCATGTAATAAAAATGGGATTCTTAAACAACATGACATCATAAAACCATTCATATAAGATAAAGGAATTCATAAACATAATTTCATCACAACATAGTAAAATCAATGTAAAAATATGGATAGAAACAGAACCCTTTATTATATTATATGGAAAATAATTTTGATAAAACACTTGAATTGAATTCTTGAGGAAAATATCCTTTCTTCTTCAAAATCAATTTCTTTTCACAAAACATCATGCAATTTTAAAAGAAAGAGATTTTATTGAAAATAGTCATGAAATCTTTTAGAGGAAGCTTCATGAAAATAAGGCTTTATAAAACAGTATAAATCCGTTCGTGCCGTATAAGTTAAAAAAAACATTCTTCGTACTTTTGTCGGAAAAGTCAAAAAGTACCTCGTACGAAAAACGAAAAAAGATTCCTTTCATATCCTTTACTAAAAACTCATGGAAGGGTAAAATTGGATTTAAACAATTGTAGGTGGATGGAAATAATATTACATATTGAGGGAACATGGATGTGGATGATAAAATACACCCCAGTAAATACTTACGAATAAACAATCTCAGATAAAAATGAGATTGTGATATTTCCCTTACCTTAGGTCCGATTTGCTTTGTTCGTGTCCGAAGCTCCTGTATAATGGTTTAAATAATGTTATTGACTTATTACAGAATCATATTCATTGTTATGATATCATATATGGTTCACTTATGACATTATATTACCCGTTCTTTTGTAAATTCCATGTTAAAGAAGCGTTTTGGGTAAAATCGTTTCATTTATCGTAGGTGTTTTGACTTGTTGTTCTTGACATAATTATTACTTATATCATGATTTACTTACTTCCAGAATATAAAATATGATTTATATATCATATATATTCAATATGAATATATATATAATAGGTAGATAAATAAAATGAAAAACACCGTTCATGGAGACGGTAGTCCGTACGTACGCATGAACGCTGTTTTCCTTTCCTTATTGTCTTGAAATGGAAGTAAGTAGATGACATACATAGGTATATATATACATAAATCCAGTAGCTTTATAATGTCATATATTTCATTATTATTTTTTATATATACATTATAATCATTCTTAAATGGTTAACATGGAGAATGAATCTCATCGCGTCGTGGAGACGGTAGTCCGTACGTACGCACGAGCGATGATATCATTTCTATAAATATTGAATTGAATTGGAGTGGATTATACAATATATCAGAATCAATATGATGTTGTAATAACTATGTATAGTTATTCTTTACACCATTATACCCATCCATGTAAGGTGGTGGTGGAAAATAGATTACACCACGGCGTGGAGACGGTATTCCGTACGTACGCACGCGCGGTGATTTCTTTTTCCGTAGGATGGATAGATGGTGAAATAGGGTTGTTTCATACTTATAATAACATATCAGTATATGAGTGATACTGATGTTATTACTTCATAATGAAACAACCTAAGAAGAAGAAGTGGAAGAAGAAATAATGATGAAAGAATTGGTAACGGTAATTACCTCTTCTTTGAAGCGCCTTTTGGAGACCTCCTCTTAGGGAACTAAAATTGGTCTTTGAGTAAGACCAGAACCTCTAGGATGTTTTTAGGGAAGTGGAGAAGATATTTTGGCAGGGGTTGGCTGAGCTTGAGTGCTCAAATTGGTGTGAGGAGGAGGGGGAGGAGGTGTCCTTTTATAAGGGAGGAGAGGGGCACCTTAGGAATATCTCAAAATATTATTTTATATTAAAGTCAAAATCGGTTTATAATGGTTCCAAAGGGTCTTATTTCGAAGCTAAAGTGGGGATGGGTCGAAATCATATCAACCAATAGGATTTAGACAAGTTTAGGGTATTATTTTAACCTTATCAATTAGTTTTAACTCTAAGTTAAATAATTTAACTTTTACCGTGTCTTTTTGTTTTCTTTAACTATATGGTTAATAAACTTACTATAACATGCCAAACGAACCCCAAATTGTATATTATTAATACATATATCCTTATCTAAGTCATTTGGCCGAACCTTAGATTTTTAGGAATAAAATAAAAATTAATAATATAATATTTGATTTAAAAACTATTTTGTGTCAATTTTGACACTATTTGATATATGATTTTTGTGAAAGTAATAACAGAATTATATGTTCGAACCAAGTTGATTAAATCAACATTAATATATCATAGTAACCTATAAATTTAGTGGAATTCATAAAAAATCTCAAATTACATTTATTTTGGTGTTTATAACATCAATTATGTCAATATTTCATTAATAAGATAATTACTGCATCATCTTTGTCTCATAAATAAATTATATTATTTGATGTCTAAAAATTACAAATAAAATACCATCATGTAGGAAATCTTTTTAGCTTTCTAATGAATATTTATAGTTGAATTTATCTTATGTATAACCCCATATTAAAAATGATTTACTTATTAAACTTTGATTTTAACTATTTTAACCCTTCTTTAAATAAATTAATAATAAATGTCCTAATCTAATCCAAGTGGGCCTAAATGGTAATATTTTATTCCTAAGTTTGTTTTTGGTCGAATTACACTTGTCCAATAGAATTAGGACATGTGTTAGGGTAATATTAATATCATATTTACCCTTAGTTACATTATTTACTATTAACCGTGGTAAAAAAAAGTAAAAAGTTACTATTCACCAAAAAATTATTTTCATCTCATTGAACCACATTTTAGTCATTGATATTAATTGTGTCTCTCGGATTTTCGAAATTCCATTCACAGAAGCGGTAAAATTAAGTTTTATGCAAAATTCAGTTTTTAACCTACAACTTAGTAGTTTCACTATTCATCAAAAATTGATGTTTTTCAGATCAATGCCAAAATTTCATCCTAAGCTATATTTCATATTCCGAATTCAAAAATGAAGCCTATTTTACCAAATTCATAACATAGAAGTTGCATTAATTAATTTTATAATTAAATCCCGCTGTTAAAACAAATAGCGTGTTTTTAAGAAACAATATCTATCAAAAGATTGACACTTGTTTATGTCTAGTTTAAATGTGAAATTACATCCAATGACCAACATTGTATTAAATTGTAAAAATATATTCTAAATATACTTTAAAAACACTCAAATTAATGATTTATCACTATTAATTATTTCGATTAAAAAAGTTGTTTTTAATTATAATTTAGTAATTTTCACTATTCATCAGAATATGAAAGTTATCCGAAAAGTACCAAAATTTCACCTAAGGCTAAATTCGATACTCCGAATCCAAAAATAAAGTTCATTTTGAAAAAATAAGATTTACTGGATTTCAAAAAGTGGTTATTACTATTCATAACGGCTAGTTTCAATAATATTTTTATAGCATATCGTTGTTTAGTGAAACTCGGTATTGCGTACTACACACGCTATCGAGGAAGGTCGCGATTGCGTGTAATGCAAGACAAGTCAAGGATGTGTGTTGTGCAAGCTCCTTTTGGTGTAGCGTACAACACAAGACATTAATAAAATTAAAAAGAATATTTTTTTATAAAATCTTGGGCTGTTACATTCTACCCCCCTTAAAATGAATTTCGCCCTCGAAATTCGTCGGGGTTATAAATGGTTTACTATTTGAAAGTTTCTTTAATAGAAACCCACATAGTAAAAGGGAATACCAAAACTTGGCTTTAAAAACTAAAGTATGAAATGTAACGATTACCCAAATAAACTAATCACTGGGTTTCCACATAGGTGAAAATATGGATATGGAAGAGAAATCTAAGCATCATGTTCTGATGGAGAGTGGTAGAGAACATGGATATGGAAAAGCCAGTAATCACAAATCCATAGATTTGTGATGATATAAGGTACCATCTGATTCATCAGGTATAAGAGAACTAGGACAACATTTTTGGTTTTCAAGATCATTTCCCTAAAGTTAAAGAATTTGAATTAGAATAAATACTTACTTTATTTTGGTACAATCTCACTGTTGTTCGTGCCTTTAACAATTTCCACTTCATCTCTTAAATAAATGAAGTTGAATTTGTTATTCGTGAAGTGTTAGCAGATCATGTGATAGAATGACGGGTCATTCCATCTGTTTCAAACAAAAGGTTAGCAAAATTATATACATAAGTCGATCTATAGTGAGATTAATCACATATGGACTTATACTTCATATATCATACTGCTTAATATAATAAAACTAGTTTCTACTAAACAGGGACTTCCTGTAGGCTAGTGGTAGGCGATAAAGGCCAGTCGCACTTCGGTTGTGGGTTCGATTCCTACAGCCTTGTCCGAAGCGATGGGCTGTCGCCCGTCCTGTAGGTTGTCCCTTTTTCTAAAACTACGTTACTATAACATCCCGTCAATAATATCTAAAATCTTATATCCTTAAACAATACTAACTTATGTCCAACATAATCCAGTCTAATCTTTAGGCTTATACATAATACTGCAGTCCACTCTCATAATATAGTGACATCGATTACCAGAGATTTAATACTGTCGTTGATCCCCACATATCATAAGATATGTCTTGTTGGTCACATTCCAAACATTCAAAGTCCTTAATCGTGTATTCTCTTGAATACCTTAGTGAAAACATGAGTGCTGTTAAAAGTTAACACTTTCCACAAACCAAAATCCTCAAAATTCTATATACTCAAACCATGATATCACTTAGTCCATATATCAATCATGAGCTCATGAATACTATTAAACATTTCATTTTATCGTCTTCATTATGCGCATATCATCTTATTTCCAAAAAATATCTCAATCACTTTGAATACCACATTAAACCAATACATAAATATTCCAATACTCCATGATACAACATTATTTTGAAATCCCATTACATAAACACTTAATCATTCCACCACATCGTTATCATATTCAACATTGCCAATAGTGATCGCATGTGATTTCCCTTTGTCCTTTGCCTTTAGTGGTTGCTCATGTTGATCATCACTAACCCTTGGATTAGGGCAATTATTAGCATAATGCCCCATTTCCTTGCACTTGAAGCATTGAAGTGTTGGCGGTGCGTTCTCTGCAGTGTTTGCTTTATTCACATCATTAGAAACCCTTTTTCCATTACTTCGACACTCAGCTGCTCGATGACCTTCTTTTCCACACTTAAAACATTTTCTAGTTCCTTTAAGACAATCTCCACCATGCTTCTTTCCACACTTTGTGCATAAGGAAACATTCATCTTCTTTTCACCATTATTATGAGATTTCTCCTTGAACTCCATCTTTCGTTTCTTGTCAAAACCATGAGATGGATATGTAACACCAACTTCCATTTCTACCTTGATAGCACAACGCACAATTTCTTCATAGCTACTGAAGTCTCTTATAGCTAATGCCCTTCGAAGACTTGGTTTTAAGCCACAAAAAAATCGATCAACTTTACTTTCAGGTTGGATGATAATTCCAGAAGCATACCTTGCAAGTCTTGTAAAATTTGCTTCATAGGTACCAACAGATTCATCGTCCCTTTGCTTCAGTTCAAGAAATTCTTTCTCCATCTTTGTTTGAAGAATACGAGGGAAGTACTTACTGAAAAACAAGTTCTTGAACTCGTCCCATTCCATGGACTCAATTTCATCTCTTGGCCTCGTATTCTTGATAAGATTCCACCATTGATCAGCTTCACCTTCCAAACGATATACTGCTAAGATGACTTTATCATGTTCAGAACATTGAAGAACTGAAAATATCTTTTCAGTAGTACTAATCCATTGTTCAGCCACAAGTGGATCAGAAGACCCACTGAAAGAAGGTGGACGTTGCCTCATGAAGGACTCAATAGAATATTGTTCCCTTCTCTGCTCATTTGGAAGTCCAGAATGATTCATAGCTTGTGTAAGTATAGCAATAAGATTTTGCACTCCATCTCCCATAACATTTGTTTGTTCAGGAGGGCAATCATTGCATTGTCCATTGCATTGATCAACACGGTTCCTTCGGGTTCCAGCCATCGTCTAAAACCCAAAAAGAATAGTGTGAGAGGCAAAAATCATGCTAGGGAAAACAACATAATAAAGGGGGAGTACCTTCAATATCCAACATCTTAGGTTTAATTCTATGATCGTTAGCGTAATTCTATTACTATAACCTATACGTATACTTATCCCTAGGGACATCCCTAGACATACCTTAGAAATATCTCTAGGGATCTCACTAACGTTTTCGCATCCTAGTTTCCAAAGGTTGACTAAACCTTTCCTCTGATACCAACTGTAGAGACCCGAAGCCTGACATACATGGACTTTACATTACTTTTGCGGAATACTTAGTACATTACAAAAACACACACACAAGGACCGTAATAGTTTAGTGTCTTTGGAAACTCGGACTATAATCTTCTAATCGTGGTGAAAGATCTTCAACATCTCCCATAAAGATCTTCCTTTTTTTTTACCTAAAACCTTTCTTTATATCCTGGGGAAAAGAAAACATAAAAGGGTGAGCTCAAATGCTCAGTAAGGGTAAACAAAAGAAATATCAATCACATCATATTCATAAGAACATAACATTTTGGAAATCATAACCTGCAAAAGAGAGCATAATTTCATAACATGGGATAATTCATGGCAGTGAAATGTAATCACAATAATCATAACATAAAACATGGAACTTTGTGGCATACACACATAATCATATAGAATCATTTCTTGTTAGTCAAGACTCATTGCCAAGACTATCTTAGTGGACAAAGTCCCTTTCTGAATCGAGTAATCCTCGTTTCAGTCCTGTTTCACTGAACCGGTATAACCTACCATTCCAGCCATGTCTATCTCATGAGATATAAAATCTTTACCCAATGCATTGGAGGGAGATATAGGTCCCACCCATCTCTTAATGAATCCTTTCTTATGTGTGCCACAAAATCATAAATCATACATCATTGCATAACCCATGTAATAAAAATGGGATTCTTAAACAACATGACATCATAAAACCATTCATATAAGATAAAGGAATTCATAAACATAATTTCATCACAACATAGTAAAATCAATGTAAAAATATGGATAGAAACAGAACCCTTTATTATCTTATATGGAAAATAATTTTGATAAAACACTTGAATTGAATTCTTGAGGAAAATATCCTTTCTTCTTCAAAATCAATTTCTTTTCACAAAACACCATGCAATTTTAAAAGAAAGAGATTTTATTGAAAATAGTCATGAAATCTTTTAGAGGAAGCTTCATGAAAATAAGGCTTTATAAAACAGTATAAATCCGTTCGTGCCGTATAAGTTAAAAAAAACATTCTTCGTACTTTTGTCGGAAAAGTCAAAAAGTACCTCGTACGAAAAACGAAAAAAGATTCCTTTCATATCCTTTACTAAAAACTCATGGAAGGGTAAAATTGGATTTAAACAATTGTAGGTGGATGGAAATAATATTACATATTGAGGGAACATGGATGTGGATGATAAAATACACCCCAGTAAATACTTACGAATAAACAATCTCAGATAAAAATGAGATTCTGATATTTCCCTTACCTTAGGTCCGATTTGCTTTGTTCGTGTCCGAAGCTCCTGTATAATGGTTTAAATAATGTTATTGACTTATTACAGAATCATATTCATTGTTATGATATCATATATGGTTCACTTATGACATTATATTACCCGTTCTTTTGTAAATTCCATGTTAAAGAAGCGTTTTGGGTAAAATCGTTTCATTTATCGTAGGTGTTTTGACTTGTTGTTCTTGACATAATTATTACTTATATCATGATTTACTTACTTCCAGAATATAAAATATGATTTATATATCATATATATTCAGTATATATATATATATAATAGGTAGATAAATAAAATGAAAAACACCGTTCATGGAGACGGTAGTCCGTACGTACGCATGAACGCTGTTTTCCTTTCCTTATTGTCTTGAAATGGAAGTAAGTAGATGACATACATAGGTATATATATACATAAATCCAGTAGCTTTATAATGTCATATATTTCATTATTATTTCTTATATATACATTATAATCATTCTTAAATGGTTAACATGGAGAATGAATCTCATCGCGTCGTGGAGACGGTAGTCCGTACGTACGCACGAGCGATGATATCATTTCTATAAATATTGAATTGAATTGGAGTGGATTATACAATATATCAGAATCAATATGATGTTGTAATAACTATGTATAGTTATTCTTTACACCATTATACCCATCCATGTAAGGTGGTGGTGGAAAATAGATTACACCACGGCGTGGAGACGGTATTCCGTACGTACGCACGCGCGGTGATTTCTTTTTCCGTAGGATGGATAGATGGTGAAATAGGGTTTTTTCATACTTATAATAACATATCAGTATATGAGTGATACTTATGTTATTACTTCATAATGAAACAACCTAAGAAGAAGAAGTGGAAGAAGAAATAAAGATGAAAGAATTGGTAACGGTAATTACCTCTTCTTTGAAGCGCCTTTTGGAGACCTCCTCTTAGGGAACTAAAATTGGTCTTTGAGTAAGACCAGAACCTCTAGGATGTTTCTAGGGAAGTGGAGAAGAGATTTTGGCAGGGGTTGGCCGAGCTTGAGTGCTCAAATTGGTGTGAGGAGGAGGGGGAGGAGGTGTCCTTTTATAAGGGAGGAGAGGGGCACCTTAGGAATATCTCAAAATATTATTTTATATTAAAGTCAAAATCGGTTTATAATGGTTCCAAAGGGTCTTATTTCGAAGCTAAAGTGGGGATGGGTCGAAATCATATCAACCAATAGGATTTAGACAAGTTTAGGGTATTATTTTAACCTTATCAATTAGTTTTAACACTAAGTTAAATAATTTAACTTTTACCGTGTCTTTTTGTTTTCTTTCACTATATGGTTAATAAACTTACTATAACATGCCAAACGAACCCCAAATTGTATATTATTAATACATATATCCTTATCTAAGTCATTTGGCCGAACCTTAGATTTTTAGGAATAAAATAACAATTAATAATATAATATTTGATTTAAAAACTATTTTGTGTCAATTTTGACACTATTTGATATATGATTTTTGTGAAAGTAATAACAGAATTATATGTTCGAACCAAGTTTATTAAATCAACATTAATATATCATAGTAACCTAGAAAATTAGTGGAATTCATAAAAAATCTCAAATTACATTTATTTTGGTGTTTATAACATCAATTATGTCAATATTTCATTAATAAGATAATTACTGCATCATCTTTGTCTCATAAATAAATTATATTATTTGATGTCTAAAAATTACAAATAAAATACCATCATGTAGGAAATCGTTTTAGCTTTCTAATGAATATTTATAGTTGAATGTATCTTATGTATAACCCCATATTAAAAATGATTTACTTATTAAACTTTGATTTTAACTATTTTAACCCTTCTTTAAATAAATTAATAATAAATGTCCTAATCTAATCCAAGTGGGCCTAAATGGTAATATTTTATTCCTAAGTTTGTTTTTGGTCGAATTACACTTGTCCAATAGAATTAGGACATGTGTTAGGGTAATATTAATATCATATTTACCCTTAGTTACCTTATTTACTATTAACCGTGGTAAAAAAAAGTAAAAAGTTACTATTCACCAAATAATTATTTTCATCTCATTGAACCACATTTTAGTCCTTGATATTAACCGTGTCTCTCGGATTTTCGAAATTCCATTCACAGATGCAGTAAAATTAAGTTTTATGCAAAATTCAGTTTTTAACCTACCACTTAGTAGTTTCACTATTCATCAAAAATTGATGTTTTTCAGATCAATGCCAAAATTTCATCCTAAGCTATATTTCATATTCCGAATTCAAAAATGAAGTCTATTTTACCAAATTCATAACATTGAAGTTGCATTAATTAATTTTATAATTAAATCCCGCTGTTAAAACAAATAGCGTGTTTTTAAGAAACAATATCTATCAAAAGATTGACACTTGTTTATGTCTAGTTTAAATGTGAAATTACATCCAATGACCAACATTGTATTAAATTGTAAAAATATATTCTAAATATACTTTAAAAACACTCAAATTAATGATTTATCACTATTAATTATTTCGATTAAAAAAGTTGTTTTTAATTATAATTTAGTAATTTTCACTATTCATCAGAATATGAAAGTTATCCGAAAAGTACCAAAATTTCACCTTAGGCTAAATTCGATACTCCAAATCCAAAAATAAAGTTCATTTTGAAAAAATAAGATTTACTGGATTTCAAAAAGTGGTTATTACTATTCATAACGGCTAGTTTTAATAATATTTTTATAGCATATCGTTGTTTAGTGAAACTCGGTATTGCGTACTACACACGCTATCGAGGAAGGTCGCGATTGCGTGTAATGCAAGACAAGTCAAGGATGTGTGTTGTGAAAGCTCCTTTTGGTGTAGCGTACAACACAAGACATTAATAAAATTAAAAAGAATATTTTTTTTATAAAATCTTGGGCTGTTACAAAAAATATTGTTATTCTTTTTTGGATTTTGTGATTCTCTAGAAGACGATTCTTGTGATTTTGATGAGGACAATTCCTTTTGAATGCTAATTATTTGGAGAAAAGCTTAGTCTTAGTAGAAACTTATTATAGGATGAAACTCTAGATGAAGGTATGTATATTTCCTTATGTTTTGATTCTACGTAGTAAATGAATTCCCTAAAATAATGAAAAGGATCATAAAACTAAAATGTTGTTGGGTTACATTTCGTACTGGGTAAACAAATACCATTTAACAAATCTTAAGTTTGTGATCTTATTGTGGTTAATTTTCTCATAATAATGTTATCTATCACTCTCCATCAGAAGTTGACCCTTTTTTTCTCTTCCATATCCATGTTTTCCTACATGGATTCGTAGCATGGGTTAACTCGGGTGACCTTTGTACTTCCCTTTCTTTCTATTAAAGTAATAGTTTTACTGGCCCTTTTTCAATGTGGGACATTCAACGAAATTTCCAAACCTAATTTTGAAATTTCAAGGACTCAATTTCTTAAGGGGGGGAGATTGTAACGACCTGATTTTTTGTGTGTAAATTTTGCTCCCTATTTTTGGTGTGTTATTTTATTTTTCATTTAATAAAATTAGTATAATTAAAATGAGACCGTTGGGTTTCAACTGTTATATGACCATTGATCAATATGACCATTGGAAACTAAATGTTACAATTAATTTCTATGAATACACGTGATCATTATTAATTAATATTGAAAGAAGAATTGATGGCCCCATCTAGTAGTCTCAGGCCGATTGAATCCCATCTGATGGATCTCGGGAAAAAGGTATCACCTTTGGGATTTCCTCTGGCTGAATCCCAAGACGAACTTCATCATGTGAATCTGGAATGGAATCACCTTCGTGATAAGATCATGCTGATAGAAATCACTACTCGAGAAATTTTGGCTGAGCCGCCCCAAGATTCTATCACCCTAGCACACCTTACTCTTAGTTCCTATATAGGTGTTATAAGGGTCTGTGTAACGAGACCGTAACTGCCTTATGCAATCCTTTGAATTAAATTAAAAATGGGATTTCATCTTATGGTGAAGTTTGTGAATCTCAAGTGTCGGGATAAATATAGGATGTATATTATTGATGAATTTTGGAAAAGGGATATTTTAAAATATTATGTAAACCTTAAATAATTAAATATGTGTAATGATTTTCAAAAAATGGTCTTCTACAGTTCTGTTCAGTATGAAATTTAGAGTCTAATAAGATGAACATAATTATTGATGAATATAAAATTATGAATATTGATTTTACACATAGAATTAGTAATGTGTCCAAATGGATTTGTAATATCACTTAAAAATGTATTAATATAATTTAGGCACCTTGATTAAGTAAAGTGATTCAATAAAAAAGGTAAATAACTGTTTCAGAAATTATTAGTCAAGTATTATTTTTTTCGAGTGAATAGTGTTTTTTAATTAAAAATTAAATCAATATTATTTGGTAAATTATTTTTTTAAAATAGAGTTCATTTTTGAATTTAGATAATCGATATTAGGTTATGGTGATTTTTAGGGATTTTTATGAAAAAAATTAATTTTTAGTGAACAGTGAAAATAGAGATTTTGAGATTTGAGTGTTTAATGACATTGTTAAGTTTTTAATAATTATTAAATAATTCTGGTAGAATTATGAATTGTAAGATAAGTTATGAGGTGTCCCAAGTGGCCAATACCATGGGAAAATACCATGGGCAAGCCCATGGTTTTTCCAATACCACCGATGAGGTGTCCCTTGGATATTAATGGTTTGTCCCCTCAATTATCCTATAAATACCAAGACTTCCCATCATTAATTTCATTTAAAAATCCTCCCAACCAAAGTTATATTATCTTTACCTTCAAAGGATTTCTCCCATGGTGCTCCCAAACCCTAAAGGTCCCAAAATTCCTTTTTTAAGAGTTACATTTTAAGGTAAGAGATCGTACCTCTCTCTTTCTTTTCATGTACTCTATTTTATGTCATTTCATTAATACTCCATGTTCTTATGTTGGAGTATGTTCTTTTATATTACCCATACGTTAATTTTTTTTTTCATTTGATTATATACCCCCTTTTACTCTCATTAATTCATTTTAATAATGTTTAAGTCGCACCATTAGGCTGCTGAATTTTTATAAGGGATTCTTTCACTCATCCCGTTTTCAAAGTTCTATTTTCATGTCATGTCTTTATTGTTCTTTTTTCTTATTATGGGGTATGATCTATATATCCATCATACTTTCCTTTTATGTTCATATTATGATAGACCCTATTGGATCTCATCAATTCATTTTTTAGAAGTTTTAAGTGACGCTGTTAGGCTTCCGAATTTTAATAAGAGAAATCATATTTTTGTATTTCTTTCATGTTTTTCATTTCATATGGTATGTCTTTAAAATTTCATTAACATGTTATTATATCCTTTATATTCTATACCTATTCTATTTTTTGGATCATTTATTAGTGTTTAACACATGTACCCTCTCATTTCAATGTTTTCTAAAACCCTGTAACATAGCCCTTATGATGCAGAATTTTCATCTCAAAATTTCTCTCTCTTTTTCTCAAAATATTTTATTTTATAAATTGAATACTAAAAATTCTTTCTTATACATGGGTATTCACATATATATCAAAATTTTCTTTTTTAATTCGGGGATTTACATACATGAAACCTGCTTTCCTTTTCTGTGAGTTTAAAATGTCATAAAGATAATGTCTTAAAAGCAGTTTTTAAAATGTTATGATTAGGAAATGAAACCCATTTAGTTTATGATATATATTTTATTTACTAAATTTTTGATGATTATATATGTGGCTCACATGATAATAAATAAAAATTTAGGGGTGTGCCATGACCACACTATAATTCATTGGGTAATGATGCAATCTCTAGGGATTACAATTTTAACGATACCTTGGTGAATAACCTAGGTAATTTTTATTAAATGAAACCTTTGGGATAAACCTTAGTGATATGTTCATGATTGTATATGTTAAATGTTGTAGCCACATATTCATGTTATGAATCATGTTCTTTTAATTATGATATTCCTCATGATCTCTTTCTCAAGCCTTACAGTTATTTATCGTGACTTTATTTATATATCTCATGGTCACATCTAAAATGTTTCCCCAATTTCCATTACGGGGCCTTCTGCTCGCCCTTTCCTTTGATGTATGTTCCCAGGTTCTGAGATTCATTAATTAAATTAGGATGAACAAATGAATATGCCTTTCAAGTGTTTACGAAGAAATTTTTTATGTCGTCATATATTAAGTTATTAGTTTCCAAGCCACTAAGCCTTAAAGATCATTAGTTTTGTATAATGTAATGAATGTTTTTGTGATAAAAATGTGGTATTCTATATTGATATATGTGGTATGCATGATAATGAAAATATTATGATGTACAATGTGCACCCATAATATTATGTCACAATATGAATGTTTGAATGTGGCGGGTGTGCCCGAAATTATACAATGCTCCATTGCATTGGGTAAAGTGATGAATCTCATGAGTAAATGTGAAATGATGTCGACAAGATTCAAGCTTTTTCACAATTATGTGTGTTAGTTAACCACTAAGACATGATGTTTCATTTTTATGCATTTCCACACTTTAAGTCTTTTATTTATGATTTCTCTCATGTTCGTGATCTTTTTCCCCTATTTTGATTATGCTCACCCCTTGCTATATTGTTCTTATCTATCATCTTGCTGGGATTTTATATCACCCCTTTTGATGTATATCCTCAGGTGGATACATGTACTAAAGAGAGGTCAAGTGCCAATTAGAAGATAAAGAATAAGAAATTGAATAAATGTTTATGCTTGATGATGTATTTTCTATGTATGGTCCTAGTTTTCCCAAGACACTAAACCATTGGATCCTCTATTTGTAATAAAATTATGTTTTTTATCTTAAAATAATGTAATTGTAATGTAATAAAATTTTGGGTCTCTATAGTATACACTAATGAAATTGTTTTTGTGACATTTAGACATAATAATTTCTTACCTTATGTGGATGAGAAGGTTTTACAAAATCCAAATAAATTATTACATAGTAATATTCTCAAGGATAACATCATAGGTGATGTAAATAAACTAGTTAGTAAATGCAATTCCTTAATAATTAAAATATAAAATCTTATTTTTCTATCTCAATTTTAATCTTAGAGTCAAAGTGAGGCTTTAGGTGACGAATATTGGATAAAGGCAATGCCAGATGAACTATATAACTTGGAATGGAGTATAGAATAGACCTTGGTTTAAAAACCTATGGATGCATATTTTATTAGAGTAAAATGGGTTTTTAGAACCAAATTCAACGAAAATGGAATCATTGTTATCAGTAAATCTAGACATGTCACTAAATGATATAATAAAAAATAATCCATAGACTATGAAGAAACCTATGCTCGAGTAACAAGAATCGAATATATTATAATTCTAGTAGAATTTGAATCATTATTTAATTTTAAACCTTTTCAAATGGATTTCAAGTGTTATTTCCTTACTGGATTTGTATTGGAGGATATCTACATATACCATCCCCCATGTTTTGAAGATACAAAACATCCTAAATATGTTTAAAAACTTACCAAGGCCCTCTATGGACTTAAACAAGCCACAAGATCTATGTATGATATTTTTACGAGATTTTTTTACAAAACAATTACATTATGGGAATAGTGTAATGAACTATTTACAAAAAAAAAAACAAAAATATTATTATTTTTCAAATTTATGCTTATGACATCATTTTCGGATCGACTCTGAAGACTTTAAAAGTTATATCTTCAAATATAAGGATATATGAGTTTGAAATGAGTGTGATTGGTAAATTTACATTCTTTCTTGAATTTTAATTTTCTCGAAACCAAGAATGTGTATATATATAAACATTATTATAATGAAAATATACTTAAAAAATATTGATATGGAAATAATAAAAGTATTAGTGCACTTATTGGAACCTCAAACACCCTTCATCTTGATGATACTGGGAAACTAGTTGATCAAAAAACTTTTAGAGGTATAATTGGATGTTTACTATACATAATAGCTAGTCATTTAAAAATAATGTTATCTATATTCATATGTTCTAGATATCAATAAAATACAAAAAAATTTAAATTAAAAGTTATAAGGCCCCAGCCTTAAACCTTACTTAATCTTGAATTATTACAAGATTACACATTGAGGATCTTTTAAGGTTTAGAGTTTTAGAGAATTAGATCATGAAACTTGCATTACATTCCACATTTAAACAAATTGGTTACATAAAAGACAATATTCATTCTTCCCATCAACGGAAACATATTTAAAATATATCACGGATTCTTTCTTGACACATCCTTGACACTATCATCACATCATGTACCTTTCCCTTGACCTGTGAAAAACATTTCAAAAACTTGGGATGAGCATAAAAAGCTCAGTAAGGGTTATAAAAATATGGAAAGGAAGCATGAGTTCATAAATACATAAGAATGAAATCATACATTACCCATAAAACAAAGGCACATTAACATACCTCATCAAACCATGAATAAATCATAGAAAACATAATACATAAAGGTAACTTGAGGCATTCATAACATTCTTACGTAGGGAGTAACCCTCTTGGTTACGTTTGGAATACCCATCACAGTATATTCCCTAAATCTCTTCGGAGAAACCTTAACGTTTCACTCCTTCACGTTACCCAATGCATTGGAGAGCTATATCGGGCTCACCCGCCCTTAGTTTATCACGGAACCACCCGTCTTCATAATAATGCCCAAGAACCATAACGTATCACATAAAACACACATAAAGGAAACATAACATTTCCACATCACAATATAACATTTTAGTATATTGAAATAATGAATCCATTCAAAAAGAAACCATTTCCAAAACCATTTAAAACATTTAATAATGAGATTTTTGAATCAAAGTGTCCCATACCACCTTGAAGCTTTTAAAATTTTAAACCATTAATATCCATATAAATAAATCCTTAAAACCATTTTGAAAACATGGATATTAATAAGAACAAATAATTAAAACATTCAAAACGATATTTCGGTTAAAGGGGTTTTACCAAAATCAGAGACACTTGAATACAATAATTGAGGAATAACATTTAGTCAGAACTTTATAATATCATGATAATAAAAGGATTCATGATATAATACTCCAAAGGACATTATATATACCATATAAGAGTGAATTGGTGAATAACAACAATGAACCCTCAATAGAAATGTCAAATGTGATGAAATCCCTTATAAAGAAGGTATCCTTAAATTAAGGACAAATCAATCTCAAAAATATGTGTGAAAAATATAAATACACCCAATATAAGTGGATATCAAGTTTAAAACAATAAAAGGTCATTCACACATATTCAATGGATGACATATTCAATGACAACATGTTGAACCCAAAGAAATCTAAATTGGGTTAAAAAGTTCCCTTGATAGCCTAACGGCATCACATCAAAATGAGTTGATGAGAGATAAAAAGTGTATCTCATCACTTGACATAAAATTTACATCAATAAGGATATATGAGAACATATCCCAACATAAAAATATGTAAATTGAAAGACCCAACAAAAGAAGTCTTTTAAAAAAGAGGAGGGTGAAAGGTTCCCTTACCGACTTGGGTATCTTTCAAAACATACACCCCATGAAAGAAGGACAATAGATCATTGATGTAAATACTCATAAATGAAATTATATTACAAAAAGAGTATAATAATGGGCAGTACATACACCACTCAATGGAATTTGTGGAAAATGTAGAATAAATCTCACGGGAATAAAAGTGAGATGAAAAATCCCTTACGAACTCTCGGTAGCCTAACGGCGCCACATAAAACTTCCGAATATGGATTGATGAGATCAAATAGGGTATCTCATCACATTAAAATAAAATGTACAGAAATAGGAATATAAAAGAACATCCCCCAACATTACAAAGAGGAGCTTAAAAGAAGTGACATAAAGGAGAGTACTTAAAAAGAAAGAGAGGTAAGATCTCTTACGAAAGTTCG
Source organism: Viscum album (assembly GCA_963277665.1). Lineage (NCBI taxonomy): Eukaryota > Viridiplantae > Streptophyta > Magnoliopsida > Santalales > Viscaceae > Viscum > Viscum album. The sequence continues at coordinate 1,347,426,955 of OY728132.1, forward strand.
GCAGCCTAACGGCGCCACTCAAAACTTCCAAAATGGATTGATGAGGGGGAATAGGGTCTCTCATCACATAAACATAATAATTACAGTAGGAGTAATATAAAATAACATCCCAATCATAAGAAATATGAGCTTAAAAGAAATGACATAAAAGAGTGTACTTAAAAGAAAGAGAGTTGTAGGATCCCTTACCTCGGGTCCGACTTGACTCGATCGTTCTTTAATCTCCTGAATAATAAACTTGAGTTAATTTCTAATTGATTAAGAACATTTTTCAAGCTTATTATTCCTTTTATATCACTTATTTCCTTGTTATAAGCACTCTGTAATCATTAAGTTAATAATTATTGTTTTGTCGATATTTGGTTCTTAAGTCGAAAGTGGACTTCTTACAATTACATGTTGTTCGGGTGGCAAAATGTTTATTATATCCATAATTGTATTCATGATGTATATATAATATATGTCATATATATCCAGTACATGCATGCATTTTTAACATTACATAATCATTTGGAGTTATGAAGTGAAATGCACCGTTCATGGAGACGGTAAGCCGTACGTACGCATGAACGCTACTTTCATTTCTATTTCATATTTTATAGAATGGAATAATAATGATATAAAGGTATATTATAATTAAAGTATAATATCATATATAATATCATAGTTCCATCCTTTATACGTCCCACATATGGTATTTAACGAATCAAATCACTTTGAGGCGGCGGTAGTCCGCACTTCCTAAAATGAAGATATCGCGTATACCCATAATGGAAGCCATAATGGTAAGACAAAAATGAAAAATAAAGAAGAATAAGTAAAATATAAACATATTATATATCATATATAAAAATAGTGACATCATAATGGCCACCATTGAAGGTGTTAAATGAGTATTGAACAATCATCGTTTCGGGAGGCAGAATTTCGCCATCCACGGAAACCGTATGTTCTTTAACCATTTGATGTAGTTGTGTGAGAGTTTAGCTCGAATAAATCTTATAACAACATCCTAGTATATTTAAGATACTGGTGTTGTTACAAAATAAGAAAATAAAAAGAGTTTAGGGGGTTGGAGAAGCAAAATAAAACAAATGAACATGAGAGAATGAATTACCTTTAAAAGTTTAACCCCTTTTGATTTGAGCCAAAAGGCTTCCTTTGAAAGGATTATGCCCAACGAGAATCCTCTAGTATTAGGAGAGGTATGTGGAGAGAGTAAATGGGCAGGGGTTGGCTGAGCCAAAGTCTTGATAAGTGTGTGAAATAAGGTAGAGGTGGGGGCCTTTTATAAGAGGAGAGGAGGGGCACTTTTGGAAAGTAAGGAAATATTACTTTATTTGAAAATGTGTTTCGGTTTTAAAAGGTCCCACATTGATATAATTCGTGGATAAGGTTATAAAGGTTAGAAATCCACCCATACAATAATTTTTGGACATGTTTAGTTCATATATTTTACATTATCTTTCCATTTTATTTAAATCGTCAAATAATGATGTCATCGCTGCATCATTATTATGTCATAAATATTTTATTTTATTTAATGTCTAAAAATTATAAAAAAATTACTATGATGTATGAAATCTTTTTAGATTTCCAATGACTATTTATAATCAAAATTTGGACTTGTGTATCACCACTTAAAAACTGTTTTAGTAAAACAACTCATCTTTGTGTCAATTTAATTTTAACATTAAAAAAAATATATTATTGTCATTTTCCAACTAAAGTGGATCCATGGGGTCCCCAAGTTGTCCAATGTCTTTTCTTGGTCGGCCATGACTCTCCCAATAGGTGTAGGACAAGTTTCATGGTGTTTTAACATTCTTATAATATCATTATTACCTTAAACGACACTAATTACCACTAATCGCGATTAAAAACTTAATAAGTTACTATTCACCAAAAAATTATTTTTATCCCATTGAACCACATTTTACTTCTTAATGACAACCATGTATGTAGGATTTTTGAAATTCAAAACACAGAAGTGGTAAAATTTCATTTAAACGAAAAATCAGCTTTTATAAGTACCACTTAGTGGTTTCACTATTCATCAAAAATTGAAGTTTTTCAGAAAATTACCAAAAATTCACCCTAAGCTATATTTGATATTACGAACTCAAAAATGAAGTCCGTTTTACAAAATTCAAAACATATTAGTCAAATTAATTAATTTAATAATTAATTCCTGCTGTCAGATCAAATAGCGTGTTTTTATAAAACAATAAGTATCAAAAGATTGACACTAGTTTAAGTCTGATTTCAAAGTGAAATTAATTCCAACGACCACTATCGGATTGAATGGTAAAAATATTTTCTAATTTCACTTTAAAACCAATTCAATATATTATCTAATCATATAAATAAATTAGATTAAAAAGAGTTTTTGAATTAAAACACAACATTTACACTATTCATTAAAAAAATGAACTTTATCGGAAAGATACCAAAAATTTACACAAAGTAAATTTTGATGTCCAGATTCTTAGTAAGAGTTTTATTTGGTCCAAAAGAATGTTTAAGTGCGAACAAAACTATATTTAATGACAGTTCTCAATTAAAAGGCGATAAGTGAACCTTTGGTGAAAACTAGGGCATATACGCCTAAAATTGAATTCTTTACGTATTTTAAGCCTTTAGCTTTTATTGGATAAATGTAAAAACATTTAAAAAACATATATAATCATATTTTAGATATTTATATCCATTCCCTCCAATACAATGGCTACATATTAACTACCATTTGAAATAATATAATTTTATTATTAGAGTGCAACGTAAGATTCCCAAGAAACTCGTTGTTGCGTGTTGGGTACGCCATCGAGCATAGCATCCCCTTTAAAGTCATATTAATATTTTATTCACAAATATGGATAAATATGAAAATTTCAGTTTCATTATTTACCTGGGGTGTTACATCCTTCCCCCCTTTTGGGAATTGCGTCCTCGAAATTTTAAAATTGCGCTTGGAAACATCCTTGAAAGTCCCACATCGGAACAAGAGTCGGTAAAACAATCACTTTAAAATAAAGAGAGATAAGTACAAAGGTCACCCAAGTTAACCCATACTAGGATTCCAAGTATGAAAATATGGACATGGAGGAAAAAACAAAGGGTCATGTCCTGATGGAGAGTGATAGAAAACAAGTTTAGGAGAAAGTTAACCACGAGAAAATCACAAACTTGTGATGGGTTAAATGGTGTTGGGTTCCCCAGTAGGAAAAGTTAATAGACAACATTTTTGTTTTAAGTTACTTTTTTTAGTAATTTATTCACAGGGAAACATAATCACTTATCATGTTGACTTTCTGCTCATATTTTCTCCAAAAGGCGAGTATTTAGGAAGGCTTTTTCACATTAAGAGTACTATAATCAACTTCTAGAGAATCATCTAATCCACAAAAGAGGACTATATACTTCCCATGTCTTTAGGCTTTAACCAAAAACAAAACCAAAAAGGCTAGTACAAGATCAGATAATCCAAAAAAGGATAACCCTTTATAAAAAGAAAATCTATTCTTAATCTCCAAAATTTGTCCAACAAAACCCAAAGTTCGACGAGGACCATTCTATAATCAATTTGTCCATAAAATTCTTCAAAGTAAACCAAACTAAGATTGAAACCCAAATATTTGAAAGATTTAGTCACATAGTCTTCCAAGTTAAATCGTAACATTTATCTCCAAACAACATCAGTTGCTCCTAAAGTCCCGTATTGAAAAGTAATTAACCTAATCACATATCCTCTATGATAGGTTAATCATTTTCATAAATAACCCAAAATCATCTTACTCTTAATTCATAAAATCATATAACCAGAAAGAATCAGTCAAACTAACCAGGGACTTCACGTAGTCCAGTGGTAGGCGGTAAATACCAGTCGCACTTTGGTTGTGGGTTTGATTCCCGCAGCTTTGTCCGACGCGACGGGTTGTCACACGGTCTGCGTGTGTCCTTTTTCCAAAACTATATAATTCTTAAAACATTCCCCCAAAATGAGATAAAATCTTCAAAAATAAACATAACATATTTTAACCTCAAGTTTATCTCATGCCTTTCATTTTCCATCATATCATATAATAACCCATAATTACCTCAAAAGTAAGGATCATATAAACTCTAATGGTTACCTTTATAATTATTACTTGAACATCCACATGGATTGGTCATCTCGTACATGATTCATTAAAGATCATACCAAGGTTCAAGTGGTTGATCATGATTCCTTGATATTTGGTTTAGAACAACCACGAGTTTCCTCATTGAATCCTCCATTTTATCTAGTATCTTAATCAGAGAACCACCATAGTTTCCTCCAAACCTGTTGTCTCTTTGGTGCCTGCTAGATCCATCCATTCACTAAAAATAGAAATGTCAGTGTGAGTATATCAACAAAACCATCATGTACTATTGAGGAAGGTAAACACTAAGATACACTTACTCATTCACTTTATCTAAAACTAGGACTCTTTCTGAAATCCTTACCATTATGGTAATGTCACTTATGCTTAAAGAATACCCTAACCTCTAATGTTATCTAAACCGAACTTTGATACCAACTATAAGGCCGCAGCCTTAAACCTTACTTAATATTGAATTATTAAAAGATTACACATTGAGGATCTTTTCAGGTTTAGAGTTTTAGAGAATTAGATCATGAAACTTGCATTACATTCCACATTTAAACAAAGTCGTTACATAAAAGAAAATATTCATTCTTCCCATCAACGGAAACATATTTAAAATATATCACAGATTATTTCTTGACACATCCTTGACACTATCATCACATCATGTACCTTTCCCTTGACCTGTGAAAAAAATTTAAAAAACTTGGGATGGGCATAAAAAGCTCAGTAAGGGTTATAAAAATATGGAAAGGAAACATGAGTTCATAAATACATAAGAATGAAATCATACTTTACCCATAAAACAAAGGCACTTTAACATACCTCATCAAACCATGAATAAATCATAGAAAACATAATACATAAAGGTAACTTGAGGCATTAATAACATTCTTACGTAGGGATTAACCCTCTTGGTTACGTTTGGAATACCCATCACAGTATATTCCCTAAATCTCTTCGGAGAAACCTTAACTTTTCACTCCTTCGCGTTACCCAATGCATTGGAGAGCTATATCGGGCTCACCCGCCCTTAGTTTATCACGGAACCACCCGTCTTCATAATAATGCCCAAGAACCATAACGTATCACATAAAACATGCATAAAAGAAACAGAACATTTCTACATCACAATATAACATTTTAGTGTATTGAAATAATGAATCCATTCAAAAAGAAACCATTTCCAAAACCATTTAAAACATTTAATAATGAGATTTTTGAATCAAAGTGTCCCATACCACCTTGAAGCTTTTAAAATTTTAAACCATTAATATCCATATAAATAAATCCTTAAAACCATTTTTAAAACATGGATATTAATAAGAAAAAATAATTAAAACATTTAAAACGATATTTCGGTTAAAGGGGTTTTACCAAAATCAGAGACACTTGAATACAATAATTGAGGAATAACATTTAGTCAGAACTTTATAATATCATGAGAATATATGGATTCATGATATAATACTCCAAATGATAGTATATACACCATATAAGAGTGAATTGGTGCATAACAACAATGAACCCTCAATAGAAATGTCAAATGTGATGAAATCCCTTATAAAGGAGGTATCCTTATATTAAGGACAAATCAATCTCAAAAATATGTGTGAAAAATATAAATACACCCAATATAAGTGGATATCAAATGTAAAACAATAAAATTTCATTCACACATATTCAATGGATGACATATTCCATGACCACATGTTGAACCCAAAGAAATCGAAATTGGGTTAAAAAGTTCCCTTGACAGCCTAACGGCATCACATCAAAATGAGTTGATGAGAGATAAAAAGTGTATCTCATCACTTGGACATAAAATTTACATCAATAAGGATATATGAGAACATATCCCAACATAAAAATATGTAAATTAAAAGACCCAACAAAAGAAGTCTTTTAAAAAAGAGGAGGGTGAAAGGTTCCCTTACCGACTTGGGTATCTTTCAAAACATACACCCCATGAAAGAAGGAAAATAGATCATTGATGTAAATACTCATAAATGAAAGTATATTACACAAAGAGTATAATAATGGGTAGTAAATACACCACTCAATGGGATTTGTGGCAAATGTAGCATAAATCTCACGGGAATAAAAGTGAGATGAAAAATCCCTTACGAACTCTCGGCAGCCTAACGACGCCACATAAAACTTCTGAATATGGATTGATGAGATCAAATTGGGTATCTCATCACATTATAATAAAATTTACAGAATGATTAATATAAAAGAACATCCCCCAACATTACAAAGAGGAGCCTAAAAGAAGTGACATAAAGGAGAGTACTTAAAAAGAAAGAGAGGTTAGATCTCTTACGAAAGTTCGGCAGCCTAACGGCGCCACTCAAAACTTCCAAAATGGATTGATGAGAGGGAATAGGGTCTCTCATCACATAATCATAAAAATTACAGTAGGATTAATATAAAAGAACATCCCAATCATAAGAAATATGAGCTTAAAAGAAATGACATAAAAGAGTGTACTTAAAAGAAAGAGAGTTGTAGGATCCCTTACCTCGGGTCCGACTTGACTCGATCGTTCTTTAATCTCCTGAATAATAAACTTGAGTTAATTTCTACTTGATTAAGAACCTTTTTCAATATTATTATTCCTTTTATATCACTTATTTCCTTGTTATAAACACTCTGCAATCATTAAGTTAATAATTATTGTTTTGTCGATATTTGGTTCTTAAGTCGAAAGTGGACTTCTTACAATTACATGTTGTTCGGGTGGCCAAATGTTTATTATATCCATAATTGTATTCATGATGTAGATATAATATATTTCATATATATCTAGTACATTCATTCATTTATAACATTACATAATCATTTGGAGGTAAGAAGTGAAATGCACCGTTCATGGAGACGGTAAGCCGTACGTACGCATGAACGCTACTTTCATTTCTATTTCGTATTTAATATAATGGAATAATAATGATATAAAGGTATATTATAATTACAGTATAATATCATATATAATATCATAGTTCCATCCTTTATACATCCCACATATGGTATTTAACGAATCAAATCACTTTGAGGGGGCGGTAGTCCACACTTCCTAAAATGAAGATATCGCGTATACCCATAATGGAAGCCATAAAGGTAAGACCAAAATGAAAAATACAGAAGCATAAGTAAAATATAAACATATTATATATCATATATAAAAATATTGACATCATAATGGCCACCTTTGAAAGTGTTAAATGAGTATTGAACAATCATCGTTTCGGGAGGCAGAATTTCGCCATCCACGGAAACCGTATGTTCTTTAACCATTTGATGTAGTTGTGTGACAGTGTAGCTCGAATAAATCTTATAACAACATCCTAGTATATTTAAGATACTGTTGTTGTTATAAAATAAGAAAATAAAAAGAGTTTAGGGGGTTGGAGAAGCAAAATAAAACAAATGAACATGAGAGAATGAATTACCTTTAAAAGTGTAACTCCTTTTGATTTGAGCCAAAAGGCTTCCTTTGAAAGGATTATGCCCAAAGGGAATACTCTAGGATGATGAGAGGTATGTGGAGAGAGTAAATGGGCAGGGTTTGGCCGATCCAAAGGCTTGAGAAGTGTGTGAAATGAGGTAGAGGTGGGGGCCTTTTATAAGAGGAGAGGAGGGGCACTTTTGGAAAGTAAGGAAATATTACTTTATTTGAAAATGTGTTTCGGTTTTAAAAGGTCCCACATTGATATAATTCGTGGATAAGGTTATAAAGGTTCGAAATCCACCCATCCAATTATTTTTGGACATGTGTAGTTCATATATTTTACATTATCTTTCCATTTTATTTAAATCGTCAAATAATGATGTCATCACTGCATCATTATTATGTCATAAATAATTTATTTTATTTAATGTCTAAAATTTATAAAAAAATTACTATGATCTTTTAAATCTTTTTATCTTTCCAATTATTATTTATAATCAAAATTTGGACTTGTGTAACCCCACTTAAAAACTGTTTTAGTAAAACAACTCATCTTTGGGTCAATTTAATTATAACATTAAATAAAAATATATTATTGTCATTTTCCAACTAAAGTGGATCCATGGGGTCCCCAAGTTGGCCCATGGCTTTTCTTGGTCGTCCATGACTCTCCCAATAGGTGTAGGACAAGTTTCATGGTGTTTTCACATTCTTATAGTATCATTATTACCTTAAACTACACTAATTACCACTAATCGCGATTAAAAACTTAATAAGTTAATATTCACCAAAAAAATTATTTTTATCCCATTGAACCACATTTTACTTCTTAATGACAACCATGTATGTCGGATTTTTTAAATTCAAAACACAGAAGTGGTAAAATTTCATTTAAACGAAAAATCATCTTTTATAAGTACCACTTAGTGGTTTCACTATTCATCAAAAATTGATGTTTTTCAGAAAATTACCAAAAATTCACCCTAAGCTATATTTGATATTACGAACTCAAAAATGAAGTCCGTTTTAAAAAATTCAAAACATATTAGTCACATTAATTAATTTAATAATTAATTCCCGCTGTCAGATCAAATAGCGTGTTTTTATAAAACAATAAGTATCAAAAGATTGACACTAGTTTAAGTCTGATTTCAAAGTGAAATTAATTCCAACGACCACTATCGGATTTAATGGTAAAAATATTTTCTAATTTCACTTTAAAACCAATTCAATATATTATCTAATCATATAAATAAATTATATTAAAAAGAGGTTTTGAATTAAAACACAACATTTACACTATTCATTAAAAAAATGAACTTTATCGGAAAGATACCAAAAATTTACACAAAGTAATTTTTGATGTCCCGATTCTTAGTAAGACTTTTATTTGGTACAAAAGAATGTTTAAGAGTGAACAAAACTATATTTAATGACAGTTCTCCATTAAAAGGTGATAAGTGAACCTTTGGTGAAAACTAGGGCATATACGCCTAAAATTGAATTCTTTACGTATTTTAAGCCTTTAGATTTTATTGGATAAATGTAAAAACATTTAAAAAACATATATAATCATATTTTAGTTATTTCTATCCATTCCCTCCAATACAACGGCAACATATTAACTACTGTTTGAAATAATATAATTTTATTATTGGAGTGCAACGTAAGATTCCCAAGAAACTCGTTGTAGCGTGTTGGGTACGCCATCGAGCATAGCGTCCCCTTTAAAGTCATATTAATATTTTATTCACAAATATGGATAAATATGAAAATTTCAGATTCATTATTTACCTGGGGTGTTACAAAAGTTGTGATAATAATTTTTCTCTATTTAAAAGGAACATTGAATTTAGGACTTTTCTATTCGTCTAGAAAAGATTTTGAATTGAAAAGTTTTTCAGATGATAACTTCAGTGGTTGTAGAATTGATAAAAAGGTAAATTCTAGAACATTTAATTTCCTAGGATATTAATTAATTTCTTGGTCATGAAATTAACAAAACTCTATTACACATTCCACTACGAAATCATAATATGCAGCAGCTAGAAGATTTTGTGCTCAAGTTTTGTGGATGCAACACACACTCATAGACTATGGCAAGAGTTTTACTGAAACACAAATATTGTTTCATAGAAAAAGTTCAATTTATTTATGTAAAAACCATGAACATCACTCCCATGAAAAAACACATAGATAATAGGCATCACTTTATCTGTATTATATTTGATTTTATTCAATTTACATATTTTGAATATATCATTTCATTATTATATTTTGTTTTTACATTCATAAAATTATGAAACCAAAATCATAATTTAAATCATTTAAAGGAACATTATCTTTCCCTTTTGTATTAATTTATGTTGTTGTTTATTCATTTTCATTTCATTTAAAACCTTAAAAAATTGATATATTCTATAATATTATATTCTATAGCTTCTAGTCTCAACTATAGTTGATCAAAGGTCTCCTAAATTAGCCAATAAATAGGGGACCCCTGGGTCCTCATACCAACACCAGTTTTATAGAACATCTCATCGAATCTATAGTCATCTTCTGATGCCTCTCTATGAATATATCTTTCTTTGATAAGATTTATGTCTTAGTATTCTATCTATACTTATATTGTTATTTCCTCAAATGCATTCTCAAAAATACATTTCATTAGATAAATGATAGAGTAATGATAATTTTTTGATTGTTTGGATTCTTTGACTAAGAGATCATTTTGTTCTAATGTTGGGAACACCTATGTGTTGAGAGACCTATATAACAAGATTTGATTCTTGTGGAAGAGATCAAGAAATTTCTATAATACAATGACATTTCATATGGACATGGGGATATATTTTTTGGTTTAGGATAGAAAATTAACCATGTGTACTAATCAATAAGGCCTTTTTTAAAATGTCATTACTGAAGGTGATTCCTTCTATCCATTTCATAATCTACTTGGGGAAGTTGGTGCATTTAATAAGGATAATGCATAAATGGAATGTATTCTAACCAATGAAGAGAAAAATAATGTATCCCATATATCTGCAGACAATTGTTTCGTTTCCCTATAGATGCATGGGTTTCTTATTTTGAGGAAAGGGTATAAAGAAACTCTTAATATTTCTAATATCATTATGTCTTATTACATTGTGAATATGAGAAAGGAAAATCTCATGGGATATATTTTTTAAACAATTATGAATGTGATTTTAGGAGAAATTAAGTCTCATATAATCATGTATCCAACCATTATTAAAACATTTATTCTTCAATGTTGGATTTTTCTTAGTATTATTGTGAAGAGATAATTAATAGTGTTAAAGGGATTATGTATTAGAGAGTATGAAATCTTAATATTGAACATTTGTTTTGATGTTGAATCAGGATTGTTTGTTGAGGATATGCAAGAATCAAAAAAATAGCAATAGGAACCACATTTAGTGGAATCATATCAACTAGTTATAACTTCTCAAAAGACAGATCCTAAAATTGGGGCTAAGCATATGAAGAAAAAAAAATATTGTGAATAGGTTGGATCTATGTAGAGAAAGGAGAATGAATAGTGAAAATAAGGTGATTCTCAGTTCGGTCTTGATCCATCCAAAGAACTAGTTGAGAAAATAATTGTAGATGATACCCTAGAAACTGAGAAGAAGTAGAATAAGAAGAATCTTTTGAAAAGAAAAGTAGAGGATTTTAATGTCGCCAAGATACAGAAAGGTTTTGAGTTAGCGAGTAATCAACTAACAGAAGTAATTGAATAAGAACTGATCGTACAGACTGTACCAGTGAAATGGAAATAAAAAATGTAAGAAATAATTCAATCAGATTCACAACAGTAAGGTGAATAAGAAGAGGATGGTGAATTTATTTTAGAATATCTTGAGTGTTCTAAGAGAAGTATTGAATAATCTTATCTTCATCAACAGAGTAATGGAGTTCAAAAAAAGAATTCTCATGATGGTTTAACCCAAGTTCAATATCATGAAACTCAATCAGAATGAGATATGTCTCCATTCAAGAAAATGTATCAATGTTACCATGCTAAGAGATCCATTATCATTAATGATAAATTTGAAGAAGGAAATTTTGATATTGAAATAGGAAAGGGAAAAGGAAAACAACATGCTGAAGACTCAAACTGATCTCATGAAATTCATATTGTATAATGTGGTTACTGATTCAAAACAAAAAATTTCTATGAAGAAAATTTATTACATTGTCCATGTTTTATGAAGAATTGAGAATAAAATTCCTTATATTCCTAGAATATAAATAAAGATTGACTTCATCATATATGATCAAAGTAAGAAAATATATTCAGTAAGAGAGCTCATACTGAATGTGATTTCAGTGGAGGTTAATCTAAATGTTTTGAATGATATCTATATTTCTCATTAGAAGTCATGTAACAGGATGACTCAATAGTCATAAAAATTAAAAATTTCAATAAATTAACATGAGGAGACCACTGAAGAAATATAGAGGCACTCTAGTGATCTTGATAATACCTTAAATAGGAATGATAAGGAAACAATTGAGAGGTTGAATCCAATTTCAAAAATCCATGGTGTTGATAGAGTTTTAGTGAAAGAATTATAATAAATGGTTAATGTTTTCCAATTCATGTTTTCAAAGGTTTCATATTTGAAAGATGATATAGTTTTGTTAATGAAATAAAACAAATTTTCTATTGATGAAAATAAGAATATGCGGAGGAGAATTAATACACCTGAAGAATATATTTGAATCAATGAAGACACCATCAAAAACCAAAATCTGTTATTTGAAACCCAATAAGAGATTCGAAAATATAAGGGTGTGACTATCATAGAATACATGAATGAGATAGAGAAGATGAAAGATGTTCTCAAGGATTTGATTATGAAATAAAAAGAAAGAGAGAATAAATAATTTTTTTTGTTGTATTTTTCTTTCATGGGTTTCATTTAAAAAACATTGAACTTTTGACAAATCTATGAGTTTTTAGTTTACATTCCCATAATTTTTTATTCCGTTTCTATATATCCATTTCTGGCTATACAAGTTTATGCCATTAGTTATGAAAATCACAAAAGAGAGAAATCTTTAAAAATAGGGAGAAGTTTTTACAAAGGGGGTGAATTCCATATGTAGTTAAATCTTAATGATTAATCTATTGTAATACATTAATAAAATGAAAAATCAAAACCAATGAAAATATATATGAATAAAATCTTTAGGAATGTCCATACTTAAGGGGGAGTTAGTTTTATTCATTTATTTATTCAGAACTATTATCATATATCAATGGGAGATATGTATTTAATTCTAGTTTTACTTTTTGTTTTTTTTCTTTCAAAAATGGGGAGATTGTTAATTCCAAAGTCGTCTTTTTATTTTTAGGTATTTTGTTTTAGAAATCAACAATAAATTTATAATCAATTATAAAGTAAAGTATTTACTTTGAATACATTTTAATTTATCATACAAACATTGTCCATCATACTCACAATTTCATTGTATCCACTCTCTTTATCGTATATACATTATCCAACATTCCCACTCTGTTTATCATATTGACTTTAACCATCATACTCACATTGTGCATCATACTCACATATTATTGTATTAGTATATTTCATTAAATATATATGGACAAAACCACTCACACATATCATCAAACCAGTGATATTAATTGTACTCATATTATACATTTATCACATTCGGGATTTCATTATTTTATCAAAACTCATGTTTTAAATTAATCACAATCAGGTTATAAATTTCATGTATCATTTTTTAACCAAAATGATGTCTTTTAATTAATTATAAACTAATAAAATGTGATTTCATGTTTTCTGTTTCAATATGATTGTTATATTCCCAGTTGTCTAAGTCCCTCTTAATTTTCTGGAGAAATATTTCCATTGGAGAAAATGAGACCATTAGAATATAAGGCATATAAATAGGAGGTCATTTGTACAAAAGACAAAAAAATTTCCTAATTTCAAATTCTAGATAGTGACTGAGTGACTTCTCTCCTGGTTCATGTGAATTCCTTGAGATTACAAAATGTGAATGGTTCATTCATAGTTTTTATATATCAATATGTGAACTGTTTTTCTTTTTTTATCCAATCAAGAGATAATGATTGAGGGCTATCGAGGACAAATAGATGGTGAAATCTATCATTGTAATGAGGTATTTTAAGTGTTATAATGGTAGATATAGTGATTACCTATAAATTTGATGTCTTACTAGGATAGAAAGACAGACATACTGATCATCGTATCGAGGGATTATCAGTTTTCGTAAGATAGAAATATTACCTGAGATGAAAGGATACCTTACTCATTGAAATTATATAATTGTAATACCTTTTAATTTTCAACTATTTATTGTAATAGAAAAAGAATCGTTTAATTTTTTCATTCTATTTGATTTTTTAATTTTGAAATTATTTTAGTTACAGATTATATTTTTTAGTATTGATTCTATACACTATATGGTAGAATCATCTACACTTTACATACTCTGATAATTTTATTCAATCTTAATACAATTATTTTATATCATATGGTATCATAACATTTGAGAATGATTGAGTCCAATCATTTTCTTCCATTATAAGGGGTATTTTGAATTGTTTTAATTTAAGCCATATTAAACTAAGAACATTTCTTAATTATTTTAATTTTAATTTTTTAAAAAATACAATTAACCCCTATTGTATTTGGGCCATCTCATATCCATTTCGATCAAATAAAAATTGTTTTTGAACTACTCTTCATCTCTATCACTTAGAACCTACTAGGTATCTTGTCCCAGTACTAGGGGTTCATTCAAATAAATTTCTATTTATTTTTATATTAAAAATTTTAACATAGAAGAACCCACCTAAAATTCCAAAAACACTATTTAAGACACCAGACATCTATAAATATGGTAACACATAACATGATCAAAACAATCTTTAAAAATCACTCCACATGCACTATAGTAATTAATATAAAAAACAACATCATTACCACCATCAATATCAACAATGAAACACTACAAAACATTTGGTTAAACAATATTATAAATTATAAGCATTATATTTGATTTGATTTTAATCTTCTAAATAAAAAAAATTAAAATTAGTACAATCCTCCTCATTTAGAATAATTTATAAATATACAATAATTTTATCTATCACATCCTAATTAATCATATTTAAGGGAAAATACAATAATATTCATTATATGTGGGTTTAGAATGATGCATGATACATAAATCCACAAGTCAATGAGGTGATTCATGCATACACAATTTGCTGCCAGACCACCCCATTAGTAAAATATCATAAAAAGTTAACATCACACATCATGTGTGCCACCCAAGGTTAAAAAAATCAAATGATAACAAGATATCATAAAGAACTTCAATCATAATATTGGAACATATGATTCCCCCTATATATTGGATAACTATAACCATAAAATATGTGATATCCTTGGGCAGAAATATCATAGAATATTGTATAATATTAATAAATACTAAACAAATAAAAAATAACATCAATATTTGATACAATATTAGAACATCCAAAACTGACACACACTATGTTGTAGTTTAGCAAGGTCACCACATGATGATAGCCCCCCTCCAATGATAGAACATTCCAACAATATTTGAGGATATAATGAGTAAGATCAGTGGATTACAACATGATTACCATACTAAATAAATATTAGTAAAATATAAATTAATGTAAAATGATATCCAAAAACTCCCATACACCACTTGAAAAAATCCAAAAAAAATATTATAAATTTATACAAACCATAATAGTGAATAGGCTATGTCAAAATAGTTTCTTTTTTCAAAATAAATAAAAATTAAATACATACAGAAAATACCCAAAAAAAGTCCCCCACATAATGCATCATCCTATATTAAATATCAGAACCCATTCCTGAAATTTCATATATATCATAGTTTATTGTCCCTTATCCATACCTATAACAAGTAAATATTCTCAGATACTAGTGGAGGCAAAAAAGGGTCTGAGTACTACTCAGTATGACACCACTAATGGTGTTTGGAACAATATATATTATAAACAACAACATGTTCAAATATAAAATTAATAAAAGAAAACAAATATATGTAAATAGGTTTTTTAATAAATAATTTTTAATTATAATATTGGGGCAACAGATTCAACTATGAAAACCAATTGAAAAAACCAACACCGTCCCTTTTAATTTATCCGAGCAATATCCCTTCAGGTTAAAAAATTTAATTTGGGGGAGTGATTACAAAAAAATTTACCTAGTATATGAAGCACTATGTCTAACTATCCCAAAAATTGATGTGGATCTCTATATAAAACTTCCAAAATCGTGGAGCATAGTGCTACCTATCAAACATAAAAAATCAAGGGTGTGGATTTCCATATACAACACCTTTAAACATTCCATAAATAACTGATTACCAATTTACATCATACTTGATCTTTTAACAGGTTAATATTATATGGTTCGACCTTTTTAATCATTCCATATTCACTATGTTTAATAAAACTCATCATATCGATTCCTATTTAACATTTTAAAAATTTTACTACTTATTCATATAGATCAACATTAATATTTTTAAAATCATTCAAAAACATAATCATTCTCATTATTAACCATTTAAACATTCTTCCAATTTTCAGACCCTAAATAATTTAATTCATAATCAATCAAATCAATCCAACATGCCATGAATGTAATCAGTGTGAATCATCTAACAAATTTTATGAGAGATACCCACTTTCCATCTTATATAACTGAATCACACCATTATCTTATTTTGGAAATACCTATGGGTGGACGTGGGTCTTATTTTATAATCATAAACAAACTATAAATGATCTATTATAGGATCATAAAATCAATTTCATACAAAATGTGTTATTTATTTGAAAACAATATAATTTCCAAAAAAATAGAACCATTTCAAATAATCCATATAGATGAGGAATAATGACACTATGTGAAACATAGCTTATATGAATTAATTAAAGCTTGTAGATAAATACTCATCAAATATAAGCCATTGGTTCATGGAAAAAAAATATTTTTTACCATATAAGTTATGATCTCTTAGAGTAATGGGATAATTATGTATAAAAGAAGAGGAATAAATAAGAAAATAATCATATACGAGAAGGACTTAGACTCATAGACTTACTTGAGACATTAATTTTCTATAAATGACAAATAATATTCCCCTAAATAAAAGTATATATACCCATAATATTGGATGTTTTGATTGGTTCACACACTATTTTAATGGGAGTAAAATTACATGACATATTAGAGTCTATATAAACTCAGGATGTAAACATTTATAAAACCCATACATTTAATGAGTTTCTCAGTTTGGTCACATAGTTTTATAAAGGGTGTGACCTCCTATGTCTTTTCCATGTATGGGTTGCAAGGTTTACAAGGACACCCAAATGATTTGGATAATAATGTGGATGTCGCGGGATTGGGTCTAGTCCCAATCTGTATGGTTTCTAGGACACCTCACATTGTTTTCACAACCGTGCATACCACGAAACTCTTTCACATTGTAATTTAATGTGGTTAGAAATAATGGTGAAAACCCTGATCCTTTCATGTTAATAATTTTTCCCACTATTTTTCTTTTTCAAACCCAAAAGATGCTACCAAATACTTTTCCAATCATATGAGGCATTCCATAAGAAATAGGAAAGGAGTTAAAACAAAAATTAGAATATAAAAACACATTGTCAAAGGATCATTGTATGAATAATTTTCATTCCAAATTTTGATTCCATAAAATAAAATTTTTGTTCTAGATATGGGAATGTTAACTATTAAATTAAAATCAATGATATATCAAAAAATCTATTTTCTTATCAATGACATTTTTAAATTTAATCATTCTAATCATTATTTCATTTAAATTAATTTTTAATTGATTGTAAATTTACATATATCTCAAGATATACATTATTTTAGAAACATTATTATATTCAGTTCAATTTATTTTATTTGGATTTAAAATATATAAAACATATAAAAACAATTCAATATAAACAAACCATTCTATCTTATTATGGTGATATTCATTTAACTCAACAAACTTATTTTCATTCGTAAATATAAAATTTTAAACATTACCAAATTTGTTGGTCTTTATTAAAAATAAGAAATCAGTTTTAATTTATTAAATGTCTAAGAGTCGAAAAACTAGATTATAATGTAACTAATAAATAATATTTTTAAAAAAATTATCATTATAACAATAAATTAAATTTATTCTGGTTCCCTACCATTAAATAAAATTATATGAATATATACCTATTTTTATATATTTATAATATATTTCATTAATATTATTACTATATACTGATAAATTTAATATTTTATGAAACAAATATATAATACTAGAAAAAGTATATATTTGAGATATTAAATTTCAGAAGATATTTTTTATGAAATCTAATTAAAATTAACTTTTCATTTTCTAATTCATTAAACATATCAATAAAATGTTATTAAAACCATTTTTTAAATATATATAAAAAATAAAACTATTCATATACAATAATAATAATAATGATGATGATATATATCATATAAGAATAATTGTAGTAAAATATAATCCTTTATTACATTCCAGAATAATATTATATTTAATTTTGTATAAAAAATATCATAAATACAATATAAATATTGTGTACATGAGTACCGAATGATCAAATATCTAATGAAATAACTTCCATAGAATATATTGTCAATGAACATAAGAAAAAGGTTATATATCCTTCTAAAATATTTTCTTACATACATTCATAAAATCATTCATCTTGTTCATTTGAATATCTCTAAATATTTCAATAATATTTCAAATTATTTACAATATTTTCATTATTGAAATCAGGGTTATGACCTTTATGAAAAAACATGACGATTGTGATTTCATGATCTTTTTTTATTTAATGTGGTTTAATTACACTTGTACATTCTTGAGTTTTGTTTCATATTAAAATATCACAGTATTTTGATCGTTCAATTTAAAATTTTTATCTCAATTTAATGTATTGATAATTTTTTTTGGTGACTCGTGTAAAACATTATATTTTATAGATTATTTATTTAAAGTGATATTAACATTAAATTATACACATGTTACATTATACCCCATTAAAAAATTTCCCTTAAAATTTTAAAAATCACTAATGAATTAATATAGATTATGATATCTATACGATAAAAAATACAAAAATAATAATTTATATATTTATATGTTTCTCGATATCATGTATAATGATTAGAAAATCATATTTTCATTCCTAATATCCGTATATTTATATTTTTTTTAGTTTCAACAGTTTGTTCCAAATATGAATCCTCAGTTGAGTTAGAGTTTATAATAGTTTTTATAGAAAAATATTTTGCGTCTCTATTTTCATGATATTCTCTCCAAACCAATAAAAAAACAAATATGGTTATACAAAATCATTATAACATCTAATAATATAAATTTTTTAAATCAGATGAATATAAAATATATACCCAAAATGTATTATCAAATGCTATATTTTTAATCATTTGGTACTTTTACTTCAACTATGGTTAATTTATAATGTGTCTTGTTGTACATTTTTATATAATAACTAACTATAACTAAAACTCACTCTAATATAAACTAATGAACGATGTTTCAACACTATTAGCTGATGATCAAAGAACATGTACATCACATACAATCATTGAAACTCAAGAAGATATCCCAAGAATAACATTCATAAATTCTAAACCAATTAAAATTATGTCTCATTAATTCAAACACAATCTTATATCACAAATTTTATGGTTCCTTATAGATTACACACATAAATATCTTACATAAATTTTTTTTTCATCATTTCTAATAAATAATTTTATCCAATGTTGTTCTTCTAGAAACATCACTCCTAATTTTCATTGTAATTACGGATTGAAATGAAACAAGGTAAAAAAATTACATAAATTTTTCATAAGGTAAAAACATATTAATATTTATAAGAGGTTTAGAATATAATCATGTGAGAAAACATGGTATTGGGTGAAATATTTGTTTATAATATCATGTAATTAAATTTCTTTTATATAAGGGATGACAAAATTACATATAACCTTGAAGGAACATAAATATTCGATTGAATGATGTAGATACATAACCATGTAATCAGGATCTATAGAAAAATCATAACAATGAGGCATAACATAAAAAAATGGCATGATTATAAGAATTGTAAATTATATAATTGTTTAAAAAAATTACTGTAATCTGGTCAATGTATACTTTTTTGAAGATAAAAATACATTCCATATATATAATTTTTAATACAATAATAATGTACACACAAAGTGTTATGAAAAAAATATCAATTCATAGAATTATGAACATTAAAATAACATCAACTTGTATAGTTGTGAACTCAATAAAAACATCCTCTCATAGAACTATCTTCTTGACAAAAAGCTGAACACATACACTATTGATCATAACCAATAAGTACATTCATAAATTTATCAATAAAACAAAAATATCTATACAAACAAGTATAAAAATAACAATAATTTCACCACATATTATTTTGAACTAAATATTTATTTCCACACATATTGCTATAAAAAACAAATATTTATGGGAAAAAGTAATTATATCATGAGATATAACACATAATACAACACAGTAGTGGGTTATATTGGATCCACATATCATGTAACGATAATTGATAATTATGTGTATCTTAATAATTTATAAATACTAATTATTATATCCTATCAAAATTTACCAGTGATAAAGAAACTATTTTCGTAATGAAATCCATAAAGAATTATAATAATAAAAATTTTGACTGATGTTGGATTAGTATCAATATATTATATTTCTATAAAAATGTGATTAAATCACTATAATATATTGAAATTGTTAAAAAAAAATTATGACAATTAATTAATTTTCATTCTAAAAAATAGTTGAAATTTTCTATTATTTTTATAAAATTTTTTAATAAAAAAATATATTTTATAAAAAAGAGGTTAACTATTAATACTGGAAAATCATGAATCCTTGGAAATGAAGAATCCCAAATAATTAATGCGGATTAGTTGAATATTTAGACACCTTAATGTGTTTGAAATGAATATTATTTCTAAACTCTAGTAGATAATATTATGTTAATTAAAAAAAGCCACACATCTTATTTAAATTACATTCTAAAGAAATTGAAAAGAATAAAATTTCAAATAATATTTCAAAATAAAAATTTAGAAAATATATTCTTTGAATTAATTAAATTGAATGAATATGAAATATGAATTTAATGATATAATATATGACTTCATTAGAGAATATCATTTAAAAATTGGAAAATAATATTAAATAAACATGCATCCATGAAAAGAAAAATAAAACCTAATTTTTAAAAGGGGAATGTACAACAATGTAAAAAAATGAAAATGAAATGTATTTTTATTTAAAAATAATAAATTTGAACATTTTTGGAATGAAATATATGAACGGTACTAAATATCCACTAGACAGGATGAGAATTATACATGGAAACATCATATATTTATTAAGAATAAAATTGATTAAAGAATAATATTGTGAAAATAAAATAAAATTTCCCAAATAATAATGACAAAATTTTCATTTTTTCATTTTATAGTAAAATATATCGATCATATTAGATCCTTCTAAAATATTATTGTTTATGATTCAATTGATTATAATTGACTAATAAAAACCATCCTGACATTGATAAATTTTGAATAATAATATAATGAAGGAGAGGAAATGAACTTGATTTTCATTAACATTAATTTTAAAAAATACTTTATAAAATACATACATATGTTAGTATATACCCCATAAAAACAAATCAGGTTTTCTATATGGAATATGTATTAATGAATAAATATTGTGATGAGATACTCTTAAATTTGATTCCCTCTTATTTGGACATGAAGGATGCACCCATATTAAAATAATACAACTCATTAATATTATTTTAAAGAACATTTTTAATGTATATTACATAATATAGTATTCATTTATATTCGTTTCATATATTGTTATTACATAGTATTATTTAATATTAGTCAATGGTTATTAGTAGTATCTTTCAATCTGTTTTGGTCTTTTTTTTAAAAAAAATTCAGCCATCATTACATGTTTATGTGTTTATAATCTATATAACATTATAGTTAATATAGTATAATTTCTATAATGTTTTATAGAGTTATAGTTTTATTACATGGGTGTTTCATGTCTGATTCTCCAATATGAAATCCATAATGTACTTTTTTTGGTAATTGGTCTAACTGATAAAAACTTTTATACTAATAAATAGTTAAATAATAATATTACCACTTATGAATTAAAAAATAGCAAATTAATAATTATTATATTATTTTAAAAAACAATATTAATTTTCATAATCACATTGATATAACCATTATAACATTGTGCACATGGGTGGTAAAAGTAACAAAAATGAGAATTCATTATAAAAAAAATAAGAGTGAAAGAAATGTCATATTATGATACTTAAACATTATAAAATAAGAATAATTTCAAAAAAATGAAGTATGGATGATATTTCAGAATATTGGAGTTGATATATTAAATTAAAATGTTGAAATGAAAAAAGTTACCCACTTTAATGAAATATATCCTTATCACAATGGATTACAATGGAATGAAGAGATTGGGAATCCATTTTGTAAATAGTTTATTAGAATAATGGTAGAGGAATCTATGCACATAATTATGGAAATTAATTTAAGATGAATTATAATGATAGGTGTTGTATAGAATCTTTATAAGATAGATACTTTTATAAGTTAAAGTGGACATTTCCTTGGAAGCATGTGTTAGGTGAAAGTAAAATATTGAATACCATGGGTGATAAGTGTGTAGGATGATCATATATTTTTGGGAATTTTTCAATTAAATTAATAACAAAAAAAATCATAAATATTTTATATATTTCAAGATAACTAAAAAAATTGTGATTAATTTTATCCTTTTACGCCTTTTAACTTGTTTAATAATCCACCACGATAATTCTTTTTTAGTAAAAGTACCTGACTACCCCAGATAATATATATTTAGGATTTAATGTGAAATGAATAAAACATTTAATATTATTTTATGTATATACATGATAAAATTATTATTATAAATTTAAATATAATATTTATAAATCATTTTCTCTATTAAAAATTAAAATTTAAACATTAATTTTTGTATTTAACATTATTATACCCAATCCGCCTAACTAGTACCCAAACCAATGATCATAATATTACCATTAGGATTCCTCCACATATGCCCGAGTTTGACTAAATTCATTGAGGTCAAAATAGGCTTATTTGGGAGACACTCCCTTTTGATCAGAGTAAAATTATAGATAAGAAAAAAATATAACATCAATATGTGAGAATAAAAAATAGGGAAGGTGAATCAATGTAAATCAATCATTACATGAAATATCAAATTAACATTACATTCAAAACTATTGGATCACCCATGATCATAACATATAAAAAAATACTAATTTACTAAAATTAAAAAAAAGTCATAGTCCTCCTCAATGTGGTAATGATCCCCACTCAGTACCATCGTACGACCAAAAAATAGAATGCTAGCAAGACAGATCAATATTGGACCATGAACTAAACAAGAACCTTTGAATAAAAACAATGTTTTCTCGGTACACAAGGGTCATGATTACCTGAGTAATATCTGAATATAAATGACTAGACCACCACCAATGACATCCCTAAATATAAATAATTTGGGAATCAAAAAAATATAGGATTTTACCATGAAAACTATTAAAATATATATATTTAAATTTTTTAATAAAATGAATAAAAAACCAAATTCAGGGTCCCAGTTCACCTCAGTAATGATATAGACATGATCTAGACAATGTCTAGATATTTCTAAAAATATCACGATGACTGTGTGAAACATGTCCCAGTGATGGGAAATATACATGTCCCTAGTGCGGACTAACATCTAGGGGTAACATAAAAATCCATGTATCCCCAATTTTCACATGGTGGTCATGTTCACCTTGGCTTTTACAATTATTCATATCATCCATCTATGGTATGTGTTCTCCCTACAAATAAATGTTTCTCCCATTATATTGTGGAATTTAGACAAATAGATAATGAAAAAATAGTAATATTTTATATTTTTTTCATGAGGTAAATGATGAGTTCAATTGTTTTTTCCAGGATTGTGAGAGTGAAACCTCATTAGAAATTAAATTTTGAGTCATGTCTACTTTATAAACCTCATAAACTACTCTATTAGTTAGGAAAACATCATATGGGGAGGATACATTTATTTTAGGGGGAATTAATGAGTTTAATTTTACTATATAACTTCCAGAAATAATTTTTATGTTAAGAGTGTTTTGAAAAAATAACACCAATATAAAAGGAATCCATGGTATTGTTTTTTTACAAAATAAAATTATAAAATAGTAAAACATATTTTACATAAAATAAGGTAATCATTTAGAAATGTATAAAAATTGGATTTAGAAAACATAAATATCAAAAAATAAATTTCAATTATAAAACATTATCTATATGTATATTATTTTTTTTATAAAGTAAATGTATATATTAATGAATTTAAAATATTATAAATGAAATTCATTTTTAGTTCATAAAGTAAAAAAAAAATTAGGATGAATTTTTTCGGTCATTTTTAAAATAATTAATTTTTTGCTATATGGTTACAAAAATGTTTTTACCAAAATAATAAATTATATGAATTTATTAATAAATATGTTTGAATTATATATTAATATGAAATTTTAATTGACTAAATATATACCTAATGGGTAAACTAATGTATTTCAAAAAAAATTAACAACCATAACATTTATAAATGAAGAGTCATTTTAAATTGAATATATGTTTTATGAGGTAATGTATTTATATAAATCGAATTAAAAAATATTGTTTTATTGGATAGTTATATAATGATAATTAAAAATACCATTATGAAATATAAGATTTCACAATATAATATTATTCTATGACCATTAATATTAGTATATAATGGATTAAGATAAATTCTTATTGAAAGAAATTAATGAAGTGATTTCCTTGACTATATTGATCATAACCTATGATTTGTATTTATCATAGCTTACGAGGGAACATAATATCTAAGAATTACCCTTGATAAATCCCAAGACATGTTGAACTGACTAAATAAGGATAAAATACTTTAATGGAATAATTTCAAACTAATCAAACCATAGAAAAAACCATGTATAGAGAGCCACCAAATAAGAACCTCAACATCACACATGATACCCTTAGGGAGTTCACTATTGTAATAACAGTTTCTGTATCTAGTACCTAACATTATTATTTTTTATTTTTTATTTTAATAACACAATCATTATATTTGAATTATGTTTAATTACAAAATATTATGTTATTAAATAATGAGTTTGATAAAAATTATATTTTGATATGAAAAACCACATATTTTATTTTTTTGGAAATTTATAGTTTCAATAAAGACAATCAATTATATTGAATTATATAATTTCTTAAATAAATGATAAAAATATTATTAGTAAAAAATTCTATTTATTGCAATATATTGTATAATTTTACGAATTAAAAAATAATATTTATAATTTTAATATCCTTACCTTCATCATTGGCTTAAAAATCAGAATGAACATTACATGGCATTACGTGACTTCCACAAGCCGCTAGAGGCTGGAAATGAATCCCTAAGGGATTCAATATACATGTGGGATAATTTTCCCTTGAAAATAAAACAACCAAATAAAAAATCCATAACCAAATAACTAACTACATGTTCCATGATATCAATAAATATATTTAATAAGAAACAAAAATAAAGTAATATAGTGAAGGAAAACAATATCAAATTATATAGTTGAAGGTAAAAGTATCAAATTCAAGACTCTAAACACATTAACTCGAAGTTACAACTCCAACTCAATGTAAAGTATCACAACAGACCACTAGAGATGTGTGATACTTTACCATTACACATGTCCTGATAAAAAACATCTACAAAAGTTCTAATGTACAAAATATATTTCATTAATGAAACTCTGTATATTTTCTCCAATGTCTTCCCTACTCATTCTGCGAGGATATAATATATTAAAACATTAACAAAAAAATTTCATATAAATAAATTTTGAAAATAGTTTATATCAAAATATAAACTAATTTAATATCAAATACTTTTCCAATAAAATAATTTTTATCAAGAAATTAAGCCCAAAAAATTTTTACAACCATTTCACAAGTTCCATTTGGCATAATCCATTTCATTCCACATATCCACCCAACCATCCATGAATGAAACCTGGATCTTACTATAAGCGTGAGTGATGAGTCATCCATTCACTAAGACATAACTTAATGAACCATATAATCGGGAAGGTCATTAACCCATATCCATCCAACTAATGATGAGAGAGGCTCCATACTATTATCCATCACTTATTCACCTGAATTGACACAACATTTATGCCAAAACTGAATTTCAAAACAACCATTTCAATAAATCCACCATTTATTGAAACCACATTTTTCAAAAAACCAATTAAATATATTTCAATAAATCCATCCCTTTATTTAAATAATATTAATTAAACCATATTACCAAATTTTATAGAATCCACATTTTAAAATTCATATCATAAATTTAAGAAATCAAGGCACATTACATAACCAATTTTATAAAATTCCTCAATCCCATTAAAAACACACAAACCTTCACTAATGAGGGTTCTACCATGATTTTCACAAAAAATTTATAGCCAACTCCATTCAAAAGAAAAAAATATGAAACTAAAAAATCAATATCTAATTATAGGAGTCGATACTAAAGCTACCTACCTTGGGTTTTCTTATAGGAATAAATAAAGGCACTCAAAAGACATTGTAAAATTTATGCATCTCCAAAAACATGCCTTAGATTTCATCCCATATCAATAAAAAGACAAAATATAATCATATGTGGGATAAAATATCTTATATCTATCAACATCAAACATGTATCATTTAACTAACATAGAAGGAGATGTAGATCTTTGGAAAATCAGAAATAACCACCACGAACGACAATGAAATATCACTTACCCTTAGAATGCAGCTTCAAATCACCAAGAGAATCCTTAAAATTTCCTACATGTCAAATAGAGAATCTTTTTTATCCTCTAATAAGAAATACACTAAATTTATAGTCACATAGGAGGAAGAACATGGGTCTTAGATATCAAAACCTGTGAGACCAAAAATTATAGAACCTCGTTTTTAACCTATTAATGTTTAGGAAAACAACAAAAAAACCATTGACCAGATAGTACCCCAAATATTATCCTGACATAGATGTCTTACATAGTTTTGAAATCATGATCCAATTATTCCAAATCAAACAGTCCAATAATTAATGTTTTTTACTAGGCATCATCACGATTGGGAGAAATCGTGCATTGCCCATATGCCTTCTCTTTATCCCCTATCTCAATTTTCATGGATTCATATGGATGTTGCATTGTTTTCACATAATTTTCACCAACTATTAACAATTATAAATGACTCAAAAAAATATTAAAATTTTCTCAAAATTCTCCAAACCATTACCCACAAACATTAAATTATTTAAAATAATTAAAATAATGTATTACCTACTAGAAACTGGGGTTCTACCTTCTCCCCCAACCCATTGGCCTTTTCTTCCCTATAATTTAGAGAACCAATTTCTACAAGAAATATTTCAACATATTTCTAAATTATTTCTTTCACTCATTCCAATATCTCTTACTTAATCTAACCATGTTTCCACAAAACATGTACTAGACTGATGTTTTATCCATGAAAGAAATATTATTTCCTATCCACTATATTCAACGAGATATGTTCTAACAAAGCATCGATATGTCCATAAACATGATTCCATATAATGACATTGAAATTATTATGCTCATAATATTTTAACATAGATATATGAAACTCATTATTCACCACACTAAACTATTGTGGAAATACCAACTGATATTCCATCTCACCAACTCATTATAGTGTCAAAAATGGGGCAATGTATCTTGGAGATAACTTTCCCTTCCACCCAAAATGGCGATGATTAAGCCATGGAGGGATACTCCAAAACACATCATGACTCACCTTGAACAAAAAAATCCACTAATGATGATCTATAAATTTTTCTTGATGACTCTAAACTATCTTCATCTGATTCATATTCAAATAAATATTCTCTTTTATTTCGTGGACAAGGATCATCACAACTAGTGAAGTCATACCTATTTCTAGAAATCAAAGTGGAGAAAAAAAGGATACCAATAAAGTGATGAAAAAGTCCGTATATGTACTTTGGCGTGATAAATATTTCGATACATGAACTCCAATAATGGCACATTCTCTTCCCATGATCCACCAAAAAAACAGTACACAATTTTGAAACATATATTCAATCATTTGAATCATCCATTTGGGTTTACTATCCTTCATAGGGTGATACACTATACTTATGGTCAACATTGTTACATGTTCTTTCTGAAAGGATTTTCATAAATAAGATTTAAATTATGAATCTCTTTCAGACACTATTAAAACAGTAACTCGATGATTCTTTAAAACTTCTCATATATATATATATATATTAACATGTACTTTACTATATCATATTAATTAATTGGAATGAAATGAGCTGACATGGTGAGATAATCAATTATTACCCCTATAGAATCATATTCCAAAACAATTATTGGGAGACCCATTAAAAATCCATCACTATCTATTCTAATTTCCACAAATAAATATGTCCATTTTTTCATATACCTGATGGTCACCGATGATCTGCCTTATCCTTATATCATTTTAAGCATATCAAAATGAACTCAGACACTTTATTTTTTATACTGACCCACCAAAATATTTCATTAAAATCCTTATACATATTCTCTATTTTATTATGAATTGCCCGTATAAAATGGTGGTATGTATGATGAAGTTGTTCCTACAAAGTCATAATTATAACCATCGGATTTCTAAACCACAACACTGAACTCCCATCCAGCATCCATCCCTCAAGAGTCCCCCACCATTGAGTTTTGACCTAGTTTCAACACATTCAGAATTAGATGTCTATACTTTAAAAATCAAGAATCAAGGAAACTGGATGGAAAGCTGCAATATATACATGGTATTCTTATTCTCAGAGAATGTTGACTATTACCAACATCAACTAGCACTCATCTAAAGATTTTTTTCAACTGTTCATATGAACATTTACTTAATGAATCTACCGCCAAATTTCCCTTTCCCATTTTATAGAGCAAGTAAATGTCAAACATTTAGAGATAGTACATCCATCTTCATTGTTTCAGGTTAAAAAACATTGTGGGAAAATATGATTCGAGCTCTTATGATCTGTGAACATAGTAAAGTTATCGCCAAGGAGATAATGATTACATGTCTTTAAAGCATTACCTATAATAGAATACTCTAAATAGAATGTTTGGTAGTTCATCTCATGTAACCATAATATCCCTGAGTGATAATAATCATCATGAGATCCCTACTTGTGAACACATCCCAACACTAATTCTAAATCATCATAATAATATATGTACCCTTATCTTAATTCCATAAGAATCTAGGTTTCCACTGATGTATAGAAAACCTTATTCTATTAATAAGACTTCTGACATTCCTCATTCAATTGGAATGGAAAATTATTCTTTTTAAAAAAATTCATAGGAAAAAATAGTCATGAAAATTTACAAAAAAAATGTCCTTAATAACAATATAAGCCAAGGAAACTCAATATCATGACGACATTATTTGGAATCATCCAAATTATTACAACCTCGTTCATTTACAGATCTAAATGGAAACATTTTTCTGAAATTATATGACACAAAAAATGTACCTATCACTCCCAAATACCACAAATTGACAAATTTGAATTCCTGTAATGATCCTTAAGGGTTCCCAACAGTGTGGCCAAGTGATTCTCAATCTCATCTGTTTTCCTTGTATACAATAGAATGTTGTAAAAAAACCTACAGTAATAGATTCTAGATATCATTGAAATATATGATTCATTAATTCCATAAGTCTAATAGTATATTTATAATACCAATAGGCATCCCCACAAATCCCTAAAGTCAAAATCCACTTTTGATGGTTCTCATCATAATATCCTTCTTTGGAACTCAAAATTAGGGATATCCTGATGGCAAGTCATTTTTAGAGAACCAATGAGATCCCATCAATCGATCAAATAGATCACCAATTTCTGGAAGTGTAAATGAATTCTTAATTGTTAATTGTTCATTTTTATAATAATCCATACACAGTCTAAGTGGTCTATCCACCTTTTTGGAAAATCAAATTGGAAGTTCCCACGAAGATGTTCTCAGTCGACTAAAACTTTTTCTTTACTACTCTTCCAAATAAAATTACAATTACCTTAATTTTTTATTAACATTTAATATGATTTATGGTAATAGGAATATCCCTCATAAGGATATCAATAATAAACTACAATTTCCTTACATGTGTAATACATATGAAATATTTTGGTAACACATCTAGAAAATGATCTAAAACTGTCAGAAATCTATTATTCCAGATCGTTTCTATTATTTCTGAAGAAAACATGGCCAATTAGATGTGATCATTATATATAATGGAGAAAATAAGTCCATTTCAGCATCATTTATAATCTTGTCTACATGAATGAGATGCTTGATTCCATCACTAGTCATGAATCTAACCCTACATTTATAAAAGTCAATGTAATCCTTAACACCATTAACATCCCCATAATAATAACATTATCAAAAACATCATTATCAAGAATAGAGAAATCACATTCCACCAATGTTCCATTAATGGTTATAGAACATGGTCTACACAATAATGACTAACACTCTCTTTGTCCAAGAATAGTTTGATGTTTTATCACAGAAGGGATCACCTCAAATTCTAAACACGATGAATCAAAAATGTGAAAATCAAAAATTAAATGAGAAGAAACTATATGAAAACGCATTATTAATGGTAGAATTCAAAATAATCATACGTATAATAAACAATTATCAACAATGATCATCTAACATAACCTTCTCATCTATATATAATTGTTCCAACAATGATGATTTTTCTTAATTGATCTATTAATATTGAACATCCTAATGAGTAAAGGTATTCCTTGAATCACTATTGATAGATTTGATTTTTGATGAGAATTATTCCATTACACCATATCATTGAAGCATTTCACTCTTGTGAAACCTGAGTAGAGTCTCAAATATCCAAAATTCGAAACTAAAAACAATATAGCTTAGTAATACCCATCTAATTTCTCTTTTGGAATTCTTTAGGTGGTGTCGTACTCTACCGATTCATGTGGTCGAATAAACCACATTATAATAATCCGTGATTCCTCTTTGTATTCTGAGGAAGATTAACCAATCCATATATTTTATTCTAATCTGTAATCCCACCTAGGAAATAGGTGTCCCAATTCCTTCTTGTCCTAGTATTAGAGTTCACACTATTTTCCAGGAGTACCAACATACTTCCCCCTCAAAAATCTCATAATATGTATCAAAATTACATCAGATCTCTAATTACCATATCTATATAATCTGAAAAAATAGATCACAAAAATATTTGAGAAAATATCCAACGTTAGCTTTGATTCCTATATGTGGGACTTTAAGGACACAATAGAAACAACCTATGGTGAAAAGCATACTAAATTCATGAATTTAGCATCATACTACATGATAGAATTATTTTCATCATTAAATTTGAATAAATGTTTTTTCTTATAATTCTGAATATATGATGATATAATTGTTTGTTAAACAATTTCTTGAAATCCTATCATGCTAGGACTTGGTATGATTTATCCTAAACCACTGAATTCCACCACTAACATGAATGATATTCAAGTATGTAAGTATCCTACTTTAATTTCAACTATTCTGGTGTGCTGGTGAAATCAATGATACGAGTCATACTATTCTACCACACCACCATTGTCTCTAGTTATGAATCACCTAAAAAAATTGGTGGATTCTTCTTCTGGAAGAGGATGGAATGAGCCAGTTTCATTAGTCCAACTATTATTTTCCCTCTATAAACATCCTGAAAGGCATGAATGATATAATGAAATGGAAACTGATCACCTATTTATTTGGTGAAACCACATTCTTAGTTGGTTCGTCCAGTTTGTTTCTAGGATGCATATCAGGATCCATTTTATACAAACACAACAATTTCATAATTCTTAAACTATTATAGCTAAAGGCTTTTCAAATTTCAAATACTACCACATCATACTCTCCCAAATTTTCATTCCAAAGTCAATATTTTCTAGGATCCACAATTTTTTTAAAACATATAACTTTAATGAAAATAAATTAATTTTAAAAAATACTACAACAATGCCCTTTTTCAAAACATCACATTTTTATGTAATTTCTAAATTTTTTAAAAATCCAACATTTTACCCCAAAATCAAAAATACTAACTCAGAATGAAATATTTAATCATAGTGGGAATTCAATCCTCTAATGATATTATTGATCATATCATTGGCTAAACCCATGAAAATGATATTTCAATTCCAATTATTGTCTCTAAATCACTAATGTGCTCATCTCCTTGGTAACTTGATATATAACAAAAAATGCATAGATACATATTTTTTTTTCTACATTTTATGTTCTGACAATCCTACACCATAATATGATCTCATATCAAGGAATAGACCAACATGAACTCAACTACATGATAGAAAACCAATTACATGTCAAATACCAACCATTATATAGCCTATTTTTTCCCTATAGGAATGGCCATTATGATAACACATGTCTCAAACATATTGTTTTTGAAAAAAACTAATACCACTTGTAACATCCCTCTCCTCCTCATTTCCTTGGGAGGGACGAGAAACATTTCATGGACATAAGAGATATCCACAAGATTCCCAAGGATTTAAATAACATCCAAAGGGATACAATATATGTGGGGGTGATTTTTTAAAGAAAATAAAAAACAAACCAAACAAATCACTATCAAATAATCCCATATATGATACATGATATTAATTAATGAAAACACAAATAAATCTACAGATATTAAAATAATGATATTACCAATTACTAGAGTATAAGGAAAAACTATCAGTTTATATAGATGACTATAAAAATATCAAACTCAAGACTTTATAAGCACCAAATCAGTGTGGTAACACTATCTTTATTCCATGTATCATGAATCACCACCAGAGAAGTGTGATACTTTACATTTTTCCAAGTGTTGATAATTGACATATGAAAAATAAAAAATGTTCCAACAAAGGGTTGAGAAATGAAACATAGTTGATTTAGGCCAATGAATTTTAAAATAAGGGCACTCGGATATAACATGTTATCACATTTACAAAAACTATTAATAAAAAAAATTCAAAAACATTTTATATTAGAATATAAAAAATTTTCATATCAATATATTTTCCATAAAAATTAATTATACTTAGGATTGAAACAAAAAAATAATTTAAAACAATTTCAAATGTTCCATTTTTCATAATATATTACATTCCACATATCGACAAAACCAACCAGGAATGATAACCCGTCCTCCCTATACTCGTCAGTGGTGAGTAAGCCTTTCACTAATATGTCACATAATGAACTATTTGAGAAACAGATTCATAAACCTTATCCAAATCACTAATGATATGGTGGAATATTTACCAATATCCTTCCGAAAAATACATGAACACACACTACCATTACACCAAAAACTGATGAAAAAGAAACAATTCCAATAAAACCACCTTTTTTAAATAAATTTCTCAAAAAAGAAATTAAATAAATATTAATATGACGATTTTTTAATGAAAACTCCATCAATAAAAAATATTACCAAAATATAAAAAATAAAAATATTATAAACCATATTTTAAAATGAAGAAACGAAGGAACATTGCATGCCTAATTTTACAGAATTCCATAATACTTCCAAAAACATCCAAACCCTCACTAAGGAGGGATCTTACATAAATTTAACAAAATATCATATTCATGTAAAATAAATTTGAATCTACTCCTCTATGTTAAAATTAGTGTATCAAATATTTATGGAACCTACTGTTGGTTTTAGGATTAAAATTAAGAATGGCAATAAAATGCCAATAAAAATAGGCTGAGTCTCTAAAAACAAACCATATATCTCATACCCTATAGTTAAAAAACTACCAAAATGTAGCATATTTTCTATAAAATATTTTAAATCTATCCAAAAAATAAAAAATTTTAGGAAAATTATATATAAGGATAATTATATCTAGGGAAATGCTATAAACCCGACTTTGAAAAAAAAGAATGATTACATACCGTGAGAATAAAACATCAATTCACCATGTGAAACCTCCATATTTCTTCCTGATCAATGGGATAATATTACTTAGTATTAGGTAAGAGTGAATATTATTTTAAGGCCAGATAGAAGTACAAATAAGGGCCTTATAGGTAACCTTTTATGAAATCTACAATTTAAAGGACATTCATTCTACCTGTACATGATTAGTTGCATAAATATGAAAACTATGCACTCTCCTTAATCTAGCCACAACCTCAATGATGAACCTCCCATGGTTGAATATAAAATGTTAAAATCCTTGGAAAAATCATGACATATTCCGTTATCCATCATATCATATATTCTATTAGGCTTCCACACAGTTCGGAAAAACCATGCACCACCTGTACACCTACCCATTAGCCCTTGGCTCATTGCGAAAAATTTCATGTAGGTGTTTCAAAGATTTAAAAAATACTTCACCGATTATGGATCATTAGAAAATACTAAAAACAATTCAAATGTTCTCCATTTTTCCCAAACATCACCCATAATCCTTAAAATGTAGAATTAAAAAAAGAATGGGTTACAAATTTGAAACTGGGGGCTCTAAAATAAGGATAATAAAACATTTATAAAAAAATCTAGAATTTTTCAATTAATGTGTATATTTAGAATTAATACATTATTTTTCATATTTAGTGAAAAATTTGAATAAAATAGTAATTATTTATAAAATTTCACATCAAAATTATCCAAAAGTTTTTTTTTTATTATTTCATAGCATATTCAGATTTTTGGATAAAAAATAATTAAATTATATTTATACTCTATGAATTGTTCGAACATAAATTTCAAGAAGATATATAATTATGACATAAATTTATCCATCAAAAAATAACTGTTTTCCTTCAAAAAATAATGTGTTTTTGATGTTATTTGAGTAGTTTAATAATTATTTAATGAATCATACAAAATCTATATTATATTTCAATGTTTTAAAATTACTTAATTATAAATTTAAATAACTTTCACATTACCAAGGGAATTATTCAAATGATCTTAGTGTATAAAGAAGTTAAATAATTAAGAAGTGTAATTTTAAATAAACAATGGGATAAAAGGGTTAAGTTTTTGTTTAGATTTTGATATCACATAGAGTCTAAACGGTAATATTAAATATTAATAAATAATTCTCCTATCATTTTAAAATAAACCCAAAAATATTGCATTCATCATAGATAAATACTCATTGATAATTAAATTACTCTAACCTTACCACTATTAACCCCATCATGTTCCTCCATACCCTTATCAATCACCTACCAAAATTTAAGAAGAACCCACCCATGGTAATGGATTTTCTCCTTCTCCATGTTATTAATGAACCTCCATTATATTAGTTCTTTGTTTTCAAATTTTCTATCTTTGGATATGATTTGACACATCCCTATTACTGAAATTATTATTTAAATGTCATTAGTTTACCCTTTCACTATAAATATTACTTCAGATTAACCCTTTTGTACCCTCATTATACTGTGAAATGTTTCCTTTGATATTTCCATGGTGATTTTTTTAAAATACCAATCACTATTTCAACTCTAGAATATTCAAATAGATGTAATTATCCAACATTTATTATAGAATTCTATATATATAAACCACAATCTTTGATCATTGGATTAAAATCGATGAATTTAATAAATATTTTATATTATTTATATGGAATACTTATGAATGTACATGATTTGAAATCAATGGGTTCACCGAGACCATTCTCCAGTGCTTCTAGAAATGTTTTGGTGTCATGATACACCATCTATGTGATTAGGGAGTAAACCTATTCTATTATTGGAATTTTTATATGATGTTATATGGTACCATAATTTATCATCAACCTATATTTTTTATGTCATGTTTTTATTGGTTCATAATTACCATGTTGCATTTAAGATATCTTTTTATTCCATGCCTCACTAATCAAGACTATAATTATCACCCATTTAATGATACCGTGATATGAAAAATTACTCACATGTAATGTTTTAAATAATTCTATTTGTTTTTAAATAAATAAATGTAAATTATTTATCACCTATTTCTTATGTACAACATGAGGTAATATCATTTAGTTTTAGTTAAATGATGGAATTTTAGGATATTGATTTTGATGTTTCCAATAATGTGAATTTATTCTAATTTCAAGATGTTTATATTAGAAAAAAATTCCCAAGACATTACTCTTCAAAATATATTTTTAGTTCACATCTAAATTTATTTATTAATTCATGAATAAATTTGTTTTAAAGACTTTATTTATCAAATATGGTATAAGAGAAAAGGATAAAAATCATTGAAATTGGAATTAGGAAACTCTTGTGAAATACATAAAGATAAGTGTAAACATAGTAAAACCTTAAACCTTTTTTTGAAATTAAAAATTTTATGGATTCTATGAAAATATATTTTTTTATGCATACAAACCGTAGATTCGACTTTTTAAATTTTTTTTATATGTGTAATAACCATTAAAAGGGGACATTGATCTATAAATAATTTTTTTATTAATAATGAAAACATGATTGGGTACTCAAATTTTTTAACTTTATTAGGTAATATGATATTCTAAATTGAAAATAACCTTATAAAAAATTATTATTTTAAAAATATTAACCATAATATATTTATGATATAAATTGGTTAATGATTAATAATATTCAAATCCAATAAATTAATTGGTTAAAGAATATATATCATTTATGAGTTATGCCTTTTATGTTAGTTATTTCATATTAATGTGTTTAATATTTTAAAAAATCATCCCAAATTATACAATATTTCTTTTAAAATTGATATAAATAGTATAAATTGAATCAAAACCAAATGTGATGATCTAAAAAATGGATTCCAAACCTGATAAGAGAATATATCGACAACATCATAAAAATTATTTCCCAATTAACTAATGTTTTTACTGATAAATGAATATTTATGAATGAAAAATATTCCTATGAATGAGAAACATTAATTTCGGTCGTTTATATGAAAAGGGACTATGAGTTTCAATGGATGACTCGATCAAATTAACAAAGAGTTATGGATACAATACATTAGATTGTTCTTCATTATAATTCAATTCAATGAAGAAGACATGGTCTTGATATATCATTCTTCTATAGATGGATAAGTTTATAAATGGTGGGAGTTTTTTAGAATGAAAAATTGTGGTGGTGATCGAATAAATTTGGTGGAAGGAATTATGAACAAAAATTCCATAATATATCACATGTTATATTTGGAAAAAAAATAGAGTTACTTATTTAACATCATAAAGAAGCTTGAATAATCCATCGAGGAGTATGTAGAAGTATTCACAAAACTTTTATGATAAAAAATAGTATTTCGATTATGAATTTAAATAATTTAATCGTATTATTTGATATTCTGAAAATAACTCTTCAAAAATCCATAACCATTTAGGGAACTGATAGGTATAAGGAAAATATATAATTTTCTCTAAATCTAAAATGATGATCATCCAATTTCTTTTCATTCATTAGTATTAGAAGTTTAAAATATAGAATAGATATGGGGATATTATCAATAGATATAATAGTGGAACAAAATTCCAAAATACCACTTGTCCAAAGCGTTGGAAGAAGCATCCACAATATTACGTAAGGGGGATAAAAAAGTGATTTAGGTTTGTGAAAGGAACATGGATTGGGATTTTCTATATGGAAAACCTACCAATGTGATAGAATAAATTTGTTTCCCATAATTTTATTAAAAAAATAATAAAGTGTATATATTTCATGTAAAATGGACATTATTCATTCCAATTTCTTAAACTATAGATTTTTGGATTCTATAAATGACGACAACCTTCAAGGAACAGGGGTGATATTATGTCAACAAAATGAATGAGGTGGATCCCAAATATTATGTGTTTGATAGGTAAACTTGTTAGTCATTCAGTGATACTGAACTTAATTATTGTTTTTCTACAAATTATTTTGTATCTCTAAGGTTGGGTATAATAATTCAAACTCCACCACAATGAATGAATGTAGACCTATAATTGAAAATTTTAAATGGGTATGTTATTGAATCCTATATAAATAACTCTTCATATATCAAAAAAAATTTGGTGGAATTTCCAAATGGAACTTATCATACATCAATTATAAAAATATTATCCAATTCATGGTTCAGAAAGGATTTCCATATATAGATCCAACATATATTTACCACATAAATAAATCACCATTTGTATAATGAATAACCATGTGATTCTATAAAAGT
The DNA here is from genome assembly GCA_963277665.1 of Viscum album. NCBI lineage: Eukaryota > Viridiplantae > Streptophyta > Magnoliopsida > Santalales > Viscaceae > Viscum > Viscum album. The sequence continues at coordinate 1,347,465,327 of OY728132.1, forward strand.
TAGAGGGATGAATATTAGCCTGTTCCAAAATATAAAGAGTGGATATTATTACCTTATTAGTAGTCAGAGGTAGCAGAAATGAATGAGATTAAACAAAATATCAATCATGATTTCAAGCCCACTATTTAGGAATTCACTAATGTTTTTTCTAATGAGTTTCATTGTATTACACAAAGCTATAATGTGGAGTTCTCAATCAATTTCAAACCTATATATTTTCAAATATCGATGAATCCAAATAAAATATCCATGAATGAACATTAGTATTTGAAAAAAAAATTATTGGATAATATAGATACATGGTATATATTAAGATGTGATTTTCCATGGGGTACAACTATAATATTTATCAATAAGGTAGATGGTTAAATTTGAAATTTCATTGATTATTGTAAACTCTAAAATATTATTATGTAAATAAAAAGTATCATCTTCTATGGATTGATTAATTTTTTGATCTATTATGTGGAGCCTATAATTTGTGAAAAGTGGATATTTCGTTGTGCTATTCTTATATAAATGTGATAAAGTAGGATATTCAAAATAAAAATTTTCTTATAAGGTATCGGAAATAAAAGGTCATAGTTTTGTTTTTGGTACTCAGTAATTTTACACCAATCTTCATTGACATGATAATTAGTCCTCATATATTATGTTGATAAATTTTTTGTAGCCTTTATATATTTTATTCTCATCTAGTCCAAAAAGTAAGAACAAGAATAGTATTTTAATACTACAGTGAAGAAATTGAGGAATTAAAACATGTCTGTTATTTCCAAAAAATATGAATTTTTGATGGATAAAAAATGTTTACTAACACATATTATCACCAGTAAGGGGATATATATAAGTCCTTCAATATCCGAGGAAATTTAAGGATATCCCAGAAAAACCTATGTGATGGAAATCCAATGTTTTTGAGGATTATCAATGTACTATAGTAGATTTTTGAAACAACATTAATAATTTTCATGAACAATATTACACATTAGACGGATGGGAGCCATGTTTTTTCTAGAAATATGAATATGATAAACACTTCAAAAAGGCAAATAAGTGTCTAATAACTGAACCTATTTTCACATTACCCACTAACGGGGAATGATTTGTGATCAAAATTTATGCATTTATAAAGGTATTAGGATGTGTGCTCATGAATGATAAAAAATTAATTACCTATGACTCGTCCCATATAATGATCCATGCCTAGAACTAACCAACTCATGATCTGAAATTGTCTAGAGTGATCGTTTCATTTATAATTTATGGAATTATTTGTATAGTTATAAGTCAGACATAAACACAAACCACAAAATCCTCAAATAAATATTCATATAAATTGATCATAATATATCCCAATGAAGGTAGTATGATACAATCAAGGATTAATTCTATTCAATCAATTATGAACATTGGAATGGATATAGACTGGATTCTTATGTTTTTTTATTTAGTTGAAAATTATTTTTCATCATTGTATAAGTATTTTTAATTTTATTTAATACTATCTTAATACGGATGAATTAAATGTTTACACAAGATTGAATTTTCAAATAACATTGAAAATAATTTTCTTTTAGTCTTATGAATTTCATACTTCAATACTTTTAAAAAAAGTGTGAATGGATGTTTTATTTCAATTATACTAGATGAAGGGAATTTTTCACCATCATGACCACTCATTAAATTGAATAATATTTTATTTATTTTCTATATGAGTTTTAAATAAATTGTATTCTATATAATATTATAATTTTTAATATTATAATATAAAATTTAATAATTAAAATGGAATTTTCCTTAATAAATAATCTATTGATATCTGAGAGAAAACTTTCATCTTTTAAAGCATCCATTGCCGTCATTTTTTTTAATAGTGATATGATCAAAAAATTCATTCATTATTCTATCTCTAGATTCTCTATCATAATAATAATGATATTTTTTATAAAATCATTTATTTTATTGGAGTTATTTTATGATTATATGATGAGTTTTGATGATCCTATTTCATTTATTCTATTAAATTAATATCATGTGTTTGGTGGGTCCTTTATGGACCTCCAATTCATTGCGTAAGGTAATGTTGATATCTCATGAGATTAAGATGTTAATTCTAAAACTGATTCTGAACCTAATTTCAGACTTATTAGTGGATAATTATTCTCACTTTCTATATATTACTAAAATAATACTAGTGTAAATGATTTCAAAGATATAGGATTAAATTTTTATTTATGATTATAATTTGTTTTTTAATTATGGTAATATGTTTTTTCATGAACATGGTTGTGTTTAGATATGTTCACCAGATTAAAATTTCTTATTTTTGGAAAAATAAATTTCTCGTGTTATGACCCTATAATGATAATAATTACCATGAAAATGTTAATCCTCATACTCTTAGTGAATTGATTTTAGAAATTATAATCAATGATATTCTAGGTATGAAAATGTTATGTTGAGAACAATAACTTTAATATTTTATCATACCCTTGTGATTATATTTTCTTATAAGGATCGATATGCCACATGATTATACTTTATAATAATATGAGTTCACTCATTAATATTTATTCTATCCCTATATTGTTTTTGGAATTTTCAATATAAGGAATTATTATAAAGAGTGTTATGTGGGATTATCTGTTGGGGAGATGTTAATGAACATTTATAAAATTCAATGATTGTGTATCTTGTCTCCAAATACAATAAACCAATATCCTTTACAAATGGATCAAAATTTTATATATGTAATATTTATTTAAGAAGATGTAGTATTTTTTTATGAAATGTAAATGTTTTTATATTTCGTGTCAAAGTAAGTTTTAGTAATTAAATATATATTATTTTTAAATAACATTAGTAAAAACCTTCAGTTTATTTCTAGGAATACTATAACCTACAATTGTTTTTTATGTAAGATATTATTTGGATTCTATAGAAATAGAAATATATATATATATTATAAGTAGAAGTGGTATTATAATAGTGAATTTAGTGTTAATAACCCAAAAATAGTTGGTTATATATATCTCATCCATCATTATTTTACACATTTATTACTTCCTTAATGTGTACCAAGTATTACACTTCTACGTAATATGAGTTTTTTAAATCACTTTTTCCATCTATAATAATATGATGAATTTGAATAAATTAATGCCTCGTATTGTCCATACATATCCTATGGTTTCAAATATAGTAAAGAATGATTGAAAATCTAGATATCATATGAATTATTTTCATAATTGTATAACTTACCTCTATAACTATTATTAGTCACACAATTTTTTTAGTTAATGAATAGAACCTGGAAGAATCATGTGAAAAACGAATATGATAGGAAATGAAATAAATGTCTACAATAGAAACCAAGTAGATTAAGATCTATGATAGAATATTGTTTTGAATATTATCACTAAAATAAATATGTATATGAGTTGTAATATAGGTCATTTAGAACTTACAAATGAACCAAAAGAGGGAGAAAAATTCCCATGATTTTTTTTGAATACATCCACTCACTTCCATGGGACTTCTGATCCACTAGTTGTTGTGAAAATGAATACTGTGATAGAAAATATATTTTCCATTCATAAATTTTCAATCCTTGAGAATTTTGTATTATATTTCATCCTCTACGAAAGAGAATCTGATTAATTGTTGTCTTTTATAATGAACATGAGTAAAGATGATGAAAAAAACTATGACGAATTTTAGGAGTATAAAAGTGTATTTTAGAACAAATACATTCATTGAACCCTTTATACTAAGATGGGAATGGTATTTATGATGCTGAAATAGTGTGACGATGAATCCATTATTATCAATGAAAAATAAATTACAAGCATTTCTAATTATTCTTGTAGAAATACGATTAAAATTTAAGGAAATACTGATAGATTCATTAGTGGCCTAAAACTATGTATTTGAATTTCATTAGTAGAAATTTTAAATTGGAATGTATAATGTAATAATTCAATGATCCATGAAGGTTGAAATGGAACGTGGGAACACAAATAAGTGTTTTGGTGTTAGTGAAATGTTGATACAAATAGTACTCTATGGAATCTAAAATTGAAATTATGGGGGATGAATGAAATTTTGTCCCCCCACCAGCCAAAATTATTGGGAAGTAATTATTTAAATTTTATAAAAGGAAATAGAAAACACTTAAATTGTGTAAGGGATATAAATAAAGATTTTGATAATTAAATAGGCTTTAAAATTCCATGCTATTATATAATGGAGAATTAAGAATCAACCATTGATGTTCAAAGATTTAGATATAGGTTGATTGGGAATTATGAAAATTGATTTTCTAATCCATGGACTAATTAGGATAATAATCCACAACTACAACTAAATTCAACGGACATATTGAAGTCTCATGTAATAAAAATAGACAAAATTTGTCATGATAATTAGCGAACACATATCTTCCAATCTAGATTTGGGAATTCCATGGTTAATATTATATGAATGAGCACTCAAAAGGTTAATTAATAATATTTTAATGATATTTGATGTGCCTATAAAAATTGATTATCTATCTGTGTAGATTACATATAATTTTTCAGAATAAGGAAATCATAATTGACCTATTATAATATATAATTGAAAGGATGAACAAAATGTAAATGTTTTAACATGGATAGGAGATTATTTAATGAATAAATAATGAATAATCTCATATATGTATATCTGATTTTATTGTGACATCATTTTGAGGTTATTTTATATTTTAGAAACTATATTTCCATGGAATATATATTTTTTTTTGATTCATTATGATGGATAAAAATTATAATTTTTATATTGATTAAGTGAGGATATATGGTTAAATAATTAAAAGCATAGGGTTTCAATATTGGTCAGACATATTTTGGAGGATTTATAACTTCAACTATTTTAGGAATTTTTTATGTTTATCATTGGGTGTTATTGTTGATGTTTTGCTGATTAATGTATTATATTTATATATATTGGGTAAAATTTAATAACCATATAAATTTTGATGATTTGGAGAGATATATGGAATGAATTAACATTATTTTATTGATATTATGATCTATTAAATTTAAATTTTTGGACATTAGGCAGGAAAAATAAATGTTTAAATATCATTTCTCACAGTATGAAATTATATTGATCAAATAAAGACTAAAAGATGGAGTGATTCTTTTGATATAGATAGAAATAAAGAATATATATATATAATCACATTCTCTATATTGATAGTAAAATCATCCTAATTTTATAAGGATTGGATCATGAAATAATAGGTAATAATTTTACCTTTATTTCTAATGAATCAATGACCATTTCACTAATCAAATATTCAATGATTTGTGTTTGATAACATTCTAAGGAACATGTTCTCTATCACACTGTATTAATCTTTTGGATTTATATTTCTACTCCATGTCCATATATTAACTTACTATAAATGTAAACATATCTATATTCAATATTTTCTATTTCAAATTACCTTTTTATTTTCATATCCTTTTTATGTGGTTTATTTGTTGTCCATTTTTAAGATTTACATTTTACCAAAAATAATTATCAATTTTCATGGACATCATTATTATTAAAAAATTAAATTACGTCGATCCAATTTTTTAGATGGGTTATAACACAACGATATTTTAAAATAACATTTTGATTTATATTTTATACATAATGAAACATGGAGCATAAATGAAACATTATATATTATTATTTAAATATAATAGTTTGAAACTAGACACATAATTAGATTTTAAAATTCAATTAACCAAATTTTGATATTTAAATACAATGGTCCTATGAAAAAATAATTTATTGACTATGTTTTAATAAATCGGTCATAAATTTTAGTAATGTCATTTTATTCCTCAAAAATAAATTTTCAAAAAATAATTTTTTTAACAAAACATTATAATAAAATTCCATAACTTTTAGAGAACTTATTTTACCAAAATAAATTCATTTTCAAAATAATAATATCTAAATTAACATAGTGTTAAATTTTGGGTTTTTCCAAAAAGAATGTTTTTTACGAATAGAATGATTTTCTTGTGAATAGTAGAAATATCATTTTTTATTTTGATATAAAAATATAAATTAAAATCATTTACATGTACCATTATTAAATTGAATTTATCATAAACTAAAATGTTTATTATTTATTTTCAAATAATTTAATTTTATTCATAGGAATCACTATTATAATTTATTTTTTATAATATAATTTTTTGTCGTCAAAATGAATTTTTCATAAAAAATTGTTTCATTATGTTTCAATTTTATGTATATATATATATATATATATCACATATAGAAATTAAATTTTATGAATTTTATTATTTACGGATAGATAAATTTGAATTTATCTTAAAATTAATTTTTTTGATTTTTGTAAAGAAGTTTTCATTATATTGAATAGTAAAAGAATACAAATTTTATTAATTATGATATATTTTATACTACCCCCATGAAAAAAACATAATACAATATTTTATTTTAATTATATAAATAATCATATATGATAATATACGAAAAATATCATAATTGTTTTTCAAAAAATATGTATATTACAATTTATTTCCGGATAAATATAAAAATCATTTTCTATATAGATACAATGCTTGTATAGTATTGGAAATGTAAAATTCTATTTCCATAAGATATTATTTTTGATATAGTAAGTAATTCCATTATATTTATAGTGAATATTAATTCATATTGATGATTAATATTAATATATATGATTTTTGATCTTATATAATAACGACTTATCCACATCCATGTGCAATACTTGCACAATTTTGGAGAAAATAAAATAATATATTATTTACATTACCATTGCCTAGATGTGAGTAGCTATTATAATTGAATGAATAGAATTTGATATCATGAACTTAATTATTTTTATTATGACATTTTATTTTAAATTTCTATTAATAATATTATTACATTAAATGATTATTGTATCATTAATATTGTGTTTGTTTAATTAAAAAAATTAATAATATAAATGACATTATTAATTTAAAAAGTAAAAATTAGGAATAATTATTGCATCTCGCGGTTTTTTTCATAGATATTGAATATTATTTATTTTTTAAGAGATTTTATTTTAATTAAATCATTTATCTAGTTGAATGAGTGTCTATCAAAAGTGGAATGATGCATTTATTACATAACAAAAAATAGAATTAGAGAATCATAGTGTAATAATCATTACTGTAGTCCCTTTGATAAAAGAGAAAATATCACCAGGGACATCATTAGGCCTTGTTAATATATGAAAATAAATCCATTAATTCTCATGACCAGAAGTGAAGTAATTTTTCTCATGACATTTTTGAGTAATGATGTAGTTCCTTAAGGTGAGACAATCTATATGGTTGCTCTGATAGCCAGTAAAATTCCAAGAAATGTGAATGAATCCATTTTAGACCGCATTCAAAACAATTGTATAATCACACTAAATACATATATTATGTTGTCCTCGCTTCTTTTTAAATTCATCTACCTTAATAAAACAAACAATTTCATAAGCAAGGGGTGCAATGAAGTTGAAAAGACCAAAGAAGCATCACAGTACTAAAACTATCACATTTTTTAAAATTTCACCACAACTAGAGAGACCAGGATTGCCTCTTGATGCACCATTCATGTTATATTTAATCTATCCTATAGGATAATGGATCCACATGACATCCATTATTCAAAAAAGAGAATGAATTGGTCCACTAATACTAAAAATATTAGTATGGAAATACCATGAATTGAATTATCACGATGACTATTTTGGATCCCATTTTCCAACTTTATAGTATCCATAAACCCGCCAATGTCGACTGAATGTAGAGAGAATGACTTACATGAAGAATATTCATCCTTATAGCCCAAAATTCATAGTATAAATCCAACTATACCTACATAAACAAGATTAACAATTGATTCAAGAGGGACATCTTGATATAGGCCAGCATGTGATCTTGGATAGTTTTTGTACATCAAAAAATGAATTTGAAAAAATTTATAAGAGTTGTACATAGTTAACAAACTATTAATGAGATTAATAAAAGATGGTCTATAACCTCTGGGTTTTGTTTAAACAATTAATTAGGAGAATATTTTAATTTTATCACCATAAAAAATCATCAGTGGGAAGTTATTGTGCATTATTATGCAAGAAAGGAAATATTTTGAAGGATCTATCCATCCCATGTTTATCATTTTGTCCTAGAAATCCGAATATACATTTACATCATCATATTATAAGGACTTAAAGGATATTCACCCATTTTTTATGTTTCCCAAGAATCATATTATTAACAGTAGATTATTTATATTTAAAAACCATATCCTTGATATCATAAATATTAACAATGCAAGAGTTTTCCAATTATACTTTTATCAAGTCACGTGTGTCAAGAAATGTATCAAAATATTTGAGATTATTTGAAAAATTCATACCTATCCATTTTTCTATCCCAATTTTTAATGATGAGATAAAGCTAGCTAGTTATTGTGAATTCACGGAAATGATGGTGAAAGAACTATTTAGGGTAGGCCTGATGACGGAGTCCACATAATCTAAACTACATGATTTATGATTGTTTAATAATCGTGATCCAATAACATCATGATCCTCTAAATACTCATTAATATGCATCCCCATTGAATTATACTTCTTTTTTTCAATTTAAAATGATTTTTAATTTCTAGCTTTTTATAACCAACTATCTTGCAACATTTCTTCCATGTTATAGTTGAAATCTTACTATGGAAAATTTTTCCTCTATATTCAATGACATTAATGGAGATGTTTAGACAAATAATTAGGGAATATTTCTATTTATATACCATGAAAGTGTATGAAATTTTATATATAATCATATATTTGAAAAGGCTCACCTACCTATCATAGAGATTTTCATTCGATGCTAGGAAGATAATTGTTTTTTGACCTGGCCAAGTAATTTATAAAGATAATGTATCATGTAATTATTCAAAACATTGGGACTCCAAGATAATTAAAGGTAAACAAACCTTCTGAAATTCCCATCTAAAAAATTATGAAAATTTTCATAGTTTCCGTATTTTTTTCCAAAATATATGAAATATTGTTTTTCATTTATATCCTTCCCTTATACTCTCTCATAATAAATGATATCATATTTAATGTTATTGGTGGTTCTTATTTGTAGATTACTGAAATGAATAATTTTATTAACATATAATTAAATAGTGGTATCACCAATTCCTAAAGAATACCTTATGGGCTTATTTTTATTAGTAATTTTCATGTTGATAAGGAGAATTATTATGTAATCTCTATAAATGGAGATGATGATGGATACGAGAATGTTTCCTTATCTAAAACCCCTGGTTCTAGTTACATGGACTGAGATATGTGAAGAGCAAAAAATATTTCAACCCCAATCAATATAAATGTCACAAAATCCCAAATTAAATACAACCCTATATATGAAGGCCTAATGTAAAGATTCATTGGATTTTTTGACATATTGGTTTAGATCAATGTTACCCGCAATTGTGGATTTCTCGAGAAGATTAAATCATTCAAATGATGTGATAAGGAAATCATAAATTTACATACCCTTGATGAATCCAAATTGGTTTGGTGACACAATCTGATTGGAAAATTAAGATATCTTATTGGAATGTTTTTTACCAATAATTTTTTATTTTTTTAAATGCTACATGTCTAAAAAGATGTATCTCTTTTTCATTCTCTATTTTGAGAATGATTGTACGAAACTTGGGATTGATTCATTAACTATACTTTTTCCCATAAAAATGACCAAAAAGCCTGTAATCATCACAAAAGATAATCCAAAAATTGATGTGAAGAAATGAATTTTTTAACTCATATGGTCTATTAGAGGTTCTAGAGATTAAAACCAAAAACACCCTTGTTAATCTCAAATACAAGTGGAAGAGTTGTATGGTTTCAATTTTCCACATTATTTAAAATAATGGGGATGATTCCTTCTATATGATCAATAATAGCATTAGGACCACAAAATATTTTTTACTAAAATAAAACAACATTGTATTCTAGATCTTATATTTTACAATAAAGCACCACATTATCATTGATAATTGATATATGTTAATTAAGCTTCCGAACTCTTTGAATATAATTGATGAACATGTTATTCGGATCACCCTCCTTGATCCATTTGACCTTAAATTATTTTCTTTTAATGAACTTATTCTAGTTTAAATTCTTATTAAGATCATGTGTGATCTTATTTCATGGATTAATACCTATAATAGAATCACCACCGGTATAACCCACTAGGATGATATGAATAAAAGATTCAATATTAGTAATGCTTTCTTCCATGGGTCAAATGTAGTCAGATTTCAAAATCATTAAATTTTTATAAGAATATTTTTTAAGAAATACTTTAAAAGGATTCTTGTTAGAATTTTTTAGTCTTTCATGTTCCTAGAACTTTTTTTTGAATTCAATGTGTAATGTCCTTTCATTTTAATATTAGAAGTAAAAGGTGGTTCAATATCTCCAATTATTAGGTTTGTTAAAATAGTTTGATGTTTTAAATTATGTCCTTCCTGAGAGGGGCATGAAATAGAGTCTAAAACCTCAAGGGCCACATCATTAGAAAAATCCTAAGAAAATATACAGCTGACCACTTTCTTACGGTCCTTCATATACCACATACATTTAGAACCATCTAGGTTGACTTCATTCTGATTCTAATTCTCAATATATAACATGAAGTCTCTGTTTTATATTGACGGTTTGGCTATTCCTAACCTCTCATACAGATTTAAAATGAAATTTAAGACACCATGAATTATCCAAGGGTCCCTCATTGTGATTCATACAATCATAATGGTCATTTATACATATGTTCTTTACTGATATCCATTATATGAACAAATAAACAAATATAATTATATAATTCCCAAATAAAATTATAAATTACTTTAATAAGCTTTTATGAAGAGATTATATGTGATAAATTATCTTGTATAGACTAAAAAGACACCTAATGCATTTTGATATAATTATTAGACTTTTTAGTGTCGAACAGTTGGTATCCCATCTTTTCAAGAGATGAAAATATTTTAGAAAAAAACATCGGATCAAAGAGAAATATAAGAGAATTAACTTTTTTGTTAACAAACATCAAAACAGATAGAATTTTTTTATTGTGTCTATTCACCAAAAATTCCATAATATAATTTTTATTTAAACATTTGTTTGGAAATATATATATCTCTTTTTTATTACCAATTTATTTTTTCGTTGATCCCCTAGTTATGATAGCTTAGTTCCCATCAGTGACTGGTCTCTTATTTTATTACTTTCAGTTGGTCTCTATATGACAAAAACCAAATTTATTTTGTTGATTTGAACAAAAATAGTCTGTATGCCCATGGTATTATCTCAAAACCTCATGTGTGAGAATATACCTTTATAGTTATTGATGATGGTGGTAATTTCATTCAGATTTCATAGTGTATACATTATATTATCAATTTGAATAGAGACATGAGATTCCTAATATTTAAATTAGATTTTGTGTTAGTGTGTGTTAAAGAGGGATTAGGGAAAACCCCATCTACATAAAATCCATTATGTGACTAGAAATAAGGTTTGATATAGATTTAAAGGGGATCACTGGTTATTATTTTGAAATTTCATTCATTATGTCTATAGCATATGCATGTTCAAACAAATAAGAACTGATATGCATAGAAGTAACATCCTTAATATTTTTGTCATTTTTATATTCCAGATAATATTAATAAATTTAATAATTTTTTACACATTTAGGACCTACATGTGAAGGTATAGAAGGATCCTCATTTATCATGACATCATTATGAGATTCAGACTTCTATAAAGACAATTCCTAACTATTGACATCATGGTGACTTGTAGGTTCTCTGGTTGTTCCTTAAATAGAAACCACATAAAATTATTAAATAGTGTTCACAAATTTTATAATATATATATTATTATGGGAAGATATAGTCAAAAAAATAAAAAAATTTGTCTACTGGGTTTTCTAACCTCTAGAAAAACAATAAGAGTCTTTATATATTGAACAATTTCAAGATAACTTCCTGCATAATCATTACACATGACATCACTTAATTTAATTCAGGAACCATTTGGAATATAAATTTCATTTATCTCCAAGGGAGACTCAACATCCTCTTTCTCAATAAGAATTGACAATAAATTACCAATGGTTTTTAATAATAAAATTGAATTTCTTTCTTTTTCACCCATATCCAAGAGTCCACCATTTTCCTAGATTAATTTTTATCAACTATTACATATTTTCCTTTAATGTTTATATTTACAAATTCATAATCATTAAAATCTTATGGTGATTTAACTTGTTTTTAATGAACCCTACAATTGGGAATTTCATTCCCATAAATCCAGTATACTTTACAAATGGGTGGAACATATTAATATTTAACATTTACATCAGCTTTATGATAATTTTCAATAATCATTATCTCAACATAGAGTTTTTTGTAGAAATTTTTTACCATATTTATTCTTTATAATAAATCCAACTCACCAATAATTAATGTTTTAATATATTTAGTGGAAGACCAATTTATTCTACCATTTCATTTATAATTTTAGAATGAAAAAAATACTCAATTCCAACCGTGCAACATGACCCAAATTTGAGAAGTCTAATTATTTTTCCAGAAGGTATAAAAATTTATATCAATTATGATATAAACAAAATTATTGGTTTTATATGGATATTAAAAAAAATCATTGAATAAATATCATTTTGGTACCCTAAAATGGTATGGAGTAATCAACTTCAAATCACAATCATTATCCAATCAGGACATCACCAAAAATATGTGATTCATACATTCATATTAGAGTATAAGCATGGATTGTCTCCTTTTGAATATGTTATTTGAATGAGATTAGGACATTTACATAATTTAATATTTTGTTGTAGAGCTTATAGATCTACAATAAGCGAGAGACATGTATCCTAATTTTTTTTAACAAAATAGGTGGTCTAGGATGATCATCCTTGTAATTTTTCACGCCATGAAATTCAAAAAAAATGGGTTCCCTTGATTTTCATAGTCTTAAGATCTGTAGTGTGATTTATATTTTTAGTAGGATATTTTTTGCTTCATGAATATTCAAAAAGAACACCATTGAAATAGTTTTCCTAACCTAGATGAAACAATTCCCTATCACAAGAAGATTAGATCAATGAAGAATCATATTTATATTTCACCACAATACATGAATTAATACAAAATAAAATATTCTTCTCCATGATAGAATGATATTTCTAAACAATACACAAAATTTTATAAATTATTTTTTCTCATTAATTTCAAATTAAATGAATAGTTTAAAAATGGGTTTAATGATATTTTCGGAAAATAAGATTTCCTTAAATTATATAGAAACAATAAAATATTAAAATAAGAAATTGAGGAAGTGATAATTTTTAAATTTCATCTCTTGGCCATTTATGTGAATTTTTTTTCCATATATGTAAAATAATATCACATTATGAGTTAAAAATACAATACCATAATTAAATATGACAAATTTAATGTTAGTGGTTAAACCGATGGAATTTTATAAAAAATAAAAATACCCCACACAAATTTTATTATTTATTGGTGTTAAAACTATATAATACAATATAATCAATTATATAGACATTTGGAAGGGTTTTACATTAGAATTACATTATTACATTTTCCTGTTTTATGAAATTCAATGAATTCCCCACTTGTGGAAAATAAATGGGCACCCCACCTTTAAAATCATTACAATACTATGAGCCATATTGAAGGAAAATCCATAGAAAATTCAACTTTTTATCTTTAATATCCATCAATTAAAGTTTTTTTTCATCTAAAATGACGATTCTAATCATACATAAGAATCGATCTAAAGGTGTCCTATAGAATAAGATGTTATCATCCTACCTGGGATCTTTAAATATGTTTCTACATTCACCTCTGCTAAATCGATAATGTTATTCATAAGAAATAAAATTATATAAAATAAATATATTGAAATTTTCTTCTTCTTCTTATTAATCCCCCATAAATCACCCTCTATTCTATTAAATAGGAACTAAAAGTATCACTTGTGCATATGTATGTCTTATCATCTCCTCAAATTAATATATATAATTTCAATCTTCATATTTCACGGTTGAATAATATGATGCATTTACGTTTTTTATATTATATTTATGACATAAATATTCTTATTCGTATATAATATCTTGTTTTCCTACATACCTTCCAATCCTTTGGAAAATTATCACATCATTCTTGTGTTCATGTTGACTACCACCTTCATGATACAAATGTTATTGGTTTTTCATTTCTGATTATCAAGGATGGTAATAAGAAAATATTTCACAAATATATATATATATATATACTATAATATAATATTTATTATATAATGGTGAATTATGTTTTTACATTCCTTCATGCCTTCTATCGGAAACTAGAAACTACATTCTTGTATAAGTTCAACCTATCATCTCTATGAACGATGTAATTTATTTTCTTATATCTATTTTTATGTATGATAATAAATATATAAATCAGTAAAAATGATTTTCTTTATATCTTATTAACATTATACATATGATATAACCATGACCATAAAATTGGTATATGTGCTACCAAACTAAAATTTTCATGAAGAAGGATTCTATGACCATTCGAAAAGTGATTTTAATTATAAAGTGTTAATAAATTGGTTATAGTATGTCATAAATAAATCAGAGATGTTGTGATATATATATATATATATCTGTGTGTGTGTGAGTGTTTGTGTTTTTGTGTGTTTATTTTTATCAAATAAATTAATATAAGTCATTATTATTTTATATTAGTTTCAAACACGTGTGTATAAATATTATACATGATTTATGAGATTTATGATTTAATCCGATTTAAATTCGGATTGATTGTGATTGAATTGATATTAAAGAAATTATATGAATCATATCTTATATGTAATGTAATTTTATTAGACTATTGTTATTTCTCATAAATTCATGTTTTATATCAATTTCCCTCACTTTTTTTACTCGATACAATGAAATAGTTTTTATAGGGAAACCCACAATGTTTTCGTTATCATTCAAAAAATATTTTTCTTTAATTCAATTGTTTTCACTAAAATATTTTACAAAATATTTTAATATTATCCTATGTTTGTTTGATTTCATTGTCATACATGGTTGAAAACATTATGAAACTGATTTATTGGAATCTTTTTATCATCCAAATGAGGCACTTATTAACATAACCACACATGTATTAAATGAATGTTTTTATTAAAATTATACTAAATGAATGGAATTTCCCACCATAATAAATTTTCAATGCTTTAAATCTTATATTTGTAGGATTTCAGGGTTATATTAAAATAATTGTTTTAATTTTTTAATTTTTTTAATTTTAATATAAATTTTTAAATTGAAAATGACATTTTATTCAAGATTATATCAGTTATATCATTACAAAACAATCCTATATGGTAATGAACTTTGATGTAACTTTATTTTGATGGGGATAATACCTAATGATAAAAAATTATTAATTATTTTGATGGTCTATTATTATAAGTATATGATGTATACAACACCCATTTATTCCATGGTGTATGTTACGATGAAATGATAAATGTTTTATAATATTTTGAAATTTATTTGATTTAATTATTATTATGTGATATTTGGGTTCATTATAGACCTAAAATGTATTGGGTAATGTGATATAGTTCTATAATATGATTGTAAGGATACATACAATCTTTATTTAGAAGTAATTTTTGAAAATATGTTTCTGTGAGTATGATCACTTTCTTGGTATGTTCACATGAAAATGTGTGGAGATTATTGAAAATATATTTTTTCTCATTTTGATATGTTTTTATGATCGTTGTATAGATATTATAAATGGATTATTCATTGTCCTGAAGATTTTTTCTTGTATTAAAATAATTGACTTCTTATTCTTATTATAAAACATCGCAAAGTAATGATTGTTGAATGATGGTTACTACACTTACATCATTATTGGTATTACTTTTAATGAATTGGTTTTTCATTTTATGATCTATGAATTAATGGGTATGAATTTTTTACATTGAGGGAATGGAATTGAATGTGTTATTATTCCCTATGATCATATAACCCTATAATTATTTGTACTTCTATTTATACCCATATATGACATATAAAATAACCATTTCTTGTGGTTACAGTCACCATGTTTAATGGATATCTCTATGTAGGTAATGTCAATTTAGAGTAATATCAGTGATAATATTAATGGTATATGTTTAAGGTAACTCTTGAAATGAGAAGATTTTGTATCTTTCCACAAAAGTCACAAAAAATATATGGTTTTGGAATTCCATATTATATAAGTTATTTAATATTATTCTATTAATTTATAATATTAATGTATAAAATATGTGGGTTTTTATAATTCTATCATAGAAACCTACAAATTGAATTATTTTATTATAATTATATACAATAAGTCAATTTAGTAGATTAATAGAGTTAAATTTGAAGAGATTGAATCAAGGATGGATGTTTTTTTACTTTTTGTAATAAATATAAAAGAGGTATAAAATCATTTTACACTATAGAATTGGTGAAAAATGGAGATACTCAATCATGTAGTCAAATATTTTTTATGAAGAAGTATCTTGAATGTATTAGATATTAAGTGGTGTATTTAATAAGAATCAATTTTAGATATTAATGTGGAAATAAAATTAGCTAAATACCCATATATTATTATAGGATAAAGGACATTGAAATGAAATATCACTTCATAAAATAGATTGTTATCATGATTTTTTATAATTTAATAACAATTTCAACAAAAAATTAATCCATAGTAATTAAATGACGAACTTAATCAAAGAAGAGTTTGAGAGGCATCAGTTACCTCGTTGGATTCCAGTTGACTGACAAACATTAATTGTGCTTTCATGGGACCCATACATCCAATGGTATGTTATGGATTTTATTGCACCCTAAAAATAGAATGTTTCCATTTATAACATATAATAGAGAGATATTTCGGTTCATTGAGAAAGGGGGATATATATTTTTCCCAAACGATGGGAAATATTCTCAAACCCAAAAATGACATGTCTAAAACTAATATAGGTGGATAACTATGGTATGATTAATATATGGGAGAAATTAAAAATTATGACATTAATGTTTTTCTCATGTTGACTATATATAATAAAAAATAAATATTTATTAAACTAGGTTGTGAGGGATTGTTTGGTGGAAACAATTAAATGAATGATGATATTTATTGATCTACTTGTTATTTTACTCTCATTTATCGGGTTGGTATTAACTAATTTTATTTAATTATATCTGTTTATTGATATTTCTATCTATATATAATGATGAAGTGATTTTATGGTCTTTAGAACTAGAAAATTAATAAAAAATTTAAAAGATGAAAATTTATTTTGAATTGTTTTTTACAAACCAAATGGGGGATATATTTGGATAAATTTACTCATTTTGGAATATTTTGGGTTTATGTATGTTGGAATGGGGGTAAAAAAATTTATTACCGTAATTAAAAATTTAAATTCATAATGAATTGGTTCAAGAAGAACACGAGGAATTTAAGAATGTTTCACAAACAATTTAATAAATGATGGACGTGAATGAAATTTCATGGAGGGACTAGATAGCGTGAGTAGTTGTAATAAATTAGTGAAAATAAGGAATATGTTTTTGACTCAATGGAAAGACAATAACATAAAATATTATTACTCTCATATGAGTGTTTCTTTGTGGACATGACATGGATGTGGTGTTCTATATGATTTCTTATAATACAGACAATGTGTTTTTTATGTACTAGGACTTGTTGTAAAATACATTCCATCTATATAAATATATATCTATTATATTGTTAATTTTGTAGAAGATTACTGTTGGTTATAAGTTATCTAAATTATGGAAATACTTTCATGGAATAATATATTTTTGGAGACCATCATCTCGGTATAGAATAAATATTGTGCTTGATGGATAAGAATTTAACTAAAGTGTAATACAAAAAAATTAATTAATGAGTAAAAATTTATTTAATAAATAATAATGTTTCATAGAATATACTCTTTATTTTGAAATTTTGATTTTTAAAAAATGATGTATGCAGTGACCTAGCTTCATAAGGCTTAGAACCAGTGTCAACTATAATTACATTAGAATGATTACAATGATTGAAAACCCAAATGATCAAATAGTTTAGTATCCTAGGTAAAATAGACACAAAAATGAGTCTAGTATTAATAATAAATATATTAATTCAAAAATATATATTTTTTTCATTCAATGATAATATATTTATTACATATTGTAAATCATAACATATCTTTTTTAGTAAAAGTTTTGGAATCATATGGAAAGGAGACAAAATAAGGGTGTAATCAAACTCTTAGTGAAGGAAAGGTATCATAAAATAAATGATGAATCAATGGGAATAATGAAATTCAAAGGTAAAAAACTAAACACATATTCCATGATATCAAAAAAACTAATATGGATGTGTATAAGAAATATTTAAATGTAATAACATGAAAAAATATTCCATTTAACTGACAAGGTAAGGAAAATAATTTTGGAATGGTACGAAACTGAAATAAATTCCATTTAATCAATGATATTATAATGAAACGCATCTATAGTTCTGTTAATGAAAAATATCATGGATAAATAACAAATAAATCAAAATTAATGTAATGCGTAATTGTTATTGATTATCAATTAGGAAAATGAAATAAAATATTGTTATGACCTTTTATAAGATGGTTTAAAAATATAGGCAGCAACCACTTTAATTTTCCTAACTAATCTATCCTATGAAAAACTCTTAATTCATCAAATCAATATATAATTTCTCCCAACACATATCATTTCTAGTGAAAATAATTACTAATATTGGATTATCAAAATAAATAATATGTCTTATCAAATATACATATTGAATATTGAACATAGATTTTTTTTCTATTTACCAAAATATTCAAAAAATATTCCAAATAAACAACACATGAACAATTCTATATGGTTTAAGAAATAATCAACTCTATGAGAAATGATATGGATATTTTTTTTGATAATCAATGTCTAATGATCATTGTAAATTTAATACTTCAGGGAACCTAAAAGGTAAAAAGGAAATGAAACAAAAAACTATATAATGAAACGATAATCACAACAAATCTAGAATACGAATAAGTATATTATCATTACATAATATACCATGTAGAGTAAAATTGAACTGGTGTTGTCATTAATGATTAAAAATTCTATAAAACATTCATTTAAAATATTATTAAAAAATATCAATTTTTTTTGAAAAACCCATGGGGAAAAAATTTATTTTAAAATAAATTTTGAATCATTTTCTTCAAAAAAAATTTCTCATAAAACATGATCATGTGTTTAAAGGAAAAAACAACATATAAATAATTTCATGTCAAATGAGGTAAAAATAAATTTTCTTTTCATGTTAAAAAGGTTATAAATTTTTTTTATTTGAAAAGTGACTAGAATATTCCTTTAAAAAATTTGGTAAATAATAAAACACAAATTTTTTTATTGATAGAAAAAATTTGTAACAATTTTATAAAACATGGATATCAGGTGAAAATAGGTTATCCTATTAAAGAGAGATTTAATTTGGCTTTTCTTGTAAACAATTTATAAAACATTTTAATTATCAAAGCGTGAAAAAATGGTACAATTGTTTGATAAAAGTCATGAATAACTCGGGGTGCAAAAATGAAAGGGTTTATTAGGAAAAGATCAAAAAATATCATGTCATGAACTAGGATGGTTACCCTAGTAAACTAATAACCATGCTAACCCTGACATGGATCGATGTTCGTTCCTGATCCCCAAAGGTTGGAAACTAGAACCTAGAATCATAAATCAAGAAAAAGTGGGAATGACATTTCCACAAAACATAGTGGAAGTAAAAGAAATAAGATAATATGAATAAAAAGGTAGATCCACAAGGAGTAATATACTAGAATATGAAAAGGTAGAAAAATTTCAATATAGTACATCCAAAGTACTCAAAATAGAGAAAATAGCCCCAATGTACTAAAAGAAACAATTCTCAATGTCCAATGGTCAACAGCTAGATCCACCTCCAATAGATCCCTTCCCTTTACTCAATCATGGAAGAATAAAGTCTATAAACACCCAAAGTAAAATCTAGGGTGTGAGCCTGGGCCCAGTTAGATACCACCATATATTTCTAATAGATTTGAATTATCGATTAACCAAAACGGTGTTAATTTTAAAAATAAATATGTTTGGAAATTTTAAATCATACTTAAAAAAAATTCTATAAAATTTCAAAATGATTGAAAAACATTAAGAAAATTCTTTA
Source organism: Viscum album (assembly GCA_963277665.1). Classification (NCBI taxonomy): domain Eukaryota; kingdom Viridiplantae; phylum Streptophyta; class Magnoliopsida; order Santalales; family Viscaceae; genus Viscum; species Viscum album. Next base: position 1,347,485,829 of record OY728132.1, read on the forward strand.
CAAATGATGGAATATTTATAAAAAAATTAACTAAATTAAACATTTTTATAAATCAATTTATAAAAATCCAAAAGAAATATAATGAATATCTATAACATTGTGATACCTTTATATCTCAAATATAAATAACAAGTGAGAAACATGGTCATCTTCCAAAAAGGTACGATAGTATTTCCAGCAACATGAATTTTTCCCCCCTATGTGATCTCATCAATATGTGTATATAAACACCCCTTAACACTTTCTATAGGTGACATGAAACCCTCCCATAAGGGATGTGACCTGCCACATGTTTGTTTTAGAATGTTGTAAAAACATATATTGTGTCCAAAAAACTCATCAACCATCTAAGGCTTTCATGAACTCCTATATAATCAATGATGGGAATTTTATTTTAAGACTACATAAAATACAATTAGATATCATTAACCCATTTCAAAATTTCTTTTTTACTTTTTAAACAAAAACGTACTTTAATAAAATACATTCATTTTTCCAAGAAAAACCCAATGGTTTTCTATCAAAAAAAATTATTCCATTTCAAAATGTTTTAAAACTATTCAAAACCAATTCCATCTTTCTTAAATATTTATTTACAACATAAAATAAAATAATTAAATTGAAATAATTTCCATCAAATCCACAATTTAATTTAAATAATTTTAATTAACCAATTTCTATAAATGAACCCCAATTAAATGGAATTTGGGGTTATCCCAAATTTCCATTCCATAAACAATTTCAAATATTCAAAATATATATATATTTGTTTTATCAAATCAATTGAAAGTATATTTGAGAAATTGTATTGGAATCAACAGTTGAAATAAATAAATAATATCAAAGGTAATCAATTTTTCCACACAGGATGGAACAACCTAACTATTCCAAAAACATAACACTCACAAATGGCACCCATAATCAATAAATATGTTGGATAAGACGTCAAAACTCAAAATAGAATAAATAGCCAACACAATAGGGTATAGATATATCAATTCCAATATGATCTGTTGAAGACACAACTAGGTAGAAATCAAGATAGATGAATAATGATGAAAAATGATTACCAAGATATCACCTACAAAATCAATGATTACAAAAATACAAATGAATAGATCCAGAAGAGATAAATGATTCCAAAATTTCAGGGGTAATTCTTTGGGTCATGAGAAGTGGAATTATAGAGGATCCAATGAAGAAATAACCAAGGTATTCTTGCCTTTTATTGAAACTATTGGGGTGTTACATAGCATGTAATATAGTTACAAGATGTTAAAATTTTAATTTCTATAATGGCGATGACATGTCAAATATGTAATGCCCCTTAAATGATAGAGTATTACATGGCATATAACCCCTATACATGTCATGAAACTCTTGATATTCCCAATGGTTAAAACCCCTATTGATAAACATTAAAAACCAATTTGAATGAACTTCACGTCATGTAATGGTTATTCATAGCATGTAAACATCACCCCATAAACCACATTTCATGGATTACTCCCTAGAGCATTTAATGGGATGTTATGACCTCCCCACCATAAAAACATTCTATCCTCAAAAATCATATAAAGATGATTCCATGAAAATTATATGAGGTCACTTATCCCTCATTTGTTCATTGTGTTACCACACCTTGAGATGATTAGTACCACAATATCATAGCACACAAACCAATGGTATCACCCACCCCCAAGGTACCTTGGTCTCAGAATAAACTATCTTGATTGGTTCCTCGGTAAAAGATAAATCAGGCTAAATATCAATAACTCTCTAGCTCAAAACATTACATGGACAAAATAAATACTTTCTCAACTAAAGTACATTTTACAAATTAAGTATTGACTTCAAGTGTTGTGGTAGTTATAAAAGTAAGTAAAAGTTACTAACCTGATAAATAAACAAGAATGGTCCCACAAAAAAGGAGTAATCTTTCATTGCATCCCAAGTCATTGATAACCCAACCGGAGTGAAACCTTCTTGAATACCTGATCACCAATTGAAAATTACAAAGGCCTATGGCCACAATCAACATAACTCTTATACCAACTCTATTTTGTCAACATCATCTAATGAATTAATAGATTCATTATTGTTGTATATTTCAAAAATCTTGATCCAACAAAGGAACATTCACCAATCTCCAACTAATGAACTCTATATTTTAATGAATGACTATACAAAGCATCAAAAGAAGTCATTATGATCATGGACTGGTAACTGTTGTTATAAAGATTCTCAAGTATCAGAAAACTAGAACCCAATGAATCACAAAAGACCATATATCCCTTCCCGTCCACTAGAAGAGTCGGTTAATGAGAAGTATTCAAAATGCATTTAGTCTCAAAAATTGAATTTTGATGTTTATCATTCCATGAAAACCGCACTCCATTCCGAGTTAGATAAATCATCAATGAATCCAACAACAAGAATTTTATCAGGAATGTAGGGTAGTATTTTGGTAAGAATAAGAATATTGGAATTTCTAAGTCATTTTATTATTTATCTGAAGTCATAAAAACTTTTACCTTCTCTGGATCATCTAATATACCTTGTTTAGACACCATGTGTCATAATAATTTAACTTCCCAATTCAAGAAACCACACTTTGAAATCATTGCATAAATTCGGGGATTTCTCAGAATACCTAGAAATATTATCAGACGATGCACATGATCCTCTTTTTATTTATATTAAATGATAATTTAATTGATAAATAATACATCAATGTTATCCAGATTCTTGTGGGAGGACATGCTCCTAAAATTTATGAAATCTAAAGGAGAATTTGTCACACCAATGATCATAACAATGTAATCATAATGGTGATACCTACTTTGAAAGGTGGTATTTGGAATTTTATATTCCTTTATCCTCAAATAATGGTTACTAGATCGAAGGTCAATCTTTGAAATCCACATGGAAACTTTCAACTACTAAAATATACCATCAATCCTTGGAATCCAATATTTTTTTTATCGTAACTCAATTGAGATTTTAGTAATCAAAACATTATTGAAGATAACCATCTGTGTTCTTAGAGAAGAGAACTGGAACCACCCAAGGAGACACACTCAATCATATATAGCCTTTCTAATGAAGATCATCCAATTGGGAATTTATATCTTCCAGTTCATCAGGTTCCATGTCATAAGAGAGAATTAAAATTGATTTAGAACTATGAATTAATATAATAGAAAATCTTTCCTCCCTCACTTGTGAAAAAATAGGGAAATTAGAAGGAAAAAATTCCCAAAACTCATTGGTGGCAAGAGTATGTCACCCACTCATTAATACCTCTCTAGATAAAAAAGAAAACACTGATATCACTTTCCCCAATTCTAGATAAGAGGGTCAAATCATTTCTCATCCGTAGATTCCATTCTTCTTTAATGAAAATATGTACACCACTCGATGTTGTGTGGTAGACTCATCAAAGATAATTATCAGTTCGAGTTTTTTTGGAAATGATCCAATCCATCCCAAATATGACGTCATGATATTTCATGTCGTGAACTAATAAACTCCAAGAATGTGTGAAGTCTGAATGATAAATGACACGTGACAGACTATGGAGAACCTTTTATATCTTCATACCAAGGGTTGTAGTAATATCCATTGCACAATATAAAGGATCCATAAGAATATAAATTATATTTACACTATGGGTTGAAATAAAACTGTACGATACAACATTAATAAATTAAGTAGTAACTAGTGATGATGCAATAGTAATGTTACCTCTCACAGTCACTAGACTAAAGAATTCTTACTTTAGATACTATTACACTGTGTGAAGAACCATCGCTCTATATACTTGTTGATGAAACTCTTTTTTACAGGAAGCATATGATTTCCACACATTTTTATGAGTAGCCTCTAATCCTAGTTCCACTATTCTAAGAAGGGAAGTTATTATAGAATCTATGAAAGTTCAATGAACATCCATAATAGATTTAGTTATTGGGTACCACAGTGCATACCGACATAGAATGTCTTGTCCTTCCACACTTATATAAAATCAAATAACATCCTCTTGGTAATGTAGGAGGCCTGGACTGATCCTACCATTGAGAACTACTCTGATAATCATCACGAATCAATTTTACATTAGAGGAACCAATGGTTCCATTGGGAGGATGAGAAACTCCCGGAACCCCAAAAATACAAGCCAGGTCTATCTCAACAATCATCTCCATATCCAACCCATCAACATAAGTGGATAGATTCAGTAAGAAAAAATATTGGTGAATATCTAAACAATGTACCAACTCGAATTGTTGTGCATTAAATCTCTCATTTCACACAATACTTTGATCAACCTACACTAAATCATCAATGTAATTTGAATTCTCCGTCACGGTTGTTTTGGCCAGCTCAATCTTGACAGACTCGATATCCATAGCCAACACCGTTGAATATGGATAGAACTGGTCAGTGAAAATATCATTGATGTCATTCCACTATAAGACCTCATTTTTTTTCTTCACCATTACATACAATAATCTCCTATTTGGTCTCTCTATCAGGAAGGTGGAACACCTCACCTTGCCCATTTTTGGTGACTACAAGAACTCAAATAGACTTTCTATCTTTCTAAAACATTCATTATCATGTTGAGGATTAGTGGAAACTTGGAAAAACTCGTGTCCTCTAGTTAAGGAACTATTGAGAATGATTTTTATGAACATCCACTTGAGAATCCATAGCTGTAGCCTAAATAGAGACTAGAGGTTGTGCTTGTCCCAAAACATGGATTATACAGACAATCACCTCAACTAGTTTTTGGTCAATTGGGTGATTTTCTCACTTTAGTTCAGTTGTGGCTTCCTTAGGGATCTGATTTTCTTTTCTTCTTGGAGTCATGATTACAATCAACATCATTATAAAACAATAAAGAAATTAGTTTGACACTAAAACAAAGCAACAAAGAAAATTATTCACAATATATGGGAAAAATAGATTTGGATTCAACTCTATCAAAATCATCATATGGAATTTTATATAAAAAATCCGTATTACATAAATCCCTAACCACCCTTGGAGGCTAAATGTTTTTTTGTTGACAGATGTTCCGGAAATAAATCCTAACTACCTCCTAATTGCCTAATTATTTATAAAATGCATACATACATTAATAAAAAATCTCAACAACCACATATTGACACTACCTTGTTATAAGCTAGCCCAAGTACCCTGGTAACTCGATATCCAAGCTTGCCCATACAAGGCCCAAAGGGCGTTCTTGATCCCCATTGGTTGGTGACTTTCATCGTGCATCATACGCCATGTAAGTGAGAATTAATTATCTTTAAAACATAGTTAAAGTAAAAGAGATAAGAAATAATTCATAACAAATGAATCTCTACTAGGAATAACGTACTAGAATAAAATAATAATAATAAACCCAATGTACAAAAATCTAGGTACTAAAAATGGGAAAGGCTACCCCAAGGATTCTCTGGACACATCTCGCGAAGGCCAAATATCGATAGCGTCATCCACATATATGTTATCCCTTTCATTTTCTCAAACTAAGAAGAAAAATGTTTACAACCACCAGAAGGAAAATGTATGGTGTGATCCAAATCCTAGTAGGATACAAAAAAATATTCCATTATAGATTTCATTAATATAACAACCAAAGGATTTCAATTTTCCAAATAAATATTTTAAATATTTTAAAAATCTTTTTCAATCAGAACATGATTTATTGTTTCAAAATTATAGAAAAATACATTATGGAAAGGCATTACAAATGATAGAATATTTCTAAAACAATTCTTTAAATAAAAATTTTATATAAAATAGTATATATAAACTAGAATACTTGTAAAATAGATTGAAATAATTGGAATACATGTATATATCAAATATACATAAAAAGAGAGCAGCATGGTCATTTTCCAAATATTTATGATAAAATTTAAATCTTTAGGAATTTTCACTCCCTATGTTATCTTATAGTTATCCATATAGCCATGCTTCCCTAAAACTGGCTAGAGGTGACTTGTCACCCTCCCATTAGGGATGTGACTCACTGAATAAATTTTTTAAAATTTCGTAACACTAATGGATGTGTCCAAATAACTCACCCACTACATAAGTATTTCTTAATCTCTTTCATAATCATTGATGGGAAATTTTTATTATGACTTCCTAAAATAAAACTAATTCCCTTTTGTACCATTTAAAAATAAAAAATTTCTATTTAAAACCAAAATGAGTTGTAACAAAAAACTTGTGTTTTCCAATATAATATCATTGGGTTTCTATGAAAATATTATTAATCCAGTTATAAATGTTTCGAATCAATTCAAAAACAATTCCATCAGTTTTCAAAATTCATTTCCAAAAATAAATTCAGAAATTTAACTAAAATCATTTCCATCAAATTCAACATTTAATTTAGGAAATTTAAATTAACCAAATTACATAAACATGTCCCAATACAATGGAATAGGGTGTCTTCTCAATTTTATAAATGAAAACCCATTTCAAATATAACAATTTTCTATAATTGGGGTTTATCAAATCAATTGAAACAAATTTAGATAAATTTAATTTAAATTAATATTCTAAATATGTTAAGAAATTAAAATGTAATTAATTTATCCATACTCAAGAAAAACAACATACTTCTTCCCATAACTAAGCACCCACAACGACACACATCGATTAGAATGACAACCAAGAAGACCTTGAATCGAAACCAAGATGAAATATCTAACCCAATATGGAATATATCCATCCATTCCAATTTTATCCATTGAGAACCCAAAAGAGTATAAGCTGATATATATGTAGAACGATGATGAATGGGAATTCAGAGTTTTTACCCATAAAAATGTAAACCACATATCACATCTTAAACCCCATCGTCGTTACACGTCATGTAACATAGTCACACACCATGTATTATCCTAGCAGGTTACAAAAACACCCTATTTAGAGATAAAGAAATCCAACAAGTGTCTTACATTACCATTATAGGAATCCTCCCACCATAAACTCAAAAAAACCCACTCAAAGAAATGCAAAACTCACAACAACGTTTAATATTTACTTGTTAGATCAGTAATGTGATATTAAAACCTCCCTGACATCATATTGGGCACTTTGGGGACCTACACCAGAAGCCCAAATTAAATATAACCCATTGATCATGATAAGACCACTTTAATTATTGGTCCACGCTGCCTCTGAGTGGACATCAATGAGATTTTTAACATAAACCAAATAGAAAAATAACACAATCCAATTAAAATATTATAACATTGATGTGAGAAGTAATCAATGAGTACATATTATGTATCAACTTTAAATCTACATAGTGAAGTGTAAATAAATCAATAGATATTCAATGTCATTATACACATAATTGTAAAATATTAATGACATCGAGGTTGTAGTATAACCCAATGAATTGAAATTAGGTTATGATTTTTTTTATTTGGCATGTTTGACCCAGGAAGTGAACCATGTATCGTAGGAGGTGACTTCGACATCACTATTGAACTATCAGTAAAAAAGGACGCGGGGCATTCCCCTGTCACACTAACCGGGACATTGTATAGTTCATGGAAAGAAATTGCTTAATGGATCTGGGGTACACTGGAGACTGCTTCACATGGTGAAACAGTAAATCCTAGAATAGATGATGATAGAGTAGGCTTGAATGTAGCATTGATAACATGAATTCCATAACCATTTTTTCAAATTATAGGGTGAATCACCTAGTTCGTGGAATCTCCGATCACTCACCACTGTGGGTCTCTCTGTCCACAATGCATATCCACCATGGTTGGTTCAGTTTATATGATGAATTGACATGGAATTCAGAGTGTCTTCATTTGGTGAGGGCTTCATGGGGGTAACTGGTACATAGAAATTTATGGTTGGCTCTGTATAATAAACTAAGGAAGCTTAAACAGGGGTTACCAGAATGGGCTGGGGATCTTACTCCCATCGACTAGGAGATAGAGGATCTCAAAATGGAATTCTATCACATGGGAACAAGTCTGGTAGATTTTTGTAGTGATTTTATGTTAATTTTTTTTAAGAATAATAATATAGCAGAACAGATACTAAGATAGGAACAACTGGCTTGAGAAGAATCACGGATAAGGTGCCTACATAAGTGTGACAATAACACAACATAGCATCATGCTTAAATCCGGGAGAAAATATTCCCCAAAGAATCCAATATCATGAGCGAAGATGTCACTTACATGGATTATAGGAATGTGGTGGGTTGAATGTAATATTATATCTTCAATGAATTTCTTGTAGGGACCACACAAAAGGATGGCCAGTGGGTACATGAGTGAAGGTTCAATGCTTTGGGAGGCAATTCCCAAAATTGTGTCCTCTTAGGACAACGCGTGGTTGGAAGGGATTCAAGACGAGATAGATATCAATACTGCCTTGATGAACCTCAACATGAAGAGAGCATCAGGACCTGACCATTTTCTGAGTTTGTTTTATAGAACCTCATGGGGAGTGGTCAAAGATGACAAAGTTACAGAAGTTCAAGATTTTTTTGGAGGAACTCTTCCACGTGTTGTAAGCACCAAGACCCTAGTTCTCATTCTGATGGTAAATGTCCCATCATCCGTTCTCCAATAAATTTTTTTGATCATGTGTAAATTCCCATAAAATATCCCTATGGGTCTAATCAATAAAAGGATGACCATCTCTCTTCATCGCTAGATTTCCTTGGAGCAACAAGAGTACGTGAGGGAGTGCACCATTCCGGGGGAAATTTCTCCGATGCATGAAATGTTGAGGGACATAAACACCAAGATGAATGGATCTAGCATGGCCATAAAATTTGAAATGAACATGGTGTATGATATATTGAAATGATGATTTGTCAATAGGGTTTTGGGTTGCATGGTTATCTCACCCTGGTCTTCAGATATCCGTTTCAGATACAATAGATCTTCATGGATGGTTGTGTCATTCATGGGGGGATCACATGGTTTCTTCAAGGCCACCCGCAGACCTCACTAAGGTGACCCGTTATCCTCGACCATGTTCATTCTCATGCAGGATATTCCTAGACAACATTGAAACTGAAGAATATCCACTGGTAGTACCCTATCAATGGAAAAAAGAACCTTCCTCCCATCTCACACTAGATGTTTGCAGATGAAACGATTATATTCTCCCATGTAGTGAAGGGATCTGTGCACGACATTAAATGGATACTGGAATAATACTACTAATGGAGTAGTTAGGTGATAAACCACTCAAAAATAAATTTATACATCTTAAACAACTATGTGTAAAGATGAGATAATCTTCTATGAAATAGAATGTATATACTTCCTGGTTACTTCTCGATGGAGTATATTATCACTACTTTATCACGAGGAAGAATGTGTATTTGGGACATTGGTAAAGTGGTGGGCAGGATAATGGGTCGTGTCCTTAACTGGAAGAGCCACTTAAAATCCTTTGGAGGGAATATTACACTGGTTAATAGTGTCCTGGCTATGATACCAGTACATGTGATGGCTTCCACTTCAGTGCTAAAGGGGGTGTCAAAGCTATTAACATGGTCCTGGCTAGTTTTTATGGGTTTCTCTTGCGGAAGAGAAGAGGCACTAGGTTTCATGGGATAGTATGGCTCACCCCATTTATGCAGGGTGTATTACTGGTAGTATCTTTGGTGCTAAGATTTAGGGAATGCATAAAAAACTCACATGGTAGATCATGGAGAACTAGTCTCTCTGTGGGGATTATGGCCCAGAATTATGATAGCGACATGGAAGTGGATTTCGTGAAGGAATCCCCATTTTGGAAATTGATTCTCACCTCATCTCAAGTCTCTAAAAAATCCTTGTGTATATTGGGAGAAGGAAATATACTCTTCTTGAAACGTAACGTGGTCGGATCAGTGCTTGGCTTCATGGGATGTCCTACACTAATTATTACCTTCAAGGAGCTGAGTATGTATTCGGTCATTATCATGTAAGTGCTTGATAAGAACCATCATGATATATTTGATTCGATCCTCATCAACTCGAAACATGAAAAGTGTTTGTTCACCCCTTATCGATCTCTTAAGTTCAATTTAGTGGACTTTTGAGGGATCTCAACCCCCCAATTGAACAAGGTAAGTTGTAATGATATTGTGTGTTGTAAAAAAAACCCCCACCAAATAAAACTTCTTTTTGTAGTGAATTAAGAACTCTATGATCCCATGAGATGAATTAATAATGAATATGAGTATTAATCATGCATTCTACTATCAATGCTACAAAAACAAGTGGGGAGAAATAACTAACCACATATTCATTAATGGAGATTTGGATCATGATGTGTGAATGTTCTTTGGATATTTCATAGTGGTTTCATCAACATTCCTTTGGGAAATTTTATTTTGGGCAGGTGTTTCTAGGGGAAAGAAGAAAAATCCCTCAAGAGGGTAGAGTGGTATATTATCCTCAGTTCTAGCTATTGGTGCCTCTGGTAGGACCATAACAAGTCTATATTAGAGGGGTATCCCCAATTATTACGGAACATCATTTTGAGAACCAGAAAATTCTTAATTGTTATGGTCAACTTCGATGAGAACTTTTGTGAAGCTTCTTTTTTGCGCATCTAGAACGATCAATCCTCATCGGCCACACCACCCATGGAAAGAGTGAAAGGTTTCTAGATAATACAGATTTCACCACTATGTGGTTCTAAATTAAATGTAGAAGGCTCATGCATTATTGGTAACATGAGAGTAGGTGGGGTGGTCTACATCTTAGGAGGGAGTGGTTTCCTTACATTCAAAATACACTTTGGTAATGCAAGTGAACATCAAGAAGAGGCTAAAGCAGTCCTCAAATGGCTCATTCTATGCAAATAGAACAACATTTCCATCTCCCAGGTGGAAACAGACTAAAGGATTATACATGAATTCTTACTAGGAAGTGGTGCCTCTCCCAGGTCAGTTCTCCATGTTATCGGGAAATACAAACAGATCCATATCACCAAGATTCATTTCACCCAAAACTATATGGTGGGGAACATATTTTTGGATCACCTTTCATCCCTAGAATCCTTGTACTCCAATCTCACTTACCTCACCAACATCACCTCCCTCAATCAAAAGGGAGTTAAACTAATTCATTGGGATGCCCTCAATCTCCACTATTTTTGAACCCCTAATCCGGGTTTTTTTGTTCCACCCCCTTGTATCTTGTACTTCCTCCTTTTACTAAATATATAATAATGATGATTTTAAAATGATGTGATATTTCAATGATAATAATTAAAAATATTCATGAAGGGAATAATCATTAAATATTCTAAAGTGTCCCATTACATATTGAAGCATTTTCATAATAATATCCATGAAGAAATAACATAAAATTGAACATAAAATATAATTATAATAAATATATTCCTTATATAATACTTAAAAAAGAGTTATATATAACTTATAAAATAAACTAGATTTATAGAAATAAATACGTTTTAAAGAAATGTAAATTGAGAGGAAATCTCGTACAATGCATTTCCTTATTGATTAATCTTCATTTATCCTCATTTATATGAGTTTAAAACATATAAATAGAATATTAAAGAACCACAATAATATTTATAATATCATATATAAACATCTTATAATACCTTGTCACCCTTTTTTCAATAATCATTCATTATTTTCAATATCATTATTGTTAATTTACAAAAATAAATCTTCTATGTTTTGACTTGTTACTAATTTTTATTCATCCATAGAGTAATATTACATTAAATCCATAATGTAAACTATGGTTTAATCATATATATTCTGTATATATGTATTTATAACAATCTATAATATTTTGAGATAAGAAATTAAATGCACAGTTTATGGAGACCGAAGGCCACACGTACACATGGATGCTAATTTCATTTCATTTTTATTTAAGAATAATGAATATATATATATATATTATAATAAAATTATCATATATATTTCATATATGTCACATAGATTTATTAAAACCATCCATTATACATACCATGTATAGTGTTAACAAATCACAATTCTATGAGCGGCTGTAGTCCACACTTCCACAATTGATGTTATCGTATACCCATAAATAGTGAGCATAAATAAATTTGGTATAAAACAGTTCAATAACTATAAATACATTATTAATATAATATATAACATATATAAATATATTTTCATTCATAATTTCCATCCAAGATAGGTGGTAAAAGAACAAAATGAACATCTTCATTTCGTAAGGATGTAGTTCACCGTACACATAAACGGTAAGTTCGTTACCCATTAGATGGAGAAGTGTGAATGATTATATAGAAAATTGAAAGGAAATAATTCTCATGTATTTTTTATAATGGTTTTTTATATAATAATTGAATAATAATTTTTTAAATACTAGATAATGAAATAATACTAAATAGCTTGAGGAAGGATGTTACCTCTTAATCAGGCAACCTTTTTTGGATTGCATCAAAGTGCATCCGTGGATGGATTTATGAAAAAGGAGAGGCCTTTAGGTTTAGGGGAGGGATTTGGAGAAACAATTTGATCCATTATGGGTAGATCCAATGTGTTCAAATAGGTGTGAGGATGTGGTATGAGAGGATGTCTATTTATATTGGAGGAGGAGTGGTAGTCTTTTAAATTTTGGAAGAGGTAATTCAGCCCAAAATTTTTCCTTTAAAAGTGGATCTCATAATTGAACTAATTAGATAAAATGGATAATAAAGCTACATAATTCCATAAAATAATATTTTAAAAGTTTATAGACCATTTTGGGCAATATGTTTAAGGCTTTTTCCTTTGTTCAGCTAATTTTTCTAATAATCATTGTAATTAATTATAATAACAGTCACTAATATTTTTTATCCAAAATTAATTTGAAATTATTATAAACTATAAATTATGATGAATCAAAATAGAAAATCCATTTTTCATATTGTATCCACATATGTGGAATAAATTAATTAAAATTTACTCTCTCAGACGGGATGACAATGCTAGTTTTTAACATAAAAATGTTCAAAAGTTCTTTATGTTTTATATTCAATTTCAAATTGAAATTAATTCCAATGAACTACATTGGATTTATTGAAACACATTAATCTATATATATTTTTAAAAAAATAATAGTATAATTTAACATAAAAATAAATTATATGAAAAATAAATTTTTAATTAAAATTCATTCTTTTCACTATTCATTAAAAATGGAACTTAATAGAAAAATAAAAAAATAACCCTAAATTTTTTTTATGTTTCTATATAAAATATTAATTTATATAGTCATAAAATATTTTTTAAAGATTCAATAATTTTATTTAAATTAGGTTCTCCATTAAAAGGTGGTAAAATGGTATTAATAAAAAAAGGTTTTATGAGAAATATTTGGTCGGTTCTCATCTGATGCCTCTAAAATCAATTGGATGAGTATAAAAAAAATATTTAAATGAATTTATAAAATATAAATTTAACTAATATTATTCAATAATAGTAACTAATATAAATTATTAATATATATTTCATTCTTTCTATAAAAAGTATTTTATAAAATCATTCCTTTATATTCAGCTATAAATAATAGGTAACCAATGAATTCATTTAATATTAGTATAAACCTTATATTTTCATAATTTAGTTAATACCTTTGATGACCAATAACTAATGGATAGTTTATATATTACTATATTTAATAATATTACTTTCATAATATATTATTGTTCGGTAAAACCATTTCTTATGTGTAATGGATTACATTGAAGAAACTCAATGTTGTGTGCGACATACCCTAACTCATTATCATATGAAATGGTAGATATAAAATATATAATATTTATTTAAAATTTTAGATATATTATATTGACACATGATATAATTTTAATGTCTCAGATTTTTAGTGTATTATTTTTAAAAATTATGTGGAAATATTTTGAGACCAGGCTTTGTGACATCGTGGGATTATAATCCCTAGAGTGTCCAGAATAAATTTTGGAAATAAATTATACTTTAGAGTAGTGCACACAATTAGTTTTAAAAAAAATGGGGAATAAATTTTAATCATATTTCTAGATAAGAAATTTGAGGGCACTATAGCATTTAGAGATGCAATATTACCTTAGTAGAGGCCCAACATCAGTCGGCACAGGTGGCCTACAAAAGATGATTTTTGGATGTTTGAAAGAAAATAAAATAAATTAATAAGTTATTTTATTTTAATGTTTCCATGATTTCATGATGTATTTTGTGGTTTTAAATAACAAGGATCCCAGGGTTTGGTTCATAACCCTAAAAAACCCTAGAATCCTATTGTACATTTGAGAGGACCCACCCTGGAGAATTCTCGAAGAACAACGAATAATGACGAAATTTGGATCATTGGGTAGTGAGAGAAGACCTCAATCAACTACGACTGTTTTACCATATTTTATTGGTGATCGAGGTAGGGGTTGTTTTTTCAATTCTTCCTTCCCTGTACTTAGATTCAAACGATGAACATTGGTCGAACCCTGAATGGGTCGACCTGAGGATCGTTAATTCTTATGGGGGTCTTTTAATGGTATTATTTTGTAGAATTGATCCATGATTGATTTTATTAATTGTTTGATTTACTATTTTTGATCATTATAACTAGACTGGATCAATACCATGATGAATGACGGAGGAGGTTCATTCCTCAATTTTATATTTGGAATTCTTCACCCATTCAACATTTGTGTTCTTCACATTCCTTCTGGGGTTATAAACAACGGTTCGTTAAGAATCCATCAATCAAAAAAAATATCCCAAAACATAGATCTTGTATGCTGATGGCCAAGAGGAGGTGCGATGAAGATGGTGGCAGACGATTCAATATGGTTGGAGAGAAATTATTCTTCAATGTTTCATTTTTTCGATGTATTAAAACATGTTTTTGGGGTCGATTGGTTGCCCGAAACTAACAGAATCATCCTTGAGGTGATGAAATGACCCCGAATCATGAGTTTCCTAGTGATTAGACAACTAGATTGAGATTTATAGTAGCACCCGAAGGACCTGACGAAGAACATTGTTTTTTTGTAAAACACAACAAACATGACATCTTCTACGAAGAACACAGTATGTGAGGCTGGATCAATAGTGACTAGTGTTCTATGAGACATACTACAATGAAACTTCATGGGATTTGTGCCACACGACATGTGGTCCTTACATAGGACATGAAATGTATCTCAGATAATACATGGAAATGCGGTGGAGTACACAACGTGTACTTCACTATAAGACTAGACCAGGAAAATTACATGGGTTAACCCATGTATCAGAACATAGGATGGTAGACACGAGTTGAAGAAAAGTACCTGAACAAAGTAAGCATACACGGATCAGCCACCAGATAGTATAACATGATGTGTTACTCTTCTAAACATAATTTATAACAATTTCTACATGACATAAACTTTTTTAGAGGGTTAATTGTACACGGACAGTACCCAGGGTCAGAGGGCATGGTATGTGACTCTTCAAAATGCATTGTATGTTATTTTACAAGGATTTATTTACTTTTCCATCATGTCTGGGAAAATTTCATTTGGGTTAATTCCCCGTTTCTCGTTCCCTTGAAGGTTAGGTACTATTTCTATCCACATGAGAATGATTCCTATAGTAGGACTTTCTGGATAGAGTTAGAGTCCCTCTAAGAGGGCCATACAGGGATAATTAACCCATTATTAGACCTAGGTGGAGTCAGGTATCAACTGGAACAATCCTACTGTATTCGAATCATCTACTTAGCTAGTGAATTTAGATGATTTTTGCTATACGCCTAGACCCTAGAAGTGATGCTCAAATGTGTATCATGATATTTCCCCACTCAGGAGGATGTTTTCCCGAAATGTGTGTATTTGTTCTCTCTTAAAATCTACCAGTGCATCTATCCCTATCATGACACTTCTCAATGAACATACTTATCAAATAAAAATCATTAGATTTATCATACTCGTAGAGTGAGTTATCTCCAATGATTGCTTTGTGGAATCTTCGGAACAATTTCCGAGTGTGGGTATGTAGTCATTGTTATTTACCTCTAGACTACTGGTATATTTTTGTGTATATTTGGATGTTTCTCTTGTTATATGTTTTTTAGTCAAAAACTATGTAGAGATAATTGTACCTTTACTTTGTGTTTTTCTTTTTGGTTCTCACGGTCCCCTACTGAGTATTGTTATACACACCCCGACATGAGATTTTCCTACGCGTTTCATGTCTTGTGCAGATAAATGTCCTTTGATGGTGTCTATAGTGGAACAGGACCGGACCAAGAAATGTGAGTTTCCTTATAGGATGAGGTGTTACAATTTCAATGAGCAATAGTCATAGTACCTATTTCTTTCTTATAGGTAGAAATTTGTAGGTTGCAGACTCTTTCATTTAGTGGGTTTGTATTATGCCTGAGTTTACCTTTAGCCCAATACATTCTATCGTACTCTTTTTATGGGTTTTGTTATATGCATGCATTTTATTCCATAGTGGGTTTTTATATTTCCACATTTGTGTTATTGGAGATGTGTGAAAGTGTACAGGTATGTAAGAAATGCTTCCCTTGTTATTAATATTCTTACTCGGTGATAGTCACCAGCCTCTAGAATATTGGGGGATGTCTTGTAGAGTCATGGTGTGGGCCCATTAGGATAGGTCACGACATAGTGGTATAAAAGGTGGTCATCTCTAACATGGTACCAAGAGTCTATGATATTGTTTTGGGTAAATAGTCTTGTGTGTTTTCAGTCCTTCCTTCAAGACAAGACTCTAGTGTTGGTGCGGAAAACTAATGTATCTATACTATCTATACAATAGGACTCTAATAACCAAATTTGTGACACGGTACATGAGAACATAGTTTCATGGTTACAAAATAATGATACACTCATCATATAGGAATCATTTTTTCACGTCCACTAGTTTCAGCTATCTAGATATACTCTTTGTAGAAGGTGCATCTTATTTCCTAATAATATTCATTCCCAAAGAATACCCTCTAGGATTTAGCATCTCTATCAAGTGGATGACCCCCCTTAGGGATGGGGCTTTGATTCATGTACCAATTCCCTTGGCATTACTTCCAGATGATGAACATACTATTCCAACAATAGTGGAGCAGCATGTGGTATTTGCAACTCCAATAGATGAGGAGCCCAACCAGAGTGTGCTACTTGAGTTCTAGATTTAGATACACCTCATATTCAATGGAGAGATAGACACTTTTTTAGCTAAGAATTGGATTGAGATGGTTCTAGTTTTTTCTATCCTGTGAGGACACTAGCAGACCAGATGGTGATTTTAGGAGCAATCCTTCATCAAGGTTTGGTAGAACGATGGTGGAGTTTTACCATGCAGACTCACGATGAGGAGAATCTTTTTAATACACCAATATTTCATAGTACAATATTTCTTCAAATTAATTCAATAGCATTCACTACATGCAACATCGAGTTCAAGCGGCCAACTTCTTACCAAACTAGCCATTCAAAAGTGTTTATGAATAGTATTAACTAAATTTTGAACATTATATAATCCTTATAATTTTAGAATCCATATTACGTGTTTCTTAGACATAATGTAAGAACCAATTCATTTTTTCAGATAAAAGAAGTATTTTAAAAAAAAATCAATTTTACCACCTTTTAATGGAGAACCCTTTTTAATTCCAATATTTGAATCATTTACATATTAAATTTGACAAAATAAACTTCTTCATTAGAATCAGGACATATTAATTTAGTTTCAATAATGTTTTGGTGTTTTTATGATAACATTCATATTTAGGTGAATAGTGAAAATAATATGTTTTAATTGAAATGAACATTTTTATTAATATAATTTGTAGTGTTAAATTATACATTTTAATTGTTTGGATGTATAAATAGATTATATTTTTACCATTTAATCCAATGTTATTCATTGGAAATAATTTCACTTTGAAATTGAACATAAATAATTATCAATCATTTGTTAGTTACTATTTTTTAAAAACACGTTTTTGGTGTTCACATCGGGAATTAATTTTAAATTAATAAATGAAACTTCTATGTTTTTAATTTGGTAAAATAGACCTTATTTTGGAATTTATATTTTTAAAATTAGCTTAGGGTTAAATTATGGTTTTTTTCTAAAAACTCTCAATTTTTGATAAATAGTGAAAAACATTAAGTTATTGGTTAAAAAAAAATTTTATTTAAATAATTAATTAATTTATTTAAATTTATCTTAGGTTAAAATAGATACATAATACCTATATAAGTTAAATGTAATTTTTTGGAATCAGTTTATAATAATTTTAGATATGTAAAAATTTTATTGATCTTTTTACCGTCTTTTACCCACCTCCTGGGAGTATTTGAAAATTTAAATAAAACATAATATTACCATTTCTATAAGATGAATTTAAAAAATCTGAGAGATATTATTGATATCAGTATGTAAAATGTGGTTTAATAAGATGAAAATAATTTTTAGTGAATAATAACTTTTTACTTTTATTTACCACAGTTAAAAGTTAATAGGGTAATTAAGGATTAAAATGATATTATTATTTTCCTAACACATGTTTTAATTCTATTGGATAAGTATAATTCTAATAGAAACAACCTTAGTAATAAAATATGAATCTCTTTGGTCCACATTTATTATATTAGAACTTTTATTATTATTTTAGTTAAAGAAGAGTAAAAAGAGTAAAAATCAATTTTTAATAACTAAAATTTTTTATATAAAGTTACACATAAGATAAATTAGACTATAAATATTCATTAGAAAGATAATATGATTTCATACATAGTGGTATTTTATTTATATTTTTTATACATTAAATAATTTAATTTCATTATGACACAATGATGATGAAGTAATTACATAATTACTGAAATATAAAAATAATTAATATTATAAATATACAAATAAATGTAATTTGAGAATTTTTATGAATTAAACTAATTTTTTAGGTTAATATGATATGTTAGGGTTTTTTAGATTAATTTTTTTCATTGTAATAATTCTGTTAATTTAGAAAAAAACAAAATACCAAATAGTTTCAAAATTGACATAAAAGACTTTTTAAAACAAATATTATTTTATTAATTGATATTCTATTCATAAAAATCCATGGATTGGCCAAAATACTTATATAATGATTGTTTTATCATTAATGAACCACTTGGGGTTATCTTGGATGTTTATAGCAAGTTTATTAACCATAAAATATAAAAATACAAAGAGACATGGTAATGTTAAACTATTTATCTAAGAGTTAAATCTAAAATATAATGTTAATATAGTGACCCAAACATATATAAAACCTATTTTTTGATTGGTTTTTGACCCATCCCTACCTTATCCTTTAAATAATTAATTTTGGATCCATTAGAAACTGAAAATTATTCTATTATAAAATAATATTTCTATCTTTTCTTAAGGTCCCCCTCACCCCTCTTATAAAAGATAACTTGCCCTTATTTCTAATTCACACCTTCAAAGTCATTTGGATTGGTCATCCTATGCTCTAGTACCCTCTTAACGGTCATCCCTTCATCCTAGAGTCCTTTATTTTGTTATAAAGCCAACCAATGGAGCCCTTTTGATCAAATAAAAAGGAAGAACCCAAAGAAGAGGTAAATATTTCATCACCTCTTTCAAATTCATTTCTTCTTCAACGTCCTATTTCTTTATTATTTCCATTATAAAATAGTAACTCTGGTATCTTCTATATAATTTGATGTTATTATTAATATGGTACAACCATATTAATTATTATATCTATTCTTTGAATGAGATTTAACCATACGTGCATACGTACAGCTTATTGTCTCCACGTCATCGTGTAATTGTTATTCGATACATTATTATTGGGATACGTTTAATAATGATGTGTAATTGATGTAAATAATAAATATAACATAATAATTATTCTTTATATTTGATATAACATCCAATAATATATTATTTTAATATCATAATAATGATATTGTTGCCCGTGTGTACGTACGGAATACCATCTTCATGAACGCAATGAGATTCATTCCCCATCATATCCATTCAAGACTAATTTTCATTAGATGATTAAAAATAATGTTTAATAATTAATATCATTCTGAATATGAATCAGATACATCCTATTTATAACTAACATTACATATGTTACAAAGCATATAAAGGAAAACGAATCAGTTAACACCCGAAACGATGATAATACTAAGATATTATTAACTATGCAATGTTAAAAGATCATATATGATATAATATTAGTGTATATGATTTTTTTTATAATTTAATAACAATTATTTCACCATTATACAAGATTTTAACCTACCCTTGACCAAAAAAAAGTACAAGGTAAGGGTTAATTTCACAATCCCTTCATTATCCGAGGTTGTTTATACATAATTATCTAATGGGACCTCTTTATCATCCACATCCGTGTTTCATAAAAATATATTTCAAAAAAAATTACTATTTACATGACATTGGTTTGAAGTCATTTATACCCTTATTTGAACTTATATGTTTTAGAGGAATCTATCTGTCATTTTCCAAACAATGTAATTTTTTACCTTTTCAACAAATTTATGGAATGAATATATTTTTTAACTTATATGGTGGGTGCAACTAATTTCTACCATTATAACATCTTCGAACCTTCCCTTAAAATCTTATAAGAATATTTTAAAAATAAAAGTTTTCATATAAATGGTTTCAAAATAGAAAGTGGAATTTCTTTCAAATAGTTCCATTTCAACTATGTCAACTTCCTTTCACAGATTTTCAACTTTTTTGAAGTTGATTTGTTATGATACAAATATTCTATATTGTATTGAAGGTTTTGTGATTTATTTACTATGGATGTGTTATTTTTATACCATTCATGGTTTATGAATAATGTATTTACATTTCATATGCTTGTTTTAATACGAATGATTTTGTTATGTTTAGACCTTTAATATGAGGAAAGTGTTGGACTTAGTATGTGATGGGTGGATCCCGCAATAGCTCCTCAATAAATCGGTAGGTCTCATGAGACAATCTAGTGTCTTGGCACAAGTCCTTGATAAAATCATATTTTTAGTCTTGGAACAAGCCCTTGATTATGTGGTTATGAATGTCTCGCATTATGAATTTCATCATTATGAAAGTGACTATTGATATTGCATGTGATTATTCGACTAGTAGAATATCCATGTGAATAAGTAAATGGAATTCCTTGATTTTATCATTTCCCTAATATGCTCAAGTTAAAGTTTTAAATTCTATTGTTTTAGTCTTATAAATTTCCTTAAATGTTTATTCATATATATAAATGTTTATTCTTTATTGTTATCCTTACTGAAAATAAGATCTCACCCGTTTCTATGTTTTATTTTTCCTAGGATGAAAAAAAGTATATTATGAATGACCTGTAGGGATAATCTATGGGATCTCAGTGTTTTCTATGGAAATAATGTTGTCTTAATTTTCCATTTTATAATGTAATGCAACCCTTATGAATTTATCTAGTACTTTCAAGGCTACTAAACTATTTTATCTTTCAACACTTGATCTTTTGTGATCATGGCAATGTTATGAATTAATTCACCAACTCTGGGCAACTCGGGTCGCAGCATTACAGTTTGTATTAGAGAAAGTTTCGTACAAACCATGAAAACTAGATTTAGATAAAATCTAATTTGATAACATAGACCTAAGATAGGAATTGAGGATTATTATAGAAGAACATCCTAGAATTTAGGTATTGTAGAGATTTTGGGAGTTTTCTAAGAAAGACATCTATATCTAGATACGAGCAATTAGAGGCAACTCTAGCACAGATGTACCTAGGGGTAAAACCCAAAAACACTATTTTGAGCTAGACTCGATTGGGAACTGATGCATGACAATGGGCCTTGCTGCACTCATGGTTATGACATTCCAGGGGGATATGCTTAGGATAATTTTTATTTTCATTACAAACCATATTGAAGGGTTTATGAGTATATACTTCTCAAAAAAAATAATTTCATTATTATGGATTATATCCATAAACATTTCAATTTATGTTAGGTATTTTACATATTTTGAATTATTCATTGCAATTCATTAACTGACCTAGTGTATTCCATTGTATAGAAATGGCACCCATTAGAAGGAATTTGAACTCCAACAATACGTATGATCCAAAGAATAGGAAGGATCATATCATTCACAGTATTAATCTAACATTTAGAAGGGAAATAGTCCATCATGTATTCTCTACATTTGAATAAATAATAACATGTGTTGATAAGATAAGTAAAGAATTATCTGTGTCCTATGGATTTTAAGGGAAGAAAGTGAAGAAAACGATGGAAGAGAGAATGATGGATAAAGGGAATAAGGAATATAAGCATTTTACTATATTTGATAACTGTGGAAAGAATCACCTTGGTATTTTCTTGAAGGGAATGGTAGTTTGTTATATGTGTGGAGAAAATGGACACCAAATACTTGATTTCAAGGGTAAGAAAAAAGATTCAAATGTACAATGCTTCTTCTGCATGGCATTGGGACACTACACGGATCCATGCCCCAATCATCAGAGTATACCATAAATGATGCTATTAGATAATAATCAAGTTATGATACTACCTCAGATGAAGAGTAATGACTAGTGTTCTTATATTTTGTTATATAATTATTTATTTTGAAAGTTATACAGACAATATACTGGTTATATGAATTATGGGGATCAATATGGATTTTACTACAATATTGTTTTATTGAGGAATTTAGATTATATGGTTCTAAAAAATGTGACTTCATAGTAAGATACACTTTTTTGGAAAAATACATGGTAAAAGGAAATGTAATCCTTAATATGGTCCTGATAATGAGGTAGTGATTTTAGAATAATAGATGGTTTATTGGGATAAATTATAGTAGATATTATTGACTTCCATGGAACTGATTAATAGTTTGTATATTTCAACATTATTTGAATATTCTATATTTTCGGATATAAGGAATATATCTAGTATTATATAATGGATAAGGGGGCATGAATGTAATCAATAAGATTTTATAGTAATTTATGGTGTTAACATGTTTTAAAATAATACATGATAAAGGTGTTCACTTGTTTTTACGTGAAAAAAAAGATCTTCATTGTGTTTAAGTTCCTTATATATTTTTGATTGTGAGATTGGATAGAAGTATTTTGGATAATTCTAATGGTTGGAATAGATTAAGATTATTTTTTGATTGTTATAAAAAGGACAACCTAGGGGTTGGGCGACAACTTGTCGCGTCTGGCAAGGCGGCGAGACTTGAACCCACCACCATAGTGCGATTGGGATTTATCACCTACCACTGGACTATGTGAAGCCCCTAGATTTTATAACCTAGTATTTATAAATGTTTTGATCGGTGAATTAAAAATTCATTATTTTTGGAACCCTTTACGATTAAGAAAAATAGAATATTTTTTTAAATTTTTGAAGTGAAACATGAGTTTGTGGTAGGAATTAGTTGAAGGATAAAACTCTACTTTTCAAGTATATATAAATATATAAAATATTTTTCCTCTTATTAAAGGGGTAAATTAATTCTTAAACTTTAGGGAAGGGATCTTGAAACAAAAGAAACGTGTTATCTTAATACCTTCTGTTTTTTTAAACTGATGGTATTTTAAATAAACATAGATTGATGGATTTGAGGCCATCAATTTTACAATTGTTTGTGATTGATGACCTCAATCACTCCCTTTAAATATTTATGTTTTTCCTCCAATTATGTGTCTCTAATTTCCACCAATGTTCTTTTAATCGAGATCATGATTTAGTGGGGACCCTTTCTTTTCCCTTTTCCTCTTATTAAGACTAAATTTTATTAACACAATTTTTGATGTGGGTTTTCCCACAATGGTATTTTCTATTTTCAAACTTTTATTTTCGAAGAACAAATTAAATTTGCATGGAAGCTGTTTATTAAGGAGGGAATAATGTAATACGCCGTGATTTTATAGTACGTTATTTTTCAAAGTGATTCAATAACTTGCACTACACGCAACACCATGTTCAAGCTCATGACGACTTACCAAACAAGCCATTCAAAAGTGGTTATAAATAATATTTACTAAATTGTAATCTTTATATAATCATTATAATTTTAGAATCCATATTATGAGTTTCTTAAACAAAATTTTAGAACAAATTTATTTTTTTAGATAAAAGAAGTATTTTTCAAAATATGCAATTTTGCCGCCTTTTAATGGAAAACTCTTTTTAAATCCAATATTTGAATCTTTTATATATTCATTTTGACAGAACATGCATCTTCTTTAGAATCGGGACATAAGAATTTTGTTTCAATAAATTTTTGGTGTTTTTATGATAATTGTCATATTTAGGTGAACAATGAAAATAAGTTTTGGTGAATAGTAACTTTTTCATTTTATTTACCATGGTTAAAAGTAAATAAGGTAATTAAGGGTAAAAATGATATTATTATTAATCTAAATCATGTAATAATTCTATTGGATAAGTATAATTCGACCAAAAACAACCTTAGGAATAATATATGAACCACTTTTGTCCACTTGGATTAGATTAAGACTATTATTATTATTTTATTTAAAGAAGAGTTAAAATAGTTAAAATCAATGATTAATAAAAAAAACATTTTTAATGTAGGTTTACACATAATATAAATTTGACTATAAATATTCTTTAGAAATATAAATAGATTTCCTACATAGTGATATTTTATTTATATTTTTTAGACATTAAATAATTTAATTTATTTATGACACAATGATGATACAGTAATTAACTAATTAATGAAATATTAAAATAATTGATATTGTTAATATCCAAATAAATGTAATTTGAGGCTCTTTGTGAATTCCAATAATTTTCTAGGTAAATATTATATGTTAGGGTTGGTTAGATGAATTTTTTTTGAAGTAATAATTTCGTTAATTTAGCAAAAACAAAATACCAATTAGTGTCAAAATTGACATAAAAGAGTTTATAAATTATTATTGTATTATTAATTGATATTATATTCCAAGAAAATCTAAGTATCTGACAAAAGACATATATAATGATATTTGTATCATTAATGAACAACTTTAGGTTCTCTTGGAAGTTTATAGTACGTTTATTAACCATATAATATAAAAATACAAATAGATATAGTAAATGTCAAACTATTTAAATAAGAGTTAAATAAAAAAGATAAGGTTAATATAGTGACACAAACCTATCTAAAACCTATTGGTTGAGTGGTTTTAGACCCATACCTACCTTATCCTTTAAATAATTAATTTTGGAGCAATTAGAAACTAAAAATTATTTTATTATAAAATAATATTTCTAGCTTTTCCTAAGGTTCCCCTCACCCCTCTTAAACAAGGACACTCCCCCTTCTATCTAATTCACACATTCAATACCATTTTGCTCAGTGAAACCCTTCCAAAATAACCTCACAACTGTCCTCCCTTCACCCTATAGGCCTTCCATTAGTCATAGGGACATCCTATGGATCCCTTTTGATCAAATCAAAAGGAAGAGCCCAAATAAGAGGTAAATATTTCATCACCTCTTTCAAGTTACATTCATCCCCCACTTCATCTTTGTTTGTTGTTTCCATTATAAAATAGTAACTCTAGTATATTATATACACAATAATGTTATTATAAATATGGTACAACCATATTCCTTATTCTATCAATTTTTTGAATGACATGTCACCATATGTGCATACGTACAGCTTACCGCCTCCACGTCGTGGTGAAATTGTTATTCAATAAATTATTATATTGATGGGTATAATAATGATGTGTAATTGATGTAAATAATATATATAACATGGTAATGATTCTATATATATATGATATAACATCCAATCATATATTATTTTAATACCAAAAGAATGATAATGTCGCTCGTGCATTCATATGGATGACCATCTCCACGAATGCGATGAGAATCATTCTCCAT
Source organism: Viscum album (assembly GCA_963277665.1). Lineage (NCBI taxonomy): Eukaryota > Viridiplantae > Streptophyta > Magnoliopsida > Santalales > Viscaceae > Viscum > Viscum album. The sequence goes on from OY728132.1 coordinate 1,347,511,815, forward strand.
TGTATCCATTCAAGAATAATTTTCATTAGATGATTAAAAATAAAGTTTAACAAATTAATATAATTCTAATATCAATATGATACATCCTATCCATAACAAACAATACTTATTTAACAAAGCATATAAATGAAAATAAATAAGTTAACACCTGAAATGACAATAATACTAAGATATTATTAACAATGAAAATGTTAAAAGCTCCTATATGATATCATATTAATGTATATGATTCTTGTATAATTTAATAAAAATTATTTCACAATTATACAGTAGGTTAACCTACCCTCGGCCAAGGAAAAGTACAAGTTAATGTTTAATTTCACAATCTTTTCAATATCTGAAGTTGTTTATATGTAATTATCTACTGGGACCTCTTTATCATCCATACCCATGCTTCTTAAAAATTTATTTCAAAACATTTTTTCTATTTACTAGAAAATGGGTTAAAGTCATTTATACCCTTCTTTGACCTTATATGTTTTTAAAGGAATCTTTCCGTCATTTACCAAACAAGGTACTTTATGACCTTTTCGATAAATTTAAGGAAAGAATGTTTTTTAACTTATATGGAGGGTGCGGCTATTTTCCACCATTATAACATCGTCAATGATTCCCATACATGCGTATACAAATATATCAAAAATAAATGTTTTCTTTTAATTGGTTTCAAAATTGAAAGAGGCATTTCATTCAAATAGTCTACAATGGGACATAGGAGCTACTACCATGCATATATGCATTCTGAATTTTGTAAAAGTGTTTGAGAATGATTGGCTAGACTAGAGATTATAGGATATTTAAGGACATCCATTGTTAGTAAGAAGAAGGAAGACAGGTGAAGTGGACTCGGTAGTAGGATCCATCATAAAGAATAAGTATCAAGACATGGGATATGTCCTATAAGGACTTAGGATAGTGGATCTACAGACCATGGCTCTTAGGATGGATCTAGTCAGCCTAGAGAGAGGAAATGCTTCTCATATGATTGTAGATTCAATATTACTAGAGACATTCCAACCCATGTATCTGCTGACATGGATGTGGTTAATGGACCACCGATGCAGAGGTAGAGAGTGGGGCAGCCAGTCCCGCAAGGTGGAGGATGTGGCAGGGGAGTAGGGATAGTGGAAGAAGGTTGTTGACATTTTGACCTACTTCCCCCACCACTCCCAGAAGGTTTAAACCATGCACATGGAGTTATGAGACATGGGTGGAGGCAGCTACATGTGGTCTAATTGTATGACCCAAGAACTCCATGGATGATTCAAGGTACGACCTGATCCTTTTCTACCATATATTCTATAATTATAGACACATGTTAAAGTAATTAATTCCACACAACATGTCATGTAGAAAACCCATGAGATTCTGTTAGAGTCGTTGACTCGACCCTTATACTTGGAGAACCCTATGGGAGGGGATTCGATGATCATTAATCTTTACAGACATTGTGATATTACCCTTGTAGGTGAGTGTTTTGGTTGGATCATCTTAGTGGCAACATCGAGGCCATACACCATCATTCTCTTTATGGATTGGTTATCTTCGTTTCATTCCTATATTGAATTATTTAGGTGATGAGGGCAGTGTGTCTATAGTGATGGAATGAGGATTACATTATTTTGGTGAAAAGTAAATCCATAAATCACATAGTGGACTCATGAAAAAGAAGGTGTAGTAAATCACTCATGCATTGAATATCTCAACAATCATAACTTTAGATGTGGTCAACATTTAGTTCCCATCAGTTGTGACATAGTACAATAATGTCTTTATTGAAGATGTTACATGAATACCTCCCCAGAAGGAGATAAAATTTTACATTGACATGAACTCTGGGACTACATTGAAATCCTCACAGGCATAGATTATGGCTCCTAGAAATATGTGCAATCAGTTGGTACGGTTGGAGGATTTACAGAGGAAGGATGTTGTCAGACATAGAGTTTCACCCTAGGTTTCCCCAGTTATTTTTTCCAAGAAGTTAGAAAGGAGTTTGGGGTCTTACATGGATTACCAGTCCTTAAACTATGTAATGGTGAAGAACAAGTGTCCACTGCCAAGGATCAATGAGCTCTTCGATCACCAAAGAAGGGGATGGTTGTTCTTGAAGGTTGACATTTGATCGGGTTATAATTAGTTACTAGTACGAGATAAGGATATACTAAAGATGATATCCAAATGCTGATACAGTCTCAATGAGTACATGGTGATGCCTTTTTGTGTAACGAATGGCCATGCAGTGTTCCTGGGACTCATGAACCAGATGATCTACCTTTACATAGGAATATTTTAATAGTCTCCATGGATGAAATTCTTTTGTATTTGGTGTCAAAGAAGGATCACGTGAAACAAGTACAGATGGTATTAGATGTACTCTGAGAGAACCATCATTACGGGCCTCTCTAGAAGTTTCAGTTCTAGATATAGATGGTCCAATTTCTAGAAAATGTTATCTAAGAAGATGGGGTGGAAGTGGACCCACCCAAGGTCATGGTGATGTTAGCGTGGGAGTCACCTAAGAGCATGAAAGTGGTGTGGAGCTTCTATGGGATAGCAGGATGTTACCAAATATTCATTCATGATTTCTCCCAAATATCTGCATCAATGACAGCTTTGACCTGAAAAGGATATACATTCTTATGGATGGAGAAGCTATAATACTCCCTCTAGTAGTTGAGGAAGAGTATGATAAGGACCCCAATCTTGAGTATATCAGAGGAGGGTGTCGAGTACATAGTTTTCTACAATGCCATATGGATTGGGCATGGCTATGTTTTGATGTAGATGCAAGAAGTGATTACCTATGGTTTGCACTAGCTATGGACACATGAATAGAACTACATGACCCATTATATTGAGTTGGAAGTTTTAGTATTTACATTGATGATGTTGGGGCACTACAAGGTTAGTGAGAGGATGATCATCTACTCTAACCATGAGATCCACAAGTACATCATCTTGTTGAAGGATCTAAATTTGAGGTAGAGGTGATGGCTAGAGTTCTTCTAGGATTTTTACTTCGAGATCATATATACATTAGGGAAGTGTAAAGTTGTGGTATATTACCTCAGAAGTAGATCATGTTCATTGTTGTGGATAGAGGCGTCAAATCATTTTTCCACACTACATTTAACTATTGTGAATGGATATTATGCAGCTTATCTCATATTTTTGGTTGTCACCCCTCCACTCATATGGTGAGTTAGGGAGGCATAGTTTGGGGATTCTGATTGAAAGACTTTATGTGTTTAGTTATCCATAGAACATGATCCTGATGAATATTTGAAAGGTGGGGAGCAAGTCATTCTTTTTAAAGGATGCATGGTTATATCAGAGGAATTCTAGAAGGAGGATCTGAGATAATTTCATACATTCTATTTAGTGCTACATCCCGGATTGTAGAAAACGTACCATGACCTACGATGTCAGTTCAAGTGGACATGGATGAAGAAGGCAGTAGTAATGTTTATTTCTCGATGCCATAGATTCCTGCAGGTAAAGTCTAAACACCAAGTTCTGGTGGGGTTATCTCACCCCTTGGAAGTGAGAGAGTGGTAGTGGGATAAAATATCGATGTAATTTGTGGTAGACTTACCGCGAAGGTCCAGGGGACACGATTCCATCTGGGTAATTATTAAATGACTCGCCATGACATCCCACTTCTTATATATCAGATATTAGAGTTATATAGAGAGAATGGTATGACTTGACATATATGAGATAATTAAGCTTCATGGAGTCTCTTCGATGATGGTCTTAGATCATGATGTCTGTTTCACATCTCGGCTGTAGAAGGGTTTTAATGTATAATTTTGTACTTATCTAGGCTTCAGAATAGCATTTCATCCTCAGACAAATGGTCTGACATATGGAACAATTTATGTTCTAGAGGAAATGTTGCAAGACTGTATCATGGAATTTGGTCATAATTGGGAGGACCAACAACAACTAGGGGAGTTTTCGTACAACAACACCAACTACCACTCCACGATCATTATGGCACCATTTGAGGATTTATATGAGTGATACTTCTGGTCACCCAATTATTGCATTCGACATCAAAGAGTCAGCACTCATGGGTCCATAGTTAGTATGAGATAAAACTGAGACTGTGCAGATCATCCAGGAGTAGATGGAAACTGCAAAGAACTGACAGAATTCTTATGTTGATAGACAATTGAAGCCTTTGAAGTTCATTGAGGGAGATCATGTCTTCTGTTAGGTCTCACGTCGATGAGGGTTGAAGAGATTTGGTCGGGCTGACAAGATATCATTGAGATTCATCGGCCCTTTTCAGATATTTCACTGAGTTGGAGAGGTGGAATACCGCATAGCTCTACCGCCACCGCAACACTAAGTACACGACATCTACCACATGTCGCAAATGAAGAGGTATGTACATGATATGCTGCATGTCATCAACAGGGGTAAGCTGGACATTGTGGATGGTGTGACCATTTTAGTGTACCAAGTGGAGAATAAGGATCATCATGAGAGGATCCTTCACAGGTCGGTTATTGCACTAGTGTGTGCATGATACAAGCATGTGAATCTACAGGAGACAACATGAGAGTAGGAGGTTCAGATTCATGCACAATACCCACATTTTTTTAGTAGCCTTTTTTTTGTCTTTTTGTGGTTGTAAAACCCAAAGGTGTGGAGAATGTAATGTCTATCTTTTTTCAGCGGCGACAACCATACCGATTTCAAAAGATGGTGAGGCTAGGGTTGGAGATGGGGTTCTTTCGAGGGCTACTTTATAGGATGTTCTGTGTGGGTTGGATCCAAGGGTTAGTGTTAGAGGTCATTCTTCCTCATCCTCTAGGGATTTACCTGATATCCCGTCGATTAAGGAGGTGAGACGTACCCCTCGGCAGGTGGAGGGGGTTCCTGTTGTGAGGATTTCAGCGCAGGAGGTACAGGAGGCAGCCTATTTTCATGATCTTTCTCTGGTGGCTCGTTTTGGGCGTAACAAACCCACTTTGAGCTATTTCAGAAACTATGTAGATTATTGAGAGATTTCTCAGTTGACGGTGGTTTCTGAATTCATGAGGGTTTCTTTTTCATTCATCTTTCTTCTAGAGAAGATTTTGTTAAGGCATGCATGAGGTGGTCTAGGAACTGTGGAACATGGAACTTTTCATTGATGTGGTGGCCTTGGTATTTTCACTATGGGTAGGAATCGCCTTCCGATGCAGTATGGTTATCTCTTCTAGGCATACCTCTACCTTTTCATAACCATGCGATTCTGAAGAAAGTGGGAAACTCCACTGGTTTATTTCTTTGTGCAGAAAACAAAACCAGGTGCCTTCAAGCTGCTACTAACCCCTGCATTTGTGTTGAAGTGGATTTAGTAGTGAAGTGGCCTTCCATGTTTTTATTGAGTCCAACGATGGTTTTTCTTAGTGGTAGAGAATCTTCTATCAACTAGTTCCACAATTTTGCGTTGGTTGTAGTTTTCATGGTCATCTAGAGAAGGCTTGTTGGAGACTACATGAAGTTGCAGAGTCTTCATGAAAAGTTTCGGTTGAGGATCTGGGTCAAAAACCTCCCTCCTCGAATAAAAAGGAGATAGAGGAGGTTACCAATATACCACGTTCCTTTTCAAATTCAAAATCCTCTGGTGTTATTTATAGGACGAAGATATTGGGTGGGGAAAACACAACTGACTTGGTCTGTTTGTGGTTGGCTTCTTCCTCGGAGCATATGGACTTGATTTCCTGGTCACCTGGACCAAACGTATCGGAGAAGTCCCCTTCCTGTCGCATGAGGAAAATTTCTCAGCAGGATGCGGAGGTTTTCATGGATTTTTCTTTGGGTAGCCCATTTAGATCATTGTCTCTCCCCTCCTCATCTATCTGTATCTCCACTTAACTTTTTTCAGAGATGATTCAATCAACCCTAGTGAGTAGCCTTAATTTACACCAAATGGAATGAGGGAGAAGAATGGAATGTCAAATGGTGTTGAAAAATAATTGATGGAATCTCGTTTTTCTCCGCAATGACGACTTCTATTTTCATTAGCTCAAGAAGAGATGGGGGAAGGTTTCACAGATTATTTTCCTCCAAGAAGGAAGTCGATCTTGGAGGATTCAGATAACTCTTTTTATATGGTGATTCTCTCCCCAAAATGGAGTAATGGTGAAGATGGGTTTTCTTGACCAATTACCAGCTCTAAGGCCAAATAGAGGTATTTTTACTCCATCTAATTTATCTCTTTCTCCATATCAGAAGGCCCATAAGGGCTCATTGTAATGTTGTAACTCATTATCTATAACAAACGCCACATGGGAGCTCAAGCCAAGCATGATTACCTGGCGTCGGAAGGCATGAAATCAAGGGTGTCTTTGATTGTGATTTTGTAACTGAAGCAAGACCCATGACAATTAGCAGGGATTGCTAAGAGGATGGGATTTTTGAATTCTTTGCATGGGGGTTCTATCAATTCATCGATTTGGATTGTATAGAAAAGAAACATCTTGATGGAAGTTATGAATATCATGCCGTAGTGTATTGACACAAGGGTTGATGTTGGAGGATCTAGACTTCTTTTCTCGTTTGTCTATGCAAGTAATGTGGTTAGTGGAAGAATGGAGCATTGGAGTCATCTGGAGGTAATGAAAACAGGCTCCCTACTGTGGTCTATGGGAGGGGATTTCAACACCATTTCATATGTTTCAGAAAAAAGAGGGGGAGCTAGGTTTAACCAGGAGAGTATATTGGAGTTCTAGTAGTGCATGACGCACACATGTCTGTTGGATTTTGGATTCATGGGATCTAAATATACATGGTGCAACAAACGTAAAGGTTCTAATTTCATCTGGAGTTGGCCAGACATATATTTCACAAACATGGAAGGTCTGGATCTGTTTTCGAGAACCTTGATCTTGTATCATACATATATTCTCTCGAATCATTCTCCCCTTCAGATTGAAGTCATACGTGAATCATTGATATGAAAGTCTTTTAATTATTCCAGTGAATGGCATCGTGATCCTACTTTTATCCAACTGTTGAGTGTTTTGTGGCTTAGGGAGGAAGGAGAATGGTTATGGTGGGGTGGTGAATCGGCTCAAACGACTTAAACATGATATTAGAGGATGGTTGACCATCAACCAGATATTTCAAATGGGGTGGCTAGCACGCAAGATGAGGTGGGAAGATTGGAAGAATCCCTCCAGACTTCATGGGATGATAACAACATTATTATTTTATGTGATAATAAGGTTTTCTTTATTATAAAACACTTGGAGATGGGGAGATTTTACAAGAAGCGATCTCGGGATAGATGGTTAAGAGTAGGAGATCAAAAAAATGCCTTCTTTCAGGCCTGTGTTAAGGAGATGAGAAGCATGAAGATCAATATTAAACTAAAGTATGGGTCCTATAAGTCATATGTTAATATTGTTGCAAATATGGCTATGGATCATTTTGAGGATCTCTTGGCTGGGGGTCCCACTCTGAGTTTTGAGAGGATTCCATGGATGGTCTCGAATTCTTGAATTGCCCGCCTCTTCTGGTGAATGAAATGGATAATGTTTGTTTTTCCTCTACCCCTCAGGATAATGAGATCAGGTATGTATTGTAGATTATGCCGAAGGAGAGTGCTCCCAGTCTAGACGGTTTTCTGACTTCATTATTCAGTGCAGCCTGGGATGTCGTGGGCTCACATGTTGCGAATGCGATACAAGATTTCGTTGGTGGTGGGCGTTTGATCATAGGTGTGTCTTCATAAAGGGTGGTTCTTATCCTAAAGATCAAGTACCCTAGTCTCCTTACTCACTTCCAGCCCATTTGTCTCTGCAATGTATCTTATAAGATTCTGGCCACGGTTATGGTAGGAGACTGTCCAGAATTATTCCCATGATGATATCAGCAGAGTAATATGGTTTTATTCAGGGTCGGAGCATTCAAGGAGAGGTTGTAATTGCTAGTGAGTTGTTACATTAAATAAACAAACGAATAGTGGGATCAAATATCGTTTTACAAGTGGAAATGAATAAGGCTTACGATAGAATGGAATACGGTTTTTTCATCCGTGTCATGAGGGGGTTTGGTTTTTAGGAACAGTTTTGAGATATTTGTTTCAGGTGTTGCTCTTCACCATGACTCTCTGTTTCTATGATGGGGAAGTGCTTTGGTTTCATTAAATCTGTTCGAGGTGTTCGATAGAGTGATCCATTCTCTCCACTTATTTTTTCCCTTTCATAGGATGCTTTGTCTAAGAATTTGGTTATAAGTTTGATTGAGGGGAAGTTGAAACTGTTCTATAGAAGATGTAATACATGGAACATCTCTCACTTCATGTTTTCTGATGATATATTGTTGTTTTTGAATGGATGTAGTATATCATTTAAGAATCTCAAAGACATCAGGTTCAGATATGGCAGGCTCAGTGGAAAATCTATCAACCCTTCAAAGGGTGATGACTTTATTTTGAATAAATTCCCTGAAAAAAGATGCAAGGTTATTTAGGGTATCCAAGGATACAAGCATAAACAACTTCCTATTTTGTACCTTGGGGTACCGATTTCCTGTGGCCAAGTCAAGAAACATCATTTCCATGAGATTCTTGATCGCCTTTGTGGATGGATTTTCAATTATAAGAACAATTTATTGTTTTTTGGAGGATGGGTGATGTCCATTAATAGTATTCTTCTGTCCATTACCATGCATATCTTCTCTATGATCAAACCACTGAAAGGTACTATGGAGAAAATTCAACGTATTCTTACTACCTTTCCATGGGATGCTAAAATTGAAGGGCAATGTCATTGGGAATTGTGGAAGAGGATGGCCAGTATAGTGGACGAATGATGTGTTGGTCTCCGCGATATACCGGACACCATCCTGGTATTACATGCTCGATTATCCTGGGAAGTCATCGTTGGGGAGATCCTCTGGGCATGAATTTTCAGAATGGTGTATGGCTGGCAGGGGGAGTATAACATGCATGGCGTGACCATACTAGCCAAGTGACTGTTTTCACATATGGAGAACTTGTCTTGCTACGTCAGGTGGGTTGTTGGTAGGGGAAATTAGCTACTGTGAGGATAATTATGATGGTTAAACTCTTGCTTTTTCTGGTTTCCCATCTCCCCATATTTATTTTAGGGAAGAAAGTGAAAGGTATGAGTTTATCTATGTAACACATAATTCCACTCAGTTATGCATGTTTAAAGACTTCGTGATGAGTGATGATCCGGACTTTTGATTTTTTTTGAAAGCATGCTCTGGTAGGTTTAATGTTCGTGACTACAAGAGAATCTTTCAGGGAGACCGCTCCATGGAGGAAGGGGGACCAGTTGCTTGGTGTAAGGAGATACCGATGAGAATGAACATCTTGGTGTGGAGGATCAAAAACAGGGCAATACCGATAGAGGATAATATACAGGAAAAAGGGGTCTGCATGGTTTCACGCTGTTACTGAAAGTTTCTTTTTGTCAAAATACAGAATTTTTTTATAAATATTGGTTTTTATTTTAAACAAAAAAAATTCAAATATTTAAAAAATTATTTAGATAAAACGAATATTATTTTTGGAATCAGGATGTTGAAATTATCCAATGGATAATTTTTTATAAATTTTTGAGATAGTAGAATTTTTGGGTAAATATTAAATACTAATTAAATGTGTAATGTGTTTTATGACATAATAATGAGCCAATAGTGAGGTAATAAATTACAATAAATGTTATGTTCAAAAATATCTACTTTAACCTTAAAATAATGTGATTTTAGGTTTGTTTTATTCCTTTTACAGGGCCTTAGTTGACAATCTAGGACTTACAAAACATTTTAATATTTTTAAATGATTTTATTGAGAGTGTGACTCACATACACATAATCAAGCCTAGTATTTTATTATGTTCAGTCATTGGAAATATAAAATAACTTTTTCCACTCGACTTTTTAAAAAATAATGTGCAAAAACCATGGGATGGTTTGTGGTTTTGATTAGTTTAATATGTATTCTCCAAAACCTAAATAATAAATAATTCCATCTCTTTTAATATATAAACCCACTAAATATCCCATTCCTCTTCACTAAAAACATTTTTTGCGCTACCAAACTCTGAAATCATCTATATATAATCCTCTAATGGTTTCCCATGCTCATAATAATTCCCTCTCATGCCTCTCTCAATCCTTTCAGATCACACTTCCATTTAACAGATTTCTTCCTTCCTCATTTTGTCCAAATTTCATTAATTTGTTATGCCAATTTATTTTTTATTAAAATTTTTGGGGAATGTTTTATCACCTCCTCTATACTTCTGTACTTATTTTTTAATTATTACATTACCCTTTCACCCTAAATAATTCCTCCCATGTACACCTGATACCATGACGAAATTTCGTATGTGATTTCTCTATCATCATTTACATTTAAGCAGTTATTTTTTATTATGCATATAAATTCCAATACATTTGTGTGAACATGTATATATATGACCCCATTAATTTTCATTTAATGTAAATGTGATGAGATACCATTTTATCCCTCATAAACCATTTTTATGAATTCTTATGTCACACAGTCATGCTACCGAAATTGCACCGTGATTTTCAAAGCCAAAGTCATTGTGTAATAAATACCAATTCCATTTCTCTATCAAGGGTATTCAACCTTATGGACATTTACCTATAGATTATATAGTTTCATGTATGTATTCCACTTACCATTATCATGGAATAATTGATGATGTTTAATGATTCCATGTTGTAGGATCCATGTGGCGCACTTAGGCATGAATAGAAATGATTAGGATGGGTGCACCCTGATAGTGCTCTAATGTAATGGTTAAGATTAGTATCATGATATGTCATTTCTGAGGAGGGTTTACTCATTCTAATTCAAGTGAAATGATGTTTTAATCATTATCCATGTGAAATGATCCTTGGATCATGCTAATATCAATTTAACTATTGTTTCTAGTTTTCTATGTTATGATAATTATTCTATATGATGCCTTTATGTTCATGTTTATCTTGAACTCCATTGATAGGCATATTATCTAAAAAATTTATATTCTTCATGTTATGCCATCTATAATTCCATACTGGGATTTATATTCCACACTTTTCATATTCATGTCCTCAAGTTATCTCATGCAATGCTATGTACAAAGGAATGTTGTGGTAATGTTAAAAAAGTATTTAATAAAGATGTTGTGTTTTATAATCTATTTGATATGTAAAATTCATAATTTAACAAGACACTAGAACTCTTGATCCATAGAGGTTTATTAAGTTCTTGTTCATGAACTAAATCATGTTTATGTTGGTAATAAATATCAGTGTTGTTATAATTGGTATCATAGGACACGATTATTTATTTTTGGGATGTAGTATTAGAAAATGAATAGTAAAATCCTAAGGGATAGGACTAAGTATAAAAAAATCCCTAAATTTTGGTGAGTACTGAATAAGTGGTTTATTAAGAAAATACATCCATGTCTGGATAAGAGCATTTAGAGGTGGATCTCGCATAAATGTATCTTGGGGTAAAACCCAAAAATACCACATTGAGCTAGACATGAATGGTAACAGGTTCACGAAAATGGGCCTTGCAAAATTCTGGGTTACAACACTCCAAGGGGATATTATTTGGTAAATTTATAAGAATATTATGAAAAATTATTAATGGAATAAAAAAACTCCCCTAAGAATACACGTTGTGATGTAGATCATGGACAACATAGATAAGTTAAGGAAATAATTGTAATTTATAAGTTATCCCATTTTGCTACTAGATTCCCCATTTTGTTTTACCCGTAACTCTTTTTATTCATGACAGTGGTAGGTAATAGGAAGACTCAGGCTAACAATAAATTTTATGATCAATGTGATGACTATTCTAATGTGATTCCCAACCTAATGGGAGTAGGTTTTGCCAACTTTTTTGTAACACCCGAGACTTTTATGAGAAATATTTTGTTTTTATGTTATATAAATCATCAAAGTAATCTTTCACTACACACAACACTATATTAGCTTGATTTACATGCAATCGAAACCTTCTTTGATAGCTTACGTCGTATGCAATACCGAGTTTCACTAAATAACGATATGCTATTAAAATATTATTAAAACTGGCCATTATGAATAGTAATAATCACTTATTGAAATGTTGTAAATTTTATTTTTCAAAATGGAATTCATTTTTGGATTTGGAATATCGAAATTAGCCTCAGGTGAAATTATGGTATTTTTCTGGAAACTTTCAAATTTTGATGAATAGTGAAAACACTAGGTTACTATTTAAAAACCGACTTTTTATTTAAATAATTATTTATTTTATTTAAATTTATTTTAGGACCAAAATTTATACTTAATACCTATTTGTGTTCAATGTAATTCATTGGAGTAATTTTATAATAATTTTAGATATATAAATATTTTATTAAACTATTCACCGTCTTTTACCCACCTCCTAGGAGAATTTTAAAATTTACACAAAACTTAATTTTACCACTTTTGTGACAGGAATTTCAAAAATTCGAGAGACACGGTTGATGTCAGTAAGTAAAATGTGGTTCAATGAGGTGAAAATAATTTTTGGTGAATGGTAAATTTACTTTTTTTTACCACGGTTAAATGTAAATTGGGTATTTAAGGGTAAAAATGACATTATTATTACCCTAACACATGTCCTAATTCTATTAGATAAGTGTAATTCGACCAAAAACGACCTTAGGAATAAAATATGACCATTTAGGCCAACTTGGATTAGATTATTACATTTATTATTAATTTATTTAGAGAAGGGTTAAAATACTTAAAAGAAAAGTTTAATAAGTAAATATTTTTTAATATAGGGTTATACATAAGATAAATTCGACTATAAATATTCATTAGAAATATAAAAATATTTCCTACATAATTTTATATTATTTTTAATTTTTAGACATTAAATAATTTAATTTATTTATGACACAAAGATGATGCAGTAATTATCATATTAATGAAATATTCACATAATTGATGTTATAAATAAATGTAATTTGAGACTTTTATGAATTAAAATAATTTTCTAGGTTAATATGACATTATAGTATTGATTTAATTAAATTTTTTTGAACAAATAATTCTAATATGATTTTCAGAAAAATCAATTACTAAATAGTGTCAAAATTGACATAAAATAGTTTTTAAAACAAATATTATATTATTAATTGTTATATTATTCCTAAATATCTAAGGTTCGGCCTCTTGACTTAGATAAGGTTATATATATTTATAATAAACAACGTGGGGTTCGTTTGTCTTTTTATAGTAAGTTTATTAATATTATAGTGTAAGAACACAAAAAGACACGGTAAAAGTAAAATTATCTAACTTAAAGTTAAATCTAAATTATAAGGTTAAAATAGTAAACTAAACTTTTCCAAATTCTATTAGATGAGTGGATTTGGACCCATCCCCACCTTACCTTCGAAATAAATCAATTTGGAGCTATTTAAAACCGAATATGGCTTTATAATAAAATAAATTTTTTTGTTTTTCCAAAGGTGCCCCTCTCCTCCCTTATAAAGGGGCACCTCCTCCCACTGTTCCTCACACCACTTTGAGCCTTAAAGCTCTGCCAACCCCTGCCAATTTCTCCTCTCCACTTCCCTATAAACATCCTAGAGGTCCTGGTTAGAAGGCCCCAACCTTAAACCTAATTTAATCTTTAGTTACTACAAGATTTCAGATTGAGGATCTTTTCAGGTTTAGAGTTTTAGAGAATTAGATCATAAAACATGCATTACATTCCACATTTAAACAAAGTGGTTACATAAAAGATATTATTCATTTTTCCTATCAATGGAAACATATTTAAAATAAAACATGGATTCTTTCTTAAAACTTCCTTGACACTATCAGCATATCATGTACCATTCCCTTGACCTGTGAAAAAAATTTCATAAACTTGGGATGAGCATTAAAAGCTCAGTATGGGATATAAAAATATGGAAAGGAAACATGAGAACATATGTACATAATAATGAAATCATACATTACCCATAAAACATAATAACTTTAACATACCTAATAAAATCATGAATAAATCATATAAATCCTAAGACATAAAGGTAACTTGAGGCATTCCTAACATTCTTACTTAGGGAGTAGCCCTCTTGGTTGTGTTTGGAATACCCATCACAGTATATTCCCTAAATCTCATCAGAGAATCCTTAACGTTTAACTCCTTCATGTTACCCAATGCATTGGAGAGCTATATCGGGCTCACCCGCCTTAGTTTATCATGGAACCACCCATCTTCATAAAAAATGCCCAAGAACCATAACATAATCATAGCACATAACTTAAGCATAAAGGAAAGATAACATTCCCACATTGAAATAACAATATAACATTTTATGATATTGAAATAATGAATCCATTCTAAAAACCATTATTAAAACCATTTAAAACATTTAATAAAGATATTTTTGAATCAAAGTGTCTCATGCCACTTTGAAGCTTTTAACATATTAAACCATTAATATCCATATAAATAAATCCATAAAACCATTTTGAAAACATGGATATTAATGAAAAATATTTATAAAAATAAATCATTAAAACATTTAATACGATATTTTAGTTAAAGGGTTTTTAACAGAACGAGTGACACTTGAATACAATAATTGAGGAATAACATTTAATCAGAACACGATAATATCACTAGAATAAAGGGATGATATAATATTCCAAAGGACAGTATATACACCATATAAGAGTGAACTGGTTCATAACAACAATGAAGTCTCAATAGAAATGGAAAATGAGATGAAATCCATTATAAAGAAGGTATCCTTAAATTAAGGATAAATCAATCTCATAATTATGTGTGACAAATATAAATACATCCAATATAATTGGATACTAAGTGTAAAGAAATAAAATTTCATTCACACATATTCAAAGGGTGACATATTCAGTAAGTACATGTTGAACCCAAAGAAATCGAAATTGGGTTAAGAAGTTCCCTTGGTAAAATTTAACAGCCTAACGACGTCACTTTAAAATTCAAAACATTAGTTGATGGAGGAGAAAATGGTATCTCATCACTTGGACATAAAATTTACATCAATAAGGATATATAAGAACATATCTCAACATAAAAAGATGTAAATTAAAAGACATAATAAAATAAGTCTTTTTAGAAGAGGAGTGTGAAAGGTTCCCTTACCGATTTGGGAAACTTTCGAAATGTACATCCCATGAAAGAAGGGTCATACAATGAAGATGTAACTACCCATAAATGAGAGTATATTATACAAATAGTAAAATATTGGTCAGTAAATACACCACACAAAAGGAAATAGTGTCCAATGTAGCATGAATCTCATGGGAATAAAAAGTGAGATGAAAATCCCCATATGAACATTCGGCAGCCTAACGACGCCACATAAAACTTTAAAAATTGGATTGATGAGATCAAATATGGTCTCTCATCATATTAACATAAAATTTAAAGAATGTGGAATATAAAATAACCGCCCCAAACATAATAAATAGGAGCTTAAAATAAGTGACATAAAGGAGAGTACTTTAAAAGAAAGAGAGAGGTTGGATCTCTTACGAAAATTCAGCAGCCTAACGGTGCCACTTAAAAATTCTAAAAATGAATTGATGAGAGTAAGAGGGGGTATATCATCATATTAAAATAAAAATTACATAATGGTTAATTTATAATAACATCCTCCAACATAAGAATATGGATCATAAATGAAATGACATAAAAGAGGGTACTTGGAATGAAAGAGAGAGGTCAGATCCCTTACCTCATGTCCGACTTGGCTCGATCGCTCTTTAATATCCCGAATAATAAACTAAAGTTAATTTCTAAATTCATAAGAACATTTTTTCAATTTTATTATTCCATTTATAAAACTTATTTCTATTTTGTAAACAATATGTAATCATTTAAGTTAATAAAGTTCGTTTTGTCGATATTTGGTACTCAAGTCAAAATGGACTTCCTACAATTACATGTTGTTTATGTGGTCAAAGGTTCATTATATCCAGAAATATATTCATGATTTGGATTTAATATATATCATATATATCCTCCATATACAAGTATTTATAATATTACATTTCATTTAGAGGTAAGAAATGAAATGCACCGTTCATGGAGACGGTAAGCTGTACGTACGCATGAACACTACTTCCATTTATATTTCATATTTAATCGAATTAAAACATAATGATACATAATAGTATTATAATTCTGTTATGGAATCATATATAATATTATTAAATCTATCCTTTATACGTAACACGTATGATATTAACGAATCAAATCACTTTGAGGGGGCGAAAGTCCGCACATCCTAAAATGAAGATATCACGTTTACCCATAATGGAAGAAATAAAGGTATGACATAAATGAAAAATACAGAAGCTTAAGGAAAAAATAAACATATTATATATCATATATAAATATAGTGACATCTTAATGGCCACCTTTGAAGGTGTTGAAAGAATATTGAACAATCATCATTTCGTGAGGCAGAAATTCACCATCCACAGAAACAGTATGTTATTTAACCATTAGATGTATGTGTGTGTAAATTTTGCTCGAATAATTCTTATAAAAACATCATATTATATTTAAGATACTGTATTTGTAACAAAATAAATGAATAAAAAGTGTTTATGGGGTTGGAGAAGCAAAATAAAACAAAAGAACCCAAGTGAATACATTACCTTAAAATCGGGTAACTCTTTTTTATATGAGCTCAAAGGTTTCCATGGGAATACTTATGCCCAAAGTGAGGCTTCTAGGAGTAATAGAGGTATGTTGAGAGACAAAATGGCCAGGTTTTATCTGATCCAAAGGCTTGAGAGGTGTGTGTAAGGAGGTAGAGGTGGGGGCCTTTTAGAAGAGGAGAGGAGGGGCACTCTTGGAAGGTCTTGAAAAGTAACATTATTATAAAATGCATTTCGGATTTTAAAGGTCCGAAAATTATATATATCGAGGATATGGTGATAAAAGTTATAAATCCACACATCCAATAGGTTTTTGACATGTTTAGGTCTTAGATTTTACATTATCTTTTCATTTTATTTAAATCATTAAATAATGAGGTAATCACTCCATCATCCCGATGTCATAATTAATTTAATATATTTATTGTCTAAAAATTATAATAAAACTAATATGATGTAGGAAATATTTTTAGCATTCCAATGACTATTTATAGTCAAAAATCTTACTTTTATAACCCCATGTAAAAATTGTTTTAGTAAAACAATACATGTTTGTGTTATTTTTACTTTTACTTTAAATAGAAGGCATTAATGTCATTATCTTACCCATGATGCTCCATGGGGTCCCAAAAATCGACCCATGGGTTGTCTTTGTCGGCCATGACACATCCAATAAGGATAGGACAAGGTTCAAGTTATTTTCATTTTATTATAATATCAGTTTTACCTTAAATCACACTAATTACCTCTAATCGTGATTAAAAACTTAAAAGTTACTATTCACCAAAAAAAATATTTTAATCCCATTGAACAACATTTCACTTTATAATGACAACCATGTATGTTGGATTTTTGAAATTCAAATCACAGAAGTGGTAAAGTTTCATTTAAACGAAAAAGCAGTTTTTTTAAGTACCACTTAGTGGTTTCACTAATAATAAAAAATTAATGTTTTTCAGAGAAATACCAAAACTTCACCCTAAGCTATATTTGATATTCCAAATTCAAAAATTATGTCTATTTTAGAAAATTAAATACATACAAGTTACATTAATTAATTTAATAATTAATTCCCGCTGTCAGAACTAATAGCTTGTTTTATGAAACAATATATATCAAAAGATTGACACTAGTTTAAGTCAAATTTCAAAGTGAAATTAATTTCAATGACCACTATTGGATTAAATGGTAAAATTATATTCAAATTAAATTTTAAAACCAATTCAAAGGATAATCAAATCATATAAATAAATGAGATTAAAAAGGGGGTTCGAATTAAAGTACAACATTTTTCACTATTCATTAAAAAATGAACTTTATCAGAAAAATACCAAAAATCTACACAAAGTAAATTTTGATGTCCCGGTTCTAAAGAAGAATTTTATTTGGTTTATAGAATGTATAATACTGACCAAAACTATATTAAAGAGGGTTCACCATCAAAAGGTGATAAATCGACCTTTTAGTGATTTTTAGAGTATTTATGGCTAAAATTGAATTCTTTTCTTATTTTAAGCATTAATATTTTATTAGATAAATGTAAAAACATTTAACAAAAATATATAATCATATTTTAGTTATTTCTATTCATTCCCACCAATACAATGACTTGGCATTAACTGCCATTTAAAATAATATTATTTTATTATTAGAGTACAACATAAGATTTCAAAGAAACTCATTGTTGTGTATTGGGTATGCCATCGAGCATAGCGTTCCCTTTAAATTAATATTAATATTTTATTCAGAAATATTAATAAATATGAGAAAATAATATTCTTTATTTACTTGGGATGTTACATCCTTCCCCCCTTTTGAGAATTGCGTCCTCACAATTTTAAAATTGGGCTTGGAAACTTCATTGAAAGCCCCACATCGGAAAAGGAGTCAGTAAAACTATCTCTTAAAAAGAATGGGAGACAAGTAAAAAGGCCACCCGAGTTAACCCATACTAGGATTCCAAGTATGAAAATATGGATATGGAGGAAAAATAAAGGGTCATGTTCTGATGGAGAGTGATCGTAAACATGTCTAGGAGAAAGTTAACCAAAAGAAAATCACAAACTTGTGATGGGTTAAACAGTATTTGATTCCCCAGTAGCAAAAGTTAACAGACAACATTTTTGTTTTAAATTACTCTTAATTGAGGAATTTATTTTTGATCTTAACTAAATCATAATGAAACATACTTACTTTTCACGTAGACTTTCAACTTTTACAAGATTCCTAAATCAAACTCATATTTTCCCCAAAAGACGAGTATTTAAGAAGACTTCATCGCATTAAGCGTACTATAATCAACTTCTTGACAGTCACCTAATCCAAAAAAGGGAACTATATACTTCTCAGGTCTTTAGACCTTAACCAAAACCAAAACAGTTAGTACAAGATTAGATAATACCTAAAAAGGATAATCCCTTTTTTTTAAACAAATCTATTCTTAATCTCCAAAATTTGTCAAACTATACCCAAAGATCAACGAAGACCATTTGATAAACAATTTGTCCATAAAATTCTTCAAAGTAAACCAAACTAAGATTTAAACACAAATATTTTAAGGATTTAATCACATAGTCTTCCAAGGTAGAAATTAACACTTATCTCCAAATAACATCAGTTGTTCTTAAAGTCTCATATTGAAACGTAATTAACCTAATCACATATACTCTATGGTAGGTTAATAATTTCCATAGATAACCCAAAATCAACTTACTATTAATTCATAAAATCATCTAACTAAAAATAATAAGTCATACTAACCAGGGACTTCACATAGTCCAGTGGTAGGAGATAAATACCAGTCACACTTTAGTTGTGGGTTCGATTCCCGCAGCTTCGTCCGACGCGACGGGTTGTCACACGGTCTGTGTGTTGTCCTTTTTCCAAAACTATATAAAAAATTCCCAAAAAAGATATAAAATCATCAAAAATAACCATAACATAATTTAACCATAAAGGTTATCTAATAACTTTCATTTTTCAACCCAAAATGTATTAACCAGTAATTGCCTCAAATTCAATGATCATATAAACCCAAATGGTTCTTTATAACTATATCCACAAAAGAAATGATAATTATTCCTTGAATAAAATGTTCATATATCAAATATCAGGGTTACATATACTATAAAAAAGTATTTTAATGTACCTCCATCATCAAAAGAGACTTAATACATTTAAGAGTTTCACCATCTTAAAATCTACCATAACACTTGAATCCCTTATATGTTGACTTCTTACTCAATCAAAATTCTTCATGATCCATTAACCATTCCTTTTCAACTTATTCTGAAATACTTCTTTCCTACAAACAATATTATGAATCATATCCTAAGATTCCAATAATTGGAAAACATATGTTAATAAATAATCTATACCTTTCATTGGTCATTGTTAGTTTCTTCGTCCTTAATCGGAATGGCATTAGGTATTGGAAAACGAATATTTGTACAATCTTGGTGACCCTATTCCCGAAACTTCTTTGTAGGACATGTGTTTTCATAATGACCATGCACACAACATTTGAAACATTCAATTGGTCCTTCAAAAAGAACTTATTTCCCCTTCCTAGAGTCTATTAGATGCTTCCTTTTTCCATGGTAGGTTCTTGCTTTATGACCGTCATTTCCAAATCTATAGAATATTTATGTCCCTTTGAAACATTTTCCTATGTGTTTGTTTCCACATCCTTGACACATAGGTTTTTGAACATACTTACCTTTATGATTATTACGTGAGCTTCCGTAGGGATTTGTTTCTCGCATATACGATGCCTTATAAAAATCACTAAGGTTCAGGTTGTAAATAATGTCTCCAGATAGTAGCTTGAGGATAACCACAAGATTTCTCATTTCAGATCCCATATCATTCAGTGGTTCTTTCATAAAACCGGCATAGTTTTCATCAAATCCACGATTACTTTGGTTCCTGCTAGATCCAGCCATTTACTAAAACCAAAAAGGTCATAGTGAGTATATCAGTATCACATCCACCACTTCCATATACAAATATCAATTTAAATTTCACCCTTGAACTCTTCAATTTTACTCCTACTGAAATCATATGTCTGGTTTACAAGAAACTGTTATTGAAAAGTATTCCTAATTCTACTTTTTTACAATGATATTTCCTAGATAAAACTATATTTATCAACATGAGTACTAATGTTTTCAAATTTGCCTTATTTTATAACATTCATTTATGGGAAAATTTTTATATGTAAATAAATACATCTTCAGATATTGATTACATTATGTAATTATATTAAGGTAATTATTATTAACCACCTTAACTTTCTCATATAAAATATGAAAAAAATTTCATTTGTCAATTTGTGTAGTCAACACCCTCCATGAAGTGACATATTCTTTTTCAATAAAACCTCCCCTAGCTGGTTAAAATGATTTATTTATGAATAAATCTATTCTATACTATTTATTTAATATTTTTTATAGTAAAATCATAATAGACAATAATTCTCGATCATTTTTTAGGAAATGAAAATTTTAATCGTTCATATGTGTGGGATACAACCTCCACGAATATTTATATCTCATTTTTAATTGATTAATTATGATTTGATAATATGTCTTATAATATTATTCAGAAAAATAAATATATCAATATTGAAAAATTATTATTTTTTAATAACTATTTTATTCCAAATGAAACAAAATTCATAACCATACTCATCTCCCAATGTTTGTATAATCAAGTTTGTGTCGGTGTTACAACCCAATTGAATAGTCCTATAAAATAATATCAAGCCTAACTAAATTAAAATAATTTATTATAATATATTATATTAATTAGTAATTAATTCTTTTAATATAATTATAAAAGTGATATTAAACACGTTAACAAATATACAAACATATGTTCGTTTAAAATTCCTTAAACATGCTCATAAATGATTTCAATATTAGGGATAATAATCAATATTTCCATATAATGAATTGAAAATGTCATAAATAACTATATATAATCAATTTTTGTGCCATTTATTATCTATTAAGGATGAAAATTAAGAGAATAATTAATAATAAAACTACAATTAAAACAATAGTTCCAAACAATCATGATTATTAACACACAATATAAAAATAGGTAACAAATAAATAATATAATTGTAAAAGATTAATATAAATAAACTTTATACAATTTTATATTTATGAATATTTTACTTAAATAGGTGATTTGGATATTATTGTTAGTTATATTTAATATTATTTCACTTTTTTGGAAGTAGATAATTAATATAAGATGTTCAATGTCTCAAAGTCATCTCATTAAGACAACAGTAAGGGTATTTTTAGAGAACATGTTTCCTTTTATATGAACATAATGCCCCATTATAATTTTATTTCATGAACATATTATAATTAGTTTATTCAATTTTATATTCTATGTTATTTCAATCAGGTTGTTTTTATTGAATATATATAAAAAAATGTAAGGGCATTGTTTTCTCAAAAACCTATTGATTGCTTCAAATACATTCTTACACGAAATTACCAATTAATGGTTATTTGATTCTAATATTCCTATACTCTGATTTTCATTTTAAATATATCTATAGGGAAAACACATCTTTTTCAGTGATATGATATCTTTTAATGTAATGTTCCCTTTTATACATGTATAACATTGATATGAATAAATATCCTTTCAAATTGATCATCCTATTCTATATTATAATTTTCATATAAATATTTCTTTTTCCAAATGTTCAAATCATGTGTATTTTATATTAAGATACATTCAGAGTTCCCATTATTCCTTTTTAATGAATTTTTTATTATCATTTATGTGATGTGGGTTTCCAAAAAACATATTTTTAAATCATAAAATTTAATTTCTATTTCACTCAAAAAATTATTTAAGTCTACAATTTTTGGATATATTTTTTATAATTTCCAAAAATTAATTATAACTTTAATAATAATATATTTAGTTATTATTATTGTTGTTGTTGTTAAAATTCAAATTGGTTTGTTTTATTTTAAAAACACTAAAGATAAAAAGAAATTTTTTATATAACGAAAAACTGATTAACTAAATTAATAAAAGATATTAAAAATAATCATGAAAAATAATTGGAATACCCATTACAAAAAATGTATGAAAACCAAGCATCACTAGAAGGCAGATAGTGTAGTTGAAATCATTTTTATTAAGTATATGAAAAAATTTTATTACAAAAAGTAAATAGATAATGCTTTGAGTCAATGAAATATAGAGCACCATTCTTTTTAGTCTAGAAATGATATTTGATCATTTGAATAACATTAATGGGTACTTAAACGATTTATATGAGAATTGTAAAAAGCCTATGAGTATCAATTTTACTGTCGATGTTTTATAACCATTGGGTATGTTTTAAATGTTTTAAAATATTTCTTGCGTTTAATAAAATTATGGTTTGAAAACATAAGATATTTGTTAATGTTTATTATGGTGTGGATATTTAAATTTATAATATATTTGGTGTATAATGTGTTACAAAAAAATAAAATGTTGTGGTTTTTTTAAAATTTAGTTTTTGTAATAGTTTTGGCTAATTAAAGATGTTCATATAGGAATTAAATAAAATAATCTTAGATAAAATGTATTCTATAAAAAAATTATTTTCAATTTTTTTAACTATTAATTAAATGGTGATGTATCTAGGGTAGGGGACACCTCAGTCACGGTAGAGGAATGGGTAAACCTGAGCCAAGAAGGGGTCGACCCATGGCTAAAGGAAGAACATGAGCACAGGGGTCAAGCCATGAGTATAGAGGGGCATGAGCCATTCCTAGGTCACCTATGTCATGCACCCATTCATGGCAGAGGGTACTCAAGGGGTGGTCCAAGGCCTGCTGGTGGGGTCATGTGTATAAGGACACATTAGTGTGTGTTTTTTTCATCAATTTGAGGCACAAATCATGATCCTTGCATGTAATTCTTGTAACTAGTGAGGTTTCAATGTGGGACATGGGTTTTATCATGGCACGTGATCTCGACCACATGATCTCACCATATGAGACCCTATTCATTTGTAGTGGTTCTACTCTCGAACACCCACCACCACATTTTGTTATTTTGTTTTCATAACGAACTTCGGATATGGATTTACCTGATATAGACCATTAGACCCTTATTATAATCATGCAATCATCATAGCAATATGATACTATCAGATTTAATCCTTACCATCCATTTTTTAAACACTCCCCTAAACCAGCGTGTCTTTCCTTGATTTCCAATCTAGCCACAATTAAATCTAGTCCATCCATTACTTAGTTACACTGAGTAGTTGCTAAAAAGGGTTATTTACAACACTTAGATCAAGTCAGGATTTATATTATCCATCTACTCCTTTCCCCATTATCTTCCTTATTGATCCACAGTAGTCTCCATCGCACCTTATAGTCACCAACCTATCTTCATCTCAACTTTCCTGTGATTCCTTCATTCCTCCCTCATCAAGGCCCCTTTAGTTTGGTCCCTTCAATTTTTTCACTAGATGTCATTTCATAAACCGAATATCCCCATCCATGACTAAGATCCTCTCCATTGTTGTAGTTTTATATTTATTGTAAAGACCCGTAAATTTCAAGGAAATTTTTTTTCCCTTAATTTTCTTTGGAATTTTTCAAGAACGCAGTTTCGGACGGCACCTGGTTCTGAGGCCCGGTTTTCCCGGAATCATTTTCAGAAGTTTGGATCAGGTACGTTCAGTGAACGGACGAGCGGGTTTTTCTAACTTTTGAACCGGTGCCCGGAATCGAATTCTGAGGGCACCGATGAAATCGCAGCGCTGGTATTCGCTTAGGAACGCCTCTTCCGGAGTTGCGTTTGCTCGGGTGTGGTTTTTAATTTTTGGGCTTAAAGTTAAGAAATAAAATAATTTTTCGACAACTTTATTTTATTTCACTTATGCCACTTTGAAGCCACTTAAAAGAGGCTTAAAATGAGTTGATTTGGATAGGATGCTATCCAGAAATATCCTACCCCCTTGGTAGGATATTTGTGAGGTGGGGCCCGCACGAGCCCCGCCGTTTCTTTCTGCTATGTAACGCACCCGCAAAAACCCGTCATTATGAAGTCAACTGACGCGTTTTCTTAATTTCTTAACAGACCATTTAATTGGGTGGTTTATTTCGTGAATTAAATGTGCAGTTTCTTTTGTGAATTAATTCAACGAATTAATTCAATCGTTTCTTAACCAGTTTTCAAATTCGTTGGCGTAATAATAAAATAAGGCCAACGCACGACCCCTGGTTATTTCTGCATTGAGAAGATTTGAGAGGACCCTTGTATCTTCTTCTCCCTTGCGAAGAACGCGAAGAACGCGAAGAACGCCGAACCCGGAAATCGATGACGCTACCATCTGATACATTCCTCCCCGCCCCGATCTCCGATCACCAACCATTTGAGGTGAGTGATTTCATATTTCCTCTAAATGTTCTTTTTGGTTTTAATCGAAACACAGATTTAACTACTTATAATTTGAATCTGTTGTTCTTGGTCCGTTGAGCTCACAGACTCAACGCCGGATTCCACGACGACGCGGCGCCTTCCCGCGACGACGTGACGATCCCCCTCTTCTGCGACAACCTTTTCCACGAAGAACGCCCGCGCGTGACGACCAATGAGGTAGGGATTTATTTTGGGAATTACCCCCTTTTTTTTATATTCCCATCAATGTTTCATTAAAGAAATTAAAGAACCGGATTGTGAACAATTTTGAAACTTATTGAAATTGTTGTTTCCTGTCTGGAATAAAAATTCTCTCGTCATTTATATCTAACGCGGAGGGTGTGGGCCAAACGAACACGGCCCGACAACCCTCCGCCGTTCTTCGTTCTTGTGCGGATTCGACGTGAGACGACGGAACGTGCCGCAACGGAAGTTTGATGATCCCGCAGTGAAGAACGAGTCCTGGGAGGAGAAACGGCGTAGAGGGGAACAAAATCGGACCACCGGAGCGATCCAGGTGGTCCGCGGAACACGCCGGCGGTCCGGGTCGCCGGCGCGGCGGTGCCGGCAGCCGAGAGCGGCGGCGGCACCCACGGACCCGTGGCCGCTCGGGTCTGATACCTTCGGACGCGGCTGAAGCCGCGTCCTTGACTCAGCGCGGCCCTACGCGGGGGGCCGCGGCACCACCAGGCCGCGTGGGCGGCGCCCCGCGGCGCCTTGGCCGTTCGGCCGCTCGGCCGAACCGGTCCAGGCCGGTCCGACCGGACGGGCCATGCCCTGGCCAGACCGGACCGGGTCGGGTCGACCCGGTTTGGCCGACTCCCGGGGGGGTCGGGCCGGGTCGGCCCGGACCCGGACCCCCCGTCTTCGGACAGTCTTCTTTCAAAAGCCCGTAACTTGAGCTACGGGACTCCAAAAGACTCACCGTCAGCGGAAACATGATCCTTGGATCGAGACGGTCATTTCGGTATATCGCACTCAAGGTTTTGGAATACTTTGAGTTCAGCCGGGTTGGTTCGTACACGAAACCAACAGGGCCCTCGGAGCGAAAACGCTCATATCTTGAGCCACGGACGTCCGATTGACGTGCCATCAGCTTTGTTTAATTCCTCTAAGTAAGAAGGATCTTTTGGTTCACTCTGCTCGAGGTTTGGACGCAGGTGGAGTATGGTCGGGTTGGTTTTTCCTTAAAAACAAACCGGGCCCCTGGGACGAAAATGCCAATAACTCTCAGACCGAGAGTCCGATTGACACGCTGTCTACGACGTTGAGTTCCTGTTGACGATACATAACTTTTGGATACATCAACTTTGGACTTTGTGTCAGTTGATGTATCAGCCTCTCGGCCCGTGGAGCGGACCCTCTCGAACGAGCTTGCTGTGTGAGGGAACCCTAGTGTTGGCTGCGACTGCTACTTTGACAGCGACGACTGTGCAGAGATCCTCCGTGGACTCCGACGACGACCGTGCAGAGATACTCAGTGGACTGCGGTGGCGACTGTGCAGAGATCCTCAGTGGACTGCGACGACTACTGCACTCAGCGATCCTCTGTGGATCAGTGCTACAGGTCCTGTGTGGGCCCGGTCCTGTGTGGGCCCGATCCTGTGTGGGTCCGATCTTGTGTGGGTCCATGCTCAGCGGTTCTGTGTGAGCCAGCGCCTACAGGTCCTGTATGGGCCCGATCCTGTGTGGGTCACTGCGGGGGTTAGTAACTATCGATCCTTCGTGGGTCCGACGACTTAGATGGATCAGTGATCATCTTTATCGTCATCCGAAGAAGTATACATGTGTGAGCTGAATCTTGTGTTCCTCTGCTTTGTGGATTGTGTTGAGCTATCCTGTGTGGAGTTACTGTTTACTCTCCTTTGTGGATTCTGTTGTTCTATCCTGTGTGGGTATACGTTTTCTTTCCTGTGTGGACTGGGTTGTGCTTGGGCTCAGACGTTGGAGTCGAACGGGAATTGATGACTTAGGTATATGTATGGGCACATACCTAAGCCGTGTCAGATGTTACTTCATGATTGTATCTTTCCTTTTTGGATTATCCTTTGTGGATTTCGGGAGACCTTCGGGGGTCTCAGGGTCCCTACTAAGTAGCTTATACTCACCCCTGCATGGGCTTTGCCCGTACTACGTTGTGTTGGTTGCAGATGACGGACAACGCTGATCGTGGTGGAGGCGTGCGGAGCAGGACGGTACCTGGAGGTGGACCACTAGGCGGGAGGTACTCGGAGTGGTCAGGTGGACCCGAGGAGTTGTGGAGGCTATCTGTACCCACCCTTCAGGTGGGACTTCCAGAGGACGGCTCGACGCTGCAGTTTTCCATTTTCAGTTTCTGTTTTTCCATTCAGTTGTACTTTACAGTTGGGCTTGTATTACCAGCCCCTTTTACTTTCAGCACAGCTTGTACAGTTTTTACTTAGTGTTTACTTTTCCGCTATCTTACTCTATGGTGGTTGTTTACTTTTCAAAGGCAATGAATTCCCATTTTGTTGGGATTTACTCCGTGGTGCTAGTCGCCAGCCCCTGGCCTATAGAAGGCGAGCTTGGGGTAGTCACAGCACGGGCCTCGAGGACGGGCTGTGAAAAATTGGTATCAGAGGTGGTCGGTTCTACCGCAGACTCTGATCTTTCTTCTATGTGAAGTAATAGTGTTTAGCGTATTGGGTGTGGTTATCAGTCCAGGGAGTCCAGTGTTGGTGCGGCGGACGACGTATCCGTACACCAGGACCCTGACTTCTGATTTCCGACTTAATGCATGAAAAGATTGATCGCATGGGTGTTTCAAGTTTTCTTTGTGATTACTTTTGTCAGCTCACCAGGTATACTGCTCTGACCGTGGCACACTTGTTTCCTTTTCAGGATGGCCCGATGACAGCAGCCAGCTAGGGTTCCTAGAGTAGAGTGCGACGACAGCCCGCCGAGCGATGAGGCCTCGGTACAGGGCCCGTTGACAGAAGAGGCACTGGCAGTACCTTTACCCGTTGAGCCCTCAATGCTTCCAGTGCTGACCGCTGACGATGCACGACACCTCGGAGCTCTGCACGAGTTCCAGCGCCAGTGACCACCCAGGTTCCGTGGGGAGGCGGACCCCCAGGCAGCCGAGGACTGGCTGGAGGCAGTCGTCTGAGTTTTCAGGCTAGTGAGGACACCAGTAGACCTCATGGTGATCCTCACGGCGAGCCTACTGCATGCAGCAGCAGGGCGATGGTGGAGCTTGATGCTCCAGGTACACGATGAGGCCTCCCACATCTGGACGGACATCGAGAGCCTCTTACGCTCAGAGCTCGTCCTGGCCACACTCCGTGCGGTGCGCATCCAGGAGCTTCTTCAGCTGCGGTAGGGCAGCTTGACGGTCGCTCAGTACGCTGCGAGGTTCACCGATCTTTCTCGCTACTCGACAGACATGGTGCGGGTCCCCTTCTTTCGGGCCCGGACCTTCGAGCAGGGTTTGAGACACGAGATCAGGGCATCACTGATCTCCCTCAGCATCCCAACCTAGGCAGGAGTACTTGAGCGAGCCCTCCTGATCGAGAGCTTTCTGGCTGAGTCTACAACGAGACCTACCGCAGGGCGGCAGGTAGCGGAGTCTTCGGCAGCTGGTAGCCGATGGATGACTCAGGGTTCCTGGCAGACTAGACCTTTCGGCAGATGACCTCAGGACACTAGATCAACAGTGCAGGGCACACAGCGCAGAGCCAGTCTTCCGAGAGGCAGGCAGTGCTATGAGTGCGGCGGGCAGGGCCACATGGCTCTTGACTGCCCGACCCGTCGTACCGAGGGGCAGCAGACGGTGGAGGGACCACCCAGGCAGAGGCAGAGGGTCGACCGTGGTGGTCCTCATGGAGGAGGCGGACGAGGCAGAGGAGCTGTGCAAGCAGTAGGTGGTGGGCGACGCTTTGAGGCTCTACCACCACCACCACCAGGAGGCTCGCCCCGACCACAGGGGGGCTGGCGGGCAGAGACAGGCTCAGCTCCAAGAAGCGGAGGCCTACGACCACGGCACTCCAGAGATGATTCAAGGTACGATCGGTGTCTATTCCACCCTTGCTGCAGTTCTGATAGACACAGGAGCGAGTCACTCTTTCATAGCCACTGCCCTTGTTCGGATCTCCGAGATTCCGACAGAGCCGTTGGCTCGATCCTTATGGCTAGAGACTCCTACTGGAGCAGACTCGACGATTACGCACTTGTTCCGGTAGTGTGAGCTTACTATAGGAGGAGAGAGCTTCGGCTGTGATATTCTTGTAGTGGCGTCGAGGCCTTACGACGTCATCATGGGCATGGATTGGTTATCTACGGTCCATGCTCAGATTTCCTACATTAGGCGCAAGGTGCGATGTTTGCGCACCGACGGGAGCAGGTTCACCTTCACCGGTGAGAAGGGAGCCTTCGCAGTACAGGATGGAATCAAGCAGAGGAGAGGTCAGCCCATCACTCATCAGTTGGCTAGCCTCATCCTGGGAGCATTTGACGTGCGGAGTCCCAGTTTTCCTGTAGTGGTGGATCAGTATGCGGACGTCTTCCCTGACGACGTTCCAGGGCTACCTCCTCGCAGAGAGGTAGAATTTTATATTGATCTGTACCCCAGGACAGCCCCGGTATCCACTCCAGCATATCGGATGGCCCCCGCTGAGCTTCGAGAGCTACGGGTACAGTTGGAGGACTTACAGGGAAAGGGGTTCATCCGACCCAGTGTTTCACCCTGGGCTTCTCTGATTTTTTTCGCCAAGAAGGCGGATGGGAGCTTGCGACTGTGTGTCGACTATCGTCGCCTGAACCAGGTGACTGTGAGGAACATGTATCTGCTACCGAGGATTGATGACCTCTTCGATCAGCTCAAGGGAGCACGGTGGTTCTCGAAGATAGACCTCAGGTCAGGCAATCATCAGCTCAGAGTTCGAGACGAGGATGTTCATAAGACGGCCTTCAGGTGTCGGTATGGCCACTATGAGTTCTTGGTTGTGCCTTTTGGCGTAACCAGTGCTCTAGCAGTGTTCATGAGCCTCATGAACAGGATCTTCCAGCCATACCTCGATCGATTTTTCATGGTCTTCATCGACGACATTTTGGTGTACTCGACCACAGAGGAGGAGCACGCCTACCACCTGCGGGTTGTACTAGACACACTCTGAGAGCACCAGCTTTATGGCAAGCTCTCGAAGTGCCAGTTCTGGTTACATGAGGTCCACTTCTTGGGGAACATAATTTCTGAGGCGGGAGTTGCAGTGGATCCCGCGAAGATCGAGGCAGTGCTAGCTTGGGAGCCACCCAAGAGCGTGATAGAGGTGCGGAGTTTCTTGGGCCTAGCCGGATACTATCGGAGATTTGTGCCAGACTTTTCCAGAGTTGCGGCACCACTCTCATCTTTGACGAAGAAGGTTAAACCCTTCGTGTGGTCATGCAGATGTCATTAGAGCTTCCAGGAGATGAGGTTGAGGTTGACCAGCGCACCTATCTTGAGGTTGCCTAAGGAGGGAGTTGGATACGTAGTCTACTGCGATGCATCAGGGACCGGACTCGGGTGTGTCCTGATTCAGGAGTGGGCCGTGATTGCCTATGGATCACGTCATTTGAGGCCGCATGAGCAGAACTATGATACCCATGACCTAGAGTTAGTAGCAGTGGTCTTCGCCCTGAAGACATGGCGGCACTATCTGATGGGCGAGCGCTTCACAGTCTTTTCTGACCACCAGAGTCTCAGGTACATCTTCTCTCAGAAGGACCTGAACCTGAGACAGCGGCGATGGCACGAGTTCCTCTAGGACTATGACTTTGAGATGGTCTATACTCCTAGGAAGGGGAACGTGGTAGTTGATGCCCTCAGCAGGAGGTCGGGTATCCAGCTACTTGAGGAGGAGACAGAGCAGCTAGCCGCTTTGTAGATATCCTTCATGGATAGAGATGGAGCAGCCTTCCTTCAGTATCTCACAGTCTCTCCTCCACTTCTATAGCAGGACAGAGAGGCACAGTGTGGGGACGCTGACTGTGAGACACGGCATGCACAGATATCATCGGGACAGGAACCTGATAGTTTCTCCCTTGGAGTAGAGCACGATGTTCTTTTCAAAGGATGTACCTTGGTACCAGTCGCTTTACGAGAGGAGGTGCTGAGAGAGTTTCACAATTCTCCTTTGGCGGTTCATCCTGGAGTGGAAAAGATGTACCAGGATCTCAGACGACAACACTGGTGGCCGGGCATGAAGAAGACTGTAGAAGAGTTCGTTTCGCG
Organism: Viscum album; assembly: GCA_963277665.1. Lineage (NCBI taxonomy): Eukaryota > Viridiplantae > Streptophyta > Magnoliopsida > Santalales > Viscaceae > Viscum > Viscum album. The sequence goes on from OY728132.1 coordinate 1,347,543,223, forward strand.
GTGCCTCACCTGCCAGCAGGTGAAGGCAGAGTACCAGGTACCAGCAGGTTTGGTACAGCCCTTGGAGGTCCCGGAGTGGAAGTGGGATAGGATATCTATGGACTTCGTGACTGGACTTCCATGCACTTCCAGAGGTCACGACTCCATTTGGGTGATTGTTGACCGACTCACCAAGTCGGCACACTTCTTACCCATTCGAGAGAAGGGCTCAGTGGAGAGCTTGGGGCGTCTCTACGTCCAGGAGATTGTACGGCTTCACGGTGTGCCATCGACTATCGCCTCTGATCGGGACACTCGCTTTACTTCCCAGCTTTGGAAGGGGTTGCAGGAGGCGTTCGGGACGCGACTACGTCTGAGCACCGCCTTTCACCCTTAGACGGATGGTCAGACGGAGAGGACCATTCAGACTCTCGATGACATGCTCCGCGCATGTGTCCTCGACATTGGTCGCAGCTGGGAGAACCACCTACCCTTGGTGGAGTTCGCGTACAACAACAGCTACCACTCCACCATCGGGATGGCACCATACGAGGCGTTTTACGGCAGGCCTTGCAGATCTCCTTTGTGATGGACAGACCCTGGTGAGTCAGCACTTGTGGGACGAGAGATGGTCCGACCCATGGCAGAGAAGGTCCAGGTCATCCAGGAGCGGATGAGGACAGCACAGAGCCGGCAGAAGTCATATACTGACAGGAGGCGGAGGCCACTAGAGTTCTAGGATGGCGACAACATCTTCTTGCAGGTCTCACCTCGATGTGGTTTGGGGAGATTTGGTCGAGGCGGAAAGTTGTCTCCGCGCTTCATCGGGACTTTCTAGGTCCTCAGTGGGATTGGCGAGGTGGCTTATCGCCTGGCTCTGCCACCTCAGTTACACTGGGTGCACGACGTCTTCCACGTATCTCAGCTGAGGAGATACATGCACGACCCGACGTACATCATTGACTATGGGGAGCTAGACGTGGATGATGGGGCGACTTTTGCGGAGGTCCTGGTGGAGATAGAGGATCGACAGGAGCGGGTCCTGCGTGGGCGATCGATTCCTCTTGTGCACGTCAGATGGCAGCACGGGAACCTCCAGGAGAGCACATGAGAGCGGGAGGATCAGATGCGTGCTCAGTACCCACATTTGTTTCCCTAGTTTATGATGTATCATTACGGGGATGTAAAGCCCTAAGGTGGGAGTAATGTAAAGACCCGTAAATTTCAAGGAAATTTTTTTTCCCTTAATTTTCATTGGAATTTTTCAAGAACGCAGTTTTTGACGGCACCTGATTCCGAGGCCCGGTGTGCCCGGAATCATTTTCCGAAGTTTGGCTTAGGTACGTTCAGTGAACGGACGAGCGGGTTTTTCTAACTTTTGAACCGGTGCCCAGAATCGAATTCTGAGGGCACCGATGAAATCGCAGTGCCGGTATTCGCTTAGAAACGCCTCTTCCGGAGTTGTGTTTTCTTGGGTGTGGTTTTTCATTTTCGGGCTTAAAGTTAAGAAATTAAATAATTTTTTGACAAATTTATTTTATTTCACTTAACCCACTTTGAAGCCACTTAAAAGAGGCTTAAACTGATTTGATTCGGATAGGATGCTATCCAGAAATATCCTACCCCATTGGTAGGATATTTGTGAGGTGGGGCCCGCACGAGCCCCACCGTTTCTATCCGCTATGTAAAGCACCCACGAAAACCCCTCATTATGAAGTCAACTGACGCGTTTTCTTAATTTCTTAACAGACCATTTAATTGGGCGGTTTATTTCATGAATTAAAAGGGCAGTTTCTTTCGTGAATTAATTCAACGAATTAATTCAATCGTTTCTTAACCAGTTTTCAAATTCGTTGGCGTAATAATAAAATAAGGCCAACGCACGACCCCTGGTTATTTGCGCATTGAGAAGATTTGAGAGGAACCTTGTATCTTCTTCTCCCTTGCGAAGAACGCGAAGAACGCGATGAATGCTGAACCTGGAAATCGACGACGCTCCCATCCGAGACGTTCTTCCCCGCCCCGATCTCCGATCACCAACCATTTGAGGTGAGTGATTTCGGGTTTCCCCTAAAGGTTCTTTTTGGTTTTAATCTAAACATAGATTTAATTATTTATAATTTAAATCTGTTGTTCTTGGTCCGTTGAGCTCGCCGACTCAACGCCGGATTCCACGATGACGCGACGCCTTCCCGCGACGACGCGACGATCCCCCTCTTCCGCGACGAGTTTTTCCGTGAAGAACGCCCGCGCGCGACAACCAACGAGGTAGGGATTTATTTTGGGAATTACCCCTTTTTTTTATATTTCCGTCAATGTTCCTTTAAAGATATTAAAGAACCGGATTGTGAACAATTTTTAAACTTATTAAAATTGTTGTTTCCTGTGTGGAATAAAAATTCTCTCGTCATTTATATCTAACGCGGAGGGTGCGGGCCAAACGAACACGGCCCGACAACCTTCCGCCGTTCTTCGTTCTTGTGCGGATTCGACAGGCGACTACGGAACGTGCCGCAACGGAAGTTTGATGATCCCGCAGTGAAGAACGAGTCCCGGGATGAGCAACGGCGCAGACAGGAACAAAATAGGACCACCAGAGCGATCCCTGTGGCCCGCGAAACACGTCGGCGGCGCGGGTCGCCGGGAGCGGCGGCGACGGCACCCACAGACCCGCGTCCGCCCGCGTCCGATGGCTTCGGACGCGGCTGAAGCCGCGTCCTTGACTCAGCGCGGCCCCGCGCGGGGGGCCGTGGCACCACCAGGCCGTGGGGGCGCGCCCCGCGGCGCATTGGCCGTTCGGCCGCTCGGCCGAACTGGGCCAGGCCGGTCCGACCGGCCGGTCCACGCCTTGGACGGACCGGACCAGGTCGGGTCGACCCGGTTCGGCCGACTCCCGGGTGGTCGGGCCGGGTCGGCCCGGGCCCGGACCCCTAGTCTTCGGACGGTCTTCGTTCAAACGCCTGTAACTTGATCTACGGGCCTCCAAATGACTCTCCGTCAGCGGCGACGTGATCCTTTGATCGAGACGGTCTTTTCGGTATATTGCACTCAAGGTTTCGGAATACTTTGAGTTCGGCTGGGTTGGTTCGTACACGAAACCAACCGGGCCGTCGGAGCAGAAACGCTCATATCTTGAGCCACGGACGTCCGATTGACGTGCCGTCAGCTTTGTTGAATTCCTCTAAGTGAGACGGATCTTTTGGCTCACTCCGCCCGAGGTTTGGACGCAGGTGGAGTATGGTCGGGTTGGTTTTTCCTTAAAACCCAACCGGGCCCCTAGAACGAAAATGCCAATAAATCTCAGACCGAGCGTCCGATTGACGCGCCGTCTGCGACGTTGAGTTCCTGTTGACGATACAGAACTTTTGGATACATCAAATTCGGAATTTGTGTCAGTTGATGTATCAGTCTCTCAGCTCGTGAGGCGGACCCTCCCGAACGAGCTTGCTGTGTGCGGGAACCCAAGTGCTGGCTGCGACTTCTACTTCGACAACGACGACTGTGCAGAGATACTCCGTGGGCTCCGACGACGACCGTGCAGAGATCCTCAGTGGACTGCGGCGACGACTATGCAGAGATCCTCAGTGGACTGCGATGACTACTGCACTCAGCGATCCTCTATGGATCAGTGCTACAGGTCCTGTGTGGGCCCGATCCAGTTTGGGCCTGATCCTATGTGGGTCCGATCCTGTGTGGGTCCGCGCTCAGTGGTTCTGTGTGAGCTAGTGCCTACAGGTCCTGTGTGGGCCCGATCCTGTGTGGGTCACTGCGGGGGTTAGTACCTATCGATCCTTCGTGGGTCCGATGACTTAGATAGATCAGTGATCATCTTTATCGTCATCCGAAGAAGTATACCTGTGTGAGATGAATCTTGTGTTCCTCTCCATTGTGGATTGTGTTGAGCAATCCTGTGTGGATTTACTATATACTCTCCTTTTTGGATTGTGTTGTTCTATCCTATGTGGGTATACGTTTGCTTTCCTGTGTGGGCTGGGTTGTGTTTGGGCTCGGACGTTGGAGCCGAACGGGAATTGATGACTTAGGTATATGTATGGGCATATACCTAAGCCGTGTCAGATGTTACTTCGTGATTGTATCTTTCCTTTGTGGATTATCCTTTGTGGATTTTGGGAGACTTTCTGGGGTCTCGGGGTCCCTACTGAGTAGCTTATACTCACCCTTGCACGGGCTTTGCCCGCACTACGTTGTGTTGGTTGCAGACGACGGACAGCGCTGATCATGGTGGAGGCGTGCGGAGCAGGACGGTACCTGGAGGTGGACCACTGGGCGGGACGTACTCGGAGCGGTCAGGTGGACCCGAGGAGTAGTGGAGGCTATCTGTACCCACCCTTCAGGTGGGAATTCCAGAGGACGGCTCGACGCAACAGTTTTCCCTTTTCAGTTGCTATTTTTCCTTTCAGTTGTACTTTACAGTTGGGCTTGTATTTCCGGCCCCTTTTACTTTCAGCACAGCTTGTATAGTTTTTACTTATTGTTTAATTTTCCTCTTACTTACTCTGTAGTGCTTGTTTACTTTTCAAAGGCAATGCCTTCCCTTTTTGTTGGGATTTACGCCTTGGTGCTAGTCGCCAGCCCCTGGCCTATGGAAGACGGGCTTGGGGTAGTCACGGCACGGGCCCCAAGGACGGGCCGTGACATTTATGGGGTGTCAATTATTCCTATTGAACATTAACTTGTACTAATCAATGGTTTTTTTGAATATATTTTCAATTATATTTTTCCATTATGAATTATTCTAATTGGAATTTTGGTTCTATTAGATACTGTTGTGCACCTAGTTTTACCTGACCACCTTCATCTCAAATTCTCAGTTTCCTTTAGATCAAAAATTCAGAATCTACCGCTCACTTCTAATTTGAGTAAGTAATGGGATATTATAATTTTCAATTGATTTTGTAAACATTTATATAATATATATATATATATATATATGTAAAATCATTCCTATGTAAATCTATGTACACATATTATATTTTTTTTTAATTTAACGGATTTGTTTCTAATACCTTATAATTGTAAGGGTGTGGTTTTATTATTCAAATAATTTAACATATATGCATATACACAGATATATATCCTAATATTTTTTGGATATATTTATATATTATTAAGTTGTTATTTTGTTTTAAAACTTATTTCTAAAACTTCTTTAGAAATAGGAGAGTCATAGTTTTCAAAATGATGATTTAAGGGTGATTTATATTTGCATATATATATATATATATATTTGTATATATTTGCATATACATATGAATACAAACACACACACACACACACATATATATATATATCAATATATCAATGCATTTCGATATAATAAAATACAATAGGGTTTTTGTTTTCAATGCTTGGCTTCTAAAACCCTTCAATTGCATGTGTTTCGTTTTTTCAAACCTCACACATATATGTCAATATATATTTAAAATTATACATATATATATATATATATATATATTTATATGCATTATAATATTAACACATAAAGTATAGATATTCATCTTCAATTATTTAGATGTTAAAAACTGTGTTTTATACACATCAAACTTATGTTTAAGGATCTATGTATGTTTAAACTCTTTAATTTTCCATATTCACACATTTGAATGTGTTAAATATAATTAAATTATTCTAAAATATGCATCTTCATCTCCAAACACGTCATATGTGAATTGCTTTGGCCATTATCTCTCTCATAGGTAACATTCAATTTAGTTTGATACCATGGATGAGCATATTTTTTTCTTGCAATTATATCTCTAAAGAGGATATATTAATTGTTGTATGGGAATCCCCTCATGTTTTTTTGGAAATATTTCTCAAGTATGGGTTATGGAATGTAATAAGATAAATTATATTCTTAAAATAAAATTAATTAAATGTCTTAGATTTGGGAAATGTTTTTGGTTTGAACTTAGTAAGGAAGGTCCTTGGAAATTGTTCTTATTAAAACCGACACTAGGTATGATGAATGATATGATATGGGTACTGACCCATATTTTTAAGGGAACATTGTTCCATATGAGTTATTTCTAGTGGGCACATGTATATTTTTACTTGTGTTCTTCTGGGTATCTAAGATATTCAATTAGAAAAATTATTATTTCAATATGGGAATTCCCATGAGATTTTACATATATAATTTTTTTTATAAAATCTATTTCTAAAAAATTATATAAATTTTTCAAATGACATGTATTTAATAGTTTCATACCAATGGTTATTTAAAATTATATATATATATATATATATATATTGCTTGAATGTTTTCATAAATGTATTCTAAACCCCCTTACTGGGAATTATATACTCACCATATGTATTAAAAGTATTCTTATAGGATTAGAAATAATTCTACGATTAATTTATAAAGTAGAAGCTGTGAGATGAAGATTTACTATTTTAATTTTAATTTTTTATGTTTTGTGATGGAATGTATTTTTTGCGTTCTAATTCTACAAATATCAGGCTAGTAAAATCTCCTAATAATTAATTCAAATCTTTTTTATTAATTGGATTTATTCTTATAAAAATTAAGAAACATCATTTTATAAGGGCTATGTCCGGTAGCTCTGACTCGGGTCCCTATAGTTGGTATCAGATCATCATCATTTATAATTCTGAAAAATTAGAACAAAACTACTTATTTTAATATGTATTCTTAAGTAAAATTCATTTCGTAAAAATTTATATAGAAGGAGAGGGTTCACCATCTAACCTATCGTATCATCCCTATGAGCTACATGAGGTGATCGTGGTCAAATATGGCTCAAATTAATACCATCCTTTTGTAAAAACCTCTACCAGGTGTTTATAACCTCAAACATATTTCATCTCTTCAAAGGATCCCGTTATTTTTATTTCATCATGGCAAGAGCACAACTCCCCTTTTACTCACATCATGGAAAATATTATGAAGGCCTCATTAAATGTTTTATGTTTTTTATGAACAATGTTTCCCGATGATATTTCTTGGAAACTATGGAAGTGGGTGACCATTGTGTAGAATATTTTTTCCTGATCATGACCTATAGTATGAATGATATACTTCAGGATCTAAAACCTTTTAAAAATGAGCTAGTCTGACTAGTCTATAGGGACTGAGTCCATTTCGATATCTCCAAGCTCTACACCACCCATGCCTCTATCTAGAGAACTAAATCCAATATGCAAGAGTTTGAACCGACCTACTAGAAGTGTATTTGGGCCACGTAAATTGAACTTTTGAAAACATTACTAGGAATCACATTGAATGAAGGAAATAGTTCACAGTGGTGGATATGGTGAAGGTATAAAATAAATGTTTATCTTTCAATCAATCATATTTTTATTTTAACATTTTACCCTTTAAAAAAAATTATTTCTATAGGGACAATGAGGATGATGTGAGGCGGTCATCACTCATGGGGAATGTATGGGTATAATTGAATTGTAAGGATTTAAATTTTTAATAGAAGATAATGTTACAACTTGTATATAATTATGACTAAAATACTATTATTTTTAGTTCATATAGTTATTAATCTTTTTTAAATGAATTTTTGGATATTTTATTTCATATACACTAAAGAAAAATAGAATTTATTTGAAGATGCCTTGATTTATTACATTATTATAGTAGAATAAAAATACTCAATAAAACTCATAGCAATACCCAGTGGAATTATCAAAAGGCTACCATGTATGAAAAAAGGGATAATATTATAGTTTACATCCCTTGTATTTGTTATAGAGTCAAAAAATAAGAAAATCATAATAACATGTCTTCTATGATTCAAGAAAATATATAGCATCATTCATTTAAAGCATGAAATGATCATTAATATTTTTAATTCCATTAATTGGTATTTATATGTTTTATATGACCATTGTAAAAAAACCTAGTTTTTAAAAAGTGATTTTTGATGCTTTATAACAATTGGATATGTTTTAAATGTTTAAAATATTATTTTATCATAAATAAAATTATTGTTTTAATATTGAAGAAATTTGTTAATGTTTATTATTGTGTGGGTATTTATATTACTAATATGTTTGTGCTTTATATATTTCAGAAAAATAAATGGATTGGATTGATCTAAATATGGTGTTTGTAATAGTTTTAGATTATTTAAAAAAAATTAAAAGAGAATTAAATAAAATATTATAAGACAAAATTAATTCTATCAAAAAGAATTATTTTTAATTATTTAAGTATTAAAAAATAATCTCATCGCTAGGTTAGGGGACAACTCATCTATTCTAGAGGAAGAGGTATCTACTAGATAGGGAGGTATTGACCCATGTCGGAAAGAGTAACTCGAGTAGGGGTTTATACGATGTCTATGGTCGGCAATGAGCTGGGCATTGGTCAACCACGTCGCACACCAGTATGCAGGAGAGGGTAAGAAAGTGGTGTGAAAGGGTCCATAGGAGGGGTACCATGTATAAGGACCCCTTTGTGTGTGTTTGTGTTATCAATGTGAGGTGTAGGACATTGATAATTCTATGGAACTCCAAAAATAAATGAGGTTTCGTTGTGGGATGAAGGTTTCACCTTAGTACATGACATCGACTGCCCTGTCTCACCATGCGAGATCATGGCTATACGCACTGGTTCTTCACTAAAACACCCACTACCAAATTTCATCACCATGTTAGTTATCAATTGTGTGATCTAGTTTATCTTGATTTGGACCGTTAGACTCTTTTTAAAATCTTTTGATTATCGTAGCCGTATGATCCTATCTAATCTAATTATGGTCATCAGTATTTTTTAAACATGCCGCTTAACCATTGCATCTAACTTGGCCATCTAATCTGGTCATGATAAATCAGGGTCAACCATTCCATTGCTGCATAGATCATTCTATTAAAAAATATGGTTATTTGTAACCCTTGGATAAGATCAAGATTGAAATGATCCATCTATTCCATCCATATGATTCAACCTCATAGACCCAAACCACTCAATCACACCTTATAGCTGTTGACCCCTATTTAGCTCCACTTTTCCTTGATTCCTTCTTTCCACCCACATCATGGCCCCATCAGTTTAGTCCCATAAATTTTCCCAAGGATGTCATTTTTTTAAACCAAATACCCCATCCATGATTCTGATCCCCCTCATTATTTTAAATTTACATTTTTGGGGTGTCAATTAATCATATTTCTCATTTATTTATATTGATCAATGTTTTTGTATTCAATTTTATTTCCAATTCAATTTTTCATATAGAAATTATGGTAATTGAAATTTTGGTTATATTAATCCCATTTTTGCAACCAGTTTTACCCGACCTCCATTTTCTCAATGTCTTAGTTTCCTTATACTCGAAAATGTAGAAGCCACCTGTCACTTCTAATCTAAATCAAGTAAGGGATTTCATTACATTCAATAGAATTTTTTAAAAAAATACATATAAAAACAATACATTAATATACATCTAAAATAATTCATTTTTAAATCTATTTACACTTATGATATATTTTTAAAATTTAAATGTAATTTTTCTAAAACCATATTGTGGTAAGGGTTTAGTTTTTTTATAAAAAGAATTATATAAATATATATATGTGTATAAACACATAAATAGCCTAATAGTTTCATTATATATAAATATATGTTATTATGGGGTTATTTTGTTTTAAATCTTATTTCCAAAACTTTTGTGGAAATAGGGGAGTCTTAGTTTTCTAAATAATTATACAAGGGTGATGCATATTTATATATATATATATATTTATATTAGTGTGAATATACATATGAATATACAGATAAATATATATATATATATATATCAACACTTTCTAACATAATCACCTAGAGGAGGGTTTTTCTTTTCAATACATAGCTTCTAAAACCCTTCGGAAGCAAGGGTTTCATGAATTAAAACCACATACATATATGTGAATATATATAAATATATATATATATAGACATATATATTAATAAAAATATGAACAATTTTAGAATAGTTATTATACTTCATCTATTTAGAAGTTATATGATGTTTTACACTCATAAATCGTGTGTTTAATGATCTATGTAAGTTTAAACTCATTAATTCACTATATTTACACATTTTCAGGTGATAAATATTATGATTTTATTTGAAAATAGGCATTTTCATATCCTAAAATTTCATTCGTGAGTAGGTATGTCCATTATATTGCTCATATGTTACATTTAGAACCATTTGAGATCGTGCGTGTGGTTATTTTTTTATTCATAAAATTATAGATATTTAGAGAAAATATTAATTATTGAATGGGAATCTCATTAAGTTGTTTTGGAAATATTTTCAGAGTGTGGTTTATGATATATTATAAGTAAATTTATTTTCCTAGAAATAAAATTTTTATATGTATGAGACTTAAGAGATGCTTTGACTTTGAATTGAGAAAGGTTAGTCAATGGAAAATGATTTTATTAAAAATCTAACTAGTTATGATAAAGGATATGATACAGGTAGTGAACCCATAAGTTTATGGTAACCCGGTTTTACCAGTTTTATGTCTAGTGGCCACATGTATGTTTTTTTACTTATGGTCTTCCAAGTATATGGGATAATCCACTATAAAAACCATTATTTTCAATTGGGGAATTCCCAAGTGATTTTACAAATGTTATTATTTTATCAAATCCATTTATAAAAAATAATATGTATTTTTCAATGATATAAATTTAATATTTTCATTAAAATTTTATTTCAAGTAGCACATATATATTCCTATAGGGTATTCATAAATATATTCTAAACCACCTTACTGGGAATTTTATGTTTAGATTATGTATTAAAATTATTCATACAAGTCAAGCAATCATGCTATGATGAATTTCTATTGTGGAAGCTATCAGATCATGAATTATTTTATTAATTTTAATATAATACATGTTATGATAGAATGTAATTTTTGGGCTATAATTCTCAATATCATGGGCTAGTAAACAATCCAGATATTTAAAATTAATGTTGTGTATTTATTAGGTTTATTCTTATAAAAAATAATATGTATAATTTTATAAGGGCTATGTCCGGTAACTCAGGATCGAGTGATAATAATTTTTTAAATCAAAATGCTCATTTTTGCCAACCTTGTTTTTCAAAGAAAATGTTTTAACATAAAATAGTTTTAATTTTTTTGGTTTGGGTGGTAATAAGTAAAAAAGATATCATTTAACGTTTATGTGTCAATTAATCTTACTGCCACATTTTTCATAATCTATGAAAAATTATTTCTATGTTTTCATTCATTCTAATAGATATTTTTTCAATTAGTTTTATAAAATATTTCATTTAAAATTATTTGAAAAGTTAATGAACATTTATTATAATAAATATTATTTTTGGTAAACTCTTAAAGATTATTTTTCATCTATGTCACCATGCCTTGACAAATCATTTTCATGATCAATGATATTATTTTAATTATACCATCCATCATATTTTGATAGATTATTTAATAATTTTATTTGAGGGGATATTCTAATAATTTCTCATTAGATTATTGGGATTAGACAACAGAAAATGATTTGATCATGAATAATCACAAGATGAATGAAATTACAGTGGGTTCAATAACTTCATCTCTATAGAATTTTTTATTCATGATCCATAATCATGGTAGGGTTATCGATCTATGGTGTTATAAATTTTGATTAAAATAAAGAGCATGTATTTTATCTTCTTTTAATCATTGATGATTGTAGTTATTTCGGTCGATACATGTACTATATTACCCTTATACATTGTTTCGTACTATATGGAGAGCAACCCATGTGCTAGTGAGTACACACACATGTAGCGTGGTGCATTCAGACACATCGGGACCCCATATGAATCATGTATCCCCTTATAAAAATTCTACCTATAGTATATCCTTCACTGGGACTTCAGTTATGGCCCATGAGTGAGATAAATAGAGTATTTTTTCACGTATAACATGCTGGTGTCCTTCATAGTTGATTTAGATAGAAGAAAAATATTTTCTACACATGATGATTATTTAGGATGCACTAGATATTGGAAGTAACTGTACAAGATCATCAAAGAGTTTATAAATGGATGGTCCTCCACTATCATATCAGCATGCGGGTCATCCTTCCATAATGATGGTACTACACTATAATGGTGGGGATTTGGTAATCTATATTTTTATTAAGATATAGATAGTTTTCTACTACCATATCATTATGTGGGTCCTTCTCTCCAGAGAGACAATACTAGCCTATCTCACTTGTGTATAGTTCACCCATATTCATTGTATAGATAGAGATGATACTAACATGTCACACAAGGGTGTGGTTCATATTGCCATAGAGATAGTAATCACATATCACACCATGGATTGGGTCCTCTATATCTTAGAAATTATTTAGCCTACATTGTGTGTCACATTATCAAGGTGTTTTTCTTCCACACTATTACTTCTTCGGAATGAAACACAATTTTTAGAGCACCGACGATGTACCATTTGATTTTTTTCAGACTTACTATTCTTAGTTGGGTTGTGGATATCGATATTCCTTATCTATCTCATTTAGGATTATTTTATAGAATATCTAGGATTGAATTACGGTTTTTTTCTTATATACTAATTTACAATTCTTTCTTTGGTTTAGATGACTACTTATATAATGTCTTACATCACTCCCTCTTTTGTTTTTAGGGGGTCCTACTAAGGTACGTATATACTCAACCCTTTATGGGATATTCAGACACGTGTAATCTATTTTCCACAATATAGTTATATTGGAAATTATTTTATTGGAGCATAGGGATACCCAAATGCATTTGACTATTTATGGTGGTTGGGTCTTGTAAATCTAGAGCTTTACCCACACAACATAATCAATTCATATTAATTTCATGATGGGACTTCTATTTTAGTTGGGATTTTATTTTTCCTCTTTACATTCTGGTTTACTCTAACACCAAGGTTTGAATTCCCTATTTACTATTAAATTTATATTATTTATTGTATATATTTTTCATTTATTATTATTTTGTTGTACATATACATTGTGGTGATTTGGTGAGTTTATATATATAATTTATGAAAATGAATCAAATTTTTGTTATTCATTTTGGAACTTTTCAAAAACCCATGAACTATAAATGTGGGATTGGGGTAGTTTCAGTTAGGCCTTCTGCTATCCATGAAGTCATCGGTTGGTCGGGTCATGAAAGATTTATATAAAAGGGAATACCCACTAAGAAGTGTTATGAAACTGCCTAATTTTTAGGTTTATATTCATCATCAGATCAGTTTTTGGAGTTATACCAATGATGTAGATTAAATTGGGACTTAGGGAATTCATTTGAATGTTTTTCAAGTGTGGTCGTTCCAAGGAAACATAGTATTGGTGTGACAGTTGATGCATCCATACACCATGACTCAACTCTCTTATTTTCGACACAACTTTGAGAGACATCTATTTTCTAGATCAATGGTACATTAATTATATATGACTAAATACTTTTAATATCCATCTTGATCCAACTACCTAGGTATGATCTTTGGCCCTGGTATGTCTTGATAGTATTCTAGATTACTATGTTATGACAACTTGTTTAGATTTTTAGGTAGTGTTGTGATGACGATCCTTTGGGGGAAAATTTCATAGTTTATGAACCTATCTGTTATGTGATTTTCTCTTATTTGGAACTTATACATACAATGACCCATTTAATGGGGCATGGATCCTCCTATGATTAGGTATATGACAAACCATGTGTGTAGAATATGGTAACTCCAGCAAAGAATGATGATGGTATGTGTTTGCTTATCACATTGCATAAGTTCTAGGGATGGTGATTACTTATGTTCTATAATGCGATAGAACATTAGGTAGTAGAGGATTGATGTGAGGCAATTGTATGGGTTTACCAACTTCTATGGACCAATAATGATAAAATATTTTCTATTGAAACTAGTCTTCTCTACTGAGTAGTTATTGGATTTAGAGGGACTGGAAGATAATGAAACTTTGTTGATTGAAAATTGAGAGATTTAGATATAGGGTTAATGATAGTTTCATGGTTTGTCAAATCCCCTCATCAAGTGTGGTAGAGTATTGGCTTGAACCTGTGGTGGGAATGTACCAAATTGATAAGATCCCTATTGATGGTGGTCCTGGTGGTGAGAATTTTCATGGGTTCCCTAGCATATATATTTATCCTTATATTGGTGATTTTTTACATGGATTAATACATTAAATAAATAATGATATACCCTCAACTATGGCTCACTCTCATGAAATGATCTAAAACCATAAGAGTGAGTCATTTTTTCCTAATGTGGGTAGTATCCAAGAGCAGTGTAGTAGTTCATGTGGAAAGTGTGTTTTTTGAAGCATGTTACATAGAACCAAGTGAAGTGTTCTTTGTGATAACATGTTTTCATTGTTTTATACATTAACAAATATGTCATCACATCATAATTGTTATTCTGTGTAACACTTTATGTGATAATGTCCTAAGAGTAGATTTCAAGATAAAAGGTCAAATTTGTTCCATGAAATGATGAGAACCTAGAAGATCTACGAAAATATTATTAAATATATATTATATAGATTGATGATATCATTTTATTGAATAAAATATATATGATCTCTCAAGGATGGATACTCATACGACTATAAAGAAAACCTCACATGGTGTATTCCCTTGGTAATATCAAGATAAGAATATTATGAGAACAACACCATCTAATAGGAAATATAATTTTATATGTGTCCTTATATTTTCATATCCACAGATGTGTGTATTGAAATTATTATTTATGACTATTATTATTGAGTATTATGAGTCTCCAACCTTGGTTCACTAATGAAAAAATGATGATATATATTCCTGGTGAGGTATGATGTGTTGGGTGTGTCAAGAGTAATATTGTATTAATGAATAATGTGAGAATGGATTTTTCCATTCTCTTATTTTATAGAAGTTGATATCTCATTCCCCTTAATAAAAATGATATATACAATATAATTCCATGGCAATGGTGTTCTATATGAATGTTCAATTTTTGAGATTTCGATAAAAGAGATATCGAGGAAATATGTCGATGGAACAGACAAGGAATTTTTTTGATTATAGATATCATGATAATAGGATTATTTTAAATAGTCTATATCTGTATAATTTATTATGTCATTTCATAATTATGTTCTTTATCTATGGGTTCATTTTCAGGTTGCAAGATGTAGACCTTTGACTTTTGTCTTATTCTCATAATACCACTAAAAGAGTGTCCTTGTGGGTCACAGAACAAGTGTATCTAGAATCATAGTTAACTGATATATATTATAATTTATTATTTATCTTTATTAATTAATACTATTCTAACATGTTGTATGATAATTATTCTCGTTTTCCTGATGGAATTTATTCTATCACCAGTTACTCGAGTGAATATAAAGTGAGTAGAATATTGAATAAATATATATTGGTTAATTAGTGAATATAATATTTTTTTATTGGTGAATAATGATGTAATATTTATTTATTAAAAAAATATTCATCATCCAAGCACCGATAAATATTATGGTGGAATAGAATATTGTGTATAATGATCATGTGATAAAAAATATATATTTAGTATTATATGAATACACAATATTTAATTATAATTAGAAACATTCATGCATGACAAGAAATAATAATAATACTATTGTTATATACATGGGGTTCTCTAAGGGGTTAAATAAATAATAACGTGAACATGTGATATTATTTATTTTTAACCCTAGTGATATATAAAACCTATTATATTATTTTTTTGTAGATCAAATTCATTTCATTAGTTGTGCACAACAGATTTGTAAAATCACCTCAGGACCTAGGGAGACCCTTTATCCAAGAACAATCCCTAGAATGGAGATTGATCTTCCTCTACCTTCCACTCTCAAGTCAAGAGTGTTTATAGAAAACACTTTAGAAGATATTATTTTGGTGATCAAATTAAGAAAGTGCAAGATATAGGAACTAACATAATAGCACCTGAAGATTCATATTCCAACATTTAGTGATTTTTGGAACAAATGAGGATCATGACTAGAGGGAATATTCTCATTATTCCTATAAAACTCCGATGAAAAAAATGCATATCTACCATTTGAAAAATTATCAAAGAATGAATCTGAAAAAAAGTATTTCATCAGTGAATGAAATGAATTATAATTCATATGTGATGATCCTGCCCTAGTTTTGGAATTTATTTCATTCTATATTTTATATTAAATTGCATTGATATTGGAAGTTATCATCATGTTGATCTCATATTTATCATCAATCATGAAAAAATGAAATTTTTAGACCTGACCATCACATCATTTTCTATTTCGATAATGTAAAAGTGGTATCAGAGTGATCAATAAATTATTTATAATTAATTAAATATCATTTATTGATGTATACATTTTTTATTTATTTTAAAATTCATTTATAATCATTATTTTATTTTGAATTGTGATATCGTTTTCATCATCCTATGTTTCCCAAATATCTAATAAAAAATATTATATTTATGGATTAAATAAAATATATTAACTCATTCTAAGGTTTCTTGGTTTTGAGACAGATAGAAGAAAAGTACACACTATGTAACTGAAGATACATGTTGTGTAATTGTGTTCAATGCATCATGAATTAATTCAAAAATTAATTAAAACCATCTGCATTAATGACATAAAATTTATTTAATGTTTACAAAACATGATGGATGGTCCATCCTAGCACACGATATAATGGATCACACATTGTGTATCCCCCAAACATGGCGTGTAGTCCCTTTTATTGATAGACATGTTGTGTATTTTTATACATGACCTACCTAACTAATGACTATGTATATTATAGTCCAAACACCATGTAGTCACTTATATACATTGTGTGATCCAATTTTCAGTGGAACAGTTTACACTCCACGTCCCTAGTCGTGTACCTAAGATAGATGGTTATAGATGTACATTCTATGTAGCTCATCGATACATTTCGTGTACTTATAAAAATTACGCATATCTAAAATTTATTTATTATACTATGTTAACATTATCGACAAGTGGTTTCATGTGGTAATTATGTTTATTAGAAAATCCATTTGAAATGTTTTAATTTTTTATATAAATTTATAATTAATAGTGTTCTAATGTTAATATCTACAAATCATGTTTGAGTCTCATAATAGTTGTTACTCTACATTAATTGAGGCATAACATGAGACCAAATAATTATGCAATTTCGTTAATCATTATCTTCATAGTACATGTCATGAAAGAATGTGAAGTTCTATGTATTACATATGTCATAAGAGTAAAAAATACACGAGTATATTACATGTTGGCTACATTTAGATGGGTATTAAACATGCTTCCCCCAATGAATATTTATATAAATAGACAATTTTAAAAAAATTGATTTAATTTTTTTTAAAAAAATACAATGGATGATAATCACAAGGAAATTCAGATGATAATTAAGATGAAACAATTGAATAATTAAATAAGTTAATTAATTAATTTAAAACAATTAATCATAAATATTAACAATTATTAATTGAATGAAATTTTTATTAAATGTGTAATTTATTTCATCCATTTGGATGATTAATAGCATACCGCAATCCATTTTATGTGATTGCATTTATTTACATTATTTTTTAATTAAACAAATGGCATGCATGCATTATTTCCTATTATTATGTATGGGAATATGTGACCATGGATTATTTAAAATAAACCATTTTCCGAGGACAATCATTTGATAAAAAAATATGTAATTTGAGGATCTTCCAAGCTATTTTTGGTGGTTAATGCTTAAAGCTTAGGCAAAACCAATCCAAGAGTGATATAAATGTGCATAAGTGGAATCAAGTAATATGATCCTTAAATGGTTCATGATTTTTTCCACTATGCTAATAGTTAGTTTATTGAATACAAGAAAAAAAATTAGCAATAGAGCATGATTTTTACGCTTAATAACTTTATTTCTATCATGTTTCATAGTTATTTTTTATATGGATGTTTTTTCGAGATCATTTGAATTTATAAAATTTACTAGGAATCAAGATATAATTAAAATAAATTCTCTTATCTGTTACTAGTATCTAAAATATGGTTAATCAGTTAATATTAATAAACATGTGATAATGACAATAGTATGATATTTACACATAAATGGATGAATTAACTCAATAATATACATTAATTTGGTTTTTATATCCAATACTTCATATAAAATTGAGCCATTGTTTATTTTTCTTGATAACCATACATTGGGCTACATTAAATTATCATAAAACTCTAATTTGAATTTTTTGGTTATCATAACATAGTTTACAAAAAACGGTTGATTGTCAATGTATGACATGGCTTAAATAAGAGGAAGAGGTTTAGGAAATACAATTAAAGGATTTATAAATTGGGTTTCAACTAAATAGATCAAGGAGTTGTGAAATAATGTTGTTTTGATTTGGAATTACTATCTAAAACAATTCATGTTTCCTGGCCAACCAATGTTATTGTAGTGGGAAGGAGAATATGGATTATTACAACTATAATGTCAATGAAATCGAATATTCCAAGTCCAATGGTGTGGGATATTGGATTTTGATAAAATAGTATAAGAATAATAAATATAATATTTATTTAATTTTATATATTTTATCAAATAATATACTAAAATTATTCTCATATTATTAGAGGAAACAACATTAAAATGAAATAAAACATATCACTGTTATCAATATATGATAAGGTTATCATTCATAAAAGATAAATTTTCATGATTGGAAAAGAACCAATGAATTATCCTTCTCTACAAAAGGATGTTATATGTGATTGAAAAACATATTCCTAAGGAACATAGAAAAGTGGCTTGTGATTAAGAGTTATCTCTCTATGATAAATAACATGATGAAGCTACAAATGTTTAGTTTTTCTTAATATCTTCTATGACCAATGATATTTTGAAGCAACCTGAGGGCATGGATGTTTATAGCATGATGTTCCACATTTGGGATCTCTATCAAGATAAGGATTGGTAATATAGTTACTAGACTCCAATGCACAGTTTTCAACTATTCAAGGAGTGTCTATGCAATTTGGGCCTCATGTAGTCAATATTATTGGCTATATTAAATGTTTAGAAATATTACAGATTAAACTCCGGGTTTATTTTCATATAGATCTCATATATTCATCACTATTGAACACATACTCCAATTTTATTATTAATTAAAATATGAGAAATAATGGTATGTGTCTTTTAGAACATATTACATTGATTCTCCATGTGGATAAGGACATGGGGAATGATAATCCAGAATTATTTATGGTGAATAAGAAAATCAAGAACATGGAAAAGGGTCCCAAGAATCATTACAATTATATCTCTCTAGACCAATTTTCATCCAATAAGAGAATGATCTATATGATGGGTAAGGAAAAAGAGGTAGTTTTTTTCTTGTGGCATGTTAGGTCATATGAAGTGAAACGTAACCTAGAAGCATGGGGAAGATAAATTTTCATTCATTATCGAGAATAATGTTTCAATATCTACACGTTGAGTATTATATATATCCTATGGTTCTTACACATGTATCCAAATTTAGGAAACAAGTTGATTTCAAAATATTTATAGAGGATATGTAGAAATAATATCTATACATGTTACATGAATGTAGGAATTATATACTGTTGACTACCACCAATCATTTCCCAACATGAATGATTTTATTTTTAAAGTAGTTTTATTATGTACAGATTCATTCTAAGAAAATAATTTTTGTATCATTCGATGATTCTGATGAGATTATTTTCATGTTTCAAAATAAAATTTGTTTTTTATAATGAAAAAAATTATGGTATGGAAGACATAAATAATATACATTATCCATTAAATTATGAAAACAAATACTTTCTATTTATGAAAAAAACTTTTACACATTAAACATTTAAAACCCTTATATGGGGTCACTATCTTGGTCATGTAAACTGGAATATTTTCAGAAAACATTTTCAATATTGTTATTTAGACTCATTCAAGCTAAAACCACATAAATATATAATGATTCTTTATAAGGAAAAATTACTAATCATCCATTCAGTGGATAAGGTGTTATGGCTATAGAACTTCTTGGATTGGTACACACTAATATGTGTTATTTGTTTTCAATAGAAGATACAAGTGGATATTCAAACTTCAATGATATTACTAATGACATGAGTAGATAAGGATCCGTATACATTATGAGGTATATGTATGACTCCTTTGAGAAATTCAATGAATTAAATAATAATGTAGAGAATAATTTTAGAGAGAATAAAACGAAGCATTGATTAGATCATGTTGGTGAATATCATAACCATGATTCTATTGAATTTCAATGATTGTTTGGGATTCTATCTTAGTTATGCCCACTATACACACCATAGTAGAAGTTTTTTGGTGAATAGATGAATAATAATTTGTTACACATGGTAATATTGATGTTGAGTCATACAGTTCATCTATTTTCCTTCTGTGGATATGCATTATAAACATTGGAATACAAATTAAACTGAGAACATGTAAAGTGGAAAAGGAAATTCCATTTTAGTTGTTGAGTGTAATGAAACAATTATTTTCCTATAAAATTGAATGGGATATTATGAATTTGGTAATGCCTTCTCAAGAAACAATATATAACCATATAGAATAATGTGAATCTTCTTTGGGTATCCAATAGAAAACAAGGGATTCTATATATGCAACCCCTCGAGATATGAAAGTAAATATACCGCACAATCATTATTTCCTAAGAGGGGGAACATCCTCAAAAAGTATAATGGAAGAAAGATTGATTTTGATTAAGTTGATTTTAAAGATGAAAAATAAATTTTACATTAATATATTCCTTATGTTCCAATGGAAGAATTAGTTCTTAAAACACAAGTACATAATATGAGTAAAATATGGGTAAGATAACCAAAGTGTTATGGTTTTCTTGTCACTGATGTGTGTGACTAATTGTTGTTTCAAAATGATGAACCTCTCTACTAAAAAGTTGTATTGGAGAGATGAGATGCTATAAGACATCATGGATCCATTAAATCTGAAATGGATTCTAGGTATTATAACCATGATTGGGTTCTAGTTGATCACATACATTATGTAAATCCTATTGGGTAAAAATGATAATTTATGAGGGAAATCTAAAATTAAGGTAAATATAATACATACATAATAAGAATCGTGCACAATGGGTTTAAAAAACAATAATCGATTGATTATGATGAAGCCTTATAATTAGTTTCCATCTTTAAATCCATTCAAGTTACAAATCCTATTGAAGCTCACCATTACTATGAGATTTGGAAGATAGATGTCACAACTAAATTATTTATTATGAATATTTAAGATTATTTCTATATAACACAATTAGAAGGGTTTGTGACTCCAGTTGATGCCAAAATGATTTCCAAGTTTTAGATATTTATTTATGGATATAGTCAAGCATTCAGGACATGGAATATTAATTTCAAGGAATCAACAAATGAATTTGGTTTCATTAAGAACTAATGTGAGTACTATTTTAAATGAGTTTTAGTGATAATTGGGTTATTATCCTTATAGTATAGGTTTATTAAATATTACAAATTGGAAATGACATCCCAATCCTACTTCCTATTAAGGACATGTTGAACATGTGTTTCTCTATGACGTATATAGATGAATCAAACTGTATTTTACGAATCCTGATTATTAATGGTATATAGAAGAGACTACATGGAATAAGTAAAAGTAAAATTATTTCATAGATTGTAAATAAATTCAATATGGACCAATCCAATAGGGGCTTGATTCCAACGTAACGTGGTTTATATATTTCTATTAAAAATATCCTTATAAAAAACAAGATAATGAGAGAATGACTATGATCCCATAAGCATCTTTGATAAGATCAACCATTTATACAATGTAATGTATATGTCTTGTTGTATTAGTTGTATTGATAATGGTAGGAAGATATCAAACATGTCTAGGATAAAAACATTGGTCTGTTGCTAAGGCTATCATTCTGTATCTGAGATGAAATAAGGATATGTTTCTAGTGTATGTAAGAGGCTTAGAGCTGGTCATCATGGGTTATACTAATTATATTTTTCAGATAGGTCATAAATATTTGATGTTTCAATCAGGAAATTATTATGTCTTAGTGAAGGAGCTGTGAGTAGTAAGAGTTCAAAGCATCCAGTTGTTTCCGACTCTACAATGGAGTCCCGAGTATATAGAAATTTAAAAAGATGTTAGTGAATCCATTTGAATATGAATATGTGTCCACGATCTTGATGTGGTACCTATTTTTAAATTACTTATGAAATTTTATTTTGTAAATGGTAAATTAGTGGTAGTTGAAAAAGAACAAAGGTCACAAAAATTGAAAAATAATATACTCTGGAAGTATCATAATTGAGTGATTTTTTCATATAGAAGAAGATGATGTAAGAAGAGTACCCAAAAAAGAGAATATGGTCACCCCTTGACTAAAGGACTATCTAAGTAGAAGCATGTGTATCATATTAGATCTATTGGAACAGAAGGTCGTTTTCTGTAAGAACTAGTTCAAGTGGGAGTCTATTGGATTTGGATTATTAAAACCATTTTTTTGTTACTATATGATTAATTGTGTTCATTGTTTTAAATATTAATAAATTTATTATAAAATCGTCATTTATATTCTATGTAACATATAATATGATAATTTCCTAAGAGTAGTTTTCATGTAAAATGGTCATAGAATTTCCCCAGAAGGAAAATAATCAATAAAAAAATATTCTTATATATATGTTAAATAACTAGGTGATATCATTTTATGGAAACAATTGATACAAGATGTCAGGGGTGTAAATTCATAGTACTTTGAGGAAACTTCTCAGTATACATGCCACATTTATAAATCTCATTAGAAAGTTCTATCAATAAACATGTGTATTGATCCTTTTACATTAAAATTATCTTTAATGAGTAGTTTTAGTCCTGTACATAGATGTATTTATGAAAATCATGATGAATTATTTTTATGGTGTGGAAAGATATGTTGGTTGTGTCTTGAGTAATATTTTATTATTGATTAATTTAATAAAGGATTTTTTCCTACATTTCTTTATCTAATGGTGATATCTATTTATCTTTTATGGATATTATATATCCAGAATAAATACATGGACTTGGTGTTCCCTTGGAATTCTCACTTTCCATGATTTCCCTGAACGATTCATCAAGAACATTGGTGTGTGGAACTTACATGGGCCCTGATTGATTATATGTATCATGATAAGGGGACTATATTCCACATTAAAAATATATATGAGGTATTATGTCATTACAACGTGAACTTGTTTCTTTATGGATTCCATGGAATCTTTCTAGAAGTTATTCTTGGAATTCAAACTAGTTTGCCTAATTCCACTAAAAATCATCCAAGAGGTTCATTCACAAAGTTTATCAATAATCTTAGTTAAATTAAATATATTATTATTTATTATTTCACAAGTTTAATAAATATTATTACCACAAATCATTAAATAAATATTCATTTTTACTTGATTGTATATATATTTTATCACCAGTTATTCAAGATAATATATTGTATGAATAAGTCATTGGATGATTTGTTCATTGAATATACGATGAACCCAAGACATGGCAGTCAATTTCATGTAAAGTCCTCTAGGTAGGTCTTATAAATCATATGATTATCCATGGGTATGTCATGTAGATTCACACAAAGGTTTACAGATAATTTATATTGATCATTCGATGACCCTCTGACATGTAATATAGTTCATGAGTACTCATCCCCATATATCGGTTAATAATATATGATAGACCATCATACATTTCATCCAGATCACACTACATCTTATGAAAATCTTTGAAAATTTACATGATAGTCCGTAGACATGTTAATTAGATCACTCATGGTCTGTGCAATTTATCCTCCATAGGATATGAACTAATAATCGCTAATGAGTGGAAATCCTGCTATATTTTCATAAATTCCCTATATTATGGGAATAATAATAATGTCTCTGAGTGTAATGACCTATCCTATATAATTTGAATGTAATATACCCACTAAACTATGAAGATAATAATTCATATTACATCCAAGATAAGTAGAATTCATTTACATCGTTCAAGCTTCATACTAGAGATGGTTTAGTGCATAAGTCCCATATCCATGTTTAGTGCATCCAATAATTTTCAATATCATGTTTATCAAATTGAGAATGAATCATTTTATTTTAGGGATTTTTAATTATCATATCTCTAGTATCAAAAAGTTCCCCCAAATTACAAAAACATTTCTATGTATGTCTGGTTTAACAATATGGTAAAAAATTCTTCCTTAAATAGGTATCCACCTCATTTTAAGTCCCAATTTAATTATAATTTTTGTATTATCAAAATAAATGACTAACATGATGGTTAATTATATTTATATTCACATCAAAATACAATGTAAAAATCACACTGTGAAAACTCCAATTGATTTTTAAGAATGTTATGTACAATGGAATCCTAAAGCATGGTCTATATACCAAATTCCTAAATACCCCTTATGCATCCCTATTATTTTTTATTAAACTAAAATTTTTATTATAATAAACTAATCTTAAACTATGTCAAAATAACTAGGTGTTTTCTTATTCCTATTATAACAATATATGTAGGAAATCTCTCAATGGATCAATTGGAATCCCAAAACATTGATTACCAACTGTGATGAAAATAAACTCAACTATTCCAAATCATGTCGTTTTAAATTAAAATATGTAACTCATGGTTAAACAGTAATAGGAATTTTATGGATAACCCTTCACACACACACACACATATATATATATATAGTTTCATTAAAATAACACCCTTTTTCATGTATAGTTTTTCAACACCCCATATTATGTTAGGTTATGTAGTATCATTTCAGAATATTGGAATGAATCATGAAAAAATCATAAAAATAAAATTGATTCATAGATTATGTAATAATCCCCCTCAAATGGGTGTTAGGATCCCAAACTCAAATCCCCATGATCCTTTTTAATGAAAATAGTGAAAATGGAATGAATTCTTTCAGCATTAAGGCATAATTAGGATTCCCATAAGACATGCAATTTATTGGAGATTCCTTAAATGAGAAATGGGATAATTGAGAATAATAATGAATAATTTTTTCACTTTGGAATTTATTATTGATAATTTTTCGTAAATGTGAAAGTTAATTTATTAAAGAACTTATTAATTTTTCTATTTATGTCTAGATGCTTCTCTCACAAATAAAAAATTGACATGAGTTCATGTCCTCATCAAAAAAAATTTGTGGAACCATAGATATGAAATCTACCTCAATGTGTCACAAAATGAAATCACCCATCTGTCACTTTCAACTATAAGTGGGTGACATGATGTTATGGGAATACCAATGATGTGGAATGACCCATACCATCAAGGATTAATGTAGTGGTTTATTGAAAAACTGATGTTTTCCAGACCATCTCTTTCATGGAATGATGCAATGAAGTGGGTACCACAAGTCAAAAATACCTACCACTTCAAAATCATATCCTTGAAGTGAAACATCAATCACCATAAATACCCTAGGAATGTTGGGGGAATGAGTACACTATAGATCCATCCCATATAAGGATCTACCAATGATGGAACCTATAAATTTTTGTTATTAGATATATGCCTCCATTTCCGCTTACTATCTCAATGAGGGAGTTACCATATAGCTCACCACACTAGAAACTCATGCTCTGAAATCAAGGAGATAATTTTGGGAATGATAAACATTAGATCAATGAGATTGGCCTCACATTCCCACTTCTAATATTGAATCACATTACAATATTATGGTGGTGGTTAATGAGTAGTCTTAAATCCCTACTCACATATATCATGTTTTCTTGTATAATCTGGATGCCAACATTGGGGAGGCACATATACATCCCCAATACAGGAATCCCATTGAAATATTCTGATGGTTCAAGGAGGACAAGAGTGATTACTAGTACAAAACAGAGTTTTCATTTCAGTTTACCAAGTTTGTAAGATCAGTTTTAAGGGTGAAGTTGTTGTAGGGGATGTGAAAAATCATAATTTTTAAATTATGTTAATATAATTGAGGTCAAAATTATTATTTTGATGTTTTTTGACGTTGGTTATTTTATAACCTATGTGAAAAGTTTCATACCACATCAATTTTGTATAACCCATGTAAAAAAAATCATTTTTTCAATTTTTATATGTCTGTTATTTTATAACCAACTAAGATATCATTTTTTTAATTTTTAAAGATGATTAAAACAGTATATAATAAGTCATGAATGGTAACATGAAAAAAGATCAAATAAAAATAATGTAATCTAGACAATGAAACTTAAATCTTTGAAATTCGTTTTGAATCTTGTTGTAATCTTCCTCAATTTAAAGTTCTTCTGATGAAATGTCTCATGAGAAAAATGATGATGTGGAGGATTAGATGTAATTATAATCTTCAAAGGAACCATTTTGGGTTTTATTTCATCAAAATAGGTATCCTTACTTAAAAGAATAATGGAATATTTAAATGGCTGGTCAATTGAGAAAACCAATAACAAACAAATTAACTTAAAGAAAAATAATCATAAATACCATTAAAAGTTCACCGAATGAAAAATTGGTGAAACAATTATGATGATTTGAAGAGTTGAATCGGAGATATGTTGATGATGGTAAAAAGTGTTGATCATGAAAAGAATACATGTGGATCATGAAAACATATAAATTCACTATATATTCAAAGTATTATATACTAAATGGTATGTGGTAATTGAAAATTTAAAAGGAGCACTATAAAAAAATTGAATTCCCCTTTGGAGAGATTTTAAATTTCACCTTTCAAGATGGATAATTTATAACAGTCAAAAAAGAAAACATTTCAAATTTTTTTGGATAAATTATGTGAAAACACAAAATTTCACATCAGTTTTAAAAGAACCAATGTGAAAATAAATAGTTTATCCCATTTATTTTAAAATTACCGATGTGAGAAAATCATTTATAATATTGGTTTTAAAAAATGACATGATAAATGTGTTTTTTGTGATTTAATTGTTGGTTATTTTTGAAATTGATGGTAAAAGTATAATGTAAAAGTTATTTTTTGTAATAGTGGAATTTATACACCCAATTAAATTAAAGAAATATTTTGGTATATCTTAGAGAATAAAAATGAGAAGACTTATATCTATTAACATACTCTTCTATAGTGATAATATATCTATGAAATGATAGAAGAACTATGTCGGCATATAACAACAATGATGTAGATATACAGACATGAAAAATTCCTTTCCCAACAGCTAAAGAAGAATATCACCATGATCAATATGAACATGTTTAAAATATAGAGAAATTACAAATTATTTCTCATGTCTAGGAGGATTATAAGTATATATTTGTAATGGATGAAGCATATGAATGGGATCATATTCTCATTATTGTTAAGACTCACCAAACTATGTTGGAAAATGCCTTCATATAGGTATGAATTACTATTGATGGAAGACAACAACAAATTCCAAATTGATATTAATTTTATTATTTACCTTGTCTAAATGAGTATCATCAATAAAACTTGGATATCTTGTCAGTGAAATCTCAAATATCTGTTGAAGAACCTACTCCACATTCACCAGTGGCATTAAAGAACCAAACTCTTTTCTACATCCCTGCAAATAAAATTATACACAAGTACCATTCGAAGTCCATACATGATGAGCCTCTAATTAATTCTACCATTTCAGAGGATTATCAGCATATAATGATGGGGAATGTATATTTGAACTAGGCGCATACACCATCTTCAAATAAGTTTTACCAATATATTCCATAAATCACTCGTAGTCTACATTATATCCTCACCAATGATACATAGTCTCACCATATACTCAAGGAAATTATCATAAATGGAAGATTTTTTATTAGAAATATAAAATCACCATCATATTACAAAAAAAGCAGGTAGAAGTATTATATCACTTCCCAACAAGGAAAGGTAGTCGAAATATTCCGACCATGATACGAAATTATTCTTATATCCATAATACCCTCAATTCCTATGTCCAAAATAATATGTAAATAACATCTTAAAAACCTTGAGGATCCTAAAAATATTCATAAAAAATAGAAATAAATATCTATGTTTATTGTTCTACAAGTAATTGTATCAATTTGGATCATAGATACACAACACTATATATTTTCGATGGACAACCTTTACATGGTAATATCAATCAAAAATAAGAAAATCCTTCCCCTTACATGACACTATTGTATAGATAGGATCATTAAATACATTGATTAACTCTATATTGTGACTCCTAAACAATCACTATTACCTCATCATGATCAGGGGGAGGCTCTGATAAATAATGTTTGCGGTATGATTTGATTGATGAAAATGGATTTAATGAATTAGATGACAACATAGACTTATAGATGGATCTAGCCAAGAACAATCCTCCAAACTTGTTTTATCCTATCTCTAATTAAAAATATGAGATTCTAGATGAAATAATGGAATATTTCATTCCCCACATTAGAATATGTAGGCGGATCATTAGCATTTAAAGGCTACATACCTCCCATTTCAAGGGTAGGACTGTTACATCATGATCATATATAAGATCTGTTTTATGCTACAAATGTCCACATTCTCAATGTCCTGGGACCATAGATTAGAATTTCATGAAAAATTACTATTCTTGTATTCTTTTACACCAAGTAAATACCCTCAAAACTGATTTCCAAATACTAAACAAATGTTGATATTTGAATATGTGGAAAGTATGGAAAATTTCAATTTTTCTAATCCGTAGTGTATAAATTTTCATAAAATTACGAATCCTATAAAATCCTATCCATATGGGAGTTCCTGGGACATGGTAAGGAATATTCTATTTTGTTAATAAAATTATGAATATAAATAATAAGGGAAATAATAAGTCACAAATAGGGAGAGAGATATGCTATAAGACTTTTATGTTGGGCCTCTCAACAATATCAAGACACACCTTAGGCATCGAAGAGGATGTTATAGACTAACAGAAATATTTCTATTGAAACTTACTCCAAAAAAAATTATATATTACACTCATCACAAGCATTATAAATATTGGGATATATTTAATAGATCATGATAGCAACCAAAATTAATGTATTCTAGAAGAAAACCCTGCCCGCCAGGATGATATTTTTTATCTCAATTTTCACCTCTAGGATCATCAATCCCAAAGAGTGTCCTGAATAAATTGAGGACATTTACAGATCAAACACTTCCTATATAAAGGGGGAGTCTTATATCAATTTTTCCCAAAAAATACACAAATCCTTGATGAAATTTAAATAAAAAATGTGAATAGTGGTCCTAAATCAACCCCAACCCATATGAATCAGAGAATATTTTATCATCCGCATCATCTCCAAAAAATGAATTGGTATTTACCAAGATATGAGGTAAATAATGAGAGTCCTCATCTTATTTTATCCTCCTACTATGATTCATAACATTTTTATTTTGGTACCTCTTTATAAATATCATCAAAACACCCTTATGATCACAATACACATACTACGATATTGGTATCATCTATAAAATGTAATAAATGGATATATTTATTAAAAATATAAGATGGTCTAATAAGACTTGTTTTTTGAGAAATAACCCTAATTAAACCATCAAAGGGGGAATATGTAGTTCAAAATCACCCTATTACCTAGAAAGGTAATGTGGATACTACTCTCAGACAGTATTACTTTGTGAACTTCATAACCATATTTTCAAAACAAACATTACATAACAAGTTGGAAATAGATATGGATGATATGAGGAACTAGTGAATAAACTGGTGGGTGATCTAGGAACAGAAACTAAAGTAACACATATGCAGAATCAGAGAGTTTTACAAAGCCTATAACCTATTAATAATGAATTTCCTCCTTAATTTTTTTTACAACGATAAATGGATGAGTGTTTCAATATGTCACTTGCTAAATAGAAGAGTTGAAATCCCCCCATGGAGTAGTGGATGACATTATATAAAACAATGATTGAGAAACTTATGAAACTCAATGATGAATTTCTCATGCATAATCTTCCATCTAGGAATTTTTATAAAAAAAGACACATATCCCTATTAATACACATAAATTGATATCAAATCCACCTACAAGATTAGTATTTGACCATCATAAGGGATAATGATTTGGAAAACCAATCTATAAACATGAATAATTTGAATATGATCACAACATTCCTCCATTATTGTGATAGACTCTCTTCCATCAGGGTGATAACTATGTATGTTAATGGATCAAGGATCAGATGGATATGAATGTAGGTCCACTATAACATGCCTCACTCACTCATTATAGAGTATAGGTGGTCCATTCAATGATACCAGTAAAGATCCAAAAAAAATTTAGTCCATATCATATTGAACATAATTCATGGAGGAGTCGTGCACCCTAGTCAAACCAAAAAATAGCTTATTCCTTGAATGTGTGGATAGAAATTTTCCCATGGATAATTTCTACAAATATAAATTCAAATCATTAAATGGATCATAATATAAAGAACAACATCTCAAAAACCATTATGTTCTGGTGAAGCTTGATAATATTCCCATGAGACAATTAGGAGGTGTTAAAATGATATTTTTTACAGATACATTTATATGTCTAACCATCATAATCTACAAAAACCTTCTTGTGGGATCCATCATAGGTTAGGAACACATATTTCAGAATTTTTTATCAATTCAGATCCATGATAATGAAAACATTGATTAATACACAAAATAACTACATGTTGTGAAAGTATGAAAGTGTCTCTAAATATATCTCTAGGTAAAAAGGGTTAACATACTAAATCAGAATTCTACTCTAGAAATGGATATTTCAAGAACATTTTTTCAAAAATATTTGAGATGAGTTTCAAACCCCATTAATATGTATGAAATCATTGTTAGTATTTATTGATTTTTATTAAATTTCACAATATCAAGAATATTACATTAAGAAAACTCATTTCATATCTCAACTATTACCCTTGATATAGGGGAAAATGATAAGAAATGAATAGATTAGTTTAATTAACCAATACTTCTAATAAGCCTAATCAAATCAATTATAATGGTTCGTAATCTCCCAAAAAATGTTATTGAGTAGAAGGAATATATTTAACACCCATGACCAAAGATGAAGAAATAATATAGTAAACATTGATTAGATGAATGTAAAAAAATAGTATATCCATTAGATAATTATCAGGTTAATTTTTTTTCTCTATAGATTTGTATAATAACCTCTTCATGCAACAAGATCCTAAGAACCCCATTGAGATCCACTTCACTGACCACCAATAAATGTACCTATTTCACATGAGATAGGGTAACACTATCCATGAATGATTTTTCATTAAATACATTGTCTATATAAGGGATTAATTTGGGAAGTTGACAGTAGGAAAGACCCCAAAACTGCTATGCTTTGTATCAACCACCCAACTTGATAATGTTGTTAACTAGAAGGATGTTTCAGCATGGTTCCAATGGGGGTTTGATTAATGAATTGCTCAGAAAATATTTGACTTATCTTATGACACAATGAGATTTCATCTTTGAAAACTATTGATTTCCAATTTATATTGTAGACGTAATTGAATATTCTTCTTATAGGTGGATGTAATCATCATACATAAGAAATGGTACAACAGAATGAGGGACATCCAAATCTGATATAAAATTAAATATTATATGTTTATTTCCTTCTATATCCATTGAGTGGGAACTGCCCCACCAATTGGAACCCTCATCATATTAAGAGACAAAAAAATTTCTTTAATTTTTCCCACATAATAGATAACTTCTCTACTGATAAATATGTACCCACGTACTAGTTAGCCAAACAAGAATGAGTAGTTAGAGTTTAAGAATGTATAATTCAAGGGGATATGTGGTGTCGTAGGGATGGTCAAACCAAATCCATGGGTTACATCACCATAGAACCCATATACTATGTTGTGACCCATGTGATATCCCATCAAAAACCATAACATGATATAAAAAATCTATAGAGACCATTTTTTGTCATTCAAACCCTATAATTTTAAGCTACTAAATTGTTGGGGTGTTAATATGTAATTATATTAAGACAAAGTGGCAGACTAGTATTTCATATTCCACATGTAATTGATTATACCTAAACCTATGATCATTTAATAAGACCATATTCCTTATATAATTCAACCCCTAATATTAATGATAAAGAGTAGCTACTCCTTGGGAACCACTTTCTAATGTCATAATAGAATAAATTAAAAATCAGTTGGTTATTTTTTCATCCAATATCTTAATCCTAGATTATAAATATTAACAAAAAACTCATAGAAGAATGAATCGAGGACCTCTAGAGCTCACATGTGTTTGTATAATAGTCAATAAATCCATGGTTTATAATATAGATATTTATCCATGAAAATTTTATACCTATATCTCACTAAAAAAACATGACTATGAAGAAGTTATTCAAGGACATGTTAGACATATGTATATTTCAAAAAAACATGATAGTATCTATATCGGAAGGGAATTATTTTGAATTGTTCCAAAATAAACCTCTCCCATTTTAGACCCTCTGATCATATTTATATTAAAATAGTGCCATGACTCTAAATAAGTAACAATATAGTAGTATTAAAAGACTGATTAAATACATCTTATAAATATCAAGATCAAAGAATATTTTTGGTTCCACACATCTAATTCAGAGTATGTGCTTATCCAATAATACAAATAATACAATTCCCTTGCTAAAATACCATTAATTCATTTCCATGTGGTGGTACCATAATTTTTTCCACTCTTTAAATACCACATCCATGGAAATATTAGTATAATACATGGTTACAGTTCCCCTTTAGAGTCTAGTTAAGCCTTATATAATTAAGACTATTTATAACAATGTGAATAAAATAAAGAAATGGTGGATGATGATATCAAGTTCACTTCTCCCAATTAATAAATATTTATACTTATGAATTCTTGGATAATGGTCAATAGAAATTATATGCTATATATAAACCTAACTAAGGAATAATAATAAACCTATGTGTACTTTCACAAACCAAAAACATCATAGGATCATGTCCATGTAATATAAATAACTCTCTTTGAGGATGATTATTCAATGGATATCTAGAATAAATATCATTCACAATCTAATAATTCCCTTATTCAATTATTATTAATTAAAAATTACCCTTTGGTATTATTTTCTACTATGGATAACCAAAAGCCACCAATGAAAGGTAGTAGCATAAAATAAGTAATATGTGTAGGTAATATTCTAGTTATAACTATTGTAGTTTAGGGTTTTACTATCTCTCCTAATATCCTGTGTTAATTTGATAGAAATATAGATACCACTGAATTATCCACCATTTCATAAGATGCTTCCACATATAAAAAAATGGAATAATAATAGGATGAACTCGGGAACGCACCTCGTGTTTTAGAGGAAGGATTATGCACCTGCATCAACGAGATTTGGTAGGTGATTATGAGAGAATAATATAAACCATTACCTATTAATATTATCATTTCTAGGTCTCTCATATATCATGAGATATATAGTTATTTATTAAAGTAGAATCAATATGTGTTCCCTTGGAAATATTAAAATGTTCCCATGTTGTTATCTGATGTGTTTACTCATCATCTAAGATTTCATAATGAACAAAATATTCTTAATTAAGAAACCAGGACAATGGTACAATCTTATTATACGAACAATGAATCAAAACATGAAAAATTGATCAAATCCAACATTTTTTGAGAGGTATAGCACCTATAATGGTATAAAAACATTATCACAATAATGTAAAAGAATGGGAATATTTGGGAATTTATTAATTTAGAAGACTATATTTTACCCATCTCAAAGGCCAATTTCACTTTTCATAGCACAAAACCATTATTTGATGAGATTTATGGATTCCAAAAACATTCCATTTTTGATGGTTATTAAAGTGATAATCTGATAAAATGATTACTTCAAGATAATTAATCTTCTTCTTTCAAAAATGTTCAGTACTTACTTTTATAGAAGGTCATGATGTTTTGATTAAAGAACGCTAGAAAAACATACCAATGTTTCATGCATCAAATAATTAAACCATTTGTGGTATGAATGATTTTATGTTATATAGGAAACATCATGGATATAAATAGATATTTTTTTGACAACCTAACAAGTATTTCGTAAATAATTAGATAATTGTACCATCATATCTTGATAATTATTACAATGAATTATTCAATCAACATAATGTCAGGTCAATTATGTGGCTTTATGATATTTCTTCCTGACATTGAGGTTGATATAAAAAATACAAGTACAATACTTTCAACAACACCCCCCTGGAATCTTAATGAATGAATGGGGATCCATGGGAACCTCATTTATATTCAACATTTTATAGACAACATACCCATAAAATCAGTCCTCTTAACTATGTTAATAAATAATGGATTCCCCTACAGATGGGATGTCTAATTCCATGAGTATTTTGTGATGATTAATTAGTACCTACTTCATATACCAATCTTGATTATATTACTATAAGGAAACTGACTTATCCTATATGTGTATGCTTTGTATTGATAACTGGGTTATCTCCTAAAAAATCAACATGGAATGAAAAAAGTCATTACTACCATATTTGAATGATGTTATATACTGATACTCGATATTAAACTATTTTAATGGATTTCATATAACATATTTTCATAGTGATAAAAAAGATGCATTACATGTAGTATCAAAAATTCCACCTAGTGTATCATATCAACACACTCTAGTACATTCTTTTCCACCATATATTAACATGTATTTTGGAATAGTGATTGGTAATCTTAAAAATGTATGACATCAACATTTGTTCACAAAAGATAGTTATAGGGAAGACCATGGATGATTTCCTTGCGGCACATGCCACCCTAAAAATCATTCTAGTGGACACCAAACATACAAATAAAGATTTTTTCAATGCTCATGACAGTCCTCAAATATGGGAGACAGATTTTTATAGTTCCTATCATAGTCTTGTTATAAAGAGAATGGATAACCGAATGTTTAGATTGATTGGTCTAGGGGTAATAATTTTTCCCCAGAAAATGAAATTTTCCCCATTCGTTCTCATTATCAGAATAGTTCCCAAATATTGAGGAAAAGTACCAATCACTTATCGGTAGTTTTGATTTATCCGAGCATTAATATATAGCATATGTAAATTCCAATAAGGACTCAGAACTGATAATAAAATATTTTAATGTAGTATATTCCATCATGAGGGATGAATTATTCCCCCTGGTTGGTTACATCAATGTTCAGTAGAGGAATTACATTTTGAACCAACATTACATCATTAATCATTATCACCAAATTATTTTGATGTGAAGTTATCCATTTCATCCAAAATATTGGCCAATACAGATCAATAAATAGTATATGTCTACCTCACTCAATGAAGGATACACTATCCAGTTATCATGTGTAAAATGTGGGAAATCAATTAGTTAAACACTTCACAAAACCATTATGAGATGATGTCTACACTGGGATGGAAAATTCCTATGATATATTTTCTCAAATTTGGGACCCACCTTATATACTGAGCCAAAAGGGAAAATATGATATTATTATTAGAAAATATCACCCTTTTGGATGATCAAAATTTGTGGAAAAATAAATATTTATGATTCCTCAATTGTTTCCTCATCAGATTCAATTCATTAAGATATATTCCCTCCATCATGGAAGAAGTTCAGGTAGGATCTTGTGGTACTCAATATTCAAGAAATAGTCACTCCAAAATAATTGAGCCTCATAATTTTTGGAAGACAATCATTTAGGGGAACATATATTTAACCAGGATGTGTCAAACATTTAAAATTCATGTAATAATGAAAAATCTTCCCCAATAATTTCTATAAACAACTAAATATTTATAGAGAGTTTTCATATGGGGAATGAACATTGTGGGGCCATATGGCTACGTTTTTTTATCATAACTAGTGGGAAGAGATAAAAATCCACCCTCCATATATATGAGAAAGATATATATTGGGATTTACTTTTTTTTATGAACTACATGTGTATTGATTCTTGGCCTATCCAGATACATAGTGATACAAATATATATTGTCATGGGTTGAGATGAATTTTTTCCACTATCCTAAACTTCCCATATGTCTAATCCATGTCGATGGCTAGAATCATTGATTGGTCATGACTTCAAATAAATTCCTCTAATAGTGTAATCCTCTTCCAATATGAAATCACATCACTTAAATTTTACCATATATAGTGAGATATCATTTACCTAAATAATAGTTGATGGAATCACTTTTAGGGAAAACATTCCAACATCCCATACATATGAGTCAGCTATATGAAAAAAGATATCATTAAAATAGTTAACTGTGGCAAATTTATTGACCCTAAAAAATGTTCACAAAACGTAATTGAATCCCATAAATAGAAATTTAATATGTCTCTAAGATCATTTCCATTATCAAATAACATATACTAATTATATATGGTAAAGCCATATTGACTTGATTCTCTTGTGTATGAATGAAGCTTATCGATTCTTTTCGTGTGTATGAAATAATATTATATTGTATGGGATCATGAAAATGACTACCTACTAGTAATAACTTCCACGGATGAATCATCACACATTTAAAATCCATAAACTTGTGAAACATGTCTTTTAGTATATATAACCCAATTTCATATTAGTTACTACGTCCACAACAATTGACATTAAATTAAAAGGAAAGAGTCCTCATTACATGATGTTAAACACCATGATAGATGTAGTTTTACTATATGATTTTAAACTATATTGTTTATCTCCCATCATCACCCCGTATCATAGGACCATAAATGCATGGTCTTGGTCATCCAATTTTCAAGGTTCTCTCATCTTTATTTAGAACACCTTAATCCAATAAAAATTATTTGTTTATTAACTATATTATGTTTACATAAATCCTTCCATTTACTAAGGAAAAATCACACTAGGATATAGGGGACCTTTTAGTTGAAAATGAATTACTTCCCAAAGATCCTAAATTTGATCCCCTATCCAGACAACCAAAATGAGTATTTCCCTTGAAAACATGCTTTTTTTCTCCATGTAATCCCTGACATCATCACAATGTAACTTTTCACCATTGTGTGGTCTCTGATAAACCTCAAAATGACTTCCCTATATCATCAAGCATGATTTTAGAAGCTTTATATGTAAAATTAAACTTTCATAAACACTTTTTTAATGGATATCGGGGTACTCTCATCCTCAGTATCTAAATTATTCTATTTTTATTCACTTCTCTAACACTAATTCCAAACAAATGACCATAATAAGCCACTGAATGGAAAATAAAATGTGTTAGTTTGAAAAATAATATATGGTTGTATAAGAGAAATTAACTTATACCTCAATAAATTCATCATATCTAGATTTTAGGAATAGATAAAGGACACATAATAAAGAATAAGTCATGTAGGTCCTATATTTTGACACTAGAAAAATATAATACATGATCGTCAAGTCCCATAGTCTAGAAAAATGTTATGGAAATTATTTTCAACATATCGTTGACATGATAATATGTTCACTATGATACCATGATACTTTAGGGTTCTAAAACCCTATATAAATATTATTTTTTCTATTAATAACCATCATGTGATTTAATTATTAAACAAAACTAAAAAATTCCATGATCTCATCGAATTATATTAGATCCCCATAATATTGAGTTATTTATTGTGTTTCATCCCTATAAAACATTTGTAATATATATTTTTTTCTCTGATGGTTTACCACTAGGATTTTCTATTAATGAATTAAAACCTAGGTATCTTTCAATTAGTGGATGTTATAGGCCTTGAATAAAGGATCCCTAAAATATAAGTGATATTATCAATGATGTTTGTGGTACTAGTTTCATTTATTAGTAATGATCGATATATATAAACAAGATAACATATGTAGTTGACTTTGATATTCATAAAACATGATGTATTATCCTCATAAATAGACTATACAAGTTGATTCCATATCATCAAGGTTATTCCACAATTTATTATAACCATTATCAGAGAAGTATTTTTGTTATATATTTGTAATCATTTTGGAAGACCTCTCTATGTTACCATAAACCACTTGATGTAGGACCCCAACTAAACCACCATACATAGAACAACCCCAATGTGTCAAAAAAATGTTTGAAGCTATAAAACCCTAAACTATATCAATAGATGGTCTGAATTAGAATACCTTAACCTAAAAAATATAAATGGTCTATCTTGAATGACCTTAATGAAATTAAAGTGAATCAATTATCACTAGATATAATACTTCACAAACTAGGAAAAAATTGACCTCTAGTCATTGGAAACATGGTTTATTGGATACTAGTAACATTGATTATTTAGAAAATATAAAATGAAAAAATATGTGTGATATTCAAAAAAGGGTGTATTGAGGAAGAGGAATGTCTATTACTTCTTTGAATTACTAATAAATAGAATAGAGAAAGAACAAGAATAATTAAATATACAAGTCTTATAGGTATTACTATCTACCCATAGAAAAAAATCCATACTCTCAAAGTATATTAAAGTAAGAAAACATTATTTCACCTTCCCTCTTTAGAATATTTACCTAAATTATCATTTAGAACAATATGACCTTTAAATTACTGAATAAATTATGTTCCTTATGTAAATAACCACTTATGGAATGTTATCAAAAGATAAAAATGACATGTATATGATGATAAAATGGTAGAATGGTAACAGAATATAAATATTGAATGAGATGTTCATTGATAAAGTATAATGTATGGGAGGATTATCCATTGTTTGGAGTCTCTTGCACTATTCATATGAAAAAATATTTTTTTATAAAAAATGAGTTGGAATACGAAGATTTATATATCTAATCATATGTATCCTAGAGATGCACTAACATCATGTCTAGGTTGGGTATATAATAGTGAAACAAATCAATCACCCTCGTCTCCACCTCTATAGATTTATTTATAGCTTCCTCTTTTGAAATTAAATCTTTTATGGCCTTCTTTACTAGATAAAGTAACCCAAGATTCACTGAAATAGTTTTCCCTAAAATCTCCCACATATATTGAAATTGGGCCATCTCCTTTTGAAGTGGATTGTTTTTAGAATATATTATGAAAACCATGGCCTTCATACTGTTGATCGAGTTTTGGTGAACTATTACTAATTCCACCTGATGGGAATCCTAATTAAATTACACATCCTAAATTCATCGTAATGAACATAAATCATCATCATTTATTAACCTCAACTCGAGGTACCTCTTTTATTCTATCAAAATGATCATTTTATTTAACCTCGGTATAGAGAAACATATAATAAAATATCACATTGATAATAATGGAACAAATATCTATGTTTTCCATATAACTCTATTAACTTCTCTTAGGGTCCCCTTAAAGTCAAGATCCCAATTCAACCCCTCCCCCCCCCACACCACCACATGTCACAACATATATTGATGACATGATGTTCCCTATGAGCATCAAATAAATGATAATCATGTAACGACATTGGTCCATATAATATTACATATATATATATATATATATATATCTAAGATCATGTTACAATGAATGTATATATGAGGACTGATCTAGTTGGGTGAAATTCAGATGAAAATGGGCCAAATGACATTGAGATTTTAGGTGAATGAACTGTAATGAGATGTACAATGGATTACCAATTAACAGGTGAATAACATGAAACATCAAGATAGTCAAATTCCATGATCAATGATTAGAACATATCTCTTTCAGTCACATCACTAGAATCACCTACCATCATGATCCCATATATATTGATGAAGTGATACCCTCTTGTAACGATTGACTTGGAACCAACATAGATGTTTTCTTCCTTTTTGTTGTTTCTACTCTATCCTAAAGAACTATAATAAAATATAAATGATAATAAAAATAATAAAAATGGGTTTAAATGATTAGACTCTGATTCATCACATAATATTTCACAGAGACGCCTCCATTAGGAAAATATCGGTGGAATAGTTGCTACTTTTATCAACCTCATCCAGAAGTGTATCTTCCAATGTGTGATAAAAATTCATAATTACTGATGTGTCTATGGAATTTTCCATGTCTGACCATAACTACAACTTGACTACTTACCCTCATTAATTTAATGAGAAAAATTTCTTGTATTACACTAGAGAATAAAATCCCACCATTATCCTCATGAAATGATGTTTGTTTATCAACACACTCTAATTGAGGACATTTATAATATAACAAGTAAAAATAAGATAGTTAAATTACATGTGATGATAAAAAAGTGATCATTAACATATGCTTGAATACTATTGGAATTAAATATTCAATGACTCAAAGAATAACCTCATTCCAATCATCCATAAGGATGGATCTATAGAAGGGGTTAAAACTAAATTTGTAGATTATGGAACAAATATAGGTATAGTTTTTAAAAACTCATAAGTTTAATCCAAAATACTCATTATCTCAATATTTATGGGAGAACCCTCATCATTGGTCCCCTGGTGATCATCCATGTTCACTAGAATAGCCATACCCCTAGGGGAATATACCATATAAAGTGGGAGTTGTAACGACCCAAAAAATCATTAATGAAAATTCATATTGGTCTATTTAAATGTCTTTTATTGGTTATGTTAAATGTAAGATCTTATTTGGTTCTATGTTTTTTTTAAAATACCATTATGAATGGTTATTGTTTCTAATATAGTTTTTCAACATTGGTCACATGATTAGTATAAATATAGGGCTTTAAAAAATCCAATTTACTCAGAAAAAAGAAGCGATGGCGTCATCCAGTATATTTTCCTCTTCTGAAGCCAATTTGTAAAATATCGGAAAGGAGG
The DNA here is from genome assembly GCA_963277665.1 of Viscum album. Lineage (NCBI taxonomy): Eukaryota > Viridiplantae > Streptophyta > Magnoliopsida > Santalales > Viscaceae > Viscum > Viscum album. The sequence goes on from OY728132.1 coordinate 1,347,584,311, forward strand.
TGGCATCATTGGGCTTCATTATTGACCAAGCCTAAGCTGAACTTGAATACGTTATGCTTGAGCGGAACCACCAACAAGAGAAGTAGATGTTGATAGAGATTACCACTCGATCAATGATATCTGAGCCACCCCAATAGTCTCTCACCATCATGCACTTGATACTATGGTCTTATGCCAGAGTTATAAGGGGTTATGTAACAAGACCCTAATAATATAATTATATACATTATTTTTTATAGATAATATAACTTCATTTTATTATTGTTAGTTTGTAAATAGTTTTTAAATCAAAAATAACATTTTTAGCTAATATTAAACTATGAAATCTATTTTGATGAATTAATGTATTTTTGAATTAAATAATATTTTTATAAATTATTGTTATTATTATTAAATTTGTTTCTATATAATATAAATGATCATATAATTTTATGAATGTAATTGTAATTTTAATTAAGATTTGAAATTTTTTTTGGTTAAAACCCATGATTCTTCAATAAATGTTGGTATTTATTTTAAATTTATAAATTTACTTATTTAAAAAATAATTTGTGTAAAATTAATATTATTTTTTGAATCCAGATGATGAAATTATCCAACGTTGAATTTTTCATTATTTTCTAAGACAGTCAGATTTATGGGTAAAAATTAAATACTATTAAAATATATAATGTGTTTCATGACATCATAATGACCCAATAGTGATGTAATAACAAACTATAAAATTATGTTAGGCCAATATATGTTTTAACATTAATATAATGTGATTTTGGGGTTGTTTGATTTATTTTACCACGCTTTAGTGGATCCTTGAAGGATTATAAAACATTTTTTTAGTTGTTTTCCTTGAGAGTGTGACTCCCCTCGACATACGAAAAACAATTATTTTAAGAAATTATTCCATTATCCTTATAAAATATTTTTTTCCACTCCCCTTTGGGAAAAAACATGGGCAAAAACCATGGGAGGGTTTGTGTTTTTGATTAGTTTAATGTGTGTTGTCCCAAACCTAAATAATAATGATTTCCTTCCCCTTTCCTATATAAACCCACCCAAGATCCCACTTCCTCTTCACTCAAAGCCTTTTGAGTTAGTACAAAATCTTCCCTCGTCTCTCTATAATCCATTCAAGGAACCCTAAGCTCCCAATAAATCTCTCTCAAGCCCCTCTCAAGCCTTTGGGATCACACTTCCAAGTAAGGGATTCTCACCTTCCTTATTTATGTCCAAGTTTCCTTATTTTTATTCCCTTTTATATTCAATTATAAATGTTGGGGTGTTATTTCACACCTCTTCCATATATCCCTCTTCAGGTTTTAATTCTAATAAATCCCCTTTCTCACTCATTAATTACTTTTATTTATACTTGTTACCATGCTGAAATTCTATAAGGAATTTATATATCCTTGTTTACATTAAAGTAAATCTTTTGTATACTGAATATAAATTCCATTAAAATTATTGGGAAATGTATCTATATGAATACCTTACTCTCCATTTCATCTACATATGATGAGGCACCCCTTTCTATCTCATAAACCTTTTTTATGTGTTCTTATGTCACACCGTAACGCTACCGAAATTGCCCTGCGATTTTCCAAGCCAAAGTAATTTTGTATTGAATGCCATACCCATTTCTCTTTCAAGGGTATTCAACATTATTCAAATTTACTTATTGTTTAAAGAGTTTCATGTATTAATTTGAAACTACTTTTTCATGGAATAAATGATGATGTTTAATGAATCCATGTTTTATGATCCATGTGGCACACTTATGCATGAAATGAAATGATTAAGAAGGGTGCACCCATATGGCGCTCTAATGCATTGGTTAAAGTATATTATCACAATACGTACTTTTCAATGACTTTTGACTCATTCTAATCCCTATTAAACGATTTTTTACTCATTCCCCATGTTCAATGAGCCTTATCTCATGCTAATATCTGGTTAAATGTTGTTGCCACATCTCCATGTTATGATTATCGTGCCTTTATATTCATGTTTCTATTATGCTCCATTGATATGCCTATTTTCTAACTTGTATTGTATTCGGCATGTTATTCCATGTTTATTCCCTTTCTGCGATTTATATCTCACCCTTCTCTAATGCATGTCCATGGGTCATTATGTAATGTTCCTAAGACCTAAAGACATTATACCTCTCAATCTTATATGTTGTATCAACTGAATGTCTTATATAATAAATCATGATTATGTATGTAATAATGATCTTGGTAGTTATAGTTGGTATTAAGGGATAGGTTAGTTATTTTTGGGAATAGGATTAGAAAACCCAAGTGAAAACATAGAGACAAGACAATGTATAATGAAAATATCCATAAGTTTTGGTGAATATTCAGTAAGTGTTTTATCATGAAAATACATCTCTATTTGGATACAAGCAGGTAGAGATGGATTTGGCATAGATGTTCCTTGGAGTAAAAACTCCAACCATGAGTTTAGGGCATGACCTGGGGTATCATGGTACCAGAAAACGGGCCTTTCTGCACTCTTTGTTATGACAATCTTGGGATTTTGGCATTGGAAAATAAAAAAAATTAGCATGAACCATTATTAAGGTAATTAAAAAAATCTCATAAGAATATATGTTAGAATGTAGATCATGGATAACGTGGGTTTAATCCTATTGATTCTTATGTTAAGGAAATAAATTCTTTTTATAAGTAATATATTTTTTCCATATAATACCCTATATGTGTTACCACTAGTATTACTTTTATTCCATCCAATGGTCAGTAATAGGAGAACTCGGGCTAGCAACCCATGTGAAGACCAAGGCAATGACTGTTTTAATGAGATCCCCAATCTGATGGGAATGAGAATCGCAAACATTGTCATGATACTCTCTTAGTTAACTGAAAATTTGAATAAGAACATTCATCAAGAGTAATGTTCAGCCCCCCCCCCACCCACCCTCCCTAAGAAAGAACAAGTCGTTATCAAAATATTCATGAGAGAAAGGCCTCTTAATTTTAATGGATCATCTGATCCCTCAATCTCCGAACAATGGATCCACTCCATTGAAAATATATTCTCCATCCTTCAATGTTTCGAACAAGATAAGGTTCTTTTGGCTGCTTATCATATGGAGGGTGAAGATGATCAATGGTGTACAATGATAAAAAATACATTGCTTGAGGAGGAGATAAAGGCGTTGGAATGGAAGTATATCTAGAAGATGTTTTTTGATAAATATTTTCCACACACCCTCAAATTTAATATGGAAAGGGAATTTCTTGCCCTCATGAAAAAAGATGATGAATATGTCGAAGCGTACAAGGAAAACATCTTAAGGCTTTCATGATATGCCTCCGGCATTGTCATTACCCAAGAATACAAGGTGGACCACTTTTTTGGTGGGTTTAAATCTAGCATGTGGAAAGCCTTGGGGATCTGTGACTTCAGAATCTATGAGAAAATTGTTTGATGTGCCATCAAGGTCAAAATAATGGTCAAATAATCTCATGGTTATCATGTGAATAAGAAGAATTAGGTGGATTTCAATTATGGTGGGTCTATGGACAAATCCATTGGTGCTAAGATGATCCAGCACCCCACTTGCCAATGGTGTGGAAGGAATCACCACAAAAATTTGTTGAAGGTTATAAGAAAATGATTTACGTGTGGAAGAGAAGGGATAATAGCCATTAACTACTGAAAAGAGAAACAAATGGTTGTGACAAAGGATAATAATCCTCTTTTCGACTCTCAACACGTAGTTCATTGCTTCATCAGAAAAGAATAAGGTAACCTTGAAAATCAGTTCCCTAAGCCAAGGGTTTTCAAAGGCAACCAACAACCTCCAAGGCAGCAAAGGTGATCTTTTTCTATCATTACTATCAAATTGAACCTTTAAAACTAAGTGGTGATAGGTATGCTAGTTATTCATTCAAGAATAGTGAACGTTCTTTTTTATTCTAGTTCTAAGAATTCTTTTATATCATAAAATTGTAGTAGAATAATCCCAACACCACCACAAATCATGGAAGTGAAGATTTCGGTGAGTATGATTAATGAGGCAATCATTGAATACAATGAATAAAAATCCTCCCATGTCATAATTTGTGGGTTGAACTTCCTGAGGAACCTCGTCATACTCCCCCTGGTATAATTTTATGCAATTATTATTATCGATTAGATTTCCTATGATAGAGCCCACATAAAATGCCAAGAGAATGAATCGCTCTCCATATGGAGAGTCGACCCCCGATTCTATACAAGTGAATGGTGGAAGTAGAGTCTTGTTTAGCACCATCATATCAATTATTGATATTAATGCCCTCTAAGGACACATATCTAGCATAGATGATTGATTCTAAGGAGGCAACCATCCTTGAAGACATGCATATTGTGAGGGGTTTGTCTGAAGTGTTTCTCGTGAAATTTACTAGTATCCCTCCTAGAAGAGATGTTGAATTCTCAATTTATCTTATACCAGGGGAATTTTTAAAATCTAAGACTCCATATAGAATGACTGTTGTGGAGCTTGAGGAGCTAAAAAAACAACTATAGGATAATCTGGATAAAGGGTTTATATGCCCATGTGCTTCACCATGGGGTGCACCAATCATCTTCATCAAGAAGAAGGACGAGTCAATGCTCCATTATATCCATTACTGCGAGCTTAAACAAATCACGATAAATAACAAGTATCATATCCCATTAATTTATGACTTGTTCGATCAGCTCCATGGAGCACAATATTTCTCCAAGGCAGATTTGTGGTCAGGATATTATCAAGTAAGTGTAAAGAAGGAAGATATCCCCTAGACTTCTTTTTGTACAAGATACAGGAACTATGAATTCATTGAAATGTCTTTAGGACTTAGATATCTCTATAAATGTTCATGTACTTTATGGATAGAGTCTTTTAAGATTACCTTGAAAAATTTGTGGTAGTCCTTATAGATCATATTCTAATATACTCAAAAACCCTGAAGGATCATGAGGAGTATCTATGAACTGTAATAGAGACCTTGGGAAAGGATAAGCTTAATGAAATATACATAAAGTGTGGGTTCATGTTGAAGGAGGTCTCATTCTTGGGTTATATCATCATAAGAAATGCAATATCTATAGATCCCTCCAAGACAACTGTAATAGAGGGATGGTTGAGGCCAACATCGGTAACATATATCTGTAGCTTCGTGAGGTTATCTGGATATTATCGACTATTTGTGAGAAATTTATCATGGTTTTACAACCATCTAACCAAGATAACTTAGAAGGGAGTAATGTTTGCTGGGAGTGAAGAATGCAAAGAAATATTCAACGAATTGAAAATTCGGTTTATCACTCTGCATGTGCTCACTTTACCCACAAGTGGAGAACATTTTTTGGTATTCAGTGATGCCTTGAAGAAAGGCATGGGATGTGTGTTGACAAAAAATGAAAAATTCATTGCCTATGATTCAATGCAATTGAATTTTCATGAGAAGAATTATCTTACACATTATCTAGAGTTGGATTATATGATCTTCTGTTTAAAAATTTGTTGCATTATCTCTTTGGGGAGAAGTGTGAAATATATAGGGACTAAAAAAGCCTCAAGTATATATTCACACAGAGATAGTTGAACATGCACCAATAAAGATTGTTATAGCTGATCAAAGACTATGACTGTTCAATCCATTACCACACTGGGAAAGTGAACAAGGTGAAAAGTGCTCTTAGTAGAAATAACCCAGTGATTCTATCATTGATGAGAATTTAATAGGATCTAGTCTTCCTAGATATGATGAATATGAACATGGAAATCATAAAAAATGGAACAACATCATGCCTTTCACAAATGATTTCTTAATCGTCTCTTTAGTAATGTTTAAAGGATGCTCAAAAGTATGATGTGTGAATTCACAAAAAAGTAGAAGCTATTAGAAAAGGTAAATCCTCAAAAATCAATGTTAATGAAGAAGGAATTGTTAGATTTGGGAAAATACTATGTGTTCAATCATGTTCGGAGTAGAAGAAGGAACATTTAGATGATGCACATAGTTCAAATTTCACTATTCACACAGGAAACAAAAAAGACCTGTCGAGATCTCTGAGAGAATTATTGGTGGGATTATATGAAGTAGGTGATCGCGGAGTGCACATCAATGTTCAAAGTGAGTCAGCAAGTGAATTCATAGAGACAGAAGTCTAAGGGCATGATACAACCATTTATCATACCAGCGTGAAAATGGGAAAACATTACCATGCACTTTTTCCCCAGACATTCAAATACATCCAAATGGAAAATGCATTCTGGGTTGTTGTGGATCATCTTACAAATTCTACTCACTTCATTATAATTTTGGAGGATTTCACATTGGATCATTTGGCATGAACATATATCAGAAAAGTTGTAAGGCTGTATGGAGTAGCAATATTTATTGTATCTGATCGTGATTCAAGATTCACCTCGAAGTTCTAGAACCATCTCCAACATGATCTATGTGCTGAACTAAACTTTATTATGGCATATCATCCTCAAACTGATGTCAAATTTGATTTAACTTTTCATACCCTAGAAGATATGTTAAGATCATTTTCAATGGACTTTAATGGGGGATGGGACCAACATCTTCCTCTGGATGAATTCTCCTATAATAATTGATTCCACTCTAGCATCCAAATGGAACCTTATAAAACCTTGTATGGGAAGAGATGTAGAACACCAACATGATGGGATAAAATTCGGTGAGCATAAGCTTCAAGGACTAGAAATGGTTTATGAAATGGTAGAGAAGGTGAAAACCATTCAGCAGCATATCAAGGAAACCCAAAGTTAACAGAAGAGTAATGCGGATAACCGTCGACGAGACATTGAGATAAAATTTGGAAACATGGTGTTTCTATGCATATCTTCATGGAAGAAGTCCATGAGTTCTGTGAAATAAGGGGAAGTTAAGTCAACGGTACATCGGCCCCTTCGAGATTCTTGATCGTGCCGGGGTTGTACCCTATTGACTATCAATTCCACCTGCCATGGCCAAATTAAATGATGTCTTTCATGTATCTCTCTTATGTAAGTACATACCATACCCTTAACATATACTCTCTTCAGAGGAAGTATAGTTAGATGATGATCTTTCTTACAAGGAGCAACCAGTGAAGATCTTAGATCGTACAGAAAAAGTTCTACAAAATATGACAATTCCTCTCGTCAAGGTGTTGTGGAAAAACGACATATATGAAGAAGAGATGTGGGAATAAGAATAAGTGATTATGTAGAGTTATCCATATCTATTTTATTGTGGGAAAATAAAATTTCGAGGTTGAAATTTCATAAGGGGTGAAGATTGTAATGACCTAAAAATTCATTAATAATTATTTCTCTTGGTCTATTTTACTCTTTTTATATGGTTATGTAAAATGTATTCACTTATTTGGTTTTATGGGTTGGATTTTAAAATATTTTTATGAATTTATACCATTGAAAATATAGTTGTTGAATGGTGATCATATTATTAGTATAAATATAGGGCTTTGACAAATAAATTTTTTTTTTTGACAAAAGAAGTCATGGCCTCATCCAGTAGAATCTCCACATACGAAGTACATTTGTCAAAACTTGGAAAGGAGGTGGCATCATTTGGGTTTGTTCATGACAAAGACTAAGCCAGGATTGAATACATTAAGCTCGAGCAGAACCGCCTAGGAAAGAAGTGGAAGTTGATAGAGATTACCACTTGAGCAATGTTATCTGAGCCACCCCAAGATTCTATCATCATCACGCACCATACCCTAAGGTCCTATACTGGTGATTCAATGGGTTATGTAACAATAAAAAAGTACTATGATTATTTAAATTATTTTTTATAGATAATATTCATTAATTTAATTATTTTTATTTTGTAAATAGTGTATAAAGTGAAAATAATATTTTTAGTTAATATTCAACTATGAAATCAATTTTTATAAATTAATAGATTTGTGAATTAAAAATATATATTAATAAATATTATTATTATTAAATTAATTTATATTAAATATATATAATAGTATAATTTTATTAATGTAATTGTAAATTTTATTATGGTTTGAAAGTTGTTTTTGTCAAAACCAATGGAATTTTCGATAAATGATGGTTTTTATTTTAAAAGTAAAAATTCACATTTTTTCGAAATAGAATTATATAAAATGAATATGTTTTTTGGAATAAAGTTGTCAAAATTATCCAATGGTGAAATTTTATTAATTTTATGAGACATTCGAATTTTTGGGTAAAAATTAAATACAGTTTAAATATAAAATTTGTTTTATTACATCGTAATGACCCAATAGTGATGTAATAAATTAATATAAACATTATGTTCAGAAAATATATGTTTTACCGTTAAAATAATGTGATTTTGGGTTTTTTTGTTTATTTTAAAAAATTTATTGGACCCTTCAACCCATATAAAAAAAATATGAATTTTAAATTGTTTTCCTTGAGAGTAAGACTCACCTCCAAATAATAAACTATATTATTTGTAAAAGATCGACCATTGGACTTATAAAATATTTTTTTCAACTACCATTTGGAAAAAAAACTGTGGAATAACCCATGGGGTGGTTTTTGTTTTTATTAGTTTAATGTGTGGTGTCTCAAACCTAAACAATAACGAATTCCCAATCATTTCTTATATAGACCAACCTAAGCTCCCACTTCCTCTTCACTCAAAGACTTTCGAGTTCATATAAACTCTACCCTCCTCTCTCTATATTCCTCCAAATGTTCCCCATGATCCCAATAAATCTCTCTCAAATCCCTCCCAAGCCTTTGGGATTACACTTCATAGTATGGGATTCTCACATTCCTTATTTATGTCCATGTTTCCATATATTGTTATGCCCTTTTATTTTTAATTATAAAAGTTGGGGTATGATTTATCACCTCCCCCATATTAACCTATTCATGTTTCAATAATGACAGATCCCCTTTCTACTTCATTAATTCATTCCATGTATACCTGTTACCATGCCAAAATTCCATAAGGAATTTCTCTCTCCTCATTTATATTCAAGTTATTATATTGTATCATGAATCTAAATTCAATTAAAAATGTTACAAAATGTATCTATATGACCCCCTTACTATTAATTTCATGTACATATTATGAGACACCTCATTCTCTCTAATCAACCATTTTTATGAGTTTTTTGTCACGATGTTTCGCTACCAAAATTGCACCGTGATTTTCCATACCAATGCCATTGTGTAGTGAATACCATGCTCATTTCTCTATCAAGGGTATTCACCTTTAGGATCATTTACTAATGGTTTAAAAAATTTCATATATGAGTTCCACACTCATATATCATGGAATAAATGATGATGTTTAATGAATCCATGTTTTATGATCCATATGGCACAATTTTGCATGAAATGAATTGATTAAGAAGGGTGCACCCTGATAGCGCTCCAATTCCTTCGGTAAAGTATATTATCACGATTCGTCATGTGCAATGAGTTTTGACTCATGTGAATTCATGTTCAATGAGTATTTACACATAATAAATGTGAAATGTCCTTGGATCATGCTAATATCATGTTAAATGTTGTTGAAACATCTCCATGGTATGATTATCATGCTTTATCATGCCTTTATGTACATATTTCTATTGTGCTCCATTGATATTCCATTTGTCTAACATATATTTTATTCCTCTTGTTATCCCATGATTATTCCCTTTCTTGTATTTTTAGATCACCCTTTTCTTATTCATGTCATCAGGTTAGCCCATTAAATGTTATGTACGAGGGAATGTAGTGGTCATGTGAAGGATGTTCTCAATAAAGAAGTTATCTATCATGTTTTATTTCATTATGTAATGCTCTTAATCCCTAAGACACTAGACCTATCTATCTTATATGTTTTATCATGTGAATATTTATGTAATAAATCTTGTATATGCATGTAATAAAGATCGTGGTTTATATTGGAGTGTCTAGACTCCTTTAGATCCTTCCCTTACCAAATGAGTTACAATACATATCAACATGGTTATGATAGTAAATCAGACTTTTTAGGATTCATATGTTGTCAATATTATCACTTCATTAGGGATAAGTTGGATGTGTATATCCAGTGAATCTATAATGATGCGAGTAACCATCAAAATTTTCTCTAAGGAGAAAAATGGCATTTTTCTTCTAACATAGTGTAAGACTACATAATGGTCTTAAAGGAAGGCCCCAACCATGGTAGTATTTTCATTTAATTTGATTCCCTTGGAGAATTAATGTCTGAAAATCCTATTAAGACTTCTTAAAATTTTCATAAAACCCTAGAATTCAGTGGATGAGATATCAGTACTCTAAATATTCCATTGCTAATATGAAGTTAAAAACACCATACTTGTCGAGATATCACTTACATGAGACTCACTCATTTTATTTATTCCATATTGATGATATTCAGGTTATAAAATTTATTATACATGGATCACTTCAGTATGATTATTTTCAAACGTTTTTTGGATTACAAAAAGGAATATTCTTTTTAAGAATTTAATTGGCCTCAATAATTGGTGGTATCTTAATGGATTTCAGTGAAAAAATATATATCTACCCATTCACGATTGATTGGGTCAATGTACCAATAAATAAATAGATAGAAAAATATTAATGAAATATGGTGGAATGTTTACTTGAATTTGAATCTCCTTCTTGGTGAACATCAACTAAAAGTGTTGAACCACTATTGGATGTATTTTGGATCTGGTCAAGAGTGTAGTAGGAACATTTTTATTAATTCATCAAAATTGAAACCCAATTCGACAAGGAGCATTTCACTTACTGAAAATCATACCATTGATCTTTTTATAGAGAATCCCCACACTAATTTAAGTCATGAAATCCCAACAATAGCTGATCCTCTATCCATTGTTTGTTATAAAAATAGTTTGAACTCTATATGGAACGAAATGGGAGTAGTCCTAGTTGTTCTTATGATCCATAACTTCCCAACACATAAATGTGATAGTCATCACCCCTCTAAATCAATGGAAGATGGAATAAAACAAATATTAATGATATTTTGGATGTTTAAATGGTTATATCTGCCTAGGTGACCCACATATAATCACACACCACATTTAAGGCACTCGATAAATTATACATGGATCCTCCTTGGTAAACATGAAGTAGAGGGATGTAGAGTCTAAAACACAATCTAATATCTAAACCAATTTTCATTCCTCTTACCATGGCTTCCACCCTCATGAACGTAGAAACCATAACTCTATCCTTTTCCTAGTTTTGGAAAAGGTACTTATAGACACCCAATATTTTCATACAATAACATTACATTACATTTGTATAATTCTTTCAAAATTATTCAAATAGATGAATAATTACCATATTAGTCTAATTCCTTTGGAAAAAATGGAATTGTATTCACTGGTATATGAGAAACATACATTTTCTACTACTATTTTATCCAACACTAGAACCCCTCTTAGACATATCATACAATAAATATGTATGAATAGTCTATGAAAGTAATCATAGATGATCATACCATACATATAGATGATTATAATCATGAATCAAAATATAATTATATCCATATCATAAGTCATGAATATTATTGAAATAAGGATCGTACACCATTAAATCATAACATAGGAATAATACATATAATGGTGTTAGAGACACAATAATATATATAATGACTTCCAAAGTAGGCAAGGCATAGCTAACATGGACATCTTAGTGTAAAAATCCTTTAATGAATCAGGTTCACACCCTGTTCCTACCATGTCTTATTAAACCGAGTTCACTCCTTGTTCTAGCCCTGTAATATTAAAATGATTTTGTTTATCATTCCAACCATGTTTAACTCATGATATATAAATAATATCTTAATTAATTAAAGGGAGGTGTTGGTCCCACCCATCTCATAATGAAATCATGAATACTTGTTCCTCAAAATCATAAAAAATCTATATCATAACCCATAAAAAGAAATAGGTTCCATAATCATGAAATTATATCATAAATTGTGGAAAAATATACGATTCATAATCGTTTCATCAATTCATAACCCATGAAAGGAAACGAGGTTTGGAAGAATAAAACTGATGAAAGAGTTACATGTTTCATAAACATATAACCATTAGAAGTGAACTGAGTTTCACAAACATCATGCAATAAAAAAATAAAATTTTCAGAGAAAGAATAGGAATGGTTACATTGAATAATTTCCCATGAATTTCATGTGTAACACCAAAAAATGTCATCATAAAATTAAAATTATTTTTAAATATATTTTAGAATCATTTATTTATTAAATTATTCAGTCTTCATTGAAAAAAAATCGTTTAAACATAAACCCTTTAGGAAACCATTTTATTTGTAAATGCATTCAAAACATTGAAAAGGGATTCAAATCAGTATGAAAACATTTTTCCTTTAAAACTGATAAAAAAAATCATCATAAATTTTTTATTACATATTTTTATGAATTTTTATAAAAGAATATTTAATAAATCTCATAAAATTATTTTCAATTATATCTTATAAAATTAGTTTTTAGAATTTTGAAAAGAATTTAATTGAATGTACATTGAAAACATATAAAGAAAGAACGAAAATGTTTAGAAAAATTTATTATTAAAACTATGAATTAAAAACATTATACAAATATTTAAATCTTTTCGAAAACCATTTCATTTAAAATAAATTGAAAAATTGAATAGGAAGATTGAAAACATTTTTAAAACCTTTTAACAAGAAAAAGTATTCAATAATCTTGAAACAATTTTGTCAAAAATATTACGTGAAAATCAAAATTAAAATAATTTTCATAAAAATTAACATTTTTAAACATGGAATGGAATTTCATAGAAATGACGGTCTGTACATATTTCCTAGTTTTGCGAGGAAAAAAATAATTTTCCTCTCTCTTTGTAAAATGGTATGAAAATCCATTATTACAAATATTATTCTAACATTACATTGAATAAATTGTTAAAAGAATAAAATGGTATATATTTATTTTAAATAATATATTATATTTTTATAATATTTTTTGGACCACTTGTTTGGAATTTATTTTTAAAGAACATAGATTTCCAACTGAATTGAGGGTAAAGTCAGGCTTTGTTAAATGAACATATTAACTATATTATCTACCAATGAGTAGAATAATGTTCTAATACATAAATAATTCATTATTAACCATAGGATAATAAAATAAATTAATTATCCTGATATATGAATAATAATATTTCATCAATGGGAGAACAATCATAATCAATCTTGAAAAGCGATGAGATTATTCCAATAAACTCTTACAACATGGTAACTTGGAAACATAATCCCCATTTATGATAATAAAATTAAATAAAGCCTAAAATGTATTTAAAAAGATGTATATTCTGTATATACCATTTAGAGGAATTATATACACCCCATGGAATATATTGTTGCATAACATGGCATGTACCTCAAATAAAGGAAATTGAGAAAAAATTACTTTTTTGATTTGGTATCGTTCAAAACCTAAAACCCATGAAATAATGATAATTAAATTTATATTTAAATACATATAAATATATGTATAAAAATAATATAAATCATCCATGTGGAGGAGACATACCAATAAAATGGAATCAGTGGTTAATAATGAATAGATCTCACAAAAATGAAATGTGAGATGAAATTCACTTACATTCTGTGTTGAAACTCAACATAATTGTTCAAACCAATGGTATAATAAAAAAATTGAAATAATTTAATGAACAATATTACTATATCTAGAATTATATATATTTTTTATTACAACCTCATATTACCCACTTTTTAACCATTCTATGTTAAGGTTTAACTTCGGGAAATATTTGCTTTATTCTTAACATGTGTCTTAATTTTATATATTATTGGTCCTTATACTAATATCATGATTTCCAGAAAGTAAATAATGATATTATAATAATTTATAATCATTATATGTGTATTATGTAAATAATCTATAGAATATATATGTATGAAATGGAAGACATTATTCATGGATACAGTAATCCGTATGTACAAATGATTGTTGATTTCGTTTTTATTATAGTATTGAATGAATAAATGGTAAATGAAATATATGTATATATCTATTAATTTGTATCATTATTCCAATATCAGTATATTATCATATATATATATAATATAATTTCACTAAAACCACTCTTAATACATTCCATGTAGTGATGGAATGAATCAAATCACATTGAGGGGTAGTAGTCCACACACCCTCAAATGAAATTTTCATATTTTCACCAAAATAAATGATTAAATATATGAGTTGAAAATGATTAAAGAATCATAAAGAAACAATAAATAAAATATATTACAAATTCAATCAATGTTTCCATAATAATATCAACCATGACAGGTGGTAAGGAATATTTAACAAACATCATTATGGGAGGTGGTAGATTTTAGTACACATAAATAATATGTTCGTTACTCATTAGATAGGGGTGACTGTAAGTGTTTGTAAAAAAATAGTTTAAAAAAATCCCAAAATATTAAAGTTTCTATTTTTCTATATAACTTTGGAATAAAGACAGTGGAGGTGGTGGATAATGAAAATAAAATAAATGAGGTTGAGAGAGGGTGTCACCACTTAATCATTTAACACCTTTTGGTTAGTTCCCAAAGGAATCCATGGATTTCATTACGTTCCAATATAGGATTAAATTATGAATGTATTATTATTAAGGATATATTTTTTTTGACATTTTTTTAGGAATTTGGGATTTTTATGTGTGACTAAATGGGAGGAGATGAGGCCTTTTTATAGTGGAGGAGAAGTGGAAATCATATAAATATTTCAAAAGGGATATCCACCAACGTTTTTATGGTTTCATGTGGATCCAATAATGGTAAAAAGTCTATCAATTTTTAGAATACGGTTGGAAATTTGTGAGCCAATGGACCTTGGACAAGTTTCTAGGCAGTTTGGAGTTTCAAATTTATGGTTTAGGCCTAAGTTATTCATAATTTATTTATAATTGATTAAATAAATTTTTATTACTTTCACTAATATTTTTGGTAAAAAAATAATTTGAAATTATCATATATTTAAAATTATGATTATTACAAATATGGAATCAAATTTTCAAAATTTCTATGACATAAGCATCAAAAATTAATTGAAAATTAATCCCTCTAATGGGATGATAGTACAGGTTTTTAAAGTAACAATGATCAAAATCTTTGAATACATTTATTTCCAATTTCAATTTCAAATTATTCCCAATGAAGTTCATAGTATTAATTTTTAAAAATAATATCTAATTAAACATTGAAACTAATTTAAAATATAATTTAACCTTTTATATAAATTAGATGAAAAATAATTTTTGATTTAAAATTCAGTATTTTTAACTATTTGTTAAAAATAGTAACCGTAAAAAAATGTACCAAAAAATAATCCTATACTAATTATTATTTGTTTAATTAAAAAATAATTTATATTTTGAAAAATTAAATCTATGAAATTACAACATATTTGATTCAAAATGGGGTCTCCATTAAAAGTTAGTAAAACGACCATTAAAAATTATTGGGGTTTAAACATAAAAGTGGGTTTGTTATTATCTTATATCTATCAAATCTAGTGTATGATTATGAAAAATATTATTTTTAACATGTGAATTATAAATTGAAGAAATATATTTAAGTATTAGTAATTAATTTAACATATTAATATAAATGTAATTTTTTAAATGAAAGTACAATTTTATGAAATAAGTCCCTTTGTATAAATTTGGTTGTCATATTATTTTTTATTTAATAATTAACCAATGAGTTCAAATATATATATTAATATGTTATTTATACTATAATTTTCAGTTTAATTTCTATTTTATATCATAATAAATAATATTATTTTAATAATGAATTATTGTTTGGTGACACTCAGTCATGCCAGATACACAAACCATCAAGGAATATCATTATCTCATGTAAAACAAGCTAACCACATTTATACGTGTAGAGAAATTGAATGTTTTTTAATATTAACATGATGTTGTGTATAACATAATCCAAACATATAAATTATTTTCATTATTGTGAGAAATGAAAAATATCAAAAATAATTAATTAATTCGAAAAATAATAATTCCCAAAATCATATGGTGTAACATTATACAACCCATTAAATAATTTCACCCTCGAAATTCATAACAATTATCAACAGTTTAATACTTTAATGTTTAATTCATAGACACAAACATCATTAAAATTTATATCATAATTTTCCATAAAATTATAAATTTAGAACCATAATGGTTATCCAATATAACATATATCTGGGTTTCAAAAAGTGATAAAATAGGTTGGAATTGAATATTGGACATAGAAGAAAAGTGTAAATACTTATATGAAGTGATTGAGGAAATGAATCAAAAAAACTGTGAAAGACCAATGAAGGGTTCAATGACTCAAATTCATAAATCAATTATTATTTTAATGTCCATCAGTTCAAAAAAATATTATGGTACTTTAAAACTCAATTTTTTTAGAATTATCCAATCTTTTTGAACTTATATTACTAACAAATAAAGTATGAAAATGTACATTTATGTTATTTTTCTTCAAAAATATATTCATTCTTTGGTTGTGATATTATCTATTTCAAATTCAATAGTATGATCATGAAATGGATTTTCATAAATTTACATTGATTCTCGACGCACTAAAAAATATTAAGAAGATCATAAGGCATGTAAAATAATGAAATTTATAAATATTTATCTATAACCATCCATAATAATGAATATTATTTATAAATTAACATATAAAAATAAAAAAGTAACTCTGGTAGATCATCATTAATACTTATTCAAATAACAATAATTACACATTAACTAGGGTATCACATAGTCCATTAGTAGGAGTGAAACTGTTATCATCCTTTCATCATGGTTTCAAGACCAGATTCCATGGAAGACATTACTGGTTGTCACTGGAAATACATGATGTCCTTTTCTAATACCAGAATAACATTGTATCCAAAAATAAATATGATGGTCACCCTTGAAATAAGGTTGATCACTAAATGGATGTTTAACCAATGTTTTCAATACTATATTAATACATGATTATATCATCCAATGTTTAACGTAAAAAACTTCTTGAATTCTTAACCGTATAACCCATATAAAATATGAAAACCAAAATTTTTAGATCAAAATTCACAAAATCAGCTTACAATTGATCCCTTATATATCACAAATTGCCACTTGGATGTCACATTCCAAGAATGTAAATACTTTCACGAAGTGTTCTCCTAAAACATGGTAATTATAAAAAAAAAATTACGAAAACACACATGTTTCCTTCTTCAATATATTACTATATATATTCCATAAATATAAGAAGTTTCAAACTTCATCCAACTTAGAATATACTAATTTTCATAATGTCCATAATTAGTTCCATGGTAATCAGTACCATCCAATTAACTTATATCCAACATATCTTTATCTAAACAACATTATCATATCTTGAGGAATATATTGTTGCTTATCTATCCCTTGATGATGTGTTTTATGTTGGAATCAACATTCTGTTAAGTCAATTTTCGATTACAGCAGATCTATTAAACGTTTTATTGAAAATAATTAATGAAAAAACAAAAACTGAAATATCCCTATATATTATCACCTTTCATAATTCTTGAATCCAAATACATAAAAAATTACATTACATCATCCACAAGACATTACAAAGGCTACCTCATCCATATATTTAACACTTACATCCATTCACATTTCATCTATAGTAATATCATCATTATTAATGTAACTATTACTCACACCACCTTCCTGATTCTCTTCAGGTGTTTTCTTATTTGGACATTTAGATTCATTATTACTATTTATTACAAACATAAATGACGTAAAATTTTTATTATTCACTATGGAGGCCGATATTCTCATCTATTTCATTAACTAAAATATATGTTTTTCCCTTTTAGTCACATTCTATGTGTACCATTCTCCCACATTGAAAACATCTTATTTTTAATTCAATAAATTCACTTAATTGATTATTTTCACTTTATTGTTATAAAAGAAACAAAAAATTCTTTATTACATAGTCTCCATTTCCTAAACACTTAGTGAACTCATTTTTTCTCTTTCATAGTGATTATGAAGTGGTCATATTACAAATTGTTAATCATGTTCTAGGAAAACTTATTTAGTATGAACACAACATCATTCACTCTAGTGAACATCCCAATTGACTTCTCATATTTAAATTATTTGTCACCTTTAATATTCATACAAATTCACTTAGTCCCCACTATTTATTAAAACAAGAATCATAGTGTGAGTGTTACTTATAAAATAATAAAACAACATAGTTTTGAAATAAACTACTTTTAGGGTGTCCAAATCATGAAACCATCCATAATCTATGACACCCTACGTTCATCCTAGCTTATTCATAGACAAAAAATATTTAAATCCATCATGATGGTTTATGGAGAGTTTGTGAATTCCCAAACCATATTCTCGTGGAGTGTAAAACCATGTGTGTGGAAAATCATGTTGTCAGGTACCAAATTACCCTGAGTTTGGCATGTAACATCTTGTTGGAGTTGTTAACCCAAGGTACATACATTACATAGCCTCATCCAGTTGTAGTATCTAGATAGAGATGTATTCCTAGGAAACCAACCAGTATATTATTCACCAAAATTCTATGCATTTTTTCAAAACATTTTCTTATCCTTTGAATAATACATATAAATATAAGTAGGGTTATTAGTAAGTTTTTTTCATCCCATATTCAAAGGAATAAATAATCATATTCATTGATACAAACTATAACTACCCTCAATTTTCATACATTTACATTACATTACATTTTCATAATAAAAATTACATTATTCAAAAAGATTCCTAAATACCATATTAGCCTATTTCCTTTAGATGCATGGAAAGGTAAATACCAGTACATGATCAAGCTACCTTATTTCCCCATAGGATCTCGAAGACAATAACCTCTCTATGATATATCATACAAGAAATATGACTTCATAACATTGGGAAGGGAACACAAAAAGTTGTGAGCTCATATGCCCAGTAAGGATAAACAAGGAAGACATTTAAGAATAAACAAGGGAATTAGGGTTTGAGAACATGATGACGAAAATAAATGATCATACCCTAAAAATAAAATATTATAAACATAAATCAAGAAATAATGATATTTTGTTTAAAAGAAATTGATCAAAAATAAATAAATAACATATATCATGAATGAATAAAATAGGAATAATATCTGGAATTTTGGTAGACACAGAAGCATATATATAATGATTTCTATAATAGTACTATAATTTCATCTCAGTCTATCTTAGTTGAAAAATTATTTTATTTAACCGACTTCACATCCTATTCTAGACCTAAATTGTGGAAAAAAGTTCACTCATTGTTACAACACTATAATACTAAACCTAGTTATTTTTTCTTTCCGGCCATGCATATCTCATGAGATATAAATCGTTACATAATTCATTAGAGGGAAATAGAAGTTTCAACCATCTCAGAATGAAATCAAACAAACATCTTCTACACAATGATAAACAATCATATCATAACCCATAAAATAAAATCGGTATCCAAAACATGTAATCATATTTTATTCTACAAAAAAAGTTAGTTTTTAGAATATTTTCATTAATGTACATCCCAAGAAAATATATTGGTTTTATATGAATATAACCAATGAAAGAGAATAGGTTTCATAAACATATAACCAATGGAAGAGAAATTGGTATAATAAAAATCGTTCCATCAAATCATAATCCATCAGGGAAAGAATATAAATGTATACATTGGATAATTTCCCAAAACACGAATAAGTAACACCAATGGATGACATATTATATAGGAAAAAAATTTAATTACCTTTTAAAAAAATTTCTTAAGGAAAATATTCCTTCATCATTGAAAAATACTCTCTAAACCATAAATCCATTATAATACAATTTTTGTGGATAATACACTGAAAAAATTTTATAAAGTCATTAGATCAGTTTGAAAACATTTTTAATTGAAGAATTATAAAATACGATTCAATAAATATGGATTACTCTTTTCCATGATAAAATATAAAACGTTTTTTAAAATATTTCAAAATTAATTTTCTTGAAAATATATAAAATAATATTAAAAACATTTTTAAAATTTTCTTCATGAAAATAATTCAAAAACATATAAATAAATAATGATAAAATTTGGAAAACCAATTATCTATAAATAACCTTGAAGCCCCATAAATAAATCATTAATTTTTTTTGAAAACAATTTCATATAAAATACTTTGAAAAAATCTAAATAAATAATAGAAATTTTATGAAAACCATTTGACATGATAACATATAAAAGAATCTTGAAAAATATTTGAAAACAATTTTCCCTGAAAAATTATTTTAATAAATTTTTATGAACATAAATTCTAAATATGGAATGTAATTTCATAGAAATTTGGTGGGTAGATTCATGAATTTTGTACAAGTTAAAAATAATTTTCCATTTTCACGGTAAACATATTAGAAAATAACTTTCTCTAAAATAAAAAATAATATTACATTGAAATATTGGTAAAATATAAATAAATATTAAAAGTAAATTTAAATTTTTTATTATAATTATGTAATATTATTGGAATCCCTTTTTAGAAAACTTGGTTTTGAAGTAGCATTGATTTCCATCCAAAGAGAGGGTATTTTTGAGCATTCATAAAAACACTATCTTAATTATATTATTTAATAAAGAGTATAAAAGTTGAACCAATACCGGAATAATTCATGAATAAAAATATGAGAAGAAGATTCATTATTAATCTAAAGATATGGTTTATAGGATTTCATCAAAGGAATAACAATCATAAATAATCTGGAAAAGTGATGAGGTTATTTCATTAAACTCTTACCACTTGGTAACTTTGAACCATACACCACATTTATAAAAATGAGATGACATGTAGCCTAAATATTATAAATATAATTAGTATCAGGAAATAAAATTTCAAGGCATTATATGCACCATATGGAAAAATATGGGTTCATAACATGGCATGTTTCTCAAAGATGGAAAATTGCGACAAAACTACATTACTGATTTGGTAACTTTTCAAACATAAAACCCATGAAAGAAATATCATAAAATGGATATTTAAATAGACACAAATTTATGTCTACTTATCATATAATTAATACATGTTACTATACACACCCCCTAAAATGAATGGTTGGTGAATAAAGAGTCTATCTTATAGAAATGAAAAGTGAGATGAAATTCCCTTTCTATGTGTATTGAAACTCGATGTACGCATTCAAACCTCATATAAAATAAATATAAATATTTTATAAATATTTTATAAAATCAAATTAATATATTTAATTGAATATATTATTTTATTATAACTATATATTACCACTTTTCAACCATCCTATGTTAAGTTTTATTTCATTAAATATTCATATTGTTATTCTTGTGTGTCATAATTTGTTATATCTTTGGAACTTATAATTAAATAATTATTTAAAGAATATAAATAATTATATAAATCTCAAGTATATCAGGTATATTTTTATAATAATAATCTATAAAATATAGAAGTATGAAATGGAATACACCCTTCATAGAGACAGTATGTCGTAGGTATGCATAAAAATTGTTTCTGTTTTTATTGTTATATTGAATGAAAGAATATAAAGAATATATATATATATATATATATATAATTATTCCAAAATAATGATTATATCATATATCTCATAAAATCTCACTAAACCTATTCTTAATACATTCTATGATATGTGTGAATGAATGATATCACTTTGAGGGGGTAATAATCCATACTTTGTCAAACGTAATTATTGTATTTTCACCAATTAAAAAATATAAAAATATTTTATTTAAAAGGATTAAATATTATTAAATACATAATAAATAAAATATATATAACATATATTAATAGTTTTTCATTTTAATTTATACTATGTGAAGTGGAAATTAAAAGTGAACCTTCATCCTTTTGTGAGGTGGTAGTTCACCGTACAAATAAAAAGTAAGTTCGTTACCAATAGAGTTGTCCGCAAGTTTAGGTAAAAACATTATCATAATATAATACTATTATATTGACTATAATTGTTTTCTTATATAGGTGTGTTATAAAAATAGTGGAGGTGTGGAGAATGAAAATAAAAGCAAGGAGCCGGAGATAAGATGTTACCTCATAATTAGGTAACTCATTTTAGTTGATGCCAATAAACATCCTTGTATTACTATCAGAACAAAGGTATGGTTTAATATAGAATGGGTGGATTTTTATGAGGAATTTTGGATGTGTTTGTTTTATCCTAGAATTGATTGAGATGTGTGAGTAAGTGGGAGGAGAAGGGGCATTTATAGATGAGGAAGAGTTACAATCTTGTAAGTATTTGTATAAGGAATTCCACAAAATTTTTTCACATTACAAGTGGATCCAATAATGGAAAAAAGTTCAATAAATGATATAATATTATATATATATATGGATAGTTAGTGGATCATTGACATGTTTCTATGTCATTTTTGGTCTTATATTTAATGTCTAGTCTATAGTAAAGCATAATTTTAACTTAATTGATATTATTAATTTCAATTTTATTCACTAATATAATTTATAAAAACTAAGTTTAATTTATTATAAATTACCAAGTATTATTTTTTCAAATATGGAATACATTTTTACAAATTCTAATCACAAAAAGTAAGAAATTAATTTAAAATTAATTTCACCGACGTGAAGGCACTGTGGGGTTTTAAAGTAAAAATGATCAATGGTTGGATTAGTTTTTATATAAAGATACAATGTTAAATTGGTTGCAACATTCTAAATTTGATTAAATGATAATGATATTATCTAAATAAAACTTTTAACCAATTTAACCTTATAAATAAATTCTATGAAAATACATTTTTTAATTAAAATTCACTAATTTTCGCAATTCGTTAAAAAATGAAACCGTACTAACAAATAAAATATTTATCCTATCCTAATTATTATATTCCGAATTAAAATATGTTTTTTATATTGAAATATTAAATATATAAAATTTATAAATATTGGATTCAGAATTTTTTCTATCTTAAAAGGTAGTAAAATAACAATTATAAAAATACAGGGGTTTAAGAATTAAATTAGGTTTTTTTTAATCTTATATATATAATATCTATTAGATCATTATAATTTTTTTTAATATTTATCATTTAAATTGAATAAATAATTTTCTCTATTACTATTTAATTTTACATATTAATAAAATTTTTAATTATCACCTAAAAATATAATTTTACAAAATCATTCTCTTTAGATTCTTTCTATTGGTATATCATTTTCTAATTAATAGGTATCCAATGAATTAAACTATATATATTTATATTTTTTTAAATTCTATAATATTAAATTTAATGGCCTTTTTATATCCTATTAAAAACTAATATTTTCATAATGAATTAATGTTCGGTAGTAATCAGTCATGTGTTTTACACAAACCGTCACGGAATGTCATTATTCCATGTAACAAAAGATAGTCAATATGTTTTGTGTATAGAAAACTAAAAATTCCTATTTTGTGTAGTGAATGAATAAATTGGGGTTTCATATAATTTAATGGAAACATATAAACTATTTTTAGTGTTTAGTGAAATGAAAAATATCAAAAAGATTATGTTAATTCAAAAAAATAATTCACAAAATCATGAGGTGTTAAAGTACCCACTCAATGAAACTGCTTGATAGATAGAAAATTGAACAAGTTGGTCAATTTCACGAATGACATCCCACCACATGTTATTGAATGGAACTTCCTCAAATTTAGTCAAATTGGAACCTTCAGACAACAGGAAACATTTGATTTCAGGCCATGGAATTCTTAAATTGGGGTTTAAAGTAGGTTTTCATGATCAAATTTACCACCTATTTCCTCAATGGGATTATAGCCCATGAAATTGGTGTAAGAAACCAGATCATCTTTTCAGGTATGAATCATGTTTTTTGGTGTTTTTGAGAAAAAGAAGAGAATCTGGAAATTTTAGGAGCACACTCCATGTACTCAGTTGCCACGAATGACCATGTACTGGGTTTGTAATGGCCAATTACACGGTCGTGTGGGGTGACTTAGAGGCCACCTAATGCAGGGCCCGGTAAAGGAAAGATCACGCCATGTACTATTAAAAGACACACTATGTACATTCTTTTTATATCATTAAACAGACTAAGGTTGCATCTAATAGACATAACACCGTCCTTCTTGGTCTGTCCTATTGAGGAGTGTCTATGGCCGATGATTCTTCTCTGATCCCCCAAATCTCCGTATATTCTCTGAATCGACCACCGTCGATTACAGTGAAATATCCTTGGTAATATATTCCTTATTCTATATCTTTTTTTTCCTGGTTCTTCTTCTTTCTTGTGTTATCTTCGGTTGAATGTTTTTAGCAGTTTTGTATATCTACTTAGTACTAGGGTGATTCATGGCATGCAGTTCACGTATATCATCTGTACAACGCCATTGTAGGTGGTTTGTGCCTTTTTGTAGTTATTCGTCGAGTTATATGTTCAAAAGATCTTAATACCCTACTTTAGTGTATTATGTGATTATGTTTTAAGCCATGTTATAGCTTGTTATGCCTTGTGTGCTTGATTAGAGGATTTATGGTTGTAAAAAAGGTAATTTTACATTATTATGGATGTGTTTCCAACGTTTCATGATTTTGACCAACTGTTCTAGATTTTCCTATTAGGATTCTTTTTTTTCATGCATATTATTTTTTGGATGGTGTGATTTTATCTACCATGTTGTGAGATACTGTAGACTATTTAAGAAAGTAGTTCTTGAGGATTACATTGGCTTCCATATATCGTTTGTGCAAGATTGTTTTACATAGGGTTCTGGGAACCTTTTTTAGTGGACCACATGGAGAATGGACATTGAGAAATTCTATTGTTTGTATGTTTACATTACATTGTGAGACCATAGGGTGATAGATGTTTGTGAACCCTCAGAGTGTCTGTAGTTCCTCGTTGGAAAACCATAGGGGGAATTGGACATTGACAACTTATCCAGAGTGACTATAGTTACCTATATGAGACCACAAGAGGAATTAACGGTGAGTGCTTCCTCGGAGTGTCTTTCCTAAATATGAACCAAAGGGGTTAGAATGTGAATACTTCCGAAAGGGTTGCTTGTGTTTTTTTGGTCGAACCATAGGGATTTGGCAGTGAGTAATTCCAAGAGGGTTACTTATGATTGTTGGTTGCTTAAATAATAAATGAAAATTGTTGTAATTTAAACTATAGGATTGTTTACTTTGAGTTCATCCTTGTTTATTTCATCATTTTTCATATTGCCTGTCATATATATTCACTGACTATTATGAATAGATCATTGTGAGGTTTCTTACTAAGATTAATCTCACACCATATTTGGGTCATGCTTTTTGGACCAATCAGATTATATTATTTTATGTCTACATAAGAAAAAGTTCACTTCTACTACAGGTACTTGATTTTGGTAGAGTTGGAGTGCATGGGACAAAGCTGTGGCTTGAGATGCTGTGGAGATGTTAACTTTATTTACTTTTGTAATTTGGATTCGTATTGTATTCCATCATTGTGACATGTTTGGCTTCTTGCCTAGAAATATGTATCATGCATCGTTTATATATGTGTTATCTAACTGATTATTACTTCCATTATTTACTTATGGTATGTTATTACTTATTCTACTATTATTTTCTATTTATTTCTACTATGTTACTCTACCAATGAGGGAATAGTTTCCGAACAATCGCACACAAGGCCCTCACTACTAGTCATCAGCCTCTAGATATTGGGTAAATGAGATTGATCTCTGTGACCAACCGGGTACGGGGCACCGCTGGGTGGCTTCCTGAACCGGGACGTTGTAATGTGGTATCTGAGGTAGGTTTTGATCTGGGGACCTATTGGTTATGGGCCCACATCGATCCGAATTTTGTGGATTATTGTCTTGTAATTCCTTGTAAATAATATATATCAGATTCCTATCTTTGATTTGTAGGGATTATAGACCCTCATAGATCAGATTTTGGCACTTTAATTTTCATTTCAAGGTTTTTTGGGTTCCAGAGTAGTTTCTTAGTCATACTATACAATAAAACCCAAAATACATGGCCTATAATGATAAATACACACAAAATGTCCTTTTTTTCAAGAAGGAACTATATTTCATAAATAAACACCTTGTACAATATGTACATGTCATGTAGTCTCTAATCATGTCACTGACAATGTGGGCAGAGACACGATGTTGGGAAATCATTTGTGGGACACGTTTTGTAATGGATGTACACACCGTATTGTATAGACCTTGTGTTCACACGTGTGAATAATGACACAGATGGATAAAACATAGGTTATACACCCCGTCTCAAGCTTTTAAATTTCATGTAGTGTAAACCTTGTTTTCGACCGTGCAACAAACAACACGGGGTTGTTGAATTCTTCTAGTAAACATTTTGTCTGGCATAAACACACCATATAGAGTCAGGTGTGTGTCAACCCATGTGACTAACAACAAAGGCAGTTGAATCCTAAGTGGTACATGTTGTGTCTGGCACAAACACGTCATGTAGTATAATCCTAGGAGAGTATTGTGGGTTAGTCATGTAGAAGAACTCAGGTAGGGAAAATAAATCATGTACACACCATTTTTTGGGAGAACACGCTAAGTGTATGGGGTGTTAATTGAATAGTTTTGGAAGAAGTACACACCCATGTGAAGGCTTAAATAAACATATCATTTATGCGTTATACATTTTGTGTATACTTGTTTTGAAAGAAAACATGAATGATTTCTTTTTATTGTTCCTTTCATGAAATTCTATGTTTTATTCCTTGATAATCTTGATCCTAAGGTGTGAACTGACCGTGAAGTGTCATTCCACCAAGATGTCCTCCAATTGTAAGCTAGATACAAGGCAGTGATCAGAAACTAGACATGGCTGATTAGGGGCTACTAGCTGATCCTCCTGTAGTGGCAGTCCAAGAACAAACCATCATTCTAGACACATATGTTCACGCAGAGTTCTAGGAGGGCTTTATGAGGTTCATGCAGACATTCTAGGGAGAACCCCATCCTGCCCCATCAATGGAATAATTGAGATGAGTTTTCCAATAGTATTGTCCTCCCAGATTCGAAGAGGAAGGAGGACCTCAAGATGTAGAGTCATGGATAGAATCAATGCTTTAAATCCTCAATCATCTAGAGATGCCACTAGATAAGTGGGTGATTCTCACTACATATATTCTTCTAGACTTCTCCAAGAGAACATGGGATGTGATATCATAGGTGGGACACCAGCAGGTTGTTGCTTGGGATGAGTTCCATCATTCCTTCAATAACTACTTTTACCTGGAGGCTTTGAGGGATGACCGATCCCGAGAGTTCTTAAGTCGAGTGTAGGGTACTCTTTCAGTTATGAATTATTATTCTCATTTCACCAAGCTGCATCACTTCACATCCACACCTGGAGGTGATTAATTATTTTGGTCAAAAAAGATTGAGGATGGTCTCAGTCATGCCCTCCAATCTCAGTTGAATATCATTCGGTTGACTTTCATCACTTATATAGTCAACCAAGTGCTGAGCACATAGCATAATCTGAGGTATTCTAGAGCTGTGAGCTAGGGTGACTCGACATACGGAGTTTGTACCCCTCTTTATGATAGTAGGAATAATTGTAGGGAGACTATGTGTGGGGATCTGATGAAGTGAGATTATTATTTTTGTGTCCAGGTGGTTTGCTTCCAGTGCGGAGAGATCAGGAATACGAAGTAGTATTGCCCGAGAGACGCAATGGAGTGCCTATCATGAGAAAAGATGTGTCATCTTCTACATTTCTGTCAGTTTTTCTCACTATCAGCTGATTATAGGGGTTCTTTTAGGACTCCTCATTTTGGATCAGCACCACATGTTTATTATTTTTATGGGAAACGAGGTTTTTCATGCCATTCATGCCGAGTGGTAGATCACGACCATGGTAGCTAGTTTGACAGCATTCAGCCAAAATAAGGTGGATCATCTCAGGGTGTTTTGGAAGTGCCATAGGGCCGCGGTGCAGGCTACACTTTTGCAGTGGAGTAGAAAAAACAAGAGAAGGATCATGGACCCTCTACAATGCAAGTTATTATCCTAGTTTCCCCAGTTATAGATTCTGCACATTTCAATATAGGGGCTTCCAAGAAAATTCTATATATTTCTATTGTGGAGATCCTTGGGCATTTTATCTTTTAATATGCTCATATCTTGACGTAGGAAACTCCGTTTGGGACATTAATGGCTAGTGTATGTCCGTGCAAGGAGTTTCCTCCTAAGGTTGGTGGGTGTCACTTCTGATGGGACCACTATGTCTTAGAGATGGAAGTATGTGACATCATTCTCGAAATGGAATGGTTAGTTCTCTTCCAAGCATTCGTCAACTGTTATTGCCATTGGTTGAGTTTCACACCACCAGAAGGTAAATCGTTTCATCATAACAGTGAATGGGATATCTAAGAGAGTAGAGCGGGACCCAGGAATCATTAGTTGGGATGAGATAAAACCGTGATTTCTATTATATATTTGTATGAAAAGGGGACATCATAGTTGTTCATTCTTACATTAGTTGATCGTTTCATATATTTATTTCTAGAGGAAATTTATGGTTTTCTTACGAAGTGATAGGTGGAATTTACTATTGTTCTTTTTCCTGGTTCGACACTGGGGTCCATTCCTCCTTATAGGATTGATACTCCAAAGTTATAGGATCTCAAGAAGAAGTTAGATGAGGTATAATCTAAGTTTTCATCCGACTTAGTTCTTATCCATAGGGTTCGCCTATCATGTTTTCAAAAAATATGGATTGTACCCTCAGACATTTTGTGGATTATCAAAAGCAAAACCATTAGAAAATCCAGAACCAATATACTTTACTGAGCATTGAGGATCTCTTTGATCAGCTTTGAAGAGATAGTGTGTTCTTGAATATTGACTTAAGATATAGATATCATCTTTTCTGTGTTAGAACATCATATATACCTCTTATAGCCTTTCAGAGTAGGTATAGTCTATACAACTATGTGGTAATGCCATTTGGTCTCACGAACACGCCACCAGTTTTCATGGCACTGATGTATCGAGTGTTCCATCCATACCTGGATTTCTTCATGGTATTCTTCTTGGATGATATCTTAGTGTACTCTAAAACATTACATGACTGTGCCAAACATATTGAGATAATTTTTATTACACTATGAGAGTATCATTTATATGATATGTTCTCAAAATACCTCTTTTGGATGGACCAAATTCACTTCTTGGGTCATGTTTTCTCAGAGACAGGATTATCTGTAGACCTAATGAAGTTTAAAGCAGTAGTTTCCGAGGAGTATCCAATGAACATATTTTCAATGATATTTTCTAGGGCTGTATGGATACTACTAGCATTTTATATAGGACTTTTCATTTTTAGTAGTTCCACTGACATGCCAAACTAAGAAGGGTGTGACATACTTGTGGTCAGACTATTTTGTGTCAGCCATTCTTGAGCTGAAAGGGAGGTTGACATCATCAACAGTACAAGTTTTTCTAGATCCAGAAAATAGATATATAGTATACATTGATGCATTATGTATCGGTATGGGAGTTGTTCTTATGCAGGGGGACTGAGTCATTGTGTATGGGTATCGGTAGTTGAGACCACATGAGAAGAATTGCTAGATGCACGATCTCAAGTTAGATGATATTGTTCATGATTTATTCTATTAGAGACATTATCTGTTGGGAGGTCATTTTGTGGTTTTTTCTGATAACAAAAGTCTCAAGTTTATCTTCACTCAGTGCGATATGATTTTGAGATAGTGAACGTGGGTTGAGTACCTTCAATCCTTTACCTTTGATCATGCCTATATGCCTGGGAATGGAAAATCTATGGCTGATTCTTCAAGTGGGAGGAATCAGATACAAGTATTTATGGAGGCCAACAGTGAGTGGAATCTTATGGATCTGTTCTCTGAGTTGCATTTGGTGGTGCATGACAGATAGGGGGTAGATGTTTCATTCTTCTATAGTTGTTACCTCTACTCTACATGATCGAGTGAAAATGAGGCATCTATCATATTCAGAAGGCCTAGTCCTATGGGAGAGTCTATCATGAGAGGACCCAATTTCTGGAAGGACAATGGGTGAGTATGAGATATAGCGCTTTCAAGTGCTAGTGTGGGTATCAGCCGAAATACACGAGGAGATGATGTGGGACTTAAATTCCTCAGTTTGTGAAGTTCATCCTTATGTCACCAAGATGTATCGAGATATAAACTGTCAGTATTGGAGGCCAGGTATAAAGAGATATGTTTCTAGTTTTGTCATGATTATTTTTATCTATTAGTAAGCGAAGGAGGAACATTTATGACCAGTAGAGCTTTTGCAGTAGCTACACATTCCCTAGTGGAAGTGGAATGATGTCGTGATGGACTTCGTGATAGGGTTACCGAGGTTGCCTCAAGGGAATGGTGCAGTTTGGGTTGTCATTGACAGAGTCATGAAGGTTCCTCACTTATTTCCCGTCAATAAGACCTTCAGTGTTGATTATTTGGGATGGTTTTACATCTGGGAGATTGTTCATCTATGTGGGTTTCCATAATCCATTGTTTCATAGAAGGATGAACGTTTTACTTCTCGTGTCTGAGAAGGACTACATAGGGATTTGGGTATACAGTTACTTCTGAGTATAGCTTACCATCCCTAGATAGATGGCCAGTATGAGGATATGATTCAGGTGTTGGAGGACATATTGAGAGTACGCATCCTTGATTTTGGAGGTGCTTGGGAGAAGCACATACCTCTTGTGGAGTTTTCCTACAATAATAGTTTTTAAGTAACTATTCAGACAAAACCATATGAGGCATTGTTGGGAAGGCCATGTTGATCTCCCATATGTTAGATGGAATCAGTAGAGGTAGCGATGTTGCGTCCTCATCTGGTCCAGGAGACCACATAGTAGATAAAGTTTATTAGGAAGAGGATGGATACTGAATAGTCACATAAAAAGTCTTATGTCAATCAACGAAGACGGCCTATGGGGTTCGAGGTCAGAGATCAGTTCTTTCTAGATGTCACCCCAAGGATGGAACATATGAGGATTAGGTGAAAGGATATTATTTCAGTGAGATATGTTGGACTATTTGATGATTTGGAAAGGGTCAGGATGTTTTCCTATCAGTTTTAGTTACCTTAGAGGTACCTGCCTATGCACGACGTCATTCATATTTCTCAACTACAACGTTACTTCTCAAAGTCATCTCATGTCTTTCATCACAAGGAGGTTGTTTTATAGGTAGATAAATCTTTCATGGAGCATCCAATCCGAATTTCAAATAGAAGTGTGAAGTTTCTCCATGTCCAGTTTGTTCCTCTGGTACGACTTTTATGGCCGCACGGGAAATTACAGGACGATACATGGGAGACTGTGGTCAATGTATGATTGTAGTGGCTGGAGATGTTCGAGGATTCTTCTTTTACACCACCTTCATAGGGATATTTGGGTTCGGATTTAATTAAGGGGAAGTTTGTAAGAACCCAAATCTTCTTTTCGGGTATGGATCTTTTTTTCTGGTGTTTTTGAGTTAAAGAAGTGAATCTATAAATTTTAAGAGGACACGACATGTACATATATGTACATTCCTTGTACTCGGTTTCCACGGGTGACCATGTACTGGCCGTGTAAAGGCCATGTACATGGATATGTGGGGTGTCTTGGAGGTATCCAAATTTAGGGCCTGATAAAGGTAAGTACACTCCATGTTCTTTTAAAATACATGCAATGTACATTATTTTTATACCATTAAATGGAGCGGGGTCACGTATAATCAAAAAGACACTCTTCTTTTAGGTATATCTCATCCAAGAGAATCCACGGTCGGTGATTATTCTCCAAGCCCATGACTCGCCATCCGATCATCAAATCGACGGTTTTCAGTTGCGTTGGAATTTACATGGATATCTTATTATTTTATAGAACCTTGTTTTCTGATTCATCTTATTTCTTGAGTTATCTTCAGTTTTAATATTTAGCTGTTTTTTAGATCTATGGAGTTATAGGATGATTCAAGGTATGAAGTCCATGTATATCATCTATACAATGTCGTTGAAGGTGTTTTGAGCCTTTCCATAGTTAGTCCTTGAGTAATATGTGTGAAAGTGCCCAATACCCTTGTTCAATGTATTTCATGTTTATGGGTTTTATCCTTGTTATTTCATGTTATGAGTTGTGTGCTTGATTGGAGGATTTATTATTGTAAATAAGGTTATTTTAACTTGTTATGGATGTGTTTCCCACATTTTCTTGATTTTGACTATTTTTTCTAGCTATTCTTGTTAGGCTAAATTGTTTTCCTTGGCTTGTATTGTTAGGATGGAGTTATTTTATCAGATATGCTTTGAAATATTGTATATTGTAAAGAAAAGTAGTTTTTGTGTTTTACTTTTGCTTTAATACATCGTTTGTGCATGATTTCCTTACAGAGGGTTGTGGGAATCTGGAATAGTAGACTATTGGAGAATGGACGCTGAGGGATTCTCTAGAATGGTCTTTTACTTTACATTGTGAGACCATAGGGGGGATGAATGTATGTGGGGCCTCATAGTGTCTATAGATCCTCATTTTGAGAACATAAAGGGAATTGGATGATGAGTGCTTCCCCAGAGTATCTGTAGTAACCGATAAGAGACTTCAAGGGGAATTAATAGTGAGTGATTCCATAGAGTGTCTTTGCTAATGTAGAACTAGAGGGGTTAGACTGTGAGTACTTCACATAGGTTTGCTTGTGTTTTTTTGGATGAGAAATAGGGGTTAGGTTGTTAGAACTTCCCACAGGGTTTCTAATGACTGTTTGTTACTTATGTAATAAATGAAAATGGTTGTAATTTAAATTTTATGATTTTTTACTTTGAGTACTCCCATGTTTATTTCTTCATTTTTCATATTGCCTACCATATATATTCACTAGCTGTTATGAACAAAACA
The DNA here is from genome assembly GCA_963277665.1 of Viscum album. Lineage (NCBI taxonomy): Eukaryota > Viridiplantae > Streptophyta > Magnoliopsida > Santalales > Viscaceae > Viscum > Viscum album. The sequence continues at coordinate 1,347,617,419 of OY728132.1, forward strand.
TTGGGTGGTTTCCTATTGTGATTTTTTACACACCCTATTCAGGTTATGATTTTGGGCCCAAACAGATTATATTGTATCAGGTCTAGATACGGGAAAGCACCCTTCTACTTCAGGTACTTTATCGTCGTAGAGTTGGAGATCATGGGGCCAAGATGATGATTGTGATGCTGTGGAGCTGTTTACTTATTTTTCATTTTTTTCTTTGGTTTGGTACTGTATTTCAGCATTGTTACTTTTTTGTTGGCTTTCCTAGACATATGTATCAAACATCATTTATATATGTGTGCTCCGGTTGTTTATTACTTTTCTTATTCACTTATTTTTATGTTATTACTACTTCTTCTATTGTTATCTATTTATTTCTATTTCATTACTCTACTAATGAGGAAATTGTTTACCCACTATCACACTCAAGGTTGTCGCTTCTAGTCGACAGCCTCTGGCATTTGGGGAAATGCACTTGAGTCCATGTGACCAACCGAGTATTGGGCACCTCTGGGAAGCTTCCAAAACCAAGACGTTGCATTTTGGCCTTTTAAATCTCCTTTACAATATCCTTCTATGAAAGCCGATCCATTTCCTAATAGTGGGACTAGATATATCTACATAATCCCATGTATATTATGTGGGAAGAAACTCATCCTAATTATTTATAAAAAAAGGTATTCCGTCTATATTCTAGATATCATATAGATTTATTCCGACTTCACTATGGATTATGTGAACTATTTTTTTCCATACTCCATCAACTCAATAGTTTATTCATTAATAAATTATTGTGAAATTAATTATTTTTTGAAAGCTAGGAGGTCTCATACAAGCCCATTTTCTTTAAATTGGTAGTGAATTACATGGATGTGCACTTCTCCTAGAAGAGTAATCCCCATTCCATTCTGTTGCTATAATAGGATCGAGGGTCTGAGTTGGGTTGCCCTCTCAATTTCTCAATCATATCATATTTCCACAATATAATTATATATATATATATATATAGATATTAGGTTCGTAGTCACATTATACCTATTTAATGATTATCTGTCAAAACAATAACATATACACATAAAAACTTTTTTCATTTGAAATAATGTTCATCACACATGAATTTTTTTCTCAAAATGTGGTATAGAGCTTCCAGATTAACATTGGTAGAACAATCATTTTTTTAGGTGCGAAAATAGGAGTTGAATTTTTAATTCAAAAACTTTTTAGTGATAATGAGTCTAAATATGGATATTCCAAGAGATTATTCCCCATATGGATCGAATTCTATAACTAATATGTCTTAATGAACATATATTGATCTCATATATTTTTAAAACCATAGAATTTAGTTGAGACATTGATACTACAACATTTTTTTTGAATATATTTTGACCAAAATATAAGACGTATATTTTTTTATGGGATTAATGAATATTTTCAAAATAAAGGAGTGAATTTATTTAGTGATGTCTTGAAAATTTTTGGACCCGTAGCATTGATTTTAATCACCTGATATATTATAGGTCTTATGAATTATAAATACCATGTAACAACTCATGATCACATGATTTTTGTCGGTGTTTTTGATCACATGAATTAGTGAGGGCCAAATGAGTTTCATAAATAATATGTTATCACATGGTTGCCCCAAATGGTCATGAATAATTTTATCAACCCTTTGAAAAAAAATTATATCAGATTTCAAGAGAGTCACTATTGATTAGTTATTATATTTTTTAACATATCATCTAAAAAAAGGATCATGTGACGATATTCAGTGATGAGGTCATTAAATTGGGTCATGGGAGTGATTCATATGATGGGTTTATGAGAAAAAGTCATATGAAATTATAAAGAGAGGGAGGAAATTGTGTGATATATGGAGGATTTGGGAAAAAGTAAATTGACCAGCCTCTTTATCCTTTATTTATTGGGATCCACTCTGAATGTGATTTTTTTCTCTATATATGAATGGTTTCTTGGAAAACAATCCAGTGGAATCCTGAGAGACTCATGCGGGAATTTACAATGCCAGATCAATGTCCTTTTTTCATTCCAACATCACCTCTTAGGGGTTATTTTGTTGATTCCCACCAAATCAAAATCGACTATTTTAGGATTAAATAAATTTTTTTAAAAGGATGGGGACCTTATTAGATAACCTAATATGAAACCAATTGATGAACAATATAGGATTTATAAAAAATGTATGAATATGCTTTTTAGCTTATGACATGATGACATAATTTTTTTTAGGTGAACGTTTTACACACTTTTCACGATCTATTTACTGATAAAACACAAGCCCTCTTACCTACTATCTCGATAACATAAATGTACGTATAAATTTATGTCATGTCTTATGAAGTCCCTTTGACATGAAAACTCAATCAATGAAGTATTATTAAGGTTTAAGGATAATATAGTTAAAAAACAATAAAATTAACTATTATTGGTTGATTATGTTACTATTAGTGTGAAAAAGTAGTTAATAAGAATCATTTATAATGTTATTTTTTATAACCAATGTTATAAATATATTCTGACACTGTTTAAAAGATAAATAATATTAAAACACAATTTTTAATGTTTTATACATCAGTAATCATATAACAAAATTAGAAAAAAAATTCTACATCATTTATAATAAAACCAACGAATAAAATAATGATACTATGTTTTTAATATGATAAAAAAATAAAAACATGTTTAAAAATAATATTATGTCAATCCATATTTTTTTAGTCTCGTTCTTAATTTCTCACTCAAATAACCCTAACACATTCTTTTAAACCTATTCTATCTCATATATATTCTTAATCATGTTTATCTCCTCCCTCAACACCACCTCATTCAACATCAACACGCCAAACTCATATTCCTTTGCTGAAATCATTTCTATCATCTTCCTCCCTCTTATAAAATAATTATCCTATATTATTTTTTTATAATTTCAATAAATTATAATTTTTTACAACATATATAGAAATTTAAATCTACTAATTAATTTAATCATGTATATTTTATTTTATAGATGATGTAAAAACTCTTATAATTACCAGTAAATCATGAAATGATTATTTGATGATGGTGTGTTTGGGGATACATTGGTTTCTATGTGTTGATAAGGAATTTCATACATTAATATTCACATAAGATCAAATTATTAATATATGGACAATTTAGTACTATACAAATTTAACTGGATTCTCAATCTTAGTTGAGTGTGTGAAATTATTATATTACCTAAGAAAAATATAATTTTATTAATGTGTGTATTGAACAATATTGTACAGGATAAATATTAATTTTGTTGATAAATCCTAAAAAATATAGAGTCCATAATTTATCGACCCAAGACTTCTTGGATATGATAGGAATGATTATTAGAATAAAATTAATCTGTAACAGTCAACTATTAAATTTTTTTCTAGATGAATAAATAATTGTATATCTAATTAATATGGAATAAGACATATAATGATATAACTATTATGGTATTCATTCCCACATAACAATCATATAGAGACTAGTTAAATTTTTTAATATTTCATTTACTATCTCAATTCAAATCCATAAATCATTCTTATTTTTCTCACATTGGTATCAATTTGAAATAAAAAATTTACTCTACTTCACATCACATGGTTACACTAAATATTAATTTTTTTTTCACTTAGTGTAACTCTAAAAATAATGCCTTCATTTACATTGTCATATTAATTTAATAACACCATATTTACCCTTAATAATTATTGTGTGGCACATCCCTTTCCAAAAAAACTATCTTATCATTATTGATAATATTCGGAATATTTTCATATATCATGATTTTTTTAAATTAAATTATTCTCACATAAACATATTATATATTATGTGTTGAATATTTCACTACTATATTCATATAACAATAATAATAAAATATTATTTTAATTTTTTAATTATTTTAAGGAAAAATTTATTTAGTATTTAGTATTTTATTATATTTTGTATAATAAATATAATTTATTGATAAATTATTATATTTAAATTCTATAAAAGATATATCAATAAATATTTTATTCAATAAAACAATAAAAATATTATTCACGTTTTAAAATCATTTCATGATTTTCATTATGATATTTATCTGTTTTTATTATTTTTTATAAAAGTGAATTATAAATTTTATATCAATATAAAGTAATAGATATTAAATATTTTAAATATTTTATTAATAATGATTTTTCACTCATGGATTAATTTATAGGGAACCAATGATGATTGTGAGGAAGGAGTTTATCCCTCTTTTGAATTTTCTGAACAAACTTTTCTATAAATTAATTTCTTATACTATACATGACTGAAATGTTTTAATATGAACATAATTTAAATCATATAAATCAATTATAATTTAATATTTTAGGGTTTTAAACAAATTTGGAATGGAGAAAATTTTTATAATTCATGATTTATTGAATTTAAATATTTTTTAGACAATAATTATGATAACGTTGATGAAATAATTATTAATATCACTGTAACTGAAATAAAGAAATAATTCAAGATTGATAAACTATATGGTTATGTTGAAAAGCTATTATATCCATATTTTATGAAATCTATGATTCATTCCATATTTTAATTTTGAATACATGGGAGGCCAAAAAAAATTTGATCAAAAATATTTTTACATATTTTCTATAACTTTTGAAAGAAATATTTCATGTAGGAAGTTATATATTGTATTCATATTATAATTTAATGAAATATATTTAACTTATAATTTCCCAAGAATTTAAATAATATATTTTCCAATAAAACCTAAATTTTCAATAGATTTTGGAAATTCGCTATGCTATTTTGAAGATATATTTTTTTGTAAAATATGGTTTTTATTATGATGGGGATTAAAAATAGAATTAAAGGATTTAAGGAATAGTTCTAATGGATGATGTATCCCTGACTAAATATATTATGGGAATAATTGGAGTAGTTTGGAATTCCTGGATGTATTCTAATGTGGATCTATCTTTATGTTAGTGAATTATTGAATTTTATAAAACTATGTATCCAAACCACATAGTTGAACATATCGTATACGTAGTTCCAACAACATCACAAAAATAATTCACTTAGTTAGGATTGAGATATATGGAACCATGTGTATGAATTATATTATGTAATGTTACATGGGATTTAATGAATCTGTATAAATTATATAGCTAATTGTTTTGTGTAGATGAATACTTCATCATATCAAAAGAGAACAACATATCTGATGTGATCCAAAAACATAATTACAGATTCATAGAAACAATTATAGAAAAAAACTATTATATGTACTTCAATAGGGATGAACAATACATAAAAATGCTTCTACATGTGTGGATTGATGATTTTTGGGGAATAGAATAATTTAGGGGATTGTGGCCATGTAGAAACATTATTCACGTAGGATACAATTTTCAACTTGAGGTAAGAAAATCTATAAGTTTATATAATATAAATATTATGAAACAAAATTAAAACATGTGATTCCTATGATTTTAAATATTGATCATATAGATTAATTGATTATTACATTTGAATGTTATAAGAATGAACGGACACTTGGTTATTTTTGGAACATAATAAAAAATATGAGGTTGTAGATATTTTTATACCATGTTAACGAATAAATCACGAGACTCTAGGATATATTAATTAATATTTCAATGTGTAAAAAACAATGATTGAATTAATTTATTAATGTGTAAATATCAATGATAATGATTATGGGGTTGAAAAATAATTTTTAATAGGATGAGTCTTTCTGATATGCTATAATATCAATGTAAGAGAGGTCGAGAAATGATGACAAGGACATAACATGTGTTAAAAATAAGGGAGTCACATAATTATAAAATATTTGTGCAACATGATTCTTTTTTTATTGGTGAAGTGGATTAACTCATGAATACATCCACTCACGCTCAGACTATTCTTTCAGATATGAAGATATAATGGATGATCTACTGATAAAAAACAATAATATATTGGTTTACATGTAACTTATTGAAGAAGATGTTATTTTATTGATGAAGAATAATAAATATTAGTAATTATTATATTCATCTGTGAGGTAAGATAATGATATAAATAATATTTGGTTCATGTCTAATGAATTCTGTACTTTCCTATAAGAGAAGTGGATAATTTATACCCAATTCGAATGTAATAATATTTGGTTATTGTAATCACTGAACCACTATAGTGATTGGAAAATAAATTTACAAAGAAACATCAATAATAGTAAGGAGTAGGAATTAATATTAAAGGAAAAAAGATTCATAAATTTCATGTTTCATATTTATCTATTAAATAAATTCAAAGATGTGAAAAAGAATTTATTAAGAGTGAATCATGGATTTATATAGAAATAGGTTATTGATTCTAATGAAACTATTATCAAAATAATGAACATGTAATACATATACCCAACATCAATAGTATCTCAAGTAATATAGGTCCATCAAGTTATATCAAAAATATGGTAACACCTAATAATGTAATCATTTCATTTCTTATGAAAAACCTAAATACTATTGATATTAGTGTTTTTTTTAAGGTAATAATTAATAGGGGTTGATTAATATAATTCATCGATATTTTCACCATGGTCAATACAAAAAAGGATATGGATTTCTATATGAAATATAAGAAAAATATAAATCTTGGGAAGGATGGGAAAGAATAAAATAAAATTCAATCATCACTGTATGAAAAATATTATAACAATATTATGGGGTGTAATCATCTATCAGAATATAGAATATATATGGAAAAAAGTATGTGGGGATCATGAAAATGAAATACTAATTACATAAAATAAAGAGAGACAAATTTAAAGATATTATAATGGATGAAGATGAGAAAATTATTGACTATTTCACTAGGTCCAATGAGATACTAATTCATATAAAATTCATTGAGTATATGTTTAAATATCCAATGGTGGGGAGATAATTAATGAATAATTCTATATATATATTTGACCCAATAATCCCTTATTTGTAAAAAAGTCATAAAAATTACATTTATGAGATTCAAAATACCATTTTGAACTATGAGATGATAATATCTCTAATTTATAATAAGAATAGTCGATATGAAATGGACTTTAAATCCATAAATTAATTAGAGATAAAAAATGTGAATGATGGGAAAGGATTAAACAGAGCAGAAAACACCTGTTACAGTATTCGTATGATGAAAAAATCCAACCCCGAGAGTATTGGGATGAATGGATGAGAAACCGTGGATCCGGAGGATTAGCCACGGTGCGAGGAGGAAGACGGAGTTTCTGGAAAAATCCCAACTACACGGTGTGTAGTATGGGCTACATGGCATGTGTTTGTCGGCGGATTTACCTGGACTGTACTCTGGGAGTACACAGGCATGGTTGGGGTACACGGCCAAGGACACGCCTTGTATACCCCTCCTCGGCCAAACCCGGCCAGATACACGGGATACCCTGTGTGCTGGTACACAGGCAGGTGACATGGACAGAGATAGTGTACAGCCACATGGCCAACGTACACGGAGCGAGCCTGAGTGCTCGTAAATGGCGTGTGATTCTTTTACATGTTGTGTAGTTACTTTCTATCTGACATGCCGAATGACACAGGCCGTTTACACGGGCAATACCCGGAGTCAAGGAACACGACGTGTGATTCTTCTACATGTCGTGTAGTTGAGTTTTACACAGCATGAATGGATGAAATGGGTCGTTTACATGTGCATTACCCGGAGTCAATGAACACGGCATGTAACCTTACTACACATCATGTAACCAATTCGTCATGGATTGAGCCAGCTGCTTTCTGTGACTTGGGCTAGTTTCCATAGGGTTCGTCCCCTTGGTCTTTCTCATGAAGGTAACAATATCATTTCCTACATATATGAGTATGATCCCTTTAGTAGGAATTCATGAATAGAGTTGCTGGAATCCCCTCAGTGAGACATAGAGCCGGATCCTCTATTCATTCATGGATCCCTGGGTAGTGTTCTTGGTATCAACCTGACCAACTTTACCAGGGCGCCAATCCTCTGCTTAGCGGATTGGTTCAGACTGAGTTGTTGAATCACCCAATGGCTATTGGTTTTAATCCTCATCTGAGCATCATGTTCTCAAGTACATGTGGAGTGTGTTCTCCCAGAACGAGTACATCGTATCTCTCTCTTCAGACCTAGGATTGTGTTCTCCTTGTTACATACTTAGTGGAATCATTGAGTTGGATCTTAGTTGTGGTTTTCTGATAGTCGATCGTGTATGAGTATATCTGGATATTCTTGTTATATGTTCTGTATACATATACTATGTGGAGCTGACTATATCATTCCTTTGAGGTATTTCCCTCGTTGTATTTCCTTTTTGGTTTCGGGGTGTCCTATTGCGTATTGTTATACTCACCCTTGCATGGGCTTTGCCCGCACGTGTCATGTCTTGTACAGACAAGCGAGCCTTTGATAGGAATCTAGGTGGTCCAGGACCGGATGGTGCTCAGTGAGATCAGGCGGGCTGAGTTGTGTTCCTACGGCTACAGATTGCAGTCCCAGTACCTTTCCTTATAGGTTGGACTTTGTTACAGACTTTCTTTTGGTGGGATTGTAATTTTGGCCTACTGTTTTACACATTTTGTACTTTACATTCCTGTCGTACTCTGTCGGTTGAGATTTTAGTGTATTCTTGAATTTCCAATTTTATTAGTTTTTACTTTTCTGCTTAGTGGGATTGGATATTTTTGTGTGTGTGTACAAGTTTATAGGCAATGCCTCCCATGTTAGTAGCATGCCTACTCGGTTCTCATCACCAGCCCCTGGCCTATTGGAGGCGAGGATGGGGAGTTGCAGCTTGGGCCCCACTAGGACAGGTTGTGATAGAGTGGTATCAAAGGTGGTGAGTTCTACCTTAGGACTGAGAGTCTGTGAGTTGGTTTGGATCAATAGTGTTATGTGTTTCGAGTTCGTATTTCAGGCCAGGGACCCCAGTGTTGGTGCGGGTGGCCGACGTATCCATACACCAGGACTCTGATAACTTGCTTTTAGACTTGGAACATGTGAACACTAGTTTCAGGGGAAAATAATGGTACATGCATCATATAGGAATGGGTAGTGATTTCCATGTCCTACTTGAGTCATCTCTCTAGATATACTCACAGACTGAGAAACATCTTGATTTATTACAGGATGCCTCCGCGACGCGAACCCGCTAGGATCCAGCAGCTCGATCATGAGGATGACCCCCTTGGTGATGGAGCTTTGATTCAGGAACTAGATCCCCCAATTTTACCATTAGGTGGTGTGCCATTTATCCCACCACCTTTGGAGTAGTGTCTAGTGCCTACTGTACCAGTGGAGGAGGAGCACAGGCTAAGCGCACTCCATGAGTTTTAGATATAAAGACCCCTCAGGTTTTGAGACGAACGTGACCCTCAGGAAGCAGAGGACTGGCTTGAGGCAATGGACAAAGTCTTCCATTTGGTCAGGATACCAGCAGACCAGATGGTGATCTTGGCAGTGAGCCTCCAGAAGGGATAGACATGACGATGGTGGAGTTTAGTTATTCAGACTAACGGCGGGGCGACTCTTGCATGTTCAGAGTTTGAGCGTCTCTTCAGAGAGGAGTTTTCACTCGTTACCTTGAGAGAAGTATGTATACAAGAGATTCTTCAGCTCCAGTAGGGGACCATGATGGTGGCTGACTATTCATTGAGGTTTACTGACCTCTCACGGTACTAGATGGATATGGTCAGAGATCAGTACTTCGGAGCTCAGACTTTCAAGCAGAGCTTGCGCAGAGATATTTGATCTAGAATCATCCCTATGAGCATTCCTACTTATGATGGGGTGCTCGAGCAGGCTTTGGTGGTTGAGTGATTCTTGGCAGAGCAGAGACAATCGGTAGTTGTCAGTAGCGAGTGAGCTGGAGTAGAGACCTTGGTAGCAGGGAGACGATGTCAGGGACCCAAACATGGGAGACGTTTTCAGAGAAGATCCTAGGATTGGGGATCTGCCATAAATAGTTCTTTGGGAACATCCAGCCAGCTTTGGGAGAGATTATGCTACTCATGTGATGGAAGGGGACATCTTGCTTGAGATTTTTCGACCCGCCATACTACTGACACAGAAGTAGTGGATGGACCACCGTGGTAGAGGCAACGTGTGGAGCAGACAGATCCGTGGGGTGGTGGACCCGGTAGAGGAGCTGGGAGAGAAGTTGGAGGTGGTCGGCGTTTTGACCCTTTACCACCACCACCCCTTGGAGGTCCACCCCAGGCTCGGGGAGCTGGTGGACAGAGGCAGGGATAGCTGCAGGCGGCATAGGCGTATGACCCATGTACTCCCGGAATGATTAGAGTTACAATCTGTATCTTTTCTACTTTGGATTCTGTATTGATAGACACGGTTGCTAGTCGTTCTTTTCTAGCTGCTTATCTTGTTCGAGAAATTGAGATTCCATTTGTGTCATTGTCTCAACTTACTCTTAGAAACACTGACTGGAGAACATTCAGATATCACACACCTTTGTAGAAAGTGTGACCTGACCCTTGGAGGCGAGAGTTTCGGTTCAAACCTCTTGGTGGTGGCATCGAGGCCTTATGATGTCATTCTTGGTATGGAATGTCTCTCTGCAGTTCATTACCAGATCGACTGTTTTAGGCTAAGGGTACGGTGTGTCCGCAATGATGGAACGTGGTTCTCTTTTGTCGGTGAAAGAGAGACCCAGGCAGCACAGGATGGACTCGTGCATAGAAAGGTGAAACAGGTATCCTATCAGTTGGATAACCTATCCCTTGGTGCGGAAGTTGTTATGAGTTTTTAGTTTCAAGTAGTAGTGGCTGAGTATGAGGACGTCTTTCCATAGGATGTCCCTGAACTACCTCCCTGTCGGGAGATAGATTTCTGCGTTGAGTTGCCACCTGGGACGACACCGATATCCGCATAAGCATATCGGATGGCTCCTGTAGAGCTTCGTATGATGAGGGTGCAGCTGGAGGACTTGTAGAAAAATGAATTTGTGAGACCTAGTGTTTCACCCTGGGCGGCCCCAGAACTATTTTCCCAGAAGGCAGACGAGAGCTTGAGTTTATGTGTGGATTTCCGGTGCCTGAATCTGGTAACCGTAACGAACCGATATCTACTACTGAGGATCAATGACCTCTTCGACCAGTTGAGAGGGTTACAATGGTTCTTGAAGGTTGATATACGATCAGTGTATCATCAGTTGTGATTATGGGATGAGGATATACCGAAGATAGCTTTCAAATGTTTCTACGGTCACTATGATTACTTTGTGATTCCCTTCGGTGTGACGAACGCCATGGTAGTGTTCATGGGACTCATGAACCAGATCATTCAGCCTTATCTTGATCGGTTCGTAGTGGTCTTCATCAATAATATCCTTGTGTACTATGCGTCTAAGGTGGATCACGCGAGACACCTAAGGATGGTTCGGGACACACTCCGAGAGCACCGGTTGTATGGGAAACTCTCAAATTTTCAGTTCTAGATAAATGAGGTCTACTTTCCGGGACACATTATCTCAGCAGATGGTGTAGAAGTGGACCCAGCCAAGGTAGAGGCAGTGTTAGCATGGAAGCCACCCCATATCCTGATGGAGGTGTGGAGTTTCCTTGGGTAGGCAAGCTACTATCAGAGATTCATTCTTGATTTATCCAGGATTTCATCACCCATGTCAACTATGACCTGAAAGGGGCATCCTTTCGTGTGGACCAAGAGATGCCAACAGGATTTCCAACAGTTGTGACAGAGTTCGACAAGCACCACGATATTGAGATTACCGGAGGAGGGTGTCGAGTATGTAGTGTTCTGTGACACATTAGGGACCAGGCTTGGTTGTGTCCTAATGCAGAGGAAAGCGGTGATTGCCTATGGCTCACGCTAGTTGAGGCCCCACGAGTAGAACTATGCAACCCATGCTCTCGAGTTGGCAGCGGTAGTCTTCGTATTAAATATGTGGCAACACTAACTGATGGGTGCGCGGTTACCGTCTACTCTGATCACAAGAGTATCAGATATATCTTTTCTCATAAGGATCTGAATTTGAGACAAAGATGATGTCTTGAGTTCTTCCAGGATTACGACTTTGAGATCGTTTATACTCCTAGGAAGGGGAACGTTGTGGAAGATTCTGTCAGCAGGAGATCCAGTTATTAGTTGCCAGATGAGGTAACAAGACATTTGGCCTCTTTACATTTATCCTTCATGGTTGGAGATGAGGGATCTTACCTTCAATTGATGGTTGTTACCCCCCCCCCACACACTCTTACAGCGAGTCAGGGGAGCACAGCGCGGGGATGCTAGCTGTGAGGCTCTACGTGCTTAGATATCCATAGGTGTTGTGGCTGATGGATATTCAATAGGTGGGAACCACATTGTTCTTTTCAGAGGGAGTACAGTAGTACCAGTGACGTTGTAGGAGGAGGTTTTGAGGGAGTTCCATACATCCCCATTAGTGGTGCATCCAGGCGTGGAAAAGATGTATCATGACCTCCGACGTCAATTTTGGTGGCCAGGAATGAAGAAGAGTGAGGCAGAGTTTATTTCTCGGTGCCTTACTTGTCAGCAAGTAAAGTCCGAGCACCTAGTTCCAACAGGTTTGACTCAGCCCCTTGAGGTGCCAGAGTGGAAGTGGGACGGGATATCTATGGACTTCGTGACGGGTTTACCACATACGTCCAGGGGACACGATTCCATCTGGGTGATCGTTGATCGGCTCACCAAGTTGGCCCACTTCCTAGCCATACAAAATTAAAGTTCAGTAGAAATCTTGGGACGCCTATAAGTTTAAGATATTGTTCGACTTCATGGCGTGCCATCCACGATTCTCTCAGATCATGATTCTTGTTTCAAATCCCGGTTGTGGATGGGATTACAGGAAGCTTTTGGGACTCAGTTACGCTTGAGCACAACATTTCATCATCATACTGATGGTCAGACAAAGCGGACCATCGAGGTCCAAGAGGATATGCTTTGAGCTTGCATTATTGACTTCGGTCATAGCTGGGAGGATCACATACCACTAGTGTAATTTTATTATGAAAACAATTACCATTCCACTATTAGTATGGAACAATTCAAGGCTTTTTACGGGCGACCTTGCGGGTCACCACTTTGCTGGACTAACCCCAGAGAGTCTGCACTCATGGGCCCAGAGATGGTGCGAGCTACTACAGAGAAGGTGCAGGTCATCCAAGAGCTGATGAAGACTGCACAGAGCCGGAAAAAGCCTTATGCCGACAGGAGGCATATGCCCTTGGAGTTCGAGGTGGGAGACCATGTGTTCCTTCAGGTCTTACCTCGATGGGGATTGCGAAGATTTGGTCGAGGAAGCAAGCTATCTCCTAGGTTCCTCAACCCTTTTTAGATTATGAGTATAGTTGGTGAGGTGGTGTATCGCTTGGCTCTACCTTATTAGATGGACCGGATACACAACGTCTTCCATGTGTCGTAGCTACGGAGGTACATGTATGATCCATCGCACGTCATCGACTGGGGCGAGCTAGACATCGATGATGGAGAGACCTTTGCTGAGTACCCAGTGGAGATCGAGGATCGGCCAGAGAAGATCCTTCGTGGGTGAGCTATTCCCTTGGTGCGTGTCCAGTGGCAGCACTGGAATCTCTAGGAGAAAACATGGGAGCGGGAGGCTCAGATTTATGTGCAGTACCCACATCTTTTTGAGTAGCCTTTGTTTTGCCTTTTCGGGGACATAAAATCCCTAAGGTCGGTGTGATGTATTGTCTCGGATTTTCCAAAATTTATTATTAAAAGCAATGTAAATTATTTTGAGACCAGGCTCTGAGACGGTGTGCAGTTCCAAGGCCCGGTGAGCCTGGAACAGATTTTTGAATTTAATTTAATAATTATATTATGAGCATGTGCGGTTTCCAGAAAAAGTATAATAACTCCCGAACAGGTGCTCGGATCAAAAATATAATGGCACTGTTGCGTTCAAAGTAGTAGGTTTACCCTAGAAGATTCCTAACATTGACTGGTGTAGTCCGGTGTCGAAATCTGGGTTTTGGACATAACCGTAATAAAATATTTAATATAAAATATTTTATTAAATCTGTTGCAACAGATATCTTTATCCTTTTAAAATAAAGGATATCACAGGGGTCTAGGGTTACAAACCTCATAACCATGAAACCCTTGGCATCTTTGGAGGCTCTGGAGAAAGCCTCCCAATGCCGAGACGACGTTCCTGACGATTTTCACCAACGACAACAAAACGGCGACCAGATCTTTGTCAACGAACGCCGTGAAATCCAGGTAGGATGTTTAAATTGTGAGTTATTCTTTATTCATGATTTCTATGATGAAAACTGGATAATCCATGAATATATTAGTCTGCGGATCGATCATTCTTGCAGGATGGGATTTTGGGGGATTTTGGTAGATGGAATCCAAGTTGATATTTTGTTTTCGATTTTTCTTCTCTTTTTAATCCTATTAATGGGAGCGGATCAACGTTGTGACGAACGACGGAGGAAGTTCGTTCATCAAATTTGTTTCATTGGATTTCTCCTATTTCCCTACTTCGCGTTCATTGTGTTCTTTTCGGGGCGATGAACAACGGATCGTTGCACATCCACTCCGCGACGTAACGATCCCAAATTGTAGATCCAACCCCGAAGCGATGTCACGGAGGTGCGATGATTGTTTCGGTAGATGATTCTGAGTGGATAGAGAGATTTGAGTTTTCAGGAATTTTTTATGATGGATCATTCTTGGTGTATGATCCGATTTTAGGACTGAAAAAATATGTTGCGGTGTTAGTATGATGAAACAAACCAACCCCTAGAGTATTGGGATGAACATATGAGAAACCGTGGATTCGGAGGATCAGTCATGGCGTGAGGAGGAGGACGTAATTTCTGAAAAAATCCCAACTACATGGTGTGTAGTATGGACTACATGGCATGTGTTCATCGGCAGATTTACCTGGACTGTACTCCGAGAGTACACAGACACGGGTTGGGTACACGGCCCAGGACACACCATGTATACCCCTCCCTGGCTAGACCCAAATAGATAAACGGGATACCCTGTGTGCTAGTACACAGGCAGGCGACACAGACAAAGACCGTGTACGGGCACATGGCCAGTGTACACAGAGCGAGCCCGAGTGCTCGGACAAGGCATGTGATTCTTCTACACATCGTTTATTTACTTTCTATCTGATAGGCTCAATGACTTGGGCCGTTTACATGGGAAGTACGTGGAGTCAAGTAAAATAGAGCGTGATTCTTCTACACACCATGTAGTTGAGTTTTACATAGCTTGAACAGATGACATGGGCCGTTTACATGTGCAGTACCCGGAGTCAATGAACACGGTGTGTAACCATACTACACGTTGTGTAACCAATTCTTCATGGATTGATCCAGTTTCCTTCTGTGACTTGGGCTAGTTTCCTTATGGTGCGTCCCCATGGTATTTCTCCTGAAGGTTTCCAGTATCATTTCCTATATAAAGAAGTATGATCCATTCAATAGGACTTATTAAATAGTGTTTTTGGAATACCCTCTGTGAGACTTAGAGCCAGATCTTTTATTTATTCCTAGAACCCTAGGTAGAGCTCTTGGTATCAACGTGAGCAACTTTACCTGGGCGTCGATCCTCTACTTAGTGGATTAGTTCATATTGAGTTGATGGAATCACCCCATGGCTATTGGTTGTGATCCTCATATGAGCACCATGTTCTCAAGTACATGTGGAGTGTGTTCACCCATAACGAGTACTTTGTATATCTCTCTTCAGACCTAGTAGTGTTTTCTCCTTGTTACGTGCTTAGTGGAATCTTTGAGCTGGATCTTAGTGGTGGTTTCACGATAGTTGATCATCTATGATTATATCTGGATATTTTTGTTATATGTTCTATCGACATATACTGTGTGGAGCTGACTGTATCTTTTCTTTTTTGGTATTTCCCTTATTTTATTTCCTTTGTGGTTTTGGGGTGTACTACTGGGTACTGTTATACTCACCCCTACACGGGTTTTGCCAGCACGTGTCGTGTCTTGTGCAGATGAGTGAGCCATTGACTGGAATCTAGGTGGACCAGGACCGAACAATGCCCAGTGAGATTAGGCGGGGCGAGGGGTGTTCCTACGGATATATATTGCAGTCCGAGTACCTTTCCTTATAAGTTGGACTTGGTTACATACTTTCTTTTGGTGTGCTTGTACTTTTGGTCCAGTGTTTTACACTTGTTGTACATTACTTTCCTGTCGTACTCTGTTGGCTGATATTTTTAGTGTATGCATGCATTCCTATTTTTAAAAGTTTTTACTTTTCTGCTATGTGGGCTTGGAGATGTGTGTGTGTGTGTGTGTACAGGTTTATAGGCAATGCCTCCCATGTTAGTAGCATGCCTACTCGGTGCTAGTCAACAGCCCCCAGCCTATTGGAGGCAGGCTTGGGGAGTTGCAGCTTGGGCCCCACTGGGATGGGGCGTGACATAATCCCCTAGAAAATTACTACTTTAGTTACATAATATTTATAATAGAATATATAATGTTCTAAAAAAATAGTTTCAAAAGAATTATGTTCTTAAGAAAGAACAGAAAGCATGTTTTTAAAGGAACCTTCAAAACATTTATAGAAAACTTTCCTTCTGAAGGTAGTTTTTTATTATAGAGACCATGGAAACAAATCCTATGCTAAATTTTATATCCTTTCACTCCCATGGAATCAAATTAAGGCATATATTATGTAACGCCCCGACCCCAGCTACCCAGAGTCGGTGCATTACTTCGTAACATTGGCATGATCACAAGAAAGATCAAATCTCGAAAGACCGATTGGTTTAGTAGCCTTGGAAACACTAGATATATTCATAAGTTTTACATTACATCGTAAAATGAAAAACTACTACAACAACATAATGTCTCCATAATCCACACTATTATCCCCTCATAATATCCCTGTAGGTCATTCATAATTTACTTCTTCACATCCTGGGGAAAAATAAAACATAGAAAAGGGGTGAGCTCAAATGCCCAGTAAGGATAACAATATAGCGGAAACTTTCATCAATAAGAATAAACATTTAAGGCAATGTATAACTAAAACAAAAGCCTTTTAAACATGAACTTTCAACATGGTATGGCATAAATAAAATGAAATAATGCCATTTACTTATTCACATGGATATTCTACTAATCGAATAATCACATGCAAAAATCAATAACCACTTTCATAATGTTGGAATGCATAATGCCAGACTATCATTACCACATAGCCAAGGCCTCGTGCCAAGACTACAAATAAGATTTTGTCAAGGCCTTGTGCCAAGACACTAGTTTGTCTCATGAGACCTACCGATGCATCGAGGAGCTATAGAGGGCTCCACCCGTCACTTACTAAGTCCAATGCATTCCCATATGAAAAGGTTTAAACATAACATAAACATTCGTATTAAAACTAGCATACGAAATGTCAATAATTTCACCATAAACTATGAATGGTATAAAAATAGCTTATCCACAGTCAAACATATCACAAAACCTTCAATACAATATAGAAGCTTTTTATTACAATAAATCAACTTCAAATAAGCGTTAAATCCATCAAAGGATGTTGACATAGATGAAATCAAAACTATTTGAGAGAAATATCTCCTTTTTTGAAATCATTTAAAAGTCACACATTTATAAAGGAAGTAATTAAAAAGAGATTTTTGAATCAAAGTGTCCCATACCACTTTGAAACTTTTGAAAGGAATTAACATTTTTAAAAACATTCATGTCCATATAAATAAATCCTTAAAACCCATTTTGAAGACATTAATTAAAAAGATTTATAAAGATAAATCTTTAAAACATTTAAAATTCTGATTTTGATAAAGAGTACCTTTCTGAAATTCTTAAATTATTCATTTGAAATCATTTAAAAGTCACATAATTATAAAATAAAACATTTACTTTGAAAATATCCTTATAAGCTTGTAAGGAAAGCTTCGACGATTTTATAACGGCGGAAAATAACCGCACCCGCCGTATAAGTTAAAAAAAACATTCTTACCTCAATTCTGTCGAAAAGGTTAAAAAGGACCTTGTTTTGAAAACGACGGAAAGATTCCTTTATAAACCTCTTATAAAAAGTCAAACAAGGGTATAAATGACTTTAACCCATATTCTTGTAAATAGTAAAAATGTTTTGAAATACATTTCGAAGAAACATGGATGTGGATGATAAAGAGATCCCAGTAGATTATTACGTATAATACAACCTCGGATAATGAAGAGATTGTGAAATAACCCTTACCTTGTACTTTTCCTTGGTTGGAGTAGGTTAACCTCCTGTATAATGGTGAAATAGTTGTTATTAAATTATACAAGAATCATATATAATAATATGATATCATATATGATCTTTTAACATTGATTTGTTAATAATATCTTAGTATTATCATTATATCGGGTGTTAACTTACTTGTTTTCTTTTATATGTTTTGTTACGTAAGACATGTTTGTAAAGGATAGGTTGTATATTATTCATATCCAGAATGATATCAAGTCCTTAAACATCATTTTTAAATCATCAAATGATAATTATACTTGAATGGATACGATGGAGAATGAATCTCATCGCGTTCGTGGAGACGGTAGTCCGTACGTACGCACGAGCGACAATATCATTCTTTTGATATTAAAATAATATATAAATGGATGGTATATCATATATACAGAATCATTAATATGTTATATTTATTATTTACATGAGTTACACATCATTATTATACCCATCCAAATAATAATATATTGAATAACAATTACACCACGACGTGGAGACGGTAAGCCGTACGTACGCACGTATGGTGACATGTTATTCAAAGGGTGGATAGAATACTGAATATGGTTGTACCATATTTATAATAACATCACAGTATATAAATGATACTGGAGTCATTATTTTAGAATGGTAACAACAAAGGAAGAAGAAGTGGAAGAAGAAATGAACTTGGAAAAGGGGTGGTGAAAACATTACCTCTTCTTCGGGTTCTTCCTTTTGATTTGATCAAAAGGGCTCCTTAGGTTGGCTTTCTGATCAGACTAAGGCCCCTAGGTTGTAGTGAGGGATGTTGGGAGAGTATTTGGGCAGAGTTTGGCCGAACCAAAAGGCTTTAGAGGTGTGAAGAAATGAGAAGGAGGAGTGCCCTTTTATAAGAGGGGTGAGGGGCACCTTTGGAAAAGCTAGAAATATTAATTTATAATAAATTCATATTCGGTTTCTAATGGCCCCAAAGTTGACTATTCAAAGGATGAGGTGGGGATAGGTCGAAAACAACTCATCCAATAGAATTTAGACAGGTTTGGGTACTTATATTAACCTTATCTTTAAGTATTAACTCTAAGTTAATTAGTTTCACTTTTACAATGTCTCTTTGTATTTTTATATAATATGGTTAATAAACTTACTATATACATCCAAGCGACCCCCAAGTGGTCCATTAATGATTAAACTATCATGATATAAGTCTCTTGGCCGAACCTTAGATTTTTAGGAATTTAATATCAATTAATAATATAATATTTGTTTTAAGAACTCTTTTATGTCAATTTTGATACTATTCAATAGTTGATTTTTGTGAAACTCATAACAGATTGATTAATTCGAACAAAGTCAATTAAATCAATCCTAATATATCATATTATCATAGAAAATTAGTTTAATTCATTAAAAGTTTCATATTATAATTATTTGGGTATTTATAAGATCAATTATTTTTATTTTCCACTATTTTAGTAATTACTGCATCATCATTGTGTCATAAATAAAATAAATTATATAATGTCTAAAAATTATAAATAAAATATCATTATGTAGGAAATCTTTTTAGATTTCTAATAAATATTTATAATCGAAAATCCAACATGTATAACCCTATGTAAAAATTGTTGTTCTAAAAGATATATGCTTGTGTCATTTTTGTATTCATTTTGACTTAATTAAAATAAAGTGTCATTATCACTTACAAGTGGATCCATGGGGTCCCAAAATAGACCCAAAGATGCCCATGGTCGACCATGTATCAACCAATAGGGTTAAGACACGTTAATATTATTTTTTTTAACCCTTATTTACCGGATTTACCCTTTAACCATGGTAAATAAAATATTTACCGCAGTAATTATTCAAAATGTGTAAAAATAAAAGTTACCTATTTACACAATTTGAACATCCTGATTCCAAATCTGGAATCCATTTTCCTAAATTCAAAACACAGAAGTGGCAGAAATTAATTTAAAATTAATTCCCGCTGTCAAAACAAAAAGCGTGTTTTTAAGAGATAATAACTATCAAAAGATTGACACTTGTTTATGTTCGGTTTAATTGTAAAATTATGTCCAATGACCAAAATTATATTAAATAGTAAAAATATATTCTAAATATACTTTAAAACCACTCAAATGCATAATTTATCACTATTAATTATTTTGATTAAAAAAGTTGTTTTTAATTAAAATTTAGTAATTTTCACTATTCATCAAAATATGAAAGTTATCCAAAAAGTACCAAAATTTCACCTTAGGCTAAATTTGATATTCCGAATCCAAAAATGAAGTCCATTTTAAAATATAAAATATATATAACTTCAAAAAGTAGGTATTACTATTCATAACAACTAGTTTGATTGGTTACGGTGTGTTAGAACTCGAAGTTGCGTACAACACACGCTACTGTTTTATCCAAAGGAAAGCGTACCGTGGACGCTTGGGATGTTTCATTTTAAATTTTTTGATGTCTCCATTTAGTCAAAAAGTTTAAAATATTGTATTTAAAAAGGTTTCACTATTAGAAGTTGATAAAAGTGAAATACTGAAAATGAATTTGTTCTTGCATTATGACTAAGAAACTCATAATAGAGATTCTAAAATTATAAGGATTATATAAAGTTCAAAATGTAGTTAATACTATTCATGACCTCTTTTAATGGTGTGATTGAACTCGGTGTTGCGTGTAGTGCAAGTTATTGAATTATTTTTAAGAAATAACACACTCTGAAATCCTGGGGTGTTACATTCTCCCCTCCTTCAATAAATTGCGTCCTCGCAATTTGAAATTGTTCTTCGAAGATAAAAGGTTGAAAGTAGAAAATATATTTGTGGGAAAACCCACATTGGAAATTGGGTTACTAAAATTTAGTCTTAATATGAGGAAAAGAGAAATTAAAGGGTCACCACCAAATTATGATCTCGATTAGGAGAACATTGGTGGCAATTAGAGACATATAATCGGAGGAAAAATGTAAATATTTATAGGTAGTGATTGAGGTCATCAATCACAAACAAGTGTATAATTGAGGTCCTTAAACTCATCAATCTATGATGATTTGAAGTACCATCGGTTCAACAAAATATAGGGTATTGGGATAACACATTTTTGACGTTTCAAAATATCTTAGTTGAAATCCCATATCGAAAAATGAATTAACGAGGCCTCTATTTAAAATAAAGAGTCGAAAGTATGAAGATTACCGAAAATAACACATACTAGGGTTCCATGTAAGAAAATATGGATATGGAAGAAAAATCTAGCCATCAATTATCTGATGGAGAGTGGTAGAGAACATGGCTATGAAAAGGCCAACAATCCCAAAGCCATAAATTTGTGATGATTTAAGGTACCATCTAGGACAACATTTTTGTTCTAAGTTTCTATTATTAATGTTGAGGAATTTATTTATGAGATTGGATAAGATAATAAGGAGATATACTTAGTTTATAATTAGAGTTTTATCCATTAATAAATTTCTACCAAAACTCATCATTCACTCGTAAAAAAAATTCTATTTATACTATTCATAGAGGGTTCCAAAATAAACGAATTTATAATTCATCTACCAGATCTTTTAAAAAACTACTTTATTTAATCCAGGACATCTCGTGGGATAGTGGTAGGTGATACACCCTTGTCGCCCTTTGGTTGCGGGTTCAAGTCTCGCAACCTTTCCGGACGCGACGGGTTGCCGCCCGACCTCCGGGTTGTCCTTTTATGGCAATCCAAAATAATCCAAACTAGAACTATCCAAAATACTTCTGTCCAAACTCACAGTCCAACATTCATAAGGAAGGTAAACATAATATAGATCCTTTTTAACCCGTAATAGCATATGAATACCTTCATCGTGTATTCTTTTAATACACTGAAACATCCTGAATTACCATATTTTTTATTGATTACATTCATGCTCCCTTATTCCATATTGAATGCTGGATATACTTCATCAATCCAAAAATGTTTTAAACCCCAAAAATGATGGAATATACAAATCATTAATCAGTTCCAAGGTAGTCAAGAATATCCAATATAATTTTTCCAAAATAATCATGTATTATTCGAAAATCACTACCTCGGTATCAGAACTATATTATGGTTTATCATTCTCTCAACCATATATTTTCCAAAAATTTATCCTGATATTGAGTCAATTTTCTTTGTTCCACACAATCTCAAGTCCTTAATGAAATAGTACTGCAGTACAATCCTTATATACTCCATAATTATTATAACAAGTACATTGTTGATACAACACTCAATTGACATAATCAACATAAGAACTCTAATCATTCTTCTTCATCTGTGGTAGTATCATAACTTGATTATTATCCAATAGCATCATTTGTGGCATAGTCTGATGACTGGGACATAGGTTCGCGTAGTGTCCAAACTCCTTGCAAATGAAGCATTGTACATTTGAAACCATTTTCTTACCCTTGCAGTCATGTACTTTGTGCCCTTTTCCTCCACACTTATAACAAACTCCCATTCCTTTCAGGCAATTTCCAGGGTGTTTCTTTCCACAGTTACCACATTTGGGAAAATTCTTCTTTTCCCTCTTCCCTTTATCCATTTTTCTCTCTTCCATCCTTTTATTCTCTTGCTTCCCTTCAAAGCCATAGGACTCAGTAAACTCTTTACTTATCTTATCAACACATGATATTATTTCTTCATATGATGATAATACATGGGAGACTATTTCTCTTATAAATTCTAGCTTAAGACCATGAAAGATATGATCCTTCCTTCTCTTTGGATCATATGCATTTCTGGAGTTCTCATTCCTTCTACTGGGCGCCATTTCTATACCATGGCATAAACTAGATCAGTTTATGAATCAAAACACATAATCCCATACTTATAAAACACTTAACATAAATTGAACTATTTATGGATATAATCCATAATCATAAAAATGTTTTCTTTGAGGAAGTATATACTCATAAACCCTTCATAATGATTTGTAATGAAAATGAGAGTTATCCTAAGCATATCCCCCGGGAGTGTCGTAACCAAGAGTGCAGCAAGGCCCGTTGTCGTGCACCAGTTCCCGTTCGAGTCTAGCTCAAAGCGGTGTTTTCGGGTTTTACCCCTAGGTACATCTGTGCCAGAGCCGCCTCTACCTGCTCGTATCCAGACAGGGATGTATTGCTTGGAAAACTCACAAAGTCTCTACAATACCAAAATTCTAGGAAGTTCTTCTATACTAATCCTCAAAGTTCATCTTAGGTCTACGTGCTCTAATCAGAGTTTATCTAAATCTAGCTTCCAAGGTTTGTACTAAACTTCCTCTGATACCAACTGTAACGCCCCGACCCCAGCTACCCAGAGTCGGTGCATTACTTCGTAACATTGGCATGATCACAAGAAAGATCAAATCTTGAAAGACCGATTGGTTTAGTAGCCTTGGAAACACTAGATATATTCATAAGTTTTACATTACATCGTAAAATGAAAAACTACTACAACAACATAATGTCTTCATAATCCACACTATTATCCCCTCATAATATCCCTGTACGTCATTCATAATTTACTTCTTCACATCCTGGGGAAAAATAAAACATAGAAAAGGGGTGAGCTCAAATGCCCAGTAAGGATAACAATATAGCGGAAACTTTCATCAATAAGAATAAACATTTAAGGCAATGTATAACTAAAACAAAAGCCTTTTAAACATGAACTTTCAACATGGTATGGCATAAATAAAATGAAATAATGCCATTTACTTATTCACATGGATATTCTACTAATCGAATAATCACATGCAAAAATCAATAACCACTTTCATAATGTTGGAATGCATAATGCCAGACTATCATTACCACATAGCCAAGGCCTCGTGCCAAGACTACAAATAAGATTTTGTCAAGGCCTTGTGCCAAGACACTAGTTTGTCTCATGAGACCTACCGATGCATCGAGGAGCTATAGCGGGCTCCACCCGTCACTTACTAAGTCCAATGCATTCCCATATGAAAAGGTTTAAACATAACATAAACATTCGTATTAAAACTAGCATACGAAATGTCAATAATTTCACCATAAACTATGAATGGTATAAAAATAGCACATCCACAGTCAAACATATCACAAAACCTTCAATACAATATAGAAGCTTTGTATTACAATAAATCAACTTCAAATAAGCGTTAAATCCATCAAAGGATGTTGACATAGATGAAATCAAAACTATTTGAGAGAAATATCTCCTTTTTTGAAATCATTTAAAAGTCACACATTTATAAAGGAAGTAATTAAAAAGAGATTTTTGAATCAAAGTGTCCCATACCACTTTGAAACTTTTGAAAGGAATTAACATTTTTAAAAACATTCATGTCCATATAAATAAATCCTTAAAAACCATTTTGAAGACATTAATTAAAAAGATTTATAAAGATAAATCTTTAAAACATTTAAAATTCTGATTTTGATAAAGAGTACCTTTCTGAAATTCTTAAATTATTCATTTGAAATCATTTAAAAGTCACATAATTATAAAATAAAACATTTACTTTGAAAATATCCTTATAAGCTTGTAAGTAAAGCTTCTACGATTTTATAACGGCGGAAAATAACCGCACCCGCCGTATAAGTTAAAAAAAAAACATTCTTACCTCAATTCTATCGAAAAGGTTAAAAAGGACCTTGTTTTGAAAACGACGGAAAGATTCCTTTATAAACCTCTTATAAAAAGTCAAACAAGGGTATAAATGACTTTAACCCATATTCTTGTAAATAGTAAAAATGTTTTGAAATACATTTCGAAGAAACATGGATGTGGATGATAAAGAGATCCCAGTAGATTATTACGTATAATACAACCTCGGATAATGAAGAGATTGTGAAATAACCCTTACCTTGTACTTTTACTTGGTTGGAGTAGGTTAACCTCCTGTATAATGGTGAAATAGTTGTTATTAAATTATACAAGAATCATATATAATAATATGATATCATATATGATCTTTTAACATTGATTTGTTAATAATATCTTAGTATTATCATTATATCGGGTGTTAACTTACTTGTTTTCTTTTATATGTTTTGTTACGTAAGACATGTTTGTAAAGGATAGGTTGTATATTATTCATATCCAGAATGATATCAAGTCCTTAAACATCATTTTTAAATCATCAAATGATAATTATACTTGAATCGATACGATGGAGAATGAATCTCATCGCGTTCGTGGAGACGGTAGTCCGTACGTACGCACGAGCGACAATATCATTCTTTTGATATTAAAATAATATATAAATGGATGGTATATCATATATACAGAATCATTAATATGTTATATTTATTATTTACATGAGTTACACATCATTATTATACCCATCCAAATAATAATATATTGAATAACAATTACACCACGACGTGGAGACGGTAAGCCGTACGTACGCACGTATGGTGACATGTTATTCAAAGGGTGGATAGAATACTGAATATGGTTGTACCATATTTATAATAACATCACAGTATATAAATGATACTGGAGTCATTATTTTAGAATGGTAACAACAAAGGAAGAAGAAGTGGAAGAAGAAATGAACTTGGAAAAGGGGTGGTGAAAACATTACCTCTTCTTCGGGTTCTTCCTTTTGATTTGATCAAAAGGGCTCCTTAGGTTGGCTTTCTGATCAAACTAAGGCCCCTAGGTTGTAGTGAGGGATGTTGGGAGAGTATTTGGGCAGAGTTTGGCCGAACCAAAAGGCTTTAGAGGTGTGAAGAAATGAGAAGGAGGAGTGCCCTTTTATAAGAGGGGTGAGGGGCACCTTTGGAAAAGCTAGAAATATTAATTTATAATAAATTCATATTCGGTTTATAATGGCTCCAAAGTTGACTATTCAAAGGATTAGGTGGGGATAGGTCGAAAACAACTCATCCAATAGAATTTAGACAGGTTTGGGTACTTATATTAACCTTATCTTTAAGTATTAACTCTAAGTTAATTAGTTTCACTTTTACAATGTCTCTTTGTATTTTTATATAATATGGTTAATAAACTTACTATATACATCCAAGAGACCCCCAAGTGGTCCATTAATGATTAACCTATCATGATATAAGTCTCTTGGCCGAACCTTAGATTTTTAGGAATTTAATATCAATTAATAATATAATATTTGTTTTAAGAACTCTTTTATGTCAATTTTGATACTATTCAATAGTTGATTTTTGTGAAACTCATAACAGATTGATTACTTCGAACAAATTCAATTAAATCAATCCTAATATATCATATTATCATAGAAAATTAGTTTAATTCATTAAAAGTTTCATATTATAATTATTTGGGTATTTATAAGATCAATTATTTTTATTTTTCACTATTTTAGTAATTACTGCATCATCATTGTGTCATAAATAAAATAAATTATATAATGTCTAAAAATTATAAATAAAATATCATTATGTAGGAAATCTTTTTAGCTTTCTAATAAATATTTATAATCGAAAATCCAACATGTATAACCCTATGTAAAAATTGTTGTTCTAAAAGATATATGCTTGTGTCATTTTTGTATTCATTTTGACTTAATTAAAATAAAGTGTCATTATCACTTACAAGTGGATCCATGGGGTCCCAAAATAGACCCAAAGATGCCCATGGTCGACCATGTATCAACCAATAGGGTTAAGACACGTTTTAGGGTAATTTAGTATTATTATAATATTATTTTTTTTAACCCTTATTTACCGGATTTACCCTTTAACCATGGTAAATAAAATATTTACCGCAGTAATTATTCAAAATGTGTAAAAATAAAAGTTACCTATTTACACAATTTGAAAATCCTGATTCCAAATCTGGAATCCATTTTCCTAAATTCAAAACACAGAAGTGGCAGAAATTAATTTAAAATTAATTCCCGCTGTCAAAACAAAAAGCGTGTTTTTAAGAGATAATAACTATCAAAAGATTGACACTTGTTTATGTTCGGTTTAATTGTAAAATTATGTCCAATGACCAAAATTATATTAAATAGTAAAAATATATTCTAAATATACTTTAAAACCACTCAAATGCATAATTTATCACTATTAATTATTTTGATTAAAAAAGTTGTTTTTAATTAAAATTTAGTAATTTTCACTATTCATCAAAATATGAAAGTTATCCAAAAAGTACCAAAATTTCACCTTAGGCTAAATTTGATATTCCGAATCCAAAAATGAAGTCCATTTTAAAATATAAAATATATATAACTTCAAAAAGTTGGTATTACTATTCATAACAACTAGTTTGATTGGTTACGGTGTGTTAGAACTCGAAGTTGCGTACAACACACGCTACTGTTTTATCCAAAGGAAAGCGTACCATGGACGCTTGGGATGTTTCATTTTAAATTTTTTGATGTCTCCATTTAGTCAAAAAGTTTAAAATATTGTATTTAAAAAGGTTTCACTATTAGAAGTTGATAAAAGTGAAATACTGAAAATGAATTTGTTCTTGCATTATGACTAAGAAACTCATAATAGAGATTCTAAAATTATAAGGATTATATAAAGTTCAAAATGTAGTTAATACTATTCATGACCTCTTTTAATGGTGTGATTGAACTCGGTGTTGCGTGTAGTGCAAGTTATTGAATTATTTTTAAGAAATAACACACTCTGAAATCCTGGGGTGTTACATATTATGGTAGATAAATCTTATTATTTAATAAATTGACCTCTAAAATAGAAATTACAATTATGATAACAATTATATGATACCAAAACATAATAGCTTTGCAATCATGAGGAGTTTAATTAGAGAATTAATCGAATTGGTAATCATGATAAAGAGTGTTGATCATGGTTCAAGTTCAATAAGAGAAATATATTTTAAATTTAAAGAATATTAAAAAAATTAATAAGTATAAAAACCCTAATTGTGGTGTTTTCCAAAAATTGTATAAAAATAATAAAATTATTAATTGTATAATGTGGTCGATGGTCACACATTACAGGAGATGTATGGATCTTAATTTCTTTTTTGAAAATAATGATGTCTATGTAGTGATCTTTTGATATGAAATTCCATTAAAAATTGAATAAATAGGGTTTACCATTATTAATTCGATCTATCTGAATTCACAGGAGGATTTATTTTTTGATGTACTCAAGAAAAATAATTTATGATTCATTTAGTTGTGTTATGAAGGAAATGATGTTAATTTTTAGAATTATTCTTGTTTCGTCAATACAATTGATAATGTTAGTATTTTTACTTTAGATTAAATAGTTTACTCTATATTTGTATCAAAGTGTACATTATAGCACATATAATTATCTCATATTAAGATTAGAGAACAATATATAACAAATAAAATATAGACCAATTGGAAAATGGATTTGATTAAGATATCTAAATAAGCTGTTGTAATGGTTATACTTTAATTAATTTGATATAGATGAATTTTTCTGACTCTAGAATCTAGAAGAAAGTGAGTTACATTATTAAATTATCATCATTATAAGGAATAAAACCCCAAAATAATGAAATTTTATCATTTTTTAACAACTAGGTTTCATACAGGATAATTATTATTTAATTTAAAAAACAATTTTAAACCTTAAATTTAATCATATGACATGAATTGCATCCTTTAAATCATAATTAATGATTTAATATTCATAACCTGTAGAAAATAGACAAAAATAAAGATAATCATAAATTATCCGTAAGGGTATGTACAATAGAATAAATAATGCATAAATGACCATAATCAACATGGTAAGGTAAATAAATGAAAATTCTTTCCATTCCAATCACTTGATAAGGAAAAATTGGTATGGAAAGGTAACTAACGGAAACAGATGACATTTAATCCATAAATTGAGAATGAACTTCATCCATATATAACTTCAATGAAAAAAATTGTAGATAAACAATAATCAAATATTATTGAGAAAAATTATTAATAAATTGACACTATTTTACTTGGTACATGATATCTTTACAATCTAGACCTTTCAAAATATGGTTTATAAAATATCATGTAAAAACCATATAATTTTTCCAAATGATTCATCTTATGTGGCTACATATATATCAAGGGGCTACCATAACTAGGACCCAACAATATTTTTCCTTTCTGAATTATTACTCTTATATTAAATAATAGATTAAATTGTTAAAGAATGTGGCTTCAGAAATATATTTGTTGAATAAAATATACATATTTAACAATATTTCCCCAGTTAATCAAAAAGCTAGCACATACACACCACATGTAAAAATAGTATATAGTTTAGGTAAAAACTATTACAAATATTTAAGAGTTTTTATATCGTAAATAAATATTATTTATAATAGATATTGTTCATATGTAATTGTTTTCTTCAAGATAAAGGTATCAATTACAAAAGAAAGTGAGATTACAATGATAACTTTTACAACATGGTAATTTAATGTCATAACGTTATGAATGGTATAATTAAAATTATATATTTAAATAAAATGAAGATATAAAATATTAATGATATAATATATAGAAAGGGGAATTAGATACACCACTCAATATAAGTAATTAGAGAATATGAAATTTATCTCAATGATATAAAATGAGTGATGAAAATCTTTAACCTTTAGTTTACTTTTCTGTGAACCTCACATACCCTCATTATTAATAATATTAATAATCATATTAAATTATTATAGAAAATTATTAATATTTATTATATCATATATTATTTTATAAAAATATCTTATTACTCGTTTTTTACTAGTAAATCAATATTTTCACAATTCTGGGTGTTAATTGCCTAGTTTCTTGAGTATGTTTTCATGTGTTATTTGTTAATACTATAACATAGATATTGATTTAATAATAGGAATAATTTAAAAAATTATTTAGATATTATATATATAAATATATTCAGTATATATATATTTAAATTTATCCCTAATATTTAGAGATAGTAAATAAGAAGCATCGTTCAGGGAGACTTTATGCCATACATATGCATTAATGCTACATTCATTTATTTATTACATTTGGAAGAATGAAATTTAAATTATATATATTTATATAATAATTCAATATAATATTTTTATCATATATGTAGTATATGGTTATCAATAAAATATTTAATAAATTTCATGAATAGTGTTTATGAATCACATCGCTTTGAGTTGGTGGTAGTCCCCAATTCTTCAAACAATGTTATCGTATTCTGCCAAAATGGAATGAATTAATGTCTGTTTTATGTTAAAATTTAATGAGTATTAATATAAAATAAAAAAAAATACCATATATAAATAAGGTGTCTATTATAATTTTTATCCTTGAGAGGCGGTAATAGAAAATGAACGACATCATTTCACAAAGCTGTTGTTCATCCTACACACAAATTGTACGATCGTTAACCATTTGAGTAATGTGTGTTAATGTGTAGATATAAATATTTAAATATAAAAATTATATTTTATTTATCATAAATATTTTATTATATTTTATTAACATAATAATAATATATGGGGTGGAGAGTTAAATGAAACAAATGGGATCATTCAAGAAAGTTACCTCTTATTCGGGTAAATCATTTGGATTTACACCAAAAGATATCATTGGTTTTCTATCATCTCAAATTGAGGATCCTAGGATGTGGGATGGGATTTTTGATATTTTTGGGACTGATTTTGTAAAATCTAATGGGATTCCTATGTCTCAATAATTTGTATGGTTGAGAGCATTTTTTAGAGGATGAGGTGAGGAGTTCTAATTAATTTGTTAAGAGGGAATTCCAAAAATATTTTTACCTTGTAAAATGTATAGAAATATTGTACCTATTCTAAACAATGTTGGTATAGGATGAAAATAAATCCAACCATTGTCATCTAGAAATGTTTATAGATCATTTTGACCGTTAAGTTTATGGTTTTGTCCCCATTATACTAATTTTTCTATTAATCACTATAATTAATTTTAACATCATTCACAAATATTTTTGATCAAAAACTATGTTGAACATATTAGAACATATAAAATATTCTTATTCTAAATAAGTAATATGTTTCATAAAATCAAAAAAAATATATAAAATTAATCTTATAGGTGGGACTACAAAACATGGTTTTAAAAGTAAAAATGTTCAATATTATGAAATTTTTTAGTACCCAGTTTCAAAGTGAAATTGATTTAAATGAACTAAATTGTATTAATTTATGAAAACCATGTCTAATTTCTATTTTAAAGAAAATTAATGTATTATTTATAATTATAAATTAATTAGTTGAAAAATATGTTTTTATTAAATATCTGTATTTTTCTTTATTCATTAATAAATAGATCTTCTCTAAAAAATACCAAAAAATCTTCCTAACATAGTTTTATTGATCCAATTAAAAAAATTAAGTTTATTATAAAATTTAAAAATATTTAAAGTTAAAAGATATTATTGAAATTTTTCATTTGCTTAAATGGTTGAAAAACAATCTTATTAAATATATTGGATTTTATGTGAAAATATTGGTTTTTTTATTAACTTATGATCACATAAAATATTGGATAAATGTTAAAAATATTGGATTGAATATATAATATAAAAACTTCATTAATATCTTCCAAAATAGAAATTATTATAAATTATTAATATAAAATTATAGTTGCAAATAAAAATTATTCTTTAAAATCATTTCCATTATATTTAATTGGTTTCAATATTTATTTCTAATTAATTAGTAACCAATTAATTACACCATATTTTATAATTTATTTAATAATTTTAATAAAATAATATTTAATAAATAGGTTTTGACTTATTAAATTAAATTAAAATATATTAATATTATATTGTTTTCTCTATAACTCACTCTTCTATGTAACACAAATCACAAAAAATTATCTCTTTTATGTAAAGAAAACTAAATTAGTGACGCATAAATTACTATCTATTTAAAAAATCTATTTAAAAAATTTAATATATATTAAAGCCCGATGAATTTATATTACTTTCCAATCTTGGTGTAACGTTTCATACACACTATTAAATAAAATGTTATTATATTTGAATTTTGGGGTTCTTTATTCCCCTAAAATTAATTAAATTGTTTCCTTGAAAATTAAACAAGGTCTCTATAATAAAGTGATTTATATTTGAAAATAAACTATTTTTGATAATCCCACATTATAAATATGGTACATAGAAAATATTTTTAAGAATATGAAATCAAAAAATTTAAAGGTCATTACAAAACTATTCTTTTTAATAGGAGAACGTTAGTGAAACCTGAAAATACAATAAACAAATTAACTATCATGTTCTGATGGAGTGTGATAGACAATATTTTCAACTGAAAGATGATGACTACACAAAAATAATAAATAGTTATGAAAAATATCCTCAATATTATCTAGAATTATGATAATATGAAAAAAAAATTTCATGATACTTTTTGTCTAGAGATGAAAAGTTATTTAATTCTCTAATAAAATAAATAAACTCACGTAATTGATATGTTTCTATATAAACATTCTTATCCATTGGAGATTCTTGATCTAATTGTACTTTTTTTATTAGAAATGGTTGGTTCATATTGTAAAGTCGTATATAAATCTCTAAACTAAATCCAATGTTAATCTTAAACCATTTTTTTAATGGTTAAACATACCAAAACATTATTATCCAGCACTTTATATTAATATCCATGGTATTCAGTAATTTATTATATAAATTATCAAAATAAATCATAACATTATCCAATATAATTATCTTAACATCTGTAAAATAATAAAAATTATCTTTTGATCATCCATGTGTTTTCCATCATGTTTAACTTGTTTCTGAATAAATTTTCTTATTACCATTAAACACATGATCTAAAATATTTAATAAAAAAATTCTCTAACAAAGTCATCATAAATTTCAAAATATCATCAATAGAATACACATAATACATTTTTTGTGGATCCAAATAGACAATAATAGTAATCATTCCACTTCTACCATATCATTAGCATAATATTGATTTTCTCTCCTTGGACTCATAAGAGATACATTCCCTTGATTTATTGGGTATTCATTTTCATAGTCCACCATCTCCTTGATGTTGTAACACTGAATAAAAACGTTTTTCCTTCTTTCATTATAATTATTTATGTTAGAGAACCTTTAATTCCCACTTATAAAAAACTCACATTCCTTTCAATAATTTACCAGGGTGATTTTTTTTATATTTATCATGTGTGGGGAAATTTCTCTTTCGATTTATCCCATTATACATTAAATTCACATTTGTCTTATTATTCTTTTTCTTCCATTAGAATCCTTAACACATGTATTACAAAATCACTATCTTGATATAACATAAAATTATATGGTTACATGAATAAAATTTAAGATACACCAGTTCCCCTAGGAGACTTGGATTATGTCCTTCAATGAAATATTTCATCTTAATATGCGTGTTCAATATGAAATCAAAGTCATATCCTGATAAACTTGTAAATATTTCTTTGAACACTAAAACACATTATTCATCAATTTTCATTAAAATATTTAACATTCCCTTCATCTTGGTTTTTCTCTCATGAGTGAATTTTTTTTCCAAATAATGTTTCCATAAATGAGTTCTAATCAATGAGTTCTATTTCCTCTACATCCCTAGTATTATAGATTAATGGCCACCATTAGTTAGCATCACTATTGAGAAAATATAATATAAGTGAAACCTTTTCCTTTTCATTACATCCCAAATGCATGAATTTCTTCTCCAAAGACATAACCCATTGCTCAGTAACCATTGTTTCTATAGTCCCTCTAAATAATTGGAAACTCTATCACATTAAGTAATCCAACATCAGAGAATATCGCTTTGAAACATGATTCTATATCAGGGAAAGGTTATTCGTCATAAAATAATTAATATACCCTAACATTTTCAAAACATTATATATTAAAATACAACATATATTTTACCTACTTTATAGGTAAACCTCAAAATTTTAATTGATTACTGATACAATTCATCCTCTCAGGATATTTTTCTAAAAAATCAATATACTTGATTATCACATTAAATTATGAGATTTGTATGATTCTAAATACAGTATAACAAATAATATAGATTGATTAATTTATCCATATCTAATCTCATAATCATAAACCAGCTTTCTTTTTGGATATCATTATATTAAAATCCTTCATAATGGTTTGTACTGAAACGTAAATTATACATAGCATATCCCTCAACAGTGTCACGAAATGGGTGTAGTAAGTGTCGTTTTCATGTTCCATGTTATACTTAATCTTTCCCAACATACCTATTCATATTTTTTAACAATATATACATTTTCTCTAGAACAAAGTTATATTATAGTATCCAGACATGGTTTTATTTAATAGAAGACCCACATAATCACTATCTTAAAAAAAATTAAGTATGCTATTCTATACTTATATTTATATTATAATTTTGGGTTAAATTACCTTATTAATGTTTTATAATTATAATTTCAATCTTTTCTACAAAATGTACCCTGATACAAACATTAATTCCCCAACCCAAAAGTCGGGAGATGATGCATTAATTTATTATATTTGCATAATTGTAAGGAATCAAATCATATGTGACTCATAGATTAACATCTTTTTCAAAACCATGTTATATACATAATACATATTTGGTATGGGGAAATAGAAAATAAAAAATGGAATATAATAAAATAAGATGAAATACATAATTTAAATATTATTAAAATATTTCTTCCTCACAACGTGGGGAATATAGAGAAATAAGAGTGAGATAAAATTTTAAGTAAGGGTACATAAATCAGAAGAAATATTAAATCAATAAGCATAATTAAAATTTCAAAGTAAATAAATGAGAAAAAATTCCCTTGAAATAAATTGATATGTATAAATAAATACGCAAATGCATGTTACTGAAACACCTTCCTTTTAATCAATAAACTAAAAATGAATACATACATTACTGTCAAAGAAAATAAGACATGTATAAATACTAATAAAATATAAATGAGGGTAGTTATTAATTATTGGACTCAATGTATCCTAGGTACATGGTACCATTACCATCCTGACTATTCAGAAAACAATTTATATCATATAGGGGGAAAACCCCATCTAATTTGGCCTTGAGATTCTTCTCATGAGACTACTAATGATTTAAGGGTATATTTGTAATTGGGCCCAACCCATGTAAAATCATTATAAATAATTCCCAAATATTGAATAATTGTTTGAATTTATGAAAATTTTAACTTATCAATTATCTATATTGAGTTAAATATAAATATTTAACAATGTTTCCTCAAATAATCAAATAACAGTCATGTACACACCATTTATTAAAATGTTATATGGTATTGAAAATAATTATACACATCATATTAGATTATTTATTTCCCAAATAAATGTTATTTAAAATGTAAAATATTCATTAATAAATGATTTTTTTAATAAAAATTTATCAATCACAAAAGAATGTGAGAATGGAAATATAACTTTTAACACTTTGTAATTTCAAGTCAAAATTTATTTCATGAGGTAATTCAAATAATATAAATTTAAAAACTATAATGATAAATGTATTCATGATATAATATATAAAAATGTTTTGTATATACAACACTCAAAACTTATACATACTAAATATGACATTTATCTCACATATGTCAAAGTGAGATAAAAATATAATACCTTTTGATTCATTTTATGTGAACATCCATTTAAGTCTTATATAATTGTTTTAAGAAAGTAGATAACATATTAAAAACCATATTAAGGTTTATAATATTATATATCATCTTTTTATAACATCTTATTACCCGATTTCTAGCAATCATTCATTATTTTTACTATTTCTCATGTTACATCCATTATTTCTTGAGTAAGTATAAACATGACATTTTTTCCCATTACATTGATAATTAATTAATCATATCAATAATGTTATCCATGATGTAAATTTTAAATATATTCATTATATATTTATTTTTATCAAACTTTAATTTTTGGAGATAGGAAATGAAATGCACTAGTCATTTAGAAGGTAGGTCGTTTATATACATGAATGCAACATTAATTTATTTGTTATATTTTGATGAATGAAAAGTAAATGATATATATATGTATATTATATTTACATTTTTTATTTATTACATATATTATAAATAATATTATTAATAAAATCCTTAATACACTCCATGTATTGTGTGAACAAATGACATCGCTTTGAGGTGGCGGTCGTCCACACCCAAACAAATGATGTTATTATATTCCCACAAATTAAAATGTATTCAGTGATGTGCTATATAAAAATTAAACAATTATGAATAATAAATAAATAAAAAATATATCATATATAAATGTGGTGTCCATAATAATTCCAAATGATGATAGGTGGTAAAGGTGAAAACGAACGACATCATTTCTCAAGGCGGTAGTTCACCATACACACAAATGATGTGTTTTTTATCCTTTTGATTGATGTGTGTGATGTTTTAGGATGAAATTTTATCATTATAAATTATATAATATGTATTATACTTATTTAATTGTATAGAAAATATATAAAATAATTTAAGTATGGAGACCTAAATGGAACAAAAGTGATTTTGGTAGAATGTTCCTCTTAATCTGGTAACTCTTTTTGGATTATACCAAAAGGCTTCCATGGAATTATTTCCAACAAAATAGAAAATTATAAAATGAGGGGAGGTATTTTGGGATATTATTTGGTTTTATTTTGGGTGATAAAAATGTGTTTATATGTTTGAATAAGGGGAGGGTGATTTCATTTCATTACTGGAGGAGGAGTGGAATTCTTGTATATTTTGAGAAGGAATTCCACCCACATTTTTCATTGTAAAGTGGATCAACTAATTGTATAAATTATATTTATATTAGGTTGTTTTATAAATATTTTCATCCAATTTCTTTTGGAAAAGTTTCTTGGTCAATTTGGCCATTATACTCAATCTTTAATCTCTTGATAAGACAAATTTTCTCTTAATCACCATAAAAAGTTATAACTACATTAACTTATATTTTTTTGTTAAAAATTAAGTTGACCATATTTGAAATTATATATTTTTTTTATTTCAAACACAAAAATAAATTTAATAACATTATATTCATATAATTGGTATAAATTAATATTAAATTAATCATATTGTTGGGATGAGAGGGTGAGTTTTTTAATTAAAAATAATAAAATGTTTGAAATGTTAAAATATCCAATTTCATAGTGAAAAATGATTAAAATGTTTTAAATGGAGTAATTTATGTAAAATTTATCCTAAAATTATATTATAACTAATTAAAAATATAACATATCATTATAAATAAATTATAAGAAAAAGATGTTTTAAGTTAAAATCCTGCATTTTTTAAAATTTATGAAATAATGAATATTTTCAGAAAAATAACAAAAATTAACGGTAACCTAATTTGAAATTTCACATTAAAAATGATTTTTATTTTGACATATAAAATTTATTATATTTCCATAACTTAGACATAATTTTTTTCCATTAAATGGATGTAAAAAATTATTCAGAAAAATATAGGGTGTTATTTGTAAAATTGAGTTTGTTATTTTGTAATGCTTATAAAATATATTAGACGAATGAAAAAAATATTTCAATGAATAAATGCTAGAATGTTTTATTAAAATACTCACATAATAGTTATTAACAAAATTTATTATGACAAAAATCATTTTCACATAAAAAATGATTTTTTATCAATTCCATTATATCTAATTGGTTTCAATATTAATTTCTATTAAATTGGTGACCAATTAATTCAGTCATTAATCTATATGCTATATAATACAATTCATGGCCCTAAATTTAACCTCTAGGTTGTATGTTACTATATAAAATAATAATATCCTATTAATATATTGTTGTTCATTAATAATCAGCCTTCGTTATAATGTAGGCCACCGAACAAAATCTCGCTTTATTGATAAGAAATATAACTGAATGTTGTGTGAATTAAAATAAATATAATCGAATTATTTTAAATATAAATTAATAATTAATGTCTCGGGATATTATATTCCATTCAATAATTAGTGTCACTTATCATAAACATTATTAAATATAATGTTCTTAAATTATATTGTTGATGTGTTACAATAGATACCTAATTTGTATCAAATTTGAAATGTTAGAAAAGCTGAAAGGGAGTTGAAATTTAGAATAAAGCTAATAAAAATGAGCGCAAGAATAAATTTACCCGGATATTTGTGAACCCAAGAGATTAAAATCGAAAAAACTTAATTATATTTCAGTACATAATTTTTTTACTATATAATAATTAAAATGGTATTATCAATAAAAGAAAACTAATAGGGATTGATCATGTTCAAAATCTATAGAAGAGATGTTGAAAGAAATATTAGGATTTAGATAATGAAACTGAGAAAGGATAATGAAAAATAGTACACCAAAACATCTTATGATTCATATCATATATTTTATGGTATTACACATCCATACATCAAAACATGTACAAAGAAATAGAATGGGTTTTCTAAGAGAATATATTGGACCACTATGGAATTGAGGAGAAATATTCTAGATAAATTTGAAAGATCCTTATTATTTTATAGGAAGGCACCTAATGAACTTGTAAAAAATATGAATAAATTATTTTTTAGGAATATATCAATTGTATCATCATATGTGATATGGTAAAGTAATAAATCAAATTGAAAATTGTTTAGTCACTAGATTTCCTTTATTAATTAAGATCAAAGTACTAATCCAAGGGGGTATTGCTATTTCTATTGGATGATTTTTTTTTCTACTCACTAACAATTGCAGTTCCCTAAAAAATATTACTCTAACCTAAATTATGGTATCATGATGACTAGAATTTAAAAAATGATCTAATTTAGTGACTCTAAAATGATTGGTTTAGGATTAATTTCGTGGTTTAACAACCAAAACAACTGGGTATAATGAAATTATCTTTGAATTGTTGATGTTGTTGTCTTTTTACTGAACCATTTTTTATGAAGAATGATGACATTATATTCAATGGATATAAGATGGATGATTATGGATAAAGGATATATTTCTACTAAATTTCTAATAGGTGTTAATGATGTTAGAAAAAAATTTATTATTTGGATAATGATATCCATGTTTGATTATAGTGAATTATGGATATTCATATTTCCACATGTCTAAATCACATTGCTGGACTTTTCATAAATCCAATTCTAGATAAATAGAAAACATTACTCATTTATTAGTTTCTATAAAACAGATGAAACCGTGTAGGAAAAATATATTGTAATGAAAATTATGGGTTTTCATGCATATAAATGATTCATGTAGAGGAATGTATCATGTTGGCTAATGATAATACATAGTCGATAAAAACACAAAAAAAATTAATATAGTGAAATGTTCATATTTTAATTTCAATAGGATTAAGAAAGAGAGTAAGAACATTGTTTCCTCTTGAATTGGGGATGAACTCGTTGGTTGAAGGTTCAAACATTCCAATCAGTTTCTAATGGGTTAGTTCGTAGAACCGGAAACATCCAATGATTCCATATCCATTTGGACCTACTTTCCAATGGTAGGCGCTCATTAGTTGTGGATGGATGAGGCTTAGGAATTTTCATTGGCCGAGAGGATGGGAGGTCGGACTCATCACACCTTTTTTGGGGAATTTATTTTCTACTCCCGGACTCTCTTTATATATTTAAGTTATGTTTGTGAATCCTTATTACATTACCTAGTATAAAATGAGATTTCCATTAGATCACACAATCAATGATTGATATGTAGGAAATTTAGAGAATCTTTTATATGTATTCGAGGTTCTTAATTGATAGAGAATCATATGTACTTGTTAGATATTCTTACTCAATGGTTTCCTTCAGTACATAAAAGTCTCTTGTTCATTATGATAACCATACTAGTTTTAAAGCCACTCAGTATGGAACATTCAGTTTATTGTAATTTAGAAGGACATGGTTTATTTTAGAGTTGGGATCGTACCCGCTGATGGGATACCTACGTATCCTTTGATTTCGAAAAGGAATCAGAACCCATGTAGTTCGTGTAAGGGAGTATGATGTTTTTGCATGATTTATGGATCAAAGAAAGATGTCATGATTAATTTTACACTCAAAGCTCACCTGATTAATGCTCGGTGTGAGAAACAAGAGGTATTGGTGAAACTAGACAAGTGTCCCATGAAAGATGCAATGATGTGGGGCTTCTGTATGTAAGACTACCCAAAAATAGACGAGGATTAAGATTTACTTCAGGTAAGAAATCCAGGAACAGGGTCCATAAAGGTATATGTACTT
The DNA here is from genome assembly GCA_963277665.1 of Viscum album. NCBI lineage: Eukaryota > Viridiplantae > Streptophyta > Magnoliopsida > Santalales > Viscaceae > Viscum > Viscum album. The sequence goes on from OY728132.1 coordinate 1,347,658,033, forward strand.
CATGGAGATTTGGGTACTCTAACATGGGGCTCACTCCTGGAGAAGATGCCCAAATTAGGAGGGGACTCATGATTAGGTTCTACTCATGAGAAGGGAACCCAGATCAAAAGTAAATTAATACTGGTTAAGATAAATTATGGCTGGGGATTACTCCTGAGAAAGCGGCCCAGGTTAAAGGGTTTTGAAAATTAAGGGACTTGGGGATTACTCTTAAGAAGGATTCCCATATTTGAGAATAGAGCTTACTCATGAAAAGGAGGCCCAAATCAATGAGGACTTGGGGCTTACTCTTAAGAAGGAGGCCCAAATCAATGAGGACGTGGGGCTTACTCTTGAGAAGGAGGCCCAAATCAATGAAGACATTGGGATTACTCTAGGGAAGGAGGCCCAAATCATTGAGGACATGGGACTTACTCCTAAGAAGGAGGCCCAAATCAATGAGGGCTTGGGGCTTACTCCTGAGTAGGGGGCCCAATCAATGAGGACTTGGGGCTTACTCTTAAGAAGGAGGCCCAAATTATATGATAATTTGAACTAGGAATTATTCCTAAAATGGAGGCCCAAATTAATGATTCTCAAATCTTAAAGGATGAGGTTGAATGAATAAACTCTCTAACTTTAGTGATATAAAGATGTGAAAATCACTAGGTTTTGAGAGATATTCTACAAAACTCCTTTCAGATAAGAATGTCAATCAAGAAAACATGCCATAAATGGATTTGAAGAGGGTCTTGAAGACTGAATCTTGAATAAGAGATGTGGAATGGGATAAGAGGGGTTAAATGGGCAGGAAGGGCACCCAAAAAATATAAGGGCGCACAAGTCCTGGTAGGCGCGTAGGTACTGCATGGGCACACATGTCCTGGCCGTGTAGGTATACTTGCGTGGCACAGGGGTACATGCGTGATCCTTGACCAGTAGAGTAATACATGGCTTATTCTTGACCAAAGCCTTTAGAATATTCCTGAGGTACTTCCAGAAGAGTGGAGCCCAAGTTTCAATGAGTAGGTAAGGAGGCGCGCAAGTGTGTCCATTTCCCTTAAGGGTTAAACACTTAGGCATGCAAGTGTAAGTGAATTCTAACACTTATACCTTATTTCTCTTGTTTATACCTTCTATTCTAGGTAAATAATTACCTTAGAAGTGTTCGAAAGACTTGAAGAAGAGACTTGGGCATTCAGAGCTCTGTATCTGAATTCTGGAAAAAAATTCCTCTCTCAAATGGGGGGCCCACCGGGGGTATTTATAGGGTGGAGAAGACCCTGGGCGATTTTCAAAGAGGGCGTGCAATTCACTTACGCGACCATTTGGGCAGCTCACAAGTATACTTGCGCGACCATGCTGGAACTTGCGCGGCCTATGGGAAATGTTCTCCTTGTTCATCCCTTTCTCTTTTTTTTATGTTTATTCAAAGGATGAATCTTCTTTGTTTTTCGGTATTTCCCTTTTCATTTCGTTTAGACCCTGTGACGAAAATTTAGCGTCAACAAAAGTCCCCCCTCAGAGTTGGTTCCAGAGAGAAAAGATGATTTGACTCTGAGGAAAGAAGAAAACCAGGGGTCTTTGTGGTTATTGGCAGTTTAAATTCATGCATGTCAGACATAAAAAGGCTAATGTTTATGGTCGAAATAGCTTTGACCAAATGGATTGACTCAGTTCCTTGAAAATTTATCTGAAAACATATTACCATGTTCATGTATGAGGGAAAGTATGTAAACTACAACTTTAGAAAATTTGAATCTGGGGAATGATATGAAAAAGAGCTAAATATGCATTAGAAGAAGTAGTTACCAAGAATGAAGTTACCATTATTTAACAAACCCGTTAGGGGGTTGAATTATGCAGGGCCACCAAAGGGCATTGTCTGCATTGTTAAATAATAGTATCTTTTGGCTGATAGGTCCGTTATGTAGACTACATATGTAAGGCCTCATAAGGGCATGTGCTGCATATTCAGGGAAATTAACTCTTAGAAATTTACTTTTCTACTGCTAAAAAGCCAGTGAAAGTTTATGGGGATCCAAATTTTCCAAATCATAGAGTTTGCTGTATGGAGAGAGGTACTTGAATATGGAGAAGATAATTCCAATCCATGTTATCCAAGAACTAGATGAATTTCAATTCTACAAAGGTCTGACCCAAACGTAGGGAAGAGAAATATAAACCATAGACATGAATACTTTCATATCATGAAAAAGAACATGAAACAAATATGTTATGGATGGCTATTTTTTTGCAGATCCTTACATATTTTTAGATAAGACCAATAAGGACAAAAGAGGTTTTCTTCCTAAGAATGAAGTTACCATTATTTAACAACCCGTTAGGGGGTTGAATTACGTATGGATGCCTAAGGGAATTCGATGCATAGTCATATAATAGTATCTTTTGGATGACAAGTTGGTTATGTAGACTGTTTATGCATGAACACCTAAGGGCACGTGCTGCATAGTCAGGCAAAAGAACTCTTAGAAATTGGACATTTTTGTGACTAGAAGTATTGAAAAGATTTATTAAGATCTGAAAATATTTAATGTTAGGATTATAACACATATAAAATGGGTATTGTCAAATGTATGTAGAGATACACAGATCAATGCTAACCATAATCATGTTGTGGATGGGTCCTGAATTGAAATATTAGACTTCACTACATATCTCATAAGGTTGTAAATCAAGCCATACATAGTTCTTGAAATTTAGTTTAACGTCGTGGGGGATGAAAGTATGAGAGATCTTAGATTAGGGTCATAGAGCTCGGACCAATATAAGAACTACAAAGTGTGTGTTTTCATGTGGAGTTTTCAGGCGAGCGATTGTAAGTGAAATTTGGGGTCAGGCCCAAAAGACTTGGGGATGGATTCGAGGGACACTCGAATGTTCCTACATATCCCATAAGGATGGGAATTAAGCCCACGTAGTTCTGGAAATACCTTCTGTACAAATTTTGTTCGTACATATGAAGAGAGAAACAAGACTTTAGTGCAATAATGGTTTAACCTAAGATAAAAGAATTAGGTATTTCAATGTATGCACATAATTTTTAGAATATAACATGATTATAAATCAATGTAAATAATGATTCCCTCTCATGTGAGGGTATCAAATAATATTTTAGTTTATTATCATACATGAAAAAAGTTTTGTACAGTTTAACGTCATATAGAATGGACGAAGGTGAACTGATGTAATGATATTGATTCTGGGAGCGGTTTCACCTATCAACATCGTATAAGATGAAGGTGAACCGATGTGAAGATATTGGTTTTGGGATTGAACCTTGGGAGGTTGCCTACGTACACAGCCTGGAAGGCAAGGATCAAATTCCATGTAGTTCAATTAAGGAATGAATTTGTGATTAAGTTGTTTTTGGGGAAAATGACCTAAAAAATGATTTTGGTACTTACACGTGGTTAGCGGCCCAAATACGATGTTATTGTTGAAATTTCCTCTAAGCTAACATGAGTCATACTCGGTGTGAGAAACAAGAGGTTACAACAACCATAACGATGCACAGTTTAATGTCATGTAGGACATATGAAGGGACTATGCAGTTTAAAGTCTTACAGTTAGGACTATTGGGGCTGCATAGTTTAGTGTCATGCAGCAGGGACAAAAATACAGTTTAACATCATGTAGGATGTATTAAGGGATTTCTAAATAGTTTATCATCATCTATTTTGGATTATGGGGACAATATATTTTAATGTCATGTTGGAAAAAAAGTTGACTATTCAGTTTAATGTCATGCAGTAAAGACAAAAGAGGACACATTTTAACGTCATGTTGGACTTATTAGGGACTTTTTTCACAGTTTAACGTCATGTTGGATGAAAAAAAGGATGATACAGTTTAGTGTCATGTTGGACGAAAGTGTGAATAGATTAAGTTCATATACATGGACCGTGGATGGTGCAGTTTAACGTCGTGATGGATGTAAGGGACATGCAAATAGTTTAAGTTCATATGCATGGACTGTTATCGTATAGTTTAATGTCATATACGATGATGAAAGGGACATAGTTTAATGTCATGTTGGACGAAAGTAATACAAATAGTTTACGGTCATATGAATGGACCGATAATGGTGTATTTTGTGTTTATACAAAATACTTCTTCAGAAATCTGGCATTGGTTGAAGTAATGATGAGTCCTCCATCCATTGAGATTAAAGAATAAGCTCCATTGGAAAAGACCATATGTATTGAATAAGGTCATTCCCACTTTTGTTAAAGCTTGGGAGGTTTCTTTCCTTGTATCATTGGATTTCTGAGAACTAATACCAATTCTCCCTGAACGAATGAACAAAGACGAACATTTTTTTTGAAAGCTTGTGCTATTTGATTCTAATACAATTCCAAGTAGTGTAGAGTGCACAATCATTTCTCATCTGACCATTCCAATTCATTCAATCTCTTTTGAGATTGTTCATATGTAGATGATTGATCACAAATGGATACTCTAAGCGAAGGTAATTGAACTTCAATGGAAAGACTGCTTCTGTTCCATATACCAATAAATATGGAGTTGACCATGTTACAATGTGGGTGGTAGTTCAATAAGCCCATAAAGCATGAAATAGTTTATCAGGCCATGACTTTTTATCTTTATCCACCATCTTTTGCAGTATATTTGACAGAGTCTTGTTGAAAACTTCTATAAGGCCATTGGTTGTTTCATGATACCGAGATGAATTATTGGATTTGATGTTGTATTCTTGATACATCTTCTTCACCTCGGATGAATAGAAGTTGGTGCCATTTTCTGTCAATATGGTATGAGGGACACCAAATCTGGTAATGATGATAGACTTGATGAAGCTAACAATGCCTTTAGAACTAACTTCATTGAGAGGTATTGCCTCTGCCCATTTGGAAAAGAAGTCAGTACCAGTAAGAATATACTGAAACTGCTTGGCCGTAGCTGAAGGGTACGGTCCCACCACATCCATTCTCCATGTGGAAAATGGCCACAAGTATTTAGTTGTATGAAGAAACTCTGGAGGTTGATGAATGAAGTTGGCATGTACTTGGCATGAATGAAACTTCTTTGTGAAATCAACACAATCTTTTATCATTGAAGTCCAAAAGTATCCAATACTTCGAATCTGATCAAACAGTCTATGTCTAAACCGGTGGGCACCACAGACTCCCGCATACACTTCTTTCATGATACCCATTGTCTCTTCACCATCAATGCATCTGAAGAGAAATCAATAAAAACCACGCTTGTAAAGAATTGTTTCTAGGTGATCTGGGCCATCATAAAGATTAAAATTGACCACACATCGTCAGATTTGTTCTTTCCCAGCTATATCAGGTGGAAGTGTTCCATTTTGAAGGTATTCCATGATAGGTGTCATCCATCCTGTAGTATGACAATATGGTTCAGATATGGGAATAATTTCATTGATTTATTCTATTCTAGTTTTAACATAAGGTGAAATTGTATGATGATGGTAAATACTGATGGTTGTCTCGTCCCGATTTGGATCTGCAAGAGCTGTGGCAATATTAGCCAGTGCATCAGCTTGGGAATTTTGTGATATTGGGACATAAGAAAAGGTCAGTCCCGAAGGAAAATCCGCCATTAACTCCTTGACGTAATCATACAAAGGGATTAGTTCTTTTTTTCTGATGGCATATTCCCCATTGACTTTTATGATTACCAGGTCTGAATCACCTTTCACCTTCAAGTGATTCACTTGTGCTTGAAGCGCCAACTCCAAGCCTGCAATGACAGCTTGGTATTCCGCTTCATTATTTGTACCACCTCCCAACAATGATAAAGAATAAGGTAACCCTACCTTTTCTGGATAAATGAGTACAATTCCTAAGCCAACTTTTTTAAATTTAGGATTTTCCATTTTCTTCCTTGTTGGACTTCTGGAAGCACAATCAAATTACATTTCCCATTTTTGAAGACAATCTTGAATAGAAAAGACTTATTCATTAGGGAGTTAAATATATGATGATGTGTCTTCCACTAAAGGGTGTTTAGTAAAAAATCATCTAGAGCTTGTCCCTTTATTACCTTTTGAGACACATATTGAATATCAAATTACTGCAAGATAACTGCACACCTTACCAGACGTCATGTAAGCATGGGAAGACTAAGGATGAAATTGAGCGGGTTATTACTAGATACCAATTGGACCTCGTGATGTTGCAGGTAGTGTCTCAACATTTGAACTGCAAAGATTAATTCTTTGCAACACTTCTCAATATTTAAGTATCGGGTTTCTGCTTCAAGCATAGTCCGACTGAGATAGTAGAGGCTAATTTCATTCCCAGCATCATTCTTTTGAGCAAGAAAGGCACCAAATGATCACTCTAGAGCTGTCACATAGAGGATAAGTGGTATTCCTTCAACAGGTGGAATTAACACTAGTGGATTCAAGAGATAATTCTTGAGAATATCGAATGATTCTTGACATTCTTGAGTCCAGTGGTATGTGACTCCCTTCTACATCAATTCGGTGAAGGGTAAGCTTTTGCCTGCCAAATTGGCGATGAAATGCTGAATATAGGATAGGTGTCCTTGAATTCCTCTCAATTCATTTAAATTTCGAGGAGGTCACATACCAAGGATTGAATTTGTCTTCTTAGGATCAACTTCAATACTACGATGGCATACAAAAAAGCCAATAAATTTTCCCGAGGTTACCCCAAAAGCACATTTTAATGGGTTCATCTTCAAATTATGTTGTCGAAGCATGTAGAATATGACTTCCAAATCATCCAAGTGATTAGAACGTTGTATGGATTTGATAACCAAATCGTCCACATAACATTCAACAATCTTTCCCAGAAAGGGTTTGAAGATACGATGCATGACATGCTGATATGTTTCACCTGCATTCATTAAGCCAAAGGTCATTACCCGATAGAAAAACACACCCTGAGGGGCTCTGAAGGATATAGATTCCTCATCTTCTAGAGCCATTCATATATGATTATATCCATAATATCCATCCATGATGGAAAGTGCTTCATATCCAGCTGTTTCATCAATTAGGAGTTCTGTAATTGGAACTGGAAAATCATCCTTAGGACAATGCCGATTAAGATCTTTGAAATCAATGCAAACAATGATTTGCCCATTCTTCTTTTTCACTAGGACAATATTAGCCAACCACTTGGGATATTGAACTTCTCTAACAAAGTTAGATTTGATAAGCTTATCCAATTTAGCCTCAATTTTGGAAGTATAAGTTGGGTGTGTTCTTCTAGCGGCTTGTTTGAATCCTCAATGTTCTTCTAGAAAACCCAAACGATGAGTGGAAACATCAGGATCAAGCCCTAGAATCATTTTATGGTTTCAAGAAAATATGTCTCGATTTTGTTTTAGAAAGGAAATATACATCTCTTGCTCTTCAAGGCTCATAGCCGCACTAATTAATGTGGGGTGTGGATCTTCTTTTGTACGCAGATTTATTTCTCTGAGTTCATCCATGGTGTTAGAGATACCCTCTTAAAATGCTGGAGGAGCATCCCTGAGATCTTCCTCTTCCTCTTCAGCAAGTGTTATTTCTACTGTTTCTACTTTCATAGTAGATGATGAAGCAGAATTTCCATAATCAGAAGAGATGTCATAATTTGCACATCTTGAAAAAGAAGTTTCCATTTTCGATTCGATTGATGATGAAGGGTCTTCTTTGGGTAACAAAGAGGAGTTGATGGATTGAGAATTGACAACATCATTTACCTCTTACATTTCTATAACTTTCCCTGGCCTGATTGGAAAAGTATAGACTTGTTGGATTTTAGCATATGAAATGAAGACATCTCTATTTGAGATTTCATCATTTCTTGGTGGATCACCAATTTCACCCATACTGTTTGGATTGATTGACATGATTGAAATTACAGATCATTCCATAAGAGTATTTTGATTTGGGTCTATCCTATCAATTTGGATGATAGGCAACACATAATCTGTACTCACATGTGATAATGGGATTACTGGAATCTTTTCCCAACCATACAGAGCATTAACATTGGTAATATATTTTGTTGTGGATTCATCCTTTTCATTAATGTGGTAAAATTATGCCTCAATGTATTGAGATTAAAATGTCTTGAATGGGACCTTATAACCATATAATCTCCCAACATGACCATTTAAACAAAACTTGAGACATTGATGGTATGACGAAGGGATAGTCGCATGTCGATGTATCTAGGGTCTTCCAAGAAGGATGTTGAAGGTAGAGTCTTGATCAACAACCATGAAATCTGAATTCGACACAAGATCTCTAAACTGAGTTCTGAGTGTAATCTCGCCTAGTGGTTCTGGTTCATTTTTATCATATTCTTGTAACATCATAGTTGAAGGAGATAAATAGGATTCTGTGAGGCTTAATCGACGAAGTGTATGAATGGGCATGAGGTTGACTCCAAAACCATTATCAATGAAATTTCATCTTATGTCTACGCCATTGACCTTGCCAGATAAGTACAATGGTCTAATAATTCCATGCACGACATCATCTTCATCTTCATAAGTGAAATATATCATTGCATGACATTCTACTGGATTATTCTCTACATGGTAGACTTCAGCCACAAAAATTTCAGTCTCAAACTCTTGAGGACTTAACAAAGCCTCAATGAGTGCCTCCTGAAGATCCTTTGATAAATTCAAGTCATCCAGAATTGATATCGTGGCCGGTACTTGGGCCAGGTGTTTTAATATATCATACTTTTGATCCAAAGGTCTGCATTTCCCAACATGAACATGTTGTTTAGCAGGTTCCTTGGAAGTTGATGCTTTGGAATTTGATGCATCTTGTACCAGGATAGGAGTTGGAAATACTACTAGATTTAGAATATTTGGCCGATTAGGTCTATTTACTTGCTGAGAGGAAGAATATGGAACATTCAACCGATCTTCCAGAATAATTGTTCTAGGGCTGAGTCTTCCTTGTGTGTATGAACTTGCTTGTTCTTGTTGAGCTCATTGAAGGGCTCTACCATGAGTTTCTACCACACACATAGTTCTAGTAGGGGTAGAATTGGAATAGTGGCCTCTGAAAGATCCATGTCTTCCCCTGTATCCTGAGCCTCTGTAACTTCCTTTGATTCCTCTGTTTGATACAGGGAATTTAGGCTCATCAAAATCAAAACTGCGACTAGCTTATGGATTTGTTAATTGAATCATATTAACAGAACCGAAGATCAATTCTTCATATGATGAAGACTCTGTCTGATTAGCCTGTTTAGGTTGTTCCGTTTGGTTGGGCGGTTCTCGTGAATTTGAAGTAGATGTCATGAAGTCTTCCAGAGTCAGAGACAAATTAGCCTTTGACACATACTCATCTTTTTTCTGATTCTTTTTCTTTCTTTGAATCATGTCTTTTCTTTGAGGATTTTCCCTCTATTAAAGAGGGTTTTCCTGTGGCATTCATGGAAGAAGGGGCAATTGGTTTCTTCAATTGCGTTTGAAAAATGGCATGAGTTTGGTTGATCATTTTTCTGACCATCCAATCATTATATTTCTGCGCAATTTTGATTTTGACTTCTTGTCATTCGCCCTCTTCCTCTAGAACTGTAGCAGTAACACATGATACCTTGGTTGAAAAGCCTTTTAATTTTACTTGTCCTGTGTTGACCATCTTTTGCAGGAGATCTTTGAAGACAAAACACTCCTGGATGGGATGCCCCGAAATTTGATGAAAGGGGAAATAGTTGGGACGATGTTCATCTCATTCCTTGTTTGGCCTCTTGGGCCTTGGCAATTGATCCTAATTATTTTCCAGAGCTGAAATGAAATAACCAGGAACTTGTTCATTTTGGAAAGAGTAAACGTTTCTCATTATATAATCTAATTGTTTCTGTCTTTGATCTCTTTTATCATCTTGATGAAACAGCCTTTTTTGTTGGTACTCATGAGGTGGAGCCCTTCAAGAAGATTATGTTTTTGAAGTAGAAGTAGGTACAGGTGCTTGTGTAAGGAAAACTATAGCAGTCTTTGCTTTACCCATTCTATTTCCTAGAGCTGATGGAATTACACAAGCTTTATCCTTAGTCTTTATAAGAGAATCATCAATCTGTTGAGATATTGAAGTACGGTCTCGAAACCCTCCTGTGTATTTCATAGGGATCAGTGGTGTACGCAACTCATCTCATAAATTTTACACACAGATTGGAAACATTTCTTCCTGAGGGAGTGCTAAGCTTAGGTACCTTCCAGCGATAAATGAAATATGTGACCCTTTCATTCTCCCTTTGCTTATTGTTTGTAAGATAAAAAACTGTTTTCTTTGGCAACGATGAGCTGAACTAAAGAAGGAATTTTTGGTGAAGACCATCCCACCCAGTAATTTACCAAGATTTCAAGATTGTATAACAAACAAAAGCTGGTCCATACAAGGTTCGCATGAAGCATCTGAGTTTCACTACTTCTTGTTGTTCTGGAGTTCCCATCATAGGATCCCGAGAAGGCACGCAATGCATCAAATGCTATTCAGGCTCACCCGATCCATTGAAAATAGGGTATACAGGGTTCCCAAATCATGATGGGGGAATGATTGAATCTACCCATTCAGGGTAAGCTCTCTTTTCTGGTTGATCCAGTGCATGATTACCTTCCATAGTCTCTAACTGAGCTATTAATGAGTCAATGGTAGTTATTAAATATTGAGAAACATCAGGTTGAACTTAGACTTGGGAAGGTGTAATAATTGGAGTCTGGATAGGTATGGTGGTTGGTACTGCAACTGATGGTAGCACCACCAATTTTTGTTGCACTTGACCCATATAATTAGACAGGTGAGGGTGTACTGATAGAGGAGGAAATACTTGATCCACCTTAGTAGCCATGACAAATTCCCTTGGCTGACTAACTCTAGAATGCTTAGGAGGAAGACTACTTTGAAGTAGTTCAACATTCAATATTCTTAATCTATTCATTTCTTCCCCCTGTTGTACAAATCTTTTCTCTAGTGAGAGAGATTGACCTTCTCCAGAGGAAGGGTATGTAACCTAATTATTTAATTTCCCCTTGTTAACTCCCTTTTAGAGAGGGGGATGTGGGTTACTTGAAGGATTACCTAGATTCTGGGTAATCATTTGATTTCGTGTACACACACCGTATTAATTTGTGTATGTGCATACAACTTCTTGAGCAGGAACCTCTTCATCTGATCCCTCCGAGTGAGCCTCATCTGGTGGATCAACAACTACAGCATTGATGGCATTTATTGATGCATAATGCATTGCATTTCTTCTATCGACATTTCTGTGATATTGTCTTCTTCCATGTCCCTGATGAGAAATTGTCTTTTGTTGATATGATCCCTCAGGAACTTCTTGGAAAACCATAATTTGAGAGAATATCCTGATAATTTCTCTCTTCGTTCCTCTTGAGGCTTCTACCCCAATCGGGAGAAGACTGAATTTCGCTGAGGAGTGGATTGATGAATTGAAAAAGTCCCTAGTCTAGTGGACTAGGGCTGTTCCGGTTGTTCCCTCTCAACTCTTCGATTCCTATTTGTTGATTCCGAGGGTTGGGATAAAAGATTCCCCAGTCTAGAAAGCTGGGGTGGATCTTGACATGCTATGTATGAGACTATCTTAAAAGCTCTCCTGATCTTACAGACCTTTGTCCAGAAATCAGCTGGATGAATCAATCGACATCCACTTTTAGGACCTGGTTCAAAAGACAGTTGGATGATTTCTGACACTTCTATCACTTGATGATGTGCTTGCTCCATATAAGAGGCCTATTCAATATTTTCCTTTTCTTGATGCAGGATTAATTCAAAAACTTGTTCTTTGTATTCTTGATTTTGAGAGGAAATAGTTAAAACATGTTCTTGGGAAAGATTTTGTTTACAAACAAAACCCATTGACTATGGCTGGCCATGGGAAACAACATTGCCTGAAACCATTTTCGGCGGGCTTTGCTGACTGGAGAGCACAGTGAAATGTAGTTCCCCACGAACACCCCATCCTCTGACATGAATACCATATAAGGCATTGGAAATTAACTGGGGAAATCTTCTTAGTTCCCCAAGGCATGAATGTTTAAGGGCTCTCTGCTACATTTCAGCCTTCAGGTATCGAGAGACTGATAGAGATTCCAAATCAATCTGATGTTGTAACCCTTCATTATACTAACACGAATTTCTTATTCATTAGAAGATAATACTTTATTTTTCAACTGACAATGAGTTTTCCATATGTTAAGATGAATATCATGAATTCCATCTTCCGTCAACATCTCTGGAATATCATACTGAGAGTCAGCCAGAGGGCAAAACATGACTAGCACATCACCCTTCGCCAGTTGTTTTCTCATGTTCAGCATTTCTTCTTTATCATTTAATAAATATTCTTCTACCTGTTTAGACCAGAGCTGGTTCTTTCATGTCGCTTCATCAGATGCAACAAGACTAGTAGAGAATCCACTAATCAAACTTGAAGATGAATGACCCAGGGGTGGTTCAGAGAATTACCTACACCCTGGGTTATCTTTTGATTGAGAACGTATTTCACCTGCTAGTGATGAAGCATCATACATGACTGGTTTCTCATTTGCATGTGCCTCAAGATAATAGGTATTTCTCATCATTTCATTTTCTTCTGAAAAATTTTATAGACAATGCGAATTACTACTGTAGAGAGGGATTTCACAGCTAAATTCATCATCATGGGGAGGACCACCATGATGGGTTACAGCAAAAGATGAAACATTTTTCTTGTCGATCTTCTGACCACAAAGATGGTTCTTGTGGCTCTCATCTGAAGATGAACCTTTGAAATCAACCGAATTGTCATGAAGCAAGCCTTCATGAAGAAGGATCTGGTGCAGACCTTCAGAATTAATGTTCCCACTATTTGGAAATGAGAGAGTAGAATCATGAGTTGCAACAGATAGTTTTCTAAGTGCATCAAGAACTCCAGCATCGAGTAAAGCCTTATTATAGATTGGCCCGTGATTTCTTGACTGTGTTGGGTGGGTCTTCTTCTTAGACGCCTTCTTACTCAATTTGGCAGGTGTGTGTGCCTGCTCAAGAGAAATGATCAGGTTAAGCTGATTATCTCCGCTCAAACCAGTTGTATGTGCCTGACTTGGTTGTCCGAATGATATGGGGAAGTACACCCGACAACCCTCTTGGACTGGAACAGATGTGTGTGTCTGTTCTAGAGTGAACTGTTGATGTGTCACTCCAATGGTAGGGATAGATTTATGTGTCTTTCCCTGAGATGCTGCTGAAGCTGTTATAATATCCTGAAAGGCATCTAGAGTATGAACAGGGATTTGATTCTGCTCTTTCACTATTGATAGAATATGCTTGGTGACTTTAGCTTCCAGAACGGGGATATACATCCATTCCATGCTTGGAATAGGTGTTTGTGCCTTCTCCTGTCCTCCTTTTTCTGTCAGTGAATCATGGCAGTAATCAAGTGTGGGGGAAGAGAGTTGAGTCTACATTATTTTGTCCCTGGAGCTTTCCGACTAACTTCTCCGAATGCTACCAAATGAGAATGTTGGTAGGATTGATCAATACTAGTAGGTGTATGTGCCTGCTGGTTGCACTTTTCCAAATGTAGAGGAAGAGATCCATCATATGTAGTCATACGAGCCTGCTGACTAGCTGATGATTTATAAACAGGTGAATATCCCTGTCTATATTACTCCTCTGAAATTGCCTGGCGGGATTAGCATGATGCTGCAAGACGAGTCTGCTGGACAGCGGAATTAAAAAAGAATGGTGTGTTTGCCCGCTCATTTCTTGCCACCATGTTAGGTTGGTGGACTTCTCCAGAGATGAAAGAGATGAGAACCTACTCACTATTGACCAGATTTCTCCTCTGGAAATTCTTCATTCCTGCTTGGGTTCGAGGAACCTCAACTAAACGGCTAGAGTCGATACCCTAATCATGTTTAGGGCGCACTGCCGCACGAGTCTAGCATCGATTGTTGATGGGAGCCCTATGGAAAGACTCATGTATCCTTGAATTATGTCCTTGAGGGACCTGATCATTTACCTCCTCAGAATATGGGAGTGAATGGTGATTTCATTCTGGGGATAACGACCCGAAATGGTTGGAGATGGTTGTTAGCACCACCTGCTTCTTGATCATTGGTCATCACTATCCGGACAACCAGGTTGAATTGTTGACTTGGAGGGCTTGTTGATAAGCCTCTAGAGTCGTAATAGTACCGTCAAAATGGTACTCCTTAACCAGCGCAATTGATACCTAGCGTTGAAGATGCTGATTAGGTGATGTCTTACTTTGAGCGGATGATGATCCAACAGAAGTAGCAGCATTGGAATTTGCAGCAGATGTTTTCACAGCAGATGTATTCACGGGTGTAAACATGAGAGAAGCCATTTTCTTAATGCAGAAGATCATAGAAAATAGTTCTTTTTTGATATAACAGACATAATCAATATAAGTTCGACCACTACATCTTTTGGATGAGAAAATATGTTATTGATTGCTTAGTTGGCCCTCTCATTGAGTTTAAATAGGGGCCTAACAAATAAGAAAAACATTATTTTAACTTGGTTTAAGGATTCACGTTGGGTTAACCATTTTTTTTCCTCTAGAATTGGGGATGACCTCATTGATCGAAGGTTCAAATATTCCAATCTGTTTCTAACAGGTTTGTTCGTAGACCAAAAACATCCAATGATTCCATATCTATTTAGACCTACTTTCCAAAGGTAGGCGGTCATTAGTTGTATACTGATGAGGCTTACGAATTTTCATTGGTCTAGAGGATGGGAGGCCGGACTCATCACACCATTTTGAGGGGAATTTATTGTATACTTCAGGACTCTATGTATATATTTATGTTATGTTCGTGAATCCTTATTACATTACCAAGTATAAAATGAGCTTTTCCTTAGAACTAACAATCAATGATTGATTTGTAGGAAATTTTGAGAATCATGTATATTTATTTTAGGTTCTTCATCGATAGAGAATCATCTGTTCTTGTTATAGATTCTTAGACCATGGTATTATTTAGTACATAAAAGTCTCTTGGTCATTATGATCACCATACTGGTTTTAAATCCACTCAGTGGGGCACTTGAGTTCATTATCATTTAGAAGCACATGGATTATTTCAGTGTTGGGATCGTACCCGTAGATGGGCTACCTACATATCCTTTGTTTTGGAAAAGGAAGCATAACCCACATAGTTCGAGTAATAGAGTATGATGCTTATGCATGATTGATGGCTCAAATAAATATTTCATGATTACTTTTACACTCTAAGCTCATGTGAGTCATGCTCGGTATGAGAAACAAGAGGTATTGGTGAAACCAGACAATTGTTCCACGAAATATGCAATGATGTGGGGCTTATGTATGTATGACTTCCCAAAAATAGATGAGGATTAAGATTTACCTTCAGGATGAAATCCTGGAACAAGGTCCATAAAGGTATATGTACTTCATAGAGATTTGGGTACTCTAACTTGGGGATTACTCCTGAGGAATATTCCCAAATTAGGAGGGGACTCATGATTAGGTTTTACACTTGATAAGGAATCCCAGATCAAATGTAAATTAAGACTGGTTCAGAGAAATTAAAACTGGGGCTTACTCTTGAGAAGGAGGCCCAGGTTAAAGGTATTTGAAAATTAAGGGACTTGGGGCTTACTCCTAAGGAGGATTCCCATATTTGATATTGGGGATTACTACTTGAAAGGAGGCCCAAATCAATGAGGACATGGGGATTACTCCTGAGAAGGAGGCCCAAATCAATGAGGACTTGGGGTTTACTACTGAGAAGGAGGCCCAAATAAATGAGGACTTGGGGCTTACTCCTGAGAAGGTGGCCCAAATCAATGAGGACTTGGGTCTTACTCCTGAGAAGGAGACCCAAATCAATGAGGACTTGAGGCTTACTACTAAGAAGGAGGCCTAAATTAATGAGGACTTGGGGCTTACTCCTGAGAAGGAGGCCCAAATTAAATGAGAAATTGGACTGGGGCTTATTCCTGAAAAGGAGGCCCAAATTAAGGATTCTCTCATCTTAAATTATGAGGTTGAATGAATATACTCTCTAATATTAGTGATATAAAGATGTGAAAATCACTAGGTTTTGATAGATATTCCACGGAACTCCTTTTAGATAAGGAAGTCAATCAAGAAAACATGTCATAAATGGATTTGAAAAGTGTAATGAAGACTGATTCTTGAATAGGAGAGGTGGAATGGCATAAAAGGGGTTAAATGGGTAGGAAGGACACCCAAAAAATATAAAGGTGTGCAAGTCTTAGTAGGTGCACTTGTACTGCGTGGGCGCTCAAGTCCTGGTCACACAGGTACACCTGTGCGGAACATGGGTACTTGCATAATCCTTGACCTGTAGAGTAATACTTGGGTGATTCTTGGCCAAAGCATTTAGAATCATCCTGAGGTACTTCCCGAAGAGTGGCACACAAGTTTCAATGAGTAGATAAGGAGGAGTGCAAGTGTGTCCATTTCCCTTAAGGGTAAAACACTTAGGCACGCAAGTGTTAGTGAATTTTAACACTTAGACCTTATTCCTCTTGTTTAGACCTTCAATTATAGGTAAAGAATTACCTTAGAAGTGTTTGTAAGACTTGAAGAAGATACTTGGGCATTCAGATCTCTGTATTTGAATTTTGGAAAAAATCCCTCTCTTAAATAGGGGGCCCACTGGGGGTATTTATAGGCTAGAGAAGACCCTGGTCGATTTTCAAAGAGGGTGTGCAAGTCACTTGCATGACCATTTGGGCGGCGCGAAAGTATACTTGCGCGACCATGCTGGAACTTGCGCAACCTATGGGCAATGTTATCCATGTTCATCCCTTTCTCTTTTTTTGATGTTTATTAAAAGGATGAATCTCCTTTGTTTGAGGTATTTCTCTTTTCATTTCGTTTAGACTCTCTGACAAAAAAGGAGCGTCAACAAACATATAAACATAATAAACGCATTTTCTAGAATTTATTATTCTTGTTTATATCGTGTTCATTGTCATTATAATATATATAGAATCCAATTTACATTCTATAAACTTTTAATAACTTGAGTATAGGAATTAATAAATCTTTTAATACAAACATGATGAATATATTGTGTAATATGATATCTATGAAATCAAAAAAAAATCAATGAATAGATTTATGCTTTTGGTAGGTAAACCTTTCAAATATTCCTTTCTATAAATTTCTATAATTTTTCGTAGACTGATCAATATTTATTTTAGCAAGTGATGATGGTTGTTTTATCATGGATTCATAAAATGAAATTAGATCATTGAATCAACAAAAATTATTCACCACTAATCTAGGTGGTTCAATTTAAAGTAATTTGAAAATGATTCTGATATAAGTTATCATGATGCTTATTTTTGTATCATTAGTTCTAGAAATTTAGTTTAAATTGTGAAATAAATTATTAGTTTAGGGTAGACCTCTATTGTTATATTGAGTTTAAAATATACATATTAAAATCTATTTCTAAAATATTAATTTATTATTCAAAATGATTAATAAATTTGTAATTTTATAGTAACTTTATATGGTTTTACAATTATTCCGTGAATATTTATTATTAAATTATATTTTCAACAATGAATTAGTTACCATAAAGATTTTTGTGAACCCAATTTTTTACCTTTGGTTGAAAAAGAATGTTATTGAAATTTATTATTCAATTTTTTATTTATTCTACCAAATTTAATCTGCTGATTTTATTTCTTTCTTCATTAATTGGCTTAACCAATTCATCATTATAACCTCATTATCAAAATATTCATATGAAAATATTGTATAAATTATTGGCATATATTCACCATGATTATTATTTCACGATACATAAATCTTATTATAGACCAATTCACATTAAATATTTTATATAAAACACATTTTTGAATTTTCTATTGAATTATAATTCATGGTATTCTTATCATGTAATTTTTATTCTTTCATTACATTTATCGTACGTGTGTTTTCATATCAATATTTCATCATTGATAAATGATACACAGTCATCAGTTGATTCATTTTTGGGTGTATAAACATTCCATGGTTTACATTTTAAATATTCACATTATATTATAATTGGTGTATCAAACTTATATGAATCAATAACAAATTTATAGTATCCAAATCATCTTATGTTAATGTCTTAATTATTAAACCAATTCTTTTACATTGAGATAACTATATATTTCCATTCTTCGATTATAGGGTGTTTTCTAAGATGTCATATATAAATTTTTAGGGAAATTAGTAACTAAAATACAAACCCCTAAAATCATATGTATTTCAACGTGACAAGTCATAAAATTTGATTTGATTCTATTTAATTATTAGATAAATATTAATAATATGTATAATTGTTATTTCAATGTCTATGTTTATTATTTTTTAAGGAATGTATTTTGAGTAATGTTGTGTTGATTAAATACTTTATTAGATGAATGCATTACACATAATTAGTGATGGGTGAAGCGTATTATTAATAGCCTCTAAACTCATTAACGGGTCTCATCAGAAAAAATTGTTGTGATATTTTTATATTTGACATCCTAAAAAATATTAGATATCTATAGAGACTTGATGATTTTATTGTAATGTTCAATGTCATAGTAGATAAGAATACATAATTTAATTAACTATTTGTTATTATTTATTTAATCACTAAGGAACCCGTTATTTTTATCCATGAGTTTATTTATTGAAATATCACATGGGGATATATATTACTCATAATTTCATTAAAATTGTGATTTCTTATCTATTCTACCATATTATGTATTGTCATATTATGCACACCTATTATTTTTTATTATTATTCCTTATGTTTATCATTACTGAGAAATTTATTCCAATCCTTATTATTTATCAATTTCCACAGGTTATGATGAATTCTTTAAAACCTATAATTTATTCCAAAATAGCTTGTGTATAGATTTTTTATGAAGATTTTTAATAAATATCATAAATAAATTAGATTCATCTCTAGGAAAAAGAAATATCCATTAGTAGTGAATTACATGGGATACACTATTATTTTATATATTCTAATTCTATAACTCTCTAAATAAAAAATTTCATTTGAATTTATTGAACCCAATATTTTACTTAAGAAATTTTGATATAGGATATTTATATCTAGGAATCCACTATCCATATTTTGAAGCAATTTTCATATATATGTTTTTTCTACACCGAATCGATGAGTGATGGTCCAATGTTTTCACGGATGGTATTATTATAGGTCCTATATATCATTGAATATTAGGATTTACTTAGATGATTAAAATTTAAGAGGTGTATGTCATAATTATAAGTTATAATTTATGTTTGATCCTAAAAAAATATTTTTAAAAACCCCTAGATTAGATGAGGTAATTTTGATTATTATATATATTAGAATAAGATAAATTCACTGAAACCCCTAGGGATAAATCTATGATAAAATTGTATATATATGTTAACATCCTAATGATTATAATATATATAGTTTTTTTATTATAATATTAATTACATCATGTCTAGATACATGAATGTGGACACATCTATGAAATAGATACACCTAGGGGAATTCCCCCCAGGAAAGGTTAGTTGAGTATCAACTCAATCATTACTCAGTTTCATGACTAGTGGGACTCAATCATAACATCTAACTAGT
This sequence comes from Viscum album, assembly GCA_963277665.1. Classification (NCBI taxonomy): domain Eukaryota; kingdom Viridiplantae; phylum Streptophyta; class Magnoliopsida; order Santalales; family Viscaceae; genus Viscum; species Viscum album. Next base: position 1,347,677,668 of record OY728132.1, read on the forward strand.
AACCCCAAAGGGATATAATTTGTTTATCAAACTATATTTATAGTAAATTACAAATGAATTATTTGTTTTTAATGAAATTAATTTTATAAAGATGATTCAACCAAACCTAAAGAGACAATGAATGAGCATAAAGTGATTTTCCTTAAACAGTTACATAATATCATTTTTTTAAAGCGTAATAGGTAATGATATAGAAATTACAATGTAATTACATAGACATAAGTATATTTTTCTTTTAATTATATATCTATCACTCAATCATAGTTTGTAGTAGTGAGTTACAAATGATGGAATCATGTAAATTTTATATTCCATGGGAAATATGATGAATTTCCCAATGAAAAACATAATACAAAAATAATATACTAGAGGGATCATATTGTTATTCCAAACCATATATAAAGAATCATGATGAAAATTGTGAGCATAATTTAAATTACCAAATAAAATAATGAATATATGGGTGCAGTCTCATGAAAGTTTTCATTATAATGAATGTACAGGAAATAACACTAATTTTCCACTATTAGGAAAATTTGTGAAGATGAGCCTCTACTAATTTTCAAAGGAAATTTATGATGCTCTTAGTATAGAATATAAATGCATTATAAAACATGTTGTGGATAAAGAATAATGATATCTGTTCATATAGTGAATAAAAAAATATGTTTTTCCTAATCAAACCTAATATATAATGCTAGATACCCCATTAATAATTAAATATTTTGGTATGAAAATATTTTTAATACCCCTGAAAAATATTTTTAGTATGAAATAATAATAATATTTAATATGAAATTAAATTATTTGGTCATAAAATAACACCTAAGAATTTTAAATTATATATTTATTAAAAACAAATTTGTTCAATAGGTTTCTTCACATGAAAAATTAAATAATAATGAACCAAATATTTTATTATAACAACTAAAATGTTGCCTAAATATTGGAAATTAATAGTAGATTTAATTTAATGATGAAATGTTTTTTTAAATTAAAAAAAATCATCATAAATTGTAAGGAATTGGTATATGAAATTATTTTAACCAAATAATTAATAAGACTTTTATATTCTTTAAAATGAAATGATTCCAAAAAATTATTTTAATGTTTTATTATTATGAAACTAATTATATTTTAGATAAAATATATATTTGATATGAATAATTATTTTACACAAATTATATTAGCAATTAAAAGTAAATAAGAATTATAATAATTATATTTAAAATATATTAATTTTCTATGGAAATTTCATTCATTAACCATTTTTTATTAAAAATTAAAATCCCAAAATTTTATAATAATAATAATATTACTTAATTAACTTCATTTTTAGATTTTACATGTCAATATCATCTTAATACAATTTATTGTGATTTTTTTAAAATATTTTCGTTTTAAGGGATTAGTGAATATGTGGTTTTTTACAAAATTGTAAATTTAAACATTATATTTGAAATATTTGAAGTGAATAAAACTTTTATAAACATAATAATTTAATTAAAAAGTAAAACTATGAATCATAAAAATTCCACATTGAATTTATATGATCTATGATTTCCATTTTATGTAGTTAAAAAATATTTTCCAATTAAAATGGATTTTTTCTCTTTTCATTTAATTAAATATTATTTTATTAAAAAATTATGAATTATTAAAAAGATGCATAAATTTTGTTTTTGATAATAAAAAAATTTAAAAAATTAAAAAAAACATTGGACATTTTATCATATACATAAATTCAAATTATAAAAAATATACTTTTTCTACCAATGCGTTTTTATTTCTTACGTGGGCTAATGTTAATGTGGATTTTCATACATGTAGATTTTTTTATAAAAAATGTATTATATATTTTAAACATTTATATCAAAATAATTTAATATGTTACATATAACATTTGGGGATAAAAATTGGTTTACTTACATAATATCTAATTACCAAGGTAAAACAAATCATAATAAAATTGTATATTCTAGGAGTAAAGGATTTAAGAATGATTATAAGATTTTATGAAATTAATGGTTGAGGGTTTGTTAAATTTATAATATCCCTGAATCCATTATTATCCTTTGATACTCTTACTGATATCTTAATCAAGTTCAATCATTATGTTATTTTGAAATGTTTACCAAAAAATCATTCTCAACAAATATAAAAGTGGCCTCTAACAACTCCATTAAGACCATAAATAAAACTTTTCATTCAACTATATATATTTTTATATTTATTATACTCTAATCCTATAGATTTTACAAACTATTTTGGTAATATTATATTGTCCTTGGGTATCCACTTCTATGGAGTCCTCCTCATGAATCCTCAAGCCCTCAACATGAGTACTCAATTTGTTCAAATCGTTTTTTTCTTTATTTCTTTCCCAATTATAATTTTGTAATTATAATATTGTTTCATTATTATTGGTTTTATAAGTAATTATATTTTTCCTTTGAGATAACAATTAATAACCCCTTAATATTCTAATTATGAATATATAAGTAGTCATTTAGTTGTTGAGTGGACTGTAACCATTATAATGTGATGACTTCTGATTCCACTACCACATAAATCAGGTGATTATAAGGGTGAAGTTGAGGCATTATTTTTACAAGTATAATGTAATTATTATTATTATTAAGATAAAAACTATCATCCAACATTATTCCTTCGATTCTTGGATTAATGAAAATGTTCACTATGTGTTCTAGAGAAAAAAAACTTCATGAATTATTGAATCTCATTTTCCATATAGATTCTTCCTTACATATTAGAAGGTTAAAATATATTAGTTAGAAACCAAAAATAATATAAATAATTTATTTAATTATTTTTAATGATGATATTATTCCAAAAAGTTTCCTCTTTTATAATCACAATCATCAATTAATTATGGAATGCGCAGGTTTGTGCCTGTCCAACAACATACAAGAATAATGATATATAATAATATCATGGACGAAATGATAAATAAATTATTGATAATATAAGATATAAATAATAAAATAAGTATTAATTGTTATTATGTAAGATTAACAATTTCATTAAACTCATTAATTAATATTTCACTCTTCAATATTAAAAAATACCTGAAACATCACTACAAAAAATATGGCCTTTATCAGTGCTATAAAAGTCTATTAACAGCGCTAAAAATAGCTCTCTCAATCGAAGTGAGGATAAAGGGGGTCCCTTTTATTAGATCTTTGAAAAGAACTCATAAAGGCCCATTTTATCAGCGCTTTTTTAGCACTGTTAAAAGATGAAAAAATAGAATATTTTTTTTTGCAATTTTGGGGGGCTTCAACAACGCTTGAATCCCTCTTTAACGATGCCCACCACCATGGTAGCCCACGCACACCCTAGGAAAGTTCCACCCAGCCCCACCCACCTTTAACAGCGCATGGTAATTCCTCACACTTGTGTGCGTGACATGCCTACCCCAGAATTCAAACTCGAGACCTCTTGCCTATGCGCCTAAGCCTTTAACACTCTGCCATATTGCATTACTTTTCATTTGATAATATATCTATTTATTTATATATATATTTAGTCATATTAATATATACATATATTTAATTATATTAATATATAAATATATATATATACATATGTTAATATATATATAAATAAACGTATATATATTGTTATATTAATATATAAGTATATATTTAGTCATATTAATATATACTTATAGATAATTATATTAATATATATAAATCCATATATTAATATATATATATATATATATATTATTATAATTTTATATCTGTGAATTTATTTGTATATTACTATATATTTATATGATTACTTTTAAATACATTTATAAAATATATTTTCTTATGTGTGTTTTTATATATAAATAAATAAATAAAAGAATACATATATACAAAACACACAGAGAGAGATATATATATTATATGTATATCTGTAGCTATAATTATACATATTTATTTATTTTTACAAATATTGTATATTAATCTGTATATACCAAACTGCTAGAAATGGTGTCTCGAAAAACCTAACAAATTGGAGAGTCACAGAAAAAGACATAATTTCTTCTTCGGATGTCTGTTTCAGCTCTGTAAATAGTCCAACTAAAACCCATGGAATGTACTATGATAACATAGGTGCTGGAGGCCACACAGACTCATAGATTAAATGTTATGATCGTTTTAATAAAAATTTGATAGGGATCCGGACACAAAAACTAAGTTTTAGAGTGCTTCTAATGGGTTTTTGAGATTTTAGTTTCCCAAACGTGATTGATACTATTTTTGAGTCATAATTCTGGGTTTATCTCTCTTCTTCATTCTATTTGATATGTGGTAGAGCTGAAATGGACTCACGTACTGAAAGTTATGCCTGTTTGAAGTTGGACATTGTTTGAGTGCTATAATTGATATATCTTTTGTTCCTATGATCTTCTAACAATTTTGACTAGACGTGGCCGTCACTCATTTTGCGATTATCGATTTTACTAGTTGAGGTGCTCAAAAAGATAATTGGAACAGATGTTTGCCCGTTATATTGAGTTGATAGTTTCTTAGGTTTTTAGGAGATATGAGAGTTGCAAAATTTCAAACGACAATAACTTCTGCTCCATGTGTCCGCTTTGGTTCTTCCACTTATCAAATCGAAGCTTGGAAAAAGTTAAACACTTGGATGATCACAGAAACCCCTTATCATGTTATTTGGGGTTCTAAAAGGACAAAAAAACCCTCTGAATGATCATATGTTTGGCTCTAGGGGTCCATTTTGCCATAACATCTGCTCTGGGGTGTCCGTTTTTCTTCAACTACATATCAAATCGAATCTTATGACCATACCGACACTACAATGACCATTGTAACACCTCCTAATGTAACACCCCAGGATTTCAGAGTGTGTTATTTCTTAAAAATAATTAAATAACTTGCACTACACGCAACACCGAGTTCAATCACACCATTAAAAGAGGTCATGAATAGTATTAACTACATTTTGAACATTATATAATCCTTATAATTTTAGAATCTCTATTATGAGTTTCTTAGTCATAATGCAAGAACAAATTCATTTTCAGTATTTCACTTTTATCAACTTCTAATAGTGAAACCTTTTTAAATACAATATTTTAAACTTTTTGACTAAATGGAGACATCAAAAAATTTAAAATGAAACATCCCAAGCGTCCACGGTACGCTTTCCTTTGGATAAAACAGTAGCGTGTGTTGTACGCAACTTCGAGTTCTAACACACCGTAACCAATCAAACTAGTTGTTATGAATAGTAATACCTACTTTTTGAAGTTATATATATTTTATATTTTAAAATGGACTTCATTTTTGGATTCGGAATATCAAATTTAGCCTAAGGTGAAATTTTGGTACTTTTTGGATAACTTTCATATTTTGATGAATAGTGAAAATTACTAAATTTTAATTAAAAACAACTTTTTTAATCAAAATAATTAATAGTGATAAATTATGAATTTGAGTGGTTTTAAAGTATATTTAGAATATATTTTTACTATTTAATATAATTTTGGTCATTGGACATAATTTTACAATTAAACCGAACATAAACAAGTGTCAATCTTTTGATAGTTATTATCTCTTAAAAACACGCTTTTTGTTTTGACAGCGGGAATTAATTTTAAATTAATTTCTGCCACTTCTGTGTTTTGAATTTAGGAAAATGGATTCCAGATTTGGAATCAGGATGTTCAAATTGTGTAAATAGGTAACTTTTATTTTTACACATTTTGAATAATTACTGCGGTAAATATTTTATTTACCATGGTTAAAGGGTAAATCCGGTAAATAAGGGTTAAACAAAATAATATTATAATAATACTAAATTACCCTAAAACGTGTCTTAACCCTATTGGTTGATACATGGTCGACCATGGGCATCTTTGGGTCTATTTTGGGACCCCATGGATCCACTTGTAAGTGATAATGACACTTTATTTTAATTAAGTCAAAATGAATACAAAAATGACACAAGCATATATCTTTTAGAACAACAATTTTTACATAGGGTTATACATGTTGGATTTTCGATTATAAATATTTATTAGAAAGCTAAAAAGATTTCCTACATAATGATATTTTATTTATAATTTTTAGACATTATATAATTTATTTTATTTATGACACAATGATGATGCAGTAATTACTAAAATAGTGAAAAATAAAAATAATTGATCTTATAAATACCCAAATAATTATAATATGAAACTTTTAATGAATTAAACTAATTTTCTATGATAATATGATATATTAGGATTGATTTAATTGACTTTGTTCGAAGTAATCAATCTGTTATGAGTTTCACAAAAATCAACTATTGAATAGTATCAAAATTGACATAAAAGAGTTCTTAAAACAAATATTATATTATTAATTGATATTAAATTCCTAAAAATCTATGGTTCGGCCAAGAGACTTATATCATGATAGGTTAATCATTAATGGACCACTTGGGGGTCGCTTGGATGTATATAGTAAGTTTATTAACCATATTATATAAAAATACAAAGAGACATTGTAAAAGTGAAACTAATTAACTTAGAGTTAATACTTAAAGATAAGGTTAATATAAGTACCCAAACCTGTCTAAATTCTATTGGATGAGTTGTTTTCGACCTATCCCCACCTCATCCTTTGAATAGTCAACTTTGGAGCCATTAGAAACCGAATATGAATTTATTATAAATTAATATTTCTAGCTTTTCCAAAGGTGCCCCTCACCCCTCTTATAAAAGGGCACTCCTCCTTCTCATTTCTTCACACCTCTAAAGCCTTTTGGTTCGGCCAAACTCTGCCCAAATACTCTCCCAACATCCCTCACTACAACCTAGGGGCCTTAGTTTGATCAGAAAGCCAACCTAAGGAGCCCTTTTGATCAAATCAAAAGGAAGAACCCGAAGAAGAGGTAATGTTTTCACCACCCCTTTTCCAAGTTCATTTCTTCTTCCACTTCTTCTTCCTTTGTTGTTACCATTCTAAAATAATGACTCCAGTATCATTTATATACTGTGATGTTATTATAAATATGGTACAACCATATTCAGTATTCTATCCACCCTTTGAATAACATGTCACCATACGTGCGTACGTACGGCTTACCGTCTCCACGTCGTGGTGTAATTGTTATTCAATATATTATTATTTGGATGGGTATAATAATGATGTGTAACTCATGTAAATAATAAATATAACATATTAATGATTCTGTATATATGATATACCATCCATTTATATATTATTTTAATATCAAAAGAATGATATTGTCGCTCGTGCGTACGTACGGACTACCGTCTCCACGAACGCGATGAGATTCATTCTCCATCGTATCCATTCAAGTATAATTATCATTTGATGATTTAAAAATGATGTTTAAGGACATGATATCATTCTGGATATGAATAATATACAACCTATCCTTTACAAACATGTCTTACGTAACAAAACATATAAAAGAAAACAAGTAAGTTAACACCCGATATAATGATAATACTAAGATATTATTAACAAATCAATGTTAAAAGATCATATATGATATCATATTATTATATATGATTCTTGTATAATTTAATAACAACTATTTCACCATTATACAGGAGTTTAACCTACTCCAACCAAGGAAAAGTACAAGGTAAGGGGTTTTCATCTCACTCTTTATTCCCGTGAGATTCATGTCATATTGCCACCATCACCTTTTGTGTGGTGTATGTACTACCCATAATTATATTCTTTGTGTAATACACTCTAATTTATGTGTATTTACATATTCATTGTATGATACCTCTTTCATGGGTTGTATGTTTCATAAGTTACCAAATTGGTAAGGGTTATTTCAAAATCTCTTCATTATCCGAGGTTGTTTATACTTAATAATCTACTGGGATCTCTTTATCATCCACATCCATGTTTCTTAAAAATGTATTTCAAAACATTTTTACTATTTACTAAAATATGAGTTAAAGTCATTTATACCCTTTTTGACTTTTATAAGTGGTTTATAAAGTAATCTTTCCGTCATTTTCAAAACAAGGTCCTTTTTAACCTTTCCGACAGAATTAAGGTAAGAATGTTTTTTTAACTTATACAGAAAGTGCGGTTATTTTCTGCCGTTATAAAATCTTCAAAGCTTTCCTTACAATCTTATAAGATTATTTTCAATGTAAAGGTTTTATTTTATAATTATGTGACTTTTAAATGATTTCAAAAAAAAAGATATTTCTCTAAAAAATATGAAAATCCAGTGCAAATGTATACGTATTTAATGCAAGCTTAAAAATGTTTTCAGAAAACCTGACTCTCGAGTTTGGTAGACAGGAAGGGATTGGGAGTGGACCCATCATGGCCTATTATTAGTCGAGTAGTCTCAGAATTAGTTATTTTGTTTTCAGAAGCTTGCATAATATTTTCAGAAAAGCACTGAAGTATATTTGAACAATTTTAAACGTAAGTATCTTCTAAAAAAATGCATCGGTAGGTCTCATGAGACAAACTAGTGTCTTGGCACAAGGCCTTGACAAAATCTTATTTGTAGTCTTGGCACGAGGCCTTGGCTATGTGGTAATGATAGTCTGGCAATATGCATTCCAACATTATGAAAGTGGTTATTGATTTTTGCATGTGATTATTCGATTAGTAGAATATCCATGTGAATAAGTAAATGGCATTATTTGATTTTATTTATGCCATACCATGTTGAAAGTTCATGTTTAAAAGGCTTTTGTTTTAGTTATACATTGCCTTAAATGTTTATTCTTATTGATGAAAGTTTCCGCTATATTGTTATCCTTACTGGGCATTTGAGCTCACCCCTTTTCTATGTTTTATTTTTCCCCAGGATGTGAAGAAGTAAATTATGAATGACCTACAGGGATATTATGAGGGGATAATAGTGTGGATTATGGAGACATTATGTTGTTGTAGTAGTTTTTCATTTTACGATGTAATGTAAAACTTATGAATATATCTAGTGTTTCCAAGGCTACTAAACCAATCGGTCTTTCGAGATTTGATCTTTCTTGTGATCATGCCAATGTTACGAAGTAATGCACCGACTCTGGGTAGCTGGGGTCGGGGCGTTACAGTTGGTATCAGAGGAAGTTTAGTACAAACCTTGGAAGCTAGATTTAGATAAACTCTGATTAGAGCACGTAGACCTAAGATGAACTTTGAGGATTAGTATAGAAGAACTTCCTAGAATTTTGGTATTGTAGAGACTTTGTGAGTTTTCCAAGCAATACATCCCTGTCTGGATACGAGCAGGTAGAGGCGGCTCTGGCACAGATGTACCTAGGGGTAAAACCCGAAAACACCGCTTTGAGCTAGACTCGAATGGGAACTGGTGCACGACAACGGGCCTTGCTGCACTCTTGGTTACGACACTCCCGGGGGATATGCTTAGGATAACTCTCATTTTCTTTACAAATCATTATGAAGGGTTTATGAGTATATACTTCCTCAAAGAAAACATTTTTATGATTATGGATTATATCCATAAATAGTTCAATTTATGTTAAGTGTTTTATAAGTATGGGATTATGTGTTTTGATTCATAAACTGATCTAGTTTATGCCATGGTATAGAAATGGCGCCCAGTAGAAGGAATGAGAACTCCAGAAATGCATATGATCCAAAGAGAAGGAAGGATCATATCTTTCATGGTCTTAAGCTAGAATTTATAAGAGAAATAGTCTCCCATGTATTATCATCATATGAAGAAATAATATCATGTGTTGATAAGATAAGTAAAGAGTTTACTGATTCCTATGGCTTTGAAGGGAAGCAAGAGAATAAAAGGATGGAAGAGAGAAAAATGGATAAAGGGAAGAGGGAAAAGAAGAATTTTCCCAAATGTGGTAACTGTGGAAAGAAACACCCTGGAAATTGCCTGAAAGGAATGGGAGTTTGTTATAAGTGTGGAGGAAAAGGGCACAAAGTACATGACTGCAAGGGTAAGAAAATGGTTTCAAATGTACAATGCTTCATTTGCAAGGAGTTTGGACACTACGCGAACCTATGTCCCAGTCATCAGACTATGCCACAAATGATGCTATTGGATAATAATCAAGTTATGATACTACCACAGATGAAGAAGAATGATTAGAGTTCTTATGTTGATTATGTCAATTGAGTGTTGTATCAACAATGTACTTGTTATAATAATTATGGAGTATATAAGGATTGTACTGCAGTACTATTTCATTAAGGACTTGAGATTGTGTGGAACAAAGAAAAGTGACTCAATATCAGGATAAATTTTTGGAAAATATATGGTTGAGAGAATGATAAACCATAATATAGTTCTGATACCGAGGTAGTGATTTTCGAATAATACATGATTATTTTGGAAAAATTATATTGGATATTCTTGACTACCTTGGAACTGATTAATGATTTGTATATTCCATCATTTTTGGGGTTTAAAACATTTTTGGATTGATGAAGTATATCCAGCATTCAATATGGAATAAGGGAGCATGAATGTAATCAATAAAAAATATGGTAATTCAGGATGTTTCAGTGTATTAAAAGAATACACGATGAAGGTATTCATATGCTATTACGGGTTAAAAAGGATCTATATTATGTTTACCTTCCTTATGAATGTTGGACTGTGAGTTTGGACAGAAGTATTTTGGATAGTTCTAGTTTGGATTATTTTGGATTGCCATAAAAGGACAACCCGGAGGTCGGGCGGCAACCCGTCGCGTCCGGCAAGGTTGCGAGACTTGAACCCGCAACCAAAGGGCGACAAGGGTGTATCACCTACCACTATCCCACGAGATGTCCTGGATTAAATAAAGTAGTTTTTTAAAAGATCTGGTAGATGAATTATAAATTCGTTTATTTTGGAACCCTCTATGAATAGTATAAATAGAATTTTTTTTACGAGTGAATGATGAGTTTTGGTAGAAATTTATTAATGGATAAAACTCTAATTATAAACTAAGTATATCTCCTTATTATCTTATCCAATCTCATAAATAAATTCCTCAACATTAATAATAGAAACTTAGAACAAAAATGTTGTCCTAGATGGTACCTTAAATCATCACAAATTTATGGCTTTGGGATTGTTGGCCTTTTCATAGCCATGTTCTCTACCACTCTCCATCAGATAATTGATGGCTAGATTTTTCTTCCATATCCATATTTTCTTACATGGAACCCTAGTATGTGTTATTTTCGGTAATCTTCATACTTTCGACTCTTTATTTTAAATAGAGGCCTCGTTAATTCATTTTTCGATATGGGATTTCAACTAAGATATTTTGAAACGTCAAAAATGTGTTATCCCAATACCCTATATTTTGTTGAACCGATGGTACTTCAAATCATCATAGATTGATGAGTTTAAGGACCTCAATTATACAATTGTTTGTGATTGATGACCTCAATCACTACCTATAAATATTTACGTTTTTCCTCCGATTATATGTCTCTAATTGCCACCAATGTTCTCCTAATCGAGATCATAATTTGGTGGTGACCCTTTAATTTCTCTTTTCCTCATATTAAGACTAAATTTTAGTAACCCAATTTCCAATGTGGGTTTTCCCACAAATATATTTTCTACTTTCAACCTTTTATCTTCGAAGAACAATTTCAAATTGCGAGGACGCAATTTATTGAAGGAGGGGAGAATGTAACACCCCAGGATTTCAGAGTGTGTTATTTCTTAAAAATAATTCAATAACTTGCACTACACGCAACACCGAGTTCAATCACACCATTAAAAGAGGTCATGAATAGTATTAACTACATTTTGAACTTTATATAATCCTTATAATTTTAGAATCTCTATTATGAGTTTCTTAGTCATAATGCAAGAACAAATTCATTTTCAGTATTTCACTTTTATCAACTTCTAATAGTGAAACCTTTTTAAATACAATATTTTAAACTTTTTGACTAAATGGAGACATCAAAAAATTTAAAATGAAACATCCCAAGCGTCCACGGTACGCTTTCCTTTGGATAAAACAGTAGCGTGTGTTGTACGCAACTTCGAGTTCTAACACACCGTAACCAATCAAACTAGTTGTTATGAATAGTAATACCTACTTTTTGAAGTTATATATATTTTATATTTTAAAATGGACTTCATTTTTGGATTCGGAATATCAAATTTAGCCTAAGGTGAAATTTTGGTACTTTTTGGATAACTTTCATATTTTGATGAATAGTGAAAATTACTAAATTTTAATTAAAAACAACTTTTTTAATCAAAATAATTAATAGTGATAAATTATGCATTTGAGTGGTTTTAAAGTATATTTAGAATATATTTTTACTATTTAATATAATTTTGGTCATTGGACATAATTTTACAATTAAACCGAACATAAACAAGTGTCAATCTTTTGATAGTTATTATCTCTTAAAAACACGCTTTTTGTTTTGACAGCGGGAATTAATTTTAAATTAATTTCTGCCACTTCTGTGTTTTGAATTTAGGAAAATGGATTCCAGATTTGGAATCAGGATGTTCAAATTGTGTAAATAGGTAACTTTTATTTTTACACATTTTGAATAATTACTGCGGTAAATATTTTATTTACCATGGTTAAAGGGTAAATCCGGTAAATAAGGGTTAAAAAAAATAATATTATAATAATACTAAATTACCCTAAAACGTGTCTTAACCCTATTGGTTGATACATGGTCGACCATGGGCATCTTTGGGTCTATTTTGGGACCCCATGGATCCACTTGTAAGTGATAATGACACTTTATTTTAATTAAGTCAAAATGAATACAAAAATGACACAAGCATATATCTTTTAGAACAACAATTTTTACATAGGGTTATACATGTTGGATTTTCGATTATAAATATTTATTAGAAAGCTAAAAAGATTTCATACATAATGATATTTTATTTATAATTTTTAGACATTATATAATTTATTTTATTTATGACACAATGATGATGCAGTAATTACTAAAATAGTGAAAAATAAAAATAATTGATCTTATAAATACCCAAATAATTATAATATGAAACTTTTAATGAATTAAACTAATTTTCTATGATAATATGATATATTAGGATTGATTTAATTGACTTCGTTCGAAGTAATCAATCTGTTATGAGTTTCACAAAAATCAACTATTGAATAGTATCAAAATTGACATAAAAGAGTTCTTAAAACAAATATTATATTATTAATTGATATTAAATTCCTAAAAATCTAAGGTTCGGCCAAGAGACTTATATCATGATAGGTTAATCATTAATGGACCACTTGGGGGTCGCTTGGATGTATATAGTAAGTTTATTAACCATATTATATAAAAATACAAAGAGACATTGTAAAAGTGAAACTAATTAACTTAGAGTTAATACTTAAAGATAAGGTTAATATAAGTACCCAAACCTGTCTAAATTCTATTGGATGAGTTGTTTTCGACCTATCCCCACCTCATCCTTTGAATAGTCAACTTTGGAGCCATTAGAAACCGAATATGAATTTATTATAAATTAATATTTCTAGCTTTTCCAAAGGTGCCCCTCACCCCTCTTATAAAAGGGCACTCCTCCTTCTCATTTCTTCACACCTCTAAAGCCTTTTGGTTCGGCCAAACTCTGCCCAAATACTCTCCCAACATCCCTCACTACAACCTAGGGGCCTTAGTTTGATCAGAAAGCCAACCTAAGGAGCCCTTTTGATCAAATCAAAAGGAAGAACCCGAAGAAGAGGTAATGTTTTCACCACCCCTTTTCCAAGTTCATTTCTTCTTCCACTTCTTCTTCCTTTGTTGTTACCATTCTAAAATAATGACTCCAGTATCATTTATATACTGTGATGTTATTATAAATATGGTACAACCATATTCAGTATTCTATCCACCCTTTGAATAACATGTCACCATACGTGCGTACGTACGGCTTACCGTCTCCACGTCGTGGTGTAATTGTTATTCAATATATTATTATTTGGATGGGTATAATAATGATGTGTAACTCATGTAAATAATAAATATAACATATTAATGATTCTGTATATATGATATACCATCCATTTATATATTATTTTAATATCAAAAGAATGATATTGTCGCTCGTGCGTACGTACGGACTACCGTCTCCACGAACGCGATGAGATTCATTCTCCATCGTATCCATTCAAGTATAATTATCATTTGATGATTTAAAAATGATGTTTAAGGACTTGATATCATTCTGGATATGAATAATATACAACCTATCCTTTACAAACATGTCTTACGTAACAAAACATATAAAAGAAAACAAGTAAGTTAACACCCGATATAATGATAATACTAAGATATTATTAACAAATCAATGTTAAAAGATCATATATGATATCATATTATTATATATGATTCTTGTATAATTTAATAACAACTATTTCACCATTATACAGGAGGTTAACCTACTCCAACCAAGGAAAAGTACAAGGTAAGGGGTTTTCATCTCACTCTTTATTCCCGTGAGATTCATGTCATATTGCCACCATCACCTTTTGTGTGGTGTATGTACTACCCATAATTATATTCTTTGTGTAATACACTCTAATTTATGTGTATTTACATATTCATTGTATGATACCTCTTTCATGGGTTGTATGTTTCATAAGTAACCAAATTGGTAAGGGTTATTTCAAAATCTCTTCATTATCCGAGGTTGTTTATACTTAATAATCTACTGGGATCTCTTTATCATCCACATCCATGTTTCTTAAAAATGTATTTCAAAACATTTTTACTATTTACTAAAATATGAGTTAAAGTCATTTATACCCTTTTTGACTTTTATAAGTGGTTTATAAAGTAATCTTTCCGTCATTTTCAAAACAAGGTCCTTTTTAACCTTTCCGACAGAATTAAGGTAAGAATGTTTTTTTAACTTATACAGAAAGTGCGGTTATTTTCTGCCGTTATAAAATCTTCAAAGCTTTCCTTACAATCTTATAAGATTATTTTCAATGTAAAGGTTTTATTTTATAATTATGTGACTTTTAAATGATTTCAAAAAAAGAGATATTTCTCTCAAAAATATGAAAATCCAGTGCAAATGTATACGTATTTAATGCAAGCTTAAAAATGTTTTCAGAAAACCTGACTCTCGAGTTTGGTAGACAGGAAGGGATTGGGAGTGGACCCATCTTGGCCTATAATTAGTCGAGTAGTCTCAGAATTAGTTATTTTGTTTTCAGAAGCTTGCATAATATTTTCAGAAAAGCACTAAAGTATATTTGAACAATTTTAAACGTAAGTATCTTCTAAAAAAATGCATCGGTAGGTCTCATGAGACAAACTAGTGTCTTGGCACAAGGCCTTGACAAAATCTTATTTGTAGTCTTGGCACGAGGCCTTGGCTATGTGGTAATGATAGTCTGGCATTATGCATTCCAACATTATGAAAGTGGTTATTGATTTTTGCATGTGATTATTCGATTAGTAGAATATCCATGTGAATAAGTAAATGGAATTATTTCATTTTATTTATGCCATACCATGTTGAAAGTTCATGTTTAAAAGGCTTTTGTTTTAGTTATACATTGCCTTAAATGTTTATTCTTATTGATGAAAGTTTCCGCTATATTGTTATCCTTACTGGGCATTTGAGCTCACCCCTTTTCTATGTTTTATTTTTCCCCAGGATGTGAAGAAGTAAATTATGAATGACCTACAGGGATATTATGAGGGGATAATAGTGTGGATTATGGAGACATTATGTTGTTGTAGTAGTTTTTCATTTTACGATGTAATGTAAAACTTATGAATATATCTAGTGTTTCCAAGGCTACTAAACCAATCGGTCTTTCGAGATTTGATCTTTCTTGTGATCATGCCAATGTTACGAAGTAATGCACCGACTCTGGGTAGCTGGGGTCGGGGCGTTACACCTAATATTCTTTAAGGTACAAAAAGTTCATTAATCCCTACAAAAATTCATAATTTCTCCTCTGGGGTGTCCATTTTGGGTCGAAGACATATCAAATCGATATAAAACATCTTTTAAAATATATTTATTATATTTATATCAATATAAACATACTTATATATCAATATATAATTTTTATGATTTTTTTTTGAAATATACACATTTATCACTGCTAGGAAAATGCAAGCTCATAAAACCCCCATTTATCAGTGCTACAAAAAAGTGCTAATTAAGGGGGGGGGGCTTTAACAGCGCTAAAAAAGCGCTGATAAAGTAGGGCCATTATCAGTGCTAAAAAAGAGATGATAAAGGGTCACTATTAACAGTGCTTTTTTAGTGCCGTTAAAATTTTCCTTTATCAGTGCTTTTTGTTATCACTGATAAAGCCCCCCCTTTCAGTGCTTTTTTAGAACTGTTAAAGGGGTTGCACTTCCCTTGCCCCGTTTTTTGGTATTGCATGTTTTTCTTCCATTTCATCTATAAGAACCATAAAAAATTAGTAGAATGAAATTATTACATTATAAATATTTACTAAAAAATATTTATAGTACCATGTATGAAATATGAAATTATAAATTTATATGATAACTAACGAATAACATAGTTATTTTGAAACTAGTTCAAAATAATCATGATTACTCACACTCGATATTGAAAATTGATAATAACTAGCAAATATACATGTATATATTAATTATATTTGATGTCTATTAAATTATTTATATATATAAAGTGTTATTAAGTTAGATATAATGATTTTACGATTTTTATATATGATATTAATGTGATTTAGATTAATTTACTAACTCACATATGGGTTTTAGATAACTTAACATTCATTTATTGAGTTACGAACACTAATATTGAAATATATTGTTTCAAGATATATTTATTATAAAAAATAGAAAACATTGGGTTATTTCATTCTTAATTTATATGTTTTTTCAATTATTTTATGTAACCTTATTACTAACAATTTTTATGACATATATTATCTTATATTATGGGATTTTTGGAACATATTTTTCCACTAAGGAGTTACAATAATTCTTATTGAATCATATTATTACATGTTTACTTAATAATAGAAAATGAGTTCTTTTTAATTTATTTTATCCTTATATTAGAGGGTTATTTATTACTTCCTCATAAACTCATTATCAAATTATTCTTATGAAAATGATTATGTTACATGAAATGGTATTATTGGAATAAATTCATTTTTCTTATGAAATTATTCTTGTAATAAATATATTTAATTATAGATGTTGTATATAAATAATTTTTTTTGTATTATATCAGGAATTATTTTTCCTGGAATCTCATTCATTTCTATGCTATTCAAATATTACTATTACCAGAGTGGGTAATGTATTTCAATTTCTCTTCATTGATATACTATTCATATTGACCACATTTTTATTTTCTATGATGTGAACAATATCAAAAATATACTATCTAAATCCTCTCATACTACATTTATTTTAGAGGATTAACGCATGTAAATCCATAATGTACTTTACCTTTCAAAATATACTACTTTTACATGTATAATTTCTGTTTAAACTCCTTTACTTTGCAAACAATATATATTTCCTTCATTCTATTATAGTTTGTTCACGGAGATTTCATATGTCTATTGATTGGGGAAATTATATAATTTACCATATTACCTCATGGTGTTTTTAGAGTTACATTGGGTAATGATTATATATAAATATTTTCTATTTTATGATTATGAAATATTGAAAATCTCTATTCTTTTTCATTTAATACAGATGTTTTTTGAATACTACTGAATAATGGTTTTTTATTCGACATTTTATTCCATCTAATATATGTGTAACTCACATGTAAAAATTAGTTATGTTTATGTATTGATATTGATACACCCTTGATGAATTAATAGGTCTTAATTGTTGTATTATCCTTGGAATGATTCCATATACTTACCAAGAACAAAATATTTGTTACATATAGGTCCTTGATTTTATGATCAAGTAATCAAAAACTATGATGTATTTTAGTATGGGATGGATTTAGTTTTAAATAATTAAGAATTTCATCATTGAGGAAATATTTATTTTTATCTATGTAATTATTTGTTAATATTTTAACCTTGTAAATGTTATTCTAATTGTTTCCATTCACTATGGAAATATATTTCTGTAATTATTTAAATTTTATTTTTTCAAATGTTATCCTCACTAATAATCATTAATTTTTATCTATATTACTTTCCCCTAATGAGTGATTAAAATCACCCCATCTAGTGTTTCCATATCCCTAGAATACAATGAAATTTTTTTCATATGATATGCCTAATATAACATATTTTTTTTGATACTTTTTAGGAGACGAAGTATTTTTTTTTTGATTATGTATTTTCCAATATATTGATTAAAATTAATTAGGTGAGAATTATTAAGGATTTTTGAGTATATCATCAATCAAAATTCTCTAAGACTAAAAATATATATATATTTTCAAATATTTGAAATTAAATATTTTATTCATGTTATGTGTCAATATGATAGTAATTTATAGGAATCTGGAGTTGAATATATTATGAAATATATATTTCAAGGCACTAGATCAGTGAATATAAGTTTGGGTCAACAATAATACATGACTGGTTTGGTATAAGAAAATCATTATCTGTTAGCATTTCAATTTTTTTTGAAATGTATAAAGGGATAAGAGATTATTTTCTAATTTTCTTAATTTGGGTAATAATTGTATAGGCTGAAATAATAATAACATATTTATTTAGAAATAATCATGACACCTTCGAAAGAAATTCAATATTTTATTATAACTAAAATTTTAATGAATTTATATAAAAACTTAATTAATGTACAAATTTTGGTTATGATGGAAGACAGATAAATGGATATTTGATGGATAATTACATCATTTAACAAATATAACATAGTGGATGAAAATTAGTCAACAACTCCCAACCATTTTAGAATATGATCGAAATATTATAATTGGTTGATCCTTGTATAGAAAAAATCTGCATATGATCCTTTTTCATAATCACAGTTCATGTTGTTTTTGGTTGTAATTTACAACTTATCTATAGAAATATTTATGAAGGGGAAAAATAATTTTTAGGTAAATTTTTTTTCGACCACAAAAAATTAGAATGGATATTGATAATTTCTTGTCGCCAAAAATGGATTATTTTATGCTTTAATTGGTGCATAATATCATGGAGTATAATTATTATAAAATATTAAAAATTTAGATTTAGGAAATGTCCATTTTTTAATATATGTGAATTCCCATGATATGAAAATTTTGTTAGATACAATGTTAAAAGTCATAAATCATTCCTAATTTGTGTATAAAGAACATCATAATATCAACAATAACATGGGATAAATGAATGCATGGATCACCCATGACTTTTTCTGTGGATATATCTTATTGATGATTTAAAATATCATTCATTGGTTCACAAAAATTGTATATTTCATTGAATCCATTATCAAGAAGATATTTTATTAGAGGGATAAAAATATTTATGTAATATTATGAAATTAATAAAATAATTGAAATGAAAAAATATATATAGTAGAATAGATCATCATTTTCTGAATGTCCATATTAGAAATATCATGAGGTCAATGAACGTATTTATTTCATTAAATTTTTTAAATTATCTATGCATTTTTTAATGTAATATTATCAGATATTAAATGAATCACTACAGAAGGTAGGAATGCAAGATCAATCACAACATCAATGGGAATCAATTTTGAGTATTCTATCACTCCTATAAGTTGATGATCAAACCAAATTAAAATTTTCATATATTTTATATAAGGGATAATATATGTTTTTAATTATCCTTACATGGTATCAGAGTCTATAAAGATTTATCATTTACTTTTAAAAAAATATCACAAATAGATTTGATGTTAATTTGGATGAAATATCTTGAATCATTTGTTTTGATGAAACAAATAATATCCGTTTCATTAGTTTCAAATACTAAATATATATTTTATTTAAAATCATCAAGGATTTTTATTTTTATATTTATATTTTTATCTACCTAACAGATCTGGATTCATTAAACAATTGAAATATTCACATTATATTCTTTATCTATATTTAATGCACTTTCCACAACATTTTTGGATAATATGGTTTATTTAATGCATAATTTTTTGTGAGAAATAATTCATTGAGGTACCATATATATACATTTATAATATTTTTTAATGTTATATATATATTTTTTAGGGATATGTGAAAAATCCAATTTTTCATTAAGAATCAATTACAATGAATTATATTTCTAAATAAGGGGTATAGTTTTTTATTGAATACATTTAATTAGATAATCAAACTTGTTTGCCTACATATCCTTATGAGTGAGTATATTTTTTTGTGGAAATGGTATCAGTGGGTTAAATATAATGTCATATAATTGTTAAAAAAATAGATTCATCTCAATTATATATCTCCAAAAAAATTTGGATATTCAATGATGAAAATAAACATGTTGAAAAAATAATGGGAGACCATGAGTAGTAAATCATAAAAATTTGAAACATTAACATGGTTTATTAATGTACCATGTTTAAATAGAATAAAATGGTTCATGTTTAAAATCAATGTACTTATGTTTTATTCAAAATCCAAGTATAAAGAAAGTATAGTTTAGATGGTTAGTTTATTAGTGCTCCTTGATGTGATGAGTATTTTTGGTAAAAATGAAGAAAATCTAGTATATTATCTAAGATATTTCTATAGAATTATACTAGAAATAATATAGATTTATTATATTTAATTTCAATTTATTATATTAAAATATAAATGGGTTTTTGTAAAAATAGTTTCAATGATGAGGAATTCATTAGGATAATAGTAAAGAAGAATAAATTGGAATATACAATTGACCCATTTATCATGGAAACACATGTTAAACATTTATATTATGGTATTGATCAACTAAATGTGAATTTTTTTCTAATTTTTGATGAATTAATTCTTATTTTACATGATAAAATTAATGTTAATAACATCCATAATTTCATTTAAATATTAATAGAAGATATATATTACAAATTCAATGATATGGTTTGTATGATAGGAAATGACCATAAAGAAGTAATATCAGAAAAATCTGGAAAACAAATATCCTAATATTTATTGAATAATATATTTAATCTCTTTTTATCCATTATAATTTTTAAAAATTGATGATATTATATTTTAGACATTTTTTCGTGAAGTTATATATCTTAACTAATATAATATATTCGTTTTTTCTAATCCCTTTTGTAATGATTCAATTTCTTAAAATGTTAGATATTGTATCTTTTATTTGATAAAGTGACTTACATTATTTATTGTAACATTTTCCTATTTTTATTCAAACTTTTATAAAAATGCATTATTTTTTAATCATATATTTAATTTTTCGAATTTATATATCTATTACATTTTAGGTCTCTTAAATGTTTTCAATGATTATTTATTGTTTTAGTTAAATTACTTAACTAATTAGAAGAAATTTTGGTCTATTTTATTATTATATTAATATCATTTTTTTAATATAATTTTAGAATCAATTGGTAAATTAATTAATAATTTTAAAATTATTTAAAAACATTATTTACATGAAAATGTAATATCCAACCGTCAAGTCAAATTGATCTTCATGGTATGATTATATGCAGACTTCTAATAAGGATCACCATCATACAACTGTACGAAATCCTATTTAATGAAAAGGAGAAGAGAATAACATTAGGGATGGTAGAAAAGGTAAAACATATTTACCTATATTTTTTATATCTAGCACCATGGGATAGTAAGCCTCTTTTAGGATCATGAAAATAATGTTCCAAATTCAAAAAAATTAATTTCTTTTATATCATTCAAGGTTTTTCTGAATTTCTATATTTTAATGTAAGAATCGAAAAGTGTTTTCCAGATGTAACTATATAAATTATAAGAAATCATTCTAGTAACATCATATTTATTATATAAATTATCATGATATATTTTGACTAATTTATGTTTTTTATAACATAGGATAATATATGATATTCATTACAGTACAAACATAATGATGAATATTTATCATTTTATTATGTGATATATAAAGATTTTAAATCAATGATAACTTTTTATTTACATATTTTTGAATGGGAAAAAAATAAAAATCCATGTAATATATATGGTTTTCTAAATAATTATACATAGACGAATTTTTTTAAAGTATAAAAGATGATACATTTTTGTTAAGGGAAATTGAATAATTTCAATTTATTTCTTGATACTATCATTAAAAAAGATCATAATAATAGTATTTTGTCATTAATTAATAATATTAGAGGATATATTATTAGGAAATAAAATAAGAGAACACGTACACTGTTATATTAGCTCAAAGAGGGAATATGTTATTGGAAGAAAAATCAGAATACTAGAAAAATGGGTTCATTGAGAGTAGAGTCATCAGGATCCATAAGGACATCCATCACATAGAGACATCAAAAATGGAAAAGGTCATGAATATAGAAAAATGAAATATTTATTATATATAATGTTATATATATAGGTGACAATATTATAATAAATTACAACCTTTTAACACATTATATTATGTATTTTATGAATAAACTTTTCGTATATTCTATATAGGATTCCCTTGAGAAGCTACAAATACAGTGGACCTTTATACCATAGGGTAGCACTAAAACTCTAACTACATTATTAAAAAAAATTGAACACTTGGGTCACATATGAAGATACATTTTGGGTTTATCAATAAATTTATATTTCCTTTCTATAACATCTTCAAATAATATTTTTTTAAAAGATAAAATATATATTTTTGATGTTATTATTAATGATATGGGTAAGATGATAGAGGATTGGATTAGATTCTTAGTATTTATAATGTATTTCTGATATGCATTGATAGTTTTTATGATCATTCCCCACTCTACCTCCACATAATTATCCCACTCTTCTAACAGCTATTAAATATCCCACTCCACCTCCTCCTTTAATAGAACATCACATCTACTCTTAGTTACATTGTGATGATAACCTCCATTGGCATGAAGGCATTCATTATTTTATTGATTTTTATAATCCACCTTTTAAGGGGAGAGGTGGAACACATACAAGGCCTTAGGTGTAAGTATTACTTGGCTCATAGGCCTTAGAAGAATTTATTTCCTGTAGGTTTAAAACATTACATACAACCAAGAAAAAAAACTTGGAACTACTCCTCCATAGCATCTTCATCATGAAATCAGCTCTCCACCTTCGCATGGTTGTTCGGCTAGGCTTTCCCATGCATGCATAGGCTTTTTCTGATGGCATATTCCATACCCTCTCATTCATAATATCCGTTTAGCTTCTACTATGGTGAAATCACATTTCTCATCCTCCTTATGGAGCATGTTCGTTATAGGTTTTCTAGTTTGCATCTACACTTAAGGTGTCCTGAAGGCCTTGAGGTTTCCCAAAGGATTTACAGACCTAAAGGCCTAGTTGGCCTGAAGGCCTTAAAGGACCTAGGGACCAAATATGTGGCCCAAAGGCCCAAATGGAGGAATAATCCCAGCTGATACAATGGAAAACCATTCCTGCTACAGTTCCTGCTATAGTACCTGCTACAGTACTACTATAGTTCCCGCTACAGTGCTGCTACAGTGATTCTATAGAGCTGTTTAATATTATTTTAAACAATATATGTATTAAAATAAAATAGAGGATTTTTTATTAATTTATAAACAAACCAAATTTGATAAAGGAGAAAGTTTATTTTCATGTTAACATATACATTCTTTTTATTAATATTAATAAAATCATTACATTAACATTTGTTAGAATAAAACATCATTTATATTTTATGTGGAATTGCAATTGTTATCAATATATAGTTGATAGATTTATCCATCATGAGAAATTGAATATCGTGTCAAAATTTCACATATTGATATCATAATTTTTATCTTCTAATTAATATTTGTGCCTATCTTTCATGTAAAATATTATGTGATAATAATGGTTAATGATAATATCTTTAGGGGGAGCTATCAAATGGGGTACAACTTTCAGTATTATTAACAATAGTTGAATGAATCTATAATTTTTTGAAGATTTCATCAAAATGTGGTTTTGGTTTGTTTTTAACTAATAATATTTTGTTATAAATTACAAATAACTAGTTCATAATAGTGACGGTTTTGTGAAAATGTGAAAGGAAGAATAGATCTCCACATGAGAATATTTTTGATATTTTTTATAGTGGATTTCTAATTAATAATTCTTGTTAAATCATATTTATCATCTAAAATAAATTAATTATAATAATAAATATTTTTGTATCAATTTTTTGATAGTGTATCATGTGATTTAATATTTAATTTTTCTCCATTGTTTTTTACACCAATCATGGTTCTTCTGGACTTAAATTTTCTTAATAGATTTTAAATTTCTAAGAAAAATGTGATATCTTTCATAACTGAAGGAAATAGAATGGTATCATAATAAAGGGAAATAAATTAATGAGTATAATAATATGGATAATATGTAACACAGATTTATGTATGGAAAATAAAGGTTTCCAAGTGAAATGAACGATTATTGGATAAGAATAAAATTTAGGCATAGGGTGTTCTAATTTGTATTCAATATGAATCATAAAATAGTGTTTAGGATTCTCTTATAATTTGAATCGAATGATCAAAATTTTAATATTACATTTTAAATTTCATTTATTTTTAATATGGAAGACAATGATATTTACATTATAATTCATGTATGTATTAAACAAAAAAATAACAATGGTTGATTGAAGTTCCCGAAAAGAGAGGGCTAAAATAGTTGTTCATATTTATTGGATTAATGATGTGATGTTTCCTACCATTGTAATTTTTAAATTGATTTTAATGTCATATATGTAGAATTGATTTAATAAAAATACATGGATGAAATAAAATAGAAATACCCAATATAGAAGATGAAGTGGCTACCCTTTCAAAAAATAGTAATTCAAATTGAGAATTTTATGTTAGAATAATAGTCTGAATAGACTCCATGTAAAAGTTTTTCAGTTATAAATATTCTAATGATTTAATCTGAGAAAAATATTTTTTGGGGGAGTACAGTTTAAAACAATTTAAATTTTAATTTGAGGAGAATGGGTTTTTAATATAATAGAGTTTTATGTTTAGAGTTGTTGGCCAGAAATTAATATATTGAATAGTTGTTTTAAAAATAGAGACATGATGATAGTATAACTATCTATATGACATCCTATAATAATGTACATAATGAATTTGATTGAAGAAAAATGAATATATTTTTTATGAAATCGATATTCATCATAGAGAAATTTATAAAGGATATTAAATTATAAATAGTAATTATCACTTATTTGAGGCCTATGGATGAGGTTTTATGAAGTGATATTTGAATAAAAAATAACAAATATAATTATATTATATAGAATTTCAAAACAAACAGTATAAATAATGAAACTATAATTAGAATTATGGTTTAATTATATCTCAAATAATATAATATTTCATATTGTTTTTGAATGAAACTAATGTTTGTTGAAAATATTTTTGAATATTTTCAATTCATGAAGAAACTATAGTCGATGGCTAGATGAATCAATCCATTGATAACCTAGAATGAAATATTATGTATCAAGAGTGGGGAACACTTTATATGATGGCTTTAGGTGATTTAAAGGGTATTAAGATCCCCTAGGTTGATTTTTAGAGACACTAATCTCAAATAATAAGTTAGAGAATTCATGTAATAAAGATGAATGTGGTTATGCTTCAAATACAATCTTCTCAAAAAACATCATAATGTTCAACCAAGAGTTAAAATATGAAAATGCTATAAAAATTTTCATAAAGATGGACTTCTATCTTAAAAAGCATCAAAATTTCTGAGTGGTTAAAAATATTAAAAAAATCATCTTTGTAGGGATGTCTGGTAATGAAACTATGTTAATTACACTCCAAAAAACATTTTTTGTAAGAAATATTCAAAGAGAATAGTAAACTTGAAATTTTTCACATCAACAAGTCCATATGGTTCACTAATATTTTATGTTATATTAAATAGCACTATAATTCTCACATATTTCACGATTCTCAATATTTTTTGAAAAAATATTATGTAATGCTCTAGATAAGCATATTTTGGTTATGGAAAAACTATTTGTTGTTTGTATTCAACTTTTTATGGTTTTTATGTTCATAATATGAAACCCTTTTTGAGATTTTATACTGAATGGAAATAGAAAATAATTTCATAATGAATTAATCTGAGAAAAATAATTCTGTTATATTTATGTGATATTATCCTCAGAAAAACAAACATAACATTAAAAGATTTAAATTTTGGCTGGTGATTGGGAATTTGACGATACTGTGATGAATTCCAAAACATGCAATTTGTGTATTGGCATGAATAAGTGGAATATAAATTAAGATAAATTAATTTCTATATGCATTATTTCTTTTTTAAGTGATTATTTTATTGATATATTTTTATGATTTATTTGAAATATCAATTTGAAATGTTGGAGGGTGTTTTATCATAAATATTTGCCTTTAATGTTATGAGAATAAAAGATAATGATTTTGGAATAGGTGAACAGATATATAGGGATGGCCAAAAATTGTATGAATTTCCATATGTCATTTATTAAAATAAATTTTAATATTATTTAGTGAAAAATAAAGGTGTAATAGAACAAAAATAATTTCATAAAATAATTAAGAGAAGAATTAATAAATTACTATTTAAAATATTTTTTTGTATTGTAATAAGAGAAAAGGATGTATAGAGACGCCTAATTTTAATGAATGAATATTTATTATTTTTTTTATTAAAAAAATATAGAAATAGATTCCTATGAACAATAATTTGTTAGTGAATTTTTAGTAATGGAACACGATGTTCTTAATTCATGAAATATATAAAATGTATCCCATGAAGATCTTTCCCTTTAATAATTCTATTAAAAAAATCATTATAACATGTGAAAAGGAACCACAATAAAGTGTGAGATCATATGTCCATTAAGGGTAAAAACTTAAGATACCTATGAATCATGTGAGAATAAAAGAATAATTACATGATAATAACATTTTCAAATTTTACCATATATATAAATGATCATATTTTTAAATCAACGAAAATTTATTTTTATTTAATATGGAATTATTAATAATTAAACCAAATAACCTGATCCATTAGATGATAGCATTGAAATAAAAAATCTACTGATGGTATAAAAATAACTTTTAAAAACAATTGTCACAGTTATAGTGGTTCATCAGTAAGGATATCATAATCATTTTATCATTTCATTATAGAATTAATTTTTTTTAAAATAAATGAGTTTCATGATATTTTTATCATGATATATTCATTCAAAGAGTAATGGGACTAATAAAAATCAATTTTTCACAAATATAAACACTTTATATAAAGAAAAAAAATATTGTCCTTAGATAATATCCCCTTAAAATCATATATAACCTCAAATGATGTCATCATATTAAGATACATATTTTGAAAGATTACATTGAACATTTCATAAGATAAATAACATTTCGTTGAAAATAAAAATTCAAATAAAAAAACCTTTTGAAAATCCTTTTATTTTCAAATAACATTCATAAAATAAATATGAATATTTTAAAAATAATTTTGATAATTTTATAATGAAAATATCCTTTATTCATAAAAATACATTATTTTAAAAATAATTTATTAATTTTCATTTTTAAATAATTTATTCAAAATCCAAATTCAAGGGAAAATATTTTCATTCAAAATAAAATTGATAACATGTTTGGGACACATGTAGTTATTGAGATTTCAGGAAATAGAAAAATGTTATTCTGGTTGGGCATGTTTAAACAAACAATAATTTCACGTGTTTGGTAAAATATGTATGGGCATAGGTTGGAAAATGTCATGATGATTCATTAAAAAAACATGTGTAAAAATTAATTTAGTATATATTTTCTGTAATGTAAAAAAAGGAAAACTATTTTAGAAAAGATGGTTTTGGAGAAATATAGGATGTCCTCATAAAAGAGAAAAAATGTAAAATTTTATTTAAAAAAATTATCACTTATTTAAGATAACAAATAATGGATAAAGGTACTATTAATATAAGATTTATTTAATAACTTTTCTATAAAAAATTCATGAGTTTCTTTAGAGATGGATCATAATATATTACCATCAGAATCATAGTCATTTGAAATACTAAAAAATTATAAGATTGTAACATAATATATTTACAAATTTGTTAAATTGGAAATGTAATCCGAAATAGGGTGTAACATAAAATTATACCTAATATATAATGATAACAAATAGATTCATAATATTTCATCTCAAATGTGATGTATATAAACCCTGTCAAAAAATTCGGCTATATAACATAATTTATATCTCAATGAATATTTCTTTAAGGAAAAATACCTTATCTCAGTTGTGACTTTTGATATTTAATCCCAATAAAATAGATTTTCCCAAATGGATATTTAAATACCAATAATTTTATGGAGATGCATCTTAAACTTTATTAATGGGATCTATATACATTACATAAAATAAATAGGTGGGTTGTATGGAATGTGCCTCACAAAAGTAAAAAAGTGGGAAGAAAATCCCTTAGCAATTTAGTAATATTTTTAATAAAAATATTCATTAAATCATACAATAAAATAAAACATTAAATATCATTAATATAACACCCTGAGATTTTTTAGAATGACTTTTTAATATAATTTAATCTTTTTGATTTTTTCTATTTCACGTAACATTGAAAATAGTTTGTTATATTTTAATGATTTAGTTTCGTATTATGTTATATAAAACAAATAGATAATCATGACCCACACAAATTATAAATTTTATCTTTCTCGACATGGAATAATGAGGTTATTTTATGTTAATCAAATGTCTGGATTTTCTCTATGGCGTGTGTAACACGCAATACTGAATGTTACGAGAAAGTAATTCATTATAAAAATATTAATATTTAATATTATATAACATGTCCATTAAAATCAATATTATAGTATCAACTAACACACACACACATATATATATATATATATTAATTCATTTTTACCTATTAAATATAAAATAAGGTGGAAGCCAAATGAATATAAAGGGACTGATTTTTTAAAAGTCTATTTTTTGTAAAAAATGAAATTTTTATTAATAATTTCAATTAATTGAAAATTTTTAAAAGTATTAATTTAATTCAGATGTTATATATTCAATTAAATGTTTTTTATAATCATCCATAATATTTTATAGATATAAAATAAGAGCAACCCCAATTTTCTTCATAAAGACCTATATTTTTATATATGTAGTTTTATAACCATTTAATAGTGAAGATATTAAAAAAAATTCCTTATAATTTATATATTTAATATGTCAAAAAAAATACAATATTATAAATCAAATGATTAAAATGAGGTTATGATATGTGTTTTTTATTTCTTTGTATGGTTTAATATTTTAATGAATAGTTAAATTTTCGGAATTTTAATTCAAAAATGATTTTTCATGTAATCCATTTATAAGGATAAATTATATTTTAAATTGTCTATAAATAATAATTATACAATTTTTTTAAAATAAATAAATTTTTTTCATCTTAATCAATTTCCCTTTTAACTTAGTTATAAAAATATAGGAAAAGATTGAATGTTTTTACATAAAAAACCCACATTGTTGACCCAATCACATGATTAATTTTTAAATTATTTATTAAAAATGTGTGATTTAAACTTATAATATTGTATTTAATATTTATAATAAGAAAATTTTTTAATTTTTAATAATTTAAACATAGTCTTTACCAAAATTATTAGTGAATTAATTAAAAATAACTATATTGTATAAGGTAAAATTACGTTTAGCAAAAGACTAAAAACTTAAATATAAGACACAAAAGAGATTGAAAATTGTCCAAGATGCATCTCAATGAAATATTTATACCATATACTACCTCTTCATGAATATAGTTAATTATTATATCCACATTTCATTGGAAGAATGAGGGTGTAATTCCTTTTCCAAATATTTTTAAGAGTGTCACTCTTCCTCTACTATAAAAATTCCTCCTCTCATCCAATTATTTACACCTATAAAACCTCATAGGTTCATGAAATATTTTCTCAAATATCTTCCCAAAAATATTATATTTCCCATTGAATCCTCTTTTTTTATAAAATGTCTTCCATGGAATCCTTCTAGCACAAACCAAAAGGAGTTCCCCGATTAAGAGGTAACACCATTTCTCAAAGTCCTTTCATTTATTTTTTTCCACCACCCCCTATACTATATATATTCATTTATTGTATAAAAAAATATTATCCGAAATATACTAGGTTTTTATGATATTTTACCTAACTAAACTAGCAGATTCCTCCATCTAATGGGTGATGAATATAATGCTTATGTTTACAGCGAACTATCAACTCACGAAACTATGATTGTTCATTTTTTCTTTTACCACCTGTAATGGTGAAAATTAATATGGTTAAAATTTTTATATATGTTTTATAATAAGTTTATTCTTTATTTATTCTTTTTTAATCCTTTTAAAATAAATATATTTAAACTGTCCACTTGGTGTAAATATAAAAATTTTGTTTCAGGAAATGTGGGCTACCACCCTTTCAAGGGGATGTGATTTTTTCAAAGACTACATTGAATGTATTAAAGATATGTTTATTGAAATAAAATGATATAAAAGATATAAAAATTAAATTTTAATAATGAAATATATATATATATATATATCATTTACATTCATTCTTTTAATAAGCCAATAAAAACTAAAATAACCTTCATGCATATGTACAGTTTACTGTCACCATGAATGGTGTATTCTATTTCATACATCTATATTATATAGATTATTAAACTAAAAAAATACATAATAAACATTATATTTATAAAAATTTAAATAGTCTACAAATTATTATATAATAATAAGCTATAAATATATAAAAATTTATGGGACATGCGGAAAACTAAGAGACTATTACCTGAAGTGAAACTTTAACGTTTAGTTGTCGACAAGAAGGTAATATAATGTAAAAATAAAACCATATATGATATATGATATATGAATATGGTTGTTTTATAGGTGTATAAATATATATATTTTATAAAATATTACTTTATGAGTATGATGAAAGTCATGATACAAGGTATGGGAATTTCATCTCACTTTTTATTTTTGTGAAATACAAGTTTTATTCACCACCCATTAATTTTGAGTGGTGTGTGTATAGATAATGGATAATTTTTTTGATTTTTATACATATATTTATGTGTATATAGATAAAAAAATTTATTTTTATTTCATGGGGTCTATGTTTCAAAAGTTACCAAATCATTAAATTAATTTTATCAAAATTTTATATCATTGAGACACTTGTCATGTAATGAACCTATATTTCTCCATAAGGTGTATATAGTACCTTTAAAATTTTATAAAATAAACATTTTTATTTCTAAGATATATTAAAAATCATTTAATTTAATTTTTATACATGGGTTTTATGGTTCAATGTTTCCATGTGGTCAAATTTTATTGAATCAATCTCATCGCTTTTTGAGATTTATTATGTTCATGATATCTATGATAAAATATTATAATCCACATCTTAAATAATATCATGAATTTTCTTATAAAATGGTTATTAATGACATATTCATGTATTTTAACCATTTTCTACTCATTAATACATATGGTAGTTAAGAAAGTGTTTTCACGAAATCCTCACTTTACATTCACTTCAGTTGGAAATATATGTTCATTAAAAAACATGTTTTTTATAAAGGGATTACAAGACTATTATTCTAATATCATATGAACATTAAAATATATTTTTACCCTTTTCTCTTTTACCAATTTTTTAAATGTTTTAATTTTTTCTTTCTGAAAGAGGCATTTTTTCATCATTTTTACCATGAAAAAGGAATGTTCTATTTTACCTTGTAATACATGAATGGATTTACCCATAGACAATTTCTAGAATCACTTTTTTAATTCTTAAAAGGTAAATTTTTAATAAAATGTTTTAAAATATATTTTCATATAAATTTTTATAAAAATATGTTTAAGATTCATTCATATGTTTTTTAGAAAAAGTGTTTTAAGATAATTTTAGTCCTTATTTATATGACTAAAATGTATTTTCAATTTCGTGGGTTTTAAAAGGTTTTAAAGAACTTTTTATATTTTTTCAAGGAAAATGATTTTAAAAATAATTTCAATCTCTCATTATTTGTTTTCGAATAAAAATATTTCGAAACGGTTTTCAAATTTTTCCTTATGAATATTCAGGTTTATTTTTATGAAATTAGTATTCTAAATGATTGTGTGTTTTAAAAATCCCTTATAATAGAAGAAAATATATTTTCCTTTTGAATTTTTTAAAAACTACCATTCAATGTTATTTTCGAACTATGATAACATCTATTGATGTTACTCATTCCCTTATAAGAAGAGAGACAATGGTTTCACTCTTATTCTTTCTTCAATGGATTATATTTTGATAGAATACTGTATATGACACTCATTTCTCATCCACGAGTTATATTACTTTGAAACACGCTTATATTCAGAGTTTATGCTTTGATGATAATGAAACTGGTCTTTTTCTATAGGTTAAGATTTGATAACTTGTTTATTATACCAACTTCATTTCATGGGATATGATATGATTGTTTTTGATTTCTTGGATCAAGAATGTATAATTTCACTATGAGATAGTTGAGACCTATATATCCATACAACGAATTGGTAAAAGATTTATATATCATGAGATAGACATTTCTGTAATGTAAATGACCTTGGATCAATATTACAAAGATGAAATGAAAAATAAAATCAGTTTAGTATTAGAGGACTAGAACAAGGAGTGAACTCTATTCACTAATACAGGGCTATAATGGTGTGTGAACCTGGTTCATTAATGGAATTTTTACACTTATATTATTTTATAAGTGAGTCCTTGGAATCTATGGAAATCATTATATATTACTACGTGTCATAAAGAATTCCACATGTTCTTCTAATTTTACGATCTCATGGAATATGTTCTATATTTATTTACAATTTTTGTCCTCTAAAATACCAAGATTTATTCCATGAATCAAATTTTCGATCTTTGGTATTCATTATATGATCTTTAATATTCATTATCATGTTCTTAGCCCCTTATTATCTTGATTATTCAAACATATACTCAAAATCTACAATTACTGGGTATCTGATCCCACCCCATTTTATGATTCCTTCCCACAGGTTATGATGACATGTATTATATTTGATTCATATAGGAAGGGTTCAAGTAAATAAAAACCTAGTATGACATGATGTATCTCATTTTGTATAGGTGCTTATGTTTCAATGTTTCAGAAGGCACTAGACTACTACTGCATTTAGAACTTTTTTGGAATAATGATTTATGTACTCCAAAAAAATCTATTTAATGTAAATGTACATTTAAACTATACTTTTGTTGTTGGTATTAGGTAAATGGTTTTGCTAAACTTTAGAAGCTCAGTTCAAATGACCGAAGTGATAACCCTATAAGAATTTCAAGGTATAAGTCTAAGGATAAGGACAAGTATATGAAAATTTCATGGAATTATTTTAAAGGATGGAGTAGATGATTATCATGAAATAAATCAATGTATGGATACTATAAGTGGATGTGGCTCTGGAATAGATGTAACTAGGGTTAACTAATCTAACAAGATGTCTCTATCATAACTATGGGTAATCGAGTCCCTGACAATGGGCCTTTTTACACACCTAGTTTGAAAATCGTGGGGTATATGCTTTGGAAATTCTGAAACACTTCATGAAAAATCATGATTGATTTAAATGTAGGATTCCTATGAATAACATAGGATAAACCCAGGGTTAAATAGACAATATAACAGGTCATGATTTATACATCCTATAATTAATTTTTAAATATTATCTGTTTTCTTCTATGATATGCGTTTTTAAGCCTATGGTTTTTTGTTGTAGTCAATTAATATTACAAAAAATACCACGGTTAACATTGAATTTTTTTGGTTGTGTAATGTTTTTTATTTAAGAAAAATATATTTACCAAGTGGAAATATCATAAACGGAATTAAGATAGTGGTATGAGTATTGGTTATTCTTCTAAAGATAAAGTTACCAAAAATAACATGGGAAAGGTATGTGATGTTATTATATTAGTTTTTACATTAATAATTGGAATCATGGTTAAATTGAGGATGAGGAACCTAAAGACATGATTCATATTTCATATTCTATGAAATAGGTATTATGTAATATGTTTAAGATGCTAGATTTTTGGTTTAGGAATAATGTTTATGAAAGAGGTATTTATGTTTTGGAATTAAAATATTATGTTATGTGAATCACAAAATATATAATTATATATATTATAAGTTCTCATTAAGTAATGAAAAGGATATTTTGAATAGTTTTTTCATGGAAGGGTGATCTTTTGTTTAAATTATGGTATCCCTTAATTAATTCCTGATGATGAGATAATGACATTTGGATTAATATATGATATATATAAATTATTAAATTTTATAGTACAATGTAACCTCGATAAGATTATTGAAAATGTGTTCTATATCGGTAGGGATAAAGTTTAGAAAATCTTGTATTATAAGAAAATATCAAATAATAATTGGAATCCGGAATAATTCATTCTTTACGAAAGGTATTATATTAATTAAGGTTGTTACCACATTTCAACGGAATATAAAAAGTGGTTATTCACATGTTTGGAATGTTACATCCAATTATTACTTTCTGATATATGGGGATCAATTTTTAGCTTTTTTCATGACAATTTTTTCAAATCTGGGAATTTTTATATTTTGGAAAGGCTATAAGGTGAATAATTTATTGAAATATTATGTTTAACATCAGATGAATTCATGATTATTGAAGTGTGTTATTTCCATATGTGGATTTATTAATATTGGATAGCATGTACAAAATATATTTGTTGATATTAACTGATGCAAAATGGGGTGTCATATCATGTATATCATGATCTGTTAGTACATCAAGAAAGAAATCGTCATCAACTTTTTCAGGGAAATAGGTGAAGTGGATTAATGAACAACAAAGGGTGATCATTTCCTGAATTCATGAATATAAATCATTTAATGAAAATTCATCAACACTAAGAAAATGTTTATTGAAACCCAAAAATTTTGTAACAGGGACTTATTTTTTGATGAATCAAATAGTCTTTTATATAATGGAAAAAAGTATGTCTTTATGATAATTAAATTTATCTTAATCAAGTACTCTATCACTCTCTATCAGAACATAATTGTTATATTTCTCCTCCGTGTCCATTATTACACTTCCTACCTATTTTATCCTATGTGGGATGCTAGTTATAAGTTTATTGTGTAACCATTGTGGTTTAATGATTATTCTTTAAAGGAAGTTTTTGTATTTTGTTTTACAATGTGGTTTTATATGAAAGGAACTATCGAGTATAAAACTGTTGAAAACCCAAATGAATTTCATGGGTGAAATTCATTTTAAGGGGGGAATAATTTAACACTAAAATATTTTATGATGGTTTTCAATTTAATTTAACCTATTTCAAATTTTTTAGTTCACATTATAGTGAAAATAGTTTATTTTATATTAATGAACTATGTTTGGTTTTCATTATACACAATAGAAACATAATCATCCACTAAACACAACATAATTTTTATAATTCTCTATATGGAACACTGAGATTATCTTACATTAAATATAAGATTGACTTCCATCGATGGATCTTATAACATGCAATACTTAGTGTAACTAAATAATTATTCATTATTAAAATATATTTATTTTATAGTCTATAAACTTTCCATTTAATTGAATAATATATGAATATCTATCTTATAAATATAAATATATATATATATATATAGAAAATCATTGGTTTCATAAAAATTATAAATAAATATGGAAACCAAATGAATACAAATAGATTGATTTTGGAAAAGTTTATTTTTATGTGATAATGATGATTTATATTAATATTTTAAATAAATCACAAATATTGAATGATATTAATTAATTTTAAATGTTGTAAATTAAAATGATATATTTTTTATAAACATATTATAGAATTTATAGATATAAAATAATAACAAACCAAATTTTATAGTTAAAACATATAATTTTATAAAAGTATTTTTACCATATTTTATTTAAAAATCCATTTTGAATAAAATATTTAGAACAGTATTAGAGATAATATTTGGAAATGATATTAATATTTAAAAAAAATTATGTTAGGATAAATATTTTGTATTTTTTGTTAGTTTTCTTTTTAAATAATACTTAAAAATACTGAATTATAATTCAAAATTATTTTTCGTGTAATCCATTTATAAGGATAAATTATTATTTTAATTAGTTGTAACTTATCATTATATAATAATTTTATTAATTAATCAAATTCAGTTCATTGGAGTTAGTTTAACTTTGATATTTGGTATGAAAAATTATATAACATTTGAATGTTTTACTTTAAAACCCCGCATTGTCGACCTGACTGTAAGATTAATTTCAAAATAATTTTCTCTAAATATTTGAATATAATTTTTTTGAATGGATTTCATATTTGGATTCATAATAATTTATAATATCTAATGCAGTCAACTTAGTTTTTTACCGACAGGATTAGTGAATTTCATTAAAATTAATTACATTAATTAAGGTAAAATTAAGATTAACTAAGGTCTAATTCTGAAACTGAAGGAACAAATATAACTAGAAAATTTTCCAAGATCCAATTTAAAGAAACATATTGACCCCATAATACCTTGGATCTAATAGGGTAAAATATTTGAGCCACTTTTCGTGGAAAAAATGTGGGTGTAATTCCTTTTCAAAATATTTTCAAGAGTCACACTCCTCCTCCACTATGAAAAGGCCTCCTCAACTCTACATATATACACCTATAAAACCACTTAGGATAATACAATAAATTCTTGAATATCCTCACAACAATATTACCTTTATATTTGAAACCAAAATTCTTTCCCAAAGACATTCAAGGAAGTCTTTGTGCACAAACCAAAAGGAGTTACCTGATTAATAGGTTACACATACTCTCAAGGTCCTTTCATTTATTTTCATTCTCCAACCCCTCTAATTTATTTATTCAATTATTTTTTAACAAAGAAATTATTTTTAATAAAATAGGTTTAATTATTCTATTTTTTTGACCTACACTTACACAAAAATCTATCTATTTGCTAACAAAAATATTGTTTACATGTACGATGAACTACTACCTCATAAAATGATGATTGTTCATTTTTCAATTACATCCACTCATCTGGGAAATAATGATTAAACATCCCTTTATATAAGTTTTATATTATATATTTTTTATATTTAAACTTATTTAATCCTATTAAAAAAATTAAATTTATACTTTCAACTTGATCTAGATATGACAATTTCATTTTGGAAAGTGTGGACTACTACACCCTTAAAGCAATGAGATTCATTCACACAATACATGAACTGTATTAAAGATGTGTTTTGTTAACATATATTTTATATATTATATAATATTTATATATTAATAATTATATATATATATATAATCATGATACAGTTACATTCATTCTTTCAATACGACAATAAAAATAGAAACAACATTCATTTGTATGTATGGATTACCATCTCCCTGAATGGTGTATTTCATTTCATACTTATATATATTATTTAGATTATTATAATAAAATTATAACACACATAAATTATATTAATATAATGTTTAATATTATAGAAATTATGATATAATTGTAACACCAAGATATATAAAAAAGTAAGACACATACAAAAAAAGAGAGAATATTAACAGAATTGAAACCATAGTGTAGAATTATTATTAAGGGAGAAATATATTGTAATAATCAAACCATATATGATACTATATATAATTTTATGTTTATGTGATAGATTTATAGTAAAAATATATTCATTATTCAATAATTGTTTACAAGTACAATGATAGTCAGGACACAAGGTAAAAAAATTCATCTCACATATGATTTTCGTGATATATATACTTTATTCAGACCCCTTACATTTGTGTGGTCTGTATACAAGACATGGATGAATTATATTATTATTATAAATTAATTAATTTTTTACATATCCAGATGAGGATATTTATTTCTTGGGTTATATGTTTCAAATGTTACCCAATCAGAAAAGTAATTTTGTCTTAATTTTTCTTCTTTGAGTCACATTCCATGTTATAAACCTATATATTTCCATGAGGTGAACATAATATCATTTAATTTTTATATCATGAATCTAACTATTTTCATGTTATTTTAAGATTCATGGAATTTCATTTTATTTCCTGGAGATTATGGTTCAATGTTACCATGTCGTAATAGATTATTAAAACAATCTCATCACAATTTGAGATTTATTATGTCTATGATTACATTGAGAAAATATAATGATTCATATCATAGTAAATCTAAATTATTTTTTACTAATATCTTTATTAATGATATATTCATTTATTGGAATCATTTTACCAATATTTTTTATATATGATAGTTTATAAACTGCTTTTAAGAAAGCCTATCTTTACACTCTATTTCCTCAAAAATCTGCATTCATTCAGAAAAATGGTTCCTAAAAAGGGTTTCAAAGAATATTATTCTAATATAATATGACCATTAAAAGTTATTTTAATATTATTTTTTTATTTTTAAATAAAATTTTAATTATTATTCTTAAATATTTCCTAATACGTTATTTTTGTAACCATTTTATCAAGTTAATGAAATTTTAATTTTTACCTTATATGACCTGTATGGATTTACCTACCATCAATTCATTGAAGAATTTTTCCATGCATTTAGAAGATTATTTTTAAGAAAATAAATTTAAAATATAATTTGAAAGACATGTTTTTTAGAAAAAATTAATGTTTTTTATATTTTTTCAAGATAAATAGTTTCAAAATGATTTCAAGCCTTGCCTAAAAGTTTGTAATGTATTTTTAAAGAAATGGTATTCAAAAGGTTTTAAAGATCCTTTTATAAGTCTTAATAGATTTTTTTTAAATTTTTTTAAGACCTATTTATATGATTTATTTGAAAAAGGTTTCCAAAAGGTTATTAAAAAATTCGTTATAAGCTATCATGTTAAATTTCAATAATATTAGTTTCAAAAGGCTTAAATGTTGAAAAAATATTTATTTCAGAAAAGAAATGGTATTTCCTTTATAAATTATTTGAAAATAAATTTTTATGTCATTTTCCATTTAAGATGAAATTTTTTTATGTTACTAATTCCCTTATTAGAAATTATCAAAAAAAAATCATCCATATTCATTCATTAATTGTTTATATTTTGATTTAATGATGCGTATGACACAAATTTATCTTAAATGTAATATATTCTATTGAAAACCACTTCCTTTAATGGGATAGGGTTTTATTTTTATGAATCATTCCTTTTTCTAAATGTCAAAATATTTTTATATGTTTATGATACACATTTAATTTCATTGGTTGTGATATGATA
This sequence comes from Viscum album, assembly GCA_963277665.1. NCBI lineage: Eukaryota > Viridiplantae > Streptophyta > Magnoliopsida > Santalales > Viscaceae > Viscum > Viscum album. Next base: position 1,347,717,266 of record OY728132.1, read on the forward strand.
GATTTTGATTTTGTGGCATATTTATGTATGATTGCATTATGAGATGATTGGATAATATACCTCTATCAAATCAATTGGTTACTGATTTATATATCTTTATATAGACATATATGAAATGGAAAATGAACTATGTTCAGTACTATATTCCTAGAAAGATAAATAAACTCGATTTAGTATTATGTTTTAGAATAAGGAGTGAACTTGATTCAGTAATACAAGGATTAAATATGGTGTGAACCCTATTAAATAAATGATTATTTCCATTATAATGGTCTTGGTAGCTATGCCTTGATGACTATAGAAATCATTATATATTTTTATGTGTATTCCACAATTCCATATTTTATTCATATGTTATTATTTCATGGATTATGTTATTTATTTATTTTTAATTCATGTCTTATGAACTTCTAGTATTTATTCCATGATTCATTTATATGATCTCTAATATGTGGTGTATGGTCTTCTATTTTGAGTATCATATTCTCATTAACTTATGCTCATTAATATGATTACATAAATTCAAAGTTTACCCATAATAAGAATCTAATCTCACATCTACATATGTTTCCTTCCCCTATGTTATGAAGATGTGTATTATATAATATGTGTTAAGAAGTGTCCATGTAAAGTAGATCCTAGTTTGAGATTATATAATTTATCAAATAGTGTTTATATTTCCATGTTTCCAAAGGCACTAGACTAGTATAGTCATCGGGCATTTGTTTTTTTTAAAGTTTTAAGTATTATCTAAACGTTATATAATTTAAATATATGTTAATAATAGGTTGGTATAATGGAAACAATTATATTGATGATATAACATTTCAGTTATGTGGTATTAACATCCTAGATTGTAAACAAGTGGTAAATATGGAATATGCCTTATGGAAATAATTGATAAGAAATAAATCATTATATAAAGTCATGAATTCCATTTTAAAAGTATAAAAATCAGGAATAATAAATATATGTTTATTATAAAAATATTACGGAACCATATATGATTTACTTATGACATTTTATTACCTGATTTTTTTAGTTCTAGACTAATGCCATGTTTCTGGAAATTATGTTTTTTTCATGTATATTTTTATTTTCATTGCCCTCATAAATTGATAATGTTTTCCAAATATACATAATATTAAATAGTATATAAATATCATTGGATATAATCATATATTTATTTATATTAATTGATAAAATTTAGTTATATAAAATTAAATACACAATTCTTGGAAAGAGTATGTCATATTTATCTAAGAACATTGAAACGATTTGATTGTTTGAATGATTGAAAATAATAAAAAATGATATATTATAATTGAAGAATATTTTTTACATCATATATATCATGTTAGTTCTTTAAATACATCTTTGTTACCTTCCATATAAAGGGTGAACAAACCACATCACTTCGTCAAGTGGTAGTCTGAAGTATACATGAGAGACATTTTAACATTCATAAAAAATTTAAATAGTGAGGGATTAAGTGAAATAATAATTATTGAAGTGTAATAATTAAAAAAATAATAATTATAAAATCTAAATACATCATTATATATAACTGTGAGAGGTGGTAATGGAATAAATTAATGATATCAGTTCAAGTGGGGGTAGTCAACAACATACATAGATGATGATTTCTGAAAATATTTAATAGAAGTATAATATTTTTTATGCCATTCCCTAAAAAACTAAAAAAAAATTATATTTAAGATACTATTTTAATTATATATTCATGGTTTAATTTCAATTAATGGTGATAGATGAAGAAATAAATCAAAAAAAACTCGTTGAAAAATGTTACCTCTTCTTATAATATCCTCTTTAGGAGTAAAGACCCGCTAATTATCATTATCTTGAGAATAAAATGAATCATTACTAGGGATTATGGGACATACCTGAGATTCCAAAGGCTGGAAATAAATGTCCAAGTGTTTGAGAAACAAGTGTTAGATGATTTACTCTTTAAGAATAAAAACATTAATCAAACATCTCCTTATATGATACATGAACTATCATAAGACTACTCAACAACTTCATATATCTTAGACACCACATCAAAGTGTGGAAAAGTAGTAGAACAAATAAGTATCAATGTAAAAAATGGATAAAAGACTAATGACTCTCAAGAGAACACTAGAATCTATTCCCTGCAAGATCTATTCTACACAATTAGAAAATAACCCATGTATTAGGAAGTGGTGCTAAAAACATGAGAAACTTTATATTTGACCACATGCCAAATGATAGAATCTACAAAAGCACCATAGTGCCAAATTAGGGGTGTGTATAAAACATAGTTGTTTTTTCCCAATGACTTCCATAACCATACCACTATGATAGAAGAATTAGAAACAATTATATAAAATAGTTTAATAAGTCAATTAATCAAAAATAGTATATAACTTCATATACACATTTTTCCAAAACCATTTACAACCAAAAGTATAAAAGTGAAATTGAAACCAATTTTATAGAAATTTTTTTCTTCAAAAAAAATAACTAAAAAACCTTAAATCCATTTCTCAATATTCTTTTAGCACACCCAATCCATTCCACACATCCACACAACCAACCATGCATGGTACATGATTATAGTTTCATACTCAAGAGTGGCTTCATGTTGATCTACCAAGTCACCACAAGGTAATTGTATCCCATGTTCCATTAACTCTTTTGCACCAAGAAAAATGCCATATTTTAACCAACAACCGTAAATTATATATAAACACACACACCACTAATGCCCAAATATCATTCTAAAACAACTCTTTCAATAATATTATTTTTTTAAAATACATTTTTCATTAAAACCATTATAATGACAACTAATTTTAATAAATTTTATTTTTATTAAAAACCCATACCCAATTAAACAATTTAGATGTTCAAAAAAATCCATTATTTTAAATCACAATTTTAAATTCAACAAAACAAAAATTATTCACAAAAATTTATCAATACTTCATTAATCTACCAAAAATGATAAATAATCAGTAAAGTGAGTTATTCCTTTTATCAAACCAATATTTCACAATCAATATTATCAAATTTACACAATTTGAAACTAATGTAATAAATTATAGAAATAGGGGTGAGAGTGAATCCACATACCTCAAATGTTCTGACAAAACATGACCACAAATAAAGAACGCTCAAGAAAACCAGGTCGATTATTCATGGAAACACCTTAGATATCTTCTTCTAGAAAGCTCTAGACCATAAAGCATCCTATTTGTCAAAAAAACTAATAGATCTACCCATAACATGTATAGATATGGGATAAAAAGATGAGAGAAGTAGATCTATGTTGATCTAAGATACCGATCATGAACAATGATGGATGATCACATACCTCATGAATTCAGGTTAGAAATACCAAGGGAAGCCTTTAGATTTTCTCCAAAATGCATGGTAGAGGGTCTAATATCTTCATGTAAGAGAAATCATGAGTTTGGTTTTCTTATAAACAAAAAACGGGTAGTTTAGAGGCCAAAAAGTGTAAGATCCAATTTTTGGTATATCACATTAACCACAAAAACAATTAGTTCACACAATTAATCAAACCATGTTCTAACCCTGTATCAGCATCCATAAAGATAGAACCTTGAATGAACTCTTCACACTATCTCCTGAATCATGTTCACACCATGCCGAATCTCTCTACCTCAAACCTGGTATTGCACATGGTTTCTACATGGATTTCCGCACTATTTGGATAAACCATGGGTTTCCTATTTTCCTCAACTTTTTACATCTATAATTATTGAATGTTAATAAAACTCTCCCAACATTGAGCCTTAATTTATCCATAAAAACACAAGGAAATGGTTACGTGTGAGAAATTGTGGGTACAATATTTATCTCCACAATCTTTTTTTTCATATCCTGATTGTAGAAGACAATCACAGGCCTGAATGAGTTCTAGATAGTTATCTTTCATTTCCATATCATGTTCCCAAGTCTCTTCCTAGATCTGACCATGCTACCATAAAACATAGACTAGGCTGATGATTTCTTATGTCATATTTTCTCTTGTCTATCCACAATCTGCACTGAGATATGTACTAATGAGTCATCCGGCTCTAGGTTAACATGATCCCATATGATCACATGGTCATGATCAGGATGATACTTTTTCAACTGAGATATGTGGAACACATAATGAAATGAACTGTACCATGATGGAAATTCCAACTAATATACCACTTCTCTAACCTATTCCAGTATATCAAAAGCTCCAATGTGTAAGGAGATAATTTTCCCCTCATCCTAAAACAATTATGTCCATGTCTTGGACAGATCCTCAAGAACACACGATCAATCGTAGAAAATGAAAAAGACCTTCGACAATGATCCACATAAGATTTTAGATGACTATGAGCTGTCTGTATCATCTTTCCGATTAACTGAATATTATCCATTGATTATTGTACTAGGCTCAGCCCAACTTGTGATATTACACCAGTTTCTACCCATCATAGTGTAGAATGACAAGGATGACCATACAATGACTCAAATGGAGCCACATGTATTAAGACCTAATATCTGTTATTATATGAGAAGTCTACTATGGGAAATTTCTCCTCCCATGATCCACAAAAATAAATTATAGAAGCCTGAATTATGTTTTCCAATGTTTGTATCATCCATTCAGATTCCCCATCCATATGAGGATGATACGCCATTATCATATTCAAATGAGTTCAAAGTGATTTCTGTAATTATTTTTAGAAACAGGACGTTAACCTCAGATCTCAATCTAATACTTTTGACACTAGTACCTCATGTATCATTACCAATTCTTGGAAATTTATTTTAGACATAACCTCCACCATATGAGTTTGACATATGGTAATGAAATGTAAAAAAATGGAATGAAGATTGACTATCACCCATATAGAATCGTGTTTACTGACCATTAGTGGGAAACCTGTAACAAAATCCATAGCTATATTATTGGATTTCCACACTATAATTAGTAAAGATTACAACATACCTACTGGTCTATGATTCTCTACTTCAACCAATTGACAAGTTATGCACTGCGAGAGAAAATCAGCCACCATCTTTCTCATGCCTCTCCACACAAACTACGCCTTCAATTCTTTATAAATCTTATGTGTTCCTGGATGTATGGACCATCTCTAATGGTGGTAAGCATGAATGAGTTTTTCATGATAATCCATAGGTACAACCATTTGATCTTTGAATCACAAAATTGTTCTCCCATCAAATTTATAACCATCAATGGTCTCACAAAAATTGATTTTTGAACTCATAACCAGACCTTCTATATTATATTTTTGTGCGTCTTTGACCATATTTACTGAATTAGGAAGAAGAAAAGATGAAAAGAAAACCACAAATCACCTTGGTCTTCACAATCTGCAAGCATGTCATCTTGGACCAACATCAACTTCCATTCATCTGAAGCTTCTTTTACTACCTAACCTGATTAATTTCTTTTCAATTCATATTCCACTGAATTTCCCTTTCCCATTGTATACATCAAGTCAAAGTATAACATTTCACTACTAGAAAAATTGGCAAGGGATTCGCTACACTTTTATCAGCATTAAAAAAAGTGCTGATAAATGGTGGATTTATCAGTGCTTTTCCTAAGCGTTGATAAATGTTATGTTTCAAAAAAAAATTGTTCATGAAAAATAATATTTTTTTTATATAAGTATATTTATTTTGATATAAATACAATATATAATTTTTAAATATGTTATAGATACGTATAAATAGACTATTACATTTAATTTGTACGAAATTTAGTGAAAATGGATTATAAAAAAATTAAAAAGTATTTTTAATTAATAATTTCATAAATATTAGGGATTAATAGTCATTTAATGACAATTTAAAGTCTAAAAAAGTTTCCCAAATATGTTCAAAATGAAACTCAAACTTTAAACGGCCATAAATTCTGATCCGAGTGTCCGTTTGAGCTTTAAAACATATCAAATCAAAGCCTGTGATGAGATCTACACACTAGTGACCTAGTAGAATCCTTTTTCACATTTTCGAGACCAAAAAAGGCCCATAATTCATCCCAAACTGAGTTTTTAGTAGGGATACCCCGATTTGTTAACATTCAAATAAGTATAACTTCTAATCCAGATATCTGTTAGGCCAGTACCACATATCATATCGAAGATTGTTTCATTTTATTCGATTTAACTAGTTGCGGCATTGAAACGAGATTCTAGATTATAGGTTATGGTCGTTTTAACATTCTATGGATTTTCAAATATACACATATATGTATTTATTTGTAAATATATATTGGTCTGTGTGTGTGCGTGTCTATGTGTGTGTCTATGTGTTGTATATATGTATATATGTATTTATTTATTTACTTATAAACACATATAAAAAACATATTATTTCATAAATTTATTTTAAACTAATATTATAAGTTATGGCCCTCTAAACATTCTATGGATTTTCAAAAACACATATATATGTATTTATTGGTAAATATATTTGTGTCTGTGTGTTTGTGTGTCTCTATGTGTGTATATGTGTTGTATATATCAATGTATGTATGTATGTATTTATTTATTTATAAACACGCATAAAAACATATTTTTTCATAAATATATTTAAAACTAATCTTATAAGTATATATTAATAAACAAATAAATATACGTATCAAAAATTATAACTTAATATATATATAAATATATTAATATAAAAATTAATATATATATACTAATATATGAATAAATATATTTATATTAATATGAATATATATCAATATATGAACAAATATAACTATATATATAGATATATAATTAAATAGAGAACAAAATTAAATGGCTTAGTGGTAAAGGTGCTGCCACAAAAGGGGGGAGGTCGTGGGTTGGAGTTCAGGTGGAAGCGAATGGGGTGCGTGCGTATGAGGATCTTCGGGAAGGGAAGCACATTGGAGACCTTCTAGAGCTAATAAAGGGGGTGTCAATCACTGATAAAAGCACTCCCCTCACATTTTTTAATTTTGTTTTAAATTTTTTTGACCTTTATCAGCGCTTTTTAAAAGCACTGACAAATGGGTCTTTTTTCAGCACTTTTTTAGCACTGATAAATGAAGCCTTTATCATCACTTTTCAAAGAGCTGATAAAAGGGACCCCCCCCCCCTATATTAGCGCTAAGGTTTACAATGCCTTTTTAGTGCTGTTAAAGCCCATTTTGAGCACTGATACATGTCGTTTTTGTAGGCATGAATGACTATTGCTATTACTGAGTCATGTGTGGGGTAGTTCATCTCATTGTCTATCAACAGCCTTGATCTATATGACACAACATTATCTCCTCACATTAAAACAAATCCCAACCGAAATTATATAGCATTATAGTACAACACATATACCCACCCAGATTCCTAAAAAATAAATATAGGTATTGAGGTTAGATGAACTTTTGGAATCTGGAAATACATTTGGCATTGAAATGTCCAATGGAATGGTGTAATCTTCTTTATCAATTCTATCAATTAGGAGGTCAGTTGTGAGATGTTATACAAAAATTATTAGTAATAACTAGCTAGAAAAAAAAATTGTATCTCAAAGATATGTTTCGATGGTTTCCACAATATCATAGCTTTTAGATTTTCAAGATCCACCAAAATACCTTTTTTAGAAATCACATGGCCAAGAAAACATACCTCATATATCTAAAAATCACACTTAGAAATTTTGCATCAGAATAGTGATCTCTCAAGATTTGTAACATTATCACTAAGTGTTTTTCAAACTCATCCGTTTTATTTGAATATAAAAAAAATTCATATACAAACACCATAACAAAAGAGTCTAGATGTTGCTAAAATATTCAGTTCATCAATGCCAGGAATATTACTGGTACATTTTGAAGACCAAAAAGAATGAATTCATATTCGTTGTGGCCATATCTTCTCCTGAACATTTTCATCGGAATATGATCATTCTAAATTCGTAATTAATGATATCATAATTGCAATTCAATTTTATAGAAAAATTGATCTCCGCACAATTGATCAAACGTATCATCAATTTGTTAAAGTTGATACCGATTCTTTTTCATAACATGGTTTAATTTAAGATAATCTACCCATAGTTGGTAAGTTCCATAATATTTATTCATGAGAAATATTGGGTCTATGAATATAGATGTACTTTGATGAATGACTCCCTTTCTTTCCAACTCATCCAAATGCATATTCAATATCTTTAACTCTATTGGTTCCATCTTATAATAATGAAGGGAAATAGGAATGGTTCCCAATAAGATAACAATTGTAATATCCACTTCACTTATAGGTGGTAACCCTAAGATTTTCTCAAGAAGACATCTAGAAAAAATGACATCCTGAATCTCTTTAATTGATTCCAATGTCAACACCCCCAATGGTAAAATATTGTTCCCACCACTAGTGTGAACAATCACGTTTCACACTTCATTACCACCTTATCTTCTATGAAGAGATGCTTGATGCCATACTCAGTGATGAAACTAACTATCCTCCTATAAAAGTCAATGTGGGCCTTGAACATTTTCATCCCATCCTTACCTAGGATTACATCATATACATATATCCCCAACATTGACAAGTCCCATTTCAGCTCAACTCCTTTAGTAGTTATATATAATTCTCTACACACAATGTCTTGACATTCTATTTCACCGAGAAGAGTTTTTAGTTTTATCACAGAGGTCATGATTTCATGTTTTATACATAGTAGGTCAAAAACATGAAGGGATGAAATTCACCTGTATGAAACAGAACTTGCATGAATTTTGAATTCAAATGAATTGTACCTCTCACCATAGATGTTCCTCCATGTTCAACCACAATCATATGCTCAGATCCATATAGTTTATTCATTAATGCACTCTATACTTTTTTACTTAATGAGATTATCCTTGATGAGGAGTCGTTGTATTCTAAGAATCACCATGGATATCTTTTCGATGCAGAAGAGACAGATTATGTTGGCCATGTCTTGTCGATGTATATGATTCTTGCGACACCTGTGATGTTTCTCGAGTTCCATACCTCATAGAATTGTGACAAAATCTCTTAATGTTTCCAATATTGTTTCAATTATGTCATGATACTGGTGGTGTTATAAACTCCCACTTTATTTTGTAAAAGGAAAAACGTTGGTAGCATCCATCTTGGATGATTTTTCATGGAGAAATATTTACTGATTCACCTGCCATATTTTAATTCCCACTCCCACCTTGAAAATAGGTATCTCTATTTAACTTGTTTGCAGCATTGGAGTCCCCGCCATTTCATGTAGGTATCATCACACTTCCTCCTCCTATAGATCATGATATGTCTTGCTCAACAACTGACACATAATTTACTAACTATGTATAATCATTAATACAAAGAACCAAAATCTTCAATCGAATATCTTGTCTTAGCCCTGATTCAGTGATATGTTCCTTCATGGATGAAATTTCCAAAAAATCATGTGTAAATTGTTCTAAATTAATTAAATTTGTTGGGTACTCTATGATAAGGAGATTCTCATACTACAGGATAAATAAGTTTTTCATCCTATTGATCTTGAACGTGTGAGGATATTATATTTTTTATTGAACAATTCCTAAAAATCCCCACAAGTAAGGCATTGATCTTCATTAACATGAATAACTGGTTCCCACCACTGGCATGCAAGATACTCAAGCATTTACATCTCCAGTTAGACATTTATCTCATATGGTGTTCTGGTAAAATCGAATATATGATTCATCCAACTGAGCTTGACCTCCTCCTTCCCAAGTTTATAATCTTCTTGGAATATGGATGGTTTATGCATCATGAAATGGATGGAATGGTCCACATACCTTGGATAATCCCTTCGGTTATCCATGTACATAACCTGAACTGCCGGGATGACGCTTTCAACTAGCTCCTAGTCCACCTATGGATCTGGTACAACCATGTTCTCTCTAGCATCATCGAGTAGGTTTCTACATTCCCCACCAGGTTGCATTTTCAAACCTAACAACAAACTATATAAGTCATACTCTTTAAAAACTGATGGCTTAGTATTTCAAATTCTATCACATCAATTATCACAAAATTGTTTTCTAAAAAAACAATTTCATATTCAACAATTTTTTGAAGAATTAATTCTCGATTTTGAAAATCAATCAATTCTAGAAAATCACAAGATATATTATTTTCAAATTCTATCATTTGAAAAAATATCCCTTCATTATTTAAAATCTACACCTCTTGAAAAGAATATATTTCAGTACTCTAAATGAAATATTCAAATCTAGTGGGTATTCATTATTATATGGCATGACATTCTCATCACATTGGATAAAACCATAACAATGATATTCCGGTATCCTATAAGTGTCTCCAAAACACTTAGGTAATAAACACCCTAGAAACTAGAAGTTCAGCATAAAAAGGATAGCTACATCCTCTTATTCTATACATTTCATGTTTCAACAATCCTACTCTAGTCTAAGATCACAACCCACAGAATAGAAAAAAATGAATAATCTCTAAGACCATGAATGTGAAATCTACTTTTTTGGAATGGATCAAACCAGATTATACCATTTGTAATGATCCACTAATTCCCATTGTCCCGAGAATACAAATAATCATTAGTAGGCCTTAAGTGACATCCATAAGACAAAAAAGGATTGAAATAAATTCCAAAGTGTTTCAAATACAATTGGTGGAAAATTTACTATTTAATAATTGATTCATTAACCAAAGTTCTCAGTACTTGATATATGAACAAATGATTGACTACTCATAACTTCATATATATCAAAACCACTTCAAAGATTGCAAAAATGGAATACCAAACAAGTATCAAAGTAGACATAGGATAAACAAATATAGACTCCTAAGAGACAAAAATACTTCATGCTCCATAAGCTCAAATCTATATAATCACTGAACAACTAAAGTTTCATGAGTTGGTTTTAAAAACAATTGATACTTTATCATTTCCCATGTCCTCAAATATAGTATCTACAAAAGAAAAAAAATTACAAATAAGGGGTGAGTATGAAATGCAGTATGTTTTCCTCAATGAATTCTCTAATTAGAACTCTAGGATAGAATATTAATTAACAATTATATAAAATTATTTTATTTGTCATTTTATCAAAAATAGTATATAACTAAATATACACATGTTTCACAATCTATTTATAACCAAAAGCATAAAAGTTCAATTGAAAACAATTTTCTAGAATGTTATTTTTCAAGAAAAATAACTAAACAAAACCTTAAAACCATTTCTCAATATTCCATTGGCACACCCAATCAATTTCACACATCTTCACAACCAAACATGCATACAACACAATGAAAGTTCCATATTCATGAGTAGTTTCTACTCGATCTACCAAGTCTTTCGAAGGTAATTGTTTCCCATGTTCCATTAAACATTTTTAAATGAGAGTAGGTTCATATTATAACCAATCCATGTATATGAAATATGAACACGCACACCACCTATTCCCAAAAATCATGCTAAAACCACCCTTTCTATAAAATCACCATTTTATTGAAAATAGTTTTCATAAAACCCATTACAATGCAACCCATTTTAGTAAAACACCTTTTTTATTTAAAGCACATTTAAAATCAAACTATTTAAATTTTCCAAAAAAGCCACCATTTTAAATCACCATATTAAATTAAAGAATGTAAAAAATTTCCCCAACACATTATCAAGATTTCACAAATGTACCAAAAATGAAAAATCATCAAAAAAGAGATTTATTACATGTATCAAACCAATATTTCGGAATAAATATTATCCAATTTACTCAATTTTTATCTAATACAATCATTTATAGTAATTGGATTGAGTGTGAAGCCACCTACCTCAAAAAATTGATGAAAATTGACCATAGACGAATAATGATCATGAAAAATGGGCTGATTCTTCATGGCACCGCCATTGATATCTTCTCCTAGAATGATAAAGAAAAACAACTCCACTAATTTTTCATAAAAATTAAAATGTCTACCCATACTGTTTTATATCATAAAAACCAATAATATAGGAGAAGTATATATATGTATATCTGAGAAACTGATCCAAAATGATAATGAATGATCACATACCTCAAGAATCCAGGTTTAAAAACCCAAGGGAAGCCTTTAGACTAGATCTAACACACTTGGGAAAGGTTCTCCTATATTCAAGGTAGATAAATCTAGAGTTAAGGCTACATAAGAGAAATAATGACTAGTTTAGAGGCAAAAAATTGTGGGCCCATCTTTTTCGGATCTTACATTAACCACGTGCACTGTTAGTCTACATGGGTAAACAAACGGTGTGTTATCCATGCATTAGCTAGTATTTATAAGAACTATCACATGACCTCCTCACATTCTCTCCATAATCGTGTTCCCACCCTGACGAATCTCTCCTCCTGAAACCGACTATTGTCCACATTTCTAATAGGATTTTCCCATGGCATGGATAAAAAGTGCATAGCCTGTGTGCCTCTCCCTTTAGCCCCCCCCCCCAACTTATTGAAAGTTCACCAAACTCTCCACACATTCTCCCTTAATTTTTCTTTAAAATTATAAGGAAAGGGTGTGTACTATAAAACGGGGGTACTACACTAGGTTTGCACCAAATCCTTCAAAAGATGGATTTCCTTCATCAATAAAGATACTTTGCCGATAAGAGTGTTGTAGGTAAGTGATTTAGGGTTTTATTGAGTGATCCAAAGTTGCATTATGTTATGAGGAAAAGGCGATATGATGTCTCCTTTTTAATGTGGTGGAGAGGACACACATTATATTTTGAAAAATAATTATGTGCAAACATGTTTTTCATATATCATAGGAGTCAAATATTTTTTGTTCTTGATCCCTAGTGTTTTAGTTTCCAAATTACTTCCATAAAAAATATACAATTTTGTAGTTTATTTTAACATGTATATTTATATTTTAACACTCAATAAACCAATATTTAACAAAATCGCAGTAAATAAAATTTAAAATTATTACTAGTAATTATGTTCAAAAATTAAGAATAAAATATTAGATAATATAAAATATGATGATTAAATATAATGAATCAATTTCATGAAAATCAGTTCATATAGTGTTCAATATTTATTTTAAAAATAATTGCAAAGATAAAAAGAGAAATATAGTTTTCAATGTTAAAATGTTCAAAAGTTTACCAGGATTATATATCAAAATTATATATGAAAATACTTCCAAAGACCTAAATTTGATTTATTTCTTTATAATTGAAATAATTTTACATTAAAAAAAATTCAATAATATATGATAAAATTATAAATAAGTTAAATAAAATGGTTTCATTCAATATAAATCATAATTTATCATTATTCATCAAAAAATTAATTTATTTGGAAAATTATAAAAATTCAAAAACAATATATTTTTATGTCTTTATTAATAAAATAAAATAATTGTTTTGTTCGTGGAAACAAATAAATTGAATAGAATACTCGTAGATATGACACAAAAGAGTGTTTTTTAGAAGTGTATTTTTTTCTAGCATTTGATAATTTATATTAACTTTGTCTATAATAAAAATCATTATATGAATATAAATTATAATTTATTGATATATATTTGAAAATTTTATTTTTAAATATTCCTCTATATGGATTATTTTTTTAATTAATATAGAGAAATATTGTGAACTTGAAAATAGTTTTTAAAAAAGAAAACCTTGTATAATGCCGATAAAATATATACTAAAAAGTAAAATAATGTGGATTCCAAATATTTTTTTTGCATTCAATATAACTTTTTAAAACCAATGGTACATTATAAATTAATTTGGAACTTATATTTAATAATTAATTGAATATATGTGATAGTTTTACAAAAATAAATCTACTAAACAATTCATTTAAAAATCAACATTATCTAAAATACATAAATGTTTTAGAAAAAGGTTATTTTTATATGATGTTTTGAAAATTTAATATAATTTTATAAAATAAATATTCTAGTATAAAAATAGATAACTTATAATGTTTTCTCATACAAATAGAAATAAATGATTTTTTATGAAAACATATTTTTAATGAATATATTTACTTTACTAAAGACTGAATTATTATTTTCTAAGAATGTATAAATAAATTTATATTGATTATTAAATATATGTGTATAATTTATAATATAGATTAAACTATTCAAACACTTCTATTACACATATTGGTTATAATGGTCATATTTAAAATAATAAATTATTATGGAATGTTGAGTATTAATGTTACAGGTCATGCACACAATTATTATTGTGTGTAACAAATCCAAAAGTCGGTGTTACATGTAATGAAATATATGAATGAGATTAAATTTTATTTAAAAAATATATATTTCACAAGTATATTATGCTGTAAAATTCTACCCCAACTATAAAGAATTACCCCTTCAAAATTTATCACTATCATCAAAGGATTAACATTATAAAATTCATTCGTAGATACCCACATCGTAAAAATGCTTAAGAAGAATTCTACTTGAAAATTTGAATGGGATGTGTGAAGATCATATTAAATAACACATATTATGTTTCAACTTTTAATAACAAAAACATTATGTAAAACCACAAAACATTTAAGATAAAAGTATGGACCAAATAATAATGGAGTGCGATCGAGAAAATGGTTAGGAGAAAACTAACAAACACAAAAACATTATCAAAAGTGGAATGAAAAATATCATTATTATCATAAAAATTATGATAATAAAAACAATCTAATTTCTTTATATTTTAATAAAATAAAATTATTTTCTCATGAAAATATATATATACATAATTTCATTACAATTTATATGAAAAAACTCATCCAATGTCCAACATAAACCATTTCACAAATGTTAGGCTATTTGACCCTTAAAATTAATTGAAATTAAAAATAAAATTAGAAATAGGGTCACTAATGTTTTCTAATTAATCATTACATTAATCCAAAATATATCCAAATTTGGATATTTATTGTATGAAATCATAATTTTTGATACCAACATAATATATTAACCTAAACAATTGTAATGATGAGAATTACAATAAATCTTGAGTTGAAACATGTATGATTCCATCATCCTTTAAAAAGACCATATAATAGTGAACATATTACATAGATACAAAAATGTTATAAATGCATAAATGATAAAATAGACCTAATTGTTTAATAAATCCATTATTAGTTCAATGTTCATCAACAATATTTATTTTATTTTATCTTTATCAATCATCTCTTTATCCAAACTAAAACAATTTCTCTCATAATTAAGAAAATATTAAGGGATTCCATCCTATAATAAAAATATTTCTTTTTTATTAAATAAATTTTCTACACAAAATGTATCATTAAAAATATTATTGAAACTTCCTAAAGAAATGATACAATTGGAACTGTAAATTCATGATTGACAGTTCTAATATTAAAAATACCAATGATAAATACATAATTCTTTGAATATAAATACATAAATATGTCAATCATTCCCATTTCTTTATGCACCACTTACTGGTATTCTTTGTCTTCTTCCTAAACACTTCTTCCCTTCATGTTTCACTTTTAGTCTCTTAATCATCAGTAATATTAAACTTAATCATTTAAACATACTAATTTCCATCATGAGAATTGCCTTTCAGAATTTAATTTCCATAATTTCAATACATTACGCATTTTAAACATCTAATCATCACTGATTGCTTAGGGAGACCAAAATTCTCATTAAACATTTTTTTGATTTTCCACTAACAATTACATGATTTCTGTCCATATTTTTCATACATAAAACATCATCTCATCAACTTGAGACATTTCATTGAATTATTCTCCCCTCATTCTTGATATATGGTAAACTAAATCATCATTCCACTCCAGTCTCCATTACTAGATCTATTAATGAAATCTATCCTCCTCTTATTTATCTATACTATGAGGATGTTATAGTTTACTTTTTTAATCATGATCCATTATATCTGTTTAGGAATAACTTGTGCATGCATGGGATATCCTTTCCGAGTAGCCATGTGAAGGCGGAGAGCAAATTTCACAATAAAGATTCCTATAGGAGCAGTTCCAAGTGGTTAGTCAAGGTTGTATGTAATGTTTGAAGCCTACGGGCAATGAATTCCTCTAGTTCCTATAGGTCGATGTAATACAGTTAAGCCTACAGGAATTTTAAGCATTCCACCACAACCCTTCAAAGTTGGATTATTTGAAATCAATAAAAATTGAAGGCATTCGGGACATTGGAGGAGTAATTATCCCATTTTCCTAATAATCATTAAATTATCTGTCATATTCAATGTTAACCTAGTTCAGTCTTATTCTAGAAATTTATAAAAACCATAATCATAGTGTAATACCAAAACACATGAAATTTAATTATATTTTTTATAAATCATGAAACATTATTTTTAATTAAAGAAACCATATTTTTATCTTAGGCCATTCATAGTCGTTATCTATTTAAATCCTTCAGGATAGTTCTTAAAGAGTTGTTTATTTCCAAATCATATCCCCTGGGAGTTCAAACCAAGACTTTATCAATGTCCATTGTCATTTACTATGTGATGATCAATTATGATCAATAATCCCTATACATAGTTATTACTAATAGGTAATTCTGTTCCAAATCCATAACTACTTGTTGTTCCCAAACAGGGATATAATCTCATTGAATCCACTTCATCTATCCTTTACCAAATTCTATTATGTTTACTTATACTTTTAATCATCCATATACTTATAAATAAGGCCATCCCTAGATATATAAAAAGAAATATGGGTAGGGAACTCACTAAAGAATTCTCATCCTCATTTATAAGGAATAACTTACAATTCCATACAATTCCAACTATAAAAGTCTAGGAATTTCGTACTTCGATATTACATTTTTTAGATGAATATTCAATACACTAAACAAACTCACGCTTTATGAGCATAAAATTTTTGTTCAACTAAAATCATGGATCATAGTCTTATTAATTAATTAAATATTTAATGTATCGTACAAAGAACATCCTAATTAGTTCTCCATCGTAAAACCATTCTTCATAACCTGGGGAAAGGAATCAAAAGAAATGGTGAGATTAGATTCACCAAAAGTGTAATAAAGAGAGATATATAAGCCTAAAATGAACTTAATGTTTTGATAACATGATAATAACATCTATACATTACAATATAATTAAACCCTAATGTAATGTGATGTTAAGGAATTATGATTTTCAATCCATAAGACTTGAATCAGAAGTGAGTTAATGAATACAAGACCTGATAGAATAATGTTAGTATAAGTAATAGATTTTTGGAATACAAAAAAGAATATAATATTATTTTTATCTTAGTAAAAAAAATTGATGGAAATTATAGTTCAATGGGTCCCCTATCTAAACCATTATCATAGTCGTGGTTCACAGTAATGACCATATTTGAGGATAAGTACTATACTGAATCAGGTTTACTCCACATTCCAATCATAAAAATCATATGTGATATTAACCATTACCCAAATCATGGGAGGGAGATGTTGGACCTACACAAAACAAAAAGGAAACCATATTTATGTGTCCTATAATCCCATTAAAAAACATTCATATTATAACCCATGAAATAAAATGTGTTTGATAAAAATTTCATCATATCATAAACTGTATAAAAGAGACATGTTTCATAATTTTTTCAAAATTTCATCATAGCATAACCCACAGAAAAATAAGTGGGATAATTAAAAATTTTATCATGGTATAACTCATAGATAAGACATCAGTTTCATGATCATTAATTAATCATAAATATAATCCATTCATAGAAATAATAATATTTTTATCCTTGGATCATATCCACAAAAATTAATAATAATCCAAAAAATATATATCATATTAGATAAAGAAGCATTTTTAAAGGTATTATAGAACATTAATGAATGGAAGTAAATATCCTTTGAAAATAACTATTTAAATTAAAAAAATATATAAATACTTTTATTTTAAAAATATAATTGTATACATATAATGGATGAATTGAAAAATCAGTTAAAACATTTTTTCACTAAAATATCTTTTTCACTTTGGAATACACTTTTTAAATGACAAACTATTTTCACATTCCATTTCATTTTGAAATAATTTTATCAATATCTAAAAATTTTATAAGTAGTAAACAATGTTTCTTTTTTGAATATAAATTTGACAACATGTAAAGAAAATTGAAATAATTTATTAGGTATGGTAGTGGAAAATAATATTCATGTTTTAAATGTTAAAAATAATGGTTCTTTTCAAATTTTCAGTAAAATACAAATAGGAATTAGTTTTGAAATAAAATAAAGATTCATTTAGTAAATTCTTAAAAATTGAAACATGTGTAAAAATTAATTAATTAAATCAATTTTTAATAATATTTTTATTTTTTCAAACAAATTTAGAAAACATTTTTGTGGAACACAATGAGTTTTTACAAATTATAGAAACTTGTTTGATTTTCTTTAAACATTTTCTCAATAATTTTATATAAAAATTAGTTTAAAGTTTTAATATTATGTAAAAATAAAATGAATTACCAATGGATAAGATATTTAATGAGATTTTTGATAGATTTATCATATTATTTTACCATTAAAAAAACTAATTAAAAATTATATAAAAAGATAATATTATAGCACAAGATCATTACAACGTTGGAAATAGTGAAACATATGGACCAAGAAGGAATAAAATAAAATGGTAAAAAATATAATATGGATACAAAAATTCATTATATTACATTACAAATGGTATATACATAAAAATCCTAAAATAACACAGGTGGATAACAAAACATATGTCTCAAATAAGGAAAATTGAGAAAACATTATTTATCACATTCTTGACTATTGAGGAGTAAACACCATGATATAGAGTTCCCAAAATGGATAGGTAATTTACAATAAAATTAATTAGAATAATTTCAAATTACATTCATGGTAATTATAGACACCACATTAATGAAATAGTTTTTGTGTATATCATTTTTCTTAGATAAATCCAATGGGGGTTAGAAATCCATTAAAAATGTAGTAATATTTGGAATCATAATCCCCCATAAAGAATACCTTAAAATTTAACATTAAACATCAAAAAAATAATTATATTGATTAACTAAAATTTAAATAGTATAATATATATTCTACATATAATATTTTTTTTGTTAATATGGAATATGTCTCCTATAAAAAAAGGTGACAAGAATTCTCATACCTTAAGTCATGAAATCCTTTCTACCTGTTTAGTTTTACATTATAACAAATATATGTTTTTTATAAATATATTACATAACCACACAAACATATATATATATTATTTTTATATCCTTTTATAAACAATTCATTAAAAAATACATTTTATATTAATTTTTCGAGCAATATCAGTTTTGTTTTTCATGTATGTTTTGGTTTGTTTCTTTTTAGTCCTCTAAATTTTTCCATCAATTAATAATATCAAAACATTGATACATGATAAAAATATCACATATATTAATTATATATGTTATGATAAAAAACCAAAAATTTAATAATATAAAATGAAATACACTATTCGTAGAGATTGTAGGACTTACATATGCAAGAATGTTGTTTCAATTTTCTTATCAGTTTCAACGAAATAATTTTAAATTATATATTAAAATTCCATAATATTTTTCTAATATAAAACACGTTTTCATTAAAAACGTCCTTATTACCATCCCTGTAATGTGTGACTGAATCACATTGCTTCACGAGGTGGTAGTCCACCATACACACGAGTGAGGTTACCTTATTCCAAAAAATGGAAATCATAATGTTTTGTGTAATATACTAATTCAGGAGAAATAATAATATCATGAATATAATATATAAGAAATTATCTATCAGTATTTCTAACCATGAGAGGTAGTAATGTATAAAACGAATGACACTGGTTCATTAGGCTGTATTTCGACGTACACAGTAATGCTGATTTCCTAACCTAGTTGATCAAAATATATATTTTTAAGACATTAACATTAAATAAAACATATCAATATATCCATGAAACTAGTTTTATTATATAATAATGAATTAATAGTAATTTAAGGTGGTGGAGTGAGAAATAAAATAAAAATGCACATTGAAGAATGTTACATCTTCATTGGGTATCCACTTTTGGTTTGACCAAAGCATATCTAGTTTGGATTTGTTCCAAAAAAAAAGACAATAAGATAATGGGATAGAATTTTTTATGTTATTTGAGAATGTTTTATAAAAAAAATAATTATATGGTGTTAATAATAGATATGAGTTGGTGGCCTTTACTAGTGGTGAGAGGAAACTATTTGTATCTTCGAAATGAATTAATCACTCTGAGAATATTCATTTTTACAATGTCTACAAAATGGAAAAATAGTGAAACATAGATGTATAATAGTATAAATATAGACTTTAAAATTTTTTTACAAAAATTTAACTGTTATTTTAACAATTTTCTTAGTTTAATGCTTCGATAAAATGATTTTTACCAAAATTGAAGTAATTAGTTTTTATTGCATTAAAAATTAATTGTTGTCAAAAATTATGGTAAAAATATTGAATAATATAAATTATTCTAACTCCAAATATGGAATGCATTTTCAAAAATAATTAAAAACAATTTGTTCAAATTTATATTAAAAACAATCATATAGACATGAAAAGAAAGCTGGTTTAAAAGTAATAATGATCAAAATTTTACAAAGTTTATATATCAAAATTAAATATTAATGTGATAGATTTATACAAACTAGATTAATTTATACATAATTTATTTAAAATCTCATTAAATATAATTTATAATATAATATATATAATTATAAATAATTTAAAAAAAATATTTTTTTCAATTATAATTTACTATTTTCCCCATCAATAAAAAAACAATATATTTCAAAAACATTATAAAAATTACCCAAAATATAATCATAAAATTATAATTTCTAAATTTAACAATATATTTCGTAATAAATTTTAGAAAAATGAAAAATAATTAAAATTACAACAAACCCCACAGATTCAATGAAAAAGAACGTTTTTGGGATTATTTTTTTCAAGAATAAGTTAATTAATATAAATTATATGAAAATAATTAATAATTATATGAATTGAAATTATATATATTTTTGAAATATAAAATATTCATTTTATTTATAACATTCTGTTTTATATATTAGTTTAATTTAACAAAGTGAGAAACAATAATTACTAATAGTTTATAGAAAAAAACAGCCCTTTTTAAATTAAAATATATAATAATACTAAAATCCATTATAATGTTGATTCTAAATTAATAATATGGATTAAATATAAATAAATAATATTTATGTTACTTTAAACCATAATAAAAATTTTAAATTTCATAATTTATTTAATACAGCTGATTGTTTTAAAAAAAATTATTCTTTCACTATTAAATGAAAAATCATCAATTTCCAAAAAATATCAATATTTCAAAACAATTTAATTTCAAATTTATGGATCACAAATTTTATTTCATTTTATCAAAATAATTTCTTAAAATATCAATTAATTACTTATTATATCATCTAATAAAAGTAAATAAATATAATTTTTAAAGAAAATTTTTTTGAGGTATATACAATTACATTACAAAAAATTGATTGATTATTTACTAATAATTCTTAAAAATTCATATTTTTAGGAAATTTATATATATATATATATATTTCATATATTTATTTTATAATATTCATACATACCCACTAAATGGATAGGTTATAAGGGTCGTATTGAAATAATATTACTTAATTGTTTATTTAAGCTCGGTGTCCTGTGTCATGCACGATGTCATTAATGTGTGAAACACAATCTAAATTCTGTGTTGAATGTAATATTTTAAAAAAAAAATTAAATTTAATTAGAAACAAAACATTTCTTAAATTTATATGGTGTTACAAGATAAAATCATACTATATTTTAAGTTAAGGTAATCTATGTTTGAAATAAAAACATGTACTAGATGAGACAAGGAAGACATGAATCTGTTCATTGGTTATGATTAATTAAGAAGAAACAAAATATTTGAGGATTTGTTCTTATATTAATTAAAAAAATTAAATTTCCAAAATTGAATAAGGATAAGTATTTTCAATGGAAGTCTTCAACATGATCTGATTGCTCGAGTCTGTAGAAGGTGAAGAAATCATAGGATGGAGAATGGGTCCAAATATATTTTACCTTAATATCTATTGTTGTTGATGCATGATTATATGTATTAATAAGAATAATACTATTTTATCTATATAGGTATCATAATATGGATAATCATAAAAATAAAATAGTTTAAGATGGATAAGAATCATTAACAATATGAATGATCAATTGATGTCTCAACCGGTGGAAGAATATTTTGTTATTGCAATGATCTAAGAAGGGAATAACACTATTATGAGGTAGTATAAAATTCTATATGGATATTTTAGTTTGTTTATTCAATAAACGATGCATGTATTTTGGTTGATCCACTTTCTAATAATAATTTTTGTATATAACACTTCAGGGATCAGGGAAGATCCATCAATTTAACACTGTATTTTTTTAATATTAGCATTTAATCCACAAGTTAGAAAATTTAAAAAGTGGAAATGATATGGTAATAATGTTGTATAGTAAATTATTCATAAATAATATTTTCCAATATATATATATATATTTCTTTCCTTTTGTATGGTATTTATTTATTGTTAAAATATCATAAAATCTTTTATCGTAACTAGAAACATAGGTTCACAATCCAAATATGGGGTAAAATATTAACAAGCTATTTGGAATATGGAAAAAAATATATTCACACAAGATCAATCCAAAAATTTCTGGACCACTTTTATGTTTCCTACATAACCCATAAACTCAGATCCATAATATTAATACCCCAAACCATACATCATAAAACTATATTGATAAAAATATAAAATCCTAAAAACAACACCATAAATCATTAACCCATAAACTATAAACCCTAAACCTGACATCCAGAAATAGTTATTAAATAAACACAAAACTGTAAACTGACTCCTCAAAAAACATAAACCCTTTACCCTAAACACTAGCAACATAAAACCAATGCACTAGTCCCAAAAACCAAACCATAACCCATAAAACCAAAATACTGAATCAGAATATAAAAATCCTAAAACATAAACTAGAAATCCTATATTAAGAAACCCAATACAATAAAATGTTTTCAATAAAAACCAAATATCTTAATAAATAAAAAAAACTAAACCCTAAAACCATTACCATAAATAAGAAATTATAAAAACTACAATCTAAACACCTAAACTAAAACACAAAATCATGAACACTAGAACCAAAACCATAAACAAATATTTATAAATTATAAACCCCAATACCTAAAATAAAATACCAATTTTTTGATCCCAAAGAAAAATATGTTAATCAGTAACATAAACAAAATCAATGACCCTAAATCATAAACCCTAATTCATTATCCCAAACTATATACCATAAAACATAAACCTGAAACTATTAAAAACAAATGTTATAATTATACCCTAAACCCCAAACATGAAATATAAAATCCTAAGAGTTGGAACAAAAACCATAATTTCAAAAACATAACCGCTAAACCTCATAACCCAAAACATGAAAACCAAAACCTATAATGAAAAACAAAAAAAACCTAATCTTTATACCCTTAAACAATAAACCAAAAACCCTAAAAACTATATAATAAAATGAAATAAATGTAAATCCTAAATAGTAATCCCAAAACTATAAACAATAAAAGCAAAATGATAAATCCAAAAAACCAAAAACCTATACTTATACCCTAATCCTAAAACCAGAAAATCTTAAAGCAGACCTCAAAACCTAAAAATCTACAACATAAAATCAAAATACCTAAACAAGGTCCCTAAAACCTAAAAATTATGTTCTAAAAACATAAACCCAAAATCAAAACCATATACCCTAAACCCAAAACCATCACCCCAAAACCCTAATACTAAATACAACAAACCCTTTATCCTAAACCCCAATGCCTAGAATCACAAACTGATAATCCCTTAACCCAAAATCGTAACCCCTAAAACATAAATCATAAACCCAAAAAAAATCCAAAACTCAAAAAAAAATTTAAATATAAAAACAAATCCATAATACCTAAATCTGAAATTAAAATATATATATATATACCAATACATGTAACAAAAAACTTAAATACATAAACAACAACACATTAAACACTAAACCCTAAACCATAAACCCTACAACCTAATACGAATTCCCATATCCGTAATACCTAAAACCCAAAACCATAAAACAGAAACCATAAACCACATACCCTATAACAAATATCCTAAACCATAAAATCTACTCCCTAAACCCTAAAGTATATACTCTAGAACAATGTTATATGAATTTAACCTAAAAATCAAAACTCTAAAAAGCAACCCCATGACAATAGACCCATTATCATGTACCCTAAAACCATAATAGTGGATACATAAAAACCAAAGTCCCTAAACACATACTTCAGATTGTAGAAAATAATCCAAAAAACATTAAACCTTAATCCTAAATACGATTTCCCTAAATATTAAAATAATATATCCCATACAAAAACCTTAAAATATACACCATAATCCAAAAAACCCAAAACACTAAAATAAAAAACCATAAAAACTAATCCATTAATGCAAAAAATATAATCCCTAGAACCCCATAGCCTAAAAATGTAACACCAATTCCAAAAACCTAAACCATAAAAGAGAAAAACATATACCCTAACCCATTAAAAAAAATAAAACCTGAATCTAGAAACAAATACCAAATACCCAAAATATTAAATTAAAAACCCTAAACGATGAATCCTAAACCATATATCCTAATCTTTGATATACCACCAATATTTTAAACCCATATTCCTAATCCATAATCACTAATACATAAAAATAAGACCATAACCCAAAACATTAATACCGTAAATTTGAAAACAAAATATTCACGCCCTCAAACATAAATCCTAAATTCTTGAATCCAATCCTAAAATTCAAAACAATAAAATATAAAACCAAAAACAATAAACCTTGAACCAAAAAAATAATAAAGAATATACCTAATTAAAAAATCACTAAACCATAAAACACTATACCCTTACATATAAACCATAAAACCTACCCCGAAACCTTAATCCCTATAACTAAACCATTAATCAAAAACACCGAAACCTAAAACTAAATCACTAAAAAATAAATCACAAACACTAAATACTTAACAGTAAACCATAAAACCTAAATACTTAAAATGAAATACCAAATTAAAAACCATTAACTTGAAATTTCAATCATTAAATTGTAAAACCATAACCCATGAAACTATATTTAATTATATTTATTATTGGTTTGATCTTTTTTGGATCCATGGTAAAAAATTAGTTATAGAAATTGAGGTTTGATAAATATCCTTTTGAATGATATATAGTTGAAATGAATTTGGTTAGGATTTTATTAATTGCTTATTTAATTATAATTGATACCCAATTTTTTTCATCCATTTGATTTACTACCTCAGGGAAATTTCGTTTAATTTAGGTTGATTTCTAATAAGAAAAATTGAAAGGCTCATGGTTTATTTTTTTAGGGTTTGTAATTTAGTAATGGGTTCAATTCACTATCACAAATTTGATAAATAGGATCATTTGTTTGGTTTTTCTTTCAATCCAAATTTTTTACCCATTATATATACGGTCAATGAATTTATCATATAGTTGATCTTACTTACTTAGGGAATGTCCGTAATTTTAGGGAATGTTTTATGTGTTCAATGATCATAGTTGATTCATATTTTGTGGAAACATTACGTGGATGATACGAATCTCGTTCAATATCATATATAGAATCTTATGAAATGACTATACTAGGTGAAAATATATGTTTCTAGAATTTTTATTTTATAGTGAAAAAAATTAATGGATACTAAATCTGATCCTAAAAGAGTAAATAAACATATTTAAATTTTGTTAATATATTTCGTATGTGGAATCATATATATTATCCAATTATTATATATGATTAATATCATGATATAGTTTAAATAAATTGTTTATGTGAATTGAAGTTATATCTATTATAGATAATTCTAAAGATATTAAACCATGTATTCTTTGGGGAAAATATTGGTATTTTGATGTTTTGATATTTAATATAATATATATATATATATAATGATTCAAGCTTTGTTAATAATGATTTATTACTTTAGACGTTGAGATACGTTCATGAGTAGTTATATTGTTAGAGTAGGTTTAATAAGATACATTACAAAATTATTTTAGCATTGTGTTAGACATCTGTACTATTTGAATTATAACATTTAATATTTTTGAATTAATACCAATATAAAATAATTATAGAGGTAATTTTAAAATGTTTTTTGTTTAGTTGAAGATAACAAATTATGGTAAACATTGTGTTTTGTGGAAGGCATGTAGTTATTAAAATTTTGAAGTATTTAGGATATCTTTATGTGCTTTTGGAAGCCCAACTGAATATAAAAGTTTCATGGATCAAATTATAATAATTTTAATGAAGATTCAATAATGAAAATATATAAAATAGTTATTATGGCTTATATGTAACGGACCGGGTTGTTATAGGTCCATTACTTAGTAAAAATATGATGCTTGTGGTGTTCTGGGTGGTTTGGGAGGACATCCAAACTTCTCAGTGAAGTTTGACCCATAGTAGGCTTACCCGTAGCCTTAGCATTCTGGTAGCAAACCTACTGGTATCTCGGTCTACCGGTAGCTGCAGCCTACCGGTAGCTCGTCTAATGGTACCTCAGATACCAGTGGCTAACAGCCACTGGTAGCTCTCAACTACCAGTCGCTGCAGCCTACCGGTAGCTCGGCTACCAGTTGCTGTCAGCCACTCGTACCTCTCGACTACCAGTGGCTGCACCCTACCGGTACCTCTCTAATAATGGTGGTTGTACCCTACCGGTAGCTCTCGGCTACCGGTGGCTCTTGCCTACGCCCAAAAGTTTTTCCAGCAGCGCCTCCTTTTTGCGCAAATTGGGGTTTAAACCCAATTTTGACCTCCTTAATCCTATTTTAAGGCCCATTAATTCCAATTAATGGCATTTGATTAAGTGAGATACCCTGGGTGCATCGGTTTATACCGGCCATAAAGGAGAGGACCCCTTTAATGATGTGTGGGGCCGCGAGTAAACACACAACCCCCACTCCTTATTCGGTTTCACGTACTTATCTCAATCATCCCCAGCCCTTATAAACTAAAAGGGTTCTCTGGGTTTCTTCTTTTCTCGATCACCCTCCCATCTTTTCGTTTTCTAGTTCTTGAGTTTCCATGTCCCCACCTCTGCAAATCTTGTATCCTCTGTTCCTGGCGGGTGAAATAAACTTCGATCATTGATCAATAAGGTTGGAAATTAGTCCTTTGTCTCTCGTTTTTGTGTATCATGCAGGGTGGGCAAGCTTTTGATTATGTATAATTGGATAAAACTGAACCTTAATGAAGATAATGAACAGACTCTAAAGAACGAAGTGGGGTTGTGATCTATGCTACTGTTTTGTTTTATGATCTTGTTTTCTAAATTGTCTGAGCATACGCCTACTGAAAATCATGGATGTTGGTGGTCTTTCTCTGTGAACTAAGGAAGCCTTACCTCTGGTGATGTTTAAATGGATTGTATTGTGCTTGTGAACCCTTGTCTGTAAAGGAATTTGGTTAATTACGTAAATCTGGGTAAATAAATTTAAAGCACCAAGATCATCCCTTTTTTTTATAACCCCAGATAAAGTACAACGGAATTGGAATCTCATTTAAATCTAAAAATACCGTCATGAGGATGCTTTTCTTTGGTGGTAGTGGTTTTTTGTTTTTCATTCACAGGCCGATTGTTGGGTGATGTGTGTGGGGATGGGATCCCATGTTTTTATGCTTCTAGTGATTTTGAATTTAAGGTCGGGTGCTTACCTTTATTATATCACAAATTGTGGTGTAATACTCTGTTGTTGAGAAACCATTGGCTTCAGGGGACATGGGAATATACCTTGGGGTTTTCATTGGTTCTACTACTTCGAGGGATCTCACTTATTCCTTTGTGGTTGAGAATTTACAAGAGAACCGGGTGTGAATGTTTAAGTTGATGTTTGATTGTACTCTTTCCTTGGCTTTTTCTTATGCTTGCAAGGAGCACATGTAGGTGCATAAACTTACTCTAACTTTATTACTAAACATATAATCAAAGATGAGACATATGGATTTTGGTTTGGTGTGGGTTGTGACTTGGACGTGGGTGCTGAATGTGTTCTTTTGGCAGGCTGAAGAAAAACCTAAAATTTGGTGAGTGCTTGTCAGATATACATATACTTGTAGTTTTGTGTTTCTTATTCGCACCCCACCCAAGTTGATCACTTAGTTCCAAACACCCCCATTTCATGGGGGAAGGTGTTTTTCCCAACACTTCTATAAGTTTCTAGTTATTAACTCATTTATACTCTCTTTTCCAGAAAGCCCAAGTATCTTCAGGCAGGCTGTGATGGCCTGAAGTCCATTATTAGGCCTAGAATCTTTGGGCAGGGTGGTGCGGTGGATGGCCTAGGTGTGTGCGGGCAGGTGGTTTCCTAAGTGTCTTTGGGATGAGGCCCAGGTGTCTTTGGGTGTGGTAGTGGATCTTCGATCCCAGGTGTCTTTGGGCGTGGCGATGCTTGTTCTAGCCTAGGATTTTGCAGGCATGGTTACGTGAGATTTTTGTGGCCCAGGTGTTTGCGGGCGGGGTTTGGCAGTAGGACTGCGTTAGGTTATAGCCCAGGTGTGTACGGGCGGGGTGTGGCAGTGGGACTGCAGTGATAATGGAGGGATTGGTTCGATGCGTAGGATGTCTTCAATAACCAGTGGGAAAGTGGCGCGTGGTACCCAAAAATGGATGTGCTGTTATTATAATTTACTTGACATGTGTTATTTGGGGAGTGTACCTTGGTGAGGCTTGGGTGGTTAGTTTCTTTGTTAAGTTCTTGGTTATCTCTTTTCTCACGGGGCATTAGTATGCCTCCTCACTTGTGCATGAGAGATTTAGGTTCTACCCTATTGAGTATACTTGAATGCTCACCCTACGTATATAAAATTGTTTTCAGGTTTCTAGGAGGTATTCGAGGATCATGCGGGACCATACTAGCGCAGGACTTTTGGGAGAATTGCAGTTGCTTCTTTTCTTTCTTTGGTACATTTCCTTTTTATTCACTTTGTACTTTGTGGTTTTTACTTTTGGATCATGCATATGGGAATGCTTGTTTTGGGTTTTTCTTGCGATTTTAGTTTTGGTGTTGTGGGATTTACTATCTTATCTCTCGATCCTATTATAATAAAAAATGGGTAATGCCTTCCATTTAGTGGGTGATTCTATACCCTTGGTAGTGGTATCCACTCCAGGTGTAACACCCGAGACTTTTATGTTATATAAATCATCAAAGGAATCTTTTTCTACACAACACTTGCTTGGCTTGCTTTACACGCAATCGCGACCTTCCTCGATAGCTTGCGTCGTACGCAATACCGAGTTTCACTAAACAACAATATGCTATTAAAACTAGCCGTTATGAATAGTAATAACCACTTTTTGAAATTTTATAAATTTTATTTTTCAAAATGGACTTCATTTTTGGACTCAGAATATCGAAATTATCCTAGGGTGAAATTTTGGTATTTTTCTGAAAACTTTCAATTTTTGATGAATAGTGAAACCACTAAGTGGTAGGTTAAAAACTGAATTTTGCATAAAACTTAATTTTACCGCTTCTGTGAATGGAATTTCAAAAATCCGAGAGACACGGTTAATATCAAGGACTAAAATGTGGTTCAATGAGATGAAAATAATTTTTTGGTGAATAGTAACTTTTTACTATTTTTACCGCGGTTAATAGTAAATAGGGTAACTAAGGGTAAATATGATATTAATATTACCCTAACACATGTCCTAATTCTATTGGACAAGTGTAATTCGACCAAAAACAAACTTAGGAATAAAATATGACCATTTAGGCCCACTTGGATTAGATTAGGACATTTATTATTAACTTATTTAAAGAAGGGTTAAAATAGGTAAAATCAAAGTTTAATAAGTAACTCATTTTTAATATAGGGATATACATAAGATAAATTCGATTGTAAATATTCATTAGAAAGCTAAAAAGATTTCCTACATGATGGTATTTTATTTGTAATTTTTAGACATCAAATAATTTAATTTATTTATGACACAAAGATGATGCAGTAATTATCTTATTAATGAAATATTGACAAAATTGATAATATAAATACCAAAATAAATGTAATTTGAGACTTTTTATGAATTCCACTAATTTTCTAGGTTACTATGATATATTAGTGTTGATTTAATCAACTTGGTTCGAACATATAATTCTGTTATGACTTTCACAAAAATCATATATCAAATAGTGTCAAAATTGACACAAAATAGTTTTTAAATCAAATATTATATTATTAATTGTTATTTTATTCCTAAAAATCTAAGGTTCGGCCAAATGACTTATATAAGGATATATATATTAATAATAAACAATTTGGGGTTCGTTTGGCATGTTATAGTAAGTGTATTAACCATATAGTGAAAGAAAACAAAAAGACACGGTAAAAGTTAAATTAATTAACTTAGAGTTAAATCTAATTGATAAGGTTAAAATAATACCCTAAACTTGCCTAAATCCTATTGGTTGATAGGATTTCGACCCATCCCCACTTTAGCTTCGAAATAAGACCCTTTGGAACCATTATAAACCGATTTTGACTTTAATATAAAATAATATTTTGAGATATTCCTAAGGTGCCCCTCTCCTCCCTTATAAAAGGGCACCTCCTCCCCCTCCTCATCACACCAATTTGAGCACTCAAGCTCGGCCAACCCCTGCCATTTTCCATTATCCACTTCCCTAGAATAATCCTAGAGGTCCTGGTCTTCTCCAAAGACCAATCTTAGTTCCTTAAGTGGAGGATTCAAAGAAGCGTTCCAAATAAGAGGTAATATCCATTACCGATCTTTTCAATTTCTTTCTTCTTCAACTTCTTCTTCTTTAGTTGTTTCATGATAAAGTAATAACATCAGTATTACTTACATACTTATATGTTATTATAAATATGAAACAACCCTAATTCACCTTCTATCCATCCTACGGAAAAATGAAATCACCGCGCGTGCGTACGTACGGAATACCGTCTCCACGCCGTGGTGTAATCTATTTTCCACCATCACCTTACAAGGATGGGTATAATGGTGTAATGAGTAACTATATATGATTATTACTAAGTAATATTGATACTGAAATAATATATATATATACTCCAATACAATTCCACGATCATAGGAACGATATCATCACTCGTGCGTACGTACGGAATACCGTCTCCACGATGTGATGCGACTCGTTCTACATGATCTTCATTTCATAATGATTGTATAAATGAATTGAATGAATGAATATGGTATATACTACACTAATACAATTCTGGAAATGAATTATCTATAACCTAAAGATAAGAATAAGAATTTATTCGACAAAACACGCATAAGAACAAAAAGTTATAAAGACCCGAGTAACAAGTAACAATGAAATATTACTAACAAGAAGCTAATAATATGACCATATATGATATCATATCAATATGTATGATTATGGAATAAGTCAATAACATTATTTAAACCATTATACAGGATCTTCGGACACGAACAAAGCAAATCGGACCTAAGGTAAGGGAAATATCACAATCTCATTTTTATCCGAGATTGTTTATTCGTAAGTATTTACTGGGGTGTATTTTATCATCCACATCCATGTTCCCTCAATATGTAATATTGTTTCCATCCACATGAAATAGTTTAAATCCAATTTTACCCTTAGGTGAGTTTTTAGTAAAGAATATGAAAGGAATCTTTTGTCGTTTTTCCGTACGAGGTACTTTTTGACTTTTCCGACAAAAGTACGAAGAATGTTTTTTTTTAACTTATACGGCATGAATGGATTTTTAAAACATTACTTCAAAGAAGCTTCCTTTAAAAGTTTTCAAGTTTATTTTTAATCAACTTCTTTTATTTTAAAGTTGTATGACATGTTATGAAAGGAAAAATGTTTTTGAAGAAGAAAGGATATTTTCCTCAAGAATTCAATTCAAGTGTTTTATCAAAATTATTTTCCATATAAGATAATAAAGAGTTATGTTTCTATCCATATTTTTACATTGATTTGACTATGTTGTGATGAAATTATGTTTATGAATTCCTTTATCTTATATGAATTGATTTATGATGTCATGATGTTTCAAGAATCCCATTTTTGTTACATGTGTTATGCGATGATGTATGTTTTATGATTATGTGGCACACATAAGAAAGGATTCATTATAAGATGGGTGGGACCTATATCTCCCTCCAATGCATTGGGTAATGATTTTATATCTCATGAGATAGACATGGCTGGAACGGAAGGTTATTTCGGTTCAGTGATACAGGACTGAAACGAGGAGTGAACTCGGTTCAGAAAGGGACTTTGTCCACTAAGATAGTCTTGGCAATGAGTCATGACTAACAAGAAATGATTTTCCATGATTATGTGTGCATGCCACAAAGATTCAAGTTTTAGGTTATGATTATGGGGATCTCATTTTCACTTCTATGATTTATTCCATGTTAAGATATTATGATCTCTTTTGCAGGTTTTGATTTTCATAAAGATATGATATGATTTTTATTTCCTTTATTTGCCCTTGCTGAGCATTTGAGCTCACCCTTTTATGTTTTCTTTTCCCCAGGTCAGGAAGATGGATATTAAGTAGAATATGCTAAAAGGGACCCTAGATATAATGAAATAAATGGGAGACACTGTAGAAGATTTATGAACCAGTTGTTTATGTTTCCCCAGTTTCTAAAGACACTATACCTATACGGTCCTTTGTGGTTTTGTCATATGTTGTAATAAGTGTGCTTCAATTTTGAAGTATTAACAATGTATGTAAAGTGTGGGTCGTTATAGTTGGTATCAGAGGGAGGTTATAGTCAACCTTTGGAAACTAGGATGTGAAAGCCTTAGTAAGAACCCAAAGGATAAGTCTAAGCATAGAACACAATCTTAGTGTTTTAGAAATGGCCTTGAATAACCTAGGATAAGACCTTAAGCATGAAAATTTTATTCTTGAATTATGTGGTTTCCTATTATAATTAGTGTTTCTCACACTATTCTTCTTGGTTTTAGTCAATGGCCGGAACCCGAAGGAACCGTGTTAATGCGGAATGTGATGGGCAATGCAATGATTGTCCCCCTGAGCAACCAAACGATATGGGAGCTGGAATGAAAAATCTTGTAGCCATGCTCACACAACTTTCTCAAGCTATGAATCATGCAGGATTTCCAAACGAGAAAAGGAGGGAGCAACATTCTGTTGAATCCTTCATGAGGCAGCGTCCACCTTCTTTCAGCGGGTCTACTGATCCATTAGTTGCTGAACAATGGATTAGTACTACTGAAAAGATATTTTCAGTTCTTCAATGTTCTGAGCATGATAAAGTCATCCTAGCAGTGTATCGTTTGGAAGGAGATGCTTATCAATGGTGGAATCTTGTTAAGAATACGAGGCAAAGGGATGAAATTGAGTCTATGGAATGGGACGAGTTCAAGAACTTATTTTTCAATAAGTACTTCCCTCGTATTCTCCGAACAAAGATGGAGAAAGAGTTCCTTGAACTGAAGCAAAGGGATGATGAATCTGTTAGTACCTATGAAGCAAATTTTACAAGACTTGCAAGGTACGCTTCTGGTATTATTATCCAACCTGAGAGTAAGATCGATCGATTCTTTAGTGGCTTAAAACCAAGTCTTCGAAGGGCGTTACCCATAAGGGACTTCAATAGCTACGAGGAAATCGTTCGATGTGCTCTCAAAGTCGAGATGGAGATTGGAGTAACCCATCAGTCACATGGGTTTGATAAGAACAGGAAGATGGAATTCAAAGAAAAATCTAAAGAGCACACGGAAAAGAAGATGAACTTTCCCTTATGCTCAAAGTGTGGAAAGAAACATGGAGGGAGTTGTCTTAAAGGGACAAGTAAATGTTTTAAATGTGGAAAGGAAGGTCATCGGGCATTTGAATGCCGTGATAATGGGAAGAAGATGTCTAATGATGCAAACAAAGGAAGGGATACACAGAATGAACCTGCTACACTTCAATGTTTCAAGTGCAAGGAGATGGGGCATTATGCCAATCAATGCCCAAATCCAAGGGTTGATGATGATGGTCGACGTCAACAAACTCTTAAGACTAAAGAAAAAGGAAAGTCACATGCAATTTCTATCAGCGATGTGGAGTACGATAACGATGTGGTGAAAGGTACACTTACCATCCACTCTAAAGTAGCAAATGTTTTATTTGATTCTGGATCCACCCACTCTTTTATTTCTGAAAAATTTTCTAAGGGTATCACCGTATTACCTCAACAATTAGATGTTGAGTTAGCAGTGACAACACCTAATGGCACATCAATCGCATCAGAAGTTTATAATTCTTCTCCGATCGAAGTTTGTGGGAAAGTGCTTCCTGCAAATCTTGTGATCCTTCCTTTAGTGGAATTTGATGTGATTCTTGGCATGGATTGGCTTTCTCTACATGGAGCTCATATCAATTGCCAAAGAAGGGAAGTCACATTTCATATTCCAGATCAACCTACGATCGTCTATCAATGCAAGGATGAACATAACCTTCCAGTGGAAATTTCTTCCATCTTATGGGTATTGATTCCACTAAATAAAGGTTATTTATCTCAAATGGTTGGTGAGAAACTCACGATTAAGAATATGCCCATTGTACGGGAGTTTGATGATGTCTTTCCGGAGGAATTACCGGGTCTTCCACCAAATCGTGAAGTTGAGTTTTCAATAGAACTCGTACCGGGTGCTTTGCCTATTTCAAAGACACCTTATAGAATGGCCCCAATTGAGTTGCAGGAATTGAAGAAGCAACTCCAAGAGAATCTTGATAAGGGATTCATACGCCCTAGTGCGTCACCTTGGGGAGCACCTGTTCTATTTGTTAAGAAGAAAGATGGATCAATGAGACTCTGCATTGATTATCGAGAACTTAACAAGATCACTATCAAGAACAAATATCCTCTCCCACGCATTGATGACTTATTTGACCAACTACGCGGAGCTCAATACTTTTCCAAGATTGATCTTCGTTCAGGGTATCATCAATTAAGGGTCAAAAGGGAGGATATACCAAAGACGGCTTTCCGTACAAGGTATGGACACTATGAATTTATAGTGATGCCATTTGGTCTTACTAATGCCCCTGCTATCTTCATGGATCTAATGAATAGAGTCTTTAGAGACTATCTTGATCAATTTGTGGTAGTCTTTATAGACGATATTCTTGTCTATTCAAAGAGCAAGGAAGAGCATGAAGATCACTTGAGAATTATATTGAAGACCCTGAGAAAGGAGAAGCTTTATGCCAAATTTACCAAGTGTGAATTTTGGCTTCAAAAAGTTGCATTTTTGGGTCATATAATCACAAAAGAGGGGATATCTGTGGATCCAGCAAAAACAGAGGTTATCGAAAGATGGTCAAGACCAACAACAGTAACTGAGATCCGAAGTTTTCTTGGTTTGGCTGGATATTATCGACGTTTTGTAAAAGATTTTTCACGGTTATCTAATCCAATCACCAAGTTGACTCGGAAAGGAGTTAAGTTTGTCTGGACAGAGGAATGTGAAGAGAATTTCAAGGAGTTGAAAAGAAGGTTATCCAGTGCACCTGTGCTCACACTGCCTTGTAGTGGAGAAAGGTTTGTGATCTACAGTGATGCATCCAAGAAGGGATTGGGGTGTGTTCTTATGCAAAATGATATGGTGATAGCTTATGCCTCACGACAGTTGAAAATCCATGAGCAAAATTACCCAACACATGATTTGGAGTTGGCTGCGGTAATCTTTGCATTAAAGATTTGGAGGCATTACCTTTATGGTGAAAGGTGTGATATTTATACTGATCATAAAAGTTTAAAGTATATTTTCACACAAAAGGAGTTGAATATGCGTCAAAGAAGATGGTTGGAGCTGATTAAGGATTATGACTGCTCAATCCATTACCACCCTGGGAAAGCAAACAAGGTGGCAGATGCATTAAGTCGACAAGACCATGCTAGTTTATCCATGATGAGGATCACAAAAGATCCAATATTTATGGATTTACAAAGGATGGATCTTGGAATTATAATGGAAGGGGAAAAATCTTATCTTTCTCAAATGAATGTTCAACCATCTATACATGTGAAGATTAAAGAGGCACAGAAAGAAGATGTCGAGTTACAAAAGAAGGTGAGAAATGTTCCTGAATTAAACCTTGATTGTGATGGGATAATAAAGTTCAGAAATCGGGTTTGTGTTCCTCCCATCCCCGAATTAAAGAAAGAGCTGCTGGATGAGGCTCATAGTTCATCATTCTCTATTCATCCTGGAAGCACGAAGATGTATAGGGACCTGAAAGAGTACTTCTGGTGGGATGGAATGAAAAGAGATGTTGCTGAATATTTCTCTCGATGCTTGGTTTGTCAACAAGTTAAAGCTGAGAGACAGAAGTCTAAGGGGATGTTACAACCATTACCCATACCCGAATGGAAATGGGAAAACATCACTATGGACTTTGTCACAGGACTTCCTAAAACATCCAAAGGCAATAATGCTATCTGGGTCATAGTTGATCGTCTTACAAAGTCTGCACACTTCATTGCTATTAGAGAGGATTTCTCTCTAGATCAGCTTGCCAGGATATATGTAAAGGAAGTGGTAAGGTTGCATGGAGTACCACTTTATATTATATCTGATCGAGATCCGAGATTTACCTCGAAGTTCTGGCGAAGTCTTCAGCATACTCTGGATACAGAGTTGAGTTTCAGCACTGCTTATCATCCCCAGACAGACGGTCAGTCTGAGAGAACAATTCAAACCCTAGAAGATATGTTGAGAGCTTGCTCTATGGATTTCAAAGGAGGTTGGGATCAACACCTACCTTTGGTGGAATTTTCTTATAATAATAGCTTTCACTCCAGTATTCAGATGGCTCCTTATGAAGCTCTCTATGGAAAGAAATGCAGGACTCCAACTTGCTGGGATGAAGTTGGGGAAAGAAAGCTATTAGGACCTGATCTCGTTGATGAAATGGCAGAAAAGGTTAGATCTATTCAACAACACATAAGAGCAGATCAGAGTCGACAGAAAAGTTATGCCGACAACCGAAGAAAAGACCTAGAGTTTGAAGTGGGTGATAAAGTGTTCTTACGAATATCTCCCTGGAAGAGGGTTATGAGATTTGGAAAGAAGGGGAAGTTGAGCCCTAGATATATCGGTCCTTTTGAAATACTGGATCGTGTTGGGAAGGTAGCTTACCGATTGGCGCTTCCACCGAATCTCTCCCAAGTTCACGATGTGTTCCATGTATCTCTCCTGAGAAAGTACATACCAGATCCTTCACATGTACTCAGCTCAGAAGTTGTACCGCTGGAGCAAGATCTTTCTTATGAAGAACAGCCGATAGAGATTCTGGATCGTAGTGAAAAAGTCCTACGAAACAAGACCACTCGCTTGGTGAAAGTTTTATGGAGAAACCACCAACTTGAAGAAGCTACATGGGAGCTTGAGGATATGATGAGGGAGAAGTATCCTCATTTGTTTGTTGCAAAGTGACGAATTTCGAGGGCGAAATTCTTTTTAAGGGGGGTAGAATGTAACACCCGAGACTTTTATGTTATATAAATCATCAAAGGAATCTTTTTCTACACAACACTTGCTTGGCTTGCTTTACACGCAATCGCGACCTTCCTCGATAGCTTGCGTCGTACGCAATACCGTGTTTCACTAAACAACAATATGCTATTAAAACTAGCCATTATGAATAGTAATAACCACTTTTTGAAATTTTATAAATTTTATTTTTCAAAATGGACTTCATTTTTGGACTCAGAATATCGAAATTAGCCTAGGGTGAAATTTTGGTATTTTTCTGAAAACTTTCAATTTTTGATGAATAGTGAAACCACTAAGTGGTAGGTTAAAAACTGAATTTTGCATAAAACTTAATTTTACCGCTTCTGTGAATGGAATTTCAAAAATCCGAGAGACACGGTTAATATCAAGGACTAAAATGTGGTTCAATGAGATGAAAATAATTTTTTGGTGAATAGTAACTTTTTACTATTTTTACCGCGGTTAATAGTAAATAGGGTAACTAAGGGTAAATATGATATTAATATTACCCTAACACATGTCCTAATTCTATTGGAAAAGTGTAATTCGACCAAAAACAAACTTAGGAATAAAATATGACCATTTAGGCCCACTTGGATTAGATTAGGACATTTATTATTAACTTATTTAAAGAAGGGTTAAAATAGTTAAAATCAAAGTTTAATAAGTAAATCATTTTTAATATAGAGTTATACATAAGATAAATTCGATTGTAAATATTCATTAGAAAGCTTAAAAGATTTCCTACATGATGGTATTTTATTTGTAATTTTTAGACATCAAATAATTTAATTTATTTATGACACAAAGATGATGCAGTAATTATCTTATTAATGAAATATTGACAAAATTGATAATATAAATACCAAAATAAATGTAATTTGAGACTTTTTATGAATTCCACTAATTTTCTAGGTTACTATGATATATTAGTGTTGATTTAATCAACTTGGTTCGAACATATAATTCTGTTATGACTTTCACAAAAATCATATATCAAATAGTGTCAAAATTGACACAAAATAGTTTTTAAATCAAATATTATATTATTAATTGTTATTTTATTCCTAAAAATCTAAGGTTCGTCCAAATGACTTAGATAAGGATATATATATTAATAATAAACAATTTGGGGTTCGTTTGGCATGTTATAGTAAGTGTATTAACCATATAGTGAAAGAAAACAAAAAGACACGGTAAAAGTTAAATTAATTAACTTAGAGTTAAATCTAATTGATAAGGTTAAAATAATACCCTAAACTTGTCTAAATCCTATTGGTTGATAGGATTTCGACCCATCCCCACTTTAGCTTCGAAATAAGACCCTTTGGAACCATTATAAACCGATTTTGACTTTAATATAAAATAATATTTTGAGATATTCCTAAGGTGCCCCTCTCCTCCCTTATAAAAGGGCACCTCCTCCCCCTCCTCCTCACACCAATTTGAGCACTCAAGCTCGGCCAACCCCTGCCATTTTCCCTTCTCCACTTCCCTAGAATAATCCTAGAGGTCCTGGTCTTCTCCAAAGACCAATCTTAGTTCCTTAAGTGGAGGATTCAAAGAAGCGTTCCAAATAAGAGGTAATATCCATTACCGATCTTTTCAATTTCTTTCTTCTTCAACTTCTTCTTCTTTAGTTGTTTCATGATAAAGTAATAACATCAGTATTACTTACATACTGATATGTTATTATAAATATGAAACAACCCTAATTCACCTTCTATCCATCCTACGGAAAAATGAAATCACCGCGCGTGCGTACGTACGGAATACCGTCTCCACGCCGTGGTGTAATCTATTTTCCACCATCACCTTACAAGGATGGGTATAATGGTGTAATGAGTAACTATATATGATTATTACTAAGTAATATTGATACTGAAATAATATATATATATACTCCAATACAATTCCACGATCATAGGAACGATATCATCACTCGTGCGTACGTACGGAATACCGTCTCCACGATGTGATGCGACTCGTTCTACATGATCTTCATTTCATAATGATTGTATAAATGAATTGAATGAATTAATATGGTATATACTACACTAAAACAATTCTGGAAATGAATTATCTATAACCTAAAGATAAGAATAAGAATTTATTCGACAAAACACGCATAAGAACAAAAAGTTATAAAGACCCGAGTAACAAGTAACAATGAAATATTACTAACAAGAAGCTAATAATATGACCATATATGATATCATATCAATATGTATGATTATGGAATAAGTCAATAACATTATTTAAACCATTATACAGGATCTTCGGACACGAACAAAGCAAATCGGACCTAAGGTAAGGGAAATATCACAATCTCATTTTTATCCGAGATTGTTTATTCGTAAGTATTTACTGGGGTGTATTTTATCATCCACATCCATGTTCCCTCAATATGTAATATAGTTTCCATCCACTTGAAATAGTTTAAATCCAATTTTACCCTTAGGTGAGTTTTTAGTGAAGAATATGAAAGGAATCTTTTGTCGTTTTTCCGTACGAGGTACTTTTTGACTTTTCCGACAAAAGTACGAAGAATGTTTTTTTTTAACTTATACGGCATGAATGGATTTTTAAAACATTACTTCAAAGAAGCTTCCTTTACAAGTTTTCAAGTTTATTTTTAATCAACTTCTTTTATTTTAAAGTTGTATGACATGTTATGAAAGGAAAAATGTTTTTGAAGAAGAAAGGATATTTTCCTCAAGAATTCAATTCAAGTGTTTTATCAAAATTATTTTCCATATAAGATAATAAAGAGTTATGTTTCTATCCATATTTTTACATTGATTTGACTATGTTGTGATGAAATTATGTTTATGAATTCCTTTATCTTATATAAATTGATTTATGATGTCATGATGTTTCAAGAATCCCATTTTTGTTACATGTGTTATGCGATGATGTATGTTTTATGATTATGTGGCACACATAAGAAAGGATTCATTATAAGATGGGTGGGACCTATATCTCCCTCCAATGCATTGGGTAATGATTTTATATCTCATGAGATAGACATGGCTGGAACGGAAGGTTATTTCGGTTCAGTGATACAGGACTGAAACGAGGAGTGAACTCGGTTCAGAAAGGGACTTTGTCCACTAAGATAGTCTTGGCAATGAGTCATGACTAACAGGAAATGATTTTCCATGATTATGTGTGCATGCCACAAAGATTCAAGTTTTAGGTTATGATTATGGGGATCTCATTTTCACTTCTATGATTTATTCCATGTTAAGATATTATGATCTCTTTTGCAGGTTTTGATTTTCATAAAGATATGATATGATTTTTATTTCCTTTATTTGCCCTTGCTGAGCATTTGAGCTCACCCTTTTATGTTTTCTTTTCCCCAGGTCAGGAAGATGGATATTAAGTAGAATATGCTAAAAGGGACCCTAGATATGATGAAATAAATGGGAGACACTGTAGAAGATTTATGAACCAGTTGTTTATGTTTCCCCAGTTTCTAAAGACACTATACCTATACGGTCCTTTGTGGTTTTGTCATATGTTGTAATAAGTGTGCTTCAATTTTGAAGTATTAACAATGTATGTAAAGTGTGGGTCGTTATACCAGGACCAACTGAAGGTGG
The DNA here is from genome assembly GCA_963277665.1 of Viscum album. Lineage (NCBI taxonomy): Eukaryota > Viridiplantae > Streptophyta > Magnoliopsida > Santalales > Viscaceae > Viscum > Viscum album. Next base: position 1,347,758,731 of record OY728132.1, read on the forward strand.
GTTTCAGTGGTCATTATCTCTCCTTCAACTTGAAGAAGGAAGGGCCTGGCAATCTGCTGACCCTTCCCTCCTTTTGGTGAGTTGGGTCGTGACAGAATGGTATTAGAGATGATGGTTGAGAGATAGGATGGAGTCTAGAGTTAGACACAGTATGGACTACATGGGATGGTAGGGAAAAAGTATTGGGTGACCTTGGTGTGTGAATTAGGCCAAGGAATACTGGCTAGGACACGAGATTTTATGGCCCCCCATGAACCGATGCAAGGACTCTGGACCTACCAAACAAACAAGTGAGGCCACACTGATTACAGGGTAGAGACCCTAGGAAGTTATATACATCATAATTACTTGAGTTCTAATTTTCCATGGGTGTTTTGGGAATTTGAATCAATAAGAAGTTTAAGAAATTTCAAGAACAATATTCTGAACTACTTGGGATTAGGCATTCCTTGTTTACCTTGAAGCTATGGAACATGGGAGGTGACCACATGTGGTGCGGGATATCGAGGCCCAGGAGACTACTTTGGCAGATCGGCAGAGAGATGATCGAGAGGAAGAGGACGACCAGTGGAAGAAGACACTTTAGACCTTCGTGCGATAGAGCCTCGAGAAATATGAGGGCAGCACCTCTGATATGAAGACGGGGAGTTGGTCAGAGGAGCTGGTGATAGCCTTCGGCTTGATTTGGACTTCGACTGAGTACTGGGTTCCTCTGGCCATCAACGAGATGTGGGGATCAGCGCGTCAGTGGTGGATGCTTTACCTGGGGGAGAGGAGAGAGGCCGAGGTGGCATGGGATGATTTCGAGAAGGAGATCCGGGCGGAATTCTTCTCTTCTATGATAAAGGCAGGGAAGAGGCAGGAGCTACTCTCCCTCCAGCAGGGGAGAATGTCATTAAGGGAGGTGGGAATCAAGTTCGAGGACCTCCTACATTTTTCTCCGGGCCTATTTCTCGATGAGGAGTCTCGGGAAAGACATTTAGAGGAGGCGGTCCGACCCTCCCTCCAGTATGTTGTTTCCCCCTTTACCCTGCTGACGTACTTGGAGGTACAGAAGAAGGATGAAGTGGTGGAGAGGATGCACATGCATGGAGGTGTATCACAAGAGGGGATCCATCTGGGACCATCGAAGGGGAAGGCCGTCAGCACTAGGCCTCTAGAGTCAGGACCCTTCAGGTTCCAACCAGTAGGGAGCAGTCCACAACAGATTCAGTTCTGGTCCCCTAGTCCTCGCCGATTTCATTTGGGACCAGGACCATGGTTGTTCATGTGTGGGATCTGTGGACATCTCTGGAATCAGTTCTCGGACCGAGTATAGTACGGCGGTGGCAAATATCTCTAGCACCCGCCCCAGTAGCAGCTTCCAGCTAGGCCTTTCCAGCAGCAGCAGCAGGGGAAGAAAGCTCCCTCTCCTCCGAGGGCAGACGTTGCAGGAGGAGACAGACCTCAGGGTGCTCCTCAGGGACCTCGACTAGGGCGTGGTTGGGGAGGTGGCCGAAAGACAAGGGGTATAAGAGCTCGATTTGGACAGTTTCACGCCGCGGAGGCACCAGTCCCAGCAGGACCGGAGGTCGTTCGAGGTACGATCAGTTTTTTTGGCACCCTTGCTTATGCCTTGTTCGATACTGGAGCATCACACTCCTTTGTTGTACCCAGTCTAGCCCATGCCTTGGTTATAGATGTCTAGAGATATCCAGTTACCATGGTGCTCATCACACCATTGGGAGGTCAGACCAACTTGTTATATGTTTTTCGAGGATGCAGACTAATGATATGACCACCTCAGTCGGTCAGGGATCTACTACTGCTACAGATACAACCATATGATGTCATCCTAGGCATCGACTGACAGTTATTTGTGTCGGACATCATTGACTACTTCCGAGAAAGTTTTGTGTTCTCAGACTTGGGTGGCCGGCGTGCTACTTTCACCGGTATGTGGAGTAGTCAGAAGGGCAGTAAGCGAGAGTAACCCCTCCTCTCCATGTTAGCCGAGCTGTCAACGGAGCTAGTAGATGCTTAGATAGTATAGTTGCCCGGAATCGTTAGAGGTTCTATGGACGTCTTTCCTGAGGAGGTAACGACTCTACTCCCTCGACGTGATATTGTGTTCGGGATAGACTTGTAGCCCTGTGCTCGTTTGATCTTGATGGCTTCTTACTGGATGGCACCTTCGGAGCTACGGGAGCTATGGATTCAGATTGACGATCTAATGAAGAGGGGTTATGTTCGACCAAGTGCATCACTGTGGGGGGCTCCAGTCTTGTTCTCATAGAAGGCAGATGGTGGACTCAGGTTTTTCATAGACTATAAGAGGATGAATTAGGTAACGATCAAGAATCGCTACCCTCTTCTGAGGATAGACGATCTTTTCGACCAGCTGAAAGGGGTAGGGTGGTTCTCGAAGATCGACCTGTGGTATGGGTATCACCAGTTGAGAGTGAAGTAGGGTGTCATTCATCGACAATATCCTGATATATTCAAGATTAGAGGTGGATCACACGGATCACCTGAGGATGGTTTTGGAAGTCCTATGACATCACCAGATCTATGGTAATTTGTCGAAATTCATGTTCTGGATGCGAGAAGTGCACTTCCTTGGGCACGTAGTGTCCAAGAAATGGGTAGTGGTGGACCCATAAAAGGATGAAGCAGTTGTTTCTTGGGCAGCACCCTAGAATTTAGTATAGGTTCGTAGCTTCCATGATCTGGCAGGTTACTATCGGAGGTTCGTACCCAACTTCTCCCAAGTTGCAGCCCCATTGACAGCCTTGACCAAGAAGGATTAGGTTTTTGTGTGGAGTGAACAGTGTGAGGCAGCCTTCAGCTATCTGAAGGAGAATCTGCTAAGTTCCCTAGTGCTCAGACTACCAGATGAAGGGGCGGCGTATGAGGTGTTCTGTGATGCTTCAGGGCAAGATCTCAGATGTGTGTTGATGTAGTAGTAAGGAGTGATCTCTTATGGTTCTAGGTAGCTACACCCTCATGAGCGTAATTATGCCACCCACGACATGGAGCTTGCAGCGGTCGGTTTTGCGCTAATGTTATGGCGGAATTACCTCATTGGGGAACTCTTTGTGGTCTTCACAGATCACAAAAGATTGAGATATATCTTCTCTCAGTGGGACCTAAACCTACGACAACGTAGGTGGATGGAGTTCCTCCCGGATTATGACTTCGAGATTTCCTACACTTCATGGAAGTGGAATGTATTGGCTGATGCCTAGAGCAAGAGATCACCGAAGGATGCGGTCCGAGAGTCGGTAGACACCTAGAAGGAAATGGAGGAATTGGCTTCCTTATACCTGGATGCGAGGATGGATGGTAGTAGAGGTTGACTATATGAGATGACAGTGCAGTTTTCCCTGTTTCAGCAAGTGGAGGAGTCTTAGTGGGGAGACCCGGAGTGCGAAGTGATGCGTGACCGAGTTTACCAGAGTAATGCTCTGGAAGGATGGATGGAGGATGGTCAAAACCAGATGTTTTTCTAGGGGAAGTTGTTTTTTCCAGAGGCGATGCGCGTCAAGGTTCTCAATGAGTTTCACAACTCACCCCTAGAGGTACACCCAGGAGTTTCTAAGATGTACCAGGGTCTGAAGAGATAGTTTTGGTGGCCCGGAGTAAAGTGGGAAGTGGCGGAGTTTGTGGCCAAGTGCCTAGTGTGTCAGCAGGTGAAGGCTGAACACCGTGTTCCAGGTGGCCTGCTGCAGTCTCTGGATGTCCCTGAGTAGAAATAGGAGGACATCTCGATGGATTTCATCACAGGACTACCCAAGGTTCAAGTGGGATACGATGCCATCTGGGTAGTAGTGGACCGGTTGATGAAATAGGCTCACTTTCTGGCGATTAAGGAGTCAAGTAGAGTGGATGATTTGACATGAAGGTACGTAGATGAGGTGGTGAGTTTTCATGGAGTTCCGAGGTCCATAGTATCATATAGGGATACATCGTTTACCTCATGAGTCTGGAAAGGATTGCAGCATGATTTTGGCACCCAGCTACGTCTTAGAACTTCTTTCCATCCCCGGATAGATGGGTAAACAGGGAGCACCATCCAGACCATGGAGGATATGCTGCGGGCATGCGTTCTAGACTCATGAGGATCATGGGTGCGACACTTTCCTCGGGAAGTGTTCACCTATAATAATAGCTATCACTCTACCATTTGTATGGCCCCGTTCGAAGCCTTGTATGGGAGACCATGCAGTTCACCTGTGTGTTAGACCGAAGTCCGAGAGGCAGGCATCCTTGGATCTGAGGTGGTGCCAAGCACGACAGAGAAGGTTCAGCTTATATGGGAAAGGATGAAGGCAGCCCAGGACTGACAAAAGTAGTATGTTGATAGTAGGAAAAGGCCCTTGGAGTTTGAGGTTGGAGACCACATGTTCTTGAAGGTCTCCCCTCTGCGTGGACAACGAAGGTTCAGCAAGGGGAGTAAGCTTTCTCCTAGGTTCATCGGACCCTTCGAAGTGTTGTGGCAGGTCAGAGAAGTGGTTTATCAGCTAGCGTTACCACTGCTGCTACTGAGGTTACATGACAGCTTCCATGTGTCCCAGCTCCGTCGTTATATACACGAAAATTCACACGTCCTCAACTGGGGAGAGCTAGACATCGAGGACGACATGACCTTTGTGAAAAGGCTAGTGATGATCAAGGATCGTGAGGAGAAGGTGCTTCATGGGAGAACCATTCCCTTGGTTCATGTGTTATGGAGACATGGTGTGTTTGATGAGAGCATGTGGGAGAGGGAAGCATAGATGCCTGCCCAGTACGCAGAGTTGTTTTGAGTTTTGTGTTGTTCTGTTTATACTTTTTGTTGTGGATTGTTTTACCTTGTTGGCTATGAAATATGTGGGTTTTCCTTCATCTCTGAATGTGTGTGAAAAGTCTTGTATTTGGTGAGGGGAGTATTGGACCACTAATCAAGATGCATTAAGGTGGATGCGATTAAACCCATGCGGGCGAGTCAGTGCCGCCCGGAGTGAATAGTATCTTGACATGGGGGAAGAGACTCCCCAACCCATAGGCTGGGAAGTCTGACATGGTATGTTGCTTGGTTGTTAAGAGAATGGTTTTTTTTAGTTAACAATGGTTTCGCTCCTGAGAGGTATCTTTCGAGGTGGTTGTTCGGACCCTATCTTTCTTTGTGGGTTGTTTTGATTCTCGAGTGAGAGAATAGTTTGAGAGGTGTTTGATGTAATGGCCTAGGTTTTTGGAGGTCCATTACTTGGTAAAAATTTGATGCTTGAGGTGTTCTGGGAGGTCTGGGAGGCCATCCCAACTTCTCGGTGATGTTTGACCCACGGTAGGCCTACCGGTAGACTTAGCCTACCTGTAGTAGACCTAACGGTATCTCGGTCTACCGGTAGCCACAGCCTACTAGTAGCTCGGTCTACTGGTAGCCGCAGCCTACATGTAGCTCGGTTACCAATATCCGTCAGCCACAAGTAGCTCTTGGCTACCCGTAGCTCTTGCCTACCCCCACATTTTTTTCTAGAAGCGCCTCCTTTTTGAACAAATTGGGATTTAAACCCTATTTTGACCCCTTTAAGCCTGTTTTATGGCCCATTAACACCAATTAATGGCATTTGATTAAGTGAGATACCCTGGGTCCATCAGTTTAAACAGCCCCTAAAGGCGAGGACCGCATTAATGACATGCGGGGCCATGTGGTCAACCCACAACCCCCGCTGATTACGTGGTTTCACGTTCTTATCTCAACCGTTCCCGACCCTTATAAACTAAAAGGGTTCTCTGGGTTTCTTCTTTTCTGGATCACCCTCCCATCATTTTGTCATCTAGTTCTTGAGTTCCCAAGGCCCCACCCCTGCAAATCGTGCATCTTCTATTCCTAGTGGGTGAGATAAACTTCAATCGTTGATCAATCAGGTAGGGAATTTCACTTGTGCCTCTCGTTTAAGTGTATCATGCAGGATGGGAATGCTTTTGATTTTGTATAATTGGATGAACCCGAACCATAATGAAGATAATGAACGGAATATAAAGAATGAATGGGGGGCTGTGATCGATGATTCTGCTTTGTTTTATGATCTTGTTTTCTGAATTGTGTGGGATTACGCCTACTGATAATCATGGATGTTGGTGGTCTTTCTCTGTGCACTAACGAACCCTTACCTTGGGTGATGTTTAAATGGATTGTATTGTGCTTGAGAACCATTTCTTGTAAAGGAATTTGGTTAGTTACGTAAATCCGTCTAAATAAATTTAAAGCACCAGGATCATCCCTTTTTTATGTGATAACCCCGGTTAAAGTACAATGGAATTGGAATCTTGTTTAAATATGAAAATACAAGCATGGGCCTGCTTTTCTTTGGTGGCAGTGGTTTGTTGTTTTTCCTTCATGAGCCGATTTTTGGGTCATGTGGGTGGGGATGGGATCCCCTGTTGTTATGCTTCTAGTGGTTGTGAATTTAAGGTCAGGCGGTTACCTTGATTATATCACGAATTGGGGTAGAATCCTCTGTTGTTGAGAAACCGTTGGCTTCTGGGGACATGGGGCTATACCTTGGGGTTTTATTTGGTTTTAGTACTTCGAGGGATCTCAATTATTCCATTGTTGTTGTGATTTTCAAGAGAAACGAGTGTGAATGTTGAAGTTGATCTTTGATTGTACTCTTTCCTTGGATTGTGATTATGCTTGATAGTTTCCCAAGTAGGTGCAGAAACTTATTCTAACATTATTACTAAACATGAAAATAAAGATGAGACAGATGGGTTTTGGTTCGGTGTGGGTTGTGACTTGGACGTGGGTGATGAATCTGTTATTTAGGCAGGCTTAAGAAAAACCTAAACTTTGGTGAGTGCTTGTTACATATACATATACATATACTTGTAGTTTTGTGTTTCTTGTTAACTCCCCACTCAAGTTGAGCACTTAGTGCCGAACACCCCCATTTCATGGGGGAGGGAGTTTTTCCCAACACTTCTATTAGTGGCGGGTTATTAGCTCCTTTCTTCTCCTTTTCCCGGATAGCCCAAGTATCTTCGGGCAGGATGTGATGGCATGAAGTCCATTATTAGCCCAATAATATTCGGGTAGGGTGGCATGGTGGTTGGCCCAGGTTTGTGCGGGCAGGTGGTTTCCCAAGTGTCTTTGGGATGAGGCCAAGGTGTCTTCGAGCATGGCGGTGGATATTCTGAACCAGGTGTCTTCGGGCATGGTGGTGATTGTTCTGGCCTAGGTATTTTCAGGCATGGTTACGTGAGATAGTTGTGGACCAGGTGTTTATGGGTGGGGTTTGGTAGTGGGAGTGTGTGAGGTTATGGCCCAGGTGTGTGCGGGTGGGGTGTGGCAGTGGGACTGCAGTGAGAATGGAAGGATTGGTTCGATGGGTAGGATGTCTTCAATAACAAATGGTAAAGTGGTGGGGGGTACCCAAACATTGATGTGCTATTATTATAATTTACTTGACTTGCATTATTTGGGGAGTGTACCTTGGTGAGGCTTGGGTGGTTAGTTTCCCTGTTAAGTGCATGGTTATCTCTTTTCTCACAGGGCATTAGTATGCCTCCACACATGTGCACGAGAGCTTCAGGTTTTTCCCTACTGAGTATACTTGTATGCTCACCCTACATATATAAAATTGTTTTCAGGTTTCTAGGAGGACTTCAGGGATCGCACGGGACCATACTAGCACATGACCTTTGGGATAGTTGCAGTTGTTGTTTTTCATTCTTTGGTACTTTAACTATGTAGTAACATTGTACTTTGTGGTATTTAATTTTGGAACGTTCATATGGGAATGGTTGTTTTGGTATTTTCTTGCACTTTTAGTTTTGGTGTTGTGGGATTTACTATCTTATCTCCCGATCCTATTAAATGAAAAAAGGGTAATTCCTTCCATTTAGTGGGTGGTTCTATACCCTTGGCACCGGTCGCCACTCCGGGACCTATTGAAGGTGGGTTGCAGGGGTCATTATCTCTCCTTCACCTTGATGAAGGAAGGGCCTGGCAATCCGCTGACCCTTCCCTCCTTTTGGTGAAGGTGGGTCGTGAAATTATATTATTTAATTTTTCATGGTTTTCAATAATATGATTACATTTTTATGAATTATAATGGAATATCATCAATAATAAATAACATGAGAAAAAATCTGTGAGATCTGTAGACAGACTATACAGAAGATATTTTGATATCAATAACTATTTCAAGTGGAGGTCTATCTTTCATATAGTTAACATTAAAATTATATTGAGAAGAATTACTTCATTTTGAACATCCTAAATTTATATGTTTTTCATGACTATATAGATTTCCCATGAATGAAGATCTATATATGATGTTATTGATTCAAATTAACTTTCAATAATTATTCTCTAATTATTGTGACATATTATGTATGGAGCCATTGTAGAACTACATAGAATGTTGTGACTATATAATTTCATACTTTGACTCAATTCTAATATTGTAATCATATAATATTTTGTTTCTTATATTGATGATTCTATGAATATGCAGATAAAAACAATGATAATGAGTTGGTTTCCTATTTTGGTGTTTAACATTATAAAAATATTCTTGTTCATTATTATTTTTTATGTACATGAACAATATGTTATATGATATTATATTTATCTTAATTTTTTAATAAAATGAAGAAAATAATTATTTAAATAATAATATATAATAAAAATATGCATCCATTGATTCCTCACAAAACCCTCACTCAGTATATTAATCATATTATAGGAACATTAACCATAAACCCTCAAACATAAACACTAATAACAAACACTAAAATTAGACATCCAAAACCCTACAACCCTAATACATTAAACCAAAAAAGTACAAAAACCACAATCCTAAAACCCTGATCCCCAAAACCTAAAAACTAAAACCTAAACCCAAAATCATAATATATAATATATAATCCCAAAAACAAAAACTATAAATAATAAAATATAGACCCCATACCCTATATCATATAACGTATGCCCAAAACCCTAAACATGCATCCTAGTCCCAAAAACCTAAAAACTTAAACCGTGAATCCCAAACCCGAAAACCTAAACCCTAATCACCAAATCCTAAAACCCATAATCCTAGACATTGAAAAAATAAAACTAAATTCCCTAAAAATTAAATGTTAAACTATAATCAGTATTACCAAAATTATAAAACCTAATACCATTAAAACAAAAAACACAAACACTAAAAAACTTTTCCCCATAAAATATAAACAGTAAAATATAATATTTACTCCTAAAATCATAATCCCTAAATTGTTATTGTAACACCACAAGATTATACGAATTATATTCTTTTTAATTTCATTAAAGTCTTGTGTTGTATGTTACACCAAAAAGAATCTTGCACAACACGCATCCCTGACTTGGCTTGCATTACACACAAGCGCAACCTTCCACGATAGCGTGTTTTGTATGCAATACTGAGTTTCGCTAAACAATGATATGTAATTAAAATATTATTAAAATTAGCCGTTATGAATAGTAATACCCACCTTTTGAAATTTTATAAATTTTATTTTTGAAAATGGACATCATTATGGGATTCAGAATATCGAAATTAGCCTAGGGTGAAATTTTGGTATTTTTCTGGAAACTTTCAATTTTTGATTAATAATGAAAACACTAGGTTTCTATTTAAAAACTAAATTTTTATTTAAAGAATTATTTATATTTATTTTAGGTCAAAAATGATACATAATACCTATATAAGTTCAATGTAATTCATTGGATTAATTTTATAATAATTTTTTATATGTAAAAATTTCATTGAACTTTTCATCGTCTTTTACCCACCTCCTAGGAGAATTTAAAAACTTACATAAAAATTAATTTTACCACTTTTGTGAGTGGAATTTCAAAAATATGAGAGACACAGTTGATGTCAATAAGTAAAATGTGGTTCAATGAGATGAAAATAATTTTTTATGAATAGTAACTTTTTACTTTTATTTACCACGGTTAAAAGTAAATAGGGTAATTAAGGGTAAAAATGATATTATTATTACCCTAAAAAATATCCTAATTCTATTGGATAAGTTTAATTCGACCAAAAACAACATTACGAATAACATATGACCATTTAGGCCCACCTAGATTAGATTAGGACATTTATTATTAATTTATTTAAAAAAGGGTTAAAATAGTTAAAATCAAAGTTTAATTAGTAAATCATTTTTAATATAGGGTTATACAAAAGAAAAATTTGACCATAAATATTCATTAGAAAGATAAAACGTTTTCTTAAATAATGGAATTTTATTTGTAATTTATATACATCAAATAATTTAATTTATTTATGACACAAAAATGATGCAGTAATTATCTTATTAATGAAATATTGACATAATTAATGTTATAAATACGCAAATAAATGTAATTTGAGACTTTTTATAAATTAAACTAATTTTTTAGGTTAATATGACATGTTAGTATTGATTTAATTAACTTTTTTAGAACTATTCAGTCTGTTATTATTTTCACAAAAATCAATTTCTAAATAGTGTCAAAATTGACATAAAATAGTTTATTAAAAAAATATTATATTATTAATTGTTATTTTATTCCTAAAAATCTATGTTTCGGACAAATGACATATATAAGGCTATATATATTAATAATAAACAACTTGGGGTTCTTTTGACTTGTTATAGTATATTTATTAACCTTATAGCGTAAGAACACAAAAAGACACGGTAAAAGTAAAATTATCTAACTTAAATTTAAATCTAAATGATAAGGTTAAAATAGTAAACTAAAATTGTCCAAATTCTATTGGATGAGATTATTTAGACACCTACCCACCTTAGCTTTGAAATAAATCAATTTGGAGCTATTTAAAACCGAATATGGCTTTATAATAAAATAATAAATTTAGTTTTTCCAAATGTTCCCCTCTCCCCCCTTATAAAAGGGCACCTCCTCCCTCTCTTCCTCACACCACATTGAGCCTTCATTCTTGGCCAAACCCTGAAAATTTATCTTATAAACTTCCCTAGAAACATCCTAGAGGTCCTGGTCTTCTCTAAAGACCAATTTTAGTTCCCTAAAAGGAGGTCTCAATGAAGCGCTTCAAAGAAGAGGTAATGTCCGTTGCCAATTCTTTCGACTTTATTTCATCTTCCACTTCTTCTTTAGTTGTTTCATTATGAATTAATAACATCATTATCACTCATATACTGATATGTTATTAGAAGTATGAAACAACCCTATTTCACAATCTATCCATCCTACGGAAAACGAAATCACCACGCGTGCGTACGTACGGAATACCGTCTCCACGCCGTGGTGTAATCTATTTTCCACCACAACCTTACTTGTATGGGTATAATGGTGTAAATAATGAATATATATGATTATTTTAAATATATATTCATTCTTAAATAGTATACATACACTCCAATATAATTCCACGATCATGGGAATGATATCATTGCTCGTGCGTACGTACGGAATACCGTCTCCACGATGTGATGCGACTCATTCTACATGATTTTCATTTCATAATGATTACATAAATGAATTGAGTGAATAAATATGATATATAATAAACTAATACCATTCTGTAAATTAGATATCTATTACCTAAAATAAAGAATATTAATTTATTCGACAAAACCCGAATAAGAACAAAATGTAATAAACACCCGAATAACAAGTAGCAATGAAATATTACTAATAATAAGCTAAGAATATGACCATATATGATATCATAACAATGAGTATTATTCTGGAATAAGTCAATGACATTATTTAAATCATTTTACAGAAGGTTCGGACAGTTACGATGAATATCGGACCTAAGGTAAGGGAAAATCTCACCCTTTTTATGTTTTCTTTTCCCCAGGATATAAAGAACAGTTTTAGGTATGAAAAAAAGGGAAAGATATTTATGGGAGATGTTGAAGATCTTTCACCACGATTAGAAGATTTTATTCCGAGTTTCCAAAGACACTAAACTATTATGGTCTTTGTGTGTGTGTTTTTTTAATGTACTAATTATTCCCCAAAACTAATGTAATGTCCATGTACGTCAAGATTAGGGTCTCTACAGTTGGTATCAGAGGAAAGGTTTATTCAACCATTGGAAACTAGGATGCGAGAACTTTAGTGAGATCCCTATAGATATTTCTAAGGCATGTATATGGATGTCCCTAAGGTTAAGTATAAGAATAGGTTATAGTACTAGAATTACGGTAACCTAAGATGTTAGATATTGAAGGTACTCCCCCTTTATTATGTTGTTTTCCCTTGCGTGATTTTTTCCTCTCACACTATTCTTTTTGGGTTTTAGATGATGGCTGGGAGTCGAATGAATCATGTTGATCAATGTAATGGACAATGCAATGATTGTCCTCTTGAACAAACAAATGTTATGTGAGATGGAGTGGAAAATCATATTTCTATACTTACGCAAGATATGAATCATTCTGGACTTCCAAATGAGCAGAGAAGGGAACAATATTCTATTGAGTCCTTCATGAGGCAACGTCCACCTTATTTCAATGGGTCTTCTGATCCACTTGTTTCTGAACAATGGATCAGTACCACTGAAAAGATATTCTCAGTTCTTCAATGTTCTGAACATGATAAATTCATCCTAGCAGTATATCATTTGGAAGGTGAAGCTGATCAATGGTGAAATCATATCAATAATACGATCCCAAGAGATGAAATTGAGTCCATGGAATGGGACGAGTTTAAGAAGTTATTTTTCAATAAGTACTTCCATCGTATTCTTCGAACAAAGATGGAGAAGGAGTTTCTTGAACTAAAGCAAAAGCATGATGAATCTTTTGGTATATACAAAGTGAATTTTACAAGGCTTGCAAGGTATGCATCTAGCTTTATCATCCAAACTGAAAGTAAAGTTGATCAATTCATCAGTGGCTTAAAACCAAGTCTTCGAAGGGAATTAGCTATAAGATACTTCAGTATCTATGAAGAAGTTGTGTGTTGTGATATTAAGGTAGAAATGGAAGTTGGTGTAACATATCCATCTCATGGTTTTGACAAGAAACGAAAGATGGAGTTCAAGGAGAAATCTCAGAATAATGGTGAAAAGAAGATGAATGTTTCCTTATCCTCAAAGTGTGGAAAGAATTATGGTGGAGATTGTCTTAAAGGGACTAGAAAAAGTTTTAAGTGTCAAAAAGAAGGTCATTGAGCATCTAAGTGTTAAAGTAATGGAAAAAGGGTTACTAATGGTGTGAATAAAGAAAAGACTGCAGAGAACGCACCAACAACACTTCAATGCTTCAAGTGCAATGAAATGGGGCACTATGCTAATAAATTCCCTAATCAAAGGGTTAATGATGATCGACATGAGCAACCACTTAAGGCAAAGGACAAAGGGAAGTCACATGCGATCACTATTGGAAATGTTGAATATGACAACGACGTGGTGGAATGATTAAGTGTTTATGTAATGGAATTCCAAAATAATGTTGTATATAGTATCGTGGAATATTGGAATATTTATGTATTGGTCTATTGTTGTTTTCAATAATTTTATGGTACCGGTAACCATGGAATGTGATTGAGATATTTTTGGTAAGAAGATGATATTTGCATAATGAAGGGATAAGAAGATAATGAGATGTTTGATTGTATTCATGAGATCATGATTGATATAAGGACTAAGTGATATCTTGGTTTGAGTATAAAGAATTTTGAGGATTTTGGTTTGTGTAAAGTGTTACCTTTTAACTGCATTCATGTTTTCACTATGGTTCAATGGGTATTAATTCTTCAAGAGAAGGTATTCACATGTTTGTAATTTTACCAACAAAATATATCTTATGATATATGGGGGATAAATGATGGAATTCATGTGATTGTTATGTGATATTTCAAGTAATCATTTACTTTATACTATAATCTTGGACCGAAGTATTTTAGATAACCCTAAAGATTGGAATGTATTATCTTGGACAAAAGTTAGTATTTTTAAAGGGTAGAACTTTTTTCGATATTATTGATGGGATGTTATAGTAATATAGCTTTAGAAAAAGGACAACCTGCATGACGGGTGACAGCCCATCGCGTCGGACAAGGCTGTGGGAATCGAACCCACAACCGAAGTGTGACTGGCCATTATCGCCTACCACTGGCCTATAAGAAGTCCCTGGTTAGTATAAAATAGTTTTATTTTATTACACGGTATGATATATGAAGTATAAGTTCATTTATGGAATCGTATACGATTAACCTCACCATAGATGGACTTATGTATATTTGATAACTTTTGCTAACCTTTTGTTTGAAATAGATGGAATGACCCATCATTCTATCACATGACCTATTAACACATCATGAATAACAAATTCAACATCATTTCATTAAGAGATGAAGTGGAAATTGTTCAAAGCACAAAAAATAGTGAGATTGTACCAAAATAAAGTAAGTATTTATTCTAATAAAAATTCTTCAACTTTAGGGAAATGATATTGAAAACCAAAAATGTTGTCCTAGTGCCCTTATATCTGATGAATCAGATGGTACCCTAGATCATAAAAAATTTATGGCTTTGTGATTGTTGGATTTTTCATAGTAATGTTCTCTACCACTCTCCATCAGAACATGACGGTTAGATTTCTCTTCCATATCCATATTTTTACCTATGTTCTCCTATGCGGAAACCCAGTGATTAGTTAATTTGGGTAACCGTTACATTTCATGCATTAGTTTTTAAATCCAAGTTTTGGTATTCCTTTTTATGATGTGGGTTTCTAATAAAGAAACTTTCGAGTAGTAAACCATTTATAACCCCCATGAATTTCGAGGGCGAAATTCATTTTAAGGGGGTAGAATGTAACACCCCAATATTTTACGAAAAATATTCTTTTTAATTTCATTAATGTCTTGGGTTGTACGCTACACCAAAAGAAGCTTGCACAACACGCATCCCTGACTTGGCTTGCATTACATGAAAGAGCGACCTTCCACGATAACGTGTGTTGTATGCAATACCGAGTTTCGCTAAACAATGATATGTTATTAAAATATTATTAAAATTAGCCATTATAAAGAGTAATACCCACTTTTGGAAATTTTATAAATTTTATTTTTGAAAATTGACTTCTTTTTTGGATTCGGAATATCAAAATTAGCCTACGGTGAAATTTTGGTATTTTTCTCGAAACTTTCAAATTTTGATGAATGGTGAAAACACTTGGTTACTATTTAAAAACCGACTTTTTATTTAAATAATTATTTATTTTATTTAATTTTATTTTAGGTAAAAATTGATACATAATACCTATATAATTTCAATGTAATTCACCGTCTTTTACCCATCTCCTTGGAGAATTTGTAAATTTACATAAAACTTAATTTTACCGCTTCTGTGAGTGGAATTTCAAAAATATGAGAGACATGGTTGATGTTAATAAGTAAAATGTGGTTAAATGAGATGAAAATAATTTTTGGTGAATAGTAACTTTTTACTTTTATTTACCATGGTTAAAAGTAAATATGGTAATTAAAGGTAAAAATGATATTATTATTACACTAACACATGTCCTAATTCTATTGTATAAGTTTAAATCGACAAAAAACAACCTTAGAAATAAAATATTACCATTTTGGCCCACTTGGATTAGTTAGGACATTTATTATTAATTTATTTAAAGAAGGGTTGAAATAGTTAAAATCAAAGATTAATAAGTAAATAATTTTTAATATTGGGTTATACATAAGATAAATTCTACTATAAATATTAATTAGATATATAAAAATATTTCCTACATAATGGTATTTTATTTTTAATGTTTAGACACTAAATAATGTAATTTATTTATGACACAAAGATGATGTAGTAATTATCTTATTAATGAAATATTGACATAATTTATGTTATAAATACCAAAATAAATGTAATTTGAGACTTTTTAAAAATTAGACTATTTTTATAGGTTAATGTGACATGTTAGTATTGATTTAATTAACTTTTTTTGAAATAATCATTCTGTTATTATTTTCAAAAAATCAGTTACTAAATAGTGTCAAAATTGACATAAAATAGTTTTTTTAAAAATATTATATTATTAATTGTTATTTTATTACTAAAATACTAAGGATCGGCCAAATGACTTATATAAGGCTATATATATTAATAATAAAAAACATGGGGTTCGTTTGGCTTGTTATAGTAAGTTTATTAACCTTATAGTGTAAGAACACAAAAAGACAGGGAAAAAGTAAAATTATCTAACTTAAAGTTAAATCAAAATTATAAGGTAAAAATAGTAAACTAAACTTGTCCAAATTCTATTGGATGAGATTATTGAGACTCATTCCCACCTTATCTTAGAAATAAATCAATTTGGAGCTATTTAAAACCGAATATGGCTTTATAATAAAATAATATTTTTAGTTTTTTCAAAGGTGCCCCTCTCCTCCCTTATAAAAGGGAACCTCCTCCCTCTCTTCCTCACACCACTTTGAGCCTTCATGCTCGGCCAAACCCTGAAAAATTCTCTTCTCCACTTCCCTAGAAACATACTAGAGGTCCTGGTCTTTTTCAATGTCCAATTTTAGTGCCCTAAAAGGAGGTCTCAAAGAAGCAGTTCAAAGAAGAGGTAATGTCTGTTACCGATTATTTCAACTTTATTTCTTCTTCCACTTATTCTTCTTTAGTTGTTTCATTATTTATTAATAACATCAGTATCACTAATAAACTGATACATTATTATATGTATGAAACAACCCTATTTCACCATCTATCCATCCTACGGAAAATGAAATCACCACGCGTGCGTACCTAAGGAATACCGTCTCCACGCCGTGGTGTAATCTATTTTCCACCACCACCTTACTTGGATGTGTATAATGGTGTAAAGAATGAATATATTTGATTATTGTAAAGCGATATTGATTCTGAAATATTATAGAAACACTCCAATATAATTCCACGATCATGGGAACGATATCATCGCTCGTGCGTACGTAGGGAATACCGTCTTCGCGATGTGATGTGACTCGTTCTACATGATTTTCATTTCATAATGATTACATAAATGAATTTAGTGAATAAATATGATATATATTACACTAATACCATTCGGGAAATTAGGTATCTATAAACTAAAAAGAAGAATAAGAATTTGTTCGACAAAACACGCGTAAGAACAAAAAGTAATAAACTCTCGAATAACAAGTAGCAATGAAATATTACTAATAATAAGCTAAAAATATGACCATATATGATATCATAACAATGAGTATGATTCTGTAAAAAGTCAATGTCATTATTTAAAATCATTATACAGGAGGTTTGGACACTTACGAAGCAAATCAGACCTAAGGTAAGGGAAAATATCACAATCTCATTTTTATCTAAGATTATTTATACTTTGGAATTTACTGGGGTGTATTTTATCATCCACATCCATGTTTACTCAATATGTAATATTATTTCCATCCACCTAAAATTGTTTAAATCCAATTTTACCCTCCGGTTAGTTTTTAGTAAAAGATATGAAAGGAATCTTTTGTCGTTGTTCGTACGAGGTACTTTTTGACTTTTCCGACAAAAGTTCGAGAAGAATGTTTTTTAACTTATACGACATTAAGGGATTTTTTTTAAAAACATCATTTCCAAGAAGCTTCCATTACATATTTTCATGTATATATTTTTCGACTCCTTTTAGTTTAGAAGTTTATGACATGTTAAGAAAGGAAAAGTGTTTTTGAAGTAAAATGGATATTTTCCTCAAGAATGGAGTTCAAGTGTTTTATCAAAATTATTTTCCATCTAAGATAATAAAGGGTTCTGTTTCTATCCCTATTATGGAATTGAATTGATTATGTTGTGATGGAATTATTTTTTATGAATTCCTTTATCTTATATGTATTGTTTTTGTGATGTCATGATGTTTAAGATTCCCATTTTTATTACATGCTATGATGTATGGTTTATGATTTTGTGGCACACATAAGAATGGTATCATTATGAGACGGGTGTGACCTATATATCCCTCCAATGCATTGGGTAAAGATTTTATATCTCATGATATATACATGGCTGGAGCGACAGGTTAAACCGGTTCAGGGAAACAGGACTGAAACGAGGAGTGAACTTGGTTCAGAAATGGACTTTTTCCACTAAGTGAGTCTTGGCAATGAGTCTTGACTAATAAGAAATGATTCTCTATGATTATATGTGTTTGCCACAAAGTTTCTTGTTTTATGTTATGATTATTGGGATTACATTTCACTACTATGATTTATCCCATGTTATGATATTATGATCTCTTTTGCAGGTTAAGATTTCCAAAATGTTTTGTTCTTATGAATATGATGTGATTGATATTTCTTTTGTTTACCCTTAATGAGAATTTGATCTCACCCTTTTATGTTTTCTTTTCCCCAGGATATAAAGAAAGGTTTTAGGTATGAAAAAAAAGGGAAGATCATTATGGGAGATGTGGAAGATTTTTCACCATGATTAGAAGATTATATTCCGAGTTTACAAAGACACTAAACTATTACGTTCCTTGTGTGTGTGTTTTTGTAATGTACTAAGTATTTCGAAAAGTAATGTAATGTCCATGTACATCAAGCTTAGGGTCTCTACAGTTATTCCCAAACCAAAAACGTTACACCTAATCTAAAAACCCTAAATCGAAAACATGAAAGAAAAAAAATCAAAAACCCTAAACCCTAAATATTTAACATCAAAAACTAAATGTTAATTCATAAACCAAATATTCTAAATATCATACACAAAACCCTAAAATCTATATCCAAAAAAATATCAATAAATCCTAAAATCCTAAAACACAAGCACCCTAAATAATAAAATATAATATTGTAAACCCAAAAAATATAAATACCTAAAATTAAAATATCTAGAACAAAAACACTATACCCTAAACAATATACTCTTAATCCTAAATCATAAAACCTAAAACACATATATAGAAACCCAAAAAACAACATTTAATAACAAAATAGACTAATACCCAAACTATAAACCCTAAACACCATAACCCTATCACTAAACAATAAATACTTAGACACATTAAAAAATATAAAAAAATATACTGTCATACCTAAAAAATATACAATATACACTATTACCAAAACACTAATACTAAGATCCAATATTCAATACCATATACACTTAAACCTAAATGACAAAAATATAAGTCATAAACCCTAACACAAAATAAATTAATCCATTAACCCTAAAATTATAAAACACTAAAATATAAAATGTAATACATAAAATCTAAAACACTAAACCATAATCCATAAAACACCAAAACCATAAAACTCCAAAATCTATAGCATAAAACCCAGATAACAAATAACCATAACTCTAAAAGCTATTCCCAAAATAGAGAACATAAATCCCAAAAAACCAAAAAACTAAAAAACTATAAACACAAACATGTAAAGACAAAATTGTAATCAATAAATCCAAAAACATAAAATTCTTAGATAAAAAATATTAACCCTAAACACTAAAAACTAAATAATAAACCATAAATTTGATTCCATACAACATAATACATAAACCATGAACTGTGGACCATAAAAAAACAAAACCCCAAAAAAACTAATCCTTAAATCCAAAATACTAATTATTAAATATATATATATATATAACCAAAAAAATTAAACCCTTTATCTTAAACATTAAACCCTAAACACAAAATCAAAAAAAAACCTCATACCATAAACCTCTAAACCGAAACCTTACACCATAAACCCTAAAACCTAAAAAATTATGACTATATTGTAATAAAATATAAAAAATGAATAAAATAAATTATAAAACTATTAAACATAAATCATAAACACAAAAACCAAAATCATGACCCATAAAACAATAAATATGGAACTAAAAGTCCATAATTAAAAAAAACCCAAACATAAATTCATGAAAATAAAACACACAACATAAACCCAACATGTTATACTCTAAAAACTAAACCATCAACCCTAAAACCATAAATCATATACCTTTAAATATAAATCCTCACACTATGAATTATAAGATCATAAATTCAAAAAATATATTTCCAAAATAGTAAAAAACTATACCTAAAAAATAATTCCCAAATATAGTAAACCATAATCCTTAAAATCCTAAATAGTTAAAAAAAATATAAACCCTAATTCCATAAAAACTATGCAATAAACCTTAAACTCCAAATCCTAAATCCTAATAAAATCAACAAACTAAAAATCCAAAACTCCAACCCATAAACCCAAATCCTAGGATCATAATACCCAAATCGTAAATTGTAAACTATTTTCTCTAAAACATGAACCTAAAAACAACAAAAACTAAGCCCAGCCCTTCAACCACAAACCATAAAATCATATAACCAAAAATCATAAAATAAAAAAATTATTTACCAAAACCATAATCACCAAACCATAATTCCTTATACACTAAATCCCTCAACCTTAAACCCTAGACCATTTACCCCAATCATTATATCCAAATACATTATACAAAAAACCTAAACTATAAACCTTTATCCTAAACCTAAAACCAAAAAACTATAAACATAAAACCCGAAACCATAAACTCCGAAAACAAAAAAAAATATAAAACCTAATCCAAAAAATCATAAACACTAATCTTTAAACCATAAATCATAAACTATAAAGCTATGAAATCATACACCCTAAAATATAGTACAAAAAATCCATATTTATAAAAACCCAAAAAAACAATAATGATATACCCTAAACCCAAAATGTTACCCATAAATCCTAAAAACTGACCTCCAGTCCAAAAATATAAAAAACCCATCCATGAAACCTTAAACCATGATCCATTAATATAAAACCATGATCCCTAATCAGTAAAACATATACACAAAAAATTCTAACATAAAAACTAATACATATACCCTATATTGAAAATAAAAAACCACTAAAAACTTAATCCCAAATTCATAAAACCCTATCAACTAAAATATAACACCCAAAAATATAATCCTGGAATCATATTCCTTAACCAGAAAATATTTTTTTTCCATTTTTTATATTTTTAATAAAAAATTACGAAAAATTTTGGATTCCAAGATATAAAAAACAATTTATTTATATATATAAATAACTCAAAAATAATTAAATAATGTGAATATTGGATAAAATACTCTATATAACCCTAATTTAAAAAAAGATTAAAATATAATTAGATCATTATTGATATGATAATCAATGTGGTTTAAAATCACGTCCCATTTCAGGATTGATTCGTCCAAATTGATCTTCTATTTCTTAAAACCTAACGTGAAAAACTGATCTTGTCTTTTGATCTATGCCCTTTGATCCTCGTCATTTTCCTCACGAATCATTATCTCATATATATTTTTGAGAACCACCTTCAGGTCATTTATACGAAAGTCCTCTACTAACATTTCTTGTCAATAATGGATAAAAATATTGAAATATTTTCCATTTCTGCTTACACTATTCCTTACAAACTATTCATGATAACGAAATTCACTGAATTATGATCCTATATAGTGACTTCACCTTCATGCCCCATTTTTTCCTTACACATATCGTACTTAATTGGACTACCAAAAACCTATTTAACACAATCACATAATGTTGATTAACTATGATTTGATCCAGCTCTATTTTTTTTTACCACTCTTGAGGATATTATTAAATGGTATTTGGATTATTTGAATAATATTTGTGAGGAATCCCCCTCTGTGAAAAACAAAATTCCAAGATCAATTATTACGTTGACTGACCTTTTTCATGTTTGGTCCAACTATCATGGACCCTTACGGTCTATTTCATAATACTTCAACGGTTGGGAGTCTATTTATTTTTCAGTCATCTTGTTATCCTCACAAAACCATAACTGTATGTTCTTTCTATTCCATCTCAGAATGTATACTCACCATTCATTTGGATCAAATATTTCACTTTTATTTACATAAAAGGAAAAGAAATTGTTTTGGAGCTGAATTGGCCTTCACAAGTTTCATTTCTCTGGGGATCCCCAAGTCAGATTCAGTGATAAATTCAGATGTGGAAATTATGAATCAAATACAAAGTCCTTGAATTAACTTGGGAATCACAACCCTTTTATAAGTGAGTTTATAGACCTCATTTCCATTTGTTTTACCTGGAGTACTGACTATATCATCAAAATTGGGAGGGGGAATAGGGGGATGGACTCTCTTATGACATGATTTGTGGACTTGGACTCTCCAAATTCAAATATCATCATGGAAAAAATCCACAATACATGGATTATAATTCAAGATTTTCATCTTTTTAGAATGATAAAATGGAGTTACTCTGTCTTCAATAACCTAATGAAAATTAGAGATACCTATTAAAGAAACTGGTCCAATCTTTCTATAAACATCCTCCTCTTGATTGATCCTACACCCATGTCGACATAATGAAACCTAGTGATCCAGATCACTACCTGCATACCATGAATCATGAACTGTGTCTGTATAAATATGTCGTTATATGAATTAATCTCTCTTTTGAACCTATTATAGGTTCCTCATCTGATAGAAAGAGGATCAAATGTCTATCCAATACTTGAAACAGACCAACAACTTAATCTAGTACACATGTTCAATCTCAATCAATTGCAAATATACAATGGATTTGGATATATTAATTTCAATGAAAATGAACAGTGAAATCAAATGGGAACAGATCAATATCTTCTATCAAAAAACAATAATCATCCAATGTGGCGTCATTAAACCTATTACCCTAAAACCATATACCCTAAAACCTAAACCATAAACACTAAAAACCTAAACCCCGAATTAATTACCTAAATAAAAAAATCCTAAACCCTAAAACATAATCCCTCTTCCATATGAAATAACCTATAAACCCCAAACCCAATGCCCAAAAATATAAATCAAAATCCCCAAAACCCAAACACCAAACCCTAAATAGTAATCCCTAAACACTCAAACTATAAAACCAGAACCCTAAACAATAAAAAATATTATTTCCCAATCATTAAAACCTTAAGGTCTTATAATCATAAAATCATATCCCTATACCAAAATAACCTAAAATAAAAATTCATTACCATAAATCAAAAAACATATACCCTATCACCATTGAAATAATACCCAATCTAAAATACCAAAAACCATGATACCTAAACCATAGACCCAAAACCATAATCCCAAAAACCATTTATTGTAATATAAAACCCCATACCCCATAACCTATACCCTAAACCCAAAAACCTTAATGTCTAAATCACAAAACCTAATCCACAAACTCTATGAAAATAACACTAAACTGAATAACAAAATAAATCAAATGGAAAACCATAAAACTAATAGCTCAATCACAAAATCCTAAACCATAATACTTAAGCACCAAAATCCAATAAACGTAAAAATTCTTCCCAAATAGTAGAACCTGAAACCCTAATTACTAAATCATAATCCTAAAAAACATAAAACTAATACAGTTAACCCAAAACCTTAAATGATAAACAATAAAAACTAAACCCTAAAACAAAAAAGTATTTACACTAAATCCTATAGCATAAATATAAGGACCAATATTGTTAACACAAAATAGCAATACAACTAAACCCTAAAACATAACACCTAAAAAACTAAATTGTACACCTAAAACCCAAATAAAACTAAACCATAAACATATAAACATAATCCATAATATGGAAAATATAATAATATAAAAATAAAACCGTAAAGACCAATCCCTTAAACCCTATAACCATAAATTATAAACCATAAACCTTAAATCCGAATCCAAAAATATTAAATCCTAACACCCTAACACCCTAAACTATAAAATGAACAAAGAACTATATACCTAATCCCTTAAACCCCATAACTAAAAACCCAATACAATAAACCCTAATACAAAAACCAAGAAAAACCAAAATACTTTATATTTAACCATATACCGTAAATTGTAAAATATAAAATAAAACTATATAAATTAATCCTTGAACACCCAACCAAAAAAAATAATCCATAAACCCCAAACCATAAACCCAATGCACTAATCCATTATACCTGAAAACCTATATCTAAAAAATAATACAGCTAAATTTATTACCCAAACAGTAAACCCTAAACAGGAAAATAATAAATCCCAAAAACCCTATACCCTAACCCCTAAACCATAAAACAAAAGACCAAAAAAATTCTTAAACACAAAAATATAAATACATCGGATATTACTCTAAAATAGAAATCATAAAAAACTACATTATGAACACCAAACTATATACCATAATCAATAAAACTTAAAACCCCAAACCCTAACATCAACAGTAAATCTTAATCCATAACCCTAAAACTAAAAAAATTCAATCCCAACCCCTTAAATGAAAAACCAATATCCAAATATTGAAAATCCTAAACTATTAACCCTAAATTCCAAACCATATCCCTAAAAAATATATCATAAACAGTCACCACTGAACCCTAAACCCTTAATTGTAAATTCAATAAGAAAAATCCTAATCCCTCAACCCAAATCCTAAAATCCAAAATCCCTAAAGCATGAAATCAAAACCATAAAAATTAATCCTGATATACTATATCATAAAAAAATTATGGCATTTACCAGAACAGAAAACCCATGAACCCTAACCCTCAAGGAATGAACACAAAATTCGAAAGACCTAAAAGGTTGTTACCTAACCCATATAACATAAACCATAAAACCTTAAAAAAATCCAATGTCATTAATCCCATAAAACCATAAAACCTAAACATTGTGTACGAAAAGGTATAACATATACAGTGATACCAACAAAACAAAAACCCTAAACACATAACAAAAAAAATATAACATAGCCACTAAACACTAAAACCATAAACCCAAAATAATCGACCCTTATACCAACAGCTATTAACACTAAACCCTAGAAATGAATCCATAAACACTGAAACACTAAAACCGTAAACAAACACTAAAACCTGAATCCCTAAACCTGAAACACGTCAAAAAAATACTCTAAACAATAAAACCCAATACCATAAAATGAAAACGTGAAACCCTAAATATTATAACCTTTAATCATTCTGATAATCCCTAATATATAAATTCTAAACCCCCAAAACCCTAATCCCTGAATACTAAAACATAAAATAGTGAACAATAACCCTAAACCCTAAATCATAAAACCTAAAATAATAAACCCAAAACTGTTGAATGGATCCATAACACTAATCCTTAATCCATAAACCATTAATCAATAACCTAAAATCTAAAAACATATATCACCAAATTTTTTTTTGAGAAATGTAAACCATATACTCTATAACCTAAAACACAAAATAATCACACCATAATTCATAACTCAAAAGCCTAAACTGTAAACCATAAATCCCCAAAAATTAATCCAATAACATAATCATTAAAAAGAAAACAAAATACCTAAACTATATACCCCAAAAATATACTTTTATCCCTAATCACTATAACCCAAAATAATAAATCTAAAGCCTTAAACCCCTAACCTCAAAGATTATTCCCTAATCCATGATGTAATTATAAAGAAAAAACCATGACCACAAAACCAAATCCTAAAAAAATAAAACATAAAAATAGAAATTAAATACTGATTGTATTAATGTTAAAACCGAAACACTACAAACAAAACCATATACATTAATTTATTGATCCTAAAACCATAAACCCTAAACACTAAAACATAAAACCATAAAATACCCATACCAAAACCCTCAAACTCTAAAATGAAAAATCCTAAAATTTAAACATTAAATATTAATCTTTGAATCATAAACCATATACCATAAATGATAAACCCTAATCCTGAAACCCTAATCTTGAAATCATAACCCCAAACCATAATCCATAAACTATAAACCCTAATACCTAAACCTTATAAGCTAAAAAATGAATACCAAAAAACAAATAAAACAAAAACCAAATATCCCATTCCACAATCCCTATATCCTAAACCCAAAAAAAAATAAACCGCAAAAAAAAATATAAAAACCTAAACCCAAAATTTTAAACCCAAAACCCAAAACCCAATAAATTTGTCCTTATACCCTAAACCCAAAACAATAACCCATAGCCCATAAATTCTAGAAACATAACATAATAAATACACTTTAAAATACTTAAACATACATACTCAATCATTAAAATCTAAACCATATTCCATAAAACCCAAAATTTTTAGAAAAAAAACCATAACACCTTACCCCTAAATCTCTAATTCATTAAACCAAAATCCCCAATACAAAATTCTAAATCCTTAAACCCAACACCCTATCAACATATCACTAAAACATAAAATGTTATAAATAAAAACCGAAAACCATAAACCATATACCCAATAAAATATACCCTAAACCCTAAACCCTACACCCTAATCCCAGTGATCCTTGAACCCATGCCCGCAAAAATCAACGCATAAAACATTAACATTAAAACTGAGTCCCTAAATCCTAAACAACGGACAATAAATCGTAACCCTAAATCACAAACCATAACTCCATAATTATAGTCCTAAAGTATATACCCAAAAAAAGATACAATAATCCCAAATGCATAAACCCAAACACAAAAAAAAGGAAAAATGTAAAACCATAAAAACTAAACCCTAAACCCAATCCACTGATATCTAAACATTGAAATAATGTGTACATATTACCTAAATTATAAACCCTAAAAAATAAATATTAACTAATAAAACATAAACTACAAACCATTATTATTAAATTTTACAACATAACAACATAAACCCTATAAACTAATCTCTACGCCAAAAAAACTAATACAATAAAACACTATATGTTAAAACCATGACCCTAAACACTAAACATTAGACCCTATTCAATTAATCCATGAAAACTAAAACACAAAACTCATATCTCATAATAATACATATTAAACCCTATATCATAAACTGTAACCACTAAATCGTAATCCATAAAACATTAAACATAAACGTTGAAGTATAATCCTTAAAACTGTAACCCTAAATCATTAAATTCTAACCATTTGATGCAAAACCCAAAACCATAATCCCAAAATACTAAAACCTAAAATTCAAAATACATTTAATAACATAACCAAAATACTGAAACACATGCCCGAAAACCAAAATCCCAAAACATTTAACCTTAAATGATAAATACATAACCCTAATAAATATACGCTATACCCTACACTGTATAAACTAAATTATATACCATGAAAATGATGTCCTAATACCCAAACCATTAATGTTATAGGAAATTCCTTAATATATTAACCCTAAAACCATAAAAATTAAAAATGATAATAGTGAACGAAATTTTGATATAGTTGAATTGTATTTTTTTTAATATGGTCACATCTATTGATGATTAAATATGATTAAATAATGTTTTAAGAATATATTGAAAGATAATTGTGGTTCTTTAACCATAAATGGACAGTATGTTTGAGGATATATTATGCACCTCATTCCATGGATGGAATCAATATAATGTAACAGTTATTTGTCACTAATAATGTATTTAATATCATATGAATCAAAGAAAGTTGTGGATGAATGTAGAGAAACATTCTAATATAATTTAGTTATTTTTTGGTGATTTTGTGATGTCCTCATGAAGGATTAGGTAAACTCTAGTTAAAAATATAAGAAGTGTGAATATTCATTATAGAAAATTTGATGTTTTTAATATTAATAAAACATTATGTAGATTATATACATTTTATACATCTTATAACATTTCATGTTCATATAAATTTGTTTTTTGAAATAAAAAAATTTAAAATTCATGAGATTAAAAGTAATATTATTTGTCTTTGAGTGTATCTATTACTTTCAAAGGGTCCCATTTAAGAGTTCTGATTAGAATCATAAGATTTTACTTTAAGCCACTTAAGTATTTAATAGTTTTTTATGGCATTCCATGGAATGTATACAATGGTAAGTAATATATAAGATATATGGAGTCATGTGTAATATATGTCAAATTATAAAATGTTTTGGTCTTCACATATCATTTTTTAGTACACAAATAATATTATAGACTATAAATATGAAATTATGGTTTGAATAAAACCCAAAATAATTTTATTCATGAGAATATTTTTTTGATGAAAATGTCAATAAAATCTAATATGCTTGATCAAATATTCATGGATTACAATGTAGGTATCGATATTGAGTATTTATTTTCAGGAAGAAATTTATGGAATGAAAAATTTGTAAGATACTGGATGCAGAGATTCGTTCTATAGTCATGAGGGAAGCTTCCACATCATAGTGTCTTATATGTAGGTAATTTAATCAGAAATAAAATAATGGATTCTATGTGGGATGAAGATTGAAATGCCTCATGTAATTAGGAAATTATTTTATGATGAACCATCTTATATTTTGTGAAATTATTGAATTTTGTTTCCAAATGAAAATATAACACAATTATGAATGTGTAGATTATATACCTACTGATCCTTAAGGATGTTTCCATTTTTCAAATTTAAATGAAATATCCAGAATCCAATCAATATAAAAGGAGAAAAAGAGACTACGATAATACTCAATGATACTATTATTCACTAATGAATTTTAACCAATAAATGAGTCTTTAAGAAACTATTATTATACTTGGAAAAAGTATAACTACTATTATTATAGAATAAGAAGAAGTAGATAAATTTTGAGGCCTAAAATAAGACTATATAATAAAGAATCATCATTTTGAAAAATGGAAAAGGTAAGAATACTTGAGGTGCTTATGATTATGTAAATTATAATGAAATAAATGTCTGTGAGACACTAACAAATTATTCTGATGATATGATAAAATCTTTTCCATGACTGTGAAACAATATATAGGTAGTCAAATTCATGCTCAAATTGTGTAGAGGACTGATGAAGAACCCTATTTCTATATTCATGAATGATTTGTGTGAGATAACATAATCCTGTGGGTATCTACTATAAACAAATTGATGTAGTAAAATGAGACTACATGGGACTATGGGGACTATATTTAAAATCTATTAAATAATAATGTATGACCATGACGTGTAACAATATCACATGAAATTGTGTATGAATCTATAATTAGAGGAAATAAGTAGTATTTTAATGAAAAATATTATAAATCATTATATTGTTGTCAATTCATTTATTTAATATTCTAAGAGAGGTTTAGAGACACAAAGATAATAGGGATTTAGACTTTAACATATAAAATATGTTAAATTATATAATGTATTATTAAAAGGGAATGTCGACCATACATTCACCCCTTCCCCTTTTTAGTGAACCAAACAATATAGGAACTGGATATGGCGTTATAGTGGACTATGTATGCACATAATAAATCCAATTTGAATGAATATTAAAAACCCTATATGAAGAGTAGATTGTAGGAAAATTTTAAACTCTAATGTGGATAATATACTTTTCCATATATAAAATGATTTAATGGATTCATTGAGAAAAATAATGAATATAAAGAAAAAATAGACATGAAAACTGATAAAAATATCATCTTAATTGAAGTATGTTTCACTATGTATTCCTTCAATGCGATATCAATTAAATTCCGAAAAATTTGTTGACAATGATCTTATTAAATAAAAATGATCATGATATGTATGATTTGTAGAAAATGACTCCACTAAAATAAATGAATAACACATAACTAAAATAACATTTCAGCAGAATAAATTTCCAAAACTAGGGGTGATATATTTGTTTTATAATATTCTGGAATAACATAAATATCGACATATCAAAAATTAAGTGTTTTAGAAATAGAGGATACGCTATGACTGATTTTTAAAATTGAATTTCATATGCAATCCTTTTACATAAAAAGTGATAACTGATAATACATCAAAATAGAATATTTCCAATATATTTATAAGAATTGAAAAGGGGTGTTTGGAAATAATTGATAACTCAAATTTTACTCATGTGAGTCATTTGTGTAATTGAATAGTAAAAACAACCCCAATCAATGTTTAAGGTTATAAATTGAGATTTTTGGTTCTATAGTGACTTCTATAAGTGAAAATAATAGAATTGAATCATCCTAGGATCATGTTACAATAATATATGTGAAAATAGTTAACCATTACAAAAAACTATATAATATGTACTAATGATTTATTATATATTTGTATAGATTTAAAATAAAAATTATATAGATTTTATGTCGAGATGATTTATAAAACTCTCCTCAGCACATCAACAGTGACATTCATAAAATCCATGGTAAATAAATCCCTAAATAATATATCAAAACCTTGACATATTCACCAATAAAGAGAATGAAAAAAATTATTATCCAGATATCATCTTCATGAATGAAAATAATATTTTTAGTCAAATATTGGCTGTATGATAATTTTTAAAATAGGGCCATAGACTGTTTGTATGAAATTTCAATTTATAAAGATAATATAAGTTGATTATAAAATGGGATTAGAAATAATGGAGAAAGAGGACATATTGTACCTTAGTACACTTCAAAAAAATATAAATAAACCATGTGAGGTAATACGGTCAAAAAATAAATGAATGTTAATAAATAAACCCTTATTAAGAAGGAGGATAACAATATCTTCATAAATATCATATGCATTTGTTGTTGTAAAAGATTATATATCATGGATCATTTTATTTTGATGATTAATATAAGGACTAAAAAATAAATAAAAGGAAATATGTAAAGTCAAAACAAAATAATAATAGTAAGACTTATTAAATAGATAAAATTATTAATAACTTGTGGAAAATATTTAATTCACTGTAAATGTGAAGGTGGTTTATGGCTAATGTGAATGCCATGAACAATATTGTAATACTCCCTAGAACTATATATAAATAATGGATAAATAGTAATAGTTATTTAATAATTAAATTAAATCACCCACAAAATCATCTCACAATATAATAGCTAGAGTGAAAAAATATATTTCAAAAAAAAGAGAAACTATGGAGAGGGGGAATGAAAAGGAGAGGATAATGTATTATACATAAAATTATCATTTAAATAGTAATAAATTTATCCTTAATATATTATCTTCATTAATTTCACTGAAATTTATGTCATTAATGTAGAATATGAGTTTTTAATATTATGAAGTAAGCAGAGGAGGTTCAATTTTGTTTAAAATTAGTCATTATAAAGATATGTGTAGAGACCCATATCTTGACGTACATGGACATTACATTACATTTTTGGAATACTTAGTACATAACAAAAACACACACACAAGGATCGTAATAATTTAGTGTCTTTGGAAACTCGGAATGTAATCTTCTAATCGTGGTGAAAGATCTTCAATATCTCCCATAAAGATCTTCCATTTTTTTACCTAAATCCTTTCTTTATATCCTGGGGAAAAGAAAACATAAAAGGGTGAGCTCAAATGCTCAGTAAGGGTATACAAAATAAAAAAAAATCAATCACATCATATTCGTAAGAACATAACTTTTGGAAATCTTAACCTGCAAAAGAGAGCATAATTTCATAACATGGGATAAATCATGGCAGTGAAATGTAATCACAATAATCATAACATAAAACATTAAACTTTGTGGCATACACACATAATCATAGAAAATCATTTCTTGTCAGTCAAGACTCATTTCCAAGACTATCTTAGTGGACAAAGTCCCTTTCTGAATCGAGTAACCCTCGTTCCAGTCCTGTTTCACTGAACCGGTATAACCTACCGTTCCATCCATGTCTATCTCATGAGATATAAAATCTTTACCCAATGCATTGGAGGGAGATATAGGTCCCACCCATCTCATAATGATATCATTCTTATGTGTGCCACAAAATCATAAATCATACACCATTGCATAACCCATGTAATAAAAATGGAAATCTTAAACATCATGCCATCATAATCCATAAACAATTGATATAATTCAATCATAAGAATATTGAAACCATTTAAATCATAGAGACATTTTACTTGAAACATAAATATAAAATAATGTCATCTTAGATGGAAAATAGTTTTGAGAAAAACACTCAAAATGAATTCTTGAGGAAAATATCCTTTCTTCTTTAAAATCATTTTCTTTTCACAAAATTCCATGCAATTTTAAAAGATAAGGGTTTTGTTGAAAATAATCATGAAATCTTGTAGAGGATGCTTCTTGAAAATGAGGTGTTATGAACCGTAAAAATCCTTTCACGCCGTATAAGTTAAAAATAACATTCTTCTCGTACTTTTGTTGGAAAAGTCAAAAAGTACCTTATATGGTAACCAAAGGAAAGATTCCATTCATACAATGTGGTAAAAAGTCAATAAAGGGTAAAAATGACTTTAAAAATTCATGGAATAATGGTAAACATTTTATAAAAACATTTTTAAAAAACATGGTCATGGATGTTAAACGTAACCCCAGTAAATACTTAAGTATAAGCAATCTCGGATAAAAATGAGATTGAAAATTTATCCCTTACCTTAGGTCCGACTTGCTTTGTACGTGTCCGAACCTCCTGTATAATGATTTACATAATGTTATTGACTTATTACAGAATCATATTCATTGTTATGATATCATATATGGTTCTCTTATGGCTTTATATTACCCGGTCTTTTGTAAATTCATGTTAAAGTAGCGTTTTGGGTAAAATCGTCTCTTTGTCGTTCGTGTTTTTAACTTGTAATTATTCATATGATTACTTAGATCATGATTACTTAATTCCAGAATATAAAACAAGATTTATATATAATATATATTCATAATATACATATATATAATGGATCGATAAATGGAAAGAAATACACCGTTCATGGAGACGGTAGTCCGTACGTACGCATGAACGCTGTTTTCGTTTCCTTATTGAATGGAATTAAGTAGATGACATACATATAAATATAAATAAATCCAGTATCATTATTATGTCATATATTTCATTAGTACTTATTATATATGCTTTATAATCATTCATGAATGGTTAATGTGGAGAATGAATCTCATCGCGTCGTGGAGACGGTAGTCCGTACGTACGCACGAGCGATGATATCGTTCCCATGGTCGTGGAATTGTGTTAAAGTGTATGCATATTATTTCAGTATCAATATCACTTTATAATAATCATATATAGTTACTCATTACACCATTATACCCATCCTATTAAGGTGGTGGCGTAAAATAGATTACACCACGGCGTGGAGACGGTATTCTGTACGTACGCACGCGTGGTGATTTCCTTTTTTCCGTAGGATGGATAGAAGGTGAATTAGGGTTGTTTAATATTTATAATAACATATCAGTATGTAAGTAATACTGATGTTATTACTTTATCATGAAACAACTAAAGAAGAAGAAGTTGAAGAAGAAAGAAATTGAAAAGATCGGTAATGGATATTACCTCTTCTTTGGAACGGCTCTTTGAGTCCTCCACTTAAGGAACTAAGATTGATCTTTGAAGAAGACCAGAACCTCTAGGATTATTCTAGGGAAGTGGAGAGGAGAAAATGGCAGGGGTTTGCCGAGCTTGAGTGCTCAATTTGGTGTGAGGAGGAGGGGGAGGAGGTGCCCTTTTATAAGGGAGGAGAGGGGCACCTTAGGAATTCTTAAAAATATTAATTTATAATAAATCTAACCCCACTTAAAAACTTCCAAAAATGACTCATATTCGAATATTAGATACGATAAGGTTGTAATATCATCAAACAATAGAATTTATACATGTTAGGAATTTATTTTAAACGTTATCAACATGATTTATCCTTATTTAACCAATTTAATTTTATTTGTGGTAATAACATTCTAAATTTTAAATTATAACAAATAATTACTTATTTGTTGTGAATTGTCCATAATTGGATACTTAATAACATTTTAGATCATATAAATTTAAATTTATAATATTTAAATATTTTTGTGATTTTTAAACTATTTTATAATATGTTATTTTTATAAAATAACAATAGTGTCAGTTTGGACACTATTCATTTATTTGAATTTAAATAAACTAAATACAGAAGATATGTTCGAACTAAAAGCTTTAATAGATTTATAAAATGTCATATGCGTCTATAAAATTAGTTGAGCACATTAAATAGTTCATATAATATTTATTTTATTATTTTTAAAACCATTTATTTGGTTTATCTCTTAATAAAATAATTACTACATCATTTTTGTATAATTATTTAATATACTTATTTGTTGTATAAAAATTTAAAATAAAATCCTATGATGAAGATAAATATATTAAATTTCCCAATAATACTTTTACTCAAATTTATCATCTTAAAATCACAATATTTAAATTTTTATATTTATTAAATTATGAAGGTGACAACTTTGGCATCATTTAAAATAAAATAATATAAGTGTCATAATAGCTTGTATAAGACTCCAAATGGTCAAATATTCGACCATTGGATTATTATAGTTTCCATTTACATGACCAATAAGTTTTGGTTAGGGTTTTGTGCCTTTTATGGTCACTATTAGTTTAATAAAAACTATATTCTTGATTTTTCACTAGATAAATAATTTCTGAATCACTATTGTGTCACAATTAATGATAATTATTTAATCCCAAAAATTCTAAATAAATTCTCATGATGTAGATAATTTTGTTATCTTTCTGGAGACTATTCATGTTCGAAATTTTATGATGTTTATCACTAATTTAAAATTATTATACTTATAAGATTTAAGAGAGTGACATTTTGTCACTCTCTTTGGTTTTAATAATAATTAAATTATTTTCATGGCCAAAAGTCCATAAAATGAATCTAATCCAACCCTTAGTTGATATGGGATTACTTTTAGTCATCCAATAGGATTTTGGCATATTTTAGGGTAATTTTATAATATTATATTTACCCTTAATTACCCGATTTACCTTTAACTATGGTAAATAAAATTTACCGTAGTTACTATTCATAATTCCCTAAAATAAAAAGTAGCCTATTAATATAATTTGGACCCACTAATTCCAAATATGGAATCCATTTTTTAAAATTCAATACACAGAAGTTGCAGAAATTAAATTAAAATTAATCCCGTTATCGAATAAAAATGGGTTTTTGTTTAAAACATTGCAAAAGATTGAATTGATTTAACCTACGAATTCAAGGTAAAATCAATGCTAATGACATTCATTATATTAAATGGTAAAAATATATTCTATTTATACTTTAAAACCATTCAATATTATAATTTATCCACATATGATATTACGATGAAAAAAGTTGTTTTTAATTAAAATATAGCGTGTTTTTACTATTCATTAAAATATGAAAGTTATCGAAAAAATATCAAAACATTATCTAATGTAAATTTTTACATCCTGATTCAAAAGAAGAATTTTATTTTGTCAAATTGAACATATAAACATGTCAAAAACTAGATTTAAGGTGGGTGCACCGTCAAAAGGCGGCAAAACTGCATTTTTTGAAAAATACTTATTTTACCTGAAAAATTTATTTTGTTCTTATAACATGTTCTAGAAATTGTGTAAGATGAATAATAATGTTATAAAATTCAAAATTTATTTAATACTATTCATAACGGCTAGTTCATGACAATATTATAATATATCATTGTTTATTAAAACCTGGTATTGCGTACAACACACGCTATCGAGGAAGGTCGTGATTGCGTGTAATGCAAGCCAAGTCAGGGTTGCGTGTTGTGAAAGAATCCTTCGTTGTTTTGTATAACAGAATCCAACCATATTCCATTTATACATTTAATATATATATATATATATACTCAATGTTTCATAGAATAACTATTATCAAAATTGTGTGTAACACGGTCCAAGAATAGTGTTGCGTATACTGCAAGCTAATACGGTGTTGCGTATAGCACAAGGTAATCTTGGTGTAGAATACAACACAAGACATTAATTAAATTAAAAGAATATTTTTCATAAAATCTCGGGGTGTTACATTCTACCCCCCTTAAAATGAATTTCGCCCTCGAAATTCGTCGGGGTTATAAATGGTTTACTATTTGAAATTTTCTTTGATAGAAACCCACATCGTAAAAAGGAAAACCAAAACTTATCTTTAAAAACTAAAGTATAAAACGTAATGGTTACCCAAGTTAACTAATCACTGGGTATCCATATAGGAGAACATAGGTGAAAATATGGACATGGAAGAGAAATCTAACCGTCATGTTCTGATGGAGAGTGGTAGAGGACATGGCTATGGAAAAGCTAGCAATCACAAAGCCATACATTTGTGATGATCTAAGGTACCATCCGATTCATCAGATATAAGATCACTAGGACAACATTTTTGGTTTTCAATATCATTTCCCTAAAGCTGAAAATTTTGAATTAGAAGAAATACTTACTTGATTTTGGTACAATCTAACTGTTGTTCGTGAATTTAACAATTTCCACTTCATCCCTTAAAGAAATGAAGTTGAATTTGTTATTCGTGATGTGTTAGCAGATCATGTGGTAGAATGATGGGTTATTCCATCTCTTTCAAACAAAATGTTAGCAAAAGTTATAAGTCCATCTTTTGGTTAGATTAATCGTATATGGTTCCAAAAATGAACTTATACTTCATATATCATACCGCTTAATAAAATAAAACTAGTTTATACTAACCAGGGACTTCCTGTAGGCCAGTGGTAGGCGATAAATGCCAGTCGTACTTCGGTTGTGGGTTCGATTCCCACAGCCTTGTCCGAAGCGATGGGCTGTCGCCCGGCCTGCAGGTTGTCCTTTTTCTAAAACTACATTACTATAACATCCCATCAATAACATCGAAAAAAAACTTATATCCTTAAACAATACTCACTTATGTCCAAAATAATCCATTTCAATCTTTAGGCTTATCCATAATACTGCAGTCCACTCTCATAACATAGTGAAAACAATTACCAGAGATTTAATACCATCGTTGATCCCCATATATCATAAGATATGTTTTGTTGGTCACATTCCAAACATTCAAAGTCCTTAATCATGTATTCTCTTGAATACCCATTGAACCTTATTGAAAACATGAGTGCTGTTAAAAGTTAACTCTTTCCACATACCAAAATCCTCAAAATTCTATATACTCAAACCATGATATCACTTAGTCCTTATATCAATCATGATCTCATGAATACAATCAAACATCTCATTATCTTCTTATCCTTTCATTATGCACTTATCATCTACTTTCCAAAATATTTGAATCACTTTTCATAGTTACCGGTACCTTAAAATTATTGAAAACCACAATAGACCAATACTTAAATATTTCAACACACCATAAAAGTACCTCAACAACATTATTCTTGAATACCAAAACACTTCAGTCCATCCACATCAATGATTATCCTAGAATAAGTCCTTCCTTGATTTAGAAGTAACTTTTTAGGTCAGGGCATTGAGTTGGGTAATGCCCATGTTCTCCACAAATGAGACATTGAACTCCATAACAGTCTGTCACTCTATGACCCTTTTCTCCACACAGATAACATTTGTCCCTTCATTTGAGGTATTCCTCAAGGTTCTTCTTCCCTTCTTTAGAAATCTCAATCTTCCTTTCTTTATGCTCCTCAACATGCGAACATGCATAATAGTCTATCTTCCTCTTCTTTGATGAATTAGGCATACCACTAAATTTCACCTTGTTAATCATATATCGCGATGATTGATTCGGCATAATCACAACATCTTTCTCTCTAGGCATTACACAATTTTGTTTCTCATAGTCACCAATTTGTCCATTGGATTCAATGTTAACTGAATTCCTTTTGGTTCCCTCCATTAACTAAAACACAAAAATAATTTTGTGAGAATCTAAAATCATGCTAGAGAAAACAACATAGTAAAGGGAAAGTATCCTCAATACCTAACTTCTTAGGTTTAATCTAATATCGTTACCATAGTTCTAGGAATATATCCTATACGTATACTTATCCTTAGGGACATCCCTAGACACACCTTAGAAATAACTCTAGGGATCTCACTAACGTTTTCGCATCCTCGTTTCCAAAGGTTGACTAAACCTTTCCTCTGATACCAACTGTAGAGACCCGTATCTTGACGTACATGGACATTACATTACATTTGTGGAATACTTAGTACATAACAAAAACACACACACAAGGATCGTAATAGTTTAGTGTCTTTGGAAACTCGGAACGTAATCTTCTAATCGTGGTGAAAGATCTTCAATATCTCCCATAAAGATCTTCCATTTTTTTACCTAAAACCTTTCTTTATATCCTGGGGAAAAGAAAACGTAAAAGGGTGAGCTCAAATGATCAGTAAGGGTATACAAAATAAAAAAAAATCAATCACATCATATTCGTAAGAACATAACTTTTGGAAATCTTAACCTGCAAAAGAGAGCATAATTTCATAACATGGGATAAATCATGGCAGTGAAATGTAATCACAATAATCATAACATAAAACATTAAACTTTGTGGCATACACACATAATAATAGAAAATCATTTCTTGTTAGTCAAGACTCATTGCCAAGACTATCTTAGTGGACAAAGTCCCTTTCTGAATCGAGTAACCCTCGTTCCAGTCCTGTTTCACTGAACCTGTATAACCTACCGTTCCAGCCATGTCTATCTCATGAGATATAAAATCTTTACCCAATGCATTGGAGGGAGATATAGGTCCCACCCATCTCATAATGATACCATTCTTATGTGTGCCACAAAATCATAAATCATACACCATTGCATAACCCGTGTAATAAAAATGGGAATCTTAAACATCATGCCATCATAATCCATAAACAATTGATATAATTCAATCATAATAATATTGATACCATTTAAATCATAGAGACATTTTACATGAAACATAAATATCAAATAATGTCATCTTAGATGGAAGATAGTTTTGAGAAAAACACTCGAAATGAATTCTTGAGGAAAATATCCTTTCTTCTTTAAAATCATTTTCTTTTCACAAAATTCCATGCAATTTTAAAAGATAAGGGTTTTGTTGAAAATAATCATGAAATCTTGTAGAGGAAGCTTCTTGAAAATGAGGTGTTATGAAACCGTAAAAATCCTTTCACGCCGTATAAGTTAAAAATAACATTCTCCTCATACTTTTGTCGGAAAATTCAAAAAGTACCTTATATGGTAACCAAAGGAAAGATTCCATTCATACAATGTGGTAAAAAGTCAATAAAGGGTAAAAATGACTTTAAAAATTCATGGAAGAATGGTAGACATTTTATAAAAACATTTTTAGAAAACATGGTCATGGATGTTAAACGTAACCCCAGTAAATACTTAAGTATAAGCAATCTCGGATAAAAATGAGATTGAAAATTTATCCCTTACCTTAGGTCCGACTTGCTTTGTACGTGTCCGAACCTCCTGTATAATGATTTACATAATGTTATTGACTTATTACAGAATCATATTCATTGTTATGATATCATATATGGTTCTCTTATGGCTTTATATTACCTCGTCTTTTGTAAATTCATGTTAAAGTAGCGTTTTGGGTAAAATCGTCTATTTGTCGTTCGTGTTTTTAACTTGTAATTATTCATATGATTACTTAGATCATGATTACTTAATTCCAGAATATAAAACAAGATTTATATATAATATATATTCAGAATATACATATATATAATGGATCTATAAATGGAAAGAAATACACCGTTCATGGAGACGGTAGTCCGTACGTACGCATGAACGCTGTTTTCGTTTCCTTATTGAATGGAATTAAGTAGATGACATACATATAAATATACATAAATCCAGTATCATTATTAAGTCATATATTTCATTAGTACTTATTATATATGCTTTATAATCATTCATGAATGGTTAATGTGGAGAATGAATCTCATCGCGTCGTGGAGACGGTAGTCCGTACGTACGCACGAGCGATGATATCGTTCCCATGGTCGTGGAATTGTGTTAAAGTGTATACATATTATTTCAGTATCAATATCAATTTATAATAATCATATATAGTTACTCATTACACCATTATACCCATCCTATTAAGGTGGTGGCGTAAAATAGATTACACCACGGTTTGAAGACGGTATTCCGTACGTACGCACGCGCGGTGATTTCCTTTTTTCCGTAGGATGGATAGAAGGTGAATTAGGGTTGTTTAATATTTATAATAACATATCAGTATGTATGTAATACTGATGTTATTACTTTATCATGAAACAACTGAAGAAGAAGAAGTTGAAGAAGAAAGAAATTGAAAAGATCGGTAACGAATATTACCTCTTCTTTGGAACGCCTCTTTGAATCCTCCACTTAAGGAATGAAGATTGATCTTTGAAGAAGACCAGAACCTCTAGGATTATTCTAGGGAAGTGGAGAGGAGACAATGGCAGGGGTTGGCCGAGCTTGAGTGCTCAATTTGGTGTGAGGAGGAGGGGGAGGAGGTGCCCTTTTATAAGGGAGGAGAGGGGCACCTTAGGAATTCTTAAAAATATTAATTTATAATAAATCTAACCCCACTTAAAAACATCCAAAAATGACTCATATTCTAATATTAGATAATATAAGGTTGTAATATCATCAACCAATAGAATTTAGACATGTTAGGAATTTATTTTAAACATTATCAACATGATTTATCCTTATTTAACCAATTTAATTTTATTTGTGGTAATAACATTCTAAATTTTAAATTATAACAAATAATTACTTATTTGTTGTTAATTGTCCATAATTGGATACTTAATAACATTTTAGATCATATAAATTTAAATTTATAATTTTTAAATCTTTTTGTGATTTTTAAACTATTTTATAATATGTTATTTTTATAAAATAACAATAGTGTCAATTTGGACACTATTCATTTATTTGAATTTAAATAAAATAAATACAGAAGATATGTTCGAACTAAAAGCTTTAATAGATTTATAAAATGTCATATGCGTCTATAAAAGTAGTTGATCACATTAAATAGTTCATATAATATTTATTTTATTATTTTTAAAACCATTTATTTGGTTTATCTCTTAATAAAATAATTACTACATCATTTTGTATAATTATTTAATATACTTATTTGTTGTATAAAAATTTAAAATAAACTCCTATGATGAAGATAAATATATTAACTTTCCCAATAATACTTTTACTCGAATTTATCATCTTAAAATCACAATATTTAAATTGTTATATTTATTAAATTATGAAGGTGACAACTTTGGCATCATTTAAAATAAAATAATATAAGTGTCATAATAGCTTGTATAAGACTCCAAATGGTCAAATATTCTACCATTGGATTATTA
Source organism: Viscum album (assembly GCA_963277665.1). Taxonomy (NCBI): domain Eukaryota; kingdom Viridiplantae; phylum Streptophyta; class Magnoliopsida; order Santalales; family Viscaceae; genus Viscum; species Viscum album. The sequence goes on from OY728132.1 coordinate 1,347,799,933, forward strand.
TAGTTTCCATTTACATGACCAATAAGTTTTGGTTAGGGTTTTTTCCCTTTTATGATCACTATTAGTTTAATAAAAACTATATTCTTGATTTTTCACTAGATAAATAATTTCTGCATCACTATTGTGTCACAATTAATGATAATTATTTAATCCCAAAAATTCTAAATAAATTCTCATGATGTAGATAATTTTGTTAGCTTTCTGGAGACTATTCATGTTCGAAATTGTATGATGTTTATCACTAATTTAAAATTATTATACTTATAAGATTTAAGAGAGTGACATTTTGTCACTTTCTTTGGTTTTAATAATAATTAAATTATTTTCATGGCCAAAAGTCCATAAAATGAATCTAATCCAACCCTTAGTTGATATGGGTTTACTTTTAGTCATCCAATAGGATTTTGGCATATTTTAGGGTAATTTTATAATATTATATTTACCCTTAATTACCCGATTTACATTTAACTATGGTAAATAAAATTTACCGTAGTTACTATTCATAATTCCCTAAAATAAAAAGTAGCTTATTAATATAATTTGGACCCACTTATTCCAAATATGGAATCCATTTTTTAAAATTCAATACACAGAAGTTGCAGAAATTAAATTAAAATTAATCCCGTTGTCGAATAAAAACGGGTTTTTGTTTAAAACATTGCAAAAGATTGAATTGGTTTAACCTACGAATTCATGGTAAAATCAATGCTAATGACATTAATTATATTAAATGGTAAAAATATATTCTATTTATTCTTTAAAACCATTCAATATTATAATTTATCCACATAAGATATTACGATGAAAAAAGTTGTTTTTAATTAAAATATAGCGTGTTTTTACTATTCATTAAAATATGAAAGTTATCGAAAAAATATCAAAACATTATCTAATGTAAATTTTTACATCCTGATTCAAAAGAAGAATTTTATTTTGTCAAATTGAACATATAAACATGTCAAAAACTAGATTTAAGGTGGGTGCGCCATCAAAAGGCGGCAAAACTGCATTTTTTGAAAAATACTTATTTTACCTGAAAAATTTATTTTGTTCTTATAACATGTTCTAGAAAATGTGTAAGATGAATAATAATGTTATAAAATTCAAAATTTAGTTAATACTATTCATAACGGCTAGTTCATGACAATATTATAATATATCGTTGTTTATTAAAACCCGGTATTGCGTACAACACACGCTATCGAGGAAGGTCGCGATTGCGTGTAATGCAAGCCAAGTCAGGGTTGCGTGTTGTGAAAGAATCCTTCGTTGTTTTGTATAACAGAATCCAACCATATTCCATTTATACATTTAATATATATATATATATATACTCAATGTTGCATAGAATAACTATTATCAAAATTGTGTGTAACACGGTCCAAGAATAGTGTTGCGTATACTGCAAGCTAATACGGTGTTGCGTATAGCACAAGGTAATCTTGGTGTAGAATACAACACAAGACATTAATTAAATTAAAAGAATATTTTTCATAAAATCTTGGGGTGTTACAATATGGCTAGATTGCATCATATTAATTGGAATAAAGATGTGATCATGATGTCATTTAGTAAATCATGAAATTATGTATAGAAATACAAAAATAGAATATGATATTTTTTAATCAATGGTAAAACCCTATTTTTGTTTATCTTAAAAATATATTTAATGGGGGCTATTAGTTAATTAAAATATGAAGAAATGGAGTATTGTTTATGTATTTCACTTGATATTTTTGAATGTTTTTTATATGATTATAGGTTACATCCTTTTTCTATAAATATTTTTAAAATATACCCTAGAATTAGTTTCTGGTAATAGAATGACATGTATGTTTTTTGAGGATATAACTAATAACAATGTATATAAATGTATTTTTTCTAAAAATATAATGTATATAAAAAGATATTTCTATTTAAGGACTCATTACTTGGAAAATATTGTGGCATTATTCCCCTCATGATTAGTACAAGTAAATATTTGAATAAAAAAAGGAAGAAGAAATTTTTTTAAAGGAATTTATGTTAAATGAGGAGGCATCAAATATTTCCTTATAATTTTATATCAATAACGATGGATTGTGACAAAATATATATTAAATAAATATATGAATTTTTATTGAAAGAATAAAAATAGTTGGATATAAAAATTCACATTAGGATGAATTGTATTTTATTCGATACGGTAATATTTCTTGATGTCTGATTATGATGTCAATATGTCTTGAAAATCTAGGGAGGGTCTCTAGAGTTGACACCATGTTAAATTTTAATTCTTTTTTAGGCTATAAGTGTAGATTAATTATAATGAAAAAATTAGATATAATTAATTATTATTGATGTTTTTTCAATAGAATAAATGAATTGTTTTTCATGGATAGGGAATGTATATACAAAAAATGTTTCATTTTTCATGTTCTTTATCTGTCATGGAGGTGTATTGAATAAACTATGAATCAAATTACATGATTTATGGAGACTCAATATAGGGTGTATGACATTGGTAGTACGTTTAATTGTTTAAGGATCACATAAAACTTTATTTCCTTGTATGAAATTTCTTATTTATACAAATTTGGTTTGGGGAAGAAAAATTGAAAAATAAAATAGAATAATTTTGAGCATGTGTGACATTAAGTGTACAAATGAATTTTATAGAAACCCAAATTTGAATTTAGATATAAAACATAATACTTATCATCAATCTATAAGAAACTATCATAGAGGTGCATGAATTATTATTGAACTCATACAATGTTAAAGAAAGTGAATGATATATGGAGGAACATATAATACATATATGTTCATTCAATTATTTTTATGTCCCATAAGATATTTGAGTGCATATATGATGTTGGAGATAACATATATGATATAATAATTTGTTAAAAAACGAGATTTCTAAAATTAAAATATACTAATGAAAGGAGAAATAAATATGAAGATGCTTAACCTGATCTTTGTTGATTCACAATTCATGATACTTTAAGTTGATTGTGAACTATATTGAAAGTTAATGAATAATATCCTTCAGATATTATTGATGATGAGATGAGTTACTAACCGCAAATACAACATCCACATCATAGTTCCATGTATGTGGAAATCAAAAATGGAAATAAAATATTTTTATTTGTGATAAAATTATAATGAAATACTACATTAATTTATGGAATTTATGTGAGAAATATCAACTATGATATTGAAATATTAAATATGAGGAATTCAAAATAAAAATATCTTTTAGATTTCAAACTAAATATTTCCTTCCAATCATGATATGAGGAAATTTCAAATATTCATATAAATGTGAAATATTCTTAATCATATGGATAAAGGAAACATAATATTGATTGAAATTACACCTCAACACATTAATTCGTTAATGAAACAAAAGTAGTAAAATATATAAGAAGAAACATAATAATTTTCTATAAAAATGTCACCTAAATGAATTGAGGAAGAAGAAACATGATACAAAAAAAGTAATAATATTATAGAACTATATTATAGAATGTTATAATTGAGAAATTTATAAAAGGATAAAACACATGAAAAGATTCTGATCATATTCTTGAAAGTTTAAAACATACTTATATAAATATCAAATAATATAATAAGGATTAAATAAAAGAAAATATCCAATTGATTAAGAATAATGATGATATCAATGTCTTCCTCTTATGTCATTGGGTACTACTTTTTAAATCCACTCTATTTTCAATAAAAAATTTATGTTAGAAATTTTAATTAAATGAGATGCCAGTTGAAACATTGTGAAATATTATAAAGACCCTCTTGTTGGAATGTAGACCCCACAGTGGGATTCTATAGATTCCTTAGGATTGACCATGTCATGGATCACCATATCAAGATATATAGGAAGAATACTCCACTGATGGGGACTAATTGATGTCAAAAAATAATGTTATTTTAAGAATAATCCTTGTAAATCATTGTTGTCATATTAATTAATTATTATAAAATTAGAGACTGTATAATAGACATAAATATAACAGTGATTGAAATGTTAACCAATATAGGAGTAATTATTATAAGAGAGAAATAATAAATGGGAAAGTAGGTCATAAATTCACCACATCCCTCTCTTGGTGATCCAACTAGCCTTGGAATTATATTATAACAAAAAAACTAAACAATAAATCCTAAAACCCTAAACCATAAAACACAATCCATAGTCACTAAAAACCCTAATGAAAAAATACATAAATTTTAAACCCTACACCATGAGCATTAAAATATATATATAAAGTTGTACAACATAATCCCAAAACAGAAAACCTAACCCCAAAACCCTATGACATAATAATTTAATACATAAAACCTAAAACCTTATAATTGTAAACCATAAAACATAAAATATCTTAAAACCATAAAACTGATATTCTATATAATTAAAATTGAATACCATAATTTTTTAAAAATAAACTCTAAAATGAAAACAAAGAACTAAAAATCAAAATACACAACAACCTAGAACCTTACACTGTAAACCCAAATACCAAAACCCTAAAACCCTATACTCATATACGAAAAACCTAAAAATTTAAAAACACTGAACACTAAATATCTAACAAATAAACTTAAAAAAATTAAAAAACCTAAATCATAAACCCTAACACCTAAACAAAAATATAAAAACAAACAAAACACAAGAACTCAAAAACACAATGCAATATAGCTTAAACCATAAATCATAAACCATAAATCATAAACCATAAATCATAAAACCTATAACATTAAACCCTAAAACAAATATTCATAAAAAAATCTAAAAATCTTCATCGAAATCCCTAAACCCAAAAACCAACCCAGAAACAATTAAATATAAACCTAAAAAACTAAATCAGAAACACTTAAATACATAAACCCTATAACAAAAACCCATAAACCCTAAACCCCAAATCACTATCAACAAACCATAAATCGAAAACCCTAAAACTAAATCATAAAAACTAAATAATATTCTAAAAACACTAAATCCTATTCTCTAGTAACAACAACCCTATAGCCTACACCAAAAATACTAAAACACAAATCCTAAACCCTATGACCATAAAAACTAAAAGCATAATCATTAAAACAAAACACTAAACCCAAATCACTAAACATTATACTCAAACCCCTTTTTTCAATGATTATTTTCAATATTCTTTTAAAGTCATAAGGTTCCCTTTTAATGTTAAATAAAATCATACATAAGGTAAAAACATTTAAACAAAATGGTTCAAATAGACACCATATACGTTTTAAAACCCAAGAGTTTGTATGGTTTGGATAATATGGATTAGTCCGTTATACAATTTTGAAAAACAACCTATATGGTATTGATAGATGTCTCAAAAGGTAGAATCATTTCTATATGATTTTTGAATTTTTCATCATATGGTTGAATTATTATCATTTTATGGTTTGTTTTATCACCTGCAATGATTCAAGTCATCTCATAGGGTTTGACAAATAGCAAATTTTGGGTAATGAGAGAGACTAAAAACATTGTATCCAATAATTATATTTTATAAAGAAATAATTTTAATATGATGATAAAATATGGTTATTTATTCAATGAAATGAGTATCAACATAATGTAGTTTGATTTTTTCTTGTATTCATGAAAATCATTTAGTACGAAAAACAATTGTGTTTTTTATTTTCATTTCATAATGAAAATATAGTAGGTATATTCTCATTGGTTAAAAATAATGATTATAGTGTGAACTGTAATATGTAATTTTAATGATGAGAACATTTTTAGGAAAAAAGGGAGAATATATTTTAACATAGAAGTTGTATATTTTAAATTAGATAGTATCTATTCATTGCTACATGAAATATGGTGAATGATTATGGAATGATTGTCTTAGAAGAAGAATAATAATTATGTTCAAGGGAATTGTTATAAAATATTTATGGTAGTAAGGTTAACTAATTAATTTTAGTGAATATAATTTTAAATGAATACTATGAAATGATATATATATAGAATTTTTGAGAATAACACGTACAATATGAAACTAGATATATGTTTTATTAAAGAGATATAGATATCTAGGGATAATAAATAAGAAGGATATTTTTTTACACAGTAATGTTAAATATATAATAGAATAATGGGTAGATACTAGTTATAGTGAAAATTTAAATTAAGGAACTAGAACAAAAAAACACTAAATTATTATTTAGTGTACGGAATTCATGTTACATAATAAATCTCAAATTTAAATTATGGTGTGGGAAAATCATACACCATCAGGATACTATAGCATATCAAAAGCTTATTGTTGTCCTCTTCTTGTTTTAATAAAATGGATCATTTTTAGTGTAATATATGATCATAGGTCTTTTGATATGATACTAATGATTAAGTACTGTTGATGAATATAGAACCATCTTAAATATTATATTATTATGAATGTGTGTGCGTGTGGGTGTGTTAAAAATGATAACTCATGTTAATATAATAATTATTGATGCTTTTTACAAGGAAAACATAAAATATTTTTTAGTTATTGATTTACCTTCCATAATTAATTTTGCAGATCAAATAGGTGTATTTTAAATTGATATCAAAAAGGAGTTATATTTAATTGAATCACTAATATTTACAAAAAAAAAGAGAAGTTATTTCTCACCAGATTGTGTTCATTAACCAAATTTTACACCTTGAATCATTGATGAAAAATCGTTAAGAAATTTTAAAGTGATTATCATGTTTTATATGTAGATTTTTCACATTTGTAATAATCAAATGCTTCTATATCTCCATCACAAATCATAGTTAATGAATTATCTCCCACCTCAATCTAAAGGTTCGTTGAAGGGAAAAATGATAAAATTATTTTATAGAATAATTGAAATTCCTTAAATTACACAATATGACCCTTATCTAAAAATAAATGTTAAAAAATATGATGGATGGAGGTATCTAATGTAATGGGTCATAAACATTGAAATATTTATAATGGAGACACTAATGTGATGTGATAAATTATACATATTTTGATTTTGAAATATTAGGATCAAATGATTAAAAATTATGAATCATTAAATCAATTTTTGACACGATATAATGATATTATGTGAACTATTACAATCACGAGTGACAAGTTAAAGGATTAAATTATGGAATTTATTATTATGAGCACTATTCCAGAATTTTTTTGTTAAACTCCCAACCCATTAAGATAAATTTTCTTATACAAAACATATTTATGATCTACAGAGTATTCTCATATCATATTAGATAAAAATGTAATATTGTTCTAGTATAAAGTGTATATCTAAAAAAGAAATCCAATTAAAACTCCGAGAATGATAACTTAATTTAGAATTAAAATGATGGAGAAGATATATGCTCTCACATTGAATAAGTCAACAAGAATATTTATGAAACAATTAATCAATTGAAAGGTGTGATGGGACAATAGAATATATGAATAGAATCTTCCAATAAATTGATTAAATGTTGATATATCAATCAATTTTCATAAATATATATGAAATTTATAGAATAAATAGAAATTAATGATTTAGAAGAAAGTTATGGATGGCCTTCTAAGGTGAATTGTGAACATTAACTGAATAATAAAAAATATAAGTGTCGGTGTTTCCTAAATATAATAACAAAATCATCTTTTCTATGTTTTAAGGGAGTAACAATAGTGAATGCGAAGAATAATTTTGAGACTGCTATTTATGATGTTAAGAAGATACATATTAAATTGGTTAATGTTGAAAATTTTGATAATGATAAAATTTAAGAATTTAGAGTCATAGAAGAAGAAAAATATATAGCATTTATATTGAAGAGACAGTTATGATATTTTATATCAAAAATATTAATTATAAAAAGTTGAATATGAACATAAAAATGAATATAAACTTATTTATTGTAATAAATACAATCATCATGAAGAAAAATCCATGATATGAGAAGAAAATTATTGTCTAAAGAATAATATCCCTAATAAAAAGATATGTAACGTCCAGATAAAAAAGAAAATTAAAGGTAATGATAATGATATTGATATTAAACAATATAAATAGGTCAAATCTAAATAATAAATATTCAATTATTTATTCTATTACAATGTTTCTATTCAAAAAATTTAGGGACTATATAATGAGGAAACAACTATATAATGATTAGTGAAAATCACCCTCAAATTGAGATAATATTTTTCATGGTTTTATTGTAATATCTAAGAAGATTAATCTCTTTAGTGATACTAGGTTTCTACGAAATTTAGAAGAATTTATGGAATATCCAAATTATGGGAACCTAATCATTACAAAAAAATTATCTAACTTTATGAAATAAATATTATATAGAATGTAAGAGTTGAAATATAATATGTAAGTATGTCACAAAAGCATTTAGGAGAAATGTAATCCCAAATTATTTGTTAAAATGAGGATGAAATGAAAGTAAAACATACTTTATAGTGAGAAACTTACATATGAATTTATTACATCAATAGAAACTAATGGCACAATGGGTGTTTTGGAATTAAATAATTGATGTGTTTTTTTATACATCATAATTTTAATAAAAATGCATGGTTTTAGTAAGAAAACATGAGGTGTATTTATCCAACTCAATAATGATATGCTTAGAAAAATGATGAATATTATTGACATAAGTTAGTGAAAATATTTCGAGTGAAAAAAGGAAGTATACAGAAGATGTGACAAATTAGGTCACCTTTATAATTAATTTCTAATAATTTTTCCATCCTCAAATAATTTAAATTTAAATTATTAATATCCTAAATATATATTATTTATTGTGAAAATATTCTTTTCATAATGAATTTTCTCTGAGGGATTCAGAAGGGAAATTATAATAGATAATTGATCATATATTTTTTCATATATTAAATGAGATAATAAGTTACTAATTAATTCTAAATATTTAAATGATGAAACTGAGAAATTTTAGAATAATTTATCCTTTAATATATAAGGTATCTCTTAAATAGTTTTTTTAAGAATATAAATTGTTGGGGAATACATATTTGTTGATGGGAAGACATAGAACTAAATATGTTTTTCTTAGAACTATAATAATTTGAGCGAGGTGATTATTAGGGGAAATGAATTATTTTTAAATAGGATTGATTTGTAAATAATTTAAAAAATTGGATATATAACTAAGGGAAACCAATATTATGTGGTATATTGTTAGAATTTATTCTATTCAGTGAGGGAGAAAAAAATGAATTATATACTATAAATTATAAAAATATTTTACTAAAACACCTAAGTAATTTTACCAAAATATATTGTGTTCAATATAATAATCTGAAGAATTATGAAAAGGACTACATATTATATACATTATATAAGGGATATATTACTCAATATTCATACATCTCCTTCCCTGTTTATTATACATTCTAATATATTTGGAACCATGAGAATCCACTCAAGATATATAAAAATGTATATTAATTTTTTTATTATTGAAATAAAATTCACACATATGATTTTTATGAAAGTGAAATCAAATTATCTTAATATACTCAGGTATTTTTATAGATTTAGTAAAAAGGAATCTTGTCATGCCTTGAATATGAACACCCAAGATAATTGTTTTTAATATGCTAATGGATGATTTGAATATTTCTTTAAGATTAATTCTACTCTCCATAAACATAGAGAACCATTTTCCTCACAAAACAATTATTTTATTAAGAATAATAATATAATATTAGTTTATATGGAAAATGAATTATTTATTTGGAATTATATTTCCCATTAATTTTATATGATATCTATGAGAGAAAAGGATCATCTTTAAAATAATATCCTATCAATAGATATTTTTTACATTTTACCTTATGAGATGTATTAAAATAAAAAACCCATGGTTTAGGTACCTAAGGTTATTTATAAGCCCAGTCACTATAAAACAAAAATGTAGATATATTTGGATATTTAATAGAAGATATATTGATTCTATTATTTAGTGTTATCCATTATATTGAAGAGTATTTAAATGCCATAAAAATTATACCAGGAAATGCATTATTACATTCACCGTTAACATGATGGAATTCAAAAAAAATTAACTCACACATGAAAATATGGTACTAATGTAAAAAATATAGATTTTTTTAGGAACATAGTGAATTTTAAAAAAAATTGATGTTAAATATAACATCAAGTAGAAGACAATGATTCTGTAAATTTTTGTAATGTGGATAAAACACATTAATCACATGAAAAATTTATAATATAGGTGTGGGTCAAAAAAATTATTTTAAACTAAGGACCACATATTCAAATTATAATAAATTTTAGGACAAAAACACATACCTCACAGTTTTCAGAAGTCATTCCCAGATAAATTGATGATAATTTATGCCTTCAAGAATGGTCTAATTCTATGATTCATGAAATCATCTAGAAAGAGACTAATGATATATAGAATTTTGTACCAAAACCTGAAGACAATGATGATATTAAAATAAATCATGTATTTTGAAAAAAGTTTAATGAAATAATGTAAATGAATTATATAAAACGTTAAACATGTTTTTAATGTCTCTTAGCCCATTAATGAAGTAGATTTTTATGTGACCATTGAAAGGGTTTATTGAAATAAAACCATATTAATATTTATTTTAATTTCATTAAAAATATATTTTATTTTGATATTGGATACCTAGTTTAATTTTTATAACGGTGATATAAATTTGGAAGTCAATATTGAAAAATATTGTGGTTTCATTCATGAAAAATATGGAAGTCACCTTTTTTATGTTAAGGAAGGGTTTTTAACTAAAAAACCCCTAAGATAATGGTATTCTATGATGAACAGAAACATTATGAATTTGAAATTTAAAAAATTACAAGGTTATAGAAATTTCGATATAAAATTTACAAATATAGTACTTGTAATAATTGTTTTATATATAGATTATATAATTTTTTGTTGTAAAAATAAATAAGTCTACAAATTATTTTTATATAGAGGAGAATATTTTCTAAAAAATATATATATTTTCTAAGATAATCTACATTATTGGATTATTAATTTTTTATAGAGGTATCATAACATACATTCTCATGATATGTATTCAAGGGTAATTTTCAAATATCGTAAATTGTTGATAAAATACTAGCTTATGCACCTTTCTAAAGTTGAATTTTTGTTAATGATGAGAAATGAATTGAATTTGATCAATGATAAGTTAGAAACCTGATTCAAAGAATATTATTCCTGAAATCATTAATGATATATATAGTCTGTTTTTATGCTTTGTTCTATATTTTAAATCCAACCAAAAAGATTACAACTTATTATTGGAAAAAGAATACTTAATTACATAAATTTGAAAAATGACTTAATGTTTGAATGTGATAAAAAAAATATTTAAAGATGTTTCATTATATATATATATATATATATTACATGTATTTTTGGAAAATATTCAAAACAGGTAGAGTTTTCATTCTTAGATATAAGTTTTTTTAGTAATCAAAGAAGAAAATTTTAGGGACCATGAGAAGTGATGATATTGAGTATGTGGTTTTATATTAATAACCAACTAAATTAATGTGGATGAGAACATAGATAAAAACCGAAGTGTTGATGTGAATTGTTCACTATGTTTGGGTATTGGTAATTAATGTTTTCTTGATAAATCAAATTAACTTATTCACTATTAATGGTCAAATAATATTTTTATCTAATATCAAGTCATCTAAGACCATTTCAAGGGAAATGTGTTTTAATGTGTACATTTGATCATAAATATGAGTAAATAGTTCATTTTATCCCTAAAAATTTGTTATAAGATTCATTTGAAAGACTGAGGATGGAAATGGGGTTTCAATCTCCCCTCTAATAGTAATAAATTATAGTTTTCAGTCCCCTCATTATTATGTTTGTATATTTCATTGAAACGGGGATAAAATATAACATAAATTTTATTATGTTTTATTCCAAAATGTATTCATTAAGGGGGAGTAAAATAGTAGGAAGATTATCCATGGGTATGTTTTTTATTATTTAAGAAGGTATAGATAGGGTTTTTAGGATAGGTTTAAGCTATTATTTCACCCTTTGGAGAGTATTTTTCTAAATAATTCTGACTATTATTAAAGAATAAATGTCTGAATCATGAATTCCTAAATATTGTTACAATCGGTTCATTGAATATTTCACATAAATAGAATACATGGTATAATATCAACAATATTTTGTAAAATATTTTAGGAAAATAATTTTTTTCTTGTGTTACCTTGACGACTTCATAATTTTGAAAACACAAATATAAATTTCTATTTTTTTGTGGTAAGTATGAGTATTTATTTTAATGTTATAATTTCATATAATAATTCATCTAATTAAATATTGGAAATTTTTAATGATGATTCTATTATATGTTAATTGAGATTGATGTGACTTATGTTCCTTGGTTACCAAAAAAATCCAATGGGTGAAATTGTTTATTCCAATGGATTATTTAAGATAATTTTGACCTTTAGATTCCACTGTAACATCAAAATATTCAATAGAATTTTTTTTTGAGAATTTTTATATTGACATGATGGTTGTTTTTTCTTTTACATTAAATATATAATTCATGATAAAACTTAAATTCCATAATATATAATAAATATGTGATGGATTGGGGAAATCATTCTATAGAATATGTATTCATTGAGTCTTAGACTAGAAAAATGCATAGTAATATTGGGAAAAATCCTAATGTCCATCCATGAAATCAATGAGGTTCAAAAAAATGCAATATTGGAAAAAATAAATTTAATATGGTTGGGATATTCTATATTTTTTATCATATGGTTTATAAAATTACATCATGATGTTAGAAAACCAGGTTGTAATGTTGATACGTAGCCTCAAAAGGTTCGAACATGCCAATGTATAGTTAGACACTATATCAAATTTTTTTATAGTCCCTATAAAGTTTTATATGAGACTATATGTTTTAAAACCTATCATATTTTTGATAATTCAAGAAACATAAAAAATTATTTTCCATGAAATACATTTTATATCTAAATTCTTTAAATATATTGATGAAATATGATATGTTCTTCAAAAACATAAATATAAAAATATGTTATTGTATTTTTTTCTACAATTAGAGTACCTTAAATGAAAATAAGGGATAATTATTACTAAATATTCATGGATTCTTGGAAATGATGAAGTTATATTGAAATAGTGTAATCATAGTGGTTCTCATGTGAGTTTGTGAATGTAATCGAACACCATGGTTTATTGAAGAATAAAAGGGAAATAATTTCCAATAAAATAAAAAAATACAAATTATTTATTTCAAAATAAATGTATATAGAATTACATAGAATTACTTAATAATTATTCAACTAGGATTAGAATGTGGTCATAGTTCAATGATATTTACAAAAATTGTATATGGAAAAAAATCACTTTTTTAGTAAATATAATAGATGAAAAGGAAGTGGAAGTTAATTGTTGAGAATATTATAGGAGAAATAATACACTGTATAACTCAATATCTAATTAATAAAAGTGTGTGTTTAGAATATGGAATAATAATAAGTTATTCATTCATGCTGAAATGAGATATATTATATATGAATAAGAGATTATTTGAAATTTTGGAAGTAAATAAGAAGTAATAATCATAATGACTACACATTTGATGTCTATATACATAGAAAAATATCTTATAGTTTTTAAAAAATAAAAAATATTACTACAACTAAGGATACAAGTACTCTTTCAAGAGTCTATGGTGAATCCCACGTTCATTTTTATCCACTTCTTACAATTATCCATAGGAGTATTTCTAGTGGACTGTATGGCCTTAGGTGTTCTAATTTCAGGATAATGTAGGATTGTAAAATCTTGTGTATTACTATAAGAGTGTGGAGGGGGTGAACAATATGTTTTCAATTAAAAATTATAACTCTTAAATTAGAATAACTTTTGAATAGTGGATTGTACCAAAAATATGACTCCCCCGTTGATCTAATTGGGTTTGAATTACCATTATTGTTATAGAATCATTTTTGGAATTAGACTTTGGTCAAAATATGTAGTAGGAATAAAAAAAATAACTAAATGTATTCATTTTTTTTAGACAACAACTTATTTTTTATATATAAATATAAAATTATGAAGAGATATCTCAGATAGTTTCTTAAATATGGAGACCTATAGGACCATTTTATGTAGTTTGTTATGGATGTTAACAACATATATGGTAGTGATGAAGAATCATTAAACAATAAAAATTCAAGGATATTTTATGTGACGTCCCGGACCCGGATGCCCCTCATCCCGAGCCCCGAGGCTGGTTGGCCACATAACCCTTGGCTCGTCTCCCCATAGGCTAGGGGTTGCCGACTAGCTGCGGGGGTGTAATGGTAATTTAGTGGGGAGACTGTACCCCAATGTCAGAGTACACAGTGGATTTTTAGCAAAGTAATAGAATATCAGAAGCACAAATAATGCATAAGTAGAAGAAAAGTGGAAACATACAAACAAATCAACAAAATTTTGGAAAACTTGAAAAATATACAAAAGCCTCATAGGTAGTGTCTGATAGAAAAAGGATACATGGCATGATGATAAAATGGAAATATAAGACATGCATGTTATGTAGTAATACAAAAAATGAATAAAGCAGTCCACGAGCATCTCTAGCCAAGATCGATCCTCTGCTCTGGACTCCTGCTAGATCATACATGTATCAACAACCTGACAACAGGCCTTTTCCCCTACTAGTACCTATAGTAGAAAGGTCTACACGGGGGCCTAGGAGGCCACAATGTAGGGTGTGAGGAATGTCTCAGTAGGCCACCACCAACTGGGTCTACGTGTAATCCAAATAGGTGTTCATAGTAATAGTGAAAAATAGAGTGAAAGTATGTAATGTAAATCAATAAGCAACTCTCCCACTCGGGTTGTGGAAGGACACCTGGTGAGTCTACCTACTTCAGCTCATGGCTAGTAGTCAGAACAAACACTTGAGTATAGATATATATACACATATATATAATACGTTGGGTAGGACCGAGATGGAACTCACGGATGTCCTTAACCCAGGGGCAGCACTCTCGATCCTACCCCCGGCCCAACCATTGGGAAGATCTCACGGTCTATCCCCATCTCGAAGGTTTAAGAATGATTGAAGGGATCTCTCAAAGTCTACCCTTAGCGTGAAGCAACAACATATGGGAGCTCTCACGGTCTACCCCTGGCCCGAAGCTTTATCATTCAATTAGAGGAGCTCTCACAGTCTTCCCCTACCCCGAAGCCATATCATAGAGGAGCTCTCATAGTCTACCCCTGGCCCGAAGTATTATCTTTTTATAGTATAGGTTATAAGGCATACACTTCTTATAACATTCATATCAAATAAACATGGAATTCCCATCTCACAATATCACATAATCACATTTCAAGAAAACATGCATTTAAAATAATAAAAGGGGTTTAGGCTAACTCATCTTAGCCAAACCCTAACCAAACCATCCCATTTCCTCACACAGAAAATGGATTTCAAGACATATCCATAAAGTCCAAAGGTGAAAAAAGGCTAAAACTCAAGGTATAACAACTATGGGTGTCCATACTGGGGTCATACGTTTCCCAAACACCCAAATGAGGGTAGTTCCCATACCCTCCTATCACAAGGGTCATTTAGACAGTAAGAAGTCAATATAAATAAGGGGTTTGGAAAAAGGCAAACCATGACATGAAAAAATAAACTCAAGAATGACGAAAACCCCAAAGGAGAACACATGACCACCTAACTTAGGGATGCAAACATAGGCTTGCTCGATATCGACCTCAGATTCGATGTAGATTGGGAGAGGTCTGAGTTTTAGTCCAATGCCCTAAAAATAGGGCATATGAGCCTACATCAAAATAACACGATGGAAAGAATGATTTTCTGAGGGGAAAGAAGTGTGTTAGGTTAGACATACCTTGGGTGATCCACCGCCTTCGGTGGATCAAAGATTGGACTCCGGACAAAGAATCGGCAAGAGAAAGAGAGATAAGAGGGTTTGGGAGCTCAAGGAGGAGTTCCTCCTCTATTCTGTCCGCTGTTATGAAGAAAGAATAGGTTTAGGATTAAATAGAACTTAAGGAAAAAGTGTAAATTCAATATATATAGGGTGGAAAGATTTTGGGGCATGGTTTATTCAAACCATGTGAAAACCGTGCGCACCACACTGCCTCCAGAATGCATGGCTATATGGTTTATCCAAACCATGCGACTTTATTATTCATGTCGTCCGCAAACCGTGCGCCCTTGCAGGTACCCTTGTCTTCAGCCGCACGGTTTATGCCAAACCATGTGCAGACCCTGTGTAGGCCGTGCTCCACTAACTACAAGTCCATTTCCCACACTCCCTGGCTCCGAACAAGCCTTAGACACTCCTTGGACCTTCCTTAGGATGATACATACATTAAAAAATCTTAAAGGAAAGATTTTAATGAAAACTAATGATCTGTACATTTCAAAAAGAGTCGGGTCGTTACAACCTCCCCTCCTTAAGGCAACTCTTCCCCAAGTTGGCCGTTCGAGGGTAAAGAGGTGTCACTAGAAAAAAGCTCAGTCCATTGAGATCATATATCAGTCTCCTGCTCCCAGGTCTCGTCCTATAACCGGTAGTGCTGCCATAGCACATGTACAAGAGGAATGGACATACCTCAGAGTGTCTTCATGCTCTGGTCAACAATTCACATCGGATACTCCTCGATGGAAGCATTCATATCCAGTTCAACCACATCTGGCTGAAACACATGAGTCGGATCAGTAAAGTACCGGCGAAGCTGAGATACATGAAAGACACTGTGCATGGCCAGATATCTCTGTGGATGTGCAAGATAATAAGCTACTGGTCTAATCCACTTCACCACCTCAAAGGGTCCTATAAAACTTGGTGAAATCTTACCCTACTTCTGAATACGTCTCTACCCTAACCTGGGTGAGACCTTCCAGAAAACCCAGTCCCCAACCTCGAACTCAAGAGTTCGCTTGTGCTTGTTATCATAGGTCTGCTATCTAGATTAAGTTGTCTACATATGCTTCCTAATAATCTGTATCTGCTCGGTAGTCTCCTGTACAAGATGTGGTCCTAGAACAGTTGCCTCCCCTGCTTCAAGCCAACACCAAGGCGAGCGAAAAGGACTACCATATAAGGCTTCATAGGGATCCATCTCAATTGTAGCCTTGAAGCTATTGTTATAACTGAACTCTACAAGAAGAATGTGTTTCTCCCATGAACCTCCAAAATCACGAACACAAGCATGTAACATATCCTCTAGTACTTGTATAGTCCACCCGGTCTTTCCGTCAGTCTTCGGGTAATAGGCCGTGCTCAGTAGTACCTGCATACCCAAGGCCTTTGGTAAACCCTACCAGAACTGAGATGTAAAATTTGGATCTCTATCCAAGACAACAGATCGAGGTTCTCCATGAAGGCGCACTATTTCCCTGACATACAACATTCCCAATCCATAAACCGTGAAGGTCTCTTGCACAGGTATGAAATGTGCGGCCTTCATTAGACAATCGATGATAATCCATACCGCATCATTACCCCGAGATGACCTAGGTAATGTAGTTACAATGTCCATAAAAAACATTATCCCATTTCCACTCTGGAATGGAAACCATCTGCAAAAGCCCAGCCGTAGGCTGATGTTCCACCTTCACTTGTTGACAGGTGGAACAACGCGTGATGAAACCGTCTATCTCTCGCTTCATGATAGGCCACCAATATTGTCATCACAAATCACCATAAATTTTGGTGATGTCTTGTAGAATTTCCCATGCTGAGGTGTGGAAATCCCTCATAAGCTCCTCTCTGATGTCTGCCGGGACCCATACACGCCCACTAAACAATAAAGTATCACCTTCATCTATGGTCCAATCTATAGAGGCATCATCAGTGACAATTTATCATAAAACAATCCTTCCAAATATGATAACTATCTTGCCCTAACCTACTCCAGAAGAGTATATGTCACCGCTAAGGCTGAGAGAACAGTCTGACCCTAACCTTCTTGAACCTCAAAGTGCATCTCTGAAAATAGGGCCATCAGCTTCCACTTCTCATTAGATTCCCGAACCACATGCGACTGAGTTTTCCAACTCAACGCATCGGCTATAGAATTTCCCTTCCCAGGACTGTAGGGAAATTCGAAATAAAAGGATTGTAGGTACACAACCCACTTACGTTGCATAATATTTAGATCCCTCTGAGTGAAGATATATTTAGGGCTTTTGTGGTCAGGGAATACCACAAAATTCTCTCCCAATAAATAGTGTCTCCAACAGCGTAAGGCTTGTACAACTACAACGATCTTGAGGTCGTGTGTTAGATAATTCCTTTCATGATGATTTAATTGACGAGAACCATATGCAACAACCTGCTCATCCTGCATCATGAAAACTCCATGCCCGATACCTAACGCATCACAATAGATAGTATACGCCATGCCCGGCTCCGACAAGATCAGTATCGGCACCAAAGTCAGTCTGCCCATCAGTTCCTTAAAAGCTATTTCATAGGGTTCTGACCAATCGAATCTCACCTCCTTTTTTGTCAACGCTATAAGCGGTGCTGCTAGGTGTAAAAATCCTGAATGAGCCACCTATAATACCCAGAAAACCCTAAAGAAACTGATGATATCGAAGACCTTCTTGGGTTGCTCTCATGAGACTACAACACTCACCTTCTCAGGGTCAACTAAAACTCTAGACTCAGAAATAATGTGACCCTGGAAGTGAACCTTATTTATCCAAAAGTGTCATTTACTGAGCTTAGCATAATGATGATGCTTTCTTAGTGTATTCAGCACGATCTCAAGATGGGTTGCATTGTCATCTCTCGAGCATGAATTGATTAGATTTCGTCCACAAATACAACAAAAAATAATCAATTTATGGGTGAAAAATATGATTCATAAAATCCATAAACACTGCAGGTGCATTCCTAAGACCAAACGACATGACTAGGTACTCATAGTGACCATACTTACTCTTGAACGTCATGCGAGGTATGTCTGAAGTCCTAACAGGAACTTGGTGATAGCCTAACCTCAAATCTGTCTTAGAAAACAACTTCTCTCCTTAGAGTTGATTGAGGAGGTCGTCAATTTGAGGTAATGGATACCGATTCTTAATAGTCAGTTGACATAACTTATGGCAATCCACAAAAAGATGACGGGTTCCATCTGCCTTCTTGGAAAAGAGGACCAGAGATCCCCAAGGAGAGGTAATGGGATGTATAAAGCCTTTTTCCTCCAGGTCCTCCAACTGACTCTTGAGCTCCAGGAGTTCTTTAGGTGCCATCCTATAAGTAGGAATGGTCACTGGTGGTGCTCCTCGTATTATCTCAATGGTAAACTCCACCTCTCGTACTGGAGGTAGACCAGACAGGTCATCAGGAAAGACATCTATAAAGCACTCCACTACAGGAGGATAAGTTGTGGATTGTAACCCTTGGTCATTGAGATGAAGACTGGAAACCTATTCTGTGACACCACCCAACATCTGATGTTCGGGCCCTGCTCGTGTCGCACTAAGATCCCACTCTCCCTTATGCACATGCATGTCACCCTATGGTGATGTAAACGTCACCCTCCGATGATAGCAGTCAATCTAGGCTCTATAGGGAACTAACCAATCCATCCCGATTTTTACATGAAAACCTATCATATCCAGAACATACAAGTTCAACATGAAAAGGTAACCATCCACCTCGAGGGGAAAATTCTGACAATGTCGAAAGCCCTCTGAATGGACACCTTATGGGGTATCTAACGTGATCATACCATGATATGACTCAATGTCAAGGGCCAAACTTCCAATAATCTCCTTCAACCAGGACATCGCTGCAAGTGGTCCGCCATCTCCCGTGAAAGTAGGTGGATGTTGTGACTAAAACTCGTGGGTTAACTCTGCCATACTCGGGGAAGGTCGCACTCCAACCTGAATAGTCAGCATCAAATGCAAAAATATCTCACGGAACTGGGCATTGGCACCCATCTCTAGAATAGAATGAAGAGTCACAGGTGGCTCGACAATATGATCAATTGGCAGCTCAGGGCAAGCCACCTCAGGGCAAGCCACCTCAGGAATGTGATCTTCGCTGCCTTCAGCACGCGCGACTCAAGGAAATCTCGGAGGCATTCTGCTACAATTCCAAATGAACGTCTCAAAAAACCAACAAATTAAAGGTTGAACTCTTGAAGATAGAACATCTACTAAGACTTTCTACCTCTAAGATCACCTACCCACACCTAAAAGGGTTCTTAGAAAAACAAGCAAACATCTAAAATTTTAAAATCTAGTGATATGGAATTTCCCAGCCCATAAGGGCCCATACTCCTCATGAACTGAAAGATGACACACACTTGGATGTTATTTATCATTTACTGGTGCTAATTAAGTATTTAAATTTTCTTTTTAGAAAAATTATTGGTTTAGTTGTAACGTCATTTTCCGATACATAAGGGCATGTACACCTTATGAACCAATGAGTGAAACCCACTAAAACCACCTCATTCCTGAATTCACAACCTGAAATAAAAATTAGCAGAGTTGCACACACATCAACAAGGCATGGAAATAAAAAACAGGCAATGCTCATTGAAAATTTAGACAAGGAATGAAAAAATGCATGACCTAATCATATTGTGCCTATCGTGATGCATGTTCTAATGAAAAACCCTAATTTCATTAGGTCTAAGCATGAAACACAAATTTCAATCTCGTAAAAGTCATTAACATCACAAATCATGTGAAGCACCCTACGGTGAAATGGTATCAATAGTAAATATCAAGAATCAATAACAACATAATTTAGGCAACTTGGTCTTTTCCGCGTACATGGTTTCACGACGCCCAAGAACGGCTTATAACTAAGTCCCTAAGAGTTTCCGGTCTCCATGTATATCATTGAAAAATAGTAAATAATGAAAATAGAAAACCTCTGATACCACTTTGTGACGTCCCGGACCCGGCTGCCCCTCAACCCGATCCCCGAGACCGGTTTGCCACATAACCCCTGGCTTGTCTCTCTATAGGCCAGGTGCTGCCGACTAGCAGCGGGGGTGTAATGGTAAGTTAGTGGGGAGACTGTACCCCCATGTTAGAGTACAAAGTGGATTAGCAGTAAAGTAATAGAATAGAAGAAGCACAAACAATGGATAAGTAGGAGAAAAGGGGAAACACACAAACCAAACAATATCAGTAAGGAAAACCTGATAAATATACAAAATCCTAATTGGTAGTGTCTGATACAAAATGGATGCATGGCATACTAATACAATGGAAATAGAAGAAAAGCATGCTATGAAGTAATACAAAAAGAGAATAAAGTAGTCAAAGAGCATATCTAGAAAATCTCTATCCCCTCCTCTGGACTCCAGCTATATCATACATGTATCAACAACCTTACGTCGGGCCTTTTCCCCTACTAGTACCTGAAGCAGTATAGTCTACACGGGGGCCTAGGAGGCCACCGGGTAGGGTGTGAGACAAGTCTCAGTAGGCCACCACCAACAGGGTCTATGTGTAATCCATATAGTTGTTCGTAGTAATAGTGATCAATATAGTGCAAGTAAGTTAAGTAAAGCAATAAGCAACTCTCCCACTCGGGTTCCGGAAGAACACCTGGCGGGTCTAGCAACTTCATATCATGGATGGTAGTCTGAAAAAACACCTTAGTATAGATATATATATATATACACACATATATATGATACGTTTTGTAGGACCGTGACAGAACTCACAGATGTCCTCACCCCAGGGGCAACGTTCTCGATCCTACTCCTGGCCCAACATTGGGGAAGCTCTCACGGTCTATCCTCGCCCCAAAAGGCTTAAGAAAGATTAAAGGGAGATCTCACAGTCTACCCTTAACGTGAAGCCCTAACATAGGGGAGCTATCATGATCTACCCCTGGCCCGAATCATTATCATTCAATTAGGGGAGCTCTCACGGTCTGCCCCTAGCCTCAAGCCGGAACATAGGGGAGCTGTCACATTCTACCCCTGGCCCGAAGCTTTATCATTTAATAGTATAGGTTATAAGGAATACACTTCTTATAACATTAATATCAAACAAAGATGGAATTTCCATCTCCCAATATCACATAATCACATTTCAGGCCAACATGGATTTAATATAATAAAAGGGGTTTAGGCTAACTCATCATAGCCAAACCCTAACCAAACCATCCCATTGCCTCACATGGAAAATGACTTTCAAGACATATACATAAGGTCTAAAGGTGAAAAAGGGCTCAAACTCAAGGTATAAAACCTATGGGTGCCCATACCGGGGTCATACGGTACCCAAACACCCAAATGAGGGTAGTTCTTATATCCTCCTATCACAAGGGTCATTTAGATAGTAAGCAGTCAACATAAATAAGGGGTTTGGAAAAAGGAAAACCATGAAATGACAAAATAAACTCAAGAATGATGAAAACCCAAAAGGAGAACAAATGAACACCTACCTTAGGGATGTAGACATAGGCTCGATCGATATCGACCTCAAATTTTATGTAGATTGGGAGATATCTGAGTTTCAGTCCAATGACCTGAAAATAGGACATATGATCCTGCATCAAAATAACATGATGGAAAGTAAGATTTTCTGAGAATAAAGGAGTGTGTGAGGTCATTCTTACCTTTGATGATCCACTACCTTCTACGGATCTTTGATCGGACTCCGGACGAACAATCGGAAAGGGAAAGAGAGATGAGAGGGTTTGGGAGCTCAAGGAGGAGTTCCTCCTCTGTTCTGTCCGCTGGAATGATGAAAGAATAGGTTTAGGATTAAATAGAACTTAAGGTAAAATGTAGAGACCCGAAGCCTGACGTACATGGACATTACATTACATTTTCCAAATACTTAGTAAATAACAAAAAACACACACACAAGGACCGTAATAGTTTAGTGTCTTTGGAAACTTGGAATATAATCTTCTAATCGTGGTGAATGGTCTTCAACATCTCCCATAAAGATCTTATTCTTTTTTTTAAACCTAAATACATTCTCTAGGTCCTGGGGAAAGAAAACATAAAAGGGTGAGCTCAAATGATCAGTAAGGGTAAACAAAAGAAATATCAATAACATCATATTCATAAGAACATATCTTTTGGAAATCATAACCTGCAAAAGAGATCATAATTTCATAACATGGGATAAATCATAGTAGTGAAATTTAATCCCAATAATCATAACTTAAAACATGAAACTTTTGTGGCATACACACATAATCATAGAGAATCATTTCGTATAAGTCAAGACTCATTGCCAAGACTATCTTAGTGGACAAAGTCTCTTTCTGAACTGAGTTCACTCCTCGTTTCAGTCCTGTTTCTCTGAACCGGTATAACCTACCGTTCCAGCCATGTCTATCTCATGAGATATAAAATTATTACCCAATGCATTGGAGGGAGATATAGGTCCCACCAATCTCATAATGATACCATTCTTATATGTGCCACAAAATCATAAATCATACATCATTTCATAACCCATGTAATAAAAATGGGATTCTTAAACAACATGACATCATAAAACAATTCATATAAGATAAATGAATTCATAAAATTAATTCCATCACAACATAATTAAATAAATGTAACAATAGGGATAGAAACAGAACCCTATATTATCTTATATAGAAAATAATTTTGATAAAACACTTGAACTCCATTCTTGGGGAAAATATCCTTTCTACTTCAAAAACCTTTTTAATTTCTTAACATGTCATACAATTTTAAAATAAATGAAGTTGATTAAAAATAAACATGAAAAGTTGTAAAGTAATCTTCTTGGAAATAATTTTTTAAAAATCCATTCATTCCGTATAAGTTAAAAAAACATTCTTCGTACTTTTGTCGGAAAAGTCAAAAAGTACCTCGTATGAAAAATGACAAAAGATTCCTTTCATATCTTTTACTAAAAACTCACCGAATTGTAAAATTGGATTTAAAAAATTTTAGGTGGATGGAAATAATATTACATATGGAGGAAACATGGATGTGGATGATAAAATACATCCCAGTAAATACCAAAGTATAAACAATCTCGGATAAAAATGAGATTGTGATATTTCCCTTACCTTAGGTCCGATTTGCTTCGTACGTGTCCGAGCCTCTTGTATAATGATTTAAATAATGTCATTGACTTATTCCAGAATCATACTAATTGTTATGATATCATATATGTTTCACTTATGGCTTTATATTACCCGTTCTTTTGTAAATTCCATGTTAAAGAGCGTTTTGGGTAAAATCGTTTCATTTGTCGTCCATGTTTTGACTTGTAATTATTCATATGATTACTTAGATAATGATTAATTAATTACAGAATATAAAACATGATTTTTATATAATATATATTCAGAATATATATATATATATATATAATAGATCAGTAAATGGAAATAAATACACCGTTCATGGAGACGGTAGACCGTACGTACGCATGAACATTGTTTTCTTTTCCTTATTGAGTTGAATGGAATTAAGTAGATGACATACATATATATACACATAAATCCAGAATCATTATTAATAATTATATATACTTTATAATCATTCATGAATGGTTAACGTGGAGAATGAATCTCATCACGTCGTGGAGACGGTAGTCCGTACATACGCACAAGCGATGATATCGTTCTCATGATCGTGGAATTGTATTAGAGTGTATGTATACTATTTCAGAATCAATAAAACTTTACAATAATAATATATAGTTATTATGTACACCATTGTACCCATCCAAGTAATTTGGTGGTGGAAAATAGATTACACCACGGCGTGGAGACGGTATTCTGTATGTACGCACGCGCGGTGATTTCGTTTTCCGTAGGATGGATAGATGGTGAAATAAGGTTGTTTCATAATTATAATAACATATCGGTATATAAGTGATACTGATGTTATTATATCATTATGAAAAAACCTAAGAAGAAGAAGTGGAAGAAGAAATAAAGATGAAATAATCGGTAACAGACATTACCTTTTCTTTGATGAGCCTCTTTGAGATCTCCATTTAAGGCACTAAAATTGGTCTTTGAGGAAGAACAGAAACTCTATGATTTTTCTAGGGAAGTGTAGAAGGGAATTCGGCAGGGGTTGGCCGAGCTTGAAGGCTCAAAGTGGTGTGAGGAAGAGAGGGAGGAGGTGCCCTTTTATAAGGGAGGAGAGGGGCACCTTTGGAATAACTAAAAATATTATTTTATTATAAAGTCAAATTCGGTTTTAAATAGCTCCAAATTTATTCATTTCGAAGATAAGGTGGGGATGGGTCGAAATCCTCTCATACAATAGAATTTAGACAAGTTTTGGTTCCTATTTTAACCTTATCGATATGTAAAATAATTTTACTTTTACCGTGTCTTCTTGTATACTTATACTATAAGGTTAAGAAACTTACTATAAGAAGCCAAATGAACCCCAAGTTTTGTATTATTAATATATATAACCTTATCTAAGTCATTTGGCCGAACCTTAGATTTTTAGGAATAAAATAACAATTAATAATATAATATTTGTTTTAAAAACTATTTTATGTCAATTTTGACACTATTTTGTAATTGATTTTTGTTAAAATCATAACAGAATGATTGGTTCGAACAAAGTAAATTAAATCAATAATAATATGTCATGTTAACCTATAAAATTAGTTTATTTCATAAAAAGTCTGAAATTACATTTATTTGTGTATTTATAACATCAATTATGTCAATATTTCATTAATAAGATAATTACTGCATCATCATTGTGTCATAAATAAATTAAAATATTTAATGTCTAAAAACTACAAATAAAATACCATTATGTAGGAAATCGTTTTATATTTCTAATGACTATTTATAGTCTAATTTATCTTATGTATAACCTAATATTAAAAATGATTTACTTATTAAACTTTGATTTTAACTATTTTAACACTTCTTTAAATAAATTAATAATAAATTTCCTAATCTGATACAAGTGGGCCTAAATGGTCATATTTAAATCATAAGGTTGTTTTTGGTCGAATTAAACTTATCCAATAGAATTAGTACCCGTGTTAGGGTAATAATAATATCATTTGTACCCTTAATTACCCTATTTACTTTTAACCGTGGTAAAAAATAGTAAAAAATTACTATTCACCAAAAATTATTTTCATCTCATTGAACCACATTTTACTTACTGACATCAACCATGTGTCTTGGATTTTTGAAATTCCACTCACATAAGTGGTAAAATTAAGTTTTATGAAAAAATCATTTTTCTTAACCACCACTTAGTGGTTTCACTATTCATCAAAAAATGAAAGTTTCCAGAAAAATACCAAAAATTTGGGCTAAGCTATATTTGATATTATAAACTAAAAAATGATATCTATTTTACCAAATTCAAAACATATAAATTGAATTAATTAATTTAAAAATTAATTCCTGTCGTCAAAACAAATAGCGTGTTCTTAAGAGATAATAACTATCAAAAGATTGACACTTGTTTATGTCTGGTTTAATTGTGAAATTACATCCAATGACCAACATTGTATTAAATTGTAAAAATATATTCTAAATATACTTTAAACCCACTCAAATTAATAATTTATCACTATTAATTGTTTCGATTAAAAAGGTTGTTTTTAATTAAAATTTAGTAATTTTCACTATTCATCAGAAAATGAAAGTTATCCAAAAAGTACCAAAATTTCACCCTAAGCTAATTTTGATATTATGAATCCAACAATGATTTCCATTTTGAAAAATGAAATTTACAAAATTTCAAAAAGTGGTTATAACTATTCATAACGTCTAGTTTTAATTATACTTTAATAGCATATTGTTGTTTAGTGAAACTCGTTATTGCGTACTACACACGCTATCGAGGAAGGTCGCGATTGCGTGTAATGCAAGGAAAGTCAAGGATGCGTGTTGTGCAAGCTCCTTTTGGTGTAGAATATAACACAAGAAATTAATGAAATTAAAAAGAATATTTTTCATAAAATCTCAGGTTGTTACAGAAAAAGTGTAAATTAAACATATACAGGGTCGCACGATTTAGGCGCACGGTTTACCCAAACCGTGCGCAAACCGTGTGCACCTCACTTCCTCCAGAATACAAGGCCACATGGTTTATCCAAACCATGCGACTTTACTATTCATGTCATGCGCAAATCGTGTGTCCTTGTAGGTGCCCATGTCTTCAGCCACCTGGTTTATGCCAAACTGTGCGCAGACCGTGCACAGGCCGTGCGCCACTGTTTGCAAGTTCATTTCCCAAACTCTCGGGCTCCGAAAAAGCCTCAAACACTCCCCGGACCGTTTTTAAGATGTTACACATATTAAACAAGCTTAAAGGAATGATTTTAAAGAAAACTAACGACCTATACCTTTGCCAAAGAGTCAGGTCGTTACATTTCCAATTCCAATGAAATAGATTCATTCTTCATTAGTGATTGATCAACCTCGAGGATAGATATTAGATACATTTATATTGATCCATGTTTGATATTTCCTATAATGAACATGATTCAATCAACTAATAAATAGTTTCCTAGATTGAGTGTATGGTAGGTACAAGTTAGATTTACCCTATATTAAGAATTTGTGTTTTGAATATATTATACATCTTCATTACTTGTTCAAAAATAAATGAATCTAATCCAACACAAATAGTAACCTTGGTCTATTCCACATATTATGGTTTTTTTCTTTTCTTCCCTCATTCATTGTCTGATTGTCACCATAGTTCTCTTTGGATGGTGGAATAATAAATACCCATTATTAAATCATTATAAATCCATTTGTTGGAAATAACGATTGATACCATATTTCCATGCTCATATTGATGATACTATCCTTCTATTATGATATATACAAACTGGATTAGAGTTATTTATGTGGGCTATTGAATTTAGTGGTAGGGTGAATTGATGGGAATGTTTTCCCATATGAATATGTTGTTGGATTCTCGTGATCTACGATGGTGTGTCTTGGATGGAATAAAGATGTGCTTATCAGAATGATTCATTAATGGATCCAAAAATGAAGGAGGGGATGATGATTCATGAAGGGAATCGAGATTTTTGGAAATTTCAGCGTAAAATAGATTATAATTAGAAAATAATTTCTTTATTTTACAACCTAAGTGAAAAATAGGGTTTATATATAGAGATAATGTTCATGCACTTTGTGTTACCCACCACATTCCATGTTGTCCTCATCCAAACTAATCTTCCTATATGGAAGGTACACACTAAAGAATCCATGTTTTTTTCCATGTCTTTTGGTAAATTACACAAGCTGTGTGAACCCAATAAGCTATTTGAGCATGTAAAGTGGGTATGTGACCAAGTGATAATGTTTCTCCATATGTCGTGTTTGGGGCGGCACAATCTATGTACTCAGAAATTGAAATAGGTGTGTGACTTATTATAGGGGTAGAACCTGGTTCCCAAGGGACTGGTTTTTTACTCATGGTATACACCATGTACATTCTCAATGAAGTCATAGAGCAATTCTCATCTTTCGAATGGAATATTTTCATTTGGATATTATCCCATGACCCCCTTACAAAGTCTTTATTATGGAATCATTTCATGTTCATAGAATGTTGATCCCATGTGTGTAACGTGAATTTGAAATAAATTTCATGGAATACCTTCATGATAATGGTGTGTCGATCACCTAATTAGATTATTAACTCATATTTGGTTTTTGGTACACCCCGTTTACATGTTTGTGATCCCCATCCATGAATCATACTCTTCAAACATCCATCACATAGTTATGATAATGATTTTTGGTGAGAATAACATCTCTGATAGACTCCAATAGTTCTATTTGACTCATTTAGTGTGTTACCATAGATAAGAGTATTGAGGAAACATTGAGAGAGAATCCTAGGGTGGCATTATATTTTTGATCTTACTGATACTATGTGTTTTTAGGATTATAACCCGATGATCTTGTAAAATATTTTTTTGAAATATAATTGAGATCAGTTTACTATTATTATGGAAGTTTGATTCTTAATGACTTCAAGGCATGAAAATAGGTATTGGTATACTCACCCTTACATGGTGTTTTCATACATGTGTCATGCCATAAGAAGATGAAATACATTCTGGTAGATTATTATAGGGACAATGACCATTTGAATCATTGGGAAAAGATAGTCTAATGTATGTTCTGGTGATAACATTGATATCATTCATTTTCTAATTCACATGTTTGATTTAGTTATAGTTTCATTTTAGGTGTTTTTATTTGGCCCTTTATTTCTAGTAGATTACTTTCATTCTTTGATGGTGGAAATGTTGATTTATGCATTAATGGTTATAAATTTTTTACATTTCAGCATTGTATAAGCATGTGCATGTGTGTGTGTGTAGGTTACATTACACTATGGCCTACCATGTGTGTTGTAAATCTACATGGGGTTAGCCTCCATCCCCTTCCTTTTAGAAGATAGATTGGGGTAGTCGTGGATTAGGGTCCTATGGGCCAGGTCATGGAATAGTGTAATCAGAGGAGTTGGTTATATTATTGGACCTGAATTTGTATGATTTAATTGGAAATTATATAAATCATTCAAGGTGTTTCCTATCCTTTTCTCAATCATGTGAATGAAGTGTTCATGTGGGGGATGATGTATGTAAACACCATTAAATTTACCACGTTATTTTTTTCATCGTACATATTGACATTGGTTTTAGGGATGCACATTGGTACATGAATCATATTGGAATGGGTTGTGGTTTCCATGTTTATATTGAGTCATTTCTCTAGATAAATTCATTGAACATGGTAAATCTTACCTATTTCTGGATTCTTGCCTGAATTTTTTTGATATGATCTATCTATCATATCCCAATGATAGTACCCTTGGTGATGAGGCTTCGATACAGGTACATGATATTGAGGTGACACTTCATGGTGATATACCAGTATTTCAATGACCTTTTGAGTAGTATATGGTACCATCAGTACCTATAGATGAGGTTTGTAGTCTAAGAATGCTCCCTGGGTGTATACTTTCTCGAACCATTAGTTTCACGGTTGAAGTATGTCCACAGTTGGTTGATTATTTTCTTAAGGGAGTGATGTGATTATTATGTCTCGTCATAGAACCATCATAAATTTTATTGGTCTAAGTGATCCTTTTCCAACGATCTACAAGATGATGGTAGGGCTTAGTGACACATTCATATGATTTAGAGACTCCTTCATGGTCAGAGTTCAAGATCCTTTTTAGATAATATTTTTCTATAGGAATATTGAGAGGTGTGTGCATCCATGAATTTCTATAGCTTCATCTCTGTCGTACTACTATGTTTTTTTATTCATTTTCCTTCACCAACCAATCTTGATACTCAATGGATGTGGTGTATGATTAGTTTATTTGGGATTAAAGCATTGAGAAAGGAATACATAGAGGCATCTGTTCTAATATGATACCTCTATTCATTCAAACAAATTATAGGGTGTTGAGCTATTATTTCTTGGTTGATAAAATCTTGTCTACATTGACACAAACCCTTTGTACAGCTTGCAGAGAAATTGGAGCATACACATCAGTATAAGGGACCATATGATTGAAACATGGACCTAAATATGTGATTTTTTTAGGTGGTGGTCCTAGGAGAGATGTTCATCATTTCTGGATCACATTATGGATGTAGTCATCTAAGAGATAGGTTATTGTACACCTAGTACAATCAAGGACATCATTCATGATTTTTTGTAACCTAGTACGTGGTCGATAGATACATAGTGTGTGGGATATTTAGGAAGAGGTTTGAGTAGGAACTAAGATATCCTTTGGGTGTAATAAATATCCTAGGTATTGGGAGAGTATCAAGAGGTAAAATAAATTGATAATTTTAACCACCAAAACCCTCATGTGGCCCTCATGTGGCTCATGGGTAATATTTTAAGGGGATATGGCAACTACATGTGTTCAATTATTAGGACCAATAGGGTCCAAGGAATGTTCAAGGTATTATATGTTTTTTCTCTAAATTATCTTAAATATTGATATACCTATGTATGAACCACTCCATTCATTCCACTAATCAAGTTATATATATATATATTCTAGTTTCTCCCATGGCTCAATCATTTCTCTTGGAGACATTGAGTTGATGTGACTTAGAAATAACACAATTCTTTTAAAAATA
The DNA here is from genome assembly GCA_963277665.1 of Viscum album. NCBI lineage: Eukaryota > Viridiplantae > Streptophyta > Magnoliopsida > Santalales > Viscaceae > Viscum > Viscum album. The sequence continues at coordinate 1,347,831,153 of OY728132.1, forward strand.
TTGTCTGACTCTTGGAGGTGATATTTTCTTCCCAAATCACAATATAGTGGAAATGAGGACTTATGATGTCACCATAAGAATGGATTGGTTATTCAGAGATCATACCCATATAGACTATTTCAGGTAGTGTATGTAGTGTTTTTATAGTAATGGGATGAATTTTTCATTTTTGGGTGAATAGAAAACCCTAATAGTGAAGTATGGGCTCATATGTAGGAGGTAACAATTGATTACTCGCCAATTGGAGACCATCATTCTGGGTGAAGAAGAAGCTATGAGATTAAATTTGCATTCTACGGTGGAAAAGTATGATGAAATATTTCCATATGATGTTCCATAATTACCACCCTAGTGGTAGATAGACCACTAAATGAATATATACAATTGGGAAACATAGATATTTACATAATAAAATCATATGGATGATTTATAGAATCGCAAACTGAGGGTGAATTTATAGGTATTGAAGTAGAAGGGATTTGGTAGAAAATATGATTCAACATAGGTTTTCACATTATTATTTAAGAATATGGTGGATTTGATATTGATGTATTATTTGTGTTACAATCACCTAAAATGGGTGAAATTAAGGAAAAACTATCCACTTCCAAGGATTGGTCTCCTCTTCGATCAGTTGAGAGGTGCACGATGGTTCGTAAAGATTGACTTTTGATTAGGTTATCATCACATGTGAGTATTGGATGAAGTTATATGGATAATGTATTTAAAATGAATTTATGTTTACAAAAAATAACTGTTAATTACTTTTAACATGAATTATTCTACAGTTGATTTTGTGGGGCTCTTGAAGAGGATCTTTTATCCTTTATTAGACCAGTTAGTATTAGTCATCATTGATGTAATTATAGTGTACAATTTGACCATGTAGGATCATGTGAGACACTATAGGATGGTCATAGACATACACAATGAGAAAAATATTTATTAGAATCTCAAAAAGTTCCAGTTATGGATTTTGAAATTCAAATTTAAAGGACTTGTTTTCTGTGTAGATGGTGTGGATGATGACTATGTGAAGGAAAATGAAGCTTTATCTTGGGAGACACACAAGATATTTATGTATGTGTTGAACGTCCATTAAAAAAACTATCCAAGATTTTCTCACAATTTATCCATGATATCAGCTAATTTGATAGCTCCAACCTAAAAGGTAATGCCTTTCATGTGGGCAGAGAGGTGTGAGTAGGATTTCTCCGAGTTGAGGAAGAGATTAAAGAGCACTCCAAGGATGAAATTTTTGGATGTGGGTGTTGATTCTATAGTGTTATCTAATGCATCAAAGATCAAGATTTTTTTTTTGATGTCTATGACGTCGGTGATTACATACGGTTCACAATATTTGAGACCACATAAGAAGCACTACAGGGCCCATAACATTTAGCTATCATTAATAGTATTAGATTTGATGATGTGGAGACACTTTCATATGGGTATGAGATTTAGTGACTATTATAACCATAAGAGTCTTATGTATTTCTTCACATAAGGTAATATTGTTTTGAGAGATATTCCATGATTAGATTTCCTCTAGTATTAGGAATGTTATATTTTCTATACTCTCGTGAAGGGGAATGTGGTATCAGATTCCCTTAGTAGGATATCTTGTTTGTTGCTACTAAGTGTGGGGTTTGAGATATTTTAATTTATATCATTATTCATTTTGGATGGGGATGGATCATCCATCCTCCATCTGATGGTTTTTACACAATAATTTTATTATGATTTAGGTAATAACAACTTGGGGATACCTATTGTTATACCCTATATACTATGATATCATATTGACATGATCTTAATGTATTTTATGAACTTAGGGAGAATGAAATCTTTTACAGAGGGCACAATGATAGTATAAGTGGAATTAAAGGAGGATAATATGAGTACGGTTTATACATATCTATTGGGGGTACATGATGTTGTGAAGAACATGTAACAGGGTCACCAACGTCAGTTCTGTAGGCCCATAATGAATGATGGAGTTATAGAGTTTGTCTCTCCATTCATTACATGTCAGTAATAAAATGTTGAGCACTAGGTTCTGGTGGGTTTAGCTCATCCCATTGATGTTACAGAACATAAGTAAAATGGGATATCCATGGATATCATTACGGGGTTACCACATACATCTAGAGGATATAATTCTATCTAGGTGATCATACATCAACTCACCATATAAACAGACATTCAGTTAATCTAAGGCAATAGTTTATTAAAATTATTTGGGATGATTGTATATGTTTGAGAAATTATGACTCCATGTATTTCCCTCAAAAATTCTTTTATACCATTATGATCACTTCACAATGTGATCATGGGGGGGGGGATTCAAGGGGGAATTTCAGAATGAGATGCATTAGAGCACAACATTATACCCCCAGATTGATAACCTGACTGAGAGAACCATCATGTTCATAGGGGACACTTCATGGGATTTCATGTTGTAATTTCGCCATATTCTTGATGATCACCAACCCATCATGGAGTTCCATTTAAAAAATATCTATCATTAATCCATCGGTATATAATTGTTTTAGGGAATGTATGTTTGACCCTATGGTTGATCTATTTCATGGAAAGACCTAATATAGTCAACACATTTGGACATGGAGTGTGTGTGATCTAAGAGATAAAATATTTAGATCATCCATAAGTGGATTAAGACTACATAGAGTTGTTATAGTTCCTATTTAGAATGAAAATGTGGTCATTTATAATTCAAGGAGGGATTCAATGTGTTCATGTGGGTCTCACATCAATTTGGTTTATAGATATGTTGATATTATAGTGACTCACAATTTATTTACATGTATATTATATCAAATTATATGAATATTCAACATATTAAAAAAGTATATGTCCAACGAACATAATATCTTTATGTCTTCGAAAATAAGGAACAAAATATTATAACATGGTGAAATGTTATCAATGCTTCCCACAAATATCTTCCCCATTATAAAATCTACATAAAAACAACTTTTATAACTTTATAAAATGAAATACCTGAAATGGATGAGATTAGATTCTTTGTAAAGGTAAACAAACGAGATACAAAAGCATAGTCATGAACATACGGGAATGAGAACATAATAATTACCTAATATTATCCTTCACTTCATGTCAAATATCATAAACATGGGTCATGGAAAAAAAATTAGTAGTTTATAAGACATTAGTTAGAATGGAATCAAGAGCATATTCAATGTAATCATATCATATGAATAAGATAATCAATTTTTTGTTGATGCATATGTATATAAAATAATTTCCAAAGTACTTAAAGAATCACTACCAAGGCCATCTAAGTATCATGGCTACACTTCCAATTCGATCTCGGTAGACATAGTTCAGTCCCATGACCATCTTAGTATTCAAAGATCACTCTCAATAACAACATAGAAGACAATTTACTTTATATATTTGAGTTCACACCTTGTTATAGACATTTTTATCTCATGATATATAAATCCATACATAGTGCATTGGAGGGAGATATATGTCGCTCACATATCATAAAAAAATCGTACAGAAACAGGCCACAAGATCATAATAAATCTTATTATAACCCATGAAGTGAATTGGGTATCATAAAAATATAATCATATCATAACCACTTTAAATAATATAGGTTTCAGAATCATTTTATCAAAGAATAACAAATAAAAAGAAGTGAGTTTCATGAGAATATAAACTAGGTGAGTAAAATGGGTTTTGAAAATATATATCTTGTGAAAGAGAAACAGGTTTCAAATAAATATAACCCATGAAATGGAAATAGGTTTTATAAGAATATAAACTGCGAAAGAAAAATAGGTTTCATAAACATCATGGGAGAAAAACAAAAAACCTTCATAGAAATAATATAAATGGAACCATTGCATCAATTTCCAGAAAGGAATTAGTTTCCTCAACAAATTTCATCATATATAGAAAATAATTTTTAAATATTTTTTCCAAATATTTATTAATGAAATGATCATTTTTTATTTGAAAATTGATTTCTAAAACATACATACTTTTGAAAACCATTTCCATTTAAAATAAATTTAAAACATGGAATGAAGTCATGAAATCAGTTTGAACACTATATTCACTAAAAAACTATAACAAACACTCAAAAATATATTGAAATCTTTTTTCCTTAAAAAGATATCAATGAATCTTGAAAAATTATTGAACATTATTTTCCTTGAAAAAGTATAAATGAATATTTAAATTATTTTGAAAATTATTTAACATGATTACATATAAAATACTCTTGAAAACATTTGGAAAATAGATTTCCTTGAAAACATTTAAAGTAATCCAGATAAAATCTAGAAACCAATTTCTATAAAAATATCAGAAAATATATAATGAAATCATAAAAACAATTTTAACAACATTTCCAATGGGAATAAATTGAGAAATTAATAAATAAATTTTTAAATAAATGAAATCAACTCATTTCAAAAAAACAATTATTAATCATATAATCCATGCCATGAAAAAAAAATTAAATTCATTAACCATAAATCATTTTTTGGAAAAACAATTTTTTCGAATCCAATTTTAAAATAAAAAAAAATATTCTATAATATTAGTTAACAATATTTTTATAAATAAATTACAGTGTATATATATTAATTAATCTTCAGGAAAATTTTGGTCAAAATGGTGGGTATGTTTATATATTCCAATAAGTCCTTTTTCACATTAAAATATTAGAAATGTTCATTCAAAAATAAAAAGTAGATTCTTTTTAAGAAAAATTATAGAAAGATAATACATGTTTAAAAATATAATTTATACATAATACGATAATAGTTATTATTTTTAAAAAATATATTAATAAAACAAATTTTTTAATGAACACAAATTTATGACTAAATGTAAAAACGTTGTCATATTTTCATAATTTTCTTTTCAAAATAATCAAACACCAAAAAATATAAAGGATAAAATTACATGTATATGAAGTGAATAACAAGATTTTAATAAACTTCATAAGATTTATTGAGGTATTTATCATAATATTTCATTATTGGGTGAATAAAAACAAATAATCTTGATAAATGTTGACACTTTAACAATAAAACATTTAAAATTTGATAAAATGAAATCATAATACAATTGAAATAATTACATTAAATTAATCATAAAATATCATGAAAAGAATTATATTCATTATTTAATTTTTTAAAGGTAGTTCAAACACCTCATAGAAAAATATAGGTGCATAACATGTCATGTGACTCTATGAAAGTAAATCGAGACAAAATTACTTTTTAGATTTTGTAACTTTTGAAACATAGACCGCATTAATGAAATATAATAAAAAATATAATTAAATATAAATAAATTTAATTATTACAACAATATATATTATCCTTGGGTAGTATATATACAACATAAAATAAATAAGCTGGGATTAAAAATGTATGTCACAAATATAAGAAGTGGGATGAGAAAAACCATACCTTAAGTCTCAACATTATTTGAATAAATTCAATCCTCCTATATAATAAATATATTTTTGTTATATATCTACCAAAGAACCATATTATTATATTTAATACAATATATTGTTTTATATAACCTTCATATTAACAATTCCATGTTAATTTTACACTTCGATTAATATCCTCTTGGTTGTTCAAACCTGTTTTGACTTATTATTATTCATCATTTTACTAAGATCTGGATTTATTTTTTTCTAGATTATAAAACATGATATAAGTATCATATATATTTAGTAGATATATATTTATGTTAATAAAAAAATTATATAAATGATGAATTAAATACACTCTTCATAGAGATGGTAGGTCGTACGTACACATGAACATTGTTTTCATTTAATTATAATTTTGAGAGAGAGTAAGTAAATGAAACAATTTTATATAATAATTAATATTTTCATTCAAGTATAATTATAAATTTTAATATAGAGTAAAAAATGAAAATATTATTCCATTATATGTTTCCTGTAATCTGTGAAGGAATCACATCGCATTGAGGTGGTGACACTCTACACATCCATAAATAAAGTTATCATTCATAAAAAATGGAAATAATAATGTAATGTTTCATATAAGAATTAAAATATACTAAATAATTTATGATTATTATTTATATCATAAAAAACAGTTTCAGTCATAATTCCTAACTATAAGATATTTTTAACGAAAAACAGAACAACATCGTTCAATGAGGTTGTTGTTCGTTGTACAAAAAACGGTAAGTTAGTTACCAATTATATATATATGTGTGTAGTTGTGAGTAGAAACATTATAATTAAAAAATATAATAATACTAATTATATTGAATTTAACATATATTCATGGAATAAGATGAGTTTAGTGGGTGAATAATGAAAATAAAACAATAGAGATTGAAGAAGGATGTTACCTCTTTATGGAATAACTACTCCCGGTTTTAATCAATGGGATTGCTTGGATGGATTTATAACCAAATAGAGGAAAATAATAGGAATAGATGGATTTTCTTATCTTATTTAATCATATATTTGTTGAGATGAAGTGATTCAGAAGAGTGAATAGTGGTAGGGGTGAGTTCCTTTTTATAGTGGAGGAGTGGCATTCATGTAAACATTTGAAAAGGGAATTCCACTCATGTTTCCCATGTCATATAGCTCCAATAACGATCAATATTAGATCCCATTTAGGGTAGTGTATAAATATTAATAGATAATTTCATTTTGACATGTCTCTAGGTCATTTTGGGGCTTATGATTAAGGCTGAGTCCTTTTTTGAGCTATTTTTTCACTTAATCGTTGTAAATAATTTTAAACACTTCCACTGATATTTTTACTCCAAAAATATGTTGAAGTAATTAAAAATTGAAATGAAATTATGATTCCAAATATGGAATAAATTTATCCAAATTTAAATTACATTAGTGAAAAAAATTAATTTAAAATTAATCATACAGTCATGACCATTATACATGTTTCTAAAGAGAAAATATCTAATAGAATGAAATCTTTTTATCAAATTTAATTTTGGAATTTTTTCTAATTAAATAAATTAGATTAATTGGTGTATAATTTATATAATTATACTTTAAATGAAAATTATTATATAATATAACTATATAAATAAATTAGATGAAAAATCATTTTTTTAACAAAATTTAGTATGTTTCATTATTCATCCAAAAAAGTAATTTCACATTAAAATAACAAAAAATCACCCAATGTGTCTTTTTTTATTTAGCTTTAAAATATTATTTTTTCTGACTAATTTTTCTAAAAGTTACAAAAATAATATTTTAAATGGGTTCTTTATTAAAAGTTGATAAAAATTACATTTAAAAAAATACATTTGATACATAAAATTTGATATATTATTATATTATACCTATAAAATTTATTGTATAGGAATCAAAAATATTTATTTAATGTAGAACATATAAATTTAATATAAAACCTTAGTCAAATGTGATTTTTTAATTTATTTAGATAATGAGTATTTGTACAAAAAATAGTTTTTATAGAAAAGTAAATTCATTCTTTTAGAATACATCATACATTTATATATAGTAATTGATAAAAAAATGATTTATTTTATATAAAGGAGTAAATAATATTTTCAGAATTTATTTAATCTTATTTGTGACATCCTTTAAAACAATTAGGTGATATCTATATTAATTTTGTGATAATCATGTTAATTTTATATTTTAGTATTGTAAAAAATCATCCTTTCTTGTAATAAACGATATCCAAGGAACATGGAATTGTGTGTAACATAAGAAAAACCTAGTGTTTCATATACCAAAAGCTAGTCTTTGTGTTGGATGTTTCAAAATTATAACATGGTTATGTGTATAATGTAATCCAATAGTAGGGGTTTATAAAAATAAGTATTGTTTGGTGAAGTTATAAATATCAAAAAGAATAAATTAATTTGAAACCTAATAATAACAAAAACATATTGGGATGTCACATCCTACAACCCTTAAAATTAATTTTACCTTCAGAATTTGTTTAGGTTATCAATGGGTTAGTACTTGAATGCTCCTTACATAAAACCCAAATCATATAAATGAATACTAAAACTTCCTTTAAAAAGGAAACGTTAGAAACATAATGGTTACCCAAAGTAACACATAACTAGGATACCAAAAAACATAAAATTGGTTAGAAGTGAAAATAGGGACATGGACGATATATATAACTGTCATGTTCTGATTCAGAGTGATGGGGCATATGGATATGAGAATGCAAAAATCACAATATTATAAATCAGTGGTGATCTAAGGGGCGATTTGATTAATTGGGCAAATATCTACTTGGATAACATTTTTTATTTTGAGATCATTTTCTGTAATGGTCCATAATTTTCATGATAATATATATTTAAATGATTTAAAGAAACTATTACCCTTGGTTATGAATTGTTAAACATGAACTTTATCTCTCATTCTATGAAATGATTTTATAATTTTCATTCATAATTAATTGGAAGATAATTATATCCATGAATAGAATGGCATGTCATTCTATCCATTTTTATCCCAAGAAATTGTTTGCACAAGTTATCCAGTATGAATAAATCCTCACATGTTGAAATAAAACATTAATCTATAAAAAATTATTATGTCTTTTACACAATCCATTCCATAATGTATTTACCATATAATCATTTTCGATGATGAATCTATGATACTATAGAAATAAGGTCACTAAATTTTTCAAAATCTACTTAACATTGATCCCCCATATATCATATTTCATCTCTTATCTATCACATACCAAATATGTGACTATCTTCATCAAGTATTCTCTTGAAACATGGTAATGACCATAATTTCTATAAATTCATATTTAAAAATGAATGTTTCATTATTTAAAAGTATAATATATATATCTAATAAATATTTAATTTTGTAAGATTTATAAATGATAACATAACCACATGTCAACACATTCTTAATTAGTTTCAAGGTAATCAGTACTATCCAAATTACTTATTCATTCCCATCATAAAGATCTAAATACATAATTATCTTCATATAAGTGGCTTATTAAGGGAAACCATTCACTTGTTCATGTGTTTACCATTATCATAACCTTCCCAATAAATTACCTTTCAAGTCCATAGAAGCGATTCAATATATTCATATAAATCTTTAGTGAAAAAAAAAACAAAAAGTAAATAATCCTTATATATTTTTCCATACATATAACATAATTATTGAATAAAAATAAAAAAATTCAATTATTACACTTCTTCCTAATTAAATTATAGGGTTACCTCATCCTATTATGTAATGATTCTTTCGATTCACATTTCTCATATAGTCTTGCCATCATAATCAATATAACCATTACACATTCCACCTTGATAATAATCATTGTGTTTTTTTCACTTGGGAAATCAATTTTAATAATGATAATTATTTATACACTAAATGAATAATGATTTTTAAGATGTTTTAAAGTGTATAACATTCACATCCATTACAATAACTATACCGTTCATTTTTCTTTTCCCATTTACTTGCTTTGTTTACTTCAAATCCATAGTCTAGACATATTATTGTTCTTCTAGTGCATTCAAATGGTTTATTTTTTCTTCATTATTGACAAAAAGGAAACCGAATCTTTATTCTCCCAAGGTATACATTACCTAAAATCTCATTGAACTATATCCCTCTCTTATTTAGTGAATATGAGAGTTTGTTAAGGTGCATATTTTCAATCTCGTTTTGTTAAAAATTATGAGGAATGATCATAATATCCACCACTCTAGTGACCATCCCAGTTGACTTCTCATTATGAAATTTTTGTCACATTCAATATTGAACACATTCCTTCTAGTTCCCACCAGTGAATAAAACCATAAATTATTTTTGATTAAATAGTTTTCATAGTATAAAACCAAATAATCATGAAAAATCGCATATATGATGTCTAAATAATGACACATTACATTCTATATATATGAAACCTTAGGATTATTATTTGAGACATCCCTATGCATATCAATGGAAGTTTTCATAATGATATAACTAATTTTGTCTCATTACAGATTCCAAAGGATGACTAAAACAATATTTTGAAATAAAATATAGAGAACCAAGTTTAATATTCATGAATATTAAATCAATTTAGATGAATATTACATACAATATAATATTAAATTTTTGAGGGATAAAATATATTAATTCATTTTGAAAATTATAACAAAATAATATACGTTGGTGAATGATCATCATTTTTTTCCACTAAAATCTAACCTATGAGTACTTATACTAATGATCATTATTCATTGCCTATGGAAAGGAAACATAAAAAACAGGTGAGCTCAAATTCATAGTAAGGGTAAATAAATGAGACAGATAAGCATAATCGTGAACTTAAGAATATGAGAACATGATCATAACATTTGAATATTATACTATACATATCAAAGATCATACACAAGATTCAAGGAATAAATTTTTTTAGTTCATTAGGCATTAATCATAATGTAATGGGGAGAATATTACATCAAATCATAACCAATGATTAAGATATATAATTTGTTAAAGACAATTTTTGTATTTTGAATTATTTCCATAGTAGTTATAGAATTATGACTGAGGTTATCTTAGTAATATTGGTTCATAGCCCATTTCATATTGGTATTCATGGTTAACTTATATGGCCGTATTAATAGTCAATCTTCACTCGTAATACCATCTTAGTGAAAAAAGTCATTAACTGAAATGAGTTCACTTTTCATTCCCTCCAAGTCTATCTAATGAGATATAAATCATTACCCAATTCATTATAGAGAGATATAGGTTTCACCCATCTCATAAATAAATCATACTTACATGTTACCCCTAATCATAATCAATTATATAATACCCAATGAAATGAAATTGGTATCATACACATATTATCATATCATTACATGTGGAAAATATATAGTTTTCATATTCATTTATTCAAATATACCTTGTGAAAAAATGGATTTTATAAGAATATAGACGAATAATGTGTAATTAGTTTCATAAACATGAAACACATGAAATATAAATAGGTTTCATAAACATATAACTATGGAATGGAAAGCATGTTTCATAAGCATATAACCTTGGAAAGATAAACATGTTTCACAAACATCATCCCATAAGAACATAAACCATTAAGTGAATGAATATGAATGGACCCTTTAGATTATTTGTTGTAAAACATTAAGTAACATCAAAAGTTTTCATCATAGATGGAAAGTATTTTTACAATTTATTTTAAAAACATTTCTTGAGGAAAATAAGATTTCCTCTTTGAAAAATGATTTTCAAAATAGAAATCATTTCAATGTAAATTTCCTTAAAAATACATTAAAACATTGAAAGGAGGAATTGAGTCATTTTTAAATTATTTTTCGTCGATGAATTTTAAAAGATGTTTAGAAATATATTGAATCTCATTTTCCATGAAACCATATAAAATGATATTTAAAAAATTATGAAAATAACTTTCCTTTGAAACTTGTAAAATAATATCAAAAATATTTCAAAAATATTTTTCCTTTAAATCTTATAAAATAAGAATGAAAATGATTAAAAACCCATTTTCCTAGAAATTGCAATATGATTTATAAAAAAGTTATGAAATTTTTTTTAAAAATTTTTTATTGAGAATGTTATTAAATCATATAAAATAATATTTTACAGAATTTAAATCTTTTTCATTGAATTCAAACTATTGAAATTATATATTGAGTGATTTGAAAATAATTTAATACATTTTTAAATATAATATATTTATTAAAAATATATTTGTCATTGATAACCATTTTATAACCAAATGATTCTATAATAGTATAAAAAAGAATCTCTAAAAAATATCATTGTAAACATTCAATGGAGGAATCGAAGATTTCACCGTCATGACAACATGTAAGTACATACATTCCAAACATTCCAATTTTAACATAAATTTTTAGAAAATTTTGATGATAAAAAAAGAATATTCCTCTTCAATTCTTATTTTAAAATGTAATACATGGGTTAAAAGTTCTTTCAAACATCATTTTATAATAAAAAAACATTTTAAAAATATTTTTAGAAAACATGGGTTTTAAATAACATTGATTTTCAACCGAAATCAAAAATAATAAGGATTTTAATAAAAACATTTTCTAAATTATCATAAGATAATATATTTAAAAAAATGGTAATTTTACATGTATATAAAATTAATAATCATTGCGCGAAAAAATTCACTAGTTCTCATTTGATATCGATCATAAGAATTCATAAATGTTAGAATAATCATAAATAATCTTGATAAATAATGAGATTGTAGAAATAAACAATTACCACATTGGAAATAATGAATCATAATAAAAATGAGATAATAAAAATAAATCAAAAATAAAATACCTAAAAATAATTATATTAATGATATTACATGTCATGGGTAGTGTATACAACTCAAAGAAAATATAGTGGCATAAGATGTCATTTCTCTCAAAGATGGTAAATTGAGACAGAATTACATTACAGATAAGCTAACATTTGAATCATAAACCCAATGAAATAAATATCATAAAATTTATATGTAAATACCAATAAATTTGAGTTTATTAGTCATAGAATACATCTATGTTCATTTTATACAACACATAAAAGAAATGAGCGGTGAATAAGGAATGTATCTCATAGATCTATGAAATGAGATGAGAAAAATCATACCTTATGTCTTGAATTCGTTCTTAAATAGTAGAACCTAATTTATAAAAAATATAATTTTATTATAAATATAAAAAATAAAAATATTATTACATATAATATCAAAAATGAATTTATATTCTACGGTTATTAACAATTCCATGTTAATGTTACACTTCAGGTAATATCTGCTTTGTTTTTCATACATAATTTACTTATTATTATTGTTTGTCTTATATTGATTATGATTTACCTATTTAAACACATTAAAACATTATTTATATTTCATATAATTATTTACTATAAAAATATTTATAAAAATATTTAAAATATTTTAATATAGATTGGAATACATCATCAATGGAGATGGCAGGTCGTACGTATGCATGATCATAATTTTTATTTAATTATCCATTTGAAATAAAGAAATAAAATAGAAAATATATATATATATATTATAATTAAGGATAATAATTAGGTATATATAACCAATACTTTAGTAAACTCATCTATATTACATTCCACATAATTTATGAATGAAGAACGTCACATTGAGGAGGTGGTAGTCAACATATCCACAAATTAAGTTATCATTTTACACAAAATGGAAATAATGATGGTATGTTTTATGTAATAATTACCACATCACAATAAGATATACATCAAAAAAATATATTTTTTATCATAATTATAAACAATTAGAGGTGTAAAAGGAAAAGAAAACAATCTTGGTTCTTGAGGCTATAATTCATCGTAAACAAGAACAGTAAGTTCATTACCTATTACACAGAAGTTTGAGTGCGTGTAGTTCAAAAAAAATTACTAGTAAAATCCTATAATATTTATTATTTTTTGGTTATTATTTAATCATGTAATAAGAACATTTTAGTGTTTGTGAAATAGAACAATACAAATGGTCATAGGGATGATGTCACCTCTTCCTTTGATAAGTCCTCTTGGTTTTCACCAATGAGATTTCTTGCTTGGATTTATACCAAAAGGGACGCCTATAGGATTAATTGATTAATGTTGATATTTTTATTATATGTGTTTTAATTATTGAAAATAGATTTAGAGGTATGAATAAGTGGGAGGTTTCAGTCCCTTTTTATAGTAGTGGAGGAGTGGAATTCTTGAAATTTTTTGAAATGGGAATTGCACCCACATTCTTCCCTTTCATTTGGCCCAGATAATTTTCCCAATTAGATACATCAGAGTATAGGGTCAAAATATCAACATTTAATTAATTTTAGATGAGTTTTTAGGCTATTTTGGGCTTTATGTTTAAGGCATAGTATATTCTATGATCTAATTTTTATATTAATCATTGTAATTAATTTCAATCATGTTCACTAATATTTTTGGTCAAAAACTAAAATTAAATTGTATGAAATTATAAATTAAACACATTCCAAAAATGGAATCTATTTTTCAAAATTTAGATCATTTTGTTGGAAGAAATTAATATAGAGTAAATCCCACAGAAGAGATGCTAATATAGTTTTTTAATTTTAATAGTCCAAACTTTTGAAATGTTTTCATATCTATTTTCAATTGGAAATTGTTTTAAATGACCTAAATTTCATTATGTTTTTTATAATTTGCCTCATTAAACAATAAAAAAAATATAATTTACATCGAATATATAAATAAATTAGATGTAAAAGAATTTTTGAATTAAAATTCATGATTTTTCACTATTCATCAAAAAATTATGTTACTTTGAAAAATAAAAAAAGTTCAGCCAATGTAAATATTAATATTTTATTTAAAAAAATTTATTTTAAATAAATATAATTATAGTTTCATAAAACATATTTAAAATTGGTTATCTATTAAAAGGTTGTAAAATTACCTTTCTGAAAAAATACATCTTCTATTTATATAATTGGATTATTCATACCTTAAAAATCTAAAATATATCAGGTGAGTATCAAAAATATTACTAAAATATATAACATATAAATATAAGTAAATCCTTATTAAAAAATTGTATGTATCTCATAGACATAATAATTGATATGTGGAAACACTTAAATTATGTATTTATATTATTCATACACATTCAAACCTCTATTATAATAAATATATGTTTTATTAAAATATGCAACAAAACCATATTATTAAATATAATAATAATAATTATTTTATAATAGCTTTTTGTTATCAATACCATGTAAATTATATGATACGGGTAATATCCTATTTGTTTTTCGTATATGGTTTTACTTATTATTGTTGATCCTCTTACTTAGATTGGGATTGGCATATTTTTATAATTTTAAAAATGGTCTAAATATCCTATATACATTCAATATAATAATATTTTTCATAATATAAAATGTACTGAAATATGGAATTTAATAAATCTATCTTAAAGAGAGTAGGTCATACAAACGCATGAATGTTGTTTCTGTTTAATTTTTATTTTAAATGAATGAATGAAAATGGATTATATGTATATAGATTATCATTCAAGTATCAAAATTAATTTATATATAAAATATACATATACTAAGTCACTCTTTAATAAGTTCCATGAAATGTGGTTAGGAATAAAATTGCTTTAAAGAAGCTATATTCCACACATCCATAAAGGAAGTTATCATTTTATACAAAAACAGAATTGATGAAGGTATGTTTTATATAATAAATTTTTAAGCTTAAATAAATCATAAATATATTATATATAATATAATAAATTAATATCCCAAAATATTCCAATCATTATAGGTGGTAATAAATAAACAAAAAACATCATCTCGTGATGTGGTAGTTCACTATACAAAAGGATGATAAGTTTATTACCCATTATATAGATGTTTGTTTGATTATAATTCAAAAAATTATAATAATAACATAATATTATATTTTGGATGCATAGGTTATAATATATTCATGTAATAAGATTTTTGTAGTGGTGGAGATTCAAAATAGTACATTAGAGCTTAAGGAAGGATGTTACCTCTTATTTGTGTAACTTAACTTGGTATGTACCAAAGGGAATCCTTGGATAGATTTAAACCCAAAGTATGGACTTTAAGATGAATGGAAGGATGTTTGGATATTAAATTAAAAGATAT
Source organism: Viscum album (assembly GCA_963277665.1). NCBI lineage: Eukaryota > Viridiplantae > Streptophyta > Magnoliopsida > Santalales > Viscaceae > Viscum > Viscum album. The sequence continues at coordinate 1,347,846,930 of OY728132.1, forward strand.
TTTTCGAGATAAAGGGATTTGTAGGTATTAATAAGTGAGAGGCTGAGTGCATTATTATTATGGAGGAGTGACATTCATGTAATTTTTTTAAAAGAAATCCAACCTAGGTCCATACGAAGTCATATTTCTCCAATAATTTCCCTAGTTAGATTAATGTGGGAATATTGTAGTAATATTAATATTAAATTTCTTTTGGAAAAGTTTCTAGGACATTTTGGGACATAAGTATAAGTCTTAGTCCGTTTTGAGATATTTTTTCACTTAATCATTGTAATTATTTTTAATCACATTCACTACTATTTTTGGCCAAACATTAACATGAACATATTATAAATTATAAAATATAATCATTACAAATATTTAATCTATTTAGAAAAATTAAAACCACCTAATTAGTTGAAATTAATTTAAAATCAACCCGACATACAGAATGACAATGCAGGTTTTAAAATAGAAAAGGTCTATAATTTTGAAGTGATTTATAACCAATTTCATTGTGAATTTTTTTATAATGCCCTAAATTAAATTAGGTGTTTCTTTAATTATATAATTATTATTTAAAACTAAATTAAAATATTTTATCTAGTTAAATAAATTAGATGTGATATCATTTTTTAATTAAAATTTAGTATAGTTCACTATTCATCTAAAAATGTTGTTTCTCAAAAAATAAGAAAAACACCCAAGGAAAATATACATATTTATATTTAAAAAATAAATATTATTTATCCAATAAAAATAATAATCGATTAGAAATTAATATTTAAAAGGGGTTCTCTATTAAAAGGTTGAAAAATTGTCATTCCTAAAAAATATATCTTTTTATTCATAGGATTGGATTTATTGTTATCTTATAACTATAAAAAATATTGGGTGTGTTTAAAAATTATTTAGAAAATATATAATGTATAAATTTTATCTACAAAATTAAAAAAAATATTTATGAATAATTTATTACGATAAAATAGTGTTTGTACATAAATTTTTTTAGAGAAGTAATCTCATTATTTTCAAATAGTTCTTACATTAAATTATAATAATAGATAACGAAAGGTATTATTTTATATAAATATATAAATAAATTTTTTTTTAAAAAAATAATCTAATTTTTTAATTAATTTTTAATAGATTGGTGTAATCTATAATAAAATTTTATTAATCTTGTTTATAGTATATTTTAGTTCTGTAAAAAGAGGGCTTTGCATGTTACACAAGAAGTAAAGGAACATTGAATTCTTTTAACAAAATCCAAAAATATTTTCTCGTCTACTATGAGATAATCTAATTATTTCGTTTAGAATAATATTAATTTGGTTTTTTATATTACCCAAGCCAGAATTAATGAACTAAAAAAACATATTAAGGTTTTCATGAAGTGAAAAATATGAAAATGATTACATTAATTCAAAAAATAATTATTCACCAAATATATAGGTGTTAAAGATATAGTGTTAAATTGATAAAGAGATTCAGTGGCCTAATCCACATACTCCATTGTTGTAATTAGGGTGTATACAACTTGGCTTGACCCCTTTAGTTCGATGGATTACACGTTGTCTTTAATATATTGAAGCTGAAGAGGTAAATACATGACATGTCCCAAGATTTCAACTACAGAGATGTGAAACTTTTCATTGAACATACTTTATAGGTTACCCATTTTCAATTGAGGATAGTTTCGAGAGGATCCTTTATCACGGAGATATTCTACTACTGCATTTATGGTGGAATTAGGAGAATGATCCGTTTAGTGTTTTTGAGCGGGGGACCTAGATTCATTTTGAGTACCCACGTCTATTGGTATAGTGTTTTGCTATGATATCTGAGAATAAAATACATATGGTGATTAAAATTTAATCCCAATACATTTTCCATGTATTACATTAGAATATTATTTCACTATATTTGGAGTAAGGAACTGAGACAATGTGAGATTATGAGACATAGTGGGCCCATACATAACTTTTAAAATATATTTAATATATTAAAATAGAACACATTAATTGTTTTCTTGAAAAGGATGGATAACTCTTATACATTATCTCAAATAAAAAACCAAATATAATCATTAAGTTGAGATTAGATGATGGTATTTTCCCTTACTGTGAAATAATTTTTTCAGTGTTAGTTGATTGGTTAAGAATAATCTCAGGCATAAATAAAAAAATAAAAAAATAAATATATTTATATTATTATGTTTAAATAGATACATATTTTTATTCTTTAAAAATATGGTTATTATGTGTTCTTATGATTTTCATCATAACCATGGAGACCTATAAGACCATTACTGGAGAGAATTCTTTGAGGACTACATCAGATCAGATTGAGATTGAGGATTCTTGTACTATTTGACTTCGACCATCTCAACAACAAAAATGACGTGTATTCATTATTAAACAGTAAGGAATTGATATTAAGGTTGGTTATTTTGTTAATTAAAACTTATATGAGTTTTATTTATCCTATGATGAACATTATTCTGTTAAATAATGAATTGATTTTTCGATCAACCATATAGTGGGTACCTGTATAATTTATCCATGATTGGGGATTACTATTATTGATTATATGAAATCTCTATGTTTTTCATAATAATAGAAACAAATCATGTTTAAAATGAACAATGGTCAAGGATATTTCCTCTATATTTTTATTTATTCTAATATTCTTCATTTTTTCATCACTGATGTTCTCTTTGGATTATGGTTGAAAAAATACAATTATTCTGTCATTCTACTCCCATTTCTTGGTTCAAATCATTGACATCATAGATTCATGTTCAAATTGATTATGGGATAAATCTATGATAGTATATTAGGACCAGATCAATGTTCTTATTTTTGGATTTAGAGTATAGGTGAAGATTCATTTGAGGGAAGGGTATTCTTTTAGGAATTGGCAACTAGATTTTGTGAAGTAGTGATGACATGGATCAGCAGGACATTGTCATTGTTTATCGACATGATTCCAAGTAAGATCTAAGGATGAATGAGTAGAAATGATTCATGAAATGGACCTTTATTTCTAGAAAATACCAGGTTACATGGTTCCTAATCATGAATTACACATTATGCACAACCCCCTGAGATGTTCTGAGGGTTTACACATAGAGAAATTAATAACTAACTGTATAGTATGTACCACCAATCATGTGGTCCTTAGATGTATAACTCCTAATGTACAAGATGTAAATTCTATGTAAGTTGGGTGGAACTAAATTATATGTGGTCCATGTTATATATAGATTACACCATCTAAGACAAATAAACATACACTGGAGGAACAAGGAAAGGACATCTAGTGGACCCACATGTAATGTGTGGATGGAAAAATGTTGTGTACTTTGTCATAGACATTAGAACGAGTGTTGTTACATGGTTATATCCTCGTTGTGAGTGAAACACCTTGTACTAATGAAGCATGTTATATATCATATCAAAGAGGCCTTAGAACCCTTTTACTCTTCAGTTTGAACTTTCTTTTTAAGGGTTAGATCTCTTGATCCTCTTTTTAATAGTTAGGTCTGAAATTTAGTCATGTACATATAATGGTGATCCCATCTGGGGAAATATAATCTCATATACATTTTTCAGAATGTATCTATGAGTCTTAGAGTTAGATCCCCTATCATGATCATTTATCCTATGAGGGGTTCTGGGAATCATCATGAACAAGAATATACATTTGATGATCCCCAACATGATGCGTTAATCCATATTAGGTTTTAGGTATACCCCATAAACTTGGGATTGATCCCAATAAGTGTATAATTAACATCAAACATCAAGTTAATACTTTTAATAGAGATACCTGATGTTCAAGACATCTCAAATGGAAACTATCAAGGCTATTTGACCCATGGAGTGTGGACTTCTATACAAGGGCTTTATGAATCCTTTAAAAAGGAATCCTATCAGTGCAACAAATTTTTGATCTTACTGGGATTGTGTGTCTATAATTAGTATATATAGATAGTGTTGTTGCATATGATGTTGAAATATACCTATCCTGAGATGACCACTATTCTTGATGATATCTACTCATTGATTTCAGGTCTTCTACTAGGTATTGTTATACTCACCATTGCATGGGGATTTCCCATAGGATTGCTGTCCAATAGTGATGATAAATATATTAATAGAGTCCTACAGGTCCCATGACTATGTGGAGATTATTGAGAATAAAAGACGGAGGTCTTTTCTGGTGGTTTCACTGATATTATTCCTCTCCTACTTCGCAAATTAGAATTTTTTTAGTTACCTTTGATGGGGTTTTATTTTCACCTTACATTATATTACATTTTTATTATAGTTATAGTGGTATTTTATATGTATACATTCATGGTTATTAGTTATTTACCATTTTATATTTTAATGGGCTTGGAGATGTGGGCATTTTTAGAGAAACTTTTGGTTATGGAATCTCATGGGAGTAATATGCCAACCCATTAATCATCACAAACCCTTGGCATTTTGGTGGTTTATATGGGGTACTTATAGATTATTCCCCAATGGAATGGGTTTTGAAATATGTATCTCAAATACTTGAGTGTTTTCAATCACACTAGACTACATACATCTATTAAAAACTATAAAACTTAAGGAATTTTAAAATAATCAATAATAGTTAACTTAAATATAAGCTATCTAATGATTTCTAGGAATAGTTTTCTCATAGATGGATTTTAAAAATATAATTATAAAAGTATTATATATCTTTTCTCACTCTATATATCTTGGTGATCATGATTATTTATTTATATAAAATCCTTTAAAGTTCAAATTCTTGATTTCTCGAGATTATATTCAACAACATCAAAAGAACCCCTTATTTATATGAAAGGTTCTGTGCAACTTCTCTATCAGAGGATGGTCTGGATAAAGCATCATTAGAATACTTTTAGTTTCTATTTGGTAGAATAAACAATGATCATTTAGTTGAATTTATTATATTGTTCTAGTAGTTATTTTGAAATGTTCATTTGTAATTCATGTAGCCCTCCATCGAATAGTGTTTATCTGGTAGACATCATAAAATATTTAAGTATGATATTTGTTATAATTTTACATTTAAACATGATAAATTACTATCTGGTGAACAATAAATTTTTCTATACGATGTACAATGTAAATTTTAACCTGATAAGATAAATTTATGTTCTAGAAATAACATTTTATGTCTAGAAATATATTGATCCTACCTATTTTTTTAAATTTAATTTAATGTATAATAGTTACTAAATTTTAATCATTTTAATAATTTATTTATTATTTTCAAATTATAGATTTGAATTTTTTTTGATTTTTTTCCATTATATTAAATAATCTCATGCATTTTTAAAATAAAAAAAATTCAATTATAGAATCTAATGATTAAAAATTATGAATATACATACTTCAACTATCAAATATATTTATAAAATTTACCATTTCTCGAGATAGTAAAATCATTCTAAAACATATAATTTTTTTACTGTTCTATGTCTACTAATCATAGTTGGTTATAACTCAAAAAATATGGCCTCGTTCATTAATTTGTTTATATAATTTCTTAACATTATAAATTTTCATGAAGGATTGTATGCGGTAAAATTTCAACATTTATTTTTAGAAAATTATATCTACCAAAATATATAAACATTAAATAGAAAATTAAGATAAAAAATAATTTTAATAATAAAAAATGAAATCATTAAACAATATTGAAAAAACATCCATCAAATAAATAAAATGAATACCATCAATCAAAATTATACTTCCAAAATTTATTAGTTAGGATTATTGGAAAATATCCCAGGAGTTCAAAAAAATCATAAAAATATTTTTTATTATCACATTCATGTTCTTCCAATCCTCCTATTTTTTTATTATAAAAAAACTATTGATTATAACATCCATAGTTCAACATAAATAAATTTTACCTTTTTGTTATCATTCAAAAACATTTAGATTTATTGTTTAAAATCATGAATCTTATTCACATGGATTCATAACTCATTATCTTTTTGAACATAAAGTGATTTGGATTATCTATTTTCCATTAACATTAAAAGGATTCCTGACTGATGCTTTTTGAAAACAGTGAAACAATATTCTTTAGTTTTTTATCCCATAAACATTTTAACCAATATTCATGATAAAACCTTTACTTTTTTACCCACATGATATCACAATTTAATTTCCTTTATCATACTTTTAATTTAACCCACAAATCCATGAAATTTTCCTTATTATGAATTAAAATCTAAAGATTCTTTTTTAAGGGGCCTTATTTTTTCAACACATTAATATTTCCTTAAATATACGTTCCTCTTTCTTGTGTTTCCACATATATATTCAAAATTTAATTGACTTGGTTAATATATTCATTATTTTAGTGTATATCAATTACCATTTTCATGATATGTGTATTGGTAGTATAGTTGGTGGAACCATTGGAAGCATCTATAATTGTTATAGTTGTAGGTAATGGGATTAAAGATTCCCCTTTTCATTGAATAGAATAAGATTGTGAAATATCCATAAGATTGGATTCTTTATTAGACTAATCATTGTCTGATAATTTCTTTGACATTGTTGATATTATTTCATATAGGATTTTAATTTTTATTTTTCAGCAAGGTTAATATATTATTGAGAGTGATATGATAGGGAATTTAATGTTCCAATAATTATTTATTCAATATACTATTCTTTCATTAATTCTTTTGCAAGTTCGTCATCCGTTCACAACATTATTTTTCTTGATTTTTAAAAAGTATATCAACATTTACATCATTATTTTATCATTATTTTTTCTTAATAGATAATTATTTAATTTTTACTTTTTATTAGATACATTTATTATACATATATAAGGTTTTTAATGACTGAGTTAAAGATAAAAATACTATACAAATTGAGAAACTTATTTAGTGGAATCATTAACGCATGATTTAATCTTATCTATTACCTCTTTGTAATCACTATAAGGTTTATCTATTATATATTCACATTCCTATATCTTCATATTTTCCTCTTCTCATTGATTATTATAGGTTTTTTTATTTAGAGGCAACACCTCAACATTATATAAAGTGATATAAATATGTTTATTTGTCTTCACACTAATCCTTTAAATAAGATAATTACATTATTTCTTAGTCATAGGTATTCCCTTCTTTTTTATAGGAGGGATAAAATCACTAAAATTATTAATTTTTCTAATAATTTTTCTTTATAATTTTGGGTCTCTTAAAAATAAAAAGATTTTCAATTTTTTCATAAACTTTATTCATATTTGAGAAATAAAAACAATCATATTGTTGATAGTTTCTTCATAAATATAATAATTTATCTTTGGGGTTGGAGTTTCATAACTTATATGACAGTAATAAAAAGAAGTCAACAAAAATATTTTTTTAATAATATTCAACATTAGATAACATCATTTTTCTACTTCGATGAAACTGATTATAAACATTACTTGATTAAATTTCCTCAAATTTTAATGAAAATACCATATAGATATTTTTTTAAGTTAGAGTTTTCATCTTCATCTTATTCATAGAAATAGTTGAATATGAATACCCAATGGTACTATTATTTCATCTATAGAAAATTTTGAAACCATTTTTAATTTTTCAAATGATGATAATGAAAATGTTTCATCATGATAGTTCTCAAAATTATGATTTTTATTTGAAATTTTATGTTTTAAAAAACTCGATTAACCATAAAATGTATAAAACTGATGTAAGCTACTTTTTTCCTATTAAATTTGTATAATATTCCAAATAATTTAATGTTTACATCTTCTAACCCATCAAATTCACATAAATTATCAAATATTAAAATTCTCTAACCATCGCAGTAATTTGAAAATCAATATCATTTTTAGATATATAAAATTATTCATATCAGTTAATATTATAGATGAATTATGATAAGATTCATACATTTCATACCAAATTCTATTAATTATCCTATCTTTGTTCCACATTTTTTTTATAGAAATCACTAGAGTAATACATTTCTGATGATCAAATAAACCTTTGAGAATCAAACGATTAATAATGAAATGGTCATAGGACTTTCTGGAGAGTAGAATTTATCATCATGAAATAAAGAGTAGAAAATAATTTAGTGACCCACATATCATTTATATATAATTAAAGAGTGATATGGTTCAACTTCATGTGATGAAACATAAAATAATTAATCCCTTATTTTGATTACTGTTTTATATTGTTTCTTGAATAAGGAAAAAAATAGATGAACTTTTGAAGTTTCATAATGATTTAATAAGTGTTTTATCAGGCTGACATTTGTCATAATGAATCATAATATTTTGTAATGGATTTAATTTATTTTTTAAAAAGTTATAAATAACTATAAATTAGTTATTACAGTATATAGAAATGTTTATAACAAAATATATAGATTTAATCACACATAAAAAAAATTGAAAACATATTTTTGAATGTTTCTCTTGTAATATATGATCAAATTGGTAAAAATGTTTGTGTGAAAAATATTTTACGGATTATTTATTATATGAAAATAAATGAAAATTTTTTCTAAAAGAGTTTTAAGGATATCATTTGTCTGATAATTTTTAAGGAAAATATATTCATTAAAATTTTATGTAAAATGTTTGTCTAAATATTTTTTGGAAATAGTTTATTAAAAAAATTATAGAAAATGTTTTCTTGAAAAATTTAAATTTTTACTAATAGAAAAATTAAATAATTCTACAATGTTTAAAAACATATTAAAATTTTCATTCTCCCTTTTCATGGATTTATTTTTTCTAAGAATATGGTTAATCAAAATATAGATACAATAATGTTTTATATTGATCTTTTAAATAATTTTTCTAATATATTCATGTACATTAGATTAAGGTGTTTTCAAAAAAAATATCTACATGTTTTTCATGTATTCTGAGTAATTATAAATGATTCCCCCTTTATATTTGTGATCCATACCAAAATTATGTCTTATATATATTTTTATAGATCAAGAGAGATTTGGAGAGTTATTAATAAGAGATATAGAACATAAATTATTAAAATAAATTTGAGTTTTTCTAAAACTCATGAAAAAGACAATGCTTATTTTATTCATAACTTCGTAGCATAGACACATCAAGATATTTCATACCTAGCTTCAAAAGTGGAATGTAAAAATATATGAATTTTTTATCCATTATCCAACTCCTAAAAAGGTTTATTAATATAAATTTTTGGTAAAATTATTTTTAGTATAAAAAGAATAAAATGTATCATTCCAAAAGTTCACATGATATTCTTCGTCAAATATTTTAGTTTTTCTAATGATTTTTTTCTTATGTCTTGTGAGAAATAAGTCATTTTAAATTAATGTTTTAAAATAATGAATAATATCACATATATCATATATTTCCCTAGATAATTATACATAAATGACAGTTTTACATTTTTCACCTTTATATATTTTTGAAAAAAATATTTTTTACAGTAAAATGTATTGAAAGTAAACTAGGTATGTATTAAATATTATTGATGTGGGATGTCTTCCTATAATTCTATAAATAAAAATGTCACGTTATGGGAAAAAATACATCATTGCATCCAATATTATAGACCAATACATATATTGGAATCCACTTCTATCCAATATTTAAATTTATATAGATTCCCATTCTAGAGAAATATAATTTTTTTAATATAATGATTGGGATTTTTTTGAAAAACACTGGTTATTATAGTGTCCTTCTCTTTATCATTTTTAATAGAAGGGATTACTATTTTGGAAAAATGTATTTATTTTGAAAATTATTTTTTGATTTTGTTATAAAAATTATGGACACATTTGTGGTCTTATCATTTTATACAATTTATGAAAATTTATATTCCAAAAGGTATCATTTGATATCATTTTTTCTAATTATTATTTCTAAATTATTATTTCAAAACTAAATTATTATACTCATTAGTAATATTAAAATTATATTTACTTTATATATAATGTAGGATGATTAAAAAACTTGTTTATGACATAAAATTTATGAATATATAGCACATTACAAAAGTACATGCCCGAGGACCATAATAGATTAGTTTTTTTTGGAATCATTTGACCAAATATTATAGTCTGGTGAAAAAATAAAACTGTTTCTCACAAATATTTTCCTATTTATTAATCCTATGTAAAAACATTCTTCATACCCTATGGAAAGGAAATATAAGAAAGTGTGATCTTAGATGTTCATTATGGGTAAGAAAAATAAAGGGGATACATATTAATATCATGGACATATGTGTATGAGATCATGATAATATCATTTGAATATAAAATCTTATATATCACTGATCCTAATCATGAGTCTTGGAATAAAGTATGGATGTTTATAAAAAATTTATCATAAAGAAATAATAAATAAAGTGACCTAAGAAGATATCATTGGAATAAGACATATACTAATTGTATACACATGAGCATATAAAATCATTCCCTATAATTCAAAGTTAATTTCAAAAAATTATCAAGAAACCTCATGGGGGATGAACATATTTGGTGGGACACACCACCATCCACATTCATAGTAATTCCATAATATTTGATTAGGTTACGCCATCTTCCCATGGTGAGTCAATCCCATGAACGTTTTTCCAATATTATTATTCAATGATCACACCTAAAACCATCTTAACAGTTATGGTTAAATCCCAATACAATCTTAGTTATCATGGTTTAATCTAACGACCTTATTTGTAGTCAATGTTAAATCCCAATATCATCATCGAAGATGAAATCTCATTACTAAACAATATATACACCCAAATTCATCCACTTAAATCTAATGATATATAAATAATTACCCTATTCTTTGGCGGGAAATATATGCCGCATCCCCCACCAATCATGGAATACAAATATATACCACAAGATAAAAAACTACATCATATCATGACCCATATAAAAATATGGGTTTCATAAAAAAAATATCATGACTCAGGAAATGAAATGTTCATCATAAATATATCATCATATTATAAAATTTATAAAATAAAATTGTATTATAATCATTTCAGCATATAATACCACCTAAAATGAAATATTATTCATAAGAATTTTATCATGGTATTACCCAGGAAGAGAAACTGATATCATAAAAAATCAACAACATAATTATAAAATATTAACGAAAAAAATAAGAATGGAGTCCATGGATCATATACATAGTAAATTGTAAACTATATAAAAGTATATAATCATAGATAGAGAATGATTTTGAATGAGGACATATATAATTTATTAAGGGAAATAAAATTTGTTTAAAAATAAATTTTTAAGGAATAATAATTTTGAAAATTCATTTTATTCAAATCAACAAAGAAAAATTAAAAAATACACATTAAGAACTATTTAAAACAATTCCTATGTTAAATATCCTTTCCTTGTTGAAAAAATATTTCTAAAAAATAATAAATTTAAAATCACTTTCTCTGAAAATAACCTTGAATCATTATAATGGATGTTTTCAAAAGCATTATATTTTTCAAAGATAATTACTTTTAAATAATAGTTGTCACGAACAGTCTCTTAGGGCCCATGTTGTGACAACCCAAATCTTTCCTTCCATAGGCCAGGGACTGGTGACTTGCACCAGAAAGGCATATCCCTAAAAAAGGAAGACATTTCCTTTAAACCTGTACACACACAGACGAAGTATACCACATAATGAAAATCACAAAGGAATGAGAATAAAGTAATACCCGTAAAATTCATGGGAACTTTTATCTTAATTTTTATTGGGATTTTTCAATAATGCAGTTTCTGACGGCACCTGATTCCGAGGTCCGGTGTGCCTGGAATCATTTTCCAAAGTTTATCTCAGGTACTTTCAGTGAACGAACGAGTGGGTTTTCCTCAATTTTGAACCGGTGCTCGGAATCAAAATCTGAGGACACCGATGGAATCGCAGCGCCGTTTGTTTCTTAGAAACACCTTTTCCGGAGTTGCGTTTGCTCGGGTGTGGTATTTAAATTTTCAGGTTAATTAAATGAATAAAATAAAATGGTGCGACCAATTTATTTTATTTTAAGTTGTTTAACCTATGATAAGAGGTTAAAGTGGGACCCACAATATCCTACACCACTATGTAGGATATTTGTGGGGTGAGTCCCACTCGATCCCCAACTTTATCAACCCCCTCCTTTAATTAAGTAATGCACCCCCCCCCCTTTTAAGTGGAAGTCAACCCTTGTGTTTTCTGTTTATGAAACACCTCTATTAATTTGGCGGTTTAAACGTTGCAATTAATTCACTTAATTGATTGTTTCATTTTTGAATTTGAAAACACATGGCTTGAGAAATAAAATAAGACAAACTCTTATTTTGTTTGAGTTGTTGGGTTGTGAGAGGCTTCGGAGAATTTCCTCAAGTTCTTGAAGTTCTTCCTCCTCGACGAAGAACGCGAAGAACGCCGACCTCCGACGACGGACGACGGGGAGAGATGCCTTCCTCGGAGATCGACGACCTGACGTTCATCACCTCATTCCTTCTTTCTGCGTCAATGGAAGGGAGACACCGTTCCTCCGCGACGCGACGATCCGACTTCTTTCTGCGACGTCCCTTTCCACGACAACCTCGTTCGACGACTACGCTCGAGGTAGAGGATTATTTTAATAGTTTGTTTGTGATTACTTCTGTCGCTTTCTTCTTTTCAATTTGAGCTTCCAGATATCACAATAATGGGAGGAGGTCGGACCGCACGAACACGGCCGACCCTCCTCCCCCTTGTTGTTTTGATTTTGTTGCGGCACATGTAAGGCGGTGTGGTGCGGAATCACCCAACGAGAAATATTAAAGGAAGGGCGGAGATGCGCGGCGCCATCGCGCCGTGCCGTTGAAGACAAACTAAACCGCAGCGATATCGCGCCGCGCCGAGGAATCACAAAGGCAACGCGGCTGGAGCAGGGCCGCGGCACCGTCGTGCCACGCCGGACAGACCACGGCCGCGGCGGAGCAGGGACCGACAGCCGGTTCTGGGCCGCCTGCGTCGGAGCAGGGGGACCGGCCCATGCCGGTCCCGTGGCGGCAGCAGCCGGCCGGCCGGTGCGGGCTGGCCGGTCAGGGGGAAACGTCAGGGGTCGTAACCCCCGGCTGGCCCGCTGGAGCAGCCCCCCACATGGGGGTCGCAGTTTCACAACACGGGGGGCACCCCCCCCCCCCCTTCACCGCTCGGCCGTTACGGCCGAGCCGCCTGGCCAGCACCAGCGCGCCGGGCCGAGCTGCCAGGCCTGACCGCCAGGCCGGGCCGGGCCGCACCAGCAGGGCCGGGCCACGCCAGCTGGGCGAGGCTGCGCCCAAGTGGTCTGGACCTGGACCTAGGTTGGGTCGACCCGGTTCGGGCTGACCCATGGGGTCTCGGGTTGGATCGGTCTGAGCCCGAAACCCCCACTTTCGGACCTCTTTCGGTCTTCTGTCCATAAAGTGGGCTACGAACCTCCGATCGATGCACCGTCAGCTGTGATGAGATCCTTGGATCGAGATGTTTGTTTTGGTATATTACAGTCAAGGTTTCCAAAAACTTTGGGTTCGGCCGGGTTAGTTCGTACACGAAACTAACCGGGCCCTCAAAGCGGAAACACATATAACTTGAGCTCCAGACGCCTGATTGACATGCTGTCGACTTTGATGGATTTCCTCTTTGTTAGACAGGACTATTGACTCACTCCGCTCGATATTTGGAGGTTTTTGGAGTACGGTCGGGTTAGTTTTGACTTAAAAACCAACCGGGCCCCTGAAAAAAAAAGCCAATAACTTTCAGACCGAGCGTCCGATTGACGCGCCGTCTGTGACGTTGAGTTCCAATTGTCGATATAGAACTTTTGGATACATCAACTCTGGACTATGTGTCAGTTGATGTATCAGCCACTCGGCTCGTGGAGCGGACCCTCCTGAACGAGCATGCTGTGTGCGGGAACCCTAGAGCTGGCTGTGACTGCGACGACGATGACGACTGTACAGAAATCCTCCATGGATTTGACGGCGACGACTACAACACTCAGCGATCCTGCGTGGATCAGTGCTACCGATCCTGTGTGGGTCAGATCCTATGTGGTTCAGCGCTCAGTGGACCTGTGTGGGCCATCGCCTACAGATCATGTGTGGGTTTGATCCTGTGTGGGTCATTGCAGGGGTTAGTACCTATCGATCCTTTGTGGGTCATTGCGGGGGTTAGTACCTATCGATCCTTTGTGGTTCATTGCATGGGTTAGTATCTATCGATCCTCTATGGTTCATTGCGGGGGTTAGTACCTATCGATCCTTTGTGGTTCATTGTGGGGGTTTGAACCTATCAATCCTTTGTGTGTCACTGTAGGGGTTAGTACCTATCAATCCTTTGTGGGTCATTGCCGGGGTTAATACCTATCGATCATGTGTGGGTCCGATGGCTTAGATGAATCAGTGGATACATCTGATCATTTATATCGTAATACGAAGAAGTATACATGTGTGAGCTGAATCTTGCTTTTCTTTCCTATGTGGATTGTGTTGTGTTATCCTGTGTAGATGTGATCGAACTTGGGCTTGAATGTTGGAGATGAGCTGGAATTGATATCTTAGGTATATGTATGGGCATATACCTAAGTAGTGTCAGATGTTACTTCGTGATTGTATCTTTTCTTTGTGGATTATACTTTGTGGATTTTGGGGGAACTTCGGGGGTCTCGGGGTCCCTACTGAGTGGATTTTACTCACCCCTGCATGGGATATTCCCACACTACGTTGTGTTGGATGTAGATGACGGACAACGCTGATCGTGGTTGAGGCTTGCGGAGCAGGTCGGTACCTAGAGGTTGACCACTAGGCGGGACGTACTCGGAGCGGACGGCTAGACCCGAGGAGCTGTGGAGGCTATCTGTACCCACCCTTCAGGTGGGACTTCCAGTGGACAGCTCGAGGCTGCGGCTTTACTTTTCAGTTGCTATACTCCCTTTTTCAGTTTTACTTTACTGTCAGTTTGGGTTCGTATTCTAGCCCACTTACTTTTCTGCATTTACTATTGTACTCGGTTTACTTAGTGTTTACTTCTGCTGGATTACTCTTTGATGTTTTTTTACTTTTAAAGGCAATGCCTTCCATTTTTTTGGGATTTACTCCTTGGTGCTAGTCGCCAACCCCTGGCCTATGGAAGGGGGCTTGGGGTAGTCCCGACATGGGCTCCGAGGATGGGTCGTGACAAATTGGTATCAGAGGAGTTCAGTTCAACCGTAGAACTCAAGTCTCTGATCTTTTTCTATGTGAATCAATAGTGTTAAGAGTATTGAGTGTGGTTATCAGGCCAGGGAGTCCATTGTTGGTGCGGCAGCCGACGTATCCGTACACCAGGACCCTGACTTCTGATTTCTGACATAATGCACAAAAACATTGATTTCATGTGTGTTTCAAGTTTTCTTTGTGATTACTTTGTGTCAGCTCACCAGGTATACTATTTGACAGTGGCGCACCTGTTTCTTTTCAGGATAGCCCCATGATGGCATCCAGCTAGGGTTCCGAGCGTTGTGTGTGATGACATCCCACCGAGCACCGAGGCCTCGGTACAGGGCCCTTTGATAGCAGAGGCACCGGCGGTACATCTACCCGCCGAGCCACTGATGCTTCCAGCCCCAGCCGCTGACGATGCACATCGCCTTAGTGCAGTGCACGAGTTTTAGCGTCAGAGACCCCCCAGGTTCTACGGGGAGACGGACCCTCAGGCAGCCGAGGATTGGATGGAGTCAGTTGTGCGAGTTTTCAGGTTAGTGAGGACACTAGTTGACATCATGGTGATCCTCGAAGCGAGCCTCCTGCACGCGACAACAGAAGATGGTGGAGCTTGATGCTCCAGGTGCATGACGAGGCATCTCTCCTCTGGATGGACTTTGAGAGCCTCTTCCACTCGGAGTTCATCCCAGCCACCCTCTATGTGGTGCGTATCTAGGAGCTTCTACAACTGCGGTAGGGCAGCTTGACGGACGACCAGTACTCGGCGAGATTTACAGATCTCTCGCACTATTCAATAGACATGGTACAAGACCCATTCATCCGGGCCCATCCCTTTGAGTAGGGATTGAGGCATGAGATCAGGGCATTGATGATCTCCCTCAGCATTCCAACACAGGCATGGGTACTGGAGAGAGCCCTTCTCATTGGGAGCTTCCTTGTTGAGCCTACATCAGCCGCAAGGCCTACCGCAGGGCAGCACGTAGCAGAGTCATCTACAGTAGGCAGTCGACAGATGACTCATGGGTCCAGGCAGACCATACCCTCAGGTAGACTACCTCAGGACACTGGCTCAGAGGTGCGGGGCACTCAGCGCAGAGCCAATCTTTCGAGAGGTAGACAGTTCTACGCATGTGGCGGGCAGGGCCACATGGCTCGTGACTGCCCGACCCGTCGTGCCGAGGAGCAGCAAACGGTTGAGGGACCACCCTGTCAGAGGCAGAGGGTCAACTGTGGAAGTCTGCAGGGAGCAGGTGGACTAGGCAGAGGAGCTTGTTGAGCAGCAGGTGGTGGGTGACGCTTTGAGGCTCTACCACCACCACAACCAGGAGGCCCACCCCGACCACAGGGAGTTGGCGGGAAGAGACAGGAACAACTCTAGGCAGCGGAGGCATACGACCACGGCACGCCAGAGATGATTCGAGGTACTATCTATGTCTATTCCACCCATGATGCAGTTCTTATAGACACAGTATTGAGTCATTATTTCATAGCTGCTTCCCTTGTTCAGAGCTCGGAGATTCCGACGAAGCCGTTGGCTCGATCCTTACGGCTAGAGACTCCTACGGGAGCAGACTCGACGAGTACACACTGGTTTCGGCAGTGTGAGCATACTCTTGGAGGCGGGAGATTCAGCTGGGTTCTTCTTATAGCTGCGTCGAGGTCTTTCGACGCCATCTTGGGCATGGATTAGTTATCTACATTCCATTCTCAGATTGACTGTATTAGGCGCAAGGTGCGGTGTGTATGCACCGACGAGACCAGGTTCACCTTCACCGGTGAGAAGGGAGCCTTCACAGCACAGGATGGACTCTCGCAGAGGACAGGATAGCCCATCACTCATCAGTTGGCTAGCCTCATCCTAGGAGCAGTTGACGTGCGGAGTCCTGGTTTTCCTGCAGTGGTGGATCAGTATGCGGATGTTTCCCCCGATGACATTCCAGGACTACCTCCTCATAGAGAGGTAGACTTTTATATTGATTTGTACCCCGGGACGACCCGATATCCACCCCAGCGTATCAGATGGCCCCCACTGGGTGACGAGAGCTACGGGTACAGTTGGAGGACTTGCAGGGCAAGGGATTCATCCGACCTAGTGTTTCACCTTGGGCTTCCCTGATATTGTTCTCCAAGAAGGCGGACGGGAGTTTGCGACTTTCTGTCGACTATCGTCACCTGAACCATGTGACAGTGAAGAACAAGTATCCGCTACCAAGGATTGATGACCTCTTCGATCAGCTCAAGGGAGCACGGTGGTTCTCGAAGATAGACCTTAGGTCAGGCTATCATCAACTCAGAGCTCGGGATGAGGACGTGCAGAAGACGGCCTTCAGATGTCAGTATGGCCACTATGAGTTCTTGGTTATGCCATTCGGCGTAAACAATTCTCCAGAAGTGTTCATGGGCCTCATGAACAGGATCTTTCATCCATACCTTGATCGATTTTTCATGGTCTTCATCGAATACATTTTGATATACTCGATGACTGAGGAGGAGCATGCCTACCACTTGCGGGTTTTACTAGACACACTCCGAGAGAACCAGCTTTATGGAAATCTCTTGAAGTGTCAGTTCTGGATACGCGAGATCCACTTCTTGGGACACATCATCTCTGAGTCGGGAGTTGCAGTGGATCATGTGAAGATCGAGGCCCTGCTAGCTTGGGAACCACCCATGAGCGTGACAGAGGTGCAGAGTTTCTTGGGACTAGCTGGATACTACCGGAGATTTGTACAGGAATTCTCCAGAGTTGCGGCACCACTCTCAGCTATGAAGAAGAAGGGGAAACCCTTTGTGTGGTCAGATAGATGTCAGCAGAGCTTCCAGGAGGTGAGACAGAGATTGAACAGCATTCCGATCTTGAGACTACTAGAGGAGGGAGTTGGGTACGTAGTTTACTGCGATGCATCAGGGACCAGACTCAGATGTGTCCTGATGCAGGAGCGGGCAGTGATCGCCTATAGATCACGTCAGTTGAGGCAGCATGAGAAGAACTACGCCACCCATAACCTGCAGTTAGCAGCAATGGTCTTCACACTGAAGATGTTGTGACACTATCTGATGGGCGAGCGCTTTACAGTCTATTCTGACCATCAGAGTCTAAGGTGCATCTTCTCGTAGAAATACATGGACCTAAGACATCGGCGATGGCTCGAGTTCCTCCAGTACAATGACTTTGAGATAGTATATACTCATGGAAAGGAGAACGTGGTAGCCGATTCTCTCAGCAACAGGACGGGTATTCAGCTACTTGCGGAGGTGACAGAGCAGCTAGCCGCGTTGCAGATATCCTTCATGGATAGAGATGGAGTATCCTTTCTTCAGTCACTCACAGTAACTCCTCCACTACTGTAGTGGTTCAGAGAGGCACATCGTGGGGACGCCGACTGTGAGACGCGACGTGCACAGATATCCTCAGGATAAGCACTTGATGGTTTCTCTTTAGGGGGATAGCATGATGTCCTTTTCAAAGGACATACATTGGTACTAGTTTCTTTACGAAAGGAGGTGCTGAGAGAGTTTCAAAATTCCCCTTTTGCGGTACATCCTGGAGTGGTGATGATGTACCAGGATCTCAGGCGACAGCACTGTTGGCCGGGCATGAAGAAGGTTGTGGCAGAGTTCGTTTCTCGATGCCTCACCTGCCAGCAGGTGAAGGCAGAGCACCAGGTACCAGCAGGCTTGGTACAGCCCTTGGAGGTCCCGGAGTGGAAGTGGGACGACATATCTATGGACTTCATGACTGTACTTCCACGCACATCCAGAGGTCACGACTTCATTTGGGGGATTTTTGACCGACTCACCAAGTCGGCTCTCTTCTTACCCATTAGAGAGCAGGGCTCAGTGGAGAGCATGGGAGGTCTCTACGTTCAGGAGATTGTATGGATTCATGGTTTGCCATCATCTATCGTCTACGATCGAGATTCTCGCTTTACTTCCCGGCTTTGGAAGGGGTTGCATGAGGCGTTCAGGACGCAGCTACGTCTGAGCACCGCCTTTCACCCTCAGACAGATGGTCAGACGGAGAGGACCATTCAGACTCTTGAGGACATGCTCCGCGCATGTGTCCTCGACTTTGGTCGCAGCTGGGAGGACCACCTACCCTTGGTTGAGTTCTCGTACAATAACAGCTACCACTCCACCATTGGGATGGCACCATACGAGGCGTTGTATGACCAACCTTGCAGATCTCCTCTGTTCTAGACAGACCCTGGGGAGTCAGCACTTGTGAGACCGGAGATGCTCCAGGCCACAACGGAGAAGGTCCAGGTCATCCAGGAGTGGATGAGGACAGCTCAGAGCCGGCAGAAGTCTTATGCTGACAAGAGGTGGAGGCCACTGGAGTTCGAGGATGGAGACCACGTCTTCTTGTGGGTCTCATCTCGACGTGGATTACGGAGATTTGGCTGAGGCGGAAAGTTGTCTCCACACTTCATCGGACCATTCCAGGTCCTCAGCAGGATAGGTGAGGTGGCTTATCGCATGGCTCTACCAACTCAGTTGCACCGGGTGCATGACGTCTTCCATGTATCCTGCGGAAGAGATACATGCACGACCCGACGCATATCATTGACCATGGAGAGCCTTTCTGATTTGAACTCCACAGTTAAGCGTGCTTCGCTTGGAGTAGTGATCAGGATGGGTGACCTCCTGGGAAGATTCTCAGGGTGTGTGTGAGTGAGGACAAAACACACTGGAAAGGACATGTGTTTGCCTGTGGGGACTATAATTAGTCAGATGACCCGTTCTGGCACATGGGTGGACCCTGGGGTGGGCCCCACGTGTCTGAGGGGCAACTGGTGGTACCTGGTGGGCAAGGACCTGACGACCATGATAAGGCGGGGTGGCTATGCTATCAGAGGGACCCAGTTGTCACATTTGGGGAGACTTTTGCGGAGCTCCCGGTAGAGATTGAGGATCGACAGGAGAGGGTCCTATGTGGATGGTCGATTCCTCTAGTGCGCATCATATGGTAGCACGAGATCCTCTAGGAGAGCACTTGGGAGGGGGAGGCTCAGATGAGTTCTCAGTACCCAATTTTGTTTCCTTAGTTTATGATGTATCTTTACGGGGATGTAAATCCCTAAGGTCGGATTAATGTAAAGACCCATAAAATTCAAGGGAAATTTTTTCTTAATTTTCTTTGGGATTTTACAAGAACGCAGTTTCTGACGGCACCTGATTCTGAGGAACGATGTGCCTGGAATCATTTTCCAATGTTTAGCTCAGGTATGTTTAGTGAATGAACGAGCGGGTTATCCTAAATTTTGAACCATTGCTTTGAATCAAAATATGAGGACACTGATGGAATTGTTACGCCAGATTTTGCTTTGAAACACCTTTTCCAGAGTTGCGTTTTCTCGGGTGTGGTTTTTAAATTTTCGGGTTAAGTAAATGAATAAAATAAAATAGTGCGACCAATTTATTTTATTTTAAGTTGTCTAACCAAAGCTAAGAGGTTAAAGTGGGACCCAAAATATCCTACACCACTAGGTAGGATATTTGTGGGGTGGGGCCCACTTGATCCCCACATTTTTCAACCCCCCCTCCTTTAATTAAGAAACGCGCCCGCACCCCCTCCCCTTTTAAGTGGAACTCAACCCTTGCGTTTTCCAGTTTATGAAACGCCTCTATTAATTTGGCGGTTTAAACGTTGCAATTAGTTCACTTAATTGATTTTTTCGTTTTTGAATTTCAAAACGCATGGCTTGATAAATAAAATAAGGAAAACTCTTATTTTATTAGAGTTGTTGGGTTGTGAGAGGCTTGGGAGAATTTTCTCAAGTTCTTGAAGTTCTTCCTCCTCGACAAAGAACGCGAAGAACACCGACCTCCGACGACGGACGATGGGGAGAGACGCCTTCCTCGGTGATTGCCGACCCGATGTGCATCACCTCGTTCCATCTTTACGCGTCAAAGGAAGGGAGACATTGTTCCTCCGCGATGCAATGATCCGCCTTCTTTTTGTGACGTCCCTTTCCGCGACAACCTCGTTCGATGACTACGCTCGAGGTATGGGATTATTTTAATAGTTTTTTCATGATTACATCCATTGCTTTCAGCTTTTCAATTTGAGACACCTGATATCGCAATAACGGGAGGATGTCGGACCGCATGAACATGACCGACCCTCCTCCTCCTTGTTGGTTTGATTTTGTTGCGGCACGTGTAAGGCAGCGCGATGTCGAAGCACCGTGTGGGAAATATTAAAGGAAGGGCGGAGAAGCACGGCGCGGTCGCGCCGCTCCATAGAATCACAAAGTCAACACTGCAGGGGCAGGGCTAATGCAGAGGGGCGCGGTGGAGCAAGGATCGGAGGCCGGTTCTGGGCCACCGGCGTCAGAGCAGGGGGACCGGCACATGCCGGTCCCGTGGCAGCAGCAGCCAGCCGGCCGTTGCGGGCCATCCGGTCAGGGGGAAACTTCGGGGGTTATAACCCCCGGCTGGAAATCTGGAGCGCCCCCCCACATGGGGGCCGGGTTTTACAATGCGTGGGGCATTGTCCCCCCCCCCCCCCTTCACCGCTCGACCGTTAAGGTCGAGCCGCCTAGCCAGCGCCAGCGCGCCGAGCCGAGCCGCCAAGCGAAACCGCTTGGTTGGGCCGCCAGGCCGGGCCACGCCCAGGCCGGGTTAGGCCACGCCATCCAGTCCAGGCCACGCCCTAGCGGGGCGGACCCGGACCCGGGTCGGGTCGACCCAGGGGGTCTCGGGCCGGATTGGTCCGGGCCCGAAACCCCCACTTCCTGACCTCTTTCGGTCTTCTGCACATAACATGGGCTACATACCTCCAATCGATGCACTGTCAGTTACGATGTAATTCTTGGATCAAGATAGTCGTTTTGGTATATTACACTCAAGGTTTCAGAGAACATTGGGTTATGCCGGGTTGGTTCGTACACGAAACCAATCGGGCCCTCGGAGCGGAAACACTTATAACTTGAGCTCCGGACGTCTAATTGACGTGCCGTCAACTTTGATGGATTTCCTCTTAGTGAGATGGACCATTTGACTTACTCCGCTTGAGGTTTGGACGTAGTTGGAGTACGGTCGGGTTGGTTTTGACTTAAAAACCAACCGGGCCCCTAAGACGAAAATGCCAATAACTCTCAGATCGGGCGTCCGATTGACGCACCGTCTGTGACGTTGAGTTCCTGTTGTTGATACGGAACTTTTGAATACATCAACTCACGACTATGTGTTAGTTGATGTATCAGCCCCTCAGCTCATGGAGAGGACCCTCCCGAACGAGCTTGCTATGTGTGGGAACCCTAGAGCTGGCTGCGACTACGACGACGATGACGACTGTACATAAATCTTTCGTGAATTCGACGGTGACGACTACAGCACTCAGCGATCCTACTTGGATTAGTGCAACCAATCATGTTTGGGTCATATCCCATGTGAGTCAGCGCTCAGCAGTCCTATAGGGGCCAGCGCCTACAGATCCTGTGTGGGTCCGATCCTGTGTGGGTCTTTGCGGGGGTTAGTACCTATCGATCCTTTGTGGGTCATTGCGGGGGTTAGTACCTATCGATCCATTTTAGGTTATTGTGGGGGTTATTACCTATCCATCATTTGTGGGTCATTGAGGGGGTTAGTACCTATCAATACTTTGTGGGTCATTGCGAGGGTTAGTACCTATTGATCCTTTGTGGGTCATTGCGGGGGTTAGTACCTATCGATCCTTTGTGGGTCATTGCGGGGGTTTGTACCTATTGATCCTTTGTGGGTAGTTGCGGGAGTTAGTACATATCGATCCTTTGTGGGTTCGACAGCTTAGATGAATCAGTGGCTACATCTGATCATTTCTATCGTCATACGAAGAAGTGTACCTGTGTGAGATGAATCTTTCTTTTCTTTCCTATGTGGATTGTGTTGTGCTATCCTGTGTGGATGGCATTGAACTTGGGCTCGGATGTTGTAGCTGAGTAGAATTGATAACTTAGGTATATTTATGGGCATATATCTAAGTAGTGTCGGATGTTACTTCATGATTGTATCTTCCCTTTGTGGATTATCCTTTGTGGATTTCGGGAGACCTTCGGTGGTCACGGGGTCCTTACTGAGTAGCTTATACTCACCCCTGCACGAGCTATGCCTGCACTACGTTGTGTTGGTTGCAGACGACGGACAACACTGATCGTGGTTGAGGCATGCAGAGCAGGTCGGTACCTCGAGGTGGACCACTGGGCGGGACGTACTCGGAGCGGACAGCTGGACCCGAGGAGCTGTGGAGGCTATCTGTACCCACCCTTCAGGTGGGACTTCCAGTGTATGGCTCGAGGCTGCGGATTTACTTTTCAGTTGTTGTACTCTCTTTTTCAGTTGTACTTTACTTTTAGTTTGGGTTTGTATTCTGGCCCACTTACTTTTCCTCACTTACTGTTGTACTCAGTTTAGTTAGTGTTTACTTCTGCTGGCTTACTCTGTGGTGTTTGTTTACTTTTAATGGCAATGCATTCCCTTTATGTTGGGATTTATGTCTTGGTGCTAGTCACCAACCCTTGGCCTATAGAAGGCGGGCTTGGGGTAGTCACATAACGGACCCCGAGGACGGGGAGTGACAAATACAACCACAACAAAGTACCAAAATTGAGATTAAAGTGTGTAAACTGAAAGTAAATTTTCTAGAATACAATCCCAACTGAGAGTAATGTATAGAAAAGGAAGTACATGATTTGGAGGTCATCTTCCAAGGATCATACTTTAATGGTAGGTATAACTCTCTATTGGATGTCACTGCAATCCACCTAGTCTATTGATCCACATTAGAGCACCGTCTACCCTAACTCCCAAATAATCCACTCAAATTCATCTATTATCTACATAAGACACAACAGGGGAAAGATAATCTCTTTCAGCAGTGAATGTAACAATACTCAGTAGGGTCCCCAAGACACCCTCAAATCTCATAGAAATATACAAAGGGAAATTACCAAAAAGAAAGATCTCTGGTAATGAACAAAAAAAAGACACAACTCACACACAGAATAACATAAGTACATAAGTAAATATTATTATTCGTAAAGCTAGATCATCTTATACTTTTGAGAGGATCTAAATCAGATCTATACATGGTTGCTAGTTTCTTATCCACACTAGGTCCCTTGGAGAAGATCCACATTGGGTCGCTTGGTGATGATCCACACAGGATCACTGGGTGATGATCCACATTGGTTCTCTAGGTTCTAATTAAAATATGGTCTCTAGGGGATAATCCACACAGAGTCACTAGGAGTTGATCCTTGAAGGTCCACTCTTTATTCTTCACGTCACAGCCAACCACGGGTTTCCAGCACTTAGCACGCTTGATTCCAGTACAATCAGAACATTATTCCATAATTCATACCTCAATCTCTAAGAAATACCACATAGAGTATCCCCAATGGATTTTATCATGGTAAGGTCCCCAAAGAAACAGATGACACGTCGAACATACACTTAGTCTGTAAGATATAATCATTTTTGTAAAATGGGCATTGTGGTATTCGAGTCAGATCCAACCCAACTATAAAGTAAACTCTACCAAAACTCAAGTATAGTATCAATTAAGTACGACCTAATTTCAAGGGTCCCAAGACCACTAACGTCATGTCAATTGGATTCATGGTTTGAGAGATACATGTGTTTTAGCTAAACCAAGGTCTGTTGGGTTGGAGTCTTGTCTGACACGGTCAAACTAACCTGACCCAAACCGGATATTTTACGACATGGGCCTATCCCATTGGGCCATGGTTCCATACCTCTTGTACATGATGGATCCTTCATCTGGATGCAGCATAGCCTCATCCAGTCTTCAGCAGGCACGATAGGTTATACCTGTAGAACTATCCACATCACACGTGGACCAAGTGAGTGGGTATGCCATTCAAAATGGCAGTGTGGGTATCATGCAATGTGACCTCCAGGGATGCGGCCTCCTCCACTCACCAAGGAGCCACTGCGACCTTCTTCTACCATGGCGCGCCAATGGGGGGTCGCTTCCCTCTGCCCGCAGCTGCTGCTCACCCACTGGCAGTTTCTTATACAGACCACCAGAGTTTCTCTGGTGGTCCATTTCCAGATCTGTCTTCTTCTATGAGATCATAAGGGTGCCACCTCCACTTCAATGATGTCAAACTCTCTTTGTATCTATCTCGAGAATTATTCCACAAATAACACACATGGGGAGGGGGTCGGGAGATGTACATGTCGGTCGCCACCCTCTGTGATAGATTTTTAAAAATATTCAATGTCTAGGTTTTTTTGTTCAATCAATACAAGTGATAATTTATTCCCAAATTAAAAACTCAGAAATATAACCCTCCTTCAATAATGGGCGATCTGAGAATCAACATGTTCATGGGTTGATCTAAATTTTCTATTTAGAAAAAGAATGGGGAAAATACAATCAAAACAAACCCCTAACTCATTTTACATTCATTTTTATATAATTCTTTCATCAAGGGTTCAATAGTTCGAGGTCGTTCATCAATTTCCAGTTACGTTCATCACGGTATGTCAAAGATGACGATTTTCGGCTGGCGTTCATCATTATTCATTGGAGAAGAATATCATTGGAGGTTCATTATAGAATTGTATGTGGTTTATTTCTCAACTCTTTAATGAATTTGTTTAATGAAAAAAAATTATTGCAACGTTTCTATTATGTCATGACATTGTTTCGTTATGCTTTCACAAAGAGACATTAATGATCATCATTTAATGTGCCTCATTTTTTCCTCATTATCATACCACAACATTGTTGTCCACCACTCAATGGTGAGAAAATAAAATAAAATAACTTTTTAAGCTATTTTATTATTTTCTGGAAAGACCAAAAAATAACTTTTTTGTCTAACCCAGGATGAACGATGTTAGTTCCATTCTAGGTGAATTGTGACATTCTGAGTTCAATGGTGCCCCCATATTTCTGGTCCAAGAACCTGTTCAAAAGTTATAAAAACACGGCCACATGTTTAATGAATGTACATTATAAAAATTCAGAAATTTGTTCTGGGCTCACCGGGCCTCAGAATCACATGTTTTCAAAGAGTCATGTCTCTAAATAATTCTATATAATTTAAGAAAAATATGGAAATTCTGGTAAATTGAATTCTCCCCACCATAGGTATTTACGTCCCCAAAATCCAAAGCAATGTCCACTAAAAAAAATTGGTGTTTTGTGCATGAATCTGAGTCTCCCACTCTCATTTTCTCTCCTGGAGGTTCTTGCGCTTCTACTGAACATGTATAAAAGGAATCAACCGTGTATGAAGCACATGATTCTGTCGATCCTATTTCTCTACTGGGAACTCTGCAAACGTCACCTCATTGTCAATGTCTAGCTCTCCCGAATCAAATTTCTTGCGATGTATCATACACATACCCTATCAGCTACAACACATGGAAAACATAATGTACCCAATTAATCTTTGGGGGAAGATCTAGATGATGTTCCACCTTTCTAACTCTATTGAAGATCTAGAATGTTTTGATGAACCTCAGAGATAACTTCCCACTCTTTCCAAATATCTACAATTCTTATTAGAGAGAGACTCAAAAAAAACATGGCCTCCGTCCTTAAACACCAAGGGTCTCTATCCCATGTCGGAATTAGACTTAGGTCAGCTATGGGTATTCCTAATCCTATCCTAAATGATCTGCACCTTCTGAGAGGTATTTGGTTCCAACATTGGACCCATGAGTGCTGACTCCTCTAGGTCTTTCCAACATAGAGGTGATTTGCATTACCTATCATACAAGGCCTCGAATGGTGTCATTCCAACAGTGGAGTGAGAGTTTTTGTTGAATGTAAACTCCAAAGGTGGAAGGATGTCCTCAGAATTGTGACCAAAATCAAGGACACAAGAACGAAGCATTTCCTATAATGGTTTTATGGTCTGCTCCATTTGACCATCTGTCTAGGGGTGAAAAGATATTCTCAAGAACAGCTATGTATAGAAGGCATCCTATAGCCCCTTCCAAAACTAAGATGTAATGCATGTATCATGGTCTGATATGATCATTGATGTCACCTCATGAAGCCATAATATCTCCTGTACATAGATGCATCCCAATCCCTCTGCCGATCTCTAATCCCAAATGGGTTGGAAGTGAGCCGACATAGTGAGTCGGTAAACGATCACCTAGATAGAGTTGTGGTCCCTAAATATGTGAGGTCACCCTATCAATATGTCCATGGGGATAACATCCCATATCGATTTTGATACCTCAGGTGGCTATGAAAAGCATACTAGGACCTGATGGTCGGCCTTCACTTGCTGACAATTGAGTCATCATGACATAAACCTTTCCACAGATTTCTTCATCTCTAGCTAGTAGTACTAACGGCTGAGGTCCTGGTACATCTTCACCACAACAATATATACCGCCAAAGGGGATGTGTGAAAGTACCTCAAAACCTCCTCCAATAATGTAACTGGTACCATGGTGCTTCCTATGAAGATGATGATGTTATCCAAACCTTTTGAAAATAAATCAAGATCCTATCTTAAGGATATATGAGCACATCGGGCCTCGTAGTAAACATTTCTGAGCACTACCTCCCTAACTCGCTGAAGGAGTGGGGGAGGGAATTTCATAGACTTGAGGTATGTTTTTTCATCGCTATCCACAAAAGAAAACTACATCATTGATAGTTTCTCTATCACCTCACATATCAGTTTTAAACCAGACATCCTACTAAGTATGTTTGCCACAACATTTACCTTCCCATGAGTATTGAATATCTAAAAGTCATAGTCCTAGAGGAACTCCTGCCATGTCTTCTGTCTCCTGTTCATATACATTGGTGAGAATATATACCTGATACCCTTGTGGTTGAAGTAGATGGTAATCTGCTCAACTATCAAGTAGGGCTGCCACATATTCAAGGAAAATACCACAACTTCTAACTCAATGTCATGGGTCACATAGTTCTGCTCATACTGCCTCAACTGTCATGATATATTGGTGATCACTGATAACTCCTACATCAATACATAACCCAGTATAGTCCCTTATGCATCACAATATATCTAGTGGATGATTCCCTCCTATGGAAACCTCTATATGGGAGTGTTGGTCAATCTCTACCTCAGCTGTTGGATGATCTGCTAGAATTTATCTATCCACATGAAGGGTTTTACATTCCTTTTCAAAGATATCATAGGTGATTCTACTCTTATGAATATGGGAGCAAGCCTCTGGTATTAGCTATCCAACCCTAGGAGACACCGCACCTCAGTCATGCTTCTGTGTGGATCCCAAGCAAGGACGACATCTATCTTAACAGGACACACTACAATTCCAGCCACCAAGATGATGTGTCCCAGAAATTGGACCACCCAAATCTGAAACAATAATTTTGTGAGATTACCATATGGTTGGTGCTCTCATAGTGCATCTAGGACTATTTGAAGGTGTGTAGTGTGCTCCACTTCTGACACTGAGTACACTAAGATGTCACCAATGAGGACAAACACAAAACGATCTAGGTTTGTCTGGAATATCCAATTCATGTATCCCATGAACACTACTAGGGAATAGGTCATGTTGATAGGTGTCACCAAATATTAATATTGTTCATACCAGAATCTAATGATTATCTTCACTATTTCCTCATCCTATACCAAAAAAAGATGACAGTCTGATCTGTGGATGAATTTTGAGAACCGCATCGCTAATTTCAACTGAATGAAGAGGTCAAAAATTCTCAGAATTGGATACTTATTCATCAGGGTATTCTGGTTCAAGCTCTGGATGTCCATGCATATCCTCACACTCTTATCTACATTCTTGGAAAACAACACAAAGGTTACCCATGGAGAAACACAGGTCCTTACAAACACCTTCCCATGAAAGTCCTCCAGCTTTACCCTCAACTCTCGGAGCTCCATGGGAGCCATTCGATATGTGGGTGTAGATATTGTTTCCCTACCTAGGTATATATTTATTTATAAGTATAACACCCTACGAAGAGGTAGTCTAGGAAAATCCTCAGGAAATACATCCTCATACTTTTCCACCACTACAAGAATGCTTGGACTCCTCTCATCCACCACATCGATGGTGTGGCTATCCAACTAGTGAGTGATTGGCTGAACCCACCAACCAAAAATTTCATTCTATGATTCAAAGGATACCTTTTCACTAGTGAAGAAAAATCTAGTCCCATCCCCACAGACAAACTGCATTTTACGCCTAAAATAGTCAATCTGGACATGGACTATAGAAAACAATTACATACCAAAGATGAAATCGTAAGGCCTCTACACTGCTACTAAGATATCCTATTTTATGCTCTCTCATCTAATAGAAATCTCACACTTCCAAAACAGGTGTGTAATATACAAATCCCCTCCCGTATGTAAGGTCCCCACCCTAGTTTCTCGGATTTGGTGACTTATTAAATTACAATGGCACATTTACAAGAAAGTCATATCCCAATGGAATGAATAGTTTAGTATATTAGGAAACAAGATATATAAATAAGTTCAATATTACATCATGAAATTATAAACAACCCTAAATTATTCCATTAGAAACATCCAGGCCTCCTAAATTATGCATGCATGTCACAAATAACTGACTTCTTGATATCCTGGGAAAATGATATATAAGAAAGAAGTGATGTCAAACACCCAATAAGAGTAATAAATATATCATAAGATAACATAAACAAAAACATTGTGCATGGTGAATAAAATAAAACAGATAGCTTTACAAATAATAAAATTGAACACATTATGGCAGGAATATGAGTTGAGTAAATAATTCTATAATAAAACATAACCATGGGTATTCTACTAGTCAAATAACCACATGAAAATTATATTAATAGATTCATATTGAGGGAAGTTTATATTCCAGACATTCTAAAAATTATTTCCAAGGCCTTATCCAAGACGTTTAAAAATTAATAAGGCCTCAGCCAAAACTATATATCCAATAGGGAAAATCCTCGGTCAAGTCCATGTAATTTGTCTCATGAGACCTCCAAATTAATTGAGGGGATATAGAGGGAACCACCCGTCAAATAAAAATTCCAATTAATTCTTCATATGATAGGGGATAAAAATAGAAACATATACATTCACTTTGAAACTCACATATGAGTGTTAATAAATTTCCACAAACATTAAGCTTAAACACTAACCCTTCGGAGTAAATTGGTGAATTGTTTTAGGATTGCACATCCATAATAAAAATGGTGATAAACCATCCAATTAAATATTGTAGATGATATCATAAATGATTAATCTAAATTGTACATAATAATCAACACGATTGTTTCAAAAACCAAAAATACTCTTACGAAACCATTGAATAATTCTTGAGATATATACTCTTTTATTTTAAAAAGAAGAGTTATTTTGGAAAATTATTTGTATAAAACCAGAAGTGAAGTAAGATATTATTTTTAAAATAAAATTTTTTATTTTATAAATATAATGGTTTCCAAAAATATATTATAGAGTTCCTTTGAAAATAAGTACAAATTTGAAGAATTCCCTTGAAACACATATATATTTCATAAATAATTTTGAATGTTTCTTTTCAAATGTGTAATTCCAAATAAAATAAGGAAGGGTCCTGGTTGGTTAAAGTACATAAAGCACTCACACATAATTATGAGGATTACATAATAATATAGAATAATTTCATTGAGGAAGTTAGACAATAAATGTAACATGAATGATAAAGGAGGTTCGGGTGAAAAAAAACCCTTACAATAATTTGAATGTGTTCTTATCTTGAACATAAGGTCCTGAAATATGAATTTAGACATATAAATAACTTTTTTAATAATCTATTAGACATCTATTTAGTTTATCATAATTATTTTAGTTCATTTATATTTATATAGATTATTTATTATGTTGAATTTTGTCGTTCCGGAGTGTTTGTTTTCATGAATTTATAAATCGGTTCACTTGTTTTTAAGTATTGGAGTACATGTTGAATGGATGTAAATATCAAAAATTGAAATTAAATATTATTTATGAACATAAATAAGTGTTAATGGTCATTTATATCATTTGGATACATCGGAAGAGGATGAATCATTAGATAAAATATTAATGGCATTCAGTTAGAATATTTTAACGGTATTTTGATTATTAATAATTAGTTTGGTCATATGATTTAATAATATGTAAGTAAACTGGTTAATGAATATTATTTTCTATATAATACATATATTATTGTATGGTTAAACCATCAAAATGGTATCATGACTAGTAATGAAGAATAAATTGAAGAATGAAACTTCATCGTCCATGATGATGATAGTGGAGGAAAGGAGTAAATTTTGAATATTTTATAAAAAAATTTATTATTTCCCTGAATAAAACCAATAGTGTTTCTTAATTGACCCCTAAATGTAATATGTTCATGTTAGTTAGAACCAAGTGGCTCTATATCACTTATGATGCGATAAATAGTGTATTTCACTAAAAATATGTATATATTGTATTTTATAGTATTTCACTATTCATAAAAAATTATTGAATTTCAGAAAAATCCAAATCATTAACCCCCATCCATTTTTTGAAATGTAGAATTCAAAAATGAACTCCATTTTTCAGAAAAATTTTTTTATATATTTTTAATTTAAATTTTTAATAAAATCATAGTTAAATCAAAAAATAAAAATCTTAAATGTATAAATAGTTTTATATCACAATGATAAATTAATTAAGATCTCATTATATGATTAAAATAATATTATAAATAATAAAAAAAATTCTATTTATAATGGTCATATTACTATTCATAAAGGTATGTTACTATTCATCAAAAATCATGTTTTTTCTATAAGACTCAAAATTACTTTCTGATCATAACTCTAGATAACCGTTTTTCAAAATTCAAAACATAGAAGAAGAAAATTTGTGTGTAATGAATAGATTAAAATATTTGATGTTTTAATGGGACATAGTGTTTCAGGCATTCAATATTTATTTTTCCAAACATTGGGGTGTTACATTCTCCCCTCCTTACAAAAAAAATTTCCTCAAAATTCACAAAATGTTACCTAAAACGATTTTGGTATGTCTTCAACATTATCTCCTTAGGCTCCCATGTTGCTTACTTCATTCTATGGTTCCTCCAAATATCCATTACCAGAAAAGTCGTCCGATTTCTCAATACGGGTTCTCTAGAATTAGGAATCTTAATAGGCCCTTCACAATAAGACATATTGGGATCATGTTCTATTTCATCATAGGTGAGTACATTTGTTGGGTATAGCATGTATTTCTTTAACATTGATACGTGGACCTCATTTTGAACGTTGGAAATAATTGGTAGCATTGCCAAAAAGTAAGTTACAGCTCCAATTTGATCCAAAATTTCAAAAGGTCTGATAAACTTGGGACTTAATTATCATTTCTTACAAAATAATACAATAGCCATCCATGAATATACCTTTAATAAAACCTGATCTCCTTATGGAAATTTCAAATCCTTCCTTCAGTTATCAACATAGAACTTTTTCCTACTTTGAGGAATTCTGATCTAGGTTTTGGATAATCTTCACATTTTCCGTTGTTTCCTTAACAAGTTCTAGGCCTAAAAGATTTCATTCACTAATATCATCCCATCAAGTTTGTGTATGAAATTTGTTTCCATATAATGCTTCATATAGTTTCATTTTAATACTTGAATGGAATATATTGTTATAGAAAATTATATTAGAGGTAAATATTGATCCCAAAAACCTCGAAAATCAAGTGAACAAGTCCTCAACATGTCTTCCAATGTTTAAATAATTCTTTCTGATTGTCCATCAGTTTGTGGGTGGAAGGTGTTCTCATACAAATATTAGTATCTAGGGCCTTCTAAAGACTTTTTCATAATTGTGATATAAAATGGGGATCATTATCAGAAAAAATTGATTAGGGTACACCATAATGTCTTCAAACTTCAGTGACATATATTTTTGCTAAATTTTCAAGATGTAAATTTTCTCTTATAGAAAGAAAATGTAGTGATTTTGTAAAATGGTAAAAAATAAATCATATTTCATCATTAGTTATATAATTATTTCGTATCCCCATAAAAAATTCCATCATAATATTATCCCATATCCACATTGTAATAGGAAGGGGTTGCAGAACTCCCCCAGGATGTTGTCTTCCATCCTTCACCTGTTGAAAACACAAGGATCTCGACACATAATTAGCAATAAACCTCTTCATTTTTAATAACAAAAATTTTATTTTATATCTCTATACATCTTAGTGATACTAGGATATATGGAGAGACTAGAACATTGGGAGTCATCCAATAACTCTATTTTTAGCTCAGGTATAGCTAGAACAAAAAAGCCTTTTCCAAATTTTTGAACACCATCTTCACACACAATTTTAGACATCTTCTCATCATTCACAGCAATAATTTTCATTTGATACTCCTAATCATCAGCCTGAGACCTTTTTATTTTTTCTATTAAAAAAGGTTTTTCAACCATTTGAACAAGTAGGGATGTGTTTCCTTCTATGATAATTCCCAAATCCTTTTTTACTAGATCCCTGAATATAGGATCCCTTTCAACTCTCATCTTGTTCATAATTCCATGGTCCATTCTACTCAAAGTTTCTACCACATTATTTTCTTTTCCTGGGAGGTAGTGTATTGTGAAATCATAATCCTTGAGTAGCGCAAGATATCTTCCTTGTCTTCCGTTTAGTTCATTCTATGGGATGATATATTTCAAACTCTTGTGATCTATATATATCTGACATTTTTCTTCATAGAGGTAAGGTCTCCAAATATTCATAGAAAATATTACTGCTGCTAAATCAAGAAGATGAGTTAGATAGTGTTTTTCATTAATTATTAGTTTCCTAGATAGATATGAAATCACCATAACATTTAGCCTAAGGACACAATGAAGTCATTTCCATGATGAATAACTATAGATCACAATTCCATCATTCCCTGATGGTTGACTCAAGATTTATGCATTCACTAATATTCTCTTCAATTATTTAAAAAATTATTCACCTTCCTTTTTTCATAAGAACTTATTCCCTTTTCGTGTGAGCCTAGAGATTGGGTTTTTTAAACGGGTGATGTTCTAAATTAAATGCTAATAATAACCTTGTAAACCCATAAAACTACACACATCCTCTATATTTGTTGGAGTAGTCCATTCTTCCACATCCTTTATCTTTACAGGATCAACATATATTCCCTCTTAAGAGATAATGTGGTCTAGAAATAAAAATGATTAGAGCCAGAATACACACTTGTTAAACTTCCCATTTAATTATTTTCATTGAAGAGTCTTCAGAATAGTACACAGGTGATTTTCATGAAATTCATAGAATTTATAGTCAACTAAGATATCAATGAAAAATATCACCATAGAGTCATTAATATATTCCTTGAAAACTCTATTCATTAAATCCCGAAAAACAGAAGGTGTCTTATCCTTTACAGAAGGCATTACTTTAAACTTCTAATGCCCGTACCTAGTTCAAAATGATGATCTTGGAATGCCTTCATTCTTCCTATGTTAATGATATCCAGATCAAAGGTCAATATTTGAAAATATTGACCTCCATGAATTTGATCAAATAATTCATCAATGTGAGGTAGGGGATACTTTTTCTTTATTGTTATTTCATTGTTCTCCCTATAGTCAATGCGCAACCTCATAGATCTATAATTATATTTATCAAAATGAAAAGGGGCTCCCTATAGAGAAACAATAGGGAGAATAAATCCTTTATCACTAAATTTTTTTATTTGTTTCATTAGTTCCACTAACTCCACAATGGCCATTCTTTAAGGTGTCTTTAATAAGGGCCTTGAACTAAGAATTAAGTCAATGGAAAACTCCATTTCCATCTCAATAGGATGTCTAGGTAAATCCTATGGAAATATATCAACATATTTTTTCACAATAAGTACATCCTCTTTTTGAAAATTATTTTTCTCATCCATTTTTATTTCTTTCCCTTCATCCCCAATAATTTCATTCAGTATAGCTTAAGAGGGTGGATCTAGATGAGAATCAGATGGTGATGTTGTTGCGCAAAAGATAAAGGATTTCACATCATCCTCAAAAAATTTAACATCCTTTCTCTTGTAATAGATTTTCGCTTCACGGTTTGAAATCCAATCCATACCGATTATTATATCAAAGTCAATCCTGGTTTTAAAAATAAAATCAATAGATAAATCATGTTTATATGCCATAATGGGGAGTTTCTGAAACAACTATGTTGCAATGATACTTTCATAAGGATATTTGACCGACAACTCCATTATAAATCAAACTAGAAATATCTAATTTTCATGGGAAACTGGGAAGATATGAAAGAATGAAATGATCCATAATAAAATAAAGAATTCTCAAATTTTGAGGAAATGATTAATGTACATGTCACCACTTCCTTAGGAACTTCAATATCATCGGTTGTGATTGCATAATCTGGTCCCTACTCTCTTTGACTTTTTTAGTTTCATGTTTTCTTTGACACTTGGGAAATCATTAACATAGTATCACATCTATCGTCAATTTTTGCGTTAAAAATTAATGGTTTCTTTCGTCCCCTTTTAATAACCAGAAATATGACCTTTTGGTCCACATTTGTAGTAGGCTCTTTTCGTTTTAAGCTGGAACAAGGGTGTTTCCTTCCACAATTATCACAGGGTAGAAACTCAACCCTTCCCCTCTTCCATGTTTCCTATTTTTAATTTTCCAGAATTTTCTGTATCCGTTTTTTTCTATTTTATCTAATAAATCCATAAGACCCCATGAATTACTTTTCCGTATTGATATCACATGAAACTATATCCTCATATGATGAAAAACATTTGGAGACCAGTGCCCTTCGGAGGAATGGATTTAGGCCATCAATGAATCGATCAATCTTGCTCCGTAGAATTCGTATATAGTCCAAAAGATGTCTTGCTAACCTAGTCAAGTTAGCTTCATACTTTAAAACATTTGCATCATCCATTTTTTCAAATTTAGTAACTGGCTTTCCGTATCTACTCGCTTTTCATGAGGAATGTATATTTCTTGAAATATTTCTTTAAAATCCGACCAATCTATATCTTCTACTTCTTCCTCCTCCTTAGTGTTTTTGACTAATGACAACCACTGATCCACATCTCTCGATAGAGGGTAAACATTCATGATGACCTTCTCTCAGTCAATACATTACAAAGGTATAAATATCGTCTATATGGAACTTATCAAATACTCAGACAAAAATGGGTTTGTAGTCACATTGAATGATAGAGTTTGTTGTCACGTAAAGTGTTCTAACAAATTCCTTAAATGTGGTGGATATGAATGCCTCATATGGATAAGGTTATTGTTCATAACATGAGTATGTTATCATAGTATTTTTATAAGATACTCTCCACCAGTCCCAACATCATATCCAACATCATTATCTTGCATCAGAGGGAAATCCCTACATGGGATATGCGTGTTCATGAATTTTATATTTCATCCACTAGGCGCCTATCATGACCTGTCCCCCTGGGGGTCGTGTCATGGCTACCAAAATCCTACCTTCTGTAGTGCAAGGGTTGGTGAAAAGAAACAAATGTTATATACCTATAACGGGAGGTGATTGCCTTTAAATATGTTCAAACACACAATCCAAGAACACAACAAGAAGCAACCACGAATTAAACAGATGTAGTAAAAATTGTATAGAAATTAAAGGTGGCTGGAATATAATCCCAACTGAAAAGTACATGTACATCTAAAAAGAGAACACAACTCATAGATTGTCCACCAAGGTTAATACATGATGGGTAGGTACATATTGTCTCCACAAGAAGTCCATGTCAGCTCATCTCCATTTTGAACCATCCAGTCATGGTTCCCCTAAGTCTCAGCCCATCTGCTTGTCATCTACACAAGACACAATAAGGAGCAGGAGAAGCCCATGCAGGGGTGAGTATAAAAATTCTTAGTAGATACCCCAAGACCCCCAAAGGTCTCCCAATGTTCAAAAAATGAAATAACACAAGGAAAGACCCCAATCACAAATCATGAATCAGTCATCAACTCTACTTAGGTATATGCCCAAACATATACCTAATTTATCAAAATATACTCATCACATTCATGAGGAAGCATAAGGCTCCATCGTTTTAACCATTTTCCCATCTGATCCATGAAATAAAAATAATACAAAGGTAACACCATGAAGGTAACACCACAAAAGAAAATGTACCAAAAATTTAACACCATGAAGGTAAAGGTACCACAAATGTAACACCACAAAGGTATAACAACCAAAAAGGTATCACCATGAAGGTGAAATAATCATCTCACACTTGGTATGTATCTTAAGTACAGAAGTTCATATGATTTTTCGTAAATCCAGATCATCATATTCTGTTGGGAGGCTCTACTACTGACCCACACAGGATTGATAGCTGATGGAGCACACATGATCATTGGGTGTTGAGACACACATGATCAATAGATATTGACCCACACAATATCTTTTAGCATAGAACCACCTTGGATCGATTGATTTTGGGCCATATATGATCAATGTTCTTTCTTCATGTCACAACCTGCCACTAGATTCTCGTATTAAGAACGCTTCATTCTGGGAGGATCCACTCCTCAAGACATCGGTCATACATAAACCTTCACTAAGTTACACAAATAATTATCTCAATGGATTGCCATGTTGTAAGGGTTTCAACGCGACAAACAGAACGTCGATCGGATGCCCGGTCTGTGAGATATGGTCACTTTTGTAAAAAGGGCCAGGTTGGATTCAAAAATGATCCAACTCGGGTCACATGTCAAACTCTTCCAATACTAACATAGATTTTATCAAAATCTTTTCATTATGGTACTTATGCTATAGAGGGCACATCAATCAGGAGTTTGGTCTGTTAGTAATATCCCGTTCCGTGAAACAGGGGTGATCGCACCTCAGTCTAGACTGGCTCGGTTTGGCCCATCGGTATATGCCAAGGGGACCGCTTCTCAAAAGGGGTCTCAATGCCATAGATGGTGTGTCAAACGGACACCTAGTTTGTCATTTACGTGATTTTATTTATTAGGGGACCAGTTGGGTCTGGACCCGATCTGACTCGGTCTTACTGACCTGACGCAATGGGTCATACGCCCTACTTGGCCCCTCCTGGGTCCGGCCTATTGAGGGTAAGTTCAGTGAGATCGTGGCCCCAGGAGGCTATTGGAACAGCTTTATGGGTGGGGCTTATCCCACCCAAACTGCATCGGTGGGACAGGGGTCTGGCCCAGACCATTGGCCTTTGGGTTTGGCCCGGCCTGCTAGACCATGGGTTTGGCCGGGCCCGCTCCACAGGCCCACTACTGGCTTAGTCCCCCATAAGGCAGACCACATCCCTCACAGTCCCCGCAGATTCGAGGCTATTTTTCCCAAATGGTTGGGGTGCAGCCCCAAAACATTTTAATGGTCAGATGTTTGGACAACTGGGTTCCTCCAATGTGGCGCAGCGCGGACCACGCCGTGCCCTTCTATTGCAGCCTGCTGGCTGTAACCGCTTCTTTTGGGAGTGCCTATGGACGCTTCCCATGGCCACCACGGTGGTGCACTGCTCTCCACCTTCCTTGGCCACCAGGTGTCGGCGGTGCACCGCTCTCTACCACCCATGGTCGGTCGGTGCAGGTCTCCTCTAGCCACCACTGATATGGCACACCAATTATTCCTTCTACAGGCCACCAGATGCACTCCGGTGGTCCATTTTTTATGTCGTTAGTACCTACGAGGCTCTCAGGTTACCACTTCCACTGCGTGACCCGATATTTCATGTTCCTATTGAGTTGGAAAAATTGTCTCCTGAAGTTCACATAATGAACAAAGTGGTGGAGGGTCTACGCTTTATTTGTTTGGACCACACACTCCAGGTTACATGCTAACAACTAGGAGAGAAAATAATTGATCAAAGTAATGCTCAAAATAAACACTCTAACTGGATAAGATGTCCGCTAACGACATTCAAGTGAACCTCCTTCGTCATTATTGTCAGTTTGTAATTTAGTGGAGATTGTCACCACTTGCTGAATCCGGACACATCCTCGAGGTGGTTAATGTTGTTGTAAATTGTATGAGCTTATTCACTTGGTGAATCCATCCAACACCCCTCCCCAAGATCCATATAAATAGTATTGGATAAAAAAGGTGTACCGTATAAAAAAATAATTATTTTCTTTTAATTAACGAACCTCCCAAATTCATAACGCATTGTTTACAAGAAAGGGAGATTCATGTCATTAATGGATTGACATGTCATCAGTCCCGCCACCACCGCATGACCATTGGAGAAAAGAAAAAAAATTAAATAACATAACATGTTATTTTATTAATATCACAAAAATCTGCAAAAATTACTTTTTCACCCAACATACTATGGTGGAAGTGAATCCTCTCATAAGAAATTCCTATCACTACGAATTCAATGGTGCCTTCAGATTTTTAATCTGATCACCAGGTCAAGAGATATAAAACTACACCCGTAAGTTTACTAAACGTACCTTAAAAATATCAATAAATTATTAACTTTCACCCATGACCCACGCCAGCTGAGTTTAGGCTCCTTCTAAGTGGGACACAACCTAAAACAATCAATGGTACTCTTATATTTTCAATCATAGTTACCCTTTATATTTTATGAATTTTAACAATATAATAATTGTAACTTAATTATTTTATTTATGGCCAAAAACTAAATTCTATTGTTGTCTTGCATCGTCCAATGTTAGGGTTTTCCTAAGGAAAGCACACCCCAAAGAGTTCAATGGTGGTCTTGGATTTTCAATCCAAGATTCCATTCATGAGTTATAAGCATTTGAAAAATAAAATGACTTTATTTAGTTATTTTATTTACAATTATTCCATTTTTGATTTTTCTCACCGGATGCATGTGCCCACTAAACATAAGTTGCGCCTAGGGTAAACCTATGTTCCGGAATGCAATGGTTCCCACAGATTTCTATTCTGGGCACTCATTTATGTGTTATTCCACTTTTTCAGTAAAACCAATCATGCTCATTATTTTAAACATATCAATTTTCGATGGATCATTCTGGGCAGATCGGGCTTCAGAATCAAGTGACATTAGATTTCACAGTCTCAAAAAATTCTATATAATTAATAAAAATTATACCAAAATTCTGGGACATTACATTCTCCCCAACATAGGTATTTATGTCCCTGAAATCCAAAAAATGTCAAATCAAACAAATGAGGGTTATGATCAAGAATTTGAACCTCTCTTTCCCATGTGCCCTATTAATGGTTCATGTGATGCCACCAATAATGCACCAAAGGAATCGACCATCCACGAAGGACTCAATCCTGTCAATCCTCTATCTCTATCGGGAAATTTTTAAATTCAACCCATCTTAAAAGTACAACTCGCCTTATTCGAAAGCATCTAATGGATCATGCATGCATATCCTCAATTGCAACACATGGAAACAAATATACACCCAGTTCATCTGTGGGGGAAGAGATAGAAGGTAGGAAACCTCACCCACTCTACTGAGAATCTACAATGGTCTGATGAACCTCAGAGATAGAATGTCGCCCAAGAAAACCCTTTATAATCCTCATCGGGGTGAGACCTATAGGAAGATGTGGTCTCCCTCCTCAGAATCTAAGGGTCTCAATCTTTTGTGGTCATAAGACTTCTATTGGCTCTGTACAGTCTTCAGTCGCTGATAAGTGAGGTATTGTGATATAAAATCTATCATTGCTTCCTTCATCACTGGCTATCAATACTGAAGCCATAGGTCTTGGTACATCTTCGCCACTCCAAGATGTACATTTAAATGGGATGTATGAAACTCCATCAAC
Source organism: Viscum album (assembly GCA_963277665.1). Taxonomy (NCBI): domain Eukaryota; kingdom Viridiplantae; phylum Streptophyta; class Magnoliopsida; order Santalales; family Viscaceae; genus Viscum; species Viscum album. Next base: position 1,347,887,995 of record OY728132.1, read on the forward strand.
GCCTCCTCCCGAAACATTACTAGTACCATGTTGCGTCCTTTGAAGAGAATGATTCGCTTCCCACCTTCAAAAAATTCTTCATGAGACTGTCTTGAGGATATCTGAGTGTGTCGCTCATTGCAGTCAATGTCCCCAGGTTGTGCCTCCCGAACATGCTGAATAATTGCTGTAGTGACAGTCATAGACTTGAAGTAAGGTGTCACATCTTTATCCATGAAGGGTATTCATAGCGCGACAGGCTTCTCTGACACATCACTCAACAGTTGTAGTCCAGACATCTTACTGAATGAGTCTACTACCATGTTACCCTTCCGAAGAGTATAGACTATTTCAAAGTCATTGTCTAAAAGAAACTCTAGCCATCATCGCTATCTCAAGTTCAAGTCCTTATATGAGAAGATATACCTGAGAGTCTTATGGGCAGAGTAAACTATTAACTTTTCACCCATCATGTATGGTCACCACATCTTCGAGGAAAAGACTATTACTGCTAGCTCCAGGTCATGGGTAGTGTAGTTCTTCTCATGACTTATCAACAATAGTGAGTTGTATGTAGTCACTGCCCGATCCTACATGAGGAATCAACCTAGTCTAGTCCTTGATTCTTCACAGTATACTCCATAATAAACTCCCCATTCTGGTAGCCTCAAGATGGGGTAAATCATCAGTCACTGTCTCATCTCCTAGAAGCACGCTGATACTTCTACATCAATAGGAAAGGCTCCCACTTCTTCGTTAAAGCTAACAAGGGTGTCACTACCCTAGATAAGTCTGGTAGAAATCTCTGTTATTACCCAGCCCAAGCCGAAGTCCCTTTCCCTTTGGGGAGGTAATCTTGGAAACATCTTTTTAAAAGATGTCCCCACACTCTGCCACTACAGTTGGGAACTGAAAATTCAAAACACTTGAATCCACTAGGGTAAGGATGGCCAACACAAGAGTGACCTTATTCACCATCCTAGGTATGAGTTTATCATATGCTGGATGGGTTTTCTTTATCGCCGACCAAGGAAAATATCATTCCAACATTGTGGATACACTACATCATATTTTCCTAAAACAACCAATTTGAGCATTAACCGTGAATGTCTAGTCTATACCCAAATTAATGTCGTAAGGCCTCAACACTTCCACCAATAGGTTCCAACCGAAAGTTTTACCTCAGTGGTTGGATCACACCATCAGTATAAGTGTGATTATCGAGTCTCCTACCAAAGGAATCTCCAAATTTAAGGGTCAAGTCATCGGTTTAACCGAAAAATCTATGTCTTGAACAAGATTCATCGTAAGAAGGAATGATTGGTACCTATGTCTATTAATATGGCAGCTAGTAGTATACATAGACTATACCTAAAATAATTTCTACAGCACTTGGGTCACATTCCTTGACCACATTTTTCTACATCCTTTCCTTGTCCTCCATCTCCCTAAGCTTGGTGGTGACCACATTGGAGTGGTGGTTATATCATGTCAAAATGTATACCACCTATTTCTCATCTCCAAGCTCCACATCCAAATCTATTTCCCTACAGATTTATCAATCCCTATCACTGACTCTTCCGGAAACATTTTACACACCCAAGTCTCTAAGACTCACTTCAGTTTTTTTCTTTCCCATTGCTAACATTCACATTCTATATCCGCTCAGCCAAACAACATTCAACCAAAATGTTTCTCTCTCAAACCAAAACATAAGTAAAAAATTAAAATAGGAATAGTGTTTTCTAGGATGTCCCTAAACACAACTCGCTCAGATGTCCGAGACCTAAAGCACTGACTGTATTGTATTCATCGTGTCTCTGGGATAGTGGGTACACCTCAATGAATACTTATCTACGGACTTGTCATCCTGCTGAAGATGTAAAAGCTCATGGGAACACTCACCACTTATCTTTTTTATGGAAAGAGACCCTATACTCTGAAAAAGGTTTTCAAGCTTTTCCAAAGAAAGGTCACTTCATTGTTAGTTAGTGTAAACTAAATAATGTCATCTTCCTACAAATCCACATAAAAGGATATCTACTAGGACCTCCATCGGATCAAATGGTGCCTGTGATAGATGGATACTTGACCACCTCCTCAATTTAGTCCTTAGCCGCTTGTGATTTTGGCTCCCCTCAGATCCCGAGGGGTATCAAATGATCAAACACGTTTAAGGAAATAATCTTACTGGTGTCCTCTAACGGTACTGTCAGCTATAATTTCCTACTAATGAGAAGTGATATTGTGGGTACACTACCCGAAGGTACTATCTCAGGCAATGGTCTGTGTACCGAAGCCTCATAACATTGAGGAAAATCTGTATGGACACATGCTAATAAAGACTGGTAGCATGGATCCCCATATGATCTGTTAGTGTCCCCACAAGGTGGAAAACTCTATCCACAACCTCCATCTAGTTCTAAGATTCCTGGGGATCTGTCTCAACTCAAAACCTCGAAGGGATCTGTCACTAGAACCTATTCAACATGCATAGTTGGTGTGCATGGTCCACTGGTAGCATCTGTTTCTTATCCACGTAGGATCTTTATAACGTTGATCCATATAGGATCGCTCGATGGGACGTCATCATGTACTCTCTTGGGAATCATATCTGGATGTCTACATCTTGAAATCCTGATAAAGAATAGGTGCACCATGATCATTAACTTATACCTGATGAGCTGACTCCAATAAATCAAAGAAAAACATTTCTAAAACACAGGCATTGATGGTTTTCATGAACCGAGTCAGAAATCATAATTCACGATCCTCGTGTATAGATATATCAGCCGCCACCCCAACACTTGATTCCCCAAACATAAAACCCCACTTATAACACTTAACACTATTTCCACATTGAATAGATTAGAGTCCTAGTTATTTGGTAGAACTAACTCTTATGATACCACTTTGTCATGACCCGTCCCCCCCAGAGCCTACATCATGACTATCCCATGCCCTCCTTCCATATGCCAGGAGTATGTGACTAGCACCGAAAAGGGATATCGCTATAATGGGAAAGCATTTCCTTTAAAACTTTACAAACACACAATCCAAGACTACAACAAGAAGAAACCACGATGTAAACTACTGTAGTAAAAAGTGTACAGAGAGTAAAAGGGGCCAGAATACAAGCCCAACTGAAAAGTACAAGTACAAAAAAAATAGAAAACATCTTCTGGATCATCCACTGAGGATCCTGCCTAAAGTGTAGGTACATATCATCTCCACAATAATCCACATTACCCTGTCTCCTCTCTGTACCGCCCGATCCTGGATACCCCATGTCTCATCCCAGTTTCTTGTCGTCTGTACAAGACACAAAAAGGTGTGGGCGAAGCCCATACAGGGGTGAGTATAACAATAATCAGTAGGGACCTCGAGACCCTCGAAGGTCTCCCAAAGTTCCATAAAAGAAATACCGTAGAGAAAGACCCCAATCACAAATCAAAAATCATTCATCAACTCTACTTTGGTATATGCTGATACATATACCTATGTTATCAAAATTTACTCATCTCATTCAGGAGGAAAAATAAGGCTCCAACTTTTATAAAATTTTCAAAACTGATCCACAAAGGAATAATACCACAATGGTAACCCAATGAAGGTATCACCAGAAAAGTAAAATTACCAAAATGGTAACACCATGAAGGTAACAACATGTAGGTAAAAGTACCACCAAGGAAACACCATGAAGGTAACACCATGAAAGAATAAGTACCAAAAAGATAACCACATGAAGGTGAACGACTCAACTCAAACCAGGTATGTAACTTAAGCACAAAAGTATAGCTGACTAGATTGTAAAACAAGATGATCTTATTCACTAGAGAGGCTTTGTTGTTGACCCACACTGGATAAATAAATGTTGACCCATATAGTATCTCTAGGCACTGACCCACACATGATTGATAGAACTTGACCCGCAAAAGATCACTATGCATTGACCCACACCTGATCGATAGAAGCTAACCCACATAAGATCGATGTTCTTTTTTCATGTTACAACAATCCACAAGATTCTCGCACTAAGTACGTTTGATTCTGGGAGGATCAATTCCTCAAGACATCAGTTTTACCTCAACCACCACAATGTTCTAGGAAGAAGTATCCCAAAGGACTTCCATGTTGTATGGGTTTCTACACGATTGACGGCGCATTGATCGGACACCCGGTCTGTGAGATATGGGTATGTTTGTAAAAATGGATCGGCTAGATTCAAGTATGATCCAACCCAGGTTACATGTCAAACTCTGTTAAAACACCCAAAGAGTATCCCAAAAGGACCGCCTTTCCATTAGGGTCTTTATGCCACATATGACGCGTCAATCGGCCACCGAGTCTGTCAATAACATCTCTTTCCATGAAACGACGGTGATCATACCTCGGTCCGGCCTGGCTCGGTCATGCCTGCTAGTATATGCCAAAGGGGAAAATTCCCAAAGGGGTCCCAATTCCATAGAAGGAGTGTCAAACATACACCATGTTCGTCAATTAAAGAAGTTTATTTATTCAGGTGCGAGTTGGGTCTGGGCCCAGTCCGACCCGGTCAGACCGGTCTGACGGAAAGGGTCTTAGGGTCTACCTAACCCCACCTGGGTCCGGCCTATAGAGGTTCGGCCTGGTTAGTTCAGGGGCCTAGGATATGGTTGGACTTTCCTTCTAGGTGGGGCTCAGCCCACCCGAACTGGCCCAGAGGGTGGCGTGTCCAGCCCGACCCGCAGGGCCTTGGGATCGGCTTGGCCTGGTGCCAGCTTAGTCCTCCAGAAGGTGGACTGCCTCTCTCACTGGCCCCATGGTTTTGATGCGGTTTCGCCCAACTGGTGGGGTTCTGCCCCACTACTTTTAAATGGTCGAGAATTTGGCCGACCGCATTTCGCCTATGTGGTGCGGCGTGGGCCACACCGCACCCTCCTGTTGTGGCCTACTAGACATGGCTGATTCCGCCGTTGGCACCTATGGGCATCGCCCTTTTCTTGTGCGGCCGACATGGGCTGGCTTCCCTTTTCCACCACAGCGCGCGATGGTGTGCCACTCTCCAACACACATGGCTAGTTGCCACGGGTCTCCTCTGGCCTCCATCGTCATCCTCCGACCTGGCACGCCGACGGTTCCTTCTACGAACTACCAGATGCACTCTGATGGTCCATTTTTTATGTCGTCAGTGCCTATGAGGAAATCAGGTCACCATCACCATGACGTGACCCGCTATTTTCCATTGCTGTGGAGTTGGAGAAATTTGACACCAAATTTCACATCAAGAACGAAGCGGTGGAGGGTCCGAGCATTGTTCGTTTGGCTCACGCCCTCCACATTACATGATAAAAATGGGGAACGATAAATAATTTATCAAAGATAACTTCAAAATAAACCCGCTACCTGGATAAGACATCTGTTGATGACATTTGGCAGAACATCCTTTATCATTGTCGTTAGTTCGCGATTCAGTGGCCCCGGTCACCACTCGCTGAATTTAGACTCATCCTCCTAGGGGTTTGGGTCATAGTACTTTACCTGAGCTTCGTATCTGGTTGAATCCATCCAATACCCCCTACTCGAGCTCCATATAATCATGATAAGAGAAAGAGGGTGTCCCACACAAAAAATTAATAAGGTTCATTTAATTAATGATCCTCCAAAATTCCCAATGTTTAAGTTACAAACAAGGAAGAGTCAAGTCATTAATGGTTTAACATGTCATAGGTTCTGCCACCACCACTCATCTATTGGAGAAAAGAAAAAGAAATAAAATAATATAACATGTTATTTTATTAATCTTTCAAATGTTCAAAAAATTATCTTTTTCACTCGACCTACTTCGGTCAAAGTGAAGATAGCCTTAAATGAATATCGATGCTAAAAATTCAATGGTAGCCTTAGATTTTTTATCTGAGAATCGATTCAAAAATAAAAATATTCTTCCAATATGTTTACTAAATGTACCTTAAAAAAGTTCAGTAAATTATTAACATTCACCCTCAACCCACACTGATCAAGATTAGGCTCCACCAAAGGGGAAAACACCCCAACGAACTCAACGGTACTCTCTATTTTCAATATGAGTTACCGTTTTGATGTTATGGATTTTAACAATAAAATAATTCTTAATTAATTATTTTAGTTATGGCCAAAAACTAACATCCATTATTGGCTCGCACCACCCAATGTTAGGACCATATTATGGAATGAATACCCGCATGAGTTCTGTGGTGGTCTCAGATTTTCAATCTGAGTTACCGTTCATGAGTTATTATAATTTGAAAAATAAAATAACTTTATTTAATTGTGTTATTTACGGTTATTCTATTTTAGGGTTTTTTCACCAGAGGTATGCACTAACTAAATGTATGTCGCGTCAATGGTAGACCCCCATTCCAGAATGCAACGGTGCCCTAGGATTTCATATCCAGTAACTTGTTCAAGAGTTATTCCACTTTTTCTTGAAAACCCCTCATTCGCGGTATTTTATACATAAAAATTCTCGAAGGATCATTATTGGCACTCCAGGCCTCGGAATCATGCGCAATCATATTTCACAGCCTCAAAATAATTCCATATAGTTAAAAAAAATTACTGAAATTCTGGTACATTACAACTCCATTTCTAGATAATGGAATAAACTAGATTAGGTTATGAATCATAATGTAAAATCATAACTTAGAAAAATACTGATCCAAAATTGAAACCCCATGCATGGCTAATCCCATAATCACAAAATGGTTTCTTTGAAGAAAATTTAATTTTTAAATCCTTCATAATTGATGTAAACAAAGTGTGAATTAAATAAAGAATATCCCACAGGAAAGTCAATACCAATATTGTAGCAAGGCATTTTTTCATGTACCAAAATACCCCAGGTCAAGCTAGAAACTCATTTTCGTAGTTTTCACTCTTAGATACATCTGTTCCAGAGCCACTTATACTTGTTTGTATCAATAAAGGGATGTATTTTCTTGAAATATCCACATAATATATTACATAAAAATATTTTGGACTTTCTTGTATATTTGTCCTCAAATACTACGTTATATATTTTTTCCCTAATATAATTTTTTTAATCTAGTTTCCAAATTTTCTTCAAAATATCCTTTGATACCAACTGTATGGACGTGACCCCAATTTTATGGATCATGAGCATTATTACATTACATTGGTATAATTTCAAGAAAGATGTATCCTAATGGAACAAATAGTTTAGTACATTCAGAAACAGGATACATAAATATGTTCAAAATTACATCATGAAATGATAAAGAACACTAAATTATTCCATTAAAAACATCCAAGCCTCCTAGATTATGCCTGCAGGTCACTCATAACATTCATCTTCATATCCTAGGAAAATGAAACATAATAAAGGGGTGAGCTCAAACACTAAATTAGAGTACGAAATACAGTAGAGGATTATATAAACATAAACATTAGTCATGGAGATTGAATTATAACACTTGACATTAAAAATAATAAACATGAACACATTATTGAACGAATATGAGTTGAGTAAATAATTCCATAATAAAACATAATCACGGGTATGATACTTGTAAACTAACCACCTGAAATTTACATTACCAGCTTCATAATGATGGAAGTGAATATGCATGAAATTTTAAATGATATTTTCAAGGCCTCATCCAAGACAATTTAAATGATTAAGGCCTCATCCAAAACCATATATCTAATTGGGAAAGGCCTCATCCAAGTCCACATGTATTTGTCTCATTATACCTACCAATGCATAAAGGGGTTATAGAGGGCCCCACCAGTCAAATAATAATTTCAATGCATTCCACATATGAGTGGGGATGAACAAAAACAATATATTCATTCATATTGAAACTATCAAATAAAATTTTATTAACTTTCCCCAAACATTAAGCTTAAACACTAACCATTCATAGTAAATTGGTGAATGGATTTATGATAGCACATTCCCAGTAAAAATAGTCATAAACTATAAAATTAAATATGGTAGACGATATCATAATATAATAACCACAATAGTACATAATAATCAAAAAGTGTGCTGAAAAAAAACAAAAAAAAACTCCTATAAAATCAGTGAGTAATTCTTGAGATAAATACTCCTTTATTTTGAAAAGTGGAGTTCTTTAAGAAAATTATTTTTATAAAACTAGAATTGGATTAAGATAATCCCCATAAAATTAGTTATATTATAAATATAATTGTTTCCAAAAATAAATTATATTTTTTCATTGAAAATAGGTAATAATTTTTGAAATTCCCTTGAAACGAGCATATATTTCCGAAATAATTTTAAAGATCCTTTTGAAACGTGTAACTCCACATAAAATATGGAAGGGTTAAGGTTGGTAAAAATATATAAAACACTAACACAAGAATTATGTGGATTACATAATAATTACTCGATTCCTATGGAGGTAATTAGATAATAAAAGTAACCAGAATGAAATTGAAGGTTCGGGTGGAAAACCCCTTAACTTAAGTCTGAATGTGTTCCGCTCTCGAACGTATGGTCCTAGAATATGAAATTAGAATTATTAAAAACTAATTTCAGATCATATTAAACATGTATTTAGTTTATCATAATGTAACACTACAATATTTCATATTATGTTGTTTTCTTTAATGTAATTCAATTACTTGTGTTACACACAACACCGAGTTCGAGCACAACCCGATTTGATAAACTAGTTGTTCAAAAATGGTTATGAATTGCGTTAACTATATTTTGAATTTTATATAATCTGTATAATTTTGACATCCATATTATGTGTTTCTTAGACCAAATATAAGAACAAATTCAATTTTTCTGATAATAGAACTAATTTTTAAAAAATGAAATTTTACCACCTCTTAATGGAGAACCCTTTTTAAATAAAATTTAAACACTTTTATATATTAAATTTGACAAAACAAAATTCTTCTTTATAAATGGGACATAATTGTTTTTGATAAATATTCGGTGCTTTTCTAATAACTTTCATATTTTGATAAATAGTGAAAAATAATAAATTTTAATTGAAAACATCTTTTTTAATAAAAATATATTATAGTGTTAAATTATAAATTAAATTATTTTGAATTATAATTAGATAATATTTTTATTATTTAATCCAATTTTGGTCATTGTATGAAAATTTACTTTTGAATTGGGCAGAAACACATATCAATCTTTTGATAGTTTTTATTTCTCAAAAATATTGCTTTCTTGTTTGGACAATAGGAATATTTTTTAAAATTAATTAATAAAATATATATTTTTTTTTATTTTATAAAATATGAATCATTTATTAATTTGGAAGATCAAAATTAGCTTCAGGTTGATTTTTTTATTTTTCTAAAAACATTCAATATTTGATGAATAGTGATAAACACTGCGTTATTGTTTAAAGGTGACACTTTATTTAAATAATTATTATTAATTTAAATTTATTATAAAGTAAAAATAGATACATAATACCTATATTAGTCCAATGTAATTAATTTTATTTTTTTTAAAATAAATGAGATATATAAAATTGCATTGAACTTTTTACTATCTTTAACTCGCCTTCTAGGCCCATTTGAAAATTGGCATAAAACATAATTTTAACACTTTTGTGAATTTAATATCAAAAATATGAGAGACATGGTTTAAATCAGTAAGTAAAATGTGGTTCAACAAGAAGAAAATATGTTTAGGTGAATAATAACTTTTGAATTTTATTTACCATGGTTAAAAAAATTGGGTAATTAAAGGTAAAATGATATTATAATTATCCTAACACATGTCCTAATTCTATTGGATAAGTTTATTTCAACAAAAATAAACCTTAGGATTAAAAAATGACCCTTTTGATCCACTTGTATTAGATTAGAACATTTATTATTATTTTATTTATAGAAGAGTAAAAAGTGTTAAATTCAATGTTTAATAACTAAACCATTTTTAATATAGGGTTATACATAAGAAAAATTAGACTATAAATATTCATTATAAATATAAAAAAATTCCGCAGATCATTTTATTTTATTTATAATTTTTAGACATTAAAAATTATATTTATTTATGACACAATGATTATATAGTAATTGCCTTATTAATGAATTATTAAGATAATTGATATTTTAAATGTAAACATTAATGTAAATTGAGACTGTTGATGGATTACACGAATTTTATAGCTTAATATGAAATTTTAGAGTTGATTTAATTTATTTTTTCAAATTAATAATGTTTCTTTGACCTTCAAAAAAACAAATACTAAATAGTGACAAAATGGAAATAAATTAGTATTTAAGACAAATACTATATTATTAAATGATATAATATTCCTACAAAAATAATTTCCATCAAAAGTTCTTATATAATGATATATATTTCATTAATGAACCACTTTTGGTTCTCTTGGCATTTTATACTACGTTTATTTACCATATAATATAAAAATACAAGAAGAGATGGTAAAAGATAAACTATTTAACTAAGAATTAAATCTAAAAGAGAAGGATAATATGGGGATCTAAACTTGTCAAAAACCTATTGGTTGAGAGGATTTCGACCCATCTATAACTTTTACTCTAAATAAATCTATTTGGGTCAATTATAAACGAAAAAAGATTTTAAAATATAATAATATTTCAAACTTTCCTAAAGTGATCCTCCCCTCTCTTATAAAAGGGTACTTCCACTTATCCTAAAATCACACCTCTAAATCCATTTAGCTCATCCAAACCCTACTAAAATATCCTCCAAACTACCCTCACATGAAACCATAGGCCTTAAATTTATTATAAAGCCAGCCGATTGTTCCTTTTGATCAAATCAAAAGTAAGCACCTGAAAAAGAGATAATAATTTCATCACCTCTTTCAAAGTTATTTTTTTTATTCCACTTCAAATTTCATAGTTGTTTCCATAAAACAATATTAAATCCAGTACCTTGTACATAATTTGTGGTTATTATAAAAAAGTTACTACCATATTCATTATTCTATCAATCTTATGAATGACAAAGTCACCATACATTCTTACGTATGTCTTTCCGTCTCCACGTCATGGTGTAGTTTTTTATTCAACACATAATTATTTGTATGTTTATAATAATGAGTATAAATGATGTAAATAATAAATATATCTTCTTAATGATTCTTTATATATAACATACCATCCAATTACATCTAATTTAACAAATAATAGAATGATATTTTTGCTCTTGATAACGTACGGCTTATCAGCTCCACGACGCGATGAGATTTCATTCCCCATCATATTAATTCAAGAATAATATTCATTTTATGATTAAATATAATGGTTAATAACTTAATATCATTATATATATTAGTAAAATACATCCAATACATAACAAACATAACTTACATAGAAAAAAATATAAAGGAAAATGAAGTAGTTAACACAAAAAACAATGATACTACAGAAATATTATTAACAAAGCTATATTAGAAGATCTTATATGATAACATATTTATATATGTTGTTATTTTTATAATTTAATAACAATTATTTCACCATTATAAATTATATTAACCTACCATCTACTAAGTAAAATTACATGGTAAGAGGTCTTCATCTAACTTTTTATTCCCTCGAGATTCATGCTATATTTTCCATTATTTCCTTTTGTGTTGTGTATGTACAGCCCATGAATGTATTATCTATGAAATATAATTTAATTTAAGTACATTTACATATTAATTTTATAGCCCTTATTTAATGGGGTTTATGTTTTGTATGTTAGAAAAGCGGTAAGGAAATTTTTATTTTCAATTTCAACACATTGGGTTTTACGTAAACATTATTGATTATCATACTCTAAGATTATGTGTGAATTCGCTATATATTTATATATTTATTAATTTCCAGTCCCCTTTGCATGTATATTCTTTTGATACACATAATCATTCCATAGATAAATTCCCAAGTCAACTATATGAACTTGATAAGAGTAATCTTAATTCAATTTTCATTCTTTGAATTAAACACCCAAGTCATTAGTGTTGTTTTTACAAGAATTTTAGTGAATTTACATTCATTTTTTTACAATGAATATACAATCATATTGAGTGTATTTATATTTTTTACACATAATTATGTCATTTATTTATCCTTATCCTAAGGATACAGACTTCATAAGGGATTTCTTCCCAATTTACATTTCATTGAGACTTCTTTGCTTTTATGCATCAATTCACTTTTATATGGTGGATATACCATACTGTGAAATAGTATATCGTGAATCCCTTTATTCTCATGATATTATAAATTTTTTATTACCTCAATTATTTTTATTCAAGCATCTCTCATTTGGTTAGGAACTCTAACTAAAATATCATTTTAATTGTTTTAAATATTTATTCTTCTAAATATTTATCAATAATGTCTCTGTTTTAAAAATGTTTTTAAGGATTTATTTAAACGTACATGAATTTTTTAAAATGAATATTACTTTTAAAAGTTTCTAAGTGGTAAGGGACACTTTCATTCAAAAATATATTTTAAAAGGCTTCTTCATAAATAGTGATACTTTTATATGTTTTCATGAAAAATGTGATATTTCTCTCAAATAGTTTTACTGATTATTGTAATATATGTCAATATCAATCTATATTTTTTATTGATTTTTATTTATTATAATACAATCATTCATTTTGTATTTAATTATTTATGTTAGACTAATGATGTTCTATTTTTATACCCTTGAAGATTTGTGGTTAAAATATCGACATTTTGTATAATTGTTTTAATATTATTGTTAAGATTTTGTTTCACCATTTTCATATGATTAAGGAACTTGACATAGTACGTGAAGAGAAAGGCCCAATATTTCCCCTTAACGCATTGGTAGGTTTCATGAGATAAACTAGTGTCTTGGTATAAGGCCTTGACAAAATTATTATTTTGTAGTCTTGGCACGAAGCCTTGATTGTGTGGTTATGATTTTCAGCATCATGAATTCCATCATTATAAAATTAGGTATTGATATTACATGTGGTCATTGTACTGGTAGAATATCCATTTGAATATGTATATGGAATTATTTGATTAATATTTTCTATATTATGCTGATGTTTAAGTTTAAAAGTATTGTGTTTTACTCTTATACATTTCCTTATATTTTTATGCTTATTTATTATAGTTTCTTCTATACCGTTATCCCTAATGAGCATCTGAGCCCATCCCTTTATTATGTTTTATTTTCCCAGGATGTGAGGAAATATATTATAATTAACCTAAAAGGATATGGAAATGGATATAATTGTGTTCAAAGGGGACACATTGTTGTTTCTTATTATTTCATGATGTAATGTAAAAAATGTTTTAGTATCTATTACATCTAAGGCTACATAACTAATTTATCTTTAGAGACATTATCCCTTGGGATCATGAAAATGTTATATAATAATGCACTAACACTATGTAACTGGGGTTGGGGTGTTACAATTGGTATCCGAGAAATTTTAGTACAGTACTTGAAAGCTACATTTTGAAAAATTCTAATTTTAAAACACTACACTAACATTTAATTTGAGGATTAGTATAGAAGAACATCCAAAAAATGGTAATTTAAATATTATGTGGGTTTTACAAGAAATACATCCTTGCCTGAATATGAGAAGATAGAGGCGCCTCTCCCATAGATATACCTTGAGGTATAACCAGAAAACAATGCTTTGACCTAGACTAAAATGGGAAGTGGTGCATAACAACAGACTTTGTTTCACTCTTAATTACAAAACTCCTAGGGGATATTTCTAGGATAATTCACATTTTCATTAAAAATTGATTTGAAGGATTTTAATATAAGATGAGAATAAATAATCTTGGTTAATCCTAAGGTGTTTTAGATTGAAAATAAGGTGTCATGATATTCTCTAAATGATATTATGACTATTCTTACTCACACTATTATTTCTTGTTTTAGTAAATGGTTGGATTCCAAGGAAGTCATAGTAACATTAAACATGATTTACAGGATGTGAATGATGGTGGAAATGAGAAACTAAATGGAATGTTGATAGGCATAAAATATAATGTGTTAATGCCGAAGTAGGTTTCAAAAAATATGATCAACATTATATAAATTAACCAACTCCCAAACTCAAGAAAGTAGTGAAAGTAGGAGAATGATAAGAGCTACAGCAGTGGAGACTTTGGAGAAAATAAAGCTCAATTTTATCGTGCCAGAAATGTGGAAGGAGAATCCCAGGAAAGTGTCTCAATGGAATAGAGAAATGATTTATGTGTGGGAAAGAAGGACATAAAGTAATGAATTTTCAAGAAAAATTGAAGAGTGTTATAGAAGAAAATAAAAATGATCCCTAGAAACTTTTTACAGTAATTTTCTATAAATGTATAGGACTTAGGAATTACTTGAGTAAATGCATAATTCTATAGGATGACCACTAGGTCAAGGTATAACCAATGTGAAAATATATGGATAGAGAAATGTTTAAAAGTATTAATGCTCTTTGTTGATGGGATTACATTGGATGAATTTTCTCTTGTTTGGGTAACCCTACAGTTTGTTATGTGAAATGCTATTTGAGGAAGAATTATCTTTTATTTTCTGCATATAGTTATAAAGTACAATTTGTGTTTATATGATCCTTGAATATGAAGAAATTATTAGATATTAATTTTTGGGATGAAAATGAGTGGTATGAGATAACATTTGTGGTTAAATTATGTTAGGGTTATTTTGAAGAATTTATATCATTTTTGGAATGTTATAAAATATATTTTTTGAAAAAGGACAACACGCAGACTGTGTAATAACCGGTCATGTGGGAAAAATCTTCCAGAATCAAACCCACAACCAATGTTCGACTATGATTTATCACCTACCACTAGACTATGTGAAGTCCTTGGTTACTGTAACTAATTATTTTTTAGTTAAATGATTATATTGATCAATAATAAGTTGATTTAGGATCTTATGTTTTATCAAATGGATATCCTTAGTATAGGAAAATGATTTGTCATTGAAGTGATAAATTTTATTTTGGAAGACGTTCTCTATGTTGGGAACAAAATATGCCTAAGGAAAATAGAATAGGATGTGATTTAATTTGTGGAGTAATGGAGGATTATTTTGAAAGATTTTTTTAGAGAATCAAGATATTAATGGAAATGATTAACCTATCATAGAGAATATGTGATTTGGTTAATTACATTTCTGTATGACAATTTAATAGTAAAATATGTTATTTGGTTATAAATGTTAAGATTTAATATGATAGACTATGTGATTAAATTCTTCTTAGTTTTGGGTTGCAATCTTATTGGGGATTATATTGAAGGATTTTGAGGACAATTTTCTATTGAATGGTCTTTATTGAACATTGGGTATTGTTTTTTTAATTTTGGAAATTAACATCAGTGTATCTTTCTAAAAATAAATATCCATTTTGGGGATCATATGATCTTTTACTAACCATTTGGATTCTGTTAATCTCTAATGTATAGGGAAATATACATTTTATCCGTTGTGGATTATCTGAATCATTAGAGGTTGATTCTAGCACATTATGTGTGACCAAGTCATCCTGAATACTCAGAGTTTGGAAAAAAAAGATGTGTTAGTGGTTGAAATTTATTAAATAATGAAACTTTACTTAAAAAGTAATAATATATCTTTAGGTTCATAGTCAATATCATGAATAAATTCCTCAACTTTATGAAATGGAACTTAGAATAAAAAAATGTTGTCCATTTACTTTTCCTACTGGGAAACTAATGTCTATTTAATCCATCACATGTTTATGGTATTCTTGTTGTTAACTTTCTTCTGATAATATTTTATATAACTCTCCATAATAACATGACACCTAGTTTATATTCTATATCCACGTATTTATACATGGAATCCTAGTATGGGTTTTCTAGGGTGAGCTTAGTAGTCCTCTATCTTTCTTTTAAAGTGATTTTTTATTGAATCATTTTCCAATGTGGGAATTTCAATGAAGTTCCCAAGACCAATTTAAAATTTTGAGGAAATAATTTTCAAATTTTTGGAATAATGTAACACCCTAAGATATCATAGTAATTTATTTTCATTAAAATAATTCAATATGTTACGGTACATGGAACACTACGTTTGTAAGAATCAAAACATATCAAAAAAACCATTCAAAAAATCATTATGAATAGTATTAACTACATTTTGAATTTAATATACCTCATATAATTTTAACATTCATATTATTTGATTATTATATCTAATATAAGAACAAATTCAATTTTTCAGATAAAAGAAGTATTATTCAAAAAATGTGGTTTTACTGCCTTTCAATGGAGAGCCCTTTTTAAATCAATTATATGAAACTTTTATATATTAAATTTGAAATTATAAACTTCTTCTTTATATGTAGGAATTCAAAATTCAGTTTTCATAAATACTTTTTCTTTTCTGATAACTTTTATATATTGATGAATAGTGAAAAATACTAAATTTAAATTGAAAACAACTTTTTGAATCAAAATAATTTATAGTATTAAATAATACATTTGAATGGTTTTGAAGTATAATTATATTTTATTTTTGTCATTTAAACCAATTTTGTTCATTGGAAGTAATTTTACATTTAAACTGGACATAAACACATATCAATCCTTTGATAGTTTTTACTTCATAAAAAAACCTGCTTTCTATTTTTGACAAGATGAATATTTTTTAAATTAATAAATAAAACTTAAATGTATCAGATTTTCTAAAATAGAAATAATTTTTTATTTTGGATTATCAAAATTATATTTGGGAGAAATTTTTCTATTTTTTAAAAACATTCAATTTTTGATAAATTGTGAAAAACACTACGTAATTGATTAAAGATGACTTTTTATTAAAATAATTATTTTTCATATAACATTATTTTAAAGTCAATGTAGATACATAATACCTATATAGGTACAATGTAATTCATTGAAGTCATTTTATAATAAAATTTGATATATAAATTTTATTTAACCTTTTATAGTCTTTTACTCACCTTTTAGACACATTTCCAAATTTGTATAAAACATATTTTTACCCCATATATTAATTTATTTTCAAAAATATGAGACACATAGTTGACATAATTATATAAAATTGGGTTAAATAGGATGAAAATAATTTTTCGTGAATAGTAACTTTTGAATTTTATTTACCAAATTTAAAAGAAAATAGTGTAATTAAAGGTAAAAATGATATTACAATAACACTAACACATGTCATAATTATATTGGGTAAGTGTATTTATACTATAATCGACCTTAGGAATAAAATATGATCCTTTTTATCCACTTTTATTAGATTAGGACATATATTATTATTTTATTTAAAGAAGAGTTAAAAGTGTTAAATTAAATATTTAATAATTAAACCATTTTTAATATACAGTTATACATAAGATAAATTCTACAATAAATATTCATTAGAAATATAAAAATATTTCCAACATAATGTTATTTTATTTATAATTTTTAGAAATTATAAAATTAAATTTATTAATGACACAATGATGATGTAGTAATTACCTTATTAATGAAAGAGTAAAATAAATGATATTATAAATATCAAAATAAATGTAAATTGTGACTTTCGTAGAATTACACAAATTTTCTAGGTTAATATGTCATGTCAAGGTTGATTTAATTTATTTTATAGAATTAATAAAGTTTTTTTTCTTTCAAAAAAACCAAATACTAAATAGATTCAAAATTGACAAAAATGATTATTTAGAACAAAAAATATATTATTAAATGATATAATATGCATAAAAATATAAGGTTTGGAAAGAGGACTTATGTAATTATCAATATATCAATAATAAACTACTTGTGGTTCTCTTTCCATTTTATAGTGATTTTATTAACCATGTAATATAAAAATTCAAGAAGATGTGGTAAATGTAAAAATATTTAACTAAGAATAAAATCTAAAATATAAGGTAAATATGGTGATGTAAACTTGTCTAAACCATTTTTATGAGATTATTTAGACTTACCCCCACCTAATCTTCAATATAAATCCATTTGAAGACATTATAAACCGAAAATGATTTTATAATAAAATAAAATTTCACGATTTTCTAAAAGGGACCCTTACCTCTCTTATAAAAGGGTACATACACATATCTCTAAATCACACCACCAAAGCAATTTGGATAGGACAAACCCCTCTCAAATATCCTCCCAACTACCCTCACATGAACCCAGTGGACTTACTTTGATATGAAATCCAACCTAAGGAGCCCTTTTTATAAAATCAAAAGGATGTACCCGAAGAAGAGGTAATAATTTCCTCACCTCTTTCAAAGTTATTTTCTTATTTAACATCATATTTCATTGTTTTTCCCATACCAAAATAATAACATCAGTACCTTATATATACTATGATGTTATTATAAATATGGTACATCTATATTCATTATTCTATCCATCCTATGAAGAACAATGTCACCATATGTGCATACGTACGGCTTACCGTCTCTATGTCATGGTGTAGTTTGTTATTCAACACATCATTATTTGGATGAGTATAATAATGAGTATAATTAATGTAAATAGTAAATATAACATGTTAATGATTTTTTATATATAATATACCATCCAATTACAAATGATTTCACCACTAATAGAATGATATTGTCACTCGTGCGTATGTATGTCTTACCATCTCCATAACATGATGAGATTTCATTCCCCATCGTAACCATTAAAGAATAATTTTCATTTGGTGATTTAAAATAATTTTTAAGAATTTAATATAATTCTTGATATTAATCAACTACATCCTATCCATAACAAACAAGACATGCATAAAAAACATATAAAGGGAAATGTACAATTTAACACCCAAAATAATGATACTACTAAAAAATCATTAACAAAGAAATATTAGAATATCATATATGATAACATATTTTAGTATTTAGTTCTTTTATAATTGAATTACAATATAATTTAAAATTAGAAAAGAATTTAACCTTCCCTCTACTACATCAATGTAACAGGTAAGGGGATTTCATCTCACATTTTGTTCTCGTGAGATTCATGCTTTATTTGCAACTATTTATTTTTGAGTGGAGTACGTACAGACCATGGTTGTATTATTTTAGTAATAAAAATCAATTAATGCGTATTTAAATCTTCATTTTATGATCCTTATTTCATTGGGTGTATGTTACGTATGTTAACAAATCGGTAAGGGAATTTCTAACTTCAATTTCCACTCATTGGGTTTTAGGCAAACTTCATTGATTATTATACTCCAAGATTATTTTTGAAATAATGTGGATGCATTACAGTGTGTCTTGTATCCGGTGTGGTCACGTGGCATTGAACTGTTGTTGTAGGAGGATGAAGGTATGCTTACATGAAAAGGAAACAAGTCACAGTGGTGGGGGTGTTGTTGCTAATATGGATAGGACCCTGAGAATAAGGCATACTCAAGATGGTTTGGCTGCAATAAGGGATGAGGTGAGAGCCAATTTGGGTCGTACGGAGGATTTTTGGTGTTCTAGAGGTAGAGACATTTCTGAGAAGGTCACTTGTGTGGGGGATCCTAGAAGTGTAGGTGCTGTTGTGGAAGAATTTGTGGTTTCAGTGCTTCTGGAGGGGACGAGAAGAGAGTTATCTAGAAATTCATTGGGGGGGGATCATGACCATCATCCTCTCTGCATGGGATATCCCGGGATTTTGATGTTGAGGTCCCTGGTCATTCCTTTAGTATTAATGAGAAGCTGGACACCCAAGTTATGGCTTAGGAGTCAAGGAAATCTACTACTGGGCTCTCCATGAAGATGATTCCTTTAGATAAGATGAGAAGTGAGCCACAAGATCCGACAGTTGGGAAATTCTTTAATCTCCTGATGTGAGATCTTGGAATAGGAAATGCAGATACAGTGGGGAGTTCATTATCTTGCAGCTCCTTGCGGTTATACATGCGGATTACTATGTCCAAGAGAAGGATAAGGATGTTAGACGCATGAGGATATCGGTTTCTATAGGCAATTAGTTCCGAGAACTATACAATGAAGAGGTTTTTCATGAAGAGGAGAATGCTGCAAGGCAGGACGGTGGTCTCTTGTAGGGTTTTGATTCTCTGGTGGATGTTGCAACTAGTGAAGATGTAAAAAACCTGGTGGAACTGTCTCAATGCCCTAACACAGTTAACTCCTGCAATCAGTCTAAGCAAGATTGTGGTTCAGCGGGGGGTTATCGAGAGGTTAAAGTCATGGGAAAGTTGAGAGACATCTCGGATAGTGAGAAGGAAGAAATGGTGGTATGGTCCGGCCTTCCATTAGTGTTGTTGTCAAGGTGATAGGATGAAGGGGAATGGGGTTAAGGACAATAAGAATGGTCTACCACTTGAACGACCGAAGATGGATTATTCTTATCTTCCAAGGATTGTGCCTACCAGAGCTTCTATAGGGATAGAAATCTGGGCTATGAAATCTTCGAAGGAGTTTTTAACCTTGGAGAGGTTGAATATGAGAATAAAATATTCTAAGGTCTATAATTACTATGAAATATCTAAATGGAAAACAGATAATTCAGAGGAAATAATCCATAATGGGGATGGTGACGGGTTTGGTTTCTATGATATTTAGTTGTTTTTCTAGATTGTTATACCTACTTTATGATTTTTCTTTTACTAATAAATGGTTAGAGGCTTTCGTCTGACTGAGCATATCTGGTAAATGTTAAATAACTATTTATTTATTTATGTATTAATTTCCACTCCCCTTTGTGTGAATATAAATTTGATACACATAATCACACTGTTGATAAATTCTCAAGTCACCAGTATAGACATGATAGGAGTAATGTTAACTTAATTTTCATTCATTGAGTTAAACATCCAATTCATTAGTGTAGGTTTTACAAGAATATGTGTTAATTTGCAATAGTTGATTTTCACTGAATATCTAATCATACTGACTGTATTTATATTTTTCACACATAATTAGGTCATTAATTTATCCTTAACCTAAGTATACAGTCTTCCTAAGGAATTTCATCACAATTTACATTCCATTGAGACTTTATTGTTGTTATGCACCAATTCTCTTTTATATAGTGTATATACTGTATATTAACATAGTATATCATGAATCCCATTATTCTAAGGATATTAAGAGGTTTTTATTACCTTAATTTTTTGTATTCATGCATATGTCATTTGGTTAGGAACTCTAACTAAAATATCATTTTAAATGTTTTAAATAATTCTTATTCTAAATCATTCTCATTAATTTATATATTTTAAAAATGATTTTATGGATTTCATTATATAGACATGATGGTTTTAGAATTAAATTCATTTTAAAAGATTCAAATTGGTATGAGACACTTTCATTAAAAAATATCTTTTAAATGACTTTTGACAAATAGTGATACTTTTAAATGTTATTAAGATAAAAGGGGATATTTCTCTCATATAGTTTTACTTATTAATTTCATCTATGTCAATATCATTCACTATTCTTGAATGAGTTTTATTTATTATAATAAAAATATTAAATTATGTATTTAATGAGTTATGTTTGACTGGGGATGTGCTATTTTTATACAATTGATGGTATGAGATTAATATATTGACATTCTGTATGCTTGTTCTAATACGAATGTTTAAATTAAGTCTCACCCTTTTAATATGAGGAATCCATTGGACATAGTATGTGATGGGTGGGGCCTTCTATATCCCCTCGATTCAATAGAATGTATCATTAGAAAAACTAGTGTCTTGGCACAAGGCCTTGCCAAAATTATTATTTTGTAGTCTTGGCACTAGGCCTTGACAGTGTGGTTATGATGTCCAGCATTTTGCATTACATCATTATGAAATTATCTATTCTTATTACATGTGTTCATTCGATTATTAAAATATCCATTAGAATAATTAAATGGATTTTTTTATTTATCTTTGAAATATTATGCTGAATTTTATGTTAAAAATTCTTGTGTTTTATTCTTATACATTGCCGTAAATGTTTATTCTTATTTATGATAGTTTCTAATTTATTGTTATCCCTACTGAGCATCTGTGCTCACCCCTTTCATATGTTTTCTTTTTTCCCAAGATGTGAAGAAGTATATTATGATTCCCCTATAGGGATAGTCCAAAGGATATGATTGTGTTAAAAGGGGACACAATGTTGTTTTTCTTTATTTCATAATATAATGTAAAACTTATGTACAGATCTATTACTTCCAAGTC
This sequence comes from Viscum album, assembly GCA_963277665.1. Lineage (NCBI taxonomy): Eukaryota > Viridiplantae > Streptophyta > Magnoliopsida > Santalales > Viscaceae > Viscum > Viscum album. The sequence continues at coordinate 1,347,910,169 of OY728132.1, forward strand.
TACTAAACTAATCGGTCATTCGAGACCTGATCTCTTATGATCAATCCAATGTTATGTAATAATGAACTGACTCATGGAAACTAGGGTTAGGGCATTACACATAATTCATTTTAGATCACTTATGTTGTTATAGATAAGTTATTTTGTAGAATGTATTCATTCTTGAGTGTTTTTTTCTTGATTTTCATAATTGGTTCACTTTTTTAAATAATGGAGTTCATGTGGAATTGATGTAAATCTTCAGAATTAAAATTTAATATTATTTATAAACATCCAGAAGTGTTAATGGTAATTTATATCATATTGTTACATGGAAAAAGGATGAATCATTAGATGAAAAATTAATGAAATTTAGTAATATTATTTTAGCGGTCATTTGATTATTTGTAACTAGTTTGGTCATATGATTTAATAATACATACATATATCGGTTAATGAATAATTAATTATGTTATAATTCATATATTATAGTCTAGTTCAAAAATAAAATGGTTTCATGACTATTACTAAAAGATAAATTGAAAAATGTAACATTGTCATCCATGATGGTTATAAATTTGAACCTCGTGGATGTTGATTTCTTTTATAAAACAAAACAGATAGAGTAAGAATATTTTTGATGGTTCTTCCATTAAGATGATATAACTATATTATATAGATGATACTGAATTTATAATGGCTATTTGGATAGAGGAGGTTGGGATTGGATACCAAAATATGAGAAATTGAAATGAAACTAAATGAAAAAGATGGGTGTTTTACCTCTTGAAATAACCTCCTTGAGAACCTCTTTAAGGGAAGGTGTTTTGGTATTTCAGAAAGACCAAGGGCTTCTTGGACATGAGGAGTGACTAGGGAAGGGTAATTTGGAAGAGCGTTGAAGAGCTTCAAGCCAGAGAGGAGTGGATAAAAGAGGAATTGAACGGGGGTTTTATAGTGGAGGAGAGGAGTAAATTTGGAATATTTTATTCATTATTTTATTATATCTATGAGGACAAAAAATAGTATGGTTTCATGTGACCCCTAATATTAATAAGTTAATGTGATTTCGGTACAAGTTTCTTTACATCACTTATGATATCATAAGTAGTGTATTTAACTAAAAAAAATATATACTGTATTTTATAGTATTTCAATATTCATCAAAATTTAATGAATTTTAGAAAAATACCAAAAATTCCCCCTAACCATTTTTAGACATTTATAATTCAAAAATGAAGTCAATTTTTTCATAAATAATTTTCAAAATATTATTAAATTAATTTTTAAATAAAATCATAGTTACTTTGAAAAATAACTATTTTAAAGGTATAGTATGTTTTATATCACATTGAAAAATTAATTAAGATCTAATTATATTATTATCTTAATAAAATAAAATAATATCATTATTTACTATTCATGAGGTTCATATTACTATTCATAATGGCATGTTACTATTCACCAAAAATCAAGTGTGTTCTATCAAACTCCAATTAACATACTGATCACAACTCTAGAGGACCATTGATTCAAAATTCAAAACATACTAGAGGAAAAGTCATGTTTATGGATTTATAATAAAATGTGTTGTTTTTTATGGAAGCAATTATTCATTCAATCAATAGTTATTTTCAAAACATTGTCGTGTTACACCATAAGAGTCTCTAATCATAATGATTGAGCCAATGGCTCCACCAGAATCTTTGAGCCTTGAACGAGGTCTGTCGAAAGGAAAGAGTGACTGTAACCTAGGTCTATAAAAAGTACAACTAAGTTGTAGTAGACAATAATCATACCTCACACCATCTCCAAAATTCCATGTTCATAGGCCTCCACATCCTGACGTTGAGATCTCCCTTCTCCGCAGGCACCCTAATCCTTGGGTGGACCACCTTGGGTGGTGGAGGTATTACTTAGAACTATCGCCTATAACATACCGCTTAGCATACTCCCCTGCCACATCTGCTACCATACAAACCTCCTCGCTCAAACCTCTCCCTCAGCCTTGGAGGTCCCTCAACCGCCTACTGGTCATTCGTGCTGGGAGTCGGACAGTCACAATCCTTGGTCCCATGTCCGCCATTGGAGTAAAAAACTCTATCACTCAAATGACCCCCTTGCCTCGCGAGCTCTGCACCTCCGATCCAAGGTCCTGGGGTCTTCCTCTGGAAGGTATAGCTTGATTGAGCCTCTGCATCATATGCCTACTACCTACTTTATATGACTCAACCACCTGTCGTTTGGTGGTGGCTCTCACCATCGATGTCTGCTCGACTAAGAATATCTCTACCAGTAAACCTCACCCTGGAACTCTAGCCTACGTTATAACACTATGTGAAATCATCGACACCCTAATCTCCCATCAGAGTCCCTTCTCAAAAGTCCAGGCCCCAAAGAAAGGTCCTTATATCTTATTGGTGGAGTAGCGGGAGAGGTTAGTAAACCTCAGCGAGTACTTGGCCATAGTTAGGCTACGATGTTTTAGGTGCAGCAGCTCTGTAATATTCACTAATCATATAGTTACTGGTAAGAACTCCAAACTAAAGAGTCTCTCTAAGTACAACCTGGAAAAGGTCACCTCCTCATGTGTTTGGAGTGTCATACTTCACCATCTCTCTGTCGCGCCCTGAAAAAGGCTAGCGGCTAGGACCAGCATCTAGTCTATTGGTGTCTCTAACTGGAGAAAAATCCACGTACCTGCCTCCTAGAAATCATCATTAATCTAAGGATATATCTAGCATCAAAAACATGGAGACCTTTTTCAGATGAACTAGTGTTGTAGGCTCTGACGGTGTGCACTATCTGCTGGATGGTCTAGTAGCAACTGCTTTTCTACGGGTGGTGGTGCTAATGGTAAACCAACCAAGGGTTCTATTGCAATAAATGGTCCATGTGATGACACCTCATCACTCATTGGGCCATTTTCATGATCCCTCACTAGAATCCAAAATGGCTATCTTTGTCCATGCATCACGTATGGAAATAGATTCTCTATAGTCAATCAGTTATACCTGGTGAGCTGACTCAAAATTGATCAAGAGAAAAACATTTCTAAAACACATCTAACAAGTGTTTACATGTACTTTTTCAGAAAAAAAATTCAGTTTTCTGGTGTCACGACCCATCCTCGGGGCCCGTGCCGTGACTACCCCAAGCCCACCTTCCATAGGCCAGGGGCTGGTGACTAGCACCAAGGCGTAAATAACTGTAAAAAGGGAAGGCATTGCCTTTGAAAAGTAAACAAGCACCACAGAGAAAGCAAGCGGAATAGTAAACACTAAGTAATAACAGAGTACAACTGAAAGTGCAGAAAAGTAAAAGGGCTAGTATACAAACCCAAACTGAAAGTAAAGTACAACTCGAAAGGGAAAACAGAAACTGTAAAGTAAAAGCCACTACACCGAGCTGTCCACTGGAGATCCCACCTGAAGGGTGGGTACAGATAGCTCCACTGCTCCTCGGGTCCCATCGTCTGCTCCGAGCACGTCCCGCCCAGTGGTCCACCTCCAGGTACCATCCTGCTCTGCAAGCCTTAACCACGATCAACGCTGTCCGTCGTCTGCAACCAACCCAACGTAGTGCGGGCATAGCCCGTGCAGGGGTGAGTATAACGATACTCAGTAGGGACCCCGAGACCCTCAATGTCTCATTAAAACCAACAAGGATAACCACAAGAAGATCTCAACATATAACCTCTACTTAGATATATTCCCATACATATACCTAAGTTATCAAGTAACCCATCTCAATCATGAGGAAACACAAGGATTGTGAAATCAACGGATAACCACTACCCATGTATATGCCCATACATATACCTAAGTTATAAAGTGACCCATCTCAATCATGAGGAAACACAAAAGGTCAAAAGTCTCAGCTCAAACCAGGATTTTCATTATCGAAACCGTAACTGCTAAAGAGATCCGTCTCTGGAGTGTACAGTGGTCCTGCCATGACTCCGAGGTACTTCTCACTAACCTAAGACTGCTGAGGTACTCCTCCTATCGAGTACCGCGGGCCTGCCACCTCACACAGTAGTGCTTCCCGCCGGGGTCTGCCACCCAACACAGTAGTGCTCCCCCCTCATAGCCTACAGAGGTACTCCTCCTGTCGAGTACCACGGGTCTGCCACCTCACATAGTAGTTCTCCTCCTCTATGGGTCTGCCACCTCACAAAGTAGTGATCCCCACTGGGCTACGTAAGTCACTCGGAATCGAATCCGACAAGCAGTCTTCAGGTCTCGGCCGGCTACACGGTCTCCATACTCCATACGCTCATCTCTAGGAGGGTCCGCTCCACGAGCTACATGTCGATACTCCAAGTATCTCAAAGTCCCACGAAGAAGTATCTCAAAGGACCGCCTCGTCATAGGGGTCTCAACACAACAGACGGCGCGTCAATCGGACACCCGGTCTGTGAGTTATTAGCCTTTTCGTCCCAGGGGCCCGGTTGGTTTCATGAGCGAACCAAACCCGGCCATATCTCAAATGTACCCCGAACTCTCATAGGGTATATTCATAGGGACTGTTTTTCAACGAGATCACCAACGCCGTTGACGGTTCGTCAAACGGACGTTCTGTCAGAAATGTATCAGCTTTTCCGTTCCAGGGGCTCGGTTGGATTTCTATGAGATCCAACCCAGCCACTATCCATCTGCAACCAAATATCAGGCGGAGAATGCCAAATGTTCCGTATCGTCAACAGAAACTCAACGCAATAGACAGCGCGTCAATCGGACGCCCGGTCTGAGAGTTATTGGCTTTTTCATTCCAGGGGCCCGGTTGGTTTTTAAGGCAAAACCAACCCGACCGTACTCCACCTGCGTCCAAACCTCGGGCAGAGTATGCCAAAAGATCTGTCTCATCAAGAGGAAATCAACGAAACAGACGGCGCGTAAATTGGACGCCCGGTCTGTTAGTTATTGGCCTTTCCGTCTCACACCCACCCTGGGAAACTTCCCAGGAGGTCACCCATCCTGATCACTACTTTAGGCCAAGCACGCTTAACTATAGAGTTTTAACCACGTAGGCTCTCGAAAAGGAAGGTGCACCTTGAGTATAGTATACCGAAACGACCGTCTTGATTCAAGGATCGCGTTGCCGCTGACGGTGAGTCGTTTGGAGGCCTATAGCCCAAGATACATGCATTTGACCAAAAGTGGTCTGAAACTGGGGGTCGGGGCCCAGGCTGACCCGGCCCGACCCCCCATGGGTCAGCCGAACCAGGTCGACCTGGCCCGGGTGGCGACCCGGGCCGACGACCCGGCCTGGCTCGGAAAATCCCGGTCCGGCCGGCGGCGCCGCAGGGCGGGCCGGTGCGGCGGCGCGGTCCGGTGCGGCAGCGTGGACCGGCCCGGTGGCGCGGCCTGGGCGCCGTTCGGGTGTCTTGCGCGGGGGGCAAAGCCCCCCCCCCCTTGAGAACCGCAGCCCCTTAATTGGGGCCGCATTTGAGACCCAGCCGGGGGAAATTAATTCCCCCGGTCTCCACTGCCCCACCGGCCCGCACTGGCCGGCCGGTTTCGCCAGCAAGGACCGGCGACGGCCGGTCCTTCCTTCACCGACACCGGCGGCCCGGTGCCGACCGCCGGTCATCTTGCTCTGCCACGGCCCAGAACCGGCCACGGCCTATGCCGTTCGTCGCGATGCGACGACATCGCTTCCCTCCACCGCGGCCCCGCTCTGGCCGCGACGCCTTTGTCTTTCTTCGACGCGACACGATGGCATCGCGTTCTTAGATTTCTTTCCACGGTGCGGCGCGACGGCACCGAGCGTATCTTCCGCGATAAATTGTGTGGTGCGACGGCACCACGTTTTCTCGTATCATCCTCAAGAAACCATCACGAAAAAAAAGGAGGAGGGTCGGCCGTGTTTGTGCGGTCCGACCCCCTCGCGTTATCTGATAACAAAAAGGGTTTTAATCCACGATCATCACCAAGTTTGTATTCACGAACAATTAAATAAATAAAAACCCTCAATCATCAACCGCTTGATCGGACGATCTGCGGATCAACCCGGTATTGGTTGGTCCGCGCTCGTCGTTTTTTCTCAAAAGATAAGAGAATTCCAAATTAAATTCCCCTACCTCGGCTTCATGAACGGAGTTCTTCAACGACCCGTGGAAGACAAGCGTCGCGGAGGTCGGGCGTCGTTCCGTCTAGGTTGGAGGGAGAAGAGCTCGGTGAAGTCGAGCCGAGGTGTCACCCTCTGTATACTTTGTAGGCGGCGGTGCTTCCCTTCCTTACTCCGGTTGAAGATGGTCGGAGGTATTACTTCACGTTCTTCGGAAATGTGCAACGTTCTTCCTCGAGTGGTTGGTGATCTTCCAAGAGTTCTTCTCCTCTCCTTAGTTCTCCCCACAAGGTTTATGCCAACCCAAAAAGAAGAATATAATCTCTCTTTTTAATGTTGGCAAAATGAATTCAAAAGAATTCAAACACTCAAAATAATTAATTAAGTTGGTTTAATTAATTAATTGCAAAGTGTTGGAAAGAATATCAAAAGATTGAAATTCAAATAAACCATACTTAACTCACCTCATTAATTAATCAAGTTGTCAAATATTAAAGAATGTGAGTTAATGGGGAGTTGGAAAGTGAGGGGTTAAGAGGGTTTGAGAGTTTAAGGAATTTGAAAAGGTGGGGGGGTTCGTGTGGGCCCCACCCTTTCAAATATCCACACATGGGAAGTTGGATGGATGTGGGCCCAACACCAACTTCCCATTGGAGAAGTTAACCACTTAACATTGTTAAAATTTGATTTAACAATTTTATTCACGTTTTTTTTAATTAAACCCCAAAAATTAACTTCTCCTCCTGCACAAACGCAACTACGGTAAAGGTTCTCTTAAGAGATTACCGGCGTTGCGAGTTCATCGGTGCAATCAGATTTTAATTCTGAGCACCGGTTCAAAAGATAGAAATTCCCGCTCGCTCGTTCACTGAACGTACCCGAGCCAAACTTCGAAAATTAATTCTGGGCACACCGGGTCTCAGAATCAGTCGCCGTCAGAAACTGTGTTCTTGTAAAATTCCAAATAAAATTAAGGAAAAATTTTCCTTGAAATTTCCAGGTCTTTACATTACTCTCACCTCAGGGCTTTACGTCCCCGTAAAGCTTCAACACAAACTAGGGTCACAAAAGCGTACAGAGCACGCATCTGAGCCTTCCGCTCCCATTTACTTACCTGTAGGTTCTATACTGCCAAAGAAAGTGCACCCGAGGAATCGATCGTTCTCATAGGATCTGCTCCTGTCGATCCTCGATCCCCACTGGAACCTCCGTGAAAGACACCCCATCACCATCGTCCAGCTCCTCATGGTCGACGGTATGCGAAGGGTCGAGCACCTATCTCCTCAGTTGAGATACATGGAAATTGTCATGCACCTAGTGCCACTGAAGTGGATGGGCCAAGCGGTAAACCACCTCTCCTACCCAGTTGAGGACCTAGAAAGGTCCATTGAACTTCGGAGATAACTTGCCTCCCTGGCCACATCTCCGTAAACCTCATCGAGGTGAGACTCGTATAAGGACGTGATGGTCATCCTCGAACTCTAGTGGCCTCCAAGTCCTGTCAGCATAAGGCTTCTATCGGCCCTTTTCCGTTCTCATCCGCTCTTGGATGACATGGACCTTTTTTAGTCTCACAAGAGTGGCTATGATTTCTTCTTCGCCGAAAAAGAGAAATCTGGTCTCATCCCCTGGATGAACCACATTCATTGCCTAATACAGTCAATCTTGACATGAATGATGCATTCATTCCATGGATGACGTCGTAAGTCCTCGACGTAACTACCAAGAGATCCAACTGTCACTCTCGCCTCCAAGGGTCGAGTCACACTGTCGGCATCAGTGTGTGGTCACTAGGTCTCCTTCAGTAGAAAACTCAAAAGTGAGGGTCAAGTCAACAGTCTTAACTGGAACCTCTTAGTAACAACACAAAAGAGGACAGGACTGAAAACATCACAAAGGTAAGCATCTTTTATTATTGCAGCTCATAATACAAAGATACTACACAGTAGCAACAAGAAACTAGAAGTACAAAGGATGTATCTACTAGTTCGGCTCCTATCAATCTGCTCCAAGAGCTCCATGATTGAAGGCCTCAGCCTGAAGCTGAGCTCTCGCATGTCCACCAACTCCCTGCGGTCGGGGAGGACCTCCTGGTGGTGGTGGTGGAAACACCTCGAAGCGTCGTCCACCTCCAGCTGCCCTGCCAGCTCCTCTGCCATGGCCGCCCTGACCGAACCTCTGCCTCTGCCTCGGAGGTTCTTCATTTAACTGCTGGTCATCTGCATCGCGGGTTGGACAGTCACGTGCTATGTGACCAATTCCGTCACAGGAGTAACACCTCATGGCAGGTCTGGCTCTATCACTTCCCTTGGTGCCCCGCACTACCGACCCTGAGTCACGCAGCCGACCACTTGTAGGTCTGGTCCTCTTGGACCCCTGCGTCATCTGTCTACTGCCCACTACAGAAGACTCTTCCTCATGCCAGCTAGTGGTGGGTCCTGCTGCTGGAGACTGCTCAGTAAGGAAACTATCCACTAAGAGGGCTCGCTCCAACACTCCTGTCTGCATCGGAATGTTGTGTGATACAACCGAAGCTCTGATCTCCCGCCTAAACCCCTGCTCGAAGGTTCGGGCACTGAAGAACGGGTCTCGTACCATATCTGTTGAGTAGCGTGAGAGGTCTATGAATCTCGCTGAGTATTGCGCCACTGACATGCTGCCCTGCCACAGCTGAAGTAGCTCTTGTATACGCACCGCTCGAAGGGTGGCTGATACAAACTCTGCCTGGAACAGGCTCTCGAAGTCTGCCCATATAAGTGTCACCTCATCATGGATCTGGAGCATCAGGCTCCACCATCTGCCTGCTACTGCCTGAAGAAGGCTGGCAGCAAGGATCACCATGAAATCTGTCGGCGTCCCCACTAGCCTGAAGACTCTCACCACAGCCTCCAGCCAATCCTCAGCCGCCTGCGGGTCCGTCCCTCCCTGAAACCTGGGTGGCCTCTGGCGCTGGAACTGATGCAGTGCGCTCAAGCGACGTGCATCCTCTGCTGTTGGGGCTGGTGGCATCGGTGGCCCAACGGGTAGTAGTACCGCTGGTGCCTCTGCTGGTGCCTCAACTGGAAAAGGGCCATGTACTAAGGCCTCGTCGCTTGGCGGGCTGTCAGTACGCACCACTCTCGGGGCTCCACCTGGTCGTCCACGGGGATGCATCCTGAAAGAAACAACATGACACGGTAAAACGATTTATACCTGGTGAGATGACCTGGTTTGAGCTGATATTCAAATAAAACTTCTGGAAAACACACACGCAATCATTTTTTTCGTGCACAAAGTCAGAAATCAGTTGTCATGGTCATGGTGTATGGATACGTCGGCCGCCCGCACCAACACTGGACTCCCTGAACTAAAAACCACACTCGGTACTCTTAACACTATTACTTCACAGAAAGAAACATCAGAGTTGTAAGTTCTTCAGTAGAACCGAACTCCTCTGATACCAATTTGTCACAACCCGTCCTCGGGGCCCGTGTCGTGACTACCCCAAGCCCACCTTCCATAGGCCAGGGGCTGGTGACTAGCAGTAAGGCGTAAATCTCGGTAAAAAGGGAAGGCATTTCCTTTGAAAAGTAAACAAGCACCATAGAGAAAGAAAGTGGAATAGTAAACACTATGTAATAACAGAGTACAACTGAAAGTGCGGAAAAGTATAAGGGCCAGTATACAAACCCAAACTGAAAGTAAAGTACAACTCGAAAGGGAAAACAGAAACTGTAAAGTAAAATCCGCTACACCGAGATATCCACTGGACATCCCACCTGAAGGGTGGGTACAGATAGCTCCACTGCTCTTCGGGTCCCATCGTCCGCTCCGAGCACGTCCCGCCCAGTGGTCCACCTCCAGGTACCGTCCTGCTCTGCAAGCCTTAACCACGATCAACGATGTCCGTCGTCTGCAACCAACACAACGTTGTGCGGGCATAGCCCGTGCAGGGGTGAGTATAACGATACTCAGTAGGGACCCCGAGAACCTCAAGGTATCACTAAAACCAACAAGGATAACCACAAGAAGATCTCAACAGATAACCTCTACTTAGATATATTCTCATACATATACCTAAGTTATCAAGTAACCCATCTCAATCATGAGGAAACACAAGGATTATGAAATCAACGGATAACCACTACCCAGGTATATGCCCATACATATACCTAAGTTATCAAGTGACCCATCTCAATCATGAGGAAACACAAAAGGTCAAAAGTCTCAGCTCAAACCAGGATTTTCATTATCGAAACCGTAAATGCTGAAGAGCTTCGTCTCTGGAGTGTACAGTGGTCCTGCCACGACTCCGAGGTACTGCTCACTAACCTAAGACTGCTGAGGTACTCCTCCTGTCGAGTACCACGGGCCTGCCACCTCACACAGTAGTGCTTCCCTCCGGGATCTGCCACCCAACACAGTAGTGCTCCCCCCTCATAGCCTACAGAGGTACTCCTCTTGTCGAGTACCGCGGGTCTGCCACCTCACATAGTAGTGCTCCTCCGCTATGGGTCTGCCACCTCACAAAGTAGTGCTCCCCACTGGGCTACGTAAGTCACTCCGAATCGAATCGGACAAGCAGTCTTCAAGTCTCGGCCGACTTCACAGTCTCCGTACTCCGTACGCTCGTCTCTAGGAGGGTCCGCTCCACGAGCTACAAGTAGATAATCCAAGTATCTCAAAGTCCCACGAAGAAGTACCTCAAAGGACCGCCTCGTCATAGGGGTCTCAACGCAATAGACGACGCGTCAATCAGACGCCCGGTCTATGAGTTATTAGCCTTTTCGTCCCAGGGGCCCGGTTGGTTTCGTGAGCAAACCAAACCCGGCCGTATCTCAACTGTACCTCGAAATCTCATAGGGTATATTCATAGGGACCATTTCTGAACAAGATCACCAACGCCATTGACGGTTCGTCAAATGGACGTTCTGTCAGAAAGGTATCAGCTTTTCTGTTCCAGGGGCTCGGTTGGATTTCTGTTCGATCCAACCCGGCCACTATCCATCTACAACCAAATCTTGGGCGGAGAATGCCAAAAGTTTCGTATCATCAACAGAAACTCAACGCAATAGAAGGCGCGTCAATCGGACGCCCGGTCTGAGAGTTATTGGCTTTTTCTTTCCAGGGGCCCAGTTGGTTTTTAAGGCAAAACCAACCCGATCGTACTCCACCTGCGTCCAAACCTCAGGAGGAGTATGCCAAAAGATCTGTCTCATCAAGAGGAAATCAACGAAACAGACGGAGCCTAAATCAGACGCCCGGTCTGTTAATTATTGGCTTTTCCGTCTAACACCCACCCTGGGAAACTTTCTCGGAGGTCACCCATCCTGATCACTACTCTAGGCCAAGCACGCTTAACTATGGACTTTTAACCACTTAGGCTCCCGAAAAGGAAGTTGCACCTTGAGTATAGTATACCGAAACGACCGTCTCGATCCAAGGATCGCGTTGCCGCTGACGGCGAGGCGTTTGGAGGCCCGTAGCCCAAGATACAGGCATTTGACCAAAAGTGGTCCGAAACTGCGGGTCTGGGCCCGGGCCGACTCGGCCCGACCCCCCTGGGTCATCCGAACCGGGTCGACCCGTCCCGGGCGGCAACCCGGCTCGGAAAATTCCGGTCCGGCCGGCAGTGCGACGGCGCGGTCCGGCGCTGCGGCGCGGTCCGGCGCTGCGGTGCGGACCGGCCCGACGGCGCGGCCTGGGCGCCGTTCGGGTGCCGCGCGCGGGGGGAAAATCCCCCCCCCCCCCTTTAAGAACCGCGACCCCTTAATTGGGGCCGCTTTTGAGACCCAACCGGGGGAAATTAATTCCCCCGGTCTCCACTGCCCCGTCGGCCCGCACTGGCCGGCCGGTTTCGCCAGCAAGGACCGGTGACGGCCGGTCATTCCTTCACCGACACCGTCGGCCCGGTGCCGGTCGCCGGTCATCTTGCTCTGCCGCGGCCCGGAACCGGCCGTGGCCTATGCCGTTCGGCGTGATGCGACGACATCGCTTCCCTCCGCCGCGGCCCCGCTCCGGCCGCGACGCCTTTGTCTTTCTTCGACGTGACGTGACAGCGTCGCGTTCTTGGATTTCTTTCCACGGTGCTGCGCGACGGTGCCGAGCGTATCTTCCGCAATAAATCGCGTGGTGCGACGGCACCACGTTTTCTCGTATCATCCTCAAGAGACCATCATGAAAAACAAATGAGGAGGGTCGGCCGTGTTTGTGCGGTCCGACCCCCTCGCGTTATCTGATAACAAAAAGGGTTTTAATCCACGATCATCACCAAGTTTTTATTCACGAACAATTAAATAAATAAAAACCCTCAATCATCAACCGCTTGATCGGACGATCCGCGGATCAACCCGGTAATGGTTGGTCCACGCTCATCGTTTTTTCTCAAAAGATAAGAGAATTCCAAAATAAATTCCCCTACCTCGGCTTGAAGAATGGAGTTCTTCAACGACCCGCAGAAGACAAGCGTCGCGGAGGTCGGGCGTCGTTCTGTCTAGGTTGGTGGGAGAAGAGCTCGGTGAAGTCGAGCCGAGGCGTCACCCTCTGTATACTTTGTAGGTGGCGGTGCTTCCATTCCTTACTCCGGTTGAAGATGGTTGGAGGTGTTGCTTCACGTTCTTCAGAAACGTGGAACGTTCTTCCTCGAGAGGTTGGTGATCTTCCAAGAGTTCTTCTCCTCTCCTTAGTTCTCCCCACAAGGTTTATGCCAACCCAAAAAGAAGAATATAATCTCTCTTTTTAATGTTGGAAAAATGAATTCCAAATAATTCAAACACTCAAAATAATTAATTAAGTTGGTTTAATTAATTAATTTCAAAGTGTTGGCAAGAATTTCAAAAGATTGAAATTCAAATAAACCATACTTAACTCACCTCATTAATTAATCAAGTTGTCAAATATTAAAGAATGAGAGTTAATGGGGAGTTGGAAAGTGAGGGGTTAGGAGGGTTAGGGAGTTTAAGGAATTTGAAATGGTGGGGGGGGGGGTTTGTGTGGGCCCCACCCTTTCAAATATCCACACATGGGAAGTTGGATGGATGTTGGCCCACCACCAACTTCCCATGGGAGAAGTTAACCACTTAACATTGTCAAAATTTGATTTAACAATTTTATTCACTTTTTTTAATTAAACCCCAAAAATTAACTTCTCCTCCCGCACAAACGCAACTACGGTAAAGGTTCTCTTAAGCGATTACCGGCGTTGCGAGTTCATCCGTGCAATCAGATTTCAATTCCGAGCACCGGTTCAAAAGATAGAAATTCCCGCTCGCTCGTTCACTGAACGTACCCGAGCCAAACTTCGGAAATTAATTCCGGGCACACCGGGCCTCAGAATCAGGCGCCGTCAGAAACTGCGTTCTTGTAAAATTCCAAATAAAATTAAGAAAAAAATTTCCTTGAACTTTCCGGGTCTTTAAATCTGGTGTATGGAATTATTGGCTGCCGCACCAACACTAGACTCCCTAGACATAGAGCAAAAATCCAGACACATATCAATATTTTCCCCACCAAAAATATAGACTCTTAGTTCATCTGGTAGAATTTACTGCCCTTTGATACAACTTTGTCATGAACCGTCCCCCTGGGCCTGTTGTATGACTACCCAAATCCTGCATTCCATATGTAAAGGGTTGGTGACTAGAACTAGAGAATAATATCCCCCAAAATGAAAGGAATTTCTTTTAAACCTATACAAACATAGACATGGCATACTAAAAAATCAAACTACAAAGGAAAGAGAATAATGAATCCCCCACAAAGTTCCAACACTGAGTGTAATGTGTGTAAATTGAATGTAAAGGGGTTAGAATAGCAGACCAATTGAAAGGGAAGTACAACAAAGGAAGTACAAGATCTTCATTTTGTTCTCCAAGTATCCTAGCTCAATTGTATGTACAGATCTCAATATGTTGTCACTATAAGACACCCCGTCTATCGATCCACCTCCGAGAACTATCTATCCCTAGGTCCCCAAGTCCATGTTAAATTTGTCTACCATCTAATAAAAGAAACAATAGGTACATGTAAATCCCATGTAGGGTTGAATATAATAATACCCAGTAGGGACCCCAAGACCAATTCGGGTCTCACAGAAATCCCCAAAGTAAAATTACCACAAAGAAATATCTCAAGTAAAGAACCAGAAAAAGACAATGCTCGCACTAGGTATAACATAACTACCAAAGTAAAGAGGTCTAATCATAATGAAAGGTCATATTATTATATTGAGAGGCTCTATAACTGATCCACATATTGTATCTAGGTGCTGATCTACATAGGGTCTCTAGGAGATCAACCACATAGGGTCTCTAGGTTTAGATCCACATAGGGTTGCTGGGTGCTGATCCACACAAGGATTCTAGATGCTGATCAACACAGGGTCACTAGGTGTTGATCAACACAGGGTGGTTAAGTGATGATCCACAATTCTTCTAGGTGATGATCCACATAGGGTCACTAGGTGTTGATATACACATGGTCTCTAAGAGGTGATCCAAAAAGGGTCTCTATTCATTATTTACGTCCCAACAAGCCACTATATTCTTGCACTTAACATGATTTATTTTGGGAGAATTGGATCCTCAATAAATCTTTAATACCTCAACCACAAAAAATCCCACATAGAGTAACCCAAAGGACCTTTTTTTCATAAGAACCTAAACACAATAGATTGCGCATCGAACAGACACTCGGTTTTTATGATATCGAACTTTTTATAAAAATGACCTGGTTGGTTTCGAGTCTGATCCAAACTAAACATATTCCAACCTCCTCACAAACACACATTGATTATCTCATATGGACTGACCTGTCACAGAGCTCCCAAATCCACTGATTTGCATTAATCTAATTATCGGTTTGAGAGATACATGCATTTTAGCAAAACGAGGGTTGGTTGGGTTTTAGTCTAGTTCGAACCGACCCAGATCTAGTTTGGACTGGGTCGGTTCCATTCGTCTACAAGTCCATCCTATCGGGACATGGGTTTTGACCAGCCTGATAGAGCGGGTTTGGCCTACTGGGGCAGATCTGGCCCACCGATGTGGGTCCTACTGCCAGTTATTCACAGTCATCGTAGCGGGCATGTTCCTCTATCCAGACGTGGCAGAACCACATTTGATTTTCAGCACACACACCTCGTGAAACTATAATTTCTCTTAAAATCACACTCAGACTGAGTCCACTAGTTGACCATTAAATGTGTAGCTGTGGGTCTCCAACACTGCGACCGCGGTGGCCGTATCCTCCATCACTCACTCGGGCAGCATAGATGCAAGAAGCCACCTCAAAGTGGCATTGGTAGGCTCCACACCTCCACATTATCTCGGATGGCTGGCCATGGCCTTCTGATGATGCGGAGTACCAATGAGATTGTCACTTCCCTTTTCTTGCAACCACTACCAAAGGCCACCGTGGGCCACTGACATCTGTTGCTGACATGTTGGCGGTTTGTTTTTCTAGCCACCAGAGTAGCTCTGGTGGTCTGTTTCGTGATCTGTATGTGCCTAAATTATCATATGGTTATCTACTCCACTATGACAACATCAAACTAACATTTATTCTATTTTTATAATTAATCCATCAATAATTCACATATAGAGGGGCTCCGGTCTTGTTCATTTAAAATCTCAACCTTTGTGTGAGATGTTTAAAAACATGGGGAGGTCTGGGTATTTTTGTTCCATCAATAAAAGTGGAAATTTAATCCCAGATAACAAATCTAAAAATATCACCCTCCCACAATAAATGATGATTCGTAGATCAACCAGTGTGTGGGTTGATACACGTTCATTTTCATAGAAAAATAACATGGAAAAGCATGAATCAAAACAAAACCCTACCTCATTTGATGTTCTAAGGTGTAGCATTCCATCCTCAAGGGTTCATGAGTCTGAAGTTGTTCATCTCTTTCCGAATTTGTTATTCGGGGTACGTTGAAGTCAATGATGTTTTGCAGACATTAATCGTTCTTCATTGGAGAGGAATATTTTTGTTGGTTCATTAGATAATTTTTCATTGTTTAATTCTCAATTCTTCAATGCATTGGTTTAATAAAGAGAAACATGTTGCAGCTTTGCTGTTACGCTGTGATGTTGTGTCATTACGCTACTTCATTTATGAAACAATATATTTTTAATCTTGTACAATGAGTCATTATGGATATTAATTTGATGTGCCTCTTTTTGCCTCATCACCACACCACAACACCACCATCCATTTCTCAACGGTGAGAAAATAAAATAAAATAAATTTTTATGGAATTTTATTATTTTCCAAAAAGTTGGAAAATTAACTTTTATGTCTGACCCTTTCCAGTCGAAGATAAGTACATTCAAGGTGAATTCTAATGTTCGAAGTTCATTGGTGCCCTCTAATTTTTGATCCATGCACTTTTTTAAATGTTATAAAAACCCACTCGAATATATACTGAATGTACTTACAACTCATAATTATGTTCTAGGATCAATGGGCCTCGAAATCATGTGTCGTCAAAGCATGCGGTCTTGAATTAATTCCTTATAATTTTAAAAAAAATACATGGGAATTTTGGGAAATTATAGTTTTAATTTTAAATTATATTAATGTTTTATTTAGAAACGTTTTTTAAAACATTTTTGGAAAATATTATTTTTTAATAAAACAGATTTTCAACTAAAGAGAGAAATAAGGTTGAATTTTCCCAAAAACACATTCTCATTTATATTTTAAAATAATGGGGAAAGTGGTACCATTATAGTAATATATCATGAAAACCCATAGTGGATGGAAAATAATGAGTTTTCATGGGAGTTAGATCATATTATTTCCCCAATGGATGAATGGTCATAATCCATCATGATCCATGATGAGATTATAACAATAAACGCTTACCAACATGGAAAATTTGAATCGTAATAACCATTGGAGAGTAACATTACATTAAGAATAAATTATCATGATAAGAAGTATATTCCTTATATAATATCTCAAATTGATTTATATAAACTAAATAAAAGAATATATGATCATAACATAACATGTGTATGAAGGAAAGAAATTTATAGAGAGTTCCTTCAACGATTTGGAATATTTTTCACCATAAATATAATGAAATATATATCATTAAATGAATAATTAATTACCCATAAATTTATGTTTAATTATAATATGATCAATTCATGGGAAGTATATACCACAAAAAAATAAAACTAGTGGTGAATAAGTTAGAAGTCTAACAGAAATAAAAGTGAGACGAGAAATCCCCTTACTACTTGAGTAACTTTTGAATAGTTAGATCTGTGAAAGAATAACACAAATTTAAAATGTTAATATCATTAAATAACTAATAGTATGGATAAAACATTTCATATTTAATTACATACACTATAAAATAATAATAGTTAGTTAATATGGCTTATATCTCATATAAATAAAAATGAGAGGGGAAAACCATTGACATAAGTTTTGGATTCTTTCTTACATATTAAAGGATTATGTATAAGAAATATAATATTTTTAAAGAAATAAAATAAATAAAATTCATATATATCATAAATATATATATATTTTTTGATACTTTTTATTACCATTCTATAAAAAACACATGTTAATGTTATGTTTCCGTTAATAACTTATTAATTTTTCATTTATTTTTTGGCTTGTTATTATTGGTCCTCATACTTGAACCATGAGATTCTTATAATAAAATTTAAAAAAATGATATAAATTGAAATTATTTTCATTATATAGATATTTATAATAATCTATTACATATATTAATATTATATGGAATATACCATTCATGGATATGGTAAGTCGTACGTTTTCATGGACATTATGTGTGTTTTATTGGCGTATTGAAGTAAAGAATTAAATTATATATATATATATATATTATCATTATACAAATGATATTATGACACATATATAATATAAATTTACTAAATACATCCTTAATATATTCCATGTATAATGAAAAAGAATCACATCACTTTGAGGAGACCGTAGTCCACACGTCTATAATCAAAGATATCATATTCTCACAAAATTGAAATCAATGGTGCTTGTGTTAAATAAAAATATAAGAAGAATAAATACATCATTAATATCATATATATCATATAAAAACTGAAATTCCATCCTTATCCCCATCATTGAATATTTTTAATTGAATAATGAACGACATCAGTTCGTATGGATGTCATCCATCATACAGAAAAACGACGATTGTGCATACCGTTTAATGGATGTGTATATGAGTGTGGGATTTAAAAATAACATAAAACATCTAAATATATTTGGTATAATTTTTTAATACTATATTAAACTAATAATAATAATTTTTTCTATATGGATAAATAAAACAAAATTTCATGGAAAAGTATGTTACCATTTCTCTGGGTAATTCCTTTTGGTTTCCACCAAAAGACAAAAATTATTTTAAATCTGTCCAAAATGATGATTCTATGATCATATAATGGATTTTGGGAGAATACTTGGGCATTTTAGAGATGATATATATGTCTTTTTATGTGTTAATAAGTGGGGTGGGGTAGTTCTATTTTATTGTGTAGGAGGAGTTGCATTCTGTTCAATAGAAAAATGTAAACAATATTTACAGTTATCCCTTACATCATGTACCTCCATTAGTGGTCCATTTTCCATAAAAGGGATTATATGGCATAAATATGGACACTAAATGGATTTTATACATGTTTATATTTTATTTTTCCACTTAAGTAAATTTTTAATGATTATGTAATCCCTTTTTTACGTTAATCCCTGTAATTTATTTTAATTACATAGAATAATATTTTTGTTCAAAATTAATTATAAATTACATAAAACTATAAAAATTTCCTATTAAAAATATGTATTCTTTTTGAATTTTTTATCAATGAAGTAGTATAAATTAATTTAAAATTAACACCACATATGGGATGATGCAATGAGTTTTTGAATAAAAAAAGTAAAAATATTGAAATTTTTTATCTCCAATTTTAGTATGAATTTGGTTCTAATAAACTAAATAGTTTTAATAGATGTATATTTTATCTAATAATAAATTATTACCAATTTAATAAATAATTTAAATATAAGAATATAAAAGATGTAAATTAAACTATGAATTAAAATTCATTAGTTGTACCCTTATCAATTCCCACTTCAACTCGAACTCCATGGAATGAAGGTAAATTTTCTATTCTTATAGAACAAACAAATCATGAGATACCTAAATAGAATGATAATTAATTCTATATATATTTTAAAAAAATCACTATAAAATGGATATCATAGTTTATCCAATGTGAATAAATACCACTATATCAAGATAGCACATTAATCTCTAAAACCTCAACAGATGTTTAACATAAACTAGTCCATAAATGGTAAACCTTGTAAACCTTCCAAAATATGGAAATCCAAAAAAATAAGAAGAATGTAACTAAATTTCTAAAAATAATCATCTGATTAATCCCCATATATTATAAAGTAGCTATTTGTTTTCACATTCAAAACTCATTAATACATTTATCAGGTATTCTCATGAAACATGGTAAAAACCTTAATATCAATAAAACCTTATTGAAATATTGCATGATTTCTTTTTCAAATGATTATTAGAAATTAACAAAATCCCAAAAAATTATGTTAACATAATTCATGATAACATACACCACTTTTTTCATCAAAGATATAATCAATTTTAAGGTAATCAGTACCATAAAATTTACATTATCCACATCAATCGTATATTTTTCCAAGAGAAACACAATTTTCTCAACATTAGGGACATATTAAGGGTTACCATCCACTATAAAAAATAGAAATATTCCATTAAATACCTTTTTCAATTCATCAGAGCCATTAATTATTTTTTAAAAAATACATTATATAAAATATATTATTCATTATTATAAAAACATAATTAATTATTTCACGTAGATATAAACATCAATCATTCAACATTATTCTTAAACCAATAAATTGGCTCAATAATCTTATTCCTTTATATCCCTTTCGTAGAATATAAAATATTAATTCTTTATTAAGGTTAATCAACCTATAGTTAATCAATATTCATTTATTTAATGTAATCAAAACTATTAGAATAACACATAACATTTATTATTTCATATTTGGTTATATTATCTTCAACTATATTATTAATAATCATTCCACATTCCAAATTTTCATTGTGATATTTCCTTTTCGAAAATTTATTTATATAATTCCAATACATTCAAAATAAGAAATATTCAATGTCAACCCATTTCATTCATGTCCCTGCTATTGAATAAGACCATAAAGCATAGTGTGGGAATCAACTTTCATATCATAAAACAATATAATCATAAATATTACCTATTGAACTCATAAGTCCGGACACATACTTTTAAATCTATGACAGATTAGGATTATCCTTAGGAACATCCATAAACATATATTTATAAATACCCCTTGGGATCACACTAACGCTCCACATCCATGTTTAAAAATTTTGAATAAACCATTCATTTGATACAAAATATAATTACCTCGTCTTAACTTAAACTTAAAATCACCATTTTTAGGAATATTCTTCAAATTAAAAAATTACATTCCCTAATACCCTACTAGATTATTGTCCTTCGGAACATGGAAAATAATATTCTAATATAGGTAAATATATTCAATTATTTTAGAAATATCTTCACATTTATTACTCTTATATAAACCCATTCTTTATAACCTAGGGAAATGAAACATAAGAAAAGATGAGGTCATATGCTCATTAAGGATAAAAATAATGGAGATAATAAATTATATCATGGACATATGTGTATTATAACATGATCTTATCAATTTTACATCATAACATGGTTATATTGATTCATAAAACATAAACCCTGAACCCTAAAACCTAAACACTATATAATAACCTTAAACCATGAAACATATATTCTAAACCTATGTTGTTATACCCTAAACCACGTACTTAAAAACTAACCCTTAATATTATAAACATTAAAACCTAAACCCTAAAAACTGACCCCTACACACTAAAATATATACTATACTACACTAAAACTCAAAACAATGACAACAAAATAAAAAAAACTAAACCACAATAACCAAATAATATTAAAGTCTTACAAAAAACCATAAATCCAAATCTGCAATGTCTTATCCCTAAACATGATGCACTCTAGTATAAAACATAAACCCTAAACCATTAACCATAATCATTAACCCCAAAAACATTATAATTAAACCATAATCACTAAACCCCAAACCACAATCTTGGAAGATAAATTATTAACCATAATTCCCTAAACCAAAATAACTAAACCCTAATCCCTAATTTCTAAATAATGAAACAAAAACAAAAAAAAACCCTAAACCCTAATCCAGTAATCTAGAAAACTAAACCCCAAACCTTAACCTCTAAAAAATCAAACCAAAACCCCAAAACCCAAAAACAAAATCCATTGACCAAAAACCCTTAACACTAAAACTAAAATTCTATACCATAGTATCTATAAACAAAATTTTAAAATAAAAATCCTAAACCATAAATGATAACCACTAAACCCCAATCCCTAGAATTAAACCATTGTCCCATAAACCCTAACAACCCTAATCCCCACAAAATATACCATAAATCCTTAAACCCTAAAAAATATTCCCTATTTACCTATACCCTAAAATTCCAACTAATAAATTGAAACCCTAATCAATGAACTATAAACCAGAAAACCTAAACCCCAAATTCTAAACCCTAATCCTAAAAACCAAAAACATTAAACTCCAAAACATAAACCAATTAACCATTAACCCTATAACCATAATCTATATTCCTGAAACTTTGATTCCAAAATAGTAAAATCATATACCCAAAACCCATAATTATAAACCCTTATCCATAAAACCTAAACATTAATAATAAAAACTAATCAAAAAAATATAAGGTTAAAACTTATAACGTAAAACCTACACTTTAAACCCTAAAAAACAACATAAATCCTAAAAAATAAAACAATAAAATCATAATCATAATCCCTTTACCGTAAATAATAAATAATTAACCATAAATACTCGAAAAAATAAATCCTAAACCATAAACCCATCACTATGAATTCCAAACCCTAACCCCAAAAGACCATAATCCCTAAACATAAAACATAAAACACTAATCTCAAGGACTAAACTATATACATTAAAAACAAAATTGAAAATCCCAAAACAGTAACCCCAAAAACCTAAAACCTAACCCTAAATCCAAGAAACAAAACACTATTCGTAATCAAAAAAACCTATACCCTAAACACTAAACACCATACACTAAACATAAAACTCCAAACCCATAACCATAAACTCTAATAAGATAAAATCTATTCCCTAATTCATAGACACTAAATCATAAATAATAAAACCCTTTATCTAAATAATTATAAAAATATAAAACTAAACTATATAAATTAATCCTTAAATATAAAATACTAATACATTTTCTCAAAATATTAAACACTACACCCTAAATGAAAAACCAAAAAAACTAAAAAATAACCCCTAATGCATAAAATGTAAACCCTATAACCTAAATACAAAACCCAAAACCCTCCTACCATATTCAAAAAAAATCTAAAACCGTAAACACAAAAAAAAATTAATCCCTAAAACCGAATTAATAAACCTTATCCACTAATCCCAAAACCCTTCAACATTTACTCCAAACCGCCCACCCAAGACCAAAAAATAATACCCTAAATCCAAAAGTTAAAACACTAAATTTTAAACCCTAATTAAAAAACCTAAAAAATCAAAAATCGAAACTCTAAACCCCTACCCTATACCCTATACCCAAAACCAAAAAAACACAAGATGTAATAAAATAATACCAAATCCCTAAATACAAAATTGTTAAATCCTATGCCCAAAAACAGAATACCATTTATATTATTACCTAAAACCTAAACCCTAAAACTAATCAATAAACCTTATACCCAAATCCCAATAACAAAAAATCTATACATTATACCCCAAACCCTAAAAAAATACATAAACTGAAAATGAAAAAACACTAATCCCTGAATATTAAAATCATAATCCCGAAACCATAAATATAAATTCATATACTATACACCCTAAAAAACAAGTCAATAAATCATAAAATTATAAACCCACATACCCCAAAACCTCAAACATGAAAACATACACCATAAATCCATAACCCTTAAGATAAATTAATAGACCAAAAAACCAAAAACACTTAACCATAAACAAAAAACACTATACCATAAACTATAAACCTTGAATCTTATACCCATAAACTACTAACCCTAAATGTAATAACAAAAATCAGAAATCCATAACCCCATACACTAAACCGTAAAACATAACCAATAAACCCTAAGTAATGAACCCTAAATACTAAAACTTAAATCCTAAATCATAAACCCCAAACACCAAAACATGAATAATATTTTTTAAACCCCATAAACATATCCTCCAAAAGAATATCCATAATCATGAAACCCTAAACCCCAAAATCCTTAAAACATTATTTAAAAACCTTCAACCCTTAACACTAAACACCAAATCATATAAAAAAACATTAAAATATAAAACCTAATATATGAACATGAAAACATACTCTTTGAATGTGAAACATAATCACCAAACCATAATATAAAAACACTATACCCTAGATAAAAAATCGTGAACAAAAAACCTATCGAAACTAATCATGAAACCATAAACGCTATTCCAAATACCAGAAAACCTAAACTACAAAAACAAAAACACTAAATCCCAATCCATAATCCCTAAACACAAAAACCATAAACCCTTAAACCAATAAACATAAACCCAAATTCATTATCTCTATGTCCTAAAACCAAACCCCATTACTATAAACATTACACACTAAATCTTAAACCCTAAAACATAAACTCTAATACATAAAAACAAAAACCTCATTGGGGAAACCTAACCATAAAAACAAAAACCAAAATTTCCAGAACCTAATAACTCTATAATAAATACTTAAAAAATATAACAGAAACTCAAAACTCTAAGAAAAAATAATTAAAAAATATGAACTTAGACCCAAAACCATAAATAATAAAGACTAAACTCCAAACTACAAAAACTAGAGCCTTATTTCATACATAAAACCACAATCAAAAAATCCTAAACACCAAACCCTATAAACTAAATGATAAAAAATAAATTATAAATCATAAACTAAAAATACTTGGATATTAATCCTAATAACATAAAACTGGAAACCCTAAACACAAAAAATGACACACACAACTGAAAACATAAATATAATAACCTGAAATTTTAATATACAACTACTTATAAATAAGTGTATGTTTTTATATCTTTCCCGACACATAACACCAACCATAAAAGCTTACAATATATTTAGATATAATATAAATAATTAACTATAACCATTCAGAAAAATTTATTGAACTATGGTGAATGAATATGAGTATATTCTTTATAAAATATTTGTAAGAAGAAAATGTAGGGTACATTTAATAAGATTGAAATTCTATTTAAAAAGCTAAAAAACAAAGAAAATAATTTATTACCTTAAAATAAAGGATTCTATAATTGAGGTTTAGTTATAAGAAACTAAAAATATAAAAAAAATAGATAAGATAAATAATTTATTTCAAATAAATTATTTATCCATTTATAAATAATTATAATAATGATTATATAACATTTTAAAATATATTATCTAATACAAATAGTTTCCAAAATACAATCGAAATTTACAAAATTATTTATTATTAATATTTTAAAATTTTATTTTTATTAAATTAAAATAATTTTTGAAATAAACATTTTAATATATTAGTATGATGAATTTATGGTATTTTTCATAGATATATGATTGTTTGGTAATAATATAAAATACTATATTTATAAAACACAAAACATTTGGGATATTATTTGTATATTTGTATTAATTTTATATTCATTAAAATATTTTATAAGATTAAATACATATTATATATGTTAATTTACAATTTTGAAAAAAAAATCATCTATTAAACCCTTATTTTATTTTTTATAATATAATTAATATTTTAGCAAAAATGGTTTTTAATACATTATAAATAATTATTTTAATATTATTTTTATCAATTTTATAAATTGAATAAAATGAAATTGAATTAATATTAATTATACATGGTATAAAATTATTTTATAAGGGAATTATTATTTTTAGGAAAAATAGAGATATTACCTTGAGTAAAAACTTGTTACAGTTAAAATCCTAAATGTGTAAAACGAGCAATTAATAGGTTAAAGGGCATGATTCATGATTAAAAACAAGTATATAATAATATAATGAGGTATGTATCAAATATATAGATTAATGAATAAATTATACCACAATATTGTGGCACTTTAAAATACTATCATTATCTCTCTTTATATTATATTAAAATATTTCAAGGAATTCCATTCTCACCACTTATAAAAGTGGTCCATCACCACACATTAAATGAACTCCAAAACAAATTATTTCCTAAAAAACCTAGACAATGTTTTCATTTCATATATTAATATTTCACCCATTTTTAATATAATATTATTAAGAGGTTTTATTATTCCACCTATTTCATAGGGATCTACATAGGAAATCTAAATGTCCTCAACACGTGTAATTATTTTTACCTGACTCTTTCCATTTTTATTAATCCTTTCCAATTATACGTTCTAAATAACTATGTATTTAAATATGTATTGGTTATATAATGACATTTATTATGTAAATGTATAATTATTAGTTAAATTTTCCATTTTCACTTAAAAAAATGGAACTATAATTCATAGATTATATAAACTACCCACTTCATAAATAATCATGTGCTTATCCTCAAAAAATTACACGAATCATTTGAAAGGGAAATTTAATAAATTATATTGATGTTTTTGTCATTTTCATGATTCTAAATCATTAAATCTTATTAATTATTTCACTCATTATATGGAATACGAATATTTTACACATGAATACATGTGCACTACCACCACCATGAAATAATTAAATTTCTATTTTTATTAATCACCAACTTACATGGATGGTTCATATAATGGGAAAAAAGGATAAATATTATTTTCATTATATAATTATGGGTTTCATTTAGTATATTTTACAACATATTAATGATATTATTAAAAAACTATTATCATTAATTCAATCATTTAAATATGGGAAGTCAGAAAAAATGATCTCTTCTTTCTATGGAATGGATTCACTTAAACTGTATTATATTCATAATTAATTCCAACTACAATACATCAAAATTATAAGAAACAAATAACATCATTATACTTCCATTTTTGGTATATTAAGACCAAAGGCCTTATTATCATCAATTATTAATGGTCGTTTCTTGTTTTGGTTGGTTTAACCAAATACTTCATCAGTTCTATAAATTTATTTCATGAATTAAAATGATAAATTATTAAATTGTATAATATGATATGAACATGTAAATAAATATTTTTCATTTTCTTAAGGATATAACAGAATTTCTATTATTAGTTAAGAAAACACCTTTTAATCATTAAGAATCTCATAAGCATGATCATCTTTGACATCATTTGCAATATTTTTAACCAAAAATAATATGGAATGAAATAAAATACTATATAAAAATCAGGTCACATATATTATAATACCATTAATTACAATTTAGTGATTAATTTTATATAATAAATAATTCCAAGGCTATTTTAATAAGCCCCTTCAAAGAAAAAATAGAATACTTAAACTCTATATTGAATAATTGTAAAAAAATTAATACTATTTAAATATTTTGAATGGTTAAAAATGATGAGTATAAATGGTAATAATTTATAATAAAATTCTAGTTTTGTATTTAATGAACAAAAAAAATTATTTTATATGTCTGGTGCATGTTCAGAATGACATATAGAGTAAGGTTAGGGTTTTCTTCACAAATTCTTCAATTTAGGATATGTTTTTTATTATGGACCTCATTTAATTTTATTGGTTTTAATTTTATAAATATAATATTTAATATAATAAATAAATTTTTATCATTTTATTTTATGTTAAATTTAAATCCCTCTCCTTTAAGAATTTTTTGTTAAACTGATACCAAATCTGTATCAGATTTCCTAGTCTTAATTTTGATCCAATGAGACAAGATATACATTATGCACCATTTTTTATTATGTGTAGATATATTGTTTCAATATATTATTATTAAATTATTCATAAATATCTTTTTTTCATGTGATTAACTAATACAAATATTTTTTATTTCAGTAAAAAAAATTAAGGGCTATCGTATTCATAAGAGTTTTTGGAAAATAATTTTTTATTCATTTAATTTGTTTGATTGAAATAAATATATTTAAAATAACTGTTGAACATTATTATATTTGATTTAATTAAGTTTCAACTTCACTTTTTTATTTTTTCAATCAATACCCAATTAGAATTTATTCATGCTTCATGGCGTATGTTTCACATAATGGATACTGATTACTCAAATCTCATTTCATTGGATTGTAAATTTTCTCTAGAAATTTTCATTTATAAGTATTAAATCTCACAAAATATTATTTTATTATTTATTAATTTGTATAAAAATATGTGGAAATAGATATTTTGGTACAGAAATTATGTTTTTAACTCCTTTTACAGAGTTATTTCTGAACAGATGTGTTTTCAATATTTGATAAAAATTTATCTCATTTTAATATGTTTATCTACCTCTTATATTTTCTCTTAGATAAATAAATATATCATTTGAAAGATCCATAATTGGATATTGTTTTCAATTTTAATTTATTTTGTATGCTTTCATGACACTTCTTTAGAATTTACCATTGAATTTAATTTATAATTTTTATTTTATGTCAATGATAAAAATGTTTTCTAAAACATTTTTTTAATTTTTCATTTCCATTTACCTTATCCATTTAAAAAATAATCATTATTATGGGGTTTATATTTAATTATCTATCCCATAATATATATATTTTCAATTTTAGGGATTTAAATCATGGTTTTTAATAATTCAATTCCTATGAAACCATTTGAAGCAACCATTTATAAGTGCCTATTTTATTTAAGTCATCGCCCTTCAATGAATCCTCTATTGTGTTAGGGTAATGTATTTTTCGACACCATACCATGTCCATACATATATTTTATGATCATGGTTTCAATTTAATACACATAGTGAAAGTATTCACATTTTATATGTTTTTATTCCAATAATGATGATATAGGGATACGTTTACTATATAATTATTAACCATCCAAAATCATTGTTGGGATGGTTTTTAGTAATGATATCATATTTATTAACATAAATAAATTTGTTAACATTTTTTTAATCTAATATGAATAAATATGGTTTATATGACTATTTAGGGTTGAACAATACAACTTCTTCATGAGATTGCCTATAATCATGTTATCCCTTTTATTAACATGGGGGAACATATTGATATTATTGATGATCATTGAATTATAATTTCTATTGATTATGTTTTGAAATAAAATATATTTTACTAAATTAATAGAAATTTTTTCATTCAGTAATATGGTACATTGGGAAATGTATGAGTAGTCTTTTTGGCTCTTCTAATGAATGCATTAAATATAATCTGGTAATGGGTTGGGGAAGGAATTAAATATTCAAATGATTTATATAATGATATAGTGATACAAAATATGTTATATTTGGGTGTATATCTTATCCATTAAAATGATATTATCTTGGATTAATGCCTTATTAATTAGTTCATTATTTTCTTAATTGTGAATTCCATTAGTAGGAGACAACTATTTTTGATATCCATGTTTTTATTTATTATCATATATATTTATTGCTCTGAGTTTCATATTGGTTATGGATTCATGTTTTTTCTCAGTACATACATAATATTTATTCATACACTATGAAATGTTTTCTTTAGTTATATGGTTTCGTTACCAAGAATTTATGTTCACCTGTTTACTATGTTTTTATACTATGGGTTACGAAAAAAGTAAATCACATGACATGTCTAAATGTTTAGTATGTGTAGAATAATTTATGGACGATTTCAATGAATTATCATGAATTCAGTAAATTATTATATATTATTAAAAAATTTCATTAATTAAGATTGAAATTGACATTATTATTTTATGATGTTTCATAATTATATAAATTGATAGTCCTGAAAAACACCATAGGTTTTATGAGATAAAATAATCGACTTTGATATTCTGATTATCGATGACTTTTTTCATGCTTTCAAAACTGGTATGAAACTAATTTTTTGGAGTACGAGTCTATGTGAAATGTATGTAATAGATAAAGTTTGGGGATAAATAGTGGGTCCCAATGATTATATATAGATATATTTGGATATTACATTTTTTAAGGATAATTTTAGGTTTGATACGTTAAAGTATATCATAATTTCAATAGAATAGATAACCATTTAGGATAATAATATGATCTAAAATAATGGAGACAATATATATTTTTGTTCTGGGTTATTCCTATTAATCCTTTGTAAAAACCATGGAAATGTGTCTATGTATAAGATTCCATCCTAAAGCCTTATTGATGTCCTTATTATGTGGTTTTCTGAGAAATTAAATCACTATTTGGATAATAAAAGTGGATGTAGAATTTATACCATTTATAACTGGAGTAATAACCTCAAAATTTAGGATGGGTTATTAAGTCCCACATCACCATGTCCATAAAATAGAGGTCCATATGCACTCCTAGTATGGCACTCCACGGGGGATATTCATTACACAATCACCTCTTATTTATGAACCATTTTTATTTATTTGAATATTTTTATGTTAGAAAACCTAATAATAAATTTTCCACAGATAAAATAGATTAAAAATATATTTTTATACTTAAGGTAACATATTATTTCATTCTTAACATACTATATTATAGAAATGGTATATTTTGAGAGCATAGATATTAATGATTTTTTGGTTTTGAATGTTTTTTAATTTTTTGATGTTTTTTGTATCACAATATACAGTATTTTGTTAAAAAGTAAGAGGGGAAGACGTCAATGTAACCGAAGATGAACTATGAATGATATAGGATAAACTAATATTGATATATGGTGAACTAAATAAATTAAAAGACAACATGATGATAAGGGAACATGATTTTTAGGTTAAATCACTTTTATTTTATTTATTATGTTTATACAATCATAATGTTATCATTTTACTAAAAATGTCATCCATTATTGTTTTAGATGAAGGTGTAACTAAAATAAAAAATTCGTGTGTTGGAAATGGTGGATTTTACCTTAATAAAAACCCCTCTGTAATGGGAGATGGAGTGAAAAATCGTATGAAAAGGCCAAGCCACCTATAAAAAATATAACTAATTATGTGGATAAATTCACATCCAAACACAAAAAATAATAGAAATATTTAGTCTCATGAATAGTAATGTGATAATTATGATGAATGAAATATTATTAAATTTAATTTGTATAAAAATTATGGGAAAAATAAAAAGAGGAATTCCTGTAATTTTATTGGTAAATGATATATATTCCTAGATGAAGGTCCTCATAATCATAGGTGTGAATAAATGAGAAAATATAAAAGAATATATTTATTAAATTACAAGAGAGTTGGAAATTATGATACATAAGAAAATAATCTAGGGTGAAAATGGAAATAGTTATTATAACTCTACAAAAAATTAAAAGACAAAAAAAATATAACAACTAAATTAAAT
Source organism: Viscum album (assembly GCA_963277665.1). Lineage (NCBI taxonomy): Eukaryota > Viridiplantae > Streptophyta > Magnoliopsida > Santalales > Viscaceae > Viscum > Viscum album. The sequence goes on from OY728132.1 coordinate 1,347,940,957, forward strand.
AGTAAATTTTAAATATATATATTATTATACCCTATGTGACATACATTTTCAAACACAAGTGTGTATTGATTTAAAAATTACAAACACATAGTGCTATTATTAACATATATATAATTTTAATTGTTTTGGGGATTTTATTCTATATTTATATAAATCTTTATCCATTTCTAGAATTATATGGGAAATTGAGAATTAAGAATCCATCTTTATAATATTACAATTAATTTTTTAGACCGATAAATCACATTTCACATCCTATTGAATCTAATGATTTTTAGGGGTGTATGATTGTTTCTGAGTTCCATATATATATTAAACTGATTTATATGTAATCTTTTGAGGGAAAAAATTATTTAAGTGACGTAAAAAAATTCTAAAAAATTTAATATATTTCTACCATTGATTAATTCAATGTTTTTGATAGATTTCCCCATATGAAACACTAAACAGAAATAAGAAGATGATATATTAAGATTAAATATTTATATATCTATTGTAAAGTGAAATACTAGATATAGATTTAGTGTGAAAGTGAATGAGTAACTCCTTTATAAAATATTTATATAAATAAAATGGTGGATACTTTTAATTTGAATTAAATTTAATTAATATATCTTAAACAACTATAAAACTCATATTACATGTAAAAATATATATTTCTAAAATTTATGTTTCATTTAGAGAAACTAAGTATATTAAGGTCAAATAAAAATAAAATATTGTGATAATATAAATAATTTATTAACAATAAAGTAAGTTTTCATGGAAAAAAATAATAATAACAATAATATATCATTTGGGATATTATTTTCCAACATGAAACTTTTTAAAATGTGTTTTGAGATCTTAGTAAAATATTGAATTACAAAAACAAATATATTAATTTCATAAAAAATAACATCATTATAATTATATTGTTATTATTATAAATAAATTATGAGTTTAATGTATTTTTCTAAAATAAATTATTTTTATGTAAATCATTAGAAATCCTATTTTTTCAAATAAAAATTAATTTATGGCATTATAAATATATAATAATTAATTATAATTTCATCAAACATTTTATATGATGAATTATGAACTATATATGTTCAATTATACTTTTAAATATATTTATTTTAATTTAAATTCCCATAAATTATATTTTATAATATAAGTATTATTTTCTCAAAAAAATACACAGTAATGATTTCATTAAAAAAATAACCATTATAAATAAAATAAAATGCAACATATTTTATATTTATAAATTGTGGGAAAAAAATACCATAAAAATACAAGATTATTTTTATTCAAAAATTATTTTTTTGCCCTTGGTGAAAACTAGCTACTATGGTGAATGTTAAATGGGGAAAAGTAATAATTTTAGGATAAATGGCTTGAAAGATGATAAAAACATAAATATAATTTTGTGGATTTAGATTTTTCCAAACGCAAATAATTAAAAACTAATTATTTATCATTTTTTAATCTACATGATATTGTTACATGTCATACATTTATATTAATTTCAAATATTTACTATAATTTCCTCACTATTTACCTAAAACTCATCAAAGTACTCTATCAAGGAACTCAAAAAATTTAGTTGTCTTCTAGGAAGCCTTCCCATTTTTAATCCCTACGAGTAATCTTTTTGAATATTGGGTTTCAAATCATAATATATTATACAAATTCCTCTATTTTGATGGGATCTTCAAAAAAACATCAATGTTATCAACATGGAAAATTATTCATACTCAACTTCTTCTATTTGTATTTCAATATTTCTATTATAATTATCAATGAATATTAAATTACATAACAATTATTTATATATTACATTTTATTATGTTTTGGTAATTTTCATTATTCTCATTTTCTTTTTCTAAAAAATTGAAACCATAATTTTTTTTATTGTGTTGACTACCACATACATGTAGCAACATGTTACAATTTCTATAACCACCATAAAAGGATGGTATAAAATCTTAATTTATTAAATAATAATAATATTCAAATCATATTAACTATTCTAAAATATAAAACCATATTACTCTTTTCTCTTATTACCTTGAATGATATGTGTCAACCATTTATATTTTTAAACTATCTATTCCATAGAATAATTGATATTTGTTTCTCAATTAATCATTTATACACATAATCGTCATGATGTTGGGATTATAGGATAATTACTTTTTTAATGATGTCATTATGGTTATAAACTAAAAAATTTTATAAACATTTATGGAAATTAATAAAAAATCTATTATCATTAATTCCGTTATTTAAAATGTGAGGATGGAGAGGAAAATGATATTTTCTTTCTCTATAATAGATATATATAGTTTATATTATATTTATATAATATTCTAATATGTTTATATGACACTAATTATAACCAAATGTGATAATTATTTTTATTTTATAATTATATTACACCCAAACAACCTCATAAACATGCATTACTCAATGTGGGTTTTTGTTTTGGTCAGCAAAACCAGTTATATGAAGAGAAAATATGAAATTATATAATGATTAAATATTTCTCCTTCATTAATGATTTAATACAATACAAACATATAAATACATCTTCATTCAATTATGGTTATACAAATATTTACATAATTATATTATAAATAACCTTTTTTCATTAACAATCACAAAAACATGATCATTTTTTTAACTGACAATTAAAATCATTTAGAGTACCTTTAATAATCATTTAAAAATGGACATCATAAAAATTATGAATACCAAAAACATTTTTATTGAAATTGATCAAAATGATACATATTACATTCAAACCCTTATAGAAAATAAGTAAAAACAAAATAATATATTTTATAGATGATACTTATACCTGCTGATTATAAATGGTTATAGTTATGAATAATGTTATTGGGTATGTATTTAATGATGTTAGTTTATTGTTTTAAGATATTTTCTGTATATACGAAACAAATCAGTACTGGGGTAAGGGTATTCATATAAAATTCCTCTCATATAGACATGTTTGGTATTATACACCTAATTACTTATATATGGAATATATACATCCTACATGAGATATAATATCATGAATATTATTTTAATATTTTTGTTTTTTGTTTAATTTAAAGACATATATTTGAAGGTGTTTGGTTAATGTGCTACTCAATTCATAATGGTTTTTATATTCTAAATTCCAATTAATTGAGACAAGGCACATGTCATGGACTATGATTCCTTTAAGTGTTGTTCAATTGATTTACTATCCCATGAATTATCTATACAATATTTACTACAATTTTATATGTACTTTTACTAATCTTTTTTTCATTAAAGATCATTTGACTAAAGTGTCACCATAGTAGTTATTGTTTTTTGTTACTCAATTTTCATAAATTGATTAATGGTCATTCATTTGAACTTAATTTATATAATATGTATAACTTTTTTCCTTTCATTTTATTATATATTTTCATCACATTCTAAAAATTTTACCTCATAAACTATTTTTTAATTTTTCATTCATTATGACGTATGTTACCCATAATGGATATTGATAAATCAAATATTCTTTAATTGAGTTATAATTTCTCATATCAGACTTTACTCCTAGGATTGGAATTTCGCACATAAATATATGATTAATAGTTAATTTTCTACATATATTTAGAAAAGGAAAATTTGATATAATATAATTTTTTTACTGATGTTATGTTTTTTTACAAAAAATGTGTTTTCAAAATAATAAAATGGATTTTATGTTCTCATTCATATTTTGGGAATTAAAAAAATAATCATTCTAGTATAATCTATATGTATTTTCTTAGAGAAATAGTTTTATATTAATCTTAAATTTAGTGATTGTCAAAGTCATTCACACCACCTATTCAATTGATACCTTTCAATGTGAAAAGTATACTTTCATGTTTCATCAATATTAAAATTATTTTCTAAAAGTCCTTTTATGTTTTCAGCTAAATTCCCATTATATTTTTCATATAGATTATACCTCATGGGTTTTATTCTTCAAATTTTTTCCTCTCATATATATATATATATATATGATATCATTTGGGAGTTTTATTATATATTATTATATAATTCGATTCTAGAGATAAGATTCAAAACATTATTTATCATGGGAGTTTTTTTATTTATGTCAGCAACCTTAGATGATTCATTTCGTTCAATGGGGTTGTGTTATTTTTCATCTTTACAGTATTTTAACATATCTAGGTTATAATCTTGTTATCACTTTTGTTTACATCATTTAAAGTATTTAATATCCATTTTTTTATTCGAATACAAATTATTTGAAGAAAATTTGACTATATAATGTTTAAGCACTCACCGTCATCATCTTGATGTCTTATTATCATGTTATCACATTTGTTGACATGGGTAAATTTATTATAATTCTTTATAATGTTATTATAACATGGATTATTATGGGAAAGTTGAGTATTTATTATCTAATCATCCACCTTGTGCTACTATATGGGTTATCATCATGATACCCCTTTTATTGACATGGAAAAAGTAATTTTTATTGATGATTTTTGTTATATGATTCATATTTAATTTAAATATATATTCCCCATATTTCATTATTGGTATATTCATTTTTTTATTCAGAAATATGGTCATTAAGGAATGGTATTGAAGGTCTTATTCACCATTATGTAAATGCATTTGATTTAATCATGTGGCATGTGGGGCCTATAATTATATATACCCATGATGTATCAATATTTCTTATTATATAAAACGGATTAGGGTTTTGTGTATTCCTCTTTCCGTAATATGACAATCTCTTATCACAGGGCCCTAACAACATGTTTTTGATTTTTTTCTATTATGAATTCTATTTGAATGAGATCAATATTTTTGATAACCATTTTTTCATTTTTATTCATGGATATTGAATGATTAATGTTTCATGATGATTATAGATTTAGGATATTTACCCATTCCTACCATAATTTTTATGCCTTGTTTCCACTATTATTGATGTAGTTATACATTTCCCTTATTTATCTTTTAATATCACACCTTTTTATGTTATTATTCCCCATGTTATGAATAAATGTAGTACACGTGACATTTTTTTAAAGAATATTACTTGTGGATGAATTTTTTAATGGCCTCGAAGATTCTTATAAATTTATTAGTTTTTTTATACAATTAAAAAACACAATTTATTGAAAAATAAATCGGAATGCTTTTAATTTTATGATTTTTTCCTATTCACTGAATCTCTAATCCTGAAAAATCATTAAGGTGTAAGATAAATAATAATAAATTTATATTATGTGAATATTCATGGTTATATGAGGGATTTTATAGTAGGTATAAAATTGTTAATATAACGTCTATTTCTATGAGCACATTTTCATGGATTTTGGGTCGAGTGTGTGACACTAAAATAATAACCCTAAACAAAAAAACCCTAACCCAAAATTTTGAGCCCCTAAAACCTTAAAATAGAAACCCCAAATCCCTATATTGTCGACCATAATTCTTAATCCCTAAACCAAAATTTATAATCCTGTCAAAAATAAATCATTGAACCCTAAAGCATAAACCCATAACCCAAAAACAAAAATAAATCTAATACAAAATTTCGTAACCCAAAACCCTAAACACTAAACACTAAACCCTAAACGCTAAACCATAAACCCTTTAACCAAAATAACATAACATAAAAATAATACCCTAAATCCTACACCGAAACCCAAAAATTTGAAACACAATACAATAAAACGAAAAATCAAAAACCCTAAACCCAGGAACATATTGTTAAAAATTATAAATAAAAAACATAAACCTTATATACCAAACCCAAAAACCGTAAACCAAAAACCCATAATCATAAACCATAATCAATAAAATCTAAACAGTAATACCAAATCCATAAAACCCAAGCCCTAAACTAAAACAAAATACAGTGTAGCATAATACCTTGAATACTAAACCACAAAGACCATATACTGTTTCCCCTAAAATACTAAACCCCAATTCATTAACCCAATTATCCTGAAGCCTTAATCCCTAAAACATATACACTAAATCAGAAAACATAAACACAAAACCCAAAAACCTAATACCCCAAACCAAAAACAAGAAAACAAAAACCATAAACCCTAAAACATTAAACCTAATTCATAAAACTCTATGACCTAAAAACAATAAACAGTAGAAAATATAACATAAATTTTATATTAAAATCATTAAAACATATTTCAAAAAATTTTCTCTAAACCCGATACCCTAAAACATAAAAAGCAGAACATGAAGATAAAAAAAATAAACCATAAATCACAAACCCTAAACTCAAATACTAATCCCACAACCCTAAATCCAAAATCACAACCCTATAATATAAAGGAAAATCCCAAAATTCAAAACCCATATAGATTGATATTAAATAGTACACATAAAACCATTATAATCTAAACCCTAACCCCTAACCCAAATAATCAAAACTCTATTCCACAAATAATAATACCTATAAATAAAAACACTAAACCCCAAACCCTAAACCCATAAAACCAAAACCATTATTCCTAACACCAACAAATGAGAACCCTACAAGTATAAAATTAAAACCATGAATCCTAATCATCAAACACAACACCAGAATAATTGATACTCTATATCATGAATGACAAACCATTAAAAACATTAACTGTAATTGTATCATCCTATGTGATTATTACGTAAGTGTCCTTGATATCTATTATTATTTAGGTAATATATAGTAATTTTACCTTAATATTTGTATATGTTCAATATCATACCTTTCACGAACCAGCCCAGGTCAACCCTAAACTGGACACCCGAGCTAGTCCACGGCAAGTCCCGAGGGGCGTTCCCGATCCCCCTGGGATGGCAACAAGTGTCGGGAATTTAAAATTTCAATCGTTGGGAACGATTTCAGCCCAAACTAAAAACAGGATCAAAAGAAAGAATATAATCTAAAAAAATAGACAAACAATAAAGACATAAACAAAACTACACCACGACATACCTCCACGTGACCTCACGGGTCACCAACCAACTACGACCAACGTCGATCCCTCACTGGGCGACTCAAGCCAAGAAAACCTGAACACAAGGAACCTACAACTGAAATTGTAAAAAAAAATAGGCGTGAGCACAAAATTACTCAGTAGGTGATCCCAACAACAAATCCCAAAGCACTGCCAGTAAATAAAGAATCTACATATTCCAGGTTTGAACTACAATGTATGAAAGTAAACTTTCATAATGTTTCACTTGGGAATCAATACATGAGCCATTACCCTTAATCTTTTCAAATGTTGAATTTCTTTTCATTAATGATAAATTCGTTCTAAAATAGGAAGAAGTGTTACATTTTCAAATTTTACACAAGAGAAAAACACATTTTTTTATTTGAAAGACATTTACACAAAGTAACCAATACAACCTGTAAAAAAGAACTGAAAGTAAACGAGCATGGAAAATCAAGTAAACATGGGTGATCCTAAACATCCCTAGAAAACCCAAGGACATACTCGGGTTCAGACTACCTCCCGGCATGGTACTCCACAATAAATAACCAACTGGCCGCCCTAATAGCCAACCAGTGGCACGCCCACAAGGACATACCTACCAAGGGGGGACTAACCTGTCTAATCGGGGTTAGCCAGCAACCGTCACTAAATTCTCTAAAAGATGCCCAGGAACCCACAAATAGTTTTAATAATACTGTGTAAGTAGGAGGCCCTCGCACACGTGACTCATCTCACCGAACTTTCCAACCCCTTACACGGACGACGCTACACGACAACCCTCGAAGGGAAGTCCCTCTGTAGAGATGCCCCATAAGTAAGTATATTTACATATTCACTTCACATTAAAAAAAGTGCCAACCGGGCTGCCACATCACTACATTTAAACCATTTAATATCAAAGCATTGCCAACAGATATAACACACGCCATCATGTTAAAAACCAGAAAAACATAGTTGGAAACCCATTTAAGGAAAACCAAACAACCACTGACAAATTCCAAAATCCAGCTCAAGGGCCAAACGAGCCTTTAATCGTTTTTTTAAGGAATGCTATTTCTCAAATGAAATCCAAACATTTTTTCACACGTCAAAGGAAAACATTTTTTCAACAACCAAGAACCACGCTTAAAGTTTCCCAAAATCAATTTTAAAGGTCATACATCATTTTCTTTAGTCAAGATTCTAAGAAACACCTTTTCCATAAACAATACACCTACCAATTTACACACACCAAAAACATTTCAAAACACAATTCAACACGACTTTCAAATTTCATAAAGAACCCATTTAGCAATATTACCATGGAATCACACAATTAAAACCAACAAAAAAACTTTAAATGAAACGCTAGAATTAAACAGATTTTATTATTAGCAGATCACCACACTATAAATAACTACTTATTAATAATTTTAAATTTTCTGAAACTCAATAAAAAGACAAGGAATAAATAAATTCTAAATTTAAAGGAGAGTTCAATGGGAGATATACCTCAGCTTGAAATCCAAACTCACGGTGTGTCGCACCTCGCACAAACGCACAAACACACGCACGTTGACGACCACAGTATCGTGAGGTTATCTCGCCAACGCGCAGCATCAAACGCACAAAAATTAAAATCACATAACCACTGACTTATAATAATTCATATAAAAACTAATATACATATATATACATATATATATATATACACTAATATATAGACGTTGATATATAAAATAATTTGAGTAAGAAACAAAGAAAACCTCACCTAAAAACTCAAACCGAACTCGACGACGCAAAACACCCCACGCAGGCACATACGTGCACACGAGCTGAAGACCTCAGCGTTGCGGAAATATTCCTCCAACGCACTGCAACAAACACCAAAATAGCAAAATAGAAAACCAGAGAAAAAAACTCTACTACCAAACAGTCACAAAATACTACCGCGGCGCAGACGCACTCGATCGCTGGGGTCACGCACCGAATTCCGGGGGCGCCGCTCGCCGGCGCAAGGCGGCGGCGGCTGGCCGGACCGCAGAAAAAAAGGACGGGATGCTCGAACAGGCGGCCAGAGGGGTGCATGCCGAAAGCGGATCACTGAAGCTTTGCCGGAGGTCGCCGGAGGGAGTCGGAAGCCGCTGGCCGGTGGCGAGGCACACCGGAAAACAGCTGGAAGCCACTGAAAAAGTGAAGGGGCGTCGGAGGCAGAGGCCGGGGGGGGCGGCGGAGGTTGGGAGGACGGAAAAGGGGTCGCCAGAGGTCTTGAGGCCGACGAGAAGGTGGGGTCTGGGGTTTGCATGGGGCTATTCTCTAGAGGAGGCCGGGATAGGGGGGCCGGAGGTCGGGTTCAGCGGGGGTGAGGCTGGTGGTGCGGGCCGCCAGAGAGAGGGAGAGCCACTATATGGGAGGTCGGCAAGCCGAAGGAGGTCGGGAGGTGGCGTGGCGGTTCGTCAGGAGGAGGGTGCGCTGGCGACGGGGTCGGAGGAGGCCGATTGGACGGAGGGAGGATCTGGCTGGGGTTCGTCCGGAAAGAAGTCGTGCAGGGGAGGCCGGAGTTAGCAGCGGCTTGGCTGGGTACGGCCGCGCGGAGGAAGCCGGCGCGGGCAGAGGGGATGAAGACGTGGGGCCGCGGGCGCCGGTGGTCGGCAATGCCGGTGCGGGAGCAGGGAGCGGTGAGGGAGCCCGGACGACGGAGGGAGTCGGGAAAGCGGCGGGATGATGGAGGGAGGCCGTCTGGACAGGGGGAGGCCGGACGGCAGCGGGCTGGAGGGGAGCACGCAGGAGGGGGCCGGTGGATGGCGACACAGGGAGGAGGAAGGAGGGGAAGCCGGCTGGAGAGGACGGAGGCCGCGCGGCGATAGCGGTGAGGTGGAGGCCGGCGATCGGGCGATGGACGGGGGTGCGGTTGCGGACACCGGAGGCCGCACGGGCCAAGGAGCACCTGAGCGGGAGGGGAGTCGGGCACCGGTGGAGGAGCACCGAATGTCGGGAGAGGGCGGCGCAGGCCGGCCGAACTAGGAGGGGGGGGGGGGAGAAAAACGGGGGAGAGGGAGAGAGGAGAGAGGGGAGAGGGGAGAGGGGTGAGGCGACGTGGGTAGATTAGGGTTAGGTCTATATATATATATATATATATGATAATAATAATAATAATAATAATAATAATAATAATAATAATAATACAACAAAAATATAAATAATAATATAAGAATAATATTAATAATAACATATAATAATAATAATAATAAAATACTATAATCATAATAATATACTAATAATAATATTGAACATAAGTAATTAAAAAAAACAAATCCTAAAAATAATAACGCATTATAGAAATAATAAAACCTTATAATAATAATAAAATCTTATAATAATATTAATATTAATAATAATGAAACATTATAATAATCATAATAAACTTTATAATAATAATAAACTTTATATCAATAATAATAAAACTTTATAATAATGATAATAAACTTTATCATGATAATAATAATAAAACCTTTTTAATAACAATAATAAACTTTATAATAATAATAATACGACTTTATAATAATAAGAATAACAATAAAATAATGATAATAAATAAAAGTAAGTTAATTATAATAATAATTATTATGGACAAAATATTTAAAAATAATAAAATGTCAACCTAAAAATTTTAATATTAAAATGCCGGGTGAACACACGATCACCTGGGCTGAACGCACGGTCACCGCAAACAATGCGGTGACCGCGGACTGGTGCGAAACCGCCAACACAATTAAGCTTCGAAAAAAAATTTAAACTTAGACAAAGATAGAAGAAAAATAAGGACATCTGCGGTCGGGGTGTGACAATTCTCCCTACCACAAACACTTTATGCCCCCAAAAAGTCACCAAGCCAAAAGTTGGTCATGATTCAGGTCTATGACCCAATGGAACTAAAGGATCCAAAGAGAACTGAGAATATCGGGATGACCATACTCCACACGGGTCACACCGACCGATTCAAGAGAAAACTGAAGTCTGAGGTTGAGGGGAGAACACGAAGGGGTTCTCCCCACCACAAGAACTCAACTAGTTCAAAAAGTTTAACACTCCAAACATACTACTATAAGGGAGGCGGGTCCAGTGCGAGAATTCATAACCGATCCAAACTGTCTCCTATAACACGATCAGATTAACACCTCCGTCGAAACATTGAACCCACAACTAGAGTCAACAAATTTCAACACCAAGGATAACCCACAGAATTTACCTAACCAGACATCGAGTCGGAAACATGACCCATTGAAATCCATGAAACATAACCACATCCGAAAAACATAACTAACCTGAGGTCAACCCATAGAAGGGTCAAACACACTTTTAAGAAAAACACACGATTTAGAATATCACATCCACATGACAAGTCTTCTTGGATTATCATAGAACAAGTCCATGATAACTTTATGAAAAAATAACGCATTTACAACTCTATTGAAACTTTAATAGCAGATAAACAAATATGAAAAGATTTCAAATTGCTCCACCGTCAATGCGGAACACAAAACCTGGACCAAGGCTTCACAACCCTGGGAACTCCTGACTGTGTGCGAGCTTCACCTCGAGACCTGTGGTTGGGGCTCTGATGGCTGAAGCATCTCCTGCCTCACAGTCAGGTAATCCCATTCTCCCATCACAGCGTCCTCTTCATGCGACACTTTCTGCAAAACTTCTCCAGATGACCCAGATAACCACATCGATGACACGTCTTCAGAGGGTTGCGACACGACGACTTTAAATGCTCGAAACAACCACACTGATAGCATACCATTGAACGATTAGATGAACTGGAAGCTGGGACCAAAGGGGATAACTCTTTAGGAACAGGTATCTCTAGCGTATTTTCCACACCAGAGGGGGAACTCTTACGAACAATAGTGTATGCTGAAGTAGTAGTCAACTGTGTTCTGGAAACCAAATCATCTAAGAAAGCTTCCTCCACCATCTTCTCGAAACAAAGGTCTTCAGAAGGGAGGACTCACTCCTTGATCTCTGGACGAAGACCCCCATTGAAAAGAGAGACCTTCATGAGCTCATGCGACGCTACCTTTGGAGAAAAGGAAATCAGTTCCTTGAAATGGTTAACATATGCCTTCACCGTCTGTTGGCCTTGTTGAATATGAACAAGCTCCCTCTTTTTCTCCAGCTTCACTTCCTCAGGTACAAACCATTGGATGAAAACTATTTTAAAGACATCCCACGTCACTCCAGCTTGCGTTGACGATGGGGTCACCATCTTCCACAAGTCCAGAGCTGGACCCTCAAAAAACCCCATAATTGCACGAACCATAACATTATCAGGAGTTCCCAACGTTCTAAAGACATGCTCCACTCCCTCGAGCCATTCCAGTGCCTCCAACGCACCCTGATCACCATGGAGAATAGGCAAAGTCTGAGGAGGACAGAAAACTGGGCATGACTTATCTGAATCCTTAGAGACCTTTCTGGGTGGCATTTCCTGAGCGACATATAAAACACAAAGCCAAAACCAGAATCAAACCGAAGCAACATCAATAAAAGTTCCTTCATTAAAAACAGTCAGCACAAAGACCAAACAAACACAAACACAACCCAAAATAAAATCTCCTTTTTGAAATACCCTTTTTATTTTAGACTTTAAAACCACCGTCATTCAAGACTACTTTCCAAAACCAATCCACTTTCAAACCAAAAACATTCCAAAACTGTTTCCCCTTTAAAACCAATTTAGAAAACAAGGTCAAGCCTTTAATTTCAAATATACACCCAGGTAATCTCATGAACTGTTACACATTTCTTCATCCACTGTCCAGTAATAATCGCACCAACACGCATTTTTTTCCATGCATTCTCACACATGTGCAAACATTCATAAAGAGGACCTGGGGTTTCATCCCGAACCATTCTTGACCAACTCCAAGAAATAACGAAGTTGAAATTCAATATATTTCAGTTTTAAACCCCATTTCATATATTTAAAGTCTTTTAAAAGAAACCAATCCAATTTTTCAAAAACCATTTTCATTTCCAACAACGTACTTACACAGACCAAAACAAAAGAAGCATCCAAATTTGCATCAACCACTTGAGTGAGGGACTAGTAGTCACGCTCAACCTGGAGACATGGAAGTGGGCCATGACCCAAGTTAGAGTCGAACACTAGGAGGAATACAAACCGTGTACTCAGAATCCACTTGGGTCACTACTCCATGTGAAATCATGATGTAATTTCGGCTTGCCTCCGTTGTCATCTCTCAATCCAAGAAAACTAGAAAGAGACAATGACACAATTCCCAGACTACCGTTGGTGACTCGAGGTGGGGGATGGGCGAGGGTTCATGACGTCCTTCCCGTACCTACCTCTCGAGTCCCGACAGTCCTAATCTCCACCTACAAGAAAACCCAAATAACAAGAACCTCCTATGATACCATTTTTTCACGAAGCAGCCCGGGTCGACCCTGAACCGGACACCCGAGCCGGTCTAGGCAAGTCCTGAGGGGCGTTCCTGATCCCCCCGGGATGGAAACAAGTTCCGTGCATTTAAAATTTCAATCGTTGGAAACAATTTCTGCCCAAACTAAAAACAGGATCAAAAGAAATAATATAAACTAAAAAACAGAAAAAAACTAAAGACATAAACAAAACTACACCATGACATACCTCTACGTGACCTCACTGGTCACTACCCAACTACAACCAATGGCGCTCCCTCACTGAGCGACTCAAGCCAGGAAAACCTGAACACAAGGAACCTACAACTGAAATGGTAAAAAAAATAGTCGTGAGCACAAAAGTACTCAGAAGGTGAGCCCAACAACAAATCCAAAATAACTTCCAGTAAATAAAGAATCTACATATTCCAGGTTTGAACTACAATGTATGAAAGTAATCTTTCATAATGTTTCACTTGAGAATCAAAACATGATCCCTTACCCTTAATCTTTTCAAAAGGTTTATTTCTTTTCATTGAGGCTAAATTCGTTCTAAATGAGGATGAAGTGATACATTTTCAAAATTTACAGAAGAGAAAAACGAATTTTTTTATTTGAAAGTCATTTCCACAAAGTAACTAGTATAACCTGTAAAGAAGAATTGAAAGTAAACGTGCAGGGAAAATCAAGTAACCATGGGTGATCCTAAACATCCCTAGAAAACCCCTGGACGTACTCAGGTTCAGACTACCTACCAGCATGGTACTCCACAGTCAATAACCAACTGGCCACCCTAATATCCAACTAGTGGCACGCCCCACAAGGCCTTACCTACCAAGGGGGGACTAACCCGTCTAATCAGGGTCAGCCAGCAACCGTCACTCAATTTTCTAAAAGACACCGAGGAACCCACGGTAGTTTTAATAATACTGTGTATGTAGGAGGCCCTCGCACGCGTGACTCATCTCACCACACTTGAAAACCCCTTACACGGACACCGCTACACAACAATCCTTGAAGGGAATTCCCTCTGTAGAGATGCCCCATAAGTACGTATATTTACAAATTCACTTCACATTCAAAAAAGTTCCAACCGGGCCACCAATTCACTACATTTAAACCATTTAATATCAAAGCGTTGCCATCAGATATAACACACACCATCATGTTGAAAACTAGAAAAACATAGTTGGAAACCCATTTAAGGAAAACCAAACCACCACTGACAAATTCCAAAATCCATCTCAAGGGCCAAACGGGCCTTTAATCTTTTTTTTGATGGAATGCTATTTCTCAAATGAAATCCAAACTTTTATTCACACGTCAAAGGAAAAAAATGTCCACAACCAAGAACCACACTTAAAGTTTCCCAAAATCAAGTTTAATGGTCATACAACATTTCCTTTAGTCAAGATTCTAGGAAACACCTTTTCCATAAACAATACACCTACCAATTTACACACACCAAAAGCATTTCAAGACACAATTCAATACGACTTTCACATTTCATAAAGAACCCATTTAGCAATATTACCATGGAAGCACAAAATTAAAACCAAGAAAAACACTTTCAATGAAACGCTAGAATTAAACAGCTTTCATTATCAGAAGATCACCACACTATAAATAACTACTTATTAATACTTTTAAATTTACTAAAACTCAATAAAAAGTCAAGGAATAAATAAATTCTAAATTTAAAGGCGAGTGAAATGGGAGACCTACCTCAGCTTGAAATCCAAACGCACGGTGTGTCCCACCTCGCACAAACGCACAAACACACGCACATTGACGACCATAGTATCGCGAGGTTATCTCGCCAACGCGCTGGATCAAATGCACAACAATGAAAATCACATAACCACCAACTTATAATAATTCATATAAAAACTAAAATATATATATATATATATACACAAAAATATATAGACGTTGAAATATAAAATAATTTGACTAAGAAACAAAGAAAACCTCACCTAAAAACGCAAACCGAACTCGACGACGCAAAACACCCCACGCAGGCGCATACGTGCACACGAGCTGGAGACCTCAACATTGCAGAAATATTCCACCGATGCGCTGAAAAAAACACCAAAACAGCAAAATAGAAAAGCAGAGATAAAAAAACTCAACTAGAAAACAGTCACAAAATACTACCTCGGTGCAGACGCGCTCGATTACCGGGGTCACGCACCGAATTCTGGGTGCGCCGTTGGCTGGCGCAAGGCTCCGGCGGCAGGCCGGACTATAGAAAAAAAGGACGGGATGCCCGAACGGGTGTCCCAAGGGGTGCAGGCCGGATACGGCTCACCAAAGCTTGGCCGGAGGTCACCGGAGAGAGTCGGAAGTCGCTGGCCGGAGGCGGGGCTCGCCAAAAAACAGGTGGAAGCCGCCGGAAAAGGGAAGGGGCGCCAGAGGTGGACGCTGGGGGGGGGGGGGAGGTCGGGAAGACGGAAAAGTGGTCGCCGGAGGTCGGGGTTGTTCGCCGGAGGAGGACGTGATAGGGGGTCGGAGGCTGGGTTCAGTGCGGGTGAGGTCGGCGGTGCGGGCTGCCGGAGAGAGGGAGGGCCGCTGGACGGGAGGTCGACAGGCCGGAGGAGGCCGGGAGGTGGCGCTGGGGTTTGGCAGGAGGAGGGTGCACCGACGACGAGGTCAGAGGAGGCCGGCTGGACGGATGGAGGATCCAGCTGGGGTTCATCCGGAAGGAAGTCCTGCGGGGGAGGCCGGAGTCGGCAGCGGCTCGGATGGGTGCGGCCGCGTGGAGGAAGTTGGCGCGGGTAGAGGGGAGGACGGCGTGGGGCTGCGGGCACCAGAGGTCGGCCACGCCAGTGTGGGAGAAGGGAGCGGCGAGGGAGCCTGGACGGCGGAGGGAGCCGGGACAGCGGCGGGCTGAAGGAGGGAGGCCATCTAGACAGGGGGGAGCCCGGATGGTGGCGGGCTGGAGGGGAGCGCGCATGAGGGGGTCGGTGGCCGGCGACGCATGGAGGAGGAAAGAGGGGAAGCCGGATGGAGAGGACGGAGGCCGCGCGGCGGCGACAGTGAGGTGGAGGCCGGCGATCGGGCGCTGGACGGGGGTGCGGTTGCGGACGCCGGAGGCCGCACGGGCGGAGGAGCATCGGAGCGGGAGGGGAGTCGGGTGCCGGTGGAGGAGCTCCGAACGTCGGGAGAGGGGGGTGCGGGCCAGCCGAACTATGAGGGGGGGGGGGGAGAAAACGGGGGAGAGAGAGAGGGGAGAGGGGAGAGGGGTGAGGGGTGAGGCGGAGCGGGTAGATTAGGGTGAGGTCAATATATATATATATATATATATGATAATAATAATAATAATAATAATAATAATAATACAACAAAAATATAAATAATAATAATATAATAATAATAATAATAATATATAATAATAATAATAAAATACTATAATCATAATAATATACTAATTATAATATTGAACAGAAGTAATTAAATAAAACAAATCCTAAAAATAATTACCCATTATAGAAATAATAAAACTTTATAATATTAATAAAACCTTATAATAATAATAATATTAATAATAATGAAGCTTTATAATAATCATAATAAACTGTATAATAATAATAAACGTTATATTAATAATAATAAAACTTTATAATAATGATAATAAACTTTATAATGATAATAATAATAAATCATTTTTAATAACAATAATAAACTTTATAATAATAATAATAAAACTTTATAATAATAAGAATAACAATAAAATAATGATAATAAATAAAAGTTAGTTAATTATAATAATAATTATTATGGTCAAAATATATAAAAATAATAAAATGTCAACCTAAAAATTTTAATATTAAAACACCGGGTGAACACACGGTCACCCAGGCTGAACACACGGTCACCGCTAACAATGCTGTGACCGCGCACTGGCGCGATACCGCCAACACAATTAAGATTCGAAAAAAAATTAATCCAAGACCAAGAAAGAAGAAGAATAAGGACATCTGTGGTCAGGGTGTGACAGTACCAAACACAAAACAAATGGTTTCTCTGAAATCTTATGTTTCATAAAATACTGAGTTATACCAAGAAATAACTATAAAAAATGGCTTATACCAATATTAATTTTTTGAAAGACAATATTTTTGTTGGTATGAATAAGAAATTCCAAAATATATTAGTTTTTATTTGTATTGTTTTAAGTACCAAAACTATCATTAAACACAAATATCTCTATTAACATTAATCATTTAGCACCAACAAATCTTTTACCAATAGTTAAATCTATTGGTTTATCATACTAATACAATACTTTTTTCTAACACATAGATCTATTCATAATAAAAACTATTATAAAAAATTACTTTATCATCAATAATTTTTTACAATACATCTTTCAATGATAATAACTAAATTAGAACATCCAAAAATATAATATATATTATTATTTTTAAGAAAAAAGTAAATAATTAATTTTAGAGGTTTTATTAAAAATATTTTATTAATTTGTTTTATGTTTCAATTTTATCTATGTATCAATAGTACTTATATTTTCTATATCTATTCTTTTAATCATGAAAATTATTTCTAGATGAACAACAATGTGAAGGTGAAAGCTCTTATTACTAATTTTGATGTCGTGGGGGGGGGGGGACTTCTTTAAATATATAAAATGGATTGTTTTTCAACATTGGATATTGTACTAGGAGGCTTGAATGTGTTTTTTTTGTCTTTTAAGTCGTTTGGGTTCCCCCTTATCCCTTAAAAGGGTGCATATCTTACTAAAATAAATAAATTTTCAGTCAATAAACAAATAATAAACATATTCGAATATAATTAGTTAATAATTGATATTCACATATTATAAATTTTAAGATATAAAAAATAAATATGAATTGTTAAAAAATTTAATATTTATTATATACAATAAATTATTTAATTTGTATTGGAAATTTACATTTTTTTTATTTTATTTATTTGTTATATTTTTTCATATATTGAAGATTTGTATGTAATATATTTATTATATATTATATATATTTAATTTTAAAAGATTAATTATTTTTAAAATTTTAAATTATGTTATATATTATATTTTCCATTATCCTCATCATCATTCTCCCTCCCTTTATAACTCCTCGTTCCACCACGCCTACCCACCTCCCCACCTCGATAACACCTCTATGCTCTATTTCCCCCTTACTTGCTCCTCCTATACACTACATCCCACCTTCATATCCCCACCTCCCACTACCCCTCCATGCCTTTACACATACACATCATCCTTTTACCTCTATCTCCCCTCACCGTAGTTGACACTATAAAACCTATCAATTCACACCATGGCACGTCACTCTATAAAATCTCAATCTATTGCACTCTGCTATATTTCCCTACATCTTCTTATAATAATTTCATTTCCAGACATCACCTTCTTCTTCTGATTTGATGAACATTTTGATAAATTCATGATACTATCATCTTATGGTTATCGAAAGTATTCAATATAATGCTAATTCAACTCCAAATACCATCTCTTATGTGGTTAAAAGCTTGTATTTGATTCATACCCATTTTAGTTTGATATCCCCCAACATTAACTATTTTGGGTGTCGTTTTTCCCAACCAATGCATGCTTCCTTGACCAATTCTTATTCTCTTGAAATAACACCGTAGTTTCTTTCATACTTATACAATCCATAGGTAATATTATCTTTTTTTGTTTATCCAGTATATTCAATAATAAATGATTCCATTTTATACGAAAACAATTAATTTATTTTTTCTTTATTGAGTTATGTTCTCTTAAAATATTTTTTTCACATTCAATGTAATTAACATCCATAATAAGATACTTTTAGTTTAAATTACTCTCATTGTATACACATGTATAATACACTTTTTTTGGTAGTTACATGTTCAAAAAATTGTAATGTATTTTATATTAAATAAAATGTATTTAATTTCATTGTATATATAAAATACACTACCTTTCATTTTTATACACTTTCAAACATATTTTCTCTTTTAGTTTAATGAAATTTCTTATTAATTTAGTATCCAAAAAAATTTAATTAGTATTTTGAAATTGTATAAATTTAATGGTAAATATTATATTCTCTATTAACATCTACTAAATTTTATTCAGACACTATCTTTTCAATTTTTAGAATCATTATTTTATTTGTATTATACAATCACATAATCATTTCTACACATTTGGAAGGAATTTATTTTTATATTCATCAGCATCATTTTGGGAAATTCAATTACCCACATTTGAATTCCGTTTTTTGGCTATAGAGCATAGGAGGTAGTTGAGGAGTGCAGATGGTGAGGCCTATACTAGATCAGGTAGAAAAAATTGAAGAGATTTATTATATTATCACCTTGTATAACTATAAATTATAAATTAAATTTTTCTATATTCTTTTCCTCTATATTTTCAAAGTTCTCATCTTATTAAATTCTTCAATGTATGAATTTCCATTACATGTTTTCTATATATATTATAATTCTTCTAATAACTATTTTTATACAAAATTATATTCATTATTTTTATTCTGTGAAAATATAGTTATCACTCCCATCCCTTTAAAATAATATATTAGTGGAATTTATTCATCCTCCATTTTCGTTATTGAATCTTTATAAATAGATTTATGAACCAATACATTATATAATCTATATAATTTATTAACATGGGTCTTATGTTCTTTGATCATATGTTTTATACTCTTATATCTCTATTTCTGTTACATTTTCTCAAGTCCACTTATGTCTTCGTTGGTCCATGCAGAATATTTACTCACTAGTGCTACACGATACCACATCCCATAGAGGTAACCATTAATGAATGTTAAAATATATAAAAGTATGTAATATTTGAGGTCCTTACTCATATAATGTGCATAAATTTTATTACTATATTTCAATTATTCATATAAACGTACTACATTACATGAATTTTAAACATTCATTTTCTTGTTAAATGTTATTTAAAATTTTATAATTTATCTTTTTTAAAAATGTTTCATTCAGTCTAAAAATACATGTATGCATAAGAAATTACCAAATTTGATTCTCGTGGAATTGGATTTTCTTTCCATCATAGATGTCTCTGGTGATTTAATTATTAATGATCTGGTTTTTGACAATATCTATTTTTATTTGAAGTATTAAAATTAGCAAGTTTCATTTTTTAATTAATGAAAAAAAATAATATTGTTATCGTATCATTAATTTGATTTATTCTTTGAGATTCAGAATCAAATACAATAGTATCAGAAAGGGTTTAGTGATGTGACTTGGAAAAAGGATTGGGAGATTGTATTTATAGAATAGGTGTGTAGATCAATCATTTCAAAATTTCACATTTATATTTGTTGATTTTTTCCCTCATAGACATCAAAACTATGAAAATTATATTTTATTCATTCCCAATTTTCTTTTATCTAATTCCATTTCAAATTATTTAAATTAATAAATCTACAATTTTCATGTGAAATTCTTCAAATTGTTTAATTATACACATTACATAAGGAATAATTCTTCTAATCATGTTATTAATGTAACATCGTAATCATTATTCACATTAATTAACTCAATATTATAATTCATCTATATTTTCATCTTATTATCTAATTATATGTTATATTTTAAAATATTTATATAATTTATGATTTTTATGAACAATCATAATGTGTGTTTTGAACTCATTAATAACTCAATTTTTATATGCAATCGATTATGGAAATAGTTTACTAATGTAAAATCACTTTCTGAATATTTTACTATTCATTAGTTAAATAATATATATATTTATGATATATAACATCCAATTAACCAATGTACAATCACTTTAGTTTTTTAAAATTATTTAGTTGGAAAAAATATATATTTATGATATATCACATCCAATCAACCTGCATGAAATTACTTTAGTGAGTTGAAAAAATATAAATTAATGTGGAATATGATTACACATTTTATGTTATTGTGTAATCACATCTGTGATATATCTATCCTAGCAGTATATGATAATGTAGCAGTTTATGTTAATTGAAATATATTTTAGATATATCAATTCCAAAAGTATATACTAATGTGAATTCACTTCTATGATTTTTCACATTCATTATTATAGAATGTGATTCTATCGTATATTCAAATATATATGTCTAAAATATCACTTTCATATGTGACTAAAACTAAATAATGGTAAAATATTTTTCAACACATATTTATATATTACTTTCACATTTCAAATATATATATATCTTATTTTATTACAGTCACATTCTTTTATTATTAATTTTATCATTCTCTTTCATTTTATTACAATCACATTATCCTAACTGAATTTTATTTATTTCCGCTTTGTGCATGTAAATCTGAGTTTTGAAATCATGAAATATGTAGGTAATGAATATGAATATGCATCAAATATGAATGATTTCATATTATAAAAATTCATGCAATATATCTATTGAATATTCATGAAATATTGGAGAGGATGATGTTGTGAATTATGTGTAGAAGAGAGGTTGGACCACATACCCATCTTCTCAGGTGTTCACAGTGGAGAAGCTACCAAGAAGCAGTTGGATCATGGTATGTTGTAGAACTTACTAAGTATTTATTCCATCTAGAGCATCGGTATACACATTTATATATTTCATTTTTTTCTAAAAAAATGGAATTTATTTCTGTGACTAACGTTTATAACAATATTGGGAGAAATTCAGTGAAATGAAAATATTTTTTAGATAATTGGGACGATGATTTAAAAATTACCATTTTTAGTTCATTTTTTATATTTTCATATATTTCTATTTTGGTTCCAATACATGTAGAATATTTTTCATTGATTAGTGGGTATTATCATTGGTTATATGTTATATAGATCATTGAGTGAAATGGTTAGGGTCCTCACTAGTTTTGGAGCTAACATGATTTTTGAGATGTAAATAGTGATGTTGAATGAAAAATGATCATTATATGTATATCATTTGTTATTTTTCAATTTTTTTGTTTTGAATTCATGAAAAAAAAATTCAATGATTTTTAGATCTGATTTTTGGTGGTGTGGGGTGTAGATATTATACTTGAATATTGTGAAATAATAGAGACATGAGTTTCATCACAGGTACTGGACTTGGCAAGGTTTGTTTCTAATAATGGCATACTTGGGGGTGATGAAATTTTTTTTTCGGAACTATTCTTATAACATGGTGGGTGCAGGGGGATTGAAACGAAGATATGGAATGACCTTTTAAAATATGGGGGGTGGTTAGGGGGCCACGATGTTGCATAGATCAATCTTGGCCTTTTTTGTTTTTTTTGATATATTTTGGTTTCAATCAACATCAACTATGTATTGATTATTTTCTATAAAATTACATTATTAATATAATAATTATTTTTCTAACTTTAAACATGTTTGAAAATCATATTCAATTTTAGAATTACGGTAGGTATATTATTATGAATAATTAATAAATATAATATGAAATTTTACGAGTAATAAAAATTTATAATTTATAATTAAATTTAATTAATAAATATATATTATATTTTGGTAATAATACTACCAATACATATATTTTTCATATGTATATGTTTCTAAACACTTTGAAAAACAAATATATTATCTATTAGTATTATTATAATTCAAGCAGAACTATTTAATCTATGACAATAACATTTAGCAAAATAGCTGTTACATAATGTTTAGTAATAGAATAATTTTTGTTGGTAAAATTATTTTCCAATAAAAAAGCCCTTTTAATAATAAATATATCCATTTTGAAAAACGATAAATATTTTTAAGTGAATAATACACAAATAATATAATTATTTTAAATGGTAGATAATGCCTTGTCAGTGTAATAGATAGAATGAAAAGAAATAACTATATTATTTTCACACATGTTTTTTAAATGTCTGTAAATTCATTAAATAAATCCTATATGCTTAAAATGAGAAAAAAAAATCAGATTTTAAGCATAAAAAACTCTAATATTATTAAAAGCTCATTTTATATCCTTTTGAGGGGGGAACCCCTTTAAATCTGGTTGTTGCCACATTAATATTTTATGTTCGAAAAAAATTGTAATTGGGGTATCATGATTTAATTTTGTTGAAATTTTGGTATTTTTCAAATAAAATTCTTATTTCAATGAATATTGAAAAATAATGTATTTTAATTCAATACTTCCATTTTATCTAATATATTTATGTCATGAGAATATTATCTGAATTTTTTAAAGTATAATTTTTCTATTTAATCCATTGCTAGTCCTTGGAAATAATTTCCCACTGAAATTTCATATAAACACATGTCAATATTTTGATGGGTTTTACTTTAAAAAAACCCATTTTCTCATTCTAATAACATGATTAAAAATAAATTTATTTTTTCCACTTTAGTGAATTGATTTTTCACAAAATAGTATACATGGATATAATCAGCATAATTTTTTTTAATAGGATCAAAATAATTTTTGGGTATTTGTAATAGTATTTTATTTACAACAATTAATGGGTAAATTAGGTAAGGGTAAAAAAATATTATAATAATATCAAACTATCCTAACACTTCTCATACTATAATTGGATGAGTTATAGTCAACAATGAATACACTTGGTATAAAAATTTATCCTTTTTTAGCCACATGGGTGTGCTTATGACATTTATATCTTTTAATTTAAGGTAAAAGCAAATTTTTCATAAACATGACTCTTATTATTGAAACAATTTTAATATTAGGTTATATAAGTTTTATATTCGAATATAATTTTTTAATTTGAATGATAAAAAACTACCTACATCATATTAATTTATTTTCAATTTTTAAAAATTAAATAATAAAATTTAATTATGACATAATAGTGGTGCAGTGATTGCTTTATTAGTGATTGATTCAAATAAATGTTATTATAAATATTGACACAAATATTATATTTCATAATTTTTTCCATACACTAATTATTTGATGAATATAAAATTTTATGATTGATTTAATGTATTTTTTATGTAATCATTTGGTAATGACTTTCTAAAAAAAATTCAAGTATGAATATGGTTAAAATTCACATAATTCACAACATAAAATATAAAATAATTTATTAAATGTTATAAATTTTTTAAAAAATTAATATTCAAACAAATGGTATGGATAAGTCCTAATATGTCATAAATGACACTATTATTGGTCTTTTGAAATATTATGGTACTTCCATTAACAGATAATGTGAAAATAACATGATCACACGGTAAGATTAAAATGGGGGTCAATAAGGAATTTCACTTAAAAGGTATGGATTAAAAAAATCCAAACATATATAAAATTAATTGGATGATGGTTATTTGACGTAAAATTATATTTTATTTAGAATAAATTATTTTGGGGCCATTTAGAATGGAAATTGAATTTATATAAATTTAATATTTTAAGAGTTTACAATAATGCCCCTCACATCTCCAATAAAAATTTACCCACTCTTCTCTAATACTACCACATCCAAAGCATTTTTTATAAGACAATATCATTCCAATACTCTTCCTAGAATCCCACCCCATGTTCTGTATGCCATAGATTATCCAAGACACCCTTATTAGTGGTGTTTAGGTGTTTTTCAATTGTGATCAACTAAAGAATATGTATCGTCTTCTTTATGAATTTCTATTTAATTTCATATTCCACATCCATCAAATATACTCCAACCATGATGAAATAAAAAATATATTATCCCTATTATACTTAAATGTTTCTATGTTAATATCTTCACTTAAATCCCTCTCCACGTCCATTAAATGGGAATGGAATTAATCATTCGTGCATCCTTGTAAACTATCCCCTCCACAAACCAATATCATATATTTTCCATGACCATCTATTAAGACTAGATAAAATGATGGAATAAATATTTATACATGATATTAATGAAAAATTTATCATTTTAATATAATAATATTTCCATTTTTTTCTTACATTCCATGCACATACAACTGATAATATCGTTCGTCTGTATGTGGGAACTATCATCTCCATGAAGCGATGTGATTCCTTTTAATTCACCACAACAATTGTATGATGTATATATGTATATTTAAATAATAATTTATATGTTAATAATATTATAATAATTATGCAATTATTAAATAATTATTACCATATTTAAATAATGATCAATGAAAAGATTCACTTTACTCATGCGTACATACGGCCTACCGTCTCCATGATTATAACACTGTTCATTTTTCATAAAATAAATTCATAGTTTGATTTAAAAACTATAACTGATGTTTTAAATATATTATTATCTCATTAATATTATTATGTAGATGATGGAATTATGACCACAAGGACTATTGACATCAAACCACTTTCATTTTTAGCTCAATTACCGATTTTTTACAAAACGTCTCATATGAACATAGATAATAATGTAATTATTATAAAATGGTAATAACCGATATAAAATGAATAATAAAAATGAAAACGTTTCACAAAAAAAGTATAAATTAACCTATGTTTATTATTTATAAATGTAACAGTTGTATGCAATTAGTCAGACTCAAGGAAAGAGATTTCATCTCAATATCATTTTATTGAGGCATTTCTTGATAATATGTAACATTATTCTTTTATAAAGCATACATAAAGCCACTATAACAATTCATATACATATTTTATCAATAATAATGTAATTTATTATTTTTCTAAATGTATTAATTTATGGAGATTAAGATTTATATGTCCAATGTGGTATAGGACACCTTGATCTTTTGAATATTTAATTATTAAATATTTTATTCATTATATTAATTTTCATATCTATTTATATGGATATAAAAGGATTATACATGAAAATTTGTCTCTATATTTAATTTCATTAAATATTTTAAAATGAAAATTTTTTAATCCAATCATTTTATTTCTTTACAAAATTAAAATTGATATATATTTTGTTTTAACGTATACAACATCAATAACTTCATTGCCACTATAACTATTATTTGATATTTGGTATCCTATATATGCCTTAATCTATTTTAAAAGGAAAATAAATCCCTTATTTGGGTATCATGGAATTTAAATTGCTTTATTAGATGAAAATTTTATTTTTATATCAATTTTTTCATAATGGGATTTGAAGACTTTTTAAAAATGGTTTTGTGATGAATTTGTTTTTTTGAAATGTTACATGAGAATTATATGAAATGGATGCACCAGATATAGATTATAATAATTTTTGAGATCCATTATAGCTCATGAGTGAGCTCGAAATCGCATATATGAGGGCTTGAGTACCATTATAACTCATGGGTGAGCCCGTTATAGCTTATATGAATGGTTGAGCCCCATTATAGCTCACAGGTGAGCCCGATATAGCTTATATGAAGGGAGGTCTCTATAATAGATCTCTAAATTGGAATAAAACCATATGGTTTTCCAATTGGAATATTTTTTTTAAAGTGTTTTATGTATAGTATGTTCTTAGTCACATAAATGAGTATTAATTTCATTCTATTGATTTAATTTTTTTTCTTTGAGGAAAATGTATGAGTGTTATTCATGTGAAATTTTTTATATTCATTTGCTCAACTAATATTAAATGGGTTGTCTTGTTTCAACTAGAATAAGGGTTTCCTTCTTTTTATATCACTTACAAATATTTTTTTCTCATACTGAGTTTTAAAATGTTTTTATAGGTATTATGATTGGTAAGGACAAACAATTGACTATGATGAAAAAATTGAAGATGTTTCTTGAAAATAAATAATGTTTTATTTTAAAAGTGTTTCCATTGGTGAAAAAATGGATACTGAGTATAAGTGTCCACTTGTAATGTATGAAATTACTATGTATGATTTTTTCCTAATTATCTAAAACTATAAACTTATAAGATCCATTAATTTGAAATCTAGTTGAAAAACTCTATAATATGATATGTTTAAGGTTGTGTCATTATAGTTTTTATGAGAGGATGGATTAGAAAACTATAGGGATTAGGATGTCTTGTTATTTGATAAATATATCATATGAGTTTACAATATTTAGGTTGACAATAATTTCAATTTCTTAGAAATTATTTTTGAGGCTTTATGTTATAAAATATTAAGGTGTTTAAAAATATTTTTAGAAACATTTATTTTATAGGTAATTATGGGTTACTATTTTTTGGGATTCAAAATGTGTGGTATGAAATAACATTTGAGATTAACACATGTTATGGTTATTTTTAAGGTATTTATAATATTTTTGTAACATTATAATGATTATATTGTTTTTTATGAGGAAAATTCATAGGGTAGGTGACAACCCATCACGTCCAGCAAGGTTGTGGGGATCGATCCCATAATTAATGGAGACAAGGGTGCATCACATACCACTATTCTATGTGATGTCCATATTTAGTGTGATTTTTTAGTTAATTGAGTTAGTGGAATAAGAATAAGTTTATTTTTTAACTATGGATTTATCAAATGGATATCCTTATTATTGATAAAAGATTTGTGGATGGTGTTGTTGGAATCCTCATGTACTAATCATGTTTTAATGATCACAAATCATATTCAACCTAGTTAAATCTTGTAAATTATATAAAATCATGAGTATTATTGTTTATATATTATCATGATTTAAGAAGATCCATTTAAGATCTAAATATCTCTACATTCAGTTTAAATACATTATAATATCATTGACTTTCTTTTATAACACCTTCTTTGACAAATGTTTATGTCTAATCTATTTTATGATCATCATTACTTAAGTGTGAATACAGTTGTTTTGCAAAGTCTGCGACACCATGAGTCTGCCACAGGTTATGTCTTTCTGGAAAAGTAAATCAGACACTGTGATGGATCGGACACCGTGAAAGATCATAAACCATAAAGCAGACACTATGAAAAATTAGACACCGTGAAGTAGACACCGTGAACATTCAGAAACTGTGAAGAAGACACCGTGAATATCCAGAAACTGTGAACAAGACACCGTGAACGAGACACTATGGGCATGTGACACTATGACCATAAGACACCATGACCACCAGACATCGTGACCACGAGACACTGTAACTACGAGACACCATGACCAATCCAATCACCATGTGATGAAGAGATAGTTTCCGTGACATATTGTGATTCTGTTTCCTAATAAATTTTTTGTCTTCTTTTAATTTAATCTATAATGGTCATATTTGAATATTTTAATGCACTAACATAACTAATGTTTCCTTGTAGGAATATCATCAGATAGTATGAAGTATGGGGTGTAGAATACATGAAACCTTTCGGCTCCAACACATGCACTCAAAGATAAAAAGAGTAGAGTGGCTCGGAAACAAGTGGTGAAACAAGATTTTAAGAAACGAATGACACAAAGAAAAAGTTGGTGGGCGTGAACACGATAACAATATATATTTTGGAGAATTATCTCATGAAACTCAATTATATTGAAGAACACATGAAGAATACTGGAATCTGGATAACATCTTCAAACTTTCAAACATCACAAAGAACACTATCTAGATCTGTCTAACTTATGACACTCTATTTTCCAGATGAGGACTTGGGTTCACATCTGCTTCATCTCAGAAGTCCAGAGCTGCAAAGAGTAACACTCAGAGAACTTATGAACCTATATCAATCATTCTTCACTATTGTTTATATATTTATTACCTTTATAGCAATGTGTGTTTCTATAAAATAACACACTCTATCTCATACATCAAACAGAAGGATACAAGATATCCTTACTCAAATATTATTTTACTCTTGTGTATACCCACAGATAAGTGTGGAAGTGGTCCATGTGTGCCCTAGTAGTTTGTACCCACAAATAACTATGGAAGAGGTCCTTGTGCTACCTGTGTAGTCTTTCACTATTGTTTAACCCCAATCATAGGTGTGGATCAAGTTTACGTATATAAACTTCTTTGTGGAAGGTGTTCATCAAGTGGGGTGTCTTAGGTCTTGGTTTGAGACTGAACCACTTGTTGTATATCTATTGTGTTGTTTACTTTATTTTTTCTCTATTTTACTACTCTAATATATAATTAAGAAATCACTACACTTACATTGATAGTTAATCTTGGAATGATGTTATAATTTCTTTGTATTAGTAAAATAGTTTCAAAATTATTAATAATCACTATTATTATAACTGAGAAATAATCAATCTTTTAATAATCTATTTTAATAGTAAAACTTTTATAACCATATTAGCTTGATTAACTTGGATGTATTTAACATGTAGGGTAAATCCTTTTAAGAACAAATTTTTTAAACATAAATTTTTATATATACTCAATTCACACCCCCATTGAGTATTTTACTCGGACCAACATTTGGTATCAGAGGCTTTTTATTAGGACTCTATTAAATCTTATTCAACTGTGATTGTAGTTGTACTTTAAAGATCTATAAATTTCTATTAATTCTAAATTTCGAGCTCTTTAAACCTATTCTATTATTATGGATAATAACTTGGAAGGTTTTATAGCCAATAGACAACAATTCATTAATGTAACCAACTAAGCTCAATGGAAAATTAAAATGAAAATGCATTTTGAGAGGATGAGTTTTGAAATTTGGTCTTCCATTAAAGATGAATACAAGATTCCTGCTACTGATTAAATCACATGGGATGAACCTACAAAAATTTCCTACAATCACAATTTCAATGTAATGAATGATTTATAGTGCTCCTTAGGAGATGAGGAATCCAAAAGAATTTCTGCTTGTAAAAATACCCCTGAGATTTGGGATACCCTGTCTGTCTCATATGAAAAAACATCTACTGTAAAAGAAATGAGACTTAATAATTATACTATCAAATATGATAACAATAAAATGAAACTTGAAGAGCCTATTTATTACATTTATTTTAGGTTCAATGAGATTGTCAACACAATGATCTATCTTGGAAGAGATGTCACTACCAAGGAAAAAATCATGAGAATTATTAGATGTCTACTCGATAGATGGAGGGTAACCTCTGTCTATATTAGAGAATAATGAGACATTAGTAGGCTACCTATAAAAGACCTCATTGGGAAAATAATTATGTATGAAAAGGAACTTAAAGTCAACAAGGAGGAGGAGGATAAACCAAAAAGGAAATTTATTGCATTCAAGACCACCACCTCTAAGCAAAAAGACCAAGGGAAACTAGAAGCATCTGTAGAAATATTCAGCAGTGAATAATCATCACCCGATAGTGATGAGGAGACGGCTCAACTAGCCAGAAGATTTGAAATATTTTACAAGAAGAAGAAATATTTTCGTAAGCCTAAATTCAAAGGAAAATGTGGCTAAAAAGGAAATTGGAAGAAGTACTAGAAAAGAAGTGACAAGGATGATAAAAATTTCTTCTATGAATATAAGTGAAAATGACATATCAAGGGTGACTGTCCAAAACTCATGTACAAAAACAAATATGAGGACAAGGATATGAAGTATAAAAAGTCAAAGAAAGCAACCATGAGTTCTTCTAGGGACAATTCAAGTGACTCATAAACATCACACGATGAATGGGAAAATAAATCCAATATGTGTTTTATGACAAACACATCTGAGGTATCACTAGACTCCATTGTACATGATTAATACTATTCTGGAGATGAGAGTGAATTTGAGAACATGAAAAATGAGGAAATTTTTAAACACTATAACATGATTGAAGAAACATGAAATGATCTTAATGAAAAATATAACTCATTGAAGAAACATCATGCTCTCACATTGACTATTGAATATGAACTCAAAACTGAAAAAGAGAAAAATGATCAACTGCCCAAAGAAAAAAACGAATTAAAAATGTCGAAGATGCAATTGAAGAATGACCTTGAAAAAATTACCAATGGGAATAATACCCTTACTCAAATGCTGGGGAAAAATTGATCCTAAATACAAGACTGGAATTTGTTATTAACCTGGGAAAATAAATCCTGGTAGAATAAATTTTGTTTCAAGATCTAGGACATGTAGTTTTACTCCCAATTTGGGACATAAATCACCTAATTCATGTTATGATACACTGTCTACTGTTTCATGTTTTTTTGAACCAAATAGAGTTTATTTCTAAAATACTTAACATAATGCTTATAGGAAACCTATGAGGAAAATATGGGTTCCCAAAGTACTTATTACTAATATTACTTGACCCAAACAAGTATGGGTACCCAAATTTGTTTTCACTTAATCTTTTGGTACGAATGTTGATTAAAGAGTTCCTGTAAAAGTGTATTGTACTTAGACAGTGGATGTTAAAGATACATGACATGAGACTACTCATGCTTAAAGAATCTAATAAAAATAGATGGAGGACATGTCACATTTGGTGACAATTACAAAGGAAATATAATTGGCCTCGGCCAAATCGGTTACTCTAACTTAGTTATAATTTCTAAAAGATTGTTTGTTGATGGATTAAAATATAATTTTCTTAGTATCTCACAATTATGTGATGATGGATTTCATGTTATATTTCAATATTATTCTTGCAATATAATTAATTATAAATATTAATTAATATTTTCTACATTAAGAAATGAAAAATTTTACTCCGTTAACTTAGATTCCTTAACCTCTCAAAATGCTTCATTTTTAAGTGTATTTTCTAAAGATTCTTGGCTCTGGAATATGAGACTATAACATTGTAATTATCACTCCCTTAGAAAGATAACTAGAAAAGGCCTAGTTAAATACATACCAAAACATGATTTTCCAAATGACAAAGTGTGTAATCCCTGTAAAAAGGGAAAAAAACACAAAGTTTCTTTCAAAACAAAGAAAGAAGTGTCAAATTCTCAACCTCTTGAACTTTTTCACATAGATTTATTTGGACCATCAAGAGTTTCTATTTTATATATGAAGTGCTATGTTTGTTTTATTGTAGATGAGTTTTCTATATATACTTCGACCTTATTTATGGATCACAAGGGTAAAGACTGCTCTTATTTTACTAAATATGCCAAGTCTATAGAAAACATTAGTGGACATAGAATTAAATCCTTAAGAATTTGTCATGGATGTGAGTTTAAAAATCAAGAGTCTTAATCCTTTTTCTCACAAAATGTTTATAATCACAATTTCTATACCCCTACAATACAACAACAAAATGGAGTTGTAGAGAGAATAAATAGAACCCTTCAAGAGATAGCTAAAACAATGCTTAGTGAATATGAGCTAATTATTTATTTTTGGGATGAACATGTCAATACAGCATGATACACAATCAATAGTGTGTTGATTAGACCCATTTTTAAGAGGACTTATTATGAGTTATGGAACAGTAGAATTCCCAAAGATAACTACCTCAATGTTTTTGGTTGTTAAGTCTACATTCTTAATACTAATCAAAATCTTGAAAAATTTTCATCCAAGAGTGATGAAGGTATCTTTTTAAGATATCCCATGACTTGTAATTCCTATAGAGTGTCCAATAAAATAAATAAATGTGTGGAAGAATCTGTCCATGTAAAATTTGATGAACCAGATCCACATGAGCGTAAAACCTATCTAGAAAATCTGGAGGATTATGTATCAAATCTGAACATCAATTAAAAACACCCAAAAACATCTGTGAAAGGATCTATAAAAACATCCAGTTCTGGAAATTCCAAAGAATCAAGTAACAATGAATTTGGACATGTCGATGAACCAGAAATCACTAGTCCCTCATTTTCTAGAGCTGTTAGAACTCTTATGAACCATCCTTTAGATCCTGTTCTAGGAGACCTATAACAAAGGACAGAAACTAGATCCTCTCTTAGAAATCAGGTAGAACATCAAGTCTTCTTATCACAACTTGAAACTAAAAACATTAATGGTGTTATCAAGGATGAATTTTGGGTGATGGATATGAATGAAGATTATAGTCCATTTGAAAAGAACAAATTTTGGAAACATGCTGATAACCCTAAGGACACATTCACCATAGCCACTAAATGGGTGTTTATAAATAATGTAGATGAGGCTTTCCACATAGTTAGAAACAAGGCTAGATTGGTTTCTCAAGGATATAGTCAACAAGAAGGAATTGATTATGATAAGGCCTTTGCACCAGTAGCTAGAATTGAAGCTATCAGAATCATGTTTTCTTACACTGCACATCTGAATTTTAAACTATATCAAATGGATATTAAAAGGTCATTCTTAAATGGGTATATATCTGAGGATATTTTTGTTGAACAACCCCCTGGATTTACAAACCCTCATTTTTTCAAATCATATTTTAAAATTATATAAAGCCTTATATGGTTTAAAACAATATCCTAAATCCTGGTATGATGGGATGAGTAATTTTCATATTTCCAAATGTATTACAAAAATAATAGTTGGTCATACCTTTTTTATAAAATGAATTTCTAATGTTGTTTTAGTTTTTCAAATCTATATAGATGATATTATTTTTGGATCTTCAAAAAATTCTTTATGTGTGGATTTTTCTTAAATGATTAAAAATGAATTTGAAATGAGTTTAATGGGTGAAATAAAATTATTTATTGGATTTTAAATATTTCAAAATAATTATGGAATTATTTTAACTCAAAGTAAATATACTAGAGATATTCTGAAATGTTCTGGATTGGATATACTAAATGTAGTAACACTCCCATGAGTACCACTTGTATGTTAGATCTTTATGAAGATGGAAAATCTATTGATCAAACCACTTATAGAGGAATGATTGAATGTTTACTCTAGTTTATTGCTAGTCAACCTGGAATTTTGTTTAGTGTCTGTATGTGAGATCATTTTAATAAAAATATTAAGGAATATCATTTAAATGCTGTAAAGATAATTTTCAAATACCTCAAGCATACACCAAATCTAGGATTATTCTATCCAAGAGGACAATCATCTGAATTAGTTAGTTATTCTGATGCTGACTTTGGTGGCATTAAGTTAGATAGAAAAATCACATCTGGAAAATGTAACATTCTAAGCAAGTCACAAGTATCTTGGTGTAGTAAGAAACAAAATTATATTTCATTATCTACTCAAGATCTAAATACATAGCCACTGGCAGTTGTTGTGCACATATTTTGTGGATGAAACAAACATTACTAGATTATGGATATCAATTCTGGCATGTATCTATAAACTGTGATAACACAAGTGCTATGAACATCTCAAAAAATCCGGGTTCACATTCTAGGACAAAGAATATTGATGTAATCCATCACTTTTAGAGATATCATTATCAAAAAGGTGATATCACTTTGGAATTCATTGGTATTGTGTATCATCTTGCTAATATATTTACAAATCATTAAATTTTGAACGAATTGACTACATTATACATGAACTAGGCATGACAAATCTCATGTAAATATCATACTATTTCATGATTATGGTCTCACAGTTATTGCTTTATGACTACTGTCTGACAGTTACTGTCTCACCATAATGTTCATGTTTACTATCTCATCATAATGTTCATGTTTATGGTCTCACTGTAAAGTTCATGTTTACAGTCTCACCATAAAGATCATTTTTACTGACTCACCATAAAGTTCATGTTTACTATCTCAACATAAAGTTTATGATTACTGTCTCACCGTAACGCTTAGTTACTGTCTCACCATAACATTCATTATTTGTCTCACCGTAATGACCCAATATGATCTCACTAAAAAGATTATTTATGATTTTTATATTTGAATTAAAAACTGTATCATGGTAAGTATCCTTTTCACATTTTTGTTTTCCAGCACTTTTACTTTTGCGATGTTTCGTATTCCTAAATGCTAAAATAAAGGAAGTCTCATTTGTCCTTCATGTGAGATTTCTTCTATTCACTCATTCGTAACCTCTTTTCAACCCTACAACCCCTCTCTCTTTCTCTCAAACCTTCGGTGGATGCCCAAGATGAAACACCCTTCATCATAGACTCCCGAGAAACGTAGTGTAAATAAGAAGAAAATTTCACCCAAGCTAGCACCTGAAGGTCCCCTAAACCCAAATCTGGTAATCTGAGTTGTCGTACCTGAGAACGAGGTTTTCCACAAATGGCTTCGGTTAAGTAAGTCTCTTATTCTGAAAGTTTTAAAAGATCAAGGATTTCTAGAGTGGTTTTTGAAGGAAGTTAGACCTATATATCAAAAGTTAGTGGCTCCATCTTATCAATCTGATTTGTTCACCTTAGAGTCTGAAGATGAATATGTTGTGAGAAGCTGGATCAATGGGAAAAAATTCTCATTCTCTTCAAGTTTATGGACTTCATGCCTTAGGATACCTCATGAAATAATCTGTGAGGATTACCAAAGAGGACATCCAACTTCAACCAAATTCATTGATCTAGAGGATGCTTTGAAAGCCATAACTGGAAATGGAACCAAGAGGAGAGCCATTGCTTCTGAACTAGATAGAGAATCATGGCTTCTATTCATGTTTATTTAGAATCTAGTTTTCCCCAGAAAAGGTGATTCTGCTCTATTCAAATAA
Source organism: Viscum album (assembly GCA_963277665.1). Lineage (NCBI taxonomy): Eukaryota > Viridiplantae > Streptophyta > Magnoliopsida > Santalales > Viscaceae > Viscum > Viscum album. The sequence goes on from OY728132.1 coordinate 1,347,976,840, forward strand.
CAATATGTGATTCTGATCCACCTTATGAAAAATGGGAATAAGATCAACCATTGTAAGTATATCATTCACCACATGTGTGAACTGATTAAATCTACATCCAAGTCAACCTCTCTATTTTACTCTCAGCTTATCTCATCCATTCGTCTTTCCAAGGGTATGGTTGGAACTAATCAAGAAGTTATAAATGATTGTGAGTACTACCTCTCAAAAGTCAATATCAAGAGGATGAATATAAATTGTAACCCTTAGAAAAAGGCATGGGTGGAAGACAATGATAGAATTTATGAAAAATTCAATAATGTGGAACATCCCTAAATAACAAGAGACATTTATGATCATAGTTTTTAACCATATGAGGTTGTTTAATACTCTTATAAAAAAGAAAAAGAGGTTGTTGTGCCTCCCAGGGAAAATTTTTCTGTTGAGGAAGACAGTTCTCATGTTCCTCATGAATGTCATAAAGAAGAGGTCCATTCTCCTAAAGATGTTGTTAATCTGGAATATCAACCTAATGTTGAAACATAATCTGTTTCCAAAGAAACGGATAAGAATTCCCATGAAGAACCTATAGTGGAGGAGCTACTTATTATACAAGTGTCCAACCTTGAGGATCTCCCAGTTGAACAATCTGTTCCTGAAATCATTCCTTCAGCTAAGGAAATGATAGAGTTGGATTTTCTGCTTGCTAGGCCGAAAATGAGAGAAGAACATTGAGATGTGTTTGTGGAATTATATCAATATCCTACCTCTCTAATTCTTAGGAAGGATGAAATTGTTGAGGGCGAGAAACCCCCTAATCTAGAATCTACTAAAGTCCCAAACCCAATTGTTTCAAGTCAAGTAGACACTCGATATATGTTCCCCAGTTTTTATGTTGTTGATGACTCTCTTCATGTCTCAGGAAAAGGCCTTGACCTTTCCTCTTTGTTACAGTTAAAATCGGTCTCTAATATCATCCCTACAAAAGAACCTGAAACCGTATCAATTCCTATATCTGAACAATCATCAGACCCACCATCCGTTTTGAGTAGGGGTGATCTAAGAGAGTTTGGTGCTACCCTTTTGTCTGGTGTTGAAAAAGGTATGAATTCTCAATGTTTTATTGTGACTCATCTAAGTGAGAAATATTCTGCTTTATTTATGGAGAAAGTTTTTTGGAAAATAAGACCCAAAATTCTTCCTGAGATTGAAGAAGTAATAGTTGAGAACAGACTACATAGTGATGAAGTGAAGACCCTAAGATGTATGATTGAAGACATGCAGAAAGTGATGGATTCGAGATCAGATATTATTTCTCATCCTGTAGAACATGCTATTCCTCAAACCCCACAAAATTTTGTTTATGAGATTTAGCCACATATAGCTTCCTTGGCTGAAAAGGTTGCTGAAAGGAATATATAGATTGTGAAGGAGATGAGAGAGCTTGTTTTAAATTTTATGAATCTCATTGATGATTATACAGGGTGTCTTTAGAAAGTGATAAATCAACATAAATCTATCACCACCGCTTTCAATTATTCTAAAGCCTCTAGTATATCCTCTGAACTCTCTTTAGATAGTGATCTACATTGAATAGTGGTCAAAGAAGAGTTTTAGACTGTTCTTAGTGGATTCAATAAAAATTATCTCCCTGTGGTTATCATGAATAGTGATAGAGTTCTTAACCTAGTCTAAATCCATTCTAAAATTGCTAATGATGCTCAACATTAGATTTTCAAGAATTTGGATTTCTACATCATGAGAATCCTTTCCAAGACTGACATGAATAATCACCTCATGTATCTTGTGAAAAACTCATTTATTCTACCTGATACTCAAGATTTCAAGAGCCAAGTCCAAAATCTCACAAAGTTAACCCAGTTACTAGAAATGTTTATAGAGAACATGGATGATTTTGAGAAAGCCATACAGTATGGTTGATAGATCATTGTAGATTTTATCAAACTTCTAATGCCCTATCTTCATGTATAGAGAACAACTATTGTTGCTCCTACGGTTGCAACTCTAAGACCTGGATTTACAACAATCACCTCTTCCCTCACCTCCACTTCCATGTCTGTTAGTCATGCACTGAGTCAAATTAGTCAGGTGATCCTTGCTCAACAACTTCCTCGGTCTTCTACTGTACCTACTCTGGCTCCCTCTATTCTTGAAGGCCTTCTGTTACCTTCTCTATCTACCAGATCCCTCCCTTATTCAACCTCCAATTCAGATCTTATGGATTCCACTTCTACTTCTACTGATAAAGGCAAAGAGAATACCAGTCGGTGAAGAAGAACAGTGACAACTCCTTTTTGATAGAAATGATTTTGCGTTTGTTTTTCTCAAATCTGTTTTTACTGGATCTTATTTTCTTTAATAAAATGTGAACTTTTCATGACTTATCTTATTACATATTTTATAAAATCCCCAAAGGGGGATAAATCTTTATATGTTAGACATAAATCTCTATATGTTATATATTTATCTATATATCTATAGTTGAATCAAATATACACTTTAAATCTTCATGATTTTTGATCATAAAAAATGGGGAGATTGTTGGACTCCGCAGATACAAATCATGGTTTAATGATCACAAATCATATTCAACCTGGTTAAATCTTTTAAATTATATCAAATCATGTGTATTATTGTTTAAGTATTATCATTCTATAAGAAGAGCCATTCAAGATATTAATTTCTCTACATTCAGTTTAATTACTTTATACTATCCTATATTTACTTTTATAATAACTTCTTTGACAAATAATTATGTCTAATCTATTCTATGATCATCATTTCTTATATATGAATACAATTAATTTGAAAATTTTTGAGACACTGTGAGTTTTCCACTAGTTATGCCTTTCTAGACAAGTAATTCAAACACCATGAAGGATCAGACACCGTGAAGGATCAGACACTGTGAAGCAGACACCATGAACATTCAGACACCATGAACATTCAGACACCATGAAGAAGACACCGTTAATATCCAGACACCATGAACAACATACCATGAACGAGACACCATGAACGAGACAATGTGACCATGAGACACTAGGAACATAAGACACTGTGGCCATGAGACACCGTGACTGCGAGACACCGTGACTATGAGACACCATGACCAATCCAGAAACCATGTAAAGGAGACACCATTTACATGACATATTGTGACACTGTTTCCTGATAAATTCATTTTCATTTATTAATTTAATCTTTGATGGTCATATTTGAAGATTTTAAGGCACTGAAATAATTAATGTTTCGTTTTAGACATATCATCGTATAGTACGAAGTGTGAGGTGTAGAATACATTAAACCTATTATATCTAACAAATGCACTCCAAGATAAAAAGAGTAGTGCGGCCCGAAAACAAGTGGGGAAAAAGATTGTAAGAAATGTATGACACAAACAACAAGCTAGTGGGCGTTAATGAGAGAATAATATATATTTCGGAGAATTACCACATCAAACTCGATTCTGCTGAAGAAAACACGAAGCATACTAGAATCCCGACAACATATTCACACAATCAAACATCAAGAAGAACACAAGGAAGATCTGTCTGACTTACGACACTATATCTTCCTGATGAGGACCTGAGTTATGAATTTTCTTCATCTCAGAAGTCAAGAGTTGCGAACACTAACACTCAGAGATCTTCTAAACCTATATCAACCATTCTTATCTATTGTGTATCTTTTTATTAACTTTCGAGCAGTGTGTGTTTCTATATAGTAACACACTCTGTCTTCTACATAAAACTGAAGGATATAAGATATCCTTACTCAAACATTTCTTTTACTCTTTTATATACCCACAGATAAGTTTGGAAGAGGTCCCTGTATTTACTGGTAGTTTGTACCCACGAAGAACTGTGGAAAAGGCCCTTGTGTGACCTGGACATTCTTGTACTATTTTGTATCCTCGATCCAGTGTGTGGATAAAGTTTACTTATATATACTTCTTTGTGGAAGGTGATCACCATGTGGAGTGGATTAGGTCTCAGCTTGAGACTGAACCATTTTTTTGTATATCTGATGTGATGCTTTAGTTTTCATTTGTTTTAGTGCCCTCCTATATAATTCAGAAATCACTAAACATACTTAGATAGTTAATCTTGGAAGGAAGTTATAATAGATTTTTCTTAGTAAAATAGTTTCAAAAGTAATATTAATAACTGTTATTATTAATTAGAAATAATCAATCTTCTAAAAAGTTATTTAAATAGTCAAACATTTATAACCGTTTTACTTTGATTAACCAAGTTAAATTTAACATGAAGGGGAAATCCTTTTAAGATCAATTCTATTAAATAGAAATTTCTATAGATACTCAATTCACCCCCCTCTCGAGTATTCAACTGTGACCAAAAGACGTGAAAAATGTTATTTGGCATGATTTCCAATGTTTTTGGGAACCCTATATGACTACGGTAAATAGAACAATTTGTAATTTTAATAGAGTAATGGTTGAATTCTATTATGAAATAATATACAATAAAAATCTTGTAATTATGGGAATTATTTTATTTATGGAAATGAATAAAATATAATGGAGAATATGTTATTAGGTTAATTACTTTTTAGTATAATACATTAAAAGTGGTTGATGTTATTTGGAGATAAATGTTAAAATCTCTCTTGGATTATTTAGAAATTAAAAATCATATGAATTGTTTTTTTTTAATCTCACTTCAGATTATTTTAGGAAAATTTATGGAATTTTATTTTTTCAGGGGTCATTGTTGAAATTTTGATATTACTATTGAATTTTGGAGATTCACATAAATTCTTCTCTTTATAAAGGATTCTTATTTTTGGGGATAATTAACTATATTTATACTAACTATTTTGGTTTTGGTTAATGTTTAAAGGTAAAAAAACAAATATTTATATTTTTTTGGTGGATTTGAGTTTTTAAAAGTCAATTTTAGTGCTTTAGACATGAGCAATTCATATTAAAAACTATTCATTTGGATAAATAATGGGATAGTGGGGAAATTTGTTTAATGGATGAAACAATACTTGTCTCTTAAATATATTTACTCATGTTTTATTCTATGTAGTAATAAAAATTCCACAACTCAATGAATGTAGTTTACAAAACAATGTTATCAGTTTAAATTTCCTACTATGAAATCAATGATCGTTCGACCCTAAACAAGTTTTTCATTTTTGATTATTTCCTTCCTCCAAGTCGTATTTTCTATCTCTCTCCATCAGAATATGATGTTATGTTTACAATTCCATGTCCATGGTTTTCTACATGGAACCCTAGTATTTTTTATCTTCAGTGTCTATTTTACTAAACCATATATGTTTTAAATTGGATGTTTTTTATCCTTTTTATTATGTGGGATTTCAATAAAGGTATTTCGAAAAGTAAACCCTTAGTTTCTATACACAAATTTAAAATTATGAGGACAAAATTTCCAACTGGGGGAATGATGAAACTTACCAAGTAATTATAGAATAGGTTTTTTTGATAACTATTAATATTTTTGATATATATATTAATTTTACCTTTAATGGGTGTTATTTTCAATAGTGTACCCAATACACAGAAATAGGTTTCTCCAAAATCTTACGTTGCACAGAAGACTAAGTTATACAAAAAAATATTACATTATTAATATTATTATTTTAAATAGTAGTTAATACAAAGCCATTGTACTAGCAGGAATGAAATGATATAACTATATTATGTTTAAGAATGTTCGTTAAAAGTTTTAATATTATTGAAATATAATTTAAAGGCTTAAAACGAGAATAAATAAAATTTTAAGCATAAATACTCTAATATTTTTAAATAGTAGTTTTACCGACTTTTGATGGAGAACACATTTTAAATCAAGTTTTTTGGTAAATTCTGTATGTTCTATTTGAAAAAATAAACTGTTTCTTTGGATGAGGGACATTAAAATATACTTTCATTGAAATTTAGGTATTTTTTGATAAAATTTGGCATTTTAATGAATAGTTAAAGGTACCACATTTTAATTTAAAACTACGTTTTTTACTTAATTCATTTGTAATTTTACATTATCATTTTAATTGCCTTTAAATTATATTTAGATTATATTTTTATCATATAATCTATTTTTTTTAATTGGAAGAAATTTCACAGTGAAATTTGATATAAATATATGTCAATCTTTTAATGGGTTTTACTTTAAAAAAAACTATTTTCTCCTTCTGACAACGGGATTATTTTTAAATTTTATTTTTCCAGTTATGTGAATTGAATATTAAAAAAAATGTAAATGGTTGTAATTAGTATAAGAAATGTGGTTTAATATGATCAATATATTTTTTTGTGAATAGTAACCTTAGTATTTTATATACCACAGTTAAAGGGTAAATCAGGCAAATAATGGTAAAAAATAATATTGTAATAATATAAAACTACCCTAAAACATGTCCAAATATTATATAATAATTTATATACAACCAAGACAACCCTTGAGATGAAAATATGTCCTTTGGAATCCACATAGGTGTGATTTTGACATTTATAAGGTTAAATCTAATGTAAACTCAACATTATCGTATAATAACTCTTATGACCATTTTTTATACAGTGTTATATAAGATATATATTCAAATAAAAATATAAATTAGAAATAAATAATGATTATATACATCATGTTATTTTATTTATGATTTTTAGACATTAAATAATTATGACACAATGATGATGTAGTGATTATTTTATTAATTAAAGAATCAAATAAATGATATTAATAATATTTAAACAAATATTATCTATCAAAAATAATTCCATTCAATAATTTTATGGAATGCTATAACATGATAGGAATGAGTTAATTTTTTTAGGAATCAGGTTTTTATGAATTGTTTAAAAAAATCAAGTTGAATAGAGTCAAAATTGACATTATTCATATCTTAATATATAAAAAAGATTATTAAATGTTATGAAATTCATAAAAATATATTATTTGACCAAATGGATTTCATAGAACATAATATCTCATAAATTACACTTTTCGTGGTCATTTGACTTTTTATTGTAATTTAATTAACACACAAAGTTTCAATAAGGTGATATCATGATAGTATTTAAAAAGAAATGGTACTTCTGAATAAGTTCGTGAAAAAAATCGTTTTCTTATGGATGAGAGTGATGAAAATATGGATAGTAATGATGATTTGGAGAGTGATGATGATATGGTTCTTGAGACAAAGCTGGATCTGCTTAATTCTATTAATGTCCTAAATATGGATATGATTCCAGAAATAGACAGATTTTATATCCCCCTTCAATTTGTATTTTAAAAAGAAATGTCTCCTGGAATAATATGGTTTCCAAAAATTCATGATATAGATGTGAATGAGTCAAATTCATAATACCTCATTATATTAGTGAACTTTCCCTCCCAGAATTTTGAATGATGTTTTTCTATAAAAAATTTCTTTATTGCATCGACTTATAAACTCTGAAAATAGGATTCCTCTCTAATAGATCCAAATCATTTTAATAAATTCATTAGTATACAAAGGATTCTTTTTCCACACAAAAAATCACTCTAACATATACTAGGTGGTTTTACATTGAAAATAATAAGTTACATAGAAATGGATTTGGGTCTATCACCATGTGTTCTAATATACTAGATCGTTTTGTACTTTGCAATGAGGGCCAATCGATTCGTATTACACAAAATAAATAATTTATAGATTTTAATAAAATAAATGGATAAAAAAGTATTCAAAAAATTTCTACTTTTAATTGGATGATTTTTATTAGATCCAAAATCATCTTACATTTGAAATAAATATTTTGGGTATGATTTGGAACATAAATTGAATTTATATTAATTTAATATTTTTTGAGTTTCCAATGGTGCCCATCCCCTCTCCTATAAAAGGTTCCACTCTTATCTAATAGGAACACTTCCAAATCCATTTCAATTCGGTAAAGATCATCCCATAAATCTTCTTTGAATCTCCCCCATGTTTTTGGGGCTTTAATTTAGGCAGTACACCCATCTTATAGGTGTCATGGTTTTAACGTCGCGGTTACAGAAGCCGCCCAGAGGTGCCCCGTACCCGGTCGGTCACATGGCCTCAAGTGCATTTTCCCAAATGCCAGAGGCTTCCAAATAGCAGTGAGGGACATGGGTGTGATAGTGGGAAACTATTCACTCATTGGCAGAGTAACTCATTTAATGTAAAATTGATAGCAATAACATAATATGTAAAACATGCAATAGGTAAACAACGTAAGTAATAAACAACAAGAGAACACATATACAAATTATGAATAGTACATATTTCTAGGAAAGTATCCAAGAAAATCACAATGCTGGAATAAAATACTAAACCAAAGTACATTAGAAAAAAGATAAAATTCTCCATAGAAATTCAAGCCTCAGCTTGGTCTCATGCTCCACAAATCTGTAGCAATCATGTACATAATGAAGAAGGGAACATTCCCTTATCTAAACATGGAAATATATAATCTATTTGGGCCCAAAAGCATGACCAACAAATTGTGTGAGACTAAATACCAGTAGGCAACCACCCAATGATATGTGCCTAATAGTCAGGGAATATATATGGCAGGAAATAAGAAAAGAGAATAAGTAAACAAGGAAGTACTCTAAAAGAATCAATGTTATATTTTCAAATGCATTCAAATAACAGATAAAAAGTAAGCAGCTAATCGTAATCAAGGAACCCTCTGGGATGTACTCACATCCAAACCCCTTTGGTCCAGCCAAAACAAACACAAGAAACCCTCTATGAAGTACACACTGTCCAAACCCTCTAGTTCAGCTTAGCACAGACTCTCTGAGGAAGAACTCGCCGTCAATTTACCCTATAGACTCTTATCAGTAACTAATAGGTGTTTTAGGGAATCACTCAATATCCAATTATACCTGTGGCCCACATTGAGGAACTACAGATTCTTTTTGCAAGTACTTACGTCCATTCCCCCTATGGTCTCGCATTGTAATAGTAAACAAACACTCTGGAGAAGCTTTCAAAGTCCATTATGCATATGGTCTACTATAGCAGCTTCTCATGGCCCTGTGTAAGTCAATCATGCACAATGATATATAAAAGCCAATGTATACCTCGAGAACTACTTGGATAAATAGTCTACAACATAAAAACATATTAAAAATATAATATCACTCCATTTTATCAGCACTTGGAATGGAAAAAAAAGCATCCTAACAGGATAAGCAAGACCAAATGCTCATAAACAAAACATACATGGGTAAACAATTCAAAATAATAGAAATTAACCCTATTCACAGTCTATTAACCACTAATCAAGCATACATTCATAGTAGGAAATTAATAAGGCTAAAACTATAAACACGCAATACCCCGATCAAGGGTATTCAACCCTTTTCACATATAACTCAAAGGTCAACTACGAAAAGGCACAAACCACCTACCTCAGCATTGTATAATTGATATACTATATCATTGGCCCATGGATTTACCATTAACATGGTAGATCTACAAAAATTTCTAAGATGTTCATCCAAGGATAACTCATGGGAGAAAAGAAATTAACAAACGAGGTTCAAGAAGAATGGAGAACTCATCGATGTGATTCCAACACAACCGACGTTGTTTGATTCAATGAATAGATTCTCGATCGGGATCTCGAGGAAGGATCATCACCCTTATGGATGGTATTGGTCAAAGAAGGCGAAGAAGAAAACACTTATACCAATTAGATGAGACCCCGAGATATTTAATGAAAAAAAAATTACATGACGTGTACATTAGAATTACGCAGTGTGAACTTTCCCTTACAGGCCCCCACATTATGAGGTCTCCAGGTCACCACGCATGGTTGTGTGCTCTGCTGTTACATGGCCAGCACAAGGCTATGTGCAGAAAAGGAGTACACAACATCTATATATAAGTACATGGCGTGTACTTCAAAAATTTCAAAAAACTCCTCTTTTTCTCAAAAACACGAGAAAAGAGAAAAAAATTCCTAAAAAAGATCTAGGTTCTTACAAACTTCCCCCCTTAAAGGAGTTTGTCCCCGAATTTCACTAGAAAAGTTGTGTAGAAGAAGACCCCACAAAATGATCTGGCCACTGGGATCGTACATCGGCCTCCCTCTCTTAGGTCTCATCCTGTACTTTCCCGTGATTCCATAGCACTCTTACCAGAGGAATACACTAGCCACATAAAACATTCATACATTGATCAAAAATCTAGATAGGATGATACTCGAATGAGGATTTCACATCTAGATCAACCTCCTCAGGTTGAGAAAAAAAGGACAAGTCTAATAAATAATGTCGAAGCTAAGAAACATGGATGACATAATGCATAGCCTGATAACTATAAGGTAACTACAACCGATAGGAAACAGCCCAAATCGCTCCAACAGCTAAAATAGTTCAACGTACCTCTGTGAAGGCTTACCCTGCCTCCTAATCCTCCTATTTCATAACCTCAGTGTGACACATAGTAAAGCCTAATCATTGACAATGATCTCTAGAAGTCATCTCTATCGATCAACATACGACTTCTGTCGTGACTTTGTAGTTTCCATCCTCTTCCGAATCAACCCTACCTACTCTGTGGTGTCCTAGACAAGTCGAGGTCCTATCATAGATGCCTCTCCTGCTTCCATCCATCATAAGGGTGATCTTCATGGCCTACCGTATAAAGCTTCATAAGATTACATTTGAATAGTTCCTTGAAAACTATTATTGTAGGAAAACTCCACAAGAGATACATGATTCTCCCAAGAACCTCCGAAATCTATAATGCATGCTCGAAGAATGTCCAGATGAACCTGAATCGTACACTCGGACTGGCTATCTATCTGAGGATGGTATGTTGTACTCAGAAGAACTTGTGTACCTAAGGACTTTTGTAATCCCTGCTAGACTAGAGAAGTCAAACGTGCATCTCTATCTGAAATAATTCGGCATGGAACTCCATGTGAACACACAATCTCTTAGAACTAAAACCTCCCTAGCTCATCAACACTGAAGGCCTCCTTGATTAGCAAGAACAGAGAAACCTTCATGAGGTTGTCAGTGACAACCCATACAGCATCATTCCCTTGAGGATATCTTGGTAAACTCATCATGAATTCTATCATGACATCATTCCATTTCCACTCGAGAAATGGAAACTTCTGCAAAAGCCCTACGGGTATTTGATGTTATGCCTTCACCTGAGGATAGGTGGAACATCTCATGAAAAAACCAGCAACATCTCTCTTAATACATGGCCACCAAAATGGACTGTGTAGATCATGATACATATTTGTGACACCAGGATGAACTACCCAAACTGAGGAATGAATGTCCTCTAATAGCTCATCATGTATGTCTACTGTCACCCATACATGTCACGACCCGTCCTCGGGGCCCATGTCGTGACTACCCCAAGCCCGTCTTCCATAGGCCAGGGGCTGGCAACTAGCACCAAGCCGTAAATCTCGGAAAAAGGGAAGGCATTTCCTTTGAAAAGTAAACAAGCACCAGGGAGTAAGAAAGCGGAAAAGTAAACACTAAGTAAAAGCTGGTACAACAGTAAGTGCATAAAAGTAAAGGGGGCCAGAAATACAAGCCCAACTGTAAAGAACAACTGAAAAGGGAAAAACAGCTACTGAAAGGAAAATCCGCCATGTCGAGCCATCCTCTAGAAATGCCACCTGAAGGGTGGGTACAGATAGCTCCACTGCTCCTCGTGTCCCGTCGTCCGCTCCGAGTATGTCCCGCCCAGTGGTCCACCTCTAGGTACTATCCTGCTCTGCAAGCCTCACCACGATCCACGCTGTCCATCGTCTGCAACCAACACAACGTAGTGTGGGCATAGCCCGTGCAGGGGTGAGTATAAGCTACTCAGTAGGGACCCCGAGACCCCCCGATGGTCTCCCATAAATCCACAAATGATAAACCACAAAGGAATGATACAATCACGAAGTAACAGCCATCACTGCTTAGGTATATTCCCATACATATACCTAAATCATCAATTCTAGTAAGCTACAAACTTCGAGCCCAAGAACAACCTAGTCCACACAGGAAAGTATACGTAATCCACATAGGATAGCACAAAAAAATCCACAAAGGAAAGCAAAACAAAATCCACACCGGATAGCAAACAGGTTTCAGCTCACACAGGATATACTTCTTCGTAAGATGATAGAGATGATCAGATGTAGCCATTGATTCATCTAAGCCATCGAACCCACAAAGGATCAGTAGGTACTAACCCCCGCAATGACCTACACCGGATCGATCAGGAAGATGAACCCAAAGCTATTGGGAAACTCCTTCTCCATCAAGTACAGTGGTTTTGCCGCTACAACCAAGCGCTTCACTCTTACCTTGGACTGCTGTTGTACTCCACCTATCGGGTACTGTGGTCCTGCTGCTACAACCAATCGCTCCTCCATCGTGGGTCTTCCGCTACAACCAAGTGTTCCCCTGTGCCGTTACAACCAAGCGCACCTCTGTTGTGGGTCTGCCGCTACAACCAAGCGCACCTCTGTCGTGGGTCTGCCGCTAAAACCAAGCGCTCCCCTGTTCCGCTACAACCAAGCGAACATCTTTCGTGGGTCTGCCGCTACAACCAAGCGCTCCCCTCTGCCGCTATAACCAAGTGCACCTCTGTCGTGGGTCCGCCGCTACAACCAAGTGCTCCCCTGTGACGCTACAACCAAGCGCACATCTGTCGTGGGCCTGCCGCTACAACCAAGCGCTCCCCTGTGCCACTACAACCAAGTGCACATCTATCGTGGGTCTGCCGCTACAACTAAGTGCTCCCCTGTGCCGCTACAACCAAGCGCACCTCTGTGCCGCAATCCGTAACACACCGAGTTGTTCGATCAGTAGTTGTCAAGTCTCAACCAGCTCTAGGGTTTCCGCACACAACATGCTCGTTTCGGGAGGGTCCACTCCATGAGCTAAGAGGTCGATGCATCAACTGACATGTAGTCCTGAGTTGATGTATCCCAAGATGTACCGTAGTGGTCACTTCCGAAAACATGGAGGTTTCCCGTACTGTTTTCATCATCATCGTAGTCGAATCCACCGAGGATCACTATACAATCGTCATTGTCGAAGTCGGAGCCAGCACTAGGGTTCCCGCACACACCAACCTCGTTCGGGAGGGTCCGCTCCACGAGACGAGAGGTTGATACATCAACTGACACAAGTTCCAAAGTTGATGTATCCAAAAGTTTTGTACCGTCAACAGGAACTCAACGTCGCAGACGGCGCGTCAATCGGACGCCCGGTCGGAGAGATATTGGCTTTTTCGTCCTAGGGGCCCGATTGGTTTTTTAGGTAAAACCAACCCGACCATACTCCACCTGCGGCCAAATCTCAGGCGGAGTGAGCCAAAAGATCCGTCTCACTTAGAGGAATCCACCAAAGTCGACGGAATGTCAATTGGACGTTCGGAGCTCAAGATATGAGCATCTCCGCTCCGAGGGCCCGGTTGGTTTCGTGTACGAACCAACCCGGCCGAACACAAAGTATTCCGAAACCTTGAGTGTAATATACCAAAATGACATTCTCGATCCAAGGACCGTGTTGCCGCTGAAGGGGAGTCATTTGAAGGCACGTAGCTCATGTTACGGTCAAAAGACCGAAACGGTCTGAAGACGGGGGGTCTGGGCCCAGGCCGACCCAGCCCAACCCCCCCTGGGTCGGCCGTACCAGGTCGACCCGACCCGGGACTGGGTCGGACCCGGTTCGGTGCGGCCCGGTCCGGCCAGGGCGCAGCCCGGCTCGGCTCGGACGAGCGGCCGAGCGAGACAGCCGCGGGGCGCTGCCCCTGCGGGAAGACGGTGCTGCGGCCCCGCGTGGGGTCGTGCTGGAGCCAGCGGATGCGGCCTTCGCCACGTCCCGTGCATGTGATCCGGTCCTGCTGGCCGACGCCACCGCAGCTTCAGCCGTGGTGGCCTGGTCCGGCGGCGCACCGGGGCGCCGCCGCCTCTGACCACGGGCACCGCCGGAGGCTTCCGGAGGCCACCAGAGTTGCTCTGGTGGTCCGTTTCACTTCCCGTCTGCGCCGGTGCTCCTCCCAGGTTCCGTTCTTCACTACAGAAACATAAAATCTCCCTTGAGTCACGTTTTGTCGTCGCCCGCCAAATCCGCAGAATAATGAAGAACTGCGGAGGGTTGTCGGGCCGTGTTAGTTCGGCCCGCACCCTCCGCGTTAGGTGATAACAATCAGGAAGAATAATCAACACATCAAACAACAATTTTAATAAATTAAAATTGTTCTTATGAACCAGGTTCTTTATTTTAAAAGAAACGTTCACGGGAATATAAATTATTTCACAACAAACCCCTACCTCATCAAGTTTTCGCACGCGCGTTCTTCGCAGATTTGACCGTCGCGGAACAAGTGGAGAGTCACGTCGCGGAAGGGCGTCACGTCGTCGCGGAAGGGCGTCGCATCGACGATCTCTGAGGAATAAGAAACAATTGATTTAATTAATAATAATTAAATCCGTGATATTGTTATAACCCACAAAGAGATTTAAAAGAAGCGCAACCCCCAACCTTGTCGTTTTCGATCGAAGGTTGTCGCGGGGTTGGATTGTCGCGGAAGAACGTCGCGGAAGAAGAACCATCGACATCGTGGAACTTGGCGTTGCGTCGTCGATCTCCGAGGGCTCGGTGTTCTTCGTCGCCCTTCGTCGAAGGCCGGCTTTCTTCGCATTATTCGCGTTCTTCGCGTTCTTCACGAAGAAGGATGAAGAACTTGAGGTTTGTCAAATCCTCTCAACGAACATTTTTCCAGAAGTCGTGCGTTGGTTTTGTTTTATTAATACGCCAAAGGATTGAAAACAGGTTAAGAAATGATTAAATTAATTCATAGAATTAATTCAATGGAAAAAACCGCCAAATTAAATGGTGCGTTAAGAATTTAAGAAAACGCATCAGTTGACTTTCATAATAATGGGTTTTCGCGGGTGCGTTACTTAGCGGAAAAGAAACGGTGGGGCTCGTGCTGGCCCCACCTCTCAAATATCCTACCAAGGGGGTAGGATTTTTTTAGATAGCACCCTATCCGCAACAACTCAGCTTAAGTAGCTTTAAGTGGATTTCAAGTGGCTTTAAGTGAAATAAAACAAAGTTTGTCGTATAAATTATTTTATTTCGTAACTTTAAGCCCAAAAAATTAAAATCCACACCCGAGAAAACGCAACTCCCGAAGAGGTGTTTCTAAGAAAATATCGGCGCAGTGATTCCTTCGGTGCCCTCAGATTTCTATTCCGAGCACCGGTTCAAAAGTTAAAAAACTCGCTCGTTCGTTCACTGAATGTACCCGAGCTAAACATTGGAAAATGATTCCGGGCACACCGGGCCTCGGAATTCGGTGCCGTCAGAAGCTGTGTTCTTGTAAAATTCAAAGAAAATTAAGAAAAAAAATTCCTTGAATTTTATGGGTCTTTAAATTACTCACACCACAGGGCTTTACATCCCCATAAAGCTTCACCACAAACTTAGGGATACAGAGGCGGTACTGAGCACGCATCTGAGCCTCCCGCTCCCCAGGTGCTCTCCTAGAGGTTCCCGAGCTGCCATCTGAATCACACTAGAGGAATCGATCGTCCACGTAGGACCCAATCCTGTCGATCCTCGATCACCACTGGGACCTCCGCAAAATTCACCCCATCATCAAAGACAATCTCTCCATGGTAATAGATTTGCATTGGGTCATGCACGTATCTCCTCTGCTGAAATACGTGGACGACGTAGTGCACCCGGCGCAACTGTGGTGGTAAATCCAGGCGATAAGCCACCTTTTGAATCATGCTGAGGACCTAGAAGGGTCCAATGAAGCATGTTGACAACTCGTCGCTTCGGCCAAATCTTTGTAATCCACATCGAGGTGAGACCCGCACGAAGACGTGGTCGCCATCCTCGAACTGAAGTGGCCTCCACCTCCTGTCGGCATAAGACTTTTGATGGCTCCGAGCTTTCCTCATCCGCTCCTGGATGACCTGGACCTTCTCTGTCGTGGCCTGGACCATCTCCGGTCCCACAAGAGCTGCTAAGATTTCTTCTTTGCCAATAAGAGGAATCTGGTCTCATCCCATGGATGAACCAATTTCTTTTCCTAATAAAGTCAATCCCGACATGGATGGTACTAATCCATACCAAGGATGACGTCGTAAGGCCTCGACGCTACTACCAAGAGATCCAACTGTTACTCTCGCCTCCAAGGGTTGAGTCACACTGTCGGCATCAGTGTGTGGTAACAGGGTCTCCTCCAGTAGATGTCTCACAAGTCAGGGTCAAGTCAACAGTCTAAACCGGAACCTCTTAGTAACAACACAAAAGAGGACAGGAAAGTAGATGCCACAGGAAAAGGTGTCTTTTATTACTGCAGGACAATAACAACGACACAAAGCATCTACAAACATACATCAACAAAACTAGAAGCAACATGAACAAAAGTCTCCAGGTTTGGAGCTAGTCCCGATCCTGTCCATTTGCTCCCGGAGCTCCATGATCGTAGGCTTCAGCTGCCTGAAGCTGAGCTCTCCCATGTCCTCCTGTCCCCTGCGGTCGGGGTGGACCTCCTAGTGGTGGTGGCGAAAACACCCCAAAGTGTCGTCCACCTCAAGCTACACGGCCAGCTCCCCTGCCATGGCTGCCTGCTCCTTGCGGCCCGCCTTGATCGAACCTCTGCCTCTGCCTGGGGGGTCCTTCGTTCATCTGCTGGTCATCCGTATGGCAGGTCAGACAGTCACAAGCCATGTGACCAATCCCGCCGCAGGAGTAACACTGCCCTCTCATGGGAAGTCTTTGTCCACCCCCAGTGCCTCGCACAAACGATCCAGAGTCATGCTGTCGACCACCTGTAGGTCTAGTCCTCTTGGACCCCTGCGTCATCTGTCTACTGCCCGCTGCAGAAGACTCAACCGCATGCCGGCTAGTGGTGGGTCCTGTCACTGGAGCCTTCTCGGCCAGAAAAATCTCTACTACAAGGGCTCTCTCCAACACCTCTGCCTATTTCGGAATGTTGAGGGAGATCATCGAAGCCCTGATCTCGTGCCTCAGTCCCTACTCGAAGGTCCGGGCCCGGAAGAACGTGTCCCGTACCATATCTGTGGAGTAGTGCGAGAGATGAGTAAATCTCTCCGAGTAATGGGCCACTGTCATGCTGCCCTGCCGTAGCTATAGCAGCTCTTGGATGCGCACCACACGGAGGGTGGCTGGGACGAACTCGGACCAGAAGATGCTCTCAAAGTCGGTCCAGAGGAGAGATGTCTCGTCGTGCACCTGGATCATCAAGATCCACCATCGGCCCACTGCTGCGTGTAGGAGGCTCGCTGCAAGGACTACCATAAGATCCGCTGGTGTCCTCACTAACTGAAAAACTCATACAACTGCCTCCAGCCAGTCCTCGGCGGCCTGAGGGTCCGTCCCCCCACGGAACCTGGGCGGTCACTGGCGCTGGAACTCATGCAGTGCACTAAGGCGACGTGCATCGTCAGCGGCTGGGGCTGGTAGCATCGGTGGCTCGGCAGGTAATGGTACCACCGGTGCCTCTGCTGACAAGGAGCCATGCACCGAGGCCTCGCCGCTCGGTGGGATGTCAACACGCTCCACTCTCGGAACCCTAGCTGGCTGCCGTCGTGGAACCATCCTGAAAAGAAACAGGTGCGCCATGGTCAGAACTGTATACTTGGTGAGCTGACACAAGTAATCACAAAGAAAACTTGAAACACACATGCAATCAATGTTTTTGTGCATTAAGTCAGAAATCAGATGTCAGGGTCCTGGTGTACGGGTACGTCGGCTGCCGCACCAACACTGGACTCCCTGGACTGATAACCACACCCAATATGCTAAACACTATTGCATCACATAGAAGAGAGATCAGAGTCTGCGGTAGAACAAAACTCCTCTGATACCAATTTTTCATGACCCGTCCTCGGGGCCCGTGCCGTGACTACCCCAAGCCCGCCTTCCATTGGCCAGGGGCTGGCGACTTGCACCAAGGTGTAAATCCCGGAAAAAAGGAAGGCATTGCCTTTGAAAAGTAAACAAGCACCACGGAGTAAGCAAGCAGAAAAGTTAACACTAAGTAAAAGCTGGTTCTACAGTAAGTGCAGAAAAGTAAAGGGGGCCGGAAATACAAGCCCAACTGTAAAGTACAACTGAAAAGGGAAAAACAGCTACTGAAAGGAAAAGCCACCGCGTCGAGCCGTCCTCTGGAAATCCCACCTGAAGGGTGGGTACAGATAGCTCCACTGCACCTCGGGTCCCGCTGTCCGCTCCGAGTATGTCCCGCCCAATGGTCCACCTTCAGGTACTGTCCTGCTCTGCAAGCCTCACCACGATCAACGCTGTCTTTCGTCTACAACCAACACAACGTAGTGCGGGCATAGCCCGTGCAGGGGTGAGTATAAGCTACTCAGTAGGGACCACGAGACCCCCCGAAGGTCTCCCACAAATCCACAAAGTATAAA
Organism: Viscum album; assembly: GCA_963277665.1. Classification (NCBI taxonomy): domain Eukaryota; kingdom Viridiplantae; phylum Streptophyta; class Magnoliopsida; order Santalales; family Viscaceae; genus Viscum; species Viscum album. The sequence goes on from OY728132.1 coordinate 1,347,995,294, forward strand.
CCACAAAAGAAATATACAATCACAAAGTAACAGCCATCACTTCTTAGGTATATGCCCATACATATACCTAAATCATCAATTCGAGTAAGTTCCAACCTCCGATACCAAGCACAACCTAGTCCACACAGGAAAGTATACGTAATCCACACAAGATAGCACAACACATTCCACAAAGGAAATCAAAACAAAATCCACACAGGATAGCAAACAGGTTTCAGCTCACACAAGATATACTTCTTCGTAAGATGATAGAGATGATCAGATGTGGCCACTGATTCATCTAAGCCGTCGGACCCACAAAGGATCGGTAGGTACTAACCCCCGCAATGACCTACACAGGATCGATCAGGAAGTTGAATCCAATGCTATTGGGAAATTCCTTCTCCATCAAGTACAGTGGTTATGCCGCTACAACCAAGCGCTTAACTCTTACCTTGGACTGCTGTAGTACTCAACCTATCGGGTACTGTGGGCCTACTGCTACAACCAAGTGCTCCTCCATCATGGGTCTCCCGCTACAACCAAACGTTCCCCTGTGCCGCTACAACCAAGCGCACCTCTGTCGTGGGTCTACCGCTACAACCAAGGAACCTCTGTCGCGGGTCTGCCGCTACAACCAAGCGCTCTCCTGTGCTGCTACAACCAAGCGCACCTCTGTCGCGGGTCGGCCGCTACAACCAAGCGCTCCCCTGTGCCGTTAAAACCAAGCGCACCTCTGTCGTGGGTCCGCCGCTACAACCAAGCGCTCCCCTGTGCCGCTACAACCAAGCGCACCTCTATCGTGGGCCCGCCGCTACAACCAATCGCTCCTCTGTGCCGCTACAACCAAGCGCACCTCTATCGTGGGTCTGCCGCTACAACCAAGCGCATCCTTATGCCGCTACAACCAAGCGCACCTCTGTGCCACTATCTGTAACACACCGAGTCGTTCGATCCGCAGTCGTCAAGTCTCAACCGGCTCTAGGGTTTCCGCACACAGCATGCTCGTTCTGGGAGGGTCCACTCCACGAGCTAAGAGGTCGATGCATCAACTGACATGTAGTCAGGAGTTAATGTATCCCAAGATGTACCGTAGTGGTCACTGCCGAAAACACGGAGTATTCCCGTACTGTTTTCATCATCGTCGCAGTCAAATCCACCGAGGATCACTGTACAGTCGTCGTCGTCGAAGTCGCAGCCAACACTAGGGTTCTCGCACATAGCAAACTCGTTCAGGAGGGTCCGCTCCACGAGCCGAGAGGCTGATACATCAACTGACACAAGGTCCAGAGTTGATGTATCCAAAAGTTCCGTACCGTCAACAGGAACTCAATGTCGCAGATGGCGCATCAATCAGACTCCCGGTCTGAGAGATATTGGCCTTTTCGTCCCAGGGGCCCGGTTGGTTTTTAAGGCAAAACCAACCCGACCGTACTCCACCTGCATCCAAACCTCGGGTGGAGTGACCCAAAAGATCCGTCTCACTTAGAGGAATCCACCAAAGTTGATGGCACGTCAATTGGACGTCCAGAGGTCAAGATATGAGCGTTTCCGCTCCGAGGGCCCGGTTGGTTTCGTGTACGAACCAACCCGGCCAAACCCAAAGTATTCCAAAACCTTGAGTGTAATATACAGAAACGACCATCTCCATCCAAGGATCGCGTTTCCGCTGACAGCAAGTCATTTGGAGGCCCGTAGATCAAGTTACGGTCAAAAGACCGAAACGGTCCGAAGAAGGGGGGGTCTGGGCCCGGGCCGACCCCCCCTGGGTTGGCCGTACCGGGTCGACCCATCTCGGGTCCGGGTCGGACCCGGTTCGGCACGACCCGGTCCGGCCAGGGTGCGGTCCAGCTCGGCTCGGCCGAGCGGCCGAGTGAGACAGCCGCAGGGCGTTGCCCCCGCGGGAAGACGGTGTCGCGGCCCCGCGTGGGGCCGCGCTGGAGCCAGCGAACGCGCCTTCGTCGCGTCCCGTGCATCTGAGACGGACCCGCGTGGCTGCGGGTCCGCTGGCCGTTGCCGCCGCGGCTTCATCCGTAGCAGCCTGGTCCGGCGGCGCGCCGGGGCGCCGCAGCCTCCGGCCGCCGGCCCCGCCGCGCTGGCGACCCGCGCTTCCGGAGGATTCCGCGGGCCACCGGAGTTGCTCCGGTGGACCGTTTCACTTCCCGTCTGCACCGGTGCTCCTCCCGGGTTCCGTTCTTTACTGTGGAAACATCAAATCACCCTTGCGTCACGTTTTGTCACCGCCCGCCAAATCCGCACAACTACGAAGAACTGCGGAGGGTTGCCAGGCCGTGTTCGTTCTGCCCACACCCTCCGCGTTAGGTGATAAAAATCAGGAAGAATAATCAACATATCAAACAACAATTTTAATAAATTAAAATTGTTCTCATGAACCGGGTTCTTTATTTTAAAAGAAACGTTCACGGGAATATAAATTATTTCACAACAAACCCCTACCTCATCAAGTCGTCGCACACGCGTTCATTGCGGAGTTGACCGTCGCGGAACAAGTGGAGCGTCGCGTCGCGGAAGGGCGTCGCGTCATCGTGGAAGGGCGTCGCGTCGAAGATCTCCTAGGATCAAGAAACAATAGATTTAATTAATAATAATTAAATCCGTGATATTTTTATAACCCACAAAGAGATTTAAAAGAAGTGCAACCCCCTAACTTGTCATTGTCGATCGAAGGTTGTCGTGGGGTTGGATTGTCGTGGAAGAACGTCGCGGAAGAAGAACCGTCAGCGTCGCGGAACTTGGCGTTGCGTCGTCGATCTCCGAGGGCTCGGCGTTCTTCGTCACCCTTCGTCGAAGGCCGGCGTTTTTCGCATTCTTCGCGTTCTTCGCGAAGAAGGATGAAAAACTTGAGGTTTGTCAAATACTCTCAACGAACTTTTTTCCAGAAGTCGTGCGTTGGTCTTATTTTATTAATACGCCAACGGATTGAAAACATGTTATGAAACGATTAAATTAATTCATAGAATTAATTCAACGATAAAAAAACTGCCCAATTAAATGGTGTGTTAAGAATTTAAGAAAACGCATAAGTTGACTTTCATAATGATGGGTTTTCGTAGGTGCGTTACTTAGCGGAAAAGAAACAGTGGGGCTCATGCGGGCCCCACCTCTCAAATATCCTACCAAGGGGGTAGGATATTTTAGGATAGCACCCTATCCGCAACAACTCAGCTTAAGCAGCTTTTAGTGGATTTCAAGTGGCTTTAAGTGAAATAAAATAAAGTTTGTCGTACAAATTATTTTATTTCTTAACTTTATGCCCAAAAAATTAAAAACCACACCCGAGCAAACGCAACTCCGGAAGAGGCGTTTCTGAGCAAATACTGGCACTGCGATTCCATCGGTTTCCTCAGAATTAGATTCCGAGCATCGGTACAAAAGTTAGAAAACCCCACTCGTTCATTTACTGAACGTACACGAGCCAAACATCGGAAAAAGATTCCGGGCACACCGGTCCTCGGAATCAGGTGCCGTCAGAAGCTGGGTTCTTGTAAAATTCCAAGAAAATTACGAAAAAAAATTTCCTTGAATTTTACTGGTCTTTACAATACATGACCATGAAAATGCAAGATCTCATCCTTGCCTATTATACATCCAGGAATAGGTTCCTCTCATGAAACACTCCCCCGTGGGACTAGGCCTTCATAATCTGATAGCTGCCTTGTTCACACTCAATCTAGAAGATTAGAGGTAACAACTACAAAAGATAGAAACATCTTCCCTTGACTATCATGAACCTCCCAATGATTCTCAGAGAACAAATCCATTGGATTCCACTCACTACTATCCTCTTGAAATGCATGTACCTGAGTCCTCCTGCTCAACACATCAGCCAATGAATTTTCCTCCCCAGGCATGTGGGAAAGCTCAAAGTCAAAAGACTAAAGTTACTCAACCCACCTTTGCTATCTAAAATTCAGATCATGTTGAGTGAAGACATATTTGAGAATCTTTTGGTATGTGAAAACCATAAAATGATCACCCAATAGGTAGTGTCTCCAATAGCGTAAATCATAAATAGCTGCAACCATCTCAAGATCATGTGTCGGGTAGTTCCTCTCATGTGGCCTCAACTGTCGATACCCATGCGCAATGACCCCTTCTCCCGGCATAAACACTGCTCCCATCCTGATAACAACTGCATCACAATATATAGTATATATTTTTACCAGATTTGTAGATACTAGTATTGCTGCTGATGCCAAGATCCCTTTCAACTCCTGAAAGTATGACTCACAAGAATCTGACCACAAGTACTTTGCACCCTTCTTAGTTAGGCCCGTCAGTGGCATTGCTAAGCATGAAAAATCCTGTATAAAATGACTGTAGTATCCATCTATCCCTAGAAATCTTCATACCTCAAAGGCATTCTTCGACTGCTCCCATGAAACTACTGATCTCACTTTCTCTAGGTCTACTGATACTCCTACCTATGAGATAACATGACCCATGAAGTGAATCTCGTCCATCAAAAAATGACATTTTGGGAGCTTAGCATTTAACTGAAGCTCTCTCAGTGTACTCAAAATGATCTCAAGATGTGTGGCAGGGTCTTGTCGTGTGTGAGAGTACACCAAGATATCGTCCATGAAGACTACCACGAAATATTCCAGGTATGGATGAAACACTTCATTCATTAGTGCCCTGAAAATTGTAGGTGTGTTCATGAGACCGAACTGCATAACCACATACTCATATAGACTATACCTGATCCGAAAGGATGTAAGAAGTACATATGATGGTATAACACACAAATAATGATAACGAGATCTCAATTCAATCTTCGAGATCACCCGGGCTCCTCGAAGCTGATCAAAGAGATCATCAATCTTCAGTAAGGGATATCAGTTCATGACCGTCAACTGGTTCAACTTCCAATAATACACACAGAGTATGAGGGTACCATCTGCCTTCTTCACAAAAAAGATAGGTTAACATCATGGAGAAGTATTAGGTGAGATCAAACCCTTGGCCTCTTACTCCTTCAACTGCTTCTTGATATCATGAAACTCTAGTGTAGTCATCCAATAAGGAGGAATAGACACCGGCTCTACTCCTGGAATAATAATAAAATGAAATTCCACCTCTCACTCTAGAGGAAAACCTAAAAATTCTTTTACAAAGATTTCTTTGAAATTATCCACCACTAGAGGAAAGTTTATCTATGTAGTCCCATGGTCATCCAGATAATGACTAGAAATATGGGTTGTAACTCCTCCAAACCCATGATGCTCGGGTCCCATTCTGCTCACCTAGGCATCCCATTTTCCCTTATGATGAAACATTCTTCCCTCTAGTGATGTGAAACTCACCCTATGATGATAGATATAAATAACTTCGTGGAAGTGAAGTAACCATTCCATTCTGAGAATGACATCATTGCATGTCATCAATATGATATAAAGGTCCCACAAGTAGTAACACCCACCAACCTATATAGGGAACTCTTTTCACTATTGTACAGTACTCATTCTTGTCCCCAACGGTGTGTCCGTTGTCAAGATATCAGAAAATGAAATGACATAGAGCCCAAGGATCCCCAAAATAGTAACAAATATAATACTATGCGAATCTCCCATAACAAAAAGAGAAGAAGCTAAAAAAGAGGCAGCGTGGATTGTACCTAGAACAGTAGAGGTTCCTGGATCCTACTCTTGCTGGAACTACTCCACTACCAATGTTTGATCTGCACTGTGGCGCTGTGACCCTTCCTGAACCCTCTATATTGATCCACCATATTGTCACTGAAAGCTTGCTGACTGGCTACCACGACCATGACCTCCACCTTGGACTCAATGGATGGAAGAACTCCAGTTCCCAAACAAGTGAGAAACAGTTGTTGCTACTCCCGAATGGGGAGTCAAAGAAGAAACCCTGTAACCAGCTGTTGGTGAGAAAAATTGACAGAAACACTGAAGATGGCCCTTCTTTCCAACATGATCGACACTCCACTGGGTCTATCAGGCAATGTGGACCTGTATGCCTTCTATATCCACACTGTTAATAGAATAATTGGCTACTAGAAGAAGCGTCTCACCTCATAAGATCCCCATGCTTAGACTCTCTATGGTGATTTCTCTTGTCAGTAGGAGGGATACCAACTCCAGATGTCGAACCGCCCTAGATCACAGCTCTAGAATCCCTCAGATTGCGAACTGTGATCAGTGCCGGTTTGTTGATACAAGTGATAGAATTCAACCTGAAGATGTTCACCTGAGATCAGATGTTGTTCCTGAAACCATCCTCAAGCTTCCTTGCAAGGAATAAGTCATCACCTCTTGGGATAGGCATAAAGTGGTGCAATTTAGTTAAATGAGAAGAGTCCCCCGTTACTAAGAGAGTACCTTGTTCCAGGCTCATGAACTCTCGGGCTATATCGGCCCTCCAAGTCTCTAGGTAGAAGTAGTCCTAAAAGACATGTTGGAACTCATCCCATGACATAACCTACTGGCTTCTCACCTTTGAGATCACATCCCACCATCACTTGGGGGAATCTCTAAGCATATACATAGTGATATTCACCCTCCTCTCTAGAGGATTCTTCAGATGCTCGATGACAGAAAACCTAGCCTATAACCATGACTATGCATCCTGAGGTCCTTTTTCCCCTTTGAAAGTGGAAGGATGTAGTTGCTGAAAGATCCATGTCAGTTATTCCATTGAGGAGGCAGGAGGCGGTAGTCCTCAGAAGATCTGCATAAACCTCATAAAGCCCTCTTGGAACCATGCATCAGTGCCTATGTCCGGAATGATGGCTGGTGCCAAGACATGCACAACATGAGGATCTACTAGTATTCCCAAATCACAAATATCTGGCATCTGATCACTGCCCTATAAATGGTGGACAACTAAAGGAAATCCTAGTGGCATGACTCTACATGGTCAAGTTCACACCTTAGAACAATATTAACAAGGAATGAATCATAGAAGTGTGAGAAGGGAACAAGAGATGGAAAGAATTACAGTTTTCCTAAATATGGATACAAGGTGTGTAAAATTCCCACATTCTGTGTTCCCTTAGGCCTTCACATGGGCATGTTCTTCTACCAACTCAGGTTGTGTAACACCCCATGCACACTGCGTGTTATCCTAACACACAACATATAATGGAATCCTCTTCCCCTGCCCAAGTTCTTCTACACAGCTAAGCCGCGCAGTTCTCCATGAACAAGACTACGCAGCGTGTTAGTTCAAGACATGGTGTGTACTAGACGAACCACACTGAACTATTTTTTAGTTACACATCCGGATACACAGGTCACACTACACGGCGAGTTCAGGCTTGACAAAACATGTACAACTTAGGTTTTCATCTATCATTTTCTTTAGTCAAAAAGGTGGACACATGGTCTATACAACACAGAATGTACATTCAGTATATGGAGTGTCCCACAAAAGATTTCTCAACCCTATGTCTCTGCCCACATATTTAGTGACACAGTTAGAGACTAAACAACGTGTATATACAGTAGACATAATGTACTGCAGAAAAATAGTTCCTTCCTGAATAAAAAGACACATGGCATGTATTCATCAATACACACTATGTATTCTGGGTTTTTATTGATAGTAAGCCTTAGAAACAACAGTAGAAGCCCTATAAAACACTGAAACGAACATTAAAGTGCAAAATTTTAATCCTTGAGGGCCCATACTCCACCCAAATCAAATATTGGCATCTTATACATATCACATATCACATATAACATAACAGAACAATAATCCCCCAAATTCCGGTCCATGAGGGCCCATAACACTTCAAGAACCAAAGTTTGGAATTCTTTTAAACAAAAAATTACACAATTTAATACCAAATAAAAAGAATGTATTCTATCAAGGAATCTTTCACAATATCATGCATATCTTTCACAACAACATGAAATCACTAATGCAACCTAGATGGCATGGAAAGAATGCATGAAATGTGATCTATAGAAAGTTACCATATGATGCATGAGATGGCATACCCTAATCTCATTAGGTTAAAACATAAATATAACCTCAATAGCATCAATAATAATTGCACAAAACATGTGAATCACCCAATGGCGAAATGAATTCAACTGTAAAATTGCAAAAAAAAAGATTTCAATAAATGAGGTTGATTGCATTTTCCCTATACACGAGTTATCTACTCTCGAGCACAGCTTATTACCAAGTACCTATTCCTTCCTATCCCTTGATATAGGCTCCAAACAGTAAGTCAAGAAGAAAGAAACCTATCTGATACCTATTTGTAAGGTCCTTGTTCCAGTAGCTTCCCAAATGTGCCTCATACCTGGTTGGTCACATTGCCTCAAGTGCATTTCCCCGAACACGAGAGACTACCAACTAGAAGCGAGGTATATGCATGTGATATTAGGGACACTATTCCCTCATTGAAAGAGTAACACATGGGATGTAAAATAGATAGCAACAGAGAATGTAGAAAAACACGCAATAGGTAAACAATGGAAATAATAAACCACAAGAGCACACATTTATTAATGATGCATGGTACATATGTCTATGAAATAAGCCAAACAAGTCATGATGTTGGAATACAATACTAAACAAAAGTACAATAGAAAACAGATAAAATGATCCATAGCACCGCAGGCCTCGGCTTGGTCCCATGATCCCCATCTCTGTAGCAATCATGTACCTGAAGTAGAAGGGCACTTTCCCTTATCTAAACCTTCAACAATATAATCTGTTTGGGCACAAAAGCCTGACCCAAATAATGTGTGAGACTAAATCCCAGTTGGAATCCACCCAAATAATTGTTCCTAACAGTCAGTGAATATATATGGCAGGAAATAAGCAAAGAGAAGTAGTAAACAAGGAATTTCACAAAAGTAAACAATACTACAGTTTCAAATGAATTCAAATTATAGTTTCAATTAAGATACTAATTATGAGTAGAGAACCTTTTGAGAATTACTCATATACTAATCCCTCTGGTCTAACCAAAAAAATCACAAAAACCCTCTGGGAAGTACACATATTCTATCCCCTCTGGTTCAGCTTTGCAGAGACTCTCTGAGGAAGCACACACCATCAATTCGCCCTATAGTCTCAAATCAGTAACTAAAAGTCACTCTGGGGAAGCACTAAACGTCCAATTCCCCCTGTGGCCCACATCAAGGAACTACAAACACTCTAATGAAGCACTTACTTACATTCCTCCTATGGTCTCACATTGTAACAGTAAATAGACACTCTAGAGAAGCCCTCAACATCCATTCTCTCTATTGCCTACTACACTAGGTTATCATGGGCTTGTGTAAGTCAATCGAGCACAGAAATATATAACATCCAAAGTATAACTCAATAACTACATGGATAAATAGTCTACAACATAACAACATATCAAATAAATAATTATACTCCATCCTATCAGCACTAGGAATGGAAACCAAGCATCCTAACAAGATAATCAAGACCAAATGGTCAAAATAAACATGCATGGGAAAACACTTTGAAAGGATAGAAATTAACCATATTCACATTCAATTAACCTCTAATCAAGAATACAGGCATAATAGGAAATTAACATGGCTAAAACTATAAACACGAAATACCCTAATCTAGAGTATTGGGAACTTTTTCACATATAACTCAAAGGACATCTATGGAAAGGCACAAACCACCTACCTCAGTGTTGTATGATATATATATTATGGCTTCATCCCGTTGATTGACTTATAATGCGTTAGATCTACAATAATGTCTATAGTTTTCAACATAGTATAATCCATGAGAGAAGAGAAATCAGGAAATGGGGATCAATAAGAAGAGAGAACTCACTGATGCGATTCCAACGCAACAGACAGAGTTCAATTTGGGGAACAGATGCCCAATCAAGAGCTCAGGGATGGATCAGCCCCATATGGATGCTCTCGAACAAAGAAGGCAAAGAAGAAGACACTTCTGTCAATTAGACGCAACCTCGACCCTTTTAATGAAAAAAAGAAAGTACACGGTATGTAATTTAAAAATACATGGAATTCACATGCCCTTACTGTCCCCCGCATTTGGCGGTCTCCAGGTCACCACACAAGGCTGTGTGCTCGGCCATTACACAGACATCACATGTCTAAGTGTGGCAAAAGAGTACACTGTTTGTATATATAAGTACACTGTCTGTACTTCAATATTTTTTAGAAAATCATCTTTTTCTCAAAAGCACCAGAAAAGGGGAAAAATACCTAAAAATAAGATCCAAGTTCTTACAATTGTGGTCTTAAAAATGATCAACTGAATAAGAGGTATGGTTCTCTTTATGCATTTTTATTTTATTACTTTTTCTACATCCTTTAAATATCTTCCAAATAGGAAAAAATAATTACTCTAGTATCCTCAATATACAAATATTTTATTATCTTAATATAATCAACTAAATCAATCTCCACATCCATTAAATGGGGATAAAACTAATCATTTGTGAGTAGGTGTGAACTATCACGTCCACGAACTGATATAATATGGTTTCCATAACTGTCTACCAAGACTATTTATAATGATGAAAAAATGATTATATATTATATTCATGAAATATTTATCATTTTAAATGAATAATAGTTTAGTTATTTTCTTACATTTTAACATAAAAATGATAACGTAGTTCATGCATACATGTGAACTATCACCCCCACAAAGCGATGCGAACTGTTATTATTCACCGCATTATATATATGATATATATAGGTATATTTAAATAACTATAATTATGTTAATAATATTATGATCATTATGTAAATATCAAATAATAATTACCTTATTTCAATAATTATTAATGAAATGTGGAAGTGTTACTCATGCGAAAGTACGTCCCACCGTATCCATGATTATAACATTGTTCATTTTTCATTACATTAATGATTAATTTTATTTAAAAAGTATAATTGATGTATTAATGTGAATATTATGTCAAGAATATTATTTTTGGGATTATGGACTTATGACCACACGAACTATTGAAATCAATCCATGTTCATTTTGAATCATGTAACAAATTTCAACAAAATGTTGGATATGAACATAAATAAATATGTAAATTATATAACATGGAATTAAGTGATATAAAAGTAATAATAAAATATTATAATCTTTTCAAAATATTATAAATTAACATATGTTTATAATTCATTAATATAATGATTATACCGATGAGTTAGACTCAAGGTAATGGATTTCCCCTCAATCTCTTTTTATTGAGGCATTTCATGATATTATGAACCTTTGTTATTTTTTAAGTAGTATATACAACCACTATGAAATTTTATATCCATATTTTATCATTAATAATGATATTTCTTGTTTTTTAATTATATTAATTCAATGATATTTTTATTTAAATGTTCTAAGTGGTATGGGACACCATGAACATTTAAATATTTAATTATCATATCTTTTCTGTCATGATATTAATTTTCATATTTAATTATATTGATAAAAAAGTATTATACATGTAATTTTATGTATATATTTAAATTCATTAAATGTTTTTAAAATGTAATCTTTTTATACGTAGTGTTTTACTTTACAAAACTACAAAAAGAATGTTTTTTGTTTTAACGTACATACCAACAATGACTTCTCTACCACCAGAACCATGATTTGGTATTTGGTTTCCACTATAATAAATAATATATTTGAAATAAAGAAGAAATACCTTATTTGGATATCATGTTATTGAAAATGGGGTTTAAATGAAAATGTTACTTATATATGAATTTTTTCTCATATGGGATTAAATGAGTTTTTCCAAAGGGTTTTGTGATGAACGTTTTTTTAAAATGGTACTTCAACATTATATAAAAAGGTGAGCCTCATATATCTTTTATGAAGGGTTGATCCCTATTGTAGCTCAAAAGTGATCCTCAAACAACTTATACAAAGGGTTTACCCCTGTTGTAGCTCACGAGTGAGACCATTATAGCTTATATAATGGGTTGATCCCCATTATAGCTCACGAGTGAGGCCAATATAGCTTATATGAAGGGTGATACCAATTATAGATCTCCAAATTGTTATACGATCATATGGATATTTCAGTTGGATGAGTTTTCAAGGGATTTAAATATATGATGCTCTAATTCCACTTTAATAAGTACTAATTTCATTCTATTAGTTTTAATGTTTTTCATAGAAAATAAGTATGAGTATCATTCATGTGAAAATGTTTTGATTCATTCTCTAAAATAACATTAAATGGATTATCATGTCATAAATAGACAGATGTTTTCTTTAGTTCTACATCCCTTACTGAGATTTTGTATACATCCCATGTTTTAAAATATTTTTCAAAGGACTTAATATAGAAAATGACAAATAATATTCTATAATAAATGTATTAAAGATGTTTCTTGAAAAGAAATCATGTTTTATTATAAAATTATTTCATTCGGTGAAAAAATGGATACCATGTATAACTGTCCATGTGAAATTTAAGAGTTTACTATGTAATAGTTTTTTCTAATTCTATGATACATTAATCCAAAAAGATCGTAGAATATGAATTATAGTTCAAAAATACTAGAATGAGATATGTTTGAGGTTAGATCCTTATACTAAACACCATATTGCAAACCATAAATTAGAAACCTAAAACATTAATCATAAAACCCAATCCCCAAAACATAATCCATACAACTTAATCACTATACGATGGATTCTACGCTATAAACCAAAAACCATATTCCACAAACCCTAAAATCATAAACCCTATACAAAATGTCACAATAATCATAATAACAAATAACTAAAACTCTAATACATAAATCCTACATCCAAAAGAGTAAATCCAAAACACTAAATCCTTGAAACTCTAATCTATAACCCCAATAATACTGTAACCTGAACACTAAATCACATTCCCTAAAACCCACTAATAAATACAAAAACCTGTAAACACAAGATCCAAAACCAAAAACCATATTATAGAAACCCTGAAACACAAAACAGAACCCGTTAATCAGAGAAAGAAAAACCCAAAACACTAAAAATGAAAACCGATAACAAAAACCAATGACCCGGACACATAAAACACAAATCCAAAAATCTAGGCTCCAAATATAGAGAACTACAATTAAACAAATCATAAAAAAACCAGTTATATAAAATCATAAATCCATAACCGTAAACCGTAAATCCGAAAACCTTATATCAAAAAACAAAATGTTATTCCATAAACCATAATCATTAAAACCAAATACCAAAACCCTAATATTAGAAAATCAAGATACACAACCCAAAATCGAAAACCCTTAATAATAAAATTATTAACCCATAAACAACATGCCTAAACCCTAAATAACCTACAATGAAATACAAAACCATGAGATCCAGAAAATTAAATATTAAATCCAAAATCATTATCCCTAAACACTAAACAATCATCCTAATAGTCAATGCCAAAAATCTTGAACCTTAACCACTAAATCTGAAACTTATACCCTAAATAGTAAATCCTAAACCCAAAACACCAAAAAATAATACATAAAACCTAAACCATAAATCATAAATAATATCACATAACCCCTAAGCATGTAAACATAAATCCTTAATCTAATTACCAAAAACCCTAAATATAAAATCCAAAATCCTAAATATTGAACCTTAAAAATTTATCCCCTAAACCATAAACTCCCAAACCCAAATCACTAAAACCAAATCCTGAATACCTAAACACAATACAATTACCCAAATCCATACATTGTAATCACTAGACCCTAAATCCTAAAAAATTAATTATAATATGAATCCAAAACACCAAAATAGATACCCTAAATCCTATAACCTGGATCCATAAAGATAAAAACCCTAAATTCCTAAACTATTTAACCAAACCCCCAAAACATAAACACTATAATAATAAGAAACTGAACCGAAAAACCATTAAAATTATAACACTAATAACTAAAACCACAAAATTTAAACCATTAACCCTTAAACCATAACTCTAAACAATAACATGTATACCATAAACCCCTAAACCAATAACCATTTATACAATACAATAAATGAAAATTCCTAACAGCAAAACCCTAAAACATATAACCTAATCATTAAAAATAAAATATAGAATCAGAAACCATAAATCCTATAAACTAAGTCCTAAAAACCAAATTTCAAACCATAAACCATGAACCTACAACCCAACAAACAACACCCTCTTCTAAAACGAAAAAAACTATACCCAAAACCCTAATCCAAAAAACATTAAAATACAAAACCCCAAACCAACAATTATATCCCTAAACAATAAATCATAACCATAAATCCCTAAAACCAAATAACTATAACATCCAAAAACTAATCCCTATACCCTAATTCATAAACCCAAAATACAAAATCACTAAAACATTAACCATAAATCCTATGTTTAAAAGGATAAAACCCATACACTATATTATCAAAAACTATTCACTACACACTAAACCTCTTCGAAAATTCATATACAACAATCCCAGAAACCATAAACCCTAAACCCTATACCATAAAACCAATATATTGATACTGATGAAACATAAACAAAAAACAATAAAGAAAAAAATGGTTATACATAAATCCTAAATCGTAAAACCATAAACTATAAGACATAACCCAAAAATAATTACCCATATAAACTGAAACTTAAAAAATAATCCCTTTATCCTAAAACATAGAACATAAAGCATAAAATTCTACACATTAGACATGAATCCCTAAAACAAAACTAGTAAATCATAAACTCTAATACCAAAAACCACAAACACAAAAACATAAACATTGAACCCAAATTCGATATCCCAAACCCGTGCTACCTCCTATCGATCACCATATACCATTATCAATAAACCATAAACCATAAACCCTAAACTCTGAACCCAAACACCCAAAACCACAATTCCAAAAAATAAAATCCTTATCCCTAAATTATAAACACAATACTGTAGACCACAAACACTAAAACCACATGTTATATGACCTAATAACATTAACCCCTGACCCAACATCCCAAACCCTAAATGAATATCCAAAAAACACTACATAAGATTACCTAAAAAATTAACCCTATAATCATAAAAATTAAATCCAAGATCCTAATCCCTAAACCATAAATACTAAATGAAAAAGTCAAACACCAAACCCAAAACCACAAATTATAACCCCAAAAACCTATTCCCAAAATATGGAATCGTAAAATCTAAATCTCTACAATCAAAACTCTAAAACCAATAACTATTAACTTTAAACCCTATTATAAGTAACCTGACCCATAAAAACATACTCTCCAGACCATAGAACCATTAAAATAAAAATTACTAAAAACTAAAATCTTAATCGGTATCCCTATAAAATAAATTGTAAACTTAAACCCCTAAAACCGTAAATCTTAAAACATAAATACAAAACCAAAAATCCTAAATCCTCAAAAATAAACCCTAAAACCTACACCATAAAACATAAATCATATTCTATATAAATGAAATAATACTCCATAAACCATAAACCCCTATCTTTTAAAACATGAAACCCGATTCCTTAAACATATAATAAAAATCCCTATAACCTAAACCAAAAATATTAAAACCTAAAACCATGATTATAAACCATAAACACAAAAACCCAAAAAAAACATAAACCTCAAACAATTAAATATGGAACAAACACCTAAAACGGGAACCACTAAATCAAAAATCCATATCATATAAAACATAACACAAAAACATATAAAACCAAACCTTAAAAAATGAGACCATATACACTATACCTTATAATCCAACACAAAAAACCATAAACCCTAAACCCCTAAATGATAATCCCTAAACCCTAAACCCTAAATAATAGACACTAAAACCGAACAACAAAAATACTAGACCATAAAACCAAAATATTATATCTTAAACCCTAAACCAAAAACTTGAAACCATTAAACATAAAAAACAGAACACCAAACCCAAAACCCTATACACCACACCATACAAAAAATATCATTAATCTATAAAACTGAAAACCCTAGATCATAAAACCCAATACCTAAACCCAAATCAAAAAATAATAATTCGAAAACCAAAAAACCTAAATATTAAAAAATAAACCATAAACCCAAAATCCAAATAAATAAAACCCAAAGCAGAAAACACTAAAACCAAAACCCGTATAAATCCAAATCCCAAACTCAAAAACTTTAAATCAAATGACCTAAAACCAAAAATTAACGTTATAAAACATAAAAAACTAAAATATAAATCCCAAACCCAAATCTAAAATCATTAATCCCTAAAACCCATATCCCAAAACTCATAATCCAAAAGGTAAATATCTCATGGAAAAACAAAACCCAACAAACACCTATTTATAATCACTAAACACTAGACCCAAATAATAATACAAACAACGTAATTCCTAAAATAACATCAATGAACCTAAAAAAATATACCATTAACAATAAACCCTACATATAATACCCAAAACCATATACCTAAACTTAAAATCTCAAACCCAAAACCTGAAATCTTTATAGTAAATGCTACCCTGAAACCTAAACCCAAAAACAAAAAAATAAAACCCTATATACTAAGAGCACAAATTTATAAAATCATAAAACCATAAGAGTAAACTCAAAAACCTAAACTCTAGTACATAGTCATTAAAACCAAAATTAAAAAATTAAAACCAAAAATAATAAATTAGAGACCCTCAAACATAAATCATTAACCAAAAACCTTAAACCCAAATCTCTGAAACCCAAAACCCGAAAATTGAAATCTAGAACCACAAATCCTAAATCCTAAAACTTCGATCATAAATTCCTAATACATTAATTTAACCATAAAACCTAAACAATAAGCCATAGAACCAAAACAAACACATGAAACCCTAAAACACAAACGCACTAAAATATAATACATTTACATGAACACTAAACCCAAACCCCAAAACCAAAAATCCAAAACCCTTAAACCCTTAAAACTATAACTTAAACCTTGAAAATATAAAGTGAAAAACATAAACAAATAACCATTAAACCTAAACCATAAACCATATTCCCTATAATATAAAACCCTAAACCCTAAACGCTAAATCATGCACCCTAAAACTATGAATCTACAAACAGTATACCAAATACTCTAAAACCAAAACCCCAAAATTTAATCCATAAACATAAAACCTATAAACATAAAACCAAAAACCTCAATCAAAAAACACAAGGAAATAATCATTTTTACAAAACATCAAAACCCAAAATCGTATACCCCAAACCCTAAATGCTAAATAAAAAGTCCTAAACATTAAACCAAAACCCTAAACTATAATCCCTAACCATGAATCCAAATCTAAATAACTAATCCCCTAAAGATAAACCCTTAAAAAAATACTATGTCTTAAATCCTAAATATTATACCCTAAACCATACAACCATTTGTATATTAAGCCATAAATCTATTAACCCAAATCGGAAATCTGAAACTGTAAACCCTAAAACCTAAATTCCAAAACTGAATCTCTAAACCTAAAATATTATCCCATAAACCAAAAAAACAAAAACCAAAACATAAAAAACCTATAATCTAGGATCCAAAAAAATTCCAATAATATTACTCCAAATCCAAATACCCTATAACTAATTATCCTAAAAAACATGGAACACCAAAAAATTGATAGATCCCTAATACCCAAATACAAAACCAGAGGCATAAATCATTATACCTAAAACCATAAATCAAAAACCCTAAAAAATTACAAAAAACATGAAACCATAAACTTGATACCCTAATCCCAATCCACTAACCCCTAAACCACAAACCCTAAACACATAAATCTATCAAAACCAAGAAACATAAACAATTAACCTTAAATAATAAAATAGAAAATATAAAATTTTTATCATTAAACCCTATTCCAAACATAATAATCCTTAAATACCTAACAACCAAACCAAAAAACCAAAAAACTGATACCCTAGGACCTAAACCAAATCCATAAACCCTAAACTCCACACCCTAAATCCAAAACCCAAAACCCTACAAACAAAACCTAAAATGATAAGCCCTAAATTATAAACACAATTCTACAGACTGTAACACCTAAAAACTAAAACGCCAAATCCTGAACCATAAAATACTATTCATGGAAACCTAAAATGCTAAAATAATATTCTATAAGGATAAAATATAAACATTATACTACATTACACTAAAAACTAAACCCTAAACATAGAAAACCCCATATACTTAACCCAATATCCTACGCCATAGAACTATATGACTAATTAAAAAATTGTAAAACCTAAACCACTATCCCAAAAAACCCCATACTCAAAAGCCAAAAAACCTAAGCCCAAAAAATGTAAACTCTAAAACTTAAACAACAATCCCTGAAATAGAAACACTAAATCGTAAACAGAAAACCCAGTAATCTAAACCCTTAACCCAAAATTGTAGACAACAAAACATAAAAAAACAATAAATACCAATCCCTATTACCAAAACCCTAAAATCTATAACGATAAAACACAAAAACATGAATCCTAAACCCAAAAATATATACACTAAAACCTAAAAACATAAACACAGAACTATATTACCTAAAATATAAACTATAGATCCAAAATAGTATACACTAAAAAATAAAACCTATATTAGAAACCATGAAAAATAAAACCTAAATCCTAATAACTAAAACCCTAAACTGTTAACACTAAACCCAGTTCAATAAATAATATTCCCTAATCCCTATAACCCTAAACAACAAAAAACACATTCCCTTAACCCTAAAACAATAAAAATTAAAACCCAAAACCATCAAACAAAAACCATTATCACAAAATCATTAACCCAAAATATAAACCCTAAATGATAAACCATAAAAAAATATAGAAACCATAATCAATAAGACATAACACATAAAATATAAATAAAATACAACAAATCAGAACCCAAAACCGTAAACTCTAAACTCTTATTAACAGAAAATAAAACATAATCTATAAAAAATTTACAATAAATCCTAGGAACTAAAACTTAAATATAAAAACCATAATCCAAATACCCTAAACCACGAATCGTGAATCCAGGTCCATATTTCCCGAAGATAAAACTAAAAAACCAAACACCATTTCTATAACACTAAACACTAACGCATAACCACTAAAACCAAAAACCTTAATTCAAAAAACTAAAAACTATACCTTAAATTATAAACCATTATAGTGAAACCATATAACAAAATAACACTATATATAAGGTACCATTCATAAAAATTACATAATATTGAATTTCATGAAATTAATTTATTATATTATATTGGAGGATCCTTTCAGGGTAATAGTTTTAGTGAATTAGTTCACAACATATACATAAAAAAGACACAAAATAAAATGTGAGTATATTATTTTAGTATCCATTTTTTCGACCATATAACCCATTTAAACAGAAACATGACTTCATATCACGAAAACTCCTTAATGTATTCTACTTAACATCTTCCATTCCCACACTCGTTCTCGAATCCGGGGAAAATTCGTTTTCAAAACATGTGATGAGCCAAATTTATCAATTAGGGATGTAAAAATAAATAATATACTAGTCTAGTATATAAAATAAATATAAAAAAAAACCATTTTAAAAAAATAATAAATTTTCAACAAAAAGGAGAATTATTATTCTTCTAAAAATATCATTTATTTGTCAATTAAGAATATCCAAAAAATATTATTTGATAAATAGAAATTTCATGTTGGAACATTTGGAAATCATTTCATATAACCCATGGAAAACCATTAGAAATTAGAATAATCATATAACTAATATCCAATATAATTTCCAAGATGACATAATCATTACCCAATTCATCACAGTGCTATACGGTAATAACTGACGTGTAAGTTATACTGGGATCACCCAATGATATATTGGTATAACCAATTTATATATTGTAAAGGAACATTGAAATTAATAAAAATATTAGTCCTTAACATTTTCATTAGAAAGAATTTTGAAAAACTCTTTTAAACTCATGTGAAAATCTATTTTAGATAAAAAATTGCCACATTCATATAAAACCCAATTTCCAATACCAAAATCCCAAAAGGGAAATTTTTATTTCCATTTATGAAAACATGAAATCTTTTAAAGGAATAAAGAAATAAAATAGTAGTTATGGTGGCTAAAAAAAATTATTGCCATTATATAAATTAAGAATATATCATTCCTTTTTTCATTTTTTAAAATATTCTTTATGAAATACATAATAATATTACATTCCAAATTTTTTTAATATAACGTAAAACACACTTAAAATGTACATTATAAATATTTTATGCCTATATATATAAGTTTATAAAATCATTGTAAAAAACATGGACATAGAAAAGAAAGAGTTTTATGGAAAATGTTAAAAGTGTAATTTTATTAAGAACATTACCTTATCCCCTTGGAAATATTTATATCATATGCCCCACAAATGAATAACATTTAAAAAATTAAATAAAATTAATATATAGAAATTATTGATAAAAAATTTAAAATGGAATTAATATAAACCATGTAAAATAATAAAGAATAATAAAAGAAAACTTTTACTTAATGAAAGAAAATCTTGATGTTGTCCCTTAACTTGAGTCCAACTCATCACATATGTTCTTGATCTTCCTGAAGAATAAACATATGTTAATTACATGAATTATTACTTAAAAATTTCAGGTTTCATTTTAATTTAATTTATCATATTAACAAAATATATTTGATTAAATAATCAATTAATTTTGATTTAGTTTTTTTGATGATATTTTTCATATGGTTCATATTACATTTTGATGGATGTTGTCTGCATGTTCATGAACGATGTTATCATGTTTTAGTGATTGAAATGTAAAGAAAAAAATGATATATAACAAACTAATAGTGGAAAATATTTCATTAATATAATAATTATATAATTATTAAATCAAAAATTAATTATCTTATATCCTTACATCCTTCTATGTAAAGCGTTCGAAAAAAAATCAATCACATCACTTGATGAGGTTGTCGTTCGCCGTTCATAAGAGAGTAGATATCATATCCACTATGAAATGGAAAGTAAAAAACGGTATATATGGTTTAATTAATCCATAGGTGTAATTATTTTATAATGTAAAATACATAATTTAGATCCATATTCACACCCATATGTGAGAGGAAATAGTAAAGAAATGAAATATATTTGTTCATTAAGAGGAAGTCTATTGTACACTAAAATGATGATTTCTTAAACCATATGATAAAATAAGAGAAATATTTAGTTTATTAAACTGAAATAATATAATCAAATTGTGTGGAATATAAATACATTATTATAATATAGTGTTTTAAAAATATTTAAGGTGGTGGAAATAATAAATTAAAAGACTCTTTGAAGAATGATTCCTCTTCTTCAGATAACTTCTTTTAGTCTAAACCTAATGGATTCATAGGATATAATTATATCCAAAATATGAATTATATGATGGATGGTGGGATTTAGGAATGTGGTTTTATTAAGTATTTGTTGAACCAGAGGTCTTTCAATTTGGGAATACAAAAGGAGAGGGTGGCCTTTTGTAAGTGAGGTGTGTGTCACATTTGTTATTTTTTAAAGGGAAAAAGTTTATACCACATTTTTCAAATGAAACATTGGTATACTATACTGTATTATAGATTCATCAACATTATATATTATAAATACTTAAATAAAATAGATTTGAGACATGTTTTTAGGTTATTTTAACCCTAACATTTTTTGTTTAATACATATTTAATCCATTTTCACCTTGATTGTAGTAATTAAATTATAATTATTTTCACAATTCATTTTTGTAAAAAATTATGTTGACCATATTATATTGAATAAGTTATTTTGATTAGAAATATGGAATATATTTTACCAAATAATTTTTACATTAGTGTAAATTTTTAATTTAAAATAAAAACCAATGAATTAATGAAAAGGTGGGTTTAAAATGAACTATATTTTCAACAAAAAAAATAATGTTATATTAACTATATAAATAATGATAATTATTGTATGAAAATAAGTTATTATTTAATTATATAATACTTGAAAAATTCATTAAAAATATTTCCCATTATGTATTTTCATAATTATTTTAAATTTAGAATCATTGTTCACTTGTTGCCTCTTAATCAGTCTAATGTTTTTTATAAAATAATAACCATGTAAATATCCTTACTCTGAAGAACCTCTTATCTATATTCAAGAATCTGAAATGTCCATTCCTCATATGAAATATTCTTTTATAATTTAACTATTTAAGGTCACTAAACATGATATGAATCAGTCGAATATTTTCTTAACATCGAAATGTGACATTTTTTCCTAGATGAGATAAATAATGAAGAAAATACACTTAGTAGGAAACTAATCTGTATGTATCTAAGATTTAATATGGTCCAATTATCCAAGGACATACCTTCCAATTTTTACAAAAAATTATATCCCCTTTAGATGGAGATATATTGTGAAATATGTGATCACCTACTTTAAAAAAAGGACTTTCAACAGGTTATCTAAAAAACTATTCTTCCAGCATAAGTCTATCCTCATATCTTTCCTAATAAGATTTACATTCTTATCCATTTAATATATTAACTCTGGTATGGTGAACTTATTTCTTCCTATATTTTCAAAAAATTTGTCATCTGAAACCACATTCTATATAATTCCTCAAATGATGACTTATATATACTGGAATGAAATTATTATTATAAGAAAGCACGACCAAAGAATTATATTGATCCCAACAACCCTATAAATAAATTTAAAAAGAATGAATAATAAAATCCTTGGTCTGAATATTTTGTTCAGACAATCCTCCATTATCATGATGAAAGTAGGTACTAAAATTTAATTTAGTTCTTAATGAAATATGAAGTCCATTTCAAAAATTAGTGGTGAAACTCAGATCATGATCTCATATAATGGAGTGATTCACTCTATATAGCATTACTATATCGATTTGATATTGGTGAGAGATCTAATGTGAATAAATTTTATATAAAATTGGATGTAAAATTGGTGATATAGTAAATTGATCGATTATAACACAAATTTCCTTATTACCATGATAATACATTGGAAATCATTCCATGAAATCAATCAATATATTTTCCATTTCCACTATATCTTTGTAAAAGTATTAAGAAGTCCCTTTGTTAACTGCCATTCTTTATTTACCTAGTGAAATTTAAAATACATGATCATAATTTTAGAAATAACTATATTCATTCCATCAAACATGTAATAATCTATAACATCTATGGACGTCTTAGTGCTGAAAAAAATGAATAAAAAATTGAGAATATGACCTTCAGTGGAATTTTTTTTCATTAGGGAATCGAAATACACAAATAAACATTTTCTAAAACCTAAAATGTCTTTTTCATATGTATTATAATCATGGAACATATTGTTATTTATGGATTCTACAATTTCATAAAATGATTGATCATCTTTGTGATCTTTCATAATATATTTTGAAAAAGGACACTACAAAGAAACCTGAAACCAAAAAAGTGGATGTCTATCTATGTAAAAATTCTAAGAAAAAATTAACAAATTTTTAACCAATGAATAATTTTTCAAATGTAACATTGTTAGTGTAGCAATAATTTTTTGAAGTAAAGATTCATAAAATTTGTTTTATTTTCTATGATGGTAATGTAACTTTG
This sequence comes from Viscum album, assembly GCA_963277665.1. Lineage (NCBI taxonomy): Eukaryota > Viridiplantae > Streptophyta > Magnoliopsida > Santalales > Viscaceae > Viscum > Viscum album. The sequence goes on from OY728132.1 coordinate 1,348,018,966, forward strand.
AATCAGAAAGCATTAGTAGTTCTATGAATTTTCTCTATGGTGTGTTTAATTATTTCTGATTGAATATATACTAAAAAAATTTCCGATCAGTATATATTTCATTGGTTTATCAATAAAAATTATGCACAACAATTTCTAATGAAAAAATCCACTGATGATAATTCTAGATCATGTATGGCTTAATTTAAATGCATGATATAATACATGATAGTTTTTTATATGGAAATATCCAAATCCATTCAATAAAGTGTCATTATATATAAAAATTCTCAATTTCTAGAATCTAGGGCCAAATCTAGAGTGTTCACCAAACTTATTCTCTATATCATGATAATCATCATCCAATTATTCTATCTAGTGGAATTTAACTCCTTTTCGAGTTATCTTACTTAGTGGAATATAAATCCAATTTTTTTTAAACAATTCAATTCTAATAAGCCATTAGTCTATGAAATCTAAGAATCTCAATTATATTTTTTGGTCTTGTCCATTATTTACAATACTTTATTTCATTAGAGTAAATATTTATGCCATAATTTGAAAAAGACAATTTCCATGGAATAAAATTTTGTGAAACCAGACATCAAACTTACTAAATTTCCCATAATTTTTAATCATTAATGGTTTGAAACAAAATTCACAATTCTCTTTCATGTTCCACATGACTTTTATAATATACAAAAAATTCATCATTAAAAAAACCAAATTTTTTTCTAAGAATTCAGGAAAAAAGAATTTTATGGTCCATAAATAAAAATGGTGTATTGGACATACCAAAAGGAATAACTATAAACACATAGTTTGTCACGAACCAGGATGGGCCGTCATCCGACCCGACGCCTGACCCGGTCCGCGACATGGCCCGTAGGGCGTTCCCGATCCCCACGGGCTGGCAACTAGTGCCGGGCATAAAGAAAACCAGTTGGGAACGGTTTTGCGCATTACAAGATAAATAAACATAATCTGAACAAGCATATAAATAAAGGAAAAATAAACTGAACAAATTGGAAGCGGAGAAAGGAAATTAAAGAAGCGACGTGACATACCTTAAGTGACCTCCTGGTTCAACACAGATCGTAAACCACACTCGCTCCCAACAACGACCCAATGCTAAAACCTGCAACTGAAAAGTAGAGTAGGCGTGAGCACCAAGATGCTTAGTAGGAATTCCAAAAAAATAACCACGTCCTACACCCCTGCCTTTAGTAGGAAATCCAATCATGCCAGTTTGAAAAATAAGATATAATAAAATAGTGTTTTCCTTCTTCTCAAAATCAAGTAACGAGTTTTCATTACCAATAAATCATTTCACTTCCAAATGGGTTTCAAACATGCATTAATGTTTCAAATGAAAAGAAACCAGTTTGGATTAAAATATGGCGTTCACAAAAAAAACAACATGTATGAAACAACTGAAAAGAAAGTTACATCGCAAGCAGCATGTCACAAATGAGCACCATGGAAAAACCCAATAGGAATGTAGAACAAGTGGGAACGTAGAGACCTCGTACCTTAGTGAAACGTGGCTTAGAAGACCACGAACCTAAGAAAACATGGCTTAGAAGGCCACGACCCTCAGAAATTCATATGTTTAGTTAGTGTTGTTGCGTCAATCCTACTAGAAAAACTGGGATGAACCCCTGCCATGTCATCTAGCATACTAGTCCTGGTCACCCACCTAGATACTTGGTTTTCCCATTGCGCTCTATTTTATGTGTTGGTGAGTTTTCATTATCAAGCAAACATATATCTACATAACACTCTCTTTTTCTAGAACTCATTCAACATCTCACCATCGCTCTCTCTCTCTGAGCGCATTCCCCCTCTTTCATGTCACACAATGCATAAACTTCAACGTTAGGCACATCATAACACTTTCAACAGACAAATCATTTTCTAAAACAAAGGGGGCGTGCCTCAAGAGAGGTTTTTTTTCTTTTTCACAAAACATTCTTAAGGTTCCAAACATGCTTTATTACATAAGGGAATACTTTTTACAATTAACCGGCCAAAAGGCCAAACAGCTTTGGAAATACACATTACCAATTTAAAACCACTTAAGAAATCAATTTTTCAGGAAAAGGTCACTTAAGACCGATAGCATTTGAAATACACTTCAATTTACAAAACAAAGGCATAATAGTTTCTAGAAACCGCAATCAGATTCCATAGTGTGTGTATATAGCATAGTGAAAAATATTTTTTTAAAACAAGTAGACAATTATGAATCTCAAATTAAAGACATAGTCATAGAGGTCCTACCTCAAGACACGCAGCTTTTGACGATGGCAGCCCGAGACCGCTTCACCTACACACATATACATTTTCATATATATATATATATATATATATATATATATATATCTCCTTTGATCCAGACACATATTCCCCACGCCACAAGGGAACATGTGCGAGTAGGATATGTATATATACATGCCTACCCATGTATATATATGTAGGCATTTGTTCTCAACCACACGAACTCACCACGCGACGACCAACGAACTACAATATAATTTAATAAATAAATCAAAACATAATAAAACATTCCCATGATGCGAAACCAGACCTCGCTCCAAAGACACACTCAATATCACATAGGAAAAGCCACTTAAAAAATAAAACGCAGACTTAATCTTTTTGAAGACCACTTTCGCACCCCACATGAAATTGAATAAATCAATAAAACCATTTATGAAACACTTGAAAATTAGCACTATAAAATTTTCACCAATAACTCACCCGATTTCATATAAAAACACCACTTCAAAATTGAATCCAAAGCACAAAAATACCAAAATATGTTTTTCGTTACTCAAAATATTTATAATTTAACTTTAAAGGTGCACAATAAGTTCAACATGCCAAAATAATACATTTTTCCTTTAAACCACATTTTTAATACACTCGCACCTTGAGTGCTTTAGAAAATATTTCACACTTTCAAAACAAGGCTTGAAACTCTTTTCAAGAAACACTACAATACGATGCGCAGGATACACAACCATTTATTTTGTTGAAAAATTAATTTTTAACACATATACAAATTAAACTATTACCAAAACATACTTTGCACACCTAAAATAATTAATTGAATGTTTCCAATAATTCCCACAACAAGACCCTATGAAATACATGACCATTTCTCTAAGAAGACCCAATTCCATCGCACATGCATTCCAATGTATTTCCAGAACACATTTCACACCACCCAATTTTACTATAGGACATGTAAACCTTAATTGAGTAAACAAATTAAATCATATAATAATGTTAGGGCATGAAATCACCTCGGGTGATGAAATTCCCAAATCTTTTGCAGATCTTCAACCGCACAAAATATGCATCAAATGAAAACCGAAAAGAAGCTCGAGGTGGAGTGGGTGTGGTGGCGCTAAGGGGACTCAGCCAGAAGGGATCTGGTCATCGGAGGTGGACTAGCCAGCAGGGGGTGCGCCAGAGGCGTGCGAGCAGGGAGGGAAGATCGCGGCTGGCGGGGTAGCATGATGAAGGGGAGGCTGCCAGACGTGGGAGGGCAGGGTGCCGACCAACAGCGCGTAGGGAGGAGGCCAAGAAGGCTCGACACAAAGGGGAAGGGTTGTACGGTGCAGTTCGGTGCGAGGCGCTGCTGTGCGGCGGGATGCAGGTCGGCACGAACGTGATCGGGCGGTGCGAAAGGTGCTTCGTCGGGGCGTTGGGGCGAGGCTTCGCCGGAGAGGGAGATGGAGGAGAGCTTCGGCCAAAGAAGAGAGGAAGGGTCTACGGTCCCAGGGGGTGGTGTGCGACGCGAGGGAGAGCTGCGGGTTGAAGGGGAGGGGAAAACGTAGGTAGGGGAAAAACATTGGGGGGTCGCGACCGGTCAGAAGAGAACAAAGGGAGAAAAAAAAGAAAAAAATACTAATAATAATAAAATAAAATAAAATAATAATAATAAATGAAATAAGTGAAATAGGAAATAAAATGAAATTAATGGAAAAGAATATTAAAATAAATAAAATATTAAAAAATAATGAACATAATAAGAATTTTAATAAACTAAAATAATAATGATAATAATATTGTTCTTAACGAATTAAAAATAATTATAATAAACATGATAAAAATAATATTATTAATCATAATAATAATAATAACGACAATCACCATTATTATAATTATTAATCTAGCTCATTAAAAACTCATTTTATTTATTTGTCTTGTACATGAGGCAGGCCGCACAATGACCCGAGCAAAGCCGCTCGGCTTTGAACACGCCCTGCCCATGCACCGGACGCTGTCAAGGGAAAAGCTTTAATTCATCAACAAAAAGCAAAAAAAATTCAAAGAGACTTGGCCCGCAGCATGATAGAAAGTTTCAAAGTCTAATAAAATAACAAAATAATATTAATTTAAAAGTTTGGGTGTGACAATTCTCCCCACCACAAAAACTTTTTGCCCCCAGAAAGTCACCCAGCCAAATAAGTAAACAAACTCGAGTTCAAAAGTAAATGAGGCCAAAAAAATCACAACTCGGCGTGACTTTTCACTCCATTAGTCACACCCGATCAACTCTGAGGGAATCTGAAAAGAGAAAAACCATTAGGAAACGAGGAGGGTTCTCCCCACCACAAGAACCTGACTAGCACAACCGACATTGAGACTCTTAGCATGGGCTAACTCTGGAACTGCTAACCTGATCCAAGAGGGAACCGCCGCACATACCAAACCTCAAAAAAGGCCTGACAAGATTCGTGGTGGGTCTCCCCACCATTTAAGAACTGACCAGCTTAAACCAACCAGTATAGACCAACATGAGAACTTCCATCCCAAAACAGATACCACTGACACATGAGAAAACCCACAGAAGAATTCTACCAAATGTCAAACTTAACCATCACTCATAATTTCCCCAAGAGGTGATCATCACCAAAATGAGCATGTACTAAAACAAAAAGGGGCACATTTGAGGAGGCGCAACTACTGGAATTACCAAAAAGACGAGATCACCATGCCTTCTTACAACCATAGAGGGGTGATAAAAGAAAAAAGACTATAACGAGAAAAAGATACCTTTAAGTCTCTTACAGAAAAGTAGAACCTTCAATGATGAGGAGGCTACAAAAGAGAAATTCATACCATCCCTATTCTAGAACTGGAGACAAAAGTTAGACCAAGGTGCCCCATACCCAACGATTCCTGACTACGTGAAAGCCTTCGCTTCGAGACCTGTGGCTGGAGATCTGATGTTTTAAAGCATCTGCTTCCCCGCAGTCAGGAGCTGATATTCTCTTGTCGAGACTCCTCCAGATGAAGCCGCTAGCGGAACCTCTCTAAGTTTCCCAAATGGGACACCGACGGAAAGTCTTAGAAGTATGATGACAATGAGACTTAAAGTACCCAATCCGAGCACACAAGAAGCAATGCGGGGGGGGGGGGGGGGGGTTCCCAACTAATAGAAGACGGGATTGAAAATAATACTTGTCTGAGATAAGTTCCTCCAATTCTCTCTAGTCACCGGATGGGGAACCTTCTACAACACCAAAAAGAAACGGTCCCGGACCCTGGATGAATACCCCACAAAAGAGAAACTTTAACTGATTCCACAATGCTACCTCTAGAGAAAATGGAATCAACCCCTTGGCATGTCCCACGTAGGCCTTCCCTGCTCGTTGGCTTTAATCGACACCCAATAGTTCTGACATTTTCCTCTCCTTCACTTCCTTGAGTATAAACCATCTGATGAGAGTCGTCTTTAACACCTTCCAAGATATACCATCATGCAACGACGCTGGGATTATTTCCTCCACCAATCCAAAGTTTCACCTTCAAACGAACCCAAACCAACACGGACTCTCATGGTTTTGGGAGTTTCCAATAACCTGGTAACACCAACAATTTCACCAAGCCAGTCCGCTACCTTCGATAGATCACGATCACCACATAAGCTGGACAATAACCGAAAAGAATTCAATTCCACCACTCCGCTATGAGTCTAGGTAGAACCAAAAACTAGAAGTCACTCACTAGAACCTTCTGGGACTTTTCTGGGTGGCATACTCAAAAACAAGGGGCAAAAATCCGAATCAAAACTCATCATAAATCAAAATTCCACACCTCAATCACAAACGAATGCTAAAACTCAAATCACTATTCCAACCACAATTCAGTACGTCAAAACCAAGAAATCACGCAAAAGAATACCCAACACGAAAAAAGAACGCTAAACAATTTCTCACTCACTTTTATAAACATTTGAATACCCATTTTTGAAAACCATATTTCATCAAACAAAACAACTTAAATATCCACCATCGGTATCCCATGAAGTCTGACACATACATATCCCTATGCTAGCTCAAGCACCCATCGACTCACATAACCAATTCCCCACTTCCCACATGCGTACCTCAATGTATGTGATCACTCTTATGAATACCAATGGTCAATTGAAGACACCTCTCATTTCCAAAACATACCATTAAGCATAAAGCAGAAATTCCCAACCAATTTGAAAAAGTAACTTATTATCAAAGCAATACATTTCCAATTTCCAAAACATTTTCCAATTCACATTCCAAAAAGTGTTACTTAGATTCCAAAACAACTTCCAAAACACCTCCCATTTTCCCTTTTGAAACCACACATTCTCTAAAAGAAAACAATTTCCATTTCAAAACCACTTTTCCACTCTAACACCACATTCCCATTTGAAACCACCTTCACAAAAATCCATTTTCATTTTTGATATGTACTCACACCAGCCAAAATGAAGGTTAAACATAACTCAAATTAAAACATCCAAAAAAATAAGGGACTAGTGGTTACACCAACCCGGTAACATGTCTTAGGAGGCCATGCTCCAAGCGAGAATCAACCACATGAAGCATCTTGAACCGTGCACTCGGGCCGTACATGGGTCGCTACTCCAAGCAGGCTCGTCGCATAACATTGGATCACTTCCCTTGTCATCCCTCATCCACACAAACCAATCCAAAGAAGAAAATTCAAATCCCGAACTACCCCTAGCAACTCGAGTGTCGGGATGGGAAAGGGTTCATGACGTCCTTCCCGCACCTACCTCTCGAGTCCCGACACACTTAATCTCCAAGCTACATGACACCCCAAATAACAAGGGAACCTCTGATACTATTTTGTCACGAACCAGGACGGGCCGTCATCCGAACCGGCGCCCGACCCGGTCCTCGACTTGGCCCGGAGGGCGTTTCCGATCCCCACGGGCTGGCAACTAGTGCCGGGCAAAAAAAAACCAATTGGTAACGGTTTGGACCATAACAAGATAAATAAACATAAACTGAACAAGCATATAAATAAAGGAAAAATAAACTGAACAACTTGGCAGCGGAGAAAGGAAATTAAAGAAGCGTCGTGACATACCTTAAGTGTTCTTGTGGGTCAACGTGGAGCGTAAACCACACTCGCTCCCCACAGCGACCCAAAGATAAAACCTGCAACTGAAAAGTAGAGTAGGCATGAGCAGCGAGATGCTCAGTAGGAATGCCAAAAAAATAACCACGTCCTACGCCCCTGCCTTTAGTAAGAAATCCAATCATGCCAGTTTGAAAAATAAGATATAATGAAATAGTGTTTTCCTTCTTTTCAAATTTAAGTAACGGGTTTGCATTACCAAGTAAATCATTTCACTTCCAAATGGGTTTCAAGAATGCATTAATGTTTCAAATGAAAAGAAACCAGTTTGGATTAAAATATGGTTTTCGAAAATAAAAACAACAAGTATGAAACAACTGAAAAGAAAGTTACATCGCAAGAATCATCTCACAAATGAGAACCATCGAAAAACCCTATAGGCAGCTAGAACAAGTGGGAACCTAGAGACCTTGTACCTCGGTGAAACATGGCTTAGAAGGCCACGACCCTCAGAAATTCAGATGTTTAGTTAGTGTTGTTGCGTCAATCCTACTAGACAAACCGGGATAAACCCCTGCTGTGTCATCTAGCGTACTAGTCCTGGTCACCCACCTAGATACCTGGGTTTCCCATTATTCTCAATTTCATGTGGTGGTGAGTTTTCATTATCAAGCAAACATATATGTACATACCACTCTCTTTTTTCTAGAACTCATTCAACATCTCACAACCGCTCTCTCTCCTTGAGCGCATTCCCCCTCTTTCACGACACACAATGCATAAACTTCAATGTTAGGCACATCATAACACTTTCAACAGACAAATCATTTTCTAAAACAAAGGGGGCGTGCCTCAAGAGAGGTTTTTTTTATTTTTCATAAAACATTATTAAGGTTCCAAACAGGCTTCATTACATAAGGGAATACTTTTTACAATTAACCAGAAAAAAGGCCAAACACCTTTGGAAATACACATTACCAATTCAAAACCACTAAGGAAATCAATTTTTCACAAAAAGGTCACTTAATACCGATAGCATTTGAAATACACTTCAATTTCCAAAACAAAGGCATAATAGTTTCTAGAAACCGCAATCAGATTCCATAGTGTGTGTATATAGCATAGTGAAAATATATTTTTAAAATAACCAGACAATTATGAATCTCAAATTAAAGAAATAGGCATAGAGGACCTACCTCAAGACACACAGCTTTTGACGATGGAAGCCCGAGACCGCTTCACCTACACACATATACATTTTCATATATATATATATATATTTCCTTTGATCTAGGCACATATTCCCCGCACCATGAGGGAGAATGCACAAGGAGGATATGTATATATACATGCCTACCCATGTATATATATGTAGGCGTTTGTTGTCAGCCACATGAACTCACCACGCGACGACCAACACACTACAATATTATTTAATAAATTAATCGAAACATAATAAAAAATTCCCAAGATGTGAAACCAGACCTCACTCCAAAGACACACTCAATATCACGTAGGAAAAGCCACTTTAAAAATCAAACGTAGACTTAATATTTTGGAAGACCACTTTCGCACCCCACACTCTATTGAATAAATCAATAAAACCATTTATGAAACACTTGAAAATTAGCACTATAAAATTTTCACCAAAAACTCACCCGATTTCATATAAAAACCCCACTTCAAAACAGAATCTAAAGCACAACCATACCAAAATTTGTTTTTCGTTACTCAAATTATATATAATTTATCTTCAAAGGTGCGCAATAAGTTCAACATGCCAAAATAATAAATTTTCATTCAAACCACATTTTTAATACACTCGCACCTTGAGTGCTTTAGAAAATATTTCACACTTTCAAAACAAGGCTTGAAACTCTTTTCAGGAATCACTATAATACGATGCGCAGGACACACAACCATTTATTTTGTAGAAAAATTCATTTTTAACACATATAAAAATTAAACTATTACCAAAACATACTTTGCACACCTAAAATAATTAATTGAATGTTTCCATGACTTCCCACAACAATACCCTATGAAATACATGACCATTTCTCAAAGAAGACCCAATTACATCGCACATGCATGCCAATGTATTTTCAGAACACATTTCACACCACACAATTTAACTATAGGACATATAAACATTAATTGAGTAAAAAAATTAAATCATCTAAGAATTTTAGGGCATGAAATCACCTCGGGAGAAGAAATTCCCAAATCTTTTACGGATCTTCAACTGCACCAAATATGCATCACAAGCAAACCGAAAATAAGCTCGAGGTGGAGAGGTTGCGACGGTGCTAAGGGGACTCAGCCATGAGAGATCTGGTTGTCGGAGGTGGACTGGCCAGCAGGGGGTGCGTCGGAGGTGTGCAGGCAAGAAGGGAAGTTCGCGGCTAGCGGGGTAGCATGATGAAGGGGAGGATTCCAGACGTGGGAGGGTAGGGCACCGACCAACAGCACACAGGGAGGAGGCCAAGCATGCTTGACGTGAAGGGGAAGGGTTGTACGGCGCGGTTCGGTGTGAGACGCTGCTGTGCAGCGTGATGTAGGTCGGAACGAAGGTGCTTAGGTGGTGCGAAAGGTGCTTCGTCGGGGCGCTGGGGCAAGGCTTCGCCGGAGAAGGAGATGGAAGAGAGCTTCAGCCAAATAAGAGAGTAAGGGCGCTAGGGTTCCCGGGGGGGGTGTGCGACGCCAGGGAGAGCTGCGGGTTGAGGGGGAGGAAAAAAGGATGGTTGGGGAAAAAATTTGAGGGGGGGGGGGGTCATGACGAGTCAGAAGAGAACAAAGAAAGAAAAAAAAAGAAAAAAATACTAATAATAATAAAATAAAACTAAAATAATAATAATAAATGAAATAAGTGAAATAAGAAATAAAAAAAAATTATAGGAAAAGAATATTAAAATAAATAAAACATTAAAAAATAATGAAAATAATAATAATTTTAATAAAATCAAATAATAATGATAATAATAATGTTCTTAAGGACTTCAAAATAATTATAATAAACTTGATAAAAATAATATTATTAATCATAATAATAATAATAACGATAATCACCATTATTATAATTATTAAACTAGCTCATTAAAAAAATAATTTTATTTATTTTTCTTGTACATGAGGCAGGCCGCACAATGACCCGTACAAAGCCACGTGGCTTTGAACACGCCCTACCCATGCACCGGACGCTGTCAAGGGCAAATCATTAATTCATCAGTGAAAAGCAACAAGAATTTCAATCAGACTTAGCCCGCAGCACGATAGAAAGATTCAAAGTCTGATAAAAAAACAAAATAATATTAATTTAAAAGTTCGGGTGTGACATAGTTCCCACATATATTATAAAATGTAGGCAACATAATATCTTCCTCTGTCACCTTCAATTGATGGTATTAAAACCTCAGTTTAACCATCCAAAAATACTGAACTCTTTAGAGCCAATAAAAATATATATTATATAATAGATAATTAAAGAATTTCCATAAAAACAATGTTATTAAATTATATAAAATCCATAAAAAGTATCATTAGACTATAATTCTTTTTTAATAAAAAAATTTCGACCACCACGGGGTGATGTTCTTTGTTAAATAAAACCTTCTCATAATAATTCCTACACTTTTTTAATTCAAAATGTTTCACATGATCCATTTGATTAGAAGGTTTAGAAGTAGTCTTAGTATTAGGAACTATTTCAATTGTAAAATCATCCTCCCAATCATAAATAACTCTAGAAAAACCATCATGAAAAAGATCCATCCAGTCATTCACTATAGGAAGATCACTAATATTTAATGTTTATTTCTGATACAAAAATATGAGATAGGTAACATACATTCATATATCTAATAAATATATCAACTTTTTATAATATTATAAAAAACATGAAGTCATTAACCAACCTATTATGGGCTTAAAATATATCCTTTCCTGAGAAATTGGAATCTAATCCATAAATAAAATCATATAAAGCTCCACTATGTGATGTTCAATAAGATTTCTAGGAAAGACCCTCTCCTTGATAACAAAATGAAGTCTCTTAGTAATATCATTCTAATACAAATGTAATATTCTAGAAAACACTTAATTTGATGTCAAGACATCAACCTTAGTAGTAAAAGATGATTTTTACAAACTTCTTTTCTTTTGATCTTGATGATCATTACCACAAGTTACTAGTTGTATGAGCGCATTAGCATAATGAACTAGCTCATTAAAACTCAAACACATCATTATAAGATTGATTTCAGATACCTTCTTCATGCATTCCTCATGATTATTTTAATTTATATCATGGGAAATATGGACAATCTTTCTATATAGGCAATGCCTTCCATATTTGATAATACATTCTAAATCATGAATTTTTCAACAATTACTACAATATAAAAACATCATTTTACTGTCTTAATATTTCATTTTTTAGGTTTCCTCATAACCTTACACCATGACCACATCATAAATTTACCATCACATGTAACATAAGTGTAAGAAAACCCCATTTTCATATAGTTTATGACAACAATCAATATTCACATAGAATTTAAATTCATGAGTTTAAAATGAAATTAATAGGAATGGATTCAATATTGAGTAAAATAGATTGATTTAAAAATCTGTGTCCTGATGAAAATATTGTATGTACCTCACATGTCTTGTAATATTGTCTTTATACGATTCAATGGAATCATTATTTGTTTACCTCATTTCTAGAGTTAGGTATTATTTCTTGATAAAAATATTTGGAGAAATATTTATCCTAGAAAATAAAGTTAAATGATTCTCATTACATGGAATCATGATCATCTTTCTCTCAAGTATTTATAACAAAAGAGCACCATCAATCAAATTCACAATTAAAATGGTAAACATAAAGTGTTTTATTTTGGAACTTAAAGAATCCCATGACATAAAATATCGTATCTAGAGAATATATCCATCATTAAAGTAGAAAGGGTCATCTGATCCATAAAATTATGGGTGTTGTTTTTTCATGAAATGATCCCCACTGGACATGTTACTTTATAGTAGATCAGGTTCTTCACTCGTATGGATACCACTTCATTTTAATGATTTTTTCAAAAAACATGTTAATACAAAAAACTATTCTATTCCAATAACAACAGTATTGGGATATAGAGATGGAAAGATATTTTTTTTTCATAAATCCTTCCACAAAAGCTTCCTCATTTCCTCTCTGAAAAACCATTATGATTAGACTTAGTTTAGATGAAGCAACATGGTAATCAAAAAATTTATATCTTTTCAACTTATCAGTAAGGTGAAACATTCCATGGGAATTATATTATCATTATTCAAACCTATAAGGTTTTCCAAATATACTTATGGTACCTACTATATGGACCTAAACATATAAAATACAAATTCTTTAGTTTTTAATCACTGTTTAATTTTATTAAATTTGATAATATTTTCATTATGATAGCATTATAGAATTTTTTTCATAAGTCATATATAACAAAACCACATAATAATATCATTAAAATTCCATTATATATCAAATTTTCCACTATATATAATGTTATAATACAAAATTATTTTTCCCTAAAATCTATTCAGAACATTCATCTTGACCACTTATTTTCCCTAACCCATTCTAAAATTATATGGGATTTTTAAAAAAAAATTTGAATGAGCATAAAAGATCTGTAAGAGGAAAAAGAAGAAAAATGTTAATCTGTAAAAAAATATGAAAACCCGTGATTTTTTTTTCTTAAAATCATATCCTTTTTCACAAAAAAGGAATTATCATTCAATTAGAAATATCATTTAAAATACCTTTTAAAAAAGTATTTCTTGAAAAAATCATTAGAAAAAATGAAACAAAAGTCATGCAGGAACCTTATGATATCAAATAATAGAAACCAAGAAAAAATATATAAAAACCACTAACATATTAATAATTAACAACTGACATCCAAAATAATTCATTGAATATCATAATCATTACCCAATGCATTACATCAATATTTGGGTGCACCAATCATATAACCTAATTTAGGGTCACCTATAACACCCCTAAATTATAAAAGAATAAAATTTTAGTAAATAGGGTATACAAAACAAATCATTGAGTTTATCTTGATTTAAAAAAACACTTATTTTATCTTTTATTTTATTTAACAATGAGTTTCCACGGAAGCATGTGTTACACATAAGATTGTGGTTTACCAAATAAAATACAAGATTAATAATATTATTTATTATTATAGTTATGGCCTAACCATTGGAATTTTGGGTATGAAAATTATTATTATAATTATTAAAATAAATTTTCACAATTTTTTTTTGTAATATAATGATTAAAAAGTAAATAATAATCATTTCATAGAAAAATAAATGTTTTTTAGAAGACAATTTCTTTTCTATGAGACGGTTTAATCGCTCTTTGCAATCATAATTTAATGGAAATTTAAAAAACATTTCAGAAATATATTTAAAACAATAAACTATATTTTTTAAACTATGATACACAAATTTTATTAGGGTGAATTTTTGATATTTTTCAAAGAAGATTTATTTTATCTTGAATACTGAGAATTTGATAAATTAATTTAAATATGTATTTCATTTAAATAATTTATAATTATAAATTTCAATTCTAGTTAGATAAAAAGTATAATTAGTTTATTATTATATAAATTAATCATGTTTAATTCATCTGAATAACTTTTATATTGGAATTTATTATAAATAATTTCCAAAACGTTTGATCATTTTCACTGTGTAAACCCACATTCTCATCACTTCTCTGTGATAATATTTTAAAAAAATTATTCCAACTTGGAGAGTTGAATTTGGAAAAAATGTATCCCATCATCCTAAGAAACCCAATTAAAATTTTATTATTAGTTCAATGTATATTTTTTACCATAATGATTAGTGGACTATTATTAAATTATTTACTGGGATTCTGGTTAAAACAAGGTTTTACACATAACATGTATTTCTATTAAAATTAATTTTAAACACACACTATATATTTATTATAAAAATTTGATTTAGTATATAATAATTATGTATAAATTATATAATTTTAATTTTTTTTAAATTTTTTTATTGAAGGATAGATTTCATAATTTAATAAAAATATTTATGTTAATGTGGTAAAAACTAAATGGGTAAAATTGAGTAAACATTTTCACTATTGAAAAACATGCTTGAAATGTGTTTAATTTTATGTTTTCAAGGTTTTAATAAACCTAATAGTACATAACCTCAATTATTATTTAATTTTTGAGCCACAATTGGTAAGTGAAAACTCCCAATAGTTTATAATATTTGGTATACAAGGGAAAAACACTCCTCCTCAATTATAAAAGTTCAATCACTCCACTCACTTATCCACAATAGAAAACATATATAGTTCCCCCAATACCTTCAAAATAAATTCCATATTTCATCCCCCCATATTCTCTAATACACATTATAGGTAGAATGTAAATCTATGAAGAAATTGGTGAAAACCTACGTTAGATGCCCAAATAAGAGGTAATTTTCTTCAATGAGTGTCCATATAATACTTATTTCTCCACCTAATTAAATTTTTATTAAACCATAATTATATAATTATATCAGAATATTTCATATAATTTTATATTTGTATAATATGTGCATGACCTGAAACCTTATCCACTTTCATCAAATGATTTATGAAGTCATCATTCGTGTGTAAGGTGGAATACCGCTTCACGAACCGATGTCGCTGGTTTCTCCATTAATCCCTCTAAGGGGTGGGTATTATTATGTGTCTAAAGTATAAATATAACATATATAAAACACTTATACCAATGTAGTAATTGTATCATATATGAATTATTACATTCCATTCCGTATGAGACATGATAACACCCCTCACGTGTGTGATAGGCTACCGCCTCATCCTGTAGTGTGATTCGTCTTTCACTAACACTTCACATCGAAGTTGATAATTTCAAAGTTGTTTTTTATATATTAAAAAATTAAGTAATTATTATATACATAACAAATTCAACATTATAGAATTATAATATATCATTTATTTTACAGTTTAATACGATAATATCGTTCCTGTACATGTGGACTACTGCCTTCACGATGCCAAGTGACTCTATTTTCATCACATAAAAAATTGATAATATATATAGTATATAAAAGTAATTAATTATATTAATATTAATCTATAAGGTTAAAATGTTACATACCACTTCTCGATATTTTTCATTGAAAAATGGAACTGTTACTTAAGCATATATATGACCCATCGTCTCAATGACTGTAATAAACATCTTTTTTCATAACCATAATTATTGGTAGATTTTTAATGTAAAATTAATTTATTAATAATATAATTATTTCATGATTATTAATCTATATATTATGAAACTATATTATATTTTAAGGAACTAGATCACTCATGTCATAACAACGATGATAAAACAGGTAATTAACACCTAAAATAAAGAAATAAAAAAATAACAATTAATCGGTGATAAGATGTTATAAGGATCATATATGATATTATAAAAATTATTACATTTATTTTATTAGTTAATAACAAGTTTTTAAAAATTATAATAGATTTCCAAACACATTTAACGAATGTATAATTTACAGTATATGATTTTATCTAAATTTCATTTCATTAAGGAACATTGTAATGTCATGAAGCTAATTTATTTTAGACGGTGTATATAATTACCATTTATTAAGTAATATCATCAATGAATAATTATTATTTTTATTTTATGTTTCTATTTGAGTTTTTTCTTCTATTGTATTTTGAATTAAATTTTTCTCAGTGGAATGTGACTTCATCTCAATAGAATTTCAATAAGGCATATTGTAATGCTAGAAAAAAATTTCTTTTATATAGTGTATATACAACCCAATTGACATTTAAAATTAAAAATACATGGTTATTCATGGTATTTTATGTTTTAATTTTCATTATATATTATAATTATATTTTAAATAAAATCTAGTAAGTCTTATTTAATTTTTTTTCGCAATTAACATTATATTGAGTCTTAAACTTTTATATAGTAATTCACTTTTATGTGGTGTATATACCACACCTATAACCAATAATATAATGTTTAATTCATAATTTTATGGTATTTTGTATTTCACTTTCTATTATCTCATAAATTTTATTTGACTTAAAAATTAAAAAGTGGAAAATGTTATTGAACAATATCACTTAATTTTATGATTGTTAACATTTTCTTGAAACAATCACTTTCCTATAATCATCATTCATTGAACAGTAAGATTATATTAATATACGTGTTCTTTTTTGATGGATATGATTAATTTCTAAATCATAATACATTTATACATAAGGTGGAAACATTGATTGTTATTCGATTAACTAGGGAAATATTTATAAATCAATATCCTTTAATCAAAATGGATCTTTCAAAAGGAACATTGTTTATAAATTTAATATGTTATTAAATATATGATGAAGACTCTGTAAATTTGGTACATGGGATTAGGACAACTGAATGTAATCCACATTATGAATGAGTTTTCTCATGAGAAAAAAAATATTTTCCCAAACCCAATGCATTTGTAAATAGATGTTTTAAACTATCTTGATGATTGATCTTAATAGTAGAGTTAAAGTTGTGAAAATGTATTAGTTTGTAACTATATGATTTAATCTATCTTGAGGATAGATATTTGTGGTAAAGGTATCATATTTATCAGAATAATGATGTTCAATGATTAATTACGAATTCTATTATACATAACTCTTACTGATCATCTAAGATCATCCATATTTTTTATTCTCTAGGATTCCATGAAGTGTACTGTGACTGCTATACAAGGATATGATAGAGGGAGTAAATTTATTATAAATAAAATTATTTTTCAATTTTGGTATTAAATATTAATTTAATAATCATGTATATATATATATTTTTCAAGGACTATAGTAGTATTTGGTTATTTGAGATGTAATTTATTTTATCTTATGAAAAAATTAATAATGAATGACATCAGCTCTAAGCTATTTGTGTCTGAGTAACTTTATTTAGTGTACACGATTTTTTAGTATAATCCTTGGAAATTTGATTTTTAGGGAAACATATTTTATAGATCACAACCCTAATATATATTTTTAGGATATGTATATAAGAATTTCCAAAAGTTCTTTTACTATATATATTATGTGTTATTTCTTTTAAATATAACCCTATATGGATACTACATGTGGGAAAGGATCATGAGAAGATGTGCGTTGGGGTAATAACTCTAAAATAGAAATATAATTCTTGAATAGAGCATTATCTACATCATGAAAAAATTCTTTAATGCACACTTGTTTTTCCACTCATGGGGGACATTTTTTAGGATAATTAAAATTACCCTTATAAATCTTTAAGACATATATAAATAGATAAAAAATTAATGACCTAGGATAAAACCTAGAAAAATGAACGGACGATGTTGAAATTAAATAGAAAAAGTCTTTATGTATTAGGATTAAAAAAATTGGAACTATTTTTTGCAATTTTTTTTATAATAATCTTTAAACATATTTGGATTGTGTAATAATCATATATGTCTACATTAACATAAGATTTAACTATACCATGATAGTTATTGAGTTTCATATTGATCATACATTCAAATAAATCAACACCAAATTTAATAATTTTTGTGGTCATAATGTCACAAGATTAAGGATATTTTCTGAAAAACATTTATTGGAATAAACCCATTACCAAGTATATTTTTTAGTGGAATGGTTTTTTGAGTAATTATTCATTAAAATTTTATAGACATAAGTTAATTTTATTAATAACCATTATGATTAATATTATCATTAATTTCATTGTACGAAATTTCATAAAATATTATAATACTTTGTGAATTTTTTTTTATTGAAATGAATAGTAAGAAAATGTTATTCAATGATTAAAAATTTTCAGGGATACCCATCATATTATTTTGGAAATATTTTTTGAATTT
Organism: Viscum album; assembly: GCA_963277665.1. Lineage (NCBI taxonomy): Eukaryota > Viridiplantae > Streptophyta > Magnoliopsida > Santalales > Viscaceae > Viscum > Viscum album. The sequence goes on from OY728132.1 coordinate 1,348,037,326, forward strand.
TATTAATATTATTTTGAAAAATTAAAATCCATATCCTAGGTAAACACCTATGACATTTCGAACGGGAGTGGGGATCGAATATATTATATAAGGATGATAAGGGTTTCACACTAACCATTAGACTACATGATATTAGTGGTAATATAGCATTTTTTTGTTAAACCATTTTGATCATTAACATTAATTATGAACTAGTGGTATTAATTATGATTTTTAGAGATTAATTCATTATATGTGATAACATGTGATAACCATATTGGTTTTTTTGAAGATATTTAGAGATATATGTAAAACATTCACTATTTTATGCATATTATGACTAGTTAAAGTGAATTTCAGTGCTTCCAAAATTAGAAATAATTTTGGGATATTAATTTATTGGACTAAGGGTTGAAATTGAAATATATCAAAGAAAAACTAAATAATGAAATTACACTTATAGAATATAAAAATATGTAGAAAATATGTTTCCTTATATTTTTATACTGTAAAATAATACCTTGACATTGGGTAAAAGGATCCGGAATCAAAAAAATCATATTCTATTAATTTATGAATAATAATATTTCCGTTTAAAGATTTATTAATTTATAATTATTAGGTGTTTAAAATTTAATTAATCAATAAATTACATGTGATCAATTACCTACATCAATCACTATAATTATTTACACTCTTCTTTCATGTACACATCTTTACATTCCACCAATGTTATCCTACATAGAAACCTATTTATGAATTATTAAAAATTACCATGTACACACAATTCTATCGTATAAATATGAATTTTTATTAACAATTTTAACTGTACAGTTATTCAAAAAAAATCAAATGTCAATCCATGATTACCGTGATCGTATATAAAATGCAAGGACGAAAATTATTTAAGGTAGGAGGAATATAACACCATGAAATTTTAGATTAAGAATAATTAATTAAATTTATTATGTGACATGCAACATTTATTTTATCTTAAATTAAAAAATAAATTATTTTATCTTGATTTAGATGTAAGAATATGTTTCTTTTAAAGAATTTATTACATGCAAGACCATGTTTTACCAAATAAAAATATACTATTAATTTTATTATTTAATATGATTGTTATAGCCTAGTTGTTGGAATATATTGAATTAATTAGATTAAATACATTTTTAAATAATATAATTTAAACTCATTTATTAGATATCTATTTATTATAAATATAATATTAATCATATAAAAAATTAAATGTTTTCTAAAAAATAGTATTTTTTAAAAACGATTGTAAAATAGTGACTTGCATACATGATTTAATATTAATTTTTTAAACTTATTGAATATTTATTTCCTAAAATAAAAAGAATTTTTGATATAATAACAGAAAAATTAACATAAGATCAATTTTTGGGACTTCTCTGAAAAGTATTATTTTTTAATGAATAATGAAAACTAAGAAATGATAAATAAATATTGAATTTTCATTTGATTAATTTATAATGATAAATTATATATTTAATAAGTTTTTAAGTTAATATAGTTAAATTTTTTATATCTTAATCCAATTTTGTTCATTGGAATAAATTTATTTTTTAATTTATTATAAAAACAATTGTAAACATTTGAACTTTTTATCATTAAAAACGTACTTTCTCATCACTTATATGAGATTATTATTATATTAACTTATGAAATTTAAATGAGATTATTTTAAAAAAATTATTCGACATTTTTAATGAGAAAAATATATAATATCTTATATTTTAATTTTCCCCCCACATTTATTAGTGAAAATAGATAAAATAAGATAGTCAAATTTAGGTTAAAACATAGTTTTGTGCGTTACAGTTGTAATATTTAAATTAAATTTACAAACACAGTTGATATTTATTTTATAAATTTGATTATATATGTATAATAAGTTGTTAATATTTATCTAATAAAACCATTTTAAATATTATTATTAAATGATAAAAATAACTAGGTAAATAAAAGTATACAAGTTTTCATGGTAAAATAATTAATGCGTAAAATTGAGCAAACATAAATACTAAGTCAAATCATGATAAAAAATATTATTTTTGTTTTATAGAGTTTTATATCCACCAAAAACTCCTTCATATCAATTATTTTTCAATTTCTTAGCCACATTATGTAACTTTGATCTCACAAGTGTGAATATTCTTTGGTATTTTCATGAATTCCACTCCTCCTCAATTATATAAGGGCACTCACTCCCCTAACATATACACAAAAAAACCTATTAGGTTTTTTTACACTAACTTAATCAGATAAAAACATTCCTCCATCATCCTAATATCCATATTTTTTTAATAAATCCAATATAATAAATAATTAGTGCAAACCTCACAAGGATTCCTAAAGAATAGATAATGTTCTTCAATGAGCATCTATATTTTAATTACTTCTCCACCTCATTAAATTTATATTAAAATATTATGATATAATTGAATGATTATATTCCATATACTGGGATGTTTTTATAATTATATAATGACTTAAAAACATTTCCACTTTAATCAAATGGGTTATTAAATCATCATTCATGTGTAGAGAGGACTCCCGCCTAGCGAACTGATGTCATTAGTTTTCCATTACCACCTAAAAATGGGTATTATAATGGTAGTAAAGAATATATATATTATTAATAATATAAATATACCTTATTATTTTTTATATCATATATTCCTTATCACCTTACATTTTATAGGATACACGATAGTATCTCTTTTCAGTACGATGAACTACGGCCTCGCAATGCGATGGGATTCGTCTTTCAGTAACACCTCACTTAGATGTTCATTAGAATAAATTTAGCGATTATATGTGATATAAATTAAATAATTAGTATATTTAGGACATATTTATCAATCATTATATATACTACAACATTTAAATTTTTTACATTTAATGATGAAAACATCTTTCCTGTGTGTGTGGATTACCACCGTCAAGAAGAATTGTGACTCTATTTTCATCACCAAACAAAATTTTTGATATATATTAGTATATAATATGATATTAATTATATAATTATTATTTAGTAATATTAAAATATTACTTACCTTATTTCCATAATGTTCATTGAAAAATAAGTCCATTACTCATCTATACATGTGGCCTACTATCTGTGTAATTATAATGAACTTCATTTTTCATAATCATCATTGATGATTGGATTGGAAAGAAAAAATTTTGTAATAATATTTTATGTATGTAACTATTATTATTATTATTTATATTATCAGATCATATAAGATACAAAAATCCTAGATCATTATTCATAAAACAGGCATGAGAAAACAAGAAAATTAGCACACAAAACAATGAAAATATAAGAAGGCTTACAAACTAACAGGTAATATGAAATTATTAAATTATAATATATGATATTATAAATATTTATATGGTTCTCTAGTATATTCATAATTTTTTTAATCCATCATATATTAGCATAAATCATGTTCAACTAATGTAAACAAATTAAGGTAAGGTTTTTCGCCCCAATTTAATTAATTTAAGGCATATTGTAATGTTATGAAAATAATTTATTTTATATTTCCTATTTAATACCCTTTTTACATGTAATTTAATGAAAATCACTTTATTTATTTTTTTTTAATTGTCAATTTTAATTATTTCCATTAAAGGGATTTTAATTAAAACTCATCAATTGATAAAGGACATCGTTTCGATTTCATTTCATTTTGGAATATTTTTTTATACCCCAAATTTATTTTATATGATTTGTATACAACACATTTCACAAGTAAAATCATTATAAATAATTATTCAAATTATTTTAAGATTGAATTTTAATTTTTTAAACTATGTTGTTTTGAATTAAAATTTTCCATGTTGTAATAGATTTTCATTCAATTTGCATTCCATTGAGATATATTTTATTTATTCCCCAATTCAAGATTAAAATTTTTATATATTATTACATTGAAAATTAATATTATTATTCATTCATAATACAAGTTAATTTATTCTCAACTTGAAATTATCTCAGCAATTAGAGTTTTACTTAAAAAATCTATGTGGTAAATGTTAATGTAGGGTCTCAATAACATTATGATTGTTAACCTTCTCTTCAAATAATAACATTATTACAATCATATTTCATTATATGTTAAATTTAAATTTCGTACCCATATTATTTTATGATGGATATGATTATTTCCAAAACCATATTCCATTTTTATATTTGGTGTTTACTTTCATTATTATTTTATTAACTAGGGAAATATTGACAAATCTATGTTCTTTAATCAATATTGATATTTGATAAGGCACATTGTTTATGAATTAAATTAATTATTTGATATATATATATATATATATATATTATTATTTTTACATCATATACATGGATTCAGTATAGATTAACATACCCCATAGGATGTATTGGTAGTCTCATGAAACAAAACCCATTTGAAAACCCCTATGAGTTTCTATCTAGTTGATTTAAACTATCTTAAGGATTAATCCTGATAGTATAGTTATAGTTTTTCTAAAATAATCGGTTAGTATTAATATGTTTTAAACAATCATGTGGATATATCCTCATGATAACAGAATAATTTCTTTGTAAAACACATTGTCCGATAATTATGCATTTACATTATTTCAATTAAAATAGTTATCCATGAGATTTTACCATTGTTATTATTTATGGATTAATTTAATTATAATTATATTTATTTAATGGAATGTGTGTTTATATATTTACCTTTCCATATATATTATATGTTTTTTATTAATGATAGGTACCATTTTACATAACCTTTACTGATCATTTGAGTTCACCTTTATTTTATTCCATTCCTATGGATTACATAAAGAGTACTATGTTTGATATGAAAGAAAATTCTATAGAAAATAATGTTATTATTTTAAAAAAATTTGTAATATTATAATTTAACTATTATTAAATACTCAAGTATATATCTTATTTAAAAAAACTACTAAACTATTTGGTCCTTTTGGATGTGATTCCTTGTATCTTTTTCTAATATAATAAAGTAAGACACTGGCATCGAGCTGTTGCAGTCACGGTCTCGACATCAATATTATCTATTTGGACACCAATAATATAAAATTTACAAGAACAAAATCATTATTAATTTATTTTATGATATCATATTTTTCATCAGAAAAATGTTTAAAAACTATTTTAAACTCATGGAAATCACTTTCTGATATAAAAATACTATTTTGATTTAAAAACACCTCATCAATGCCAAAATAGCCAAAAAAATTAGGAAGGTGTTTTTTCATTGAATAAAGAATGATATTGTGAAATGGAATCCAGTTTAAAAATGTTCACGGTAGTCTAAATTTTCACTTTTGTTTTATAGATTGAAAATAAAAATTTCATTGTACTATATTTAAACACGTTATATATAAAAAAAGAAAAAAATTCCTTCTAAAATAAATAGAAAATATTATATATATATATATATTAATATTTATAAATATCTTATGTCTATATAAAAACAATAATAAAATCATTTTAAAAAATGGACATAGAAAATGATGAGTTGGGAAGAAAACAAGAAAAGATTTTTTAAAAAGAAAAAACCTATATCCCATAAGAAATGTTTAAATCATAATCCCCCAGAATGAATAACATTAAAAAAGATATTATGTAATAATATAATTGTCAAATTCCTGATATGAAATCTAAAGGGTTTTTTATATACACCATTTAATATAATATGGCTTTATAATAAGAAAATATGCCTCAATAAAAGAAAATTTATACAACACCCTTACCTTGAGTTTGACGCATCATGTATGTTATTTATCTTCTTGGATACTAAGCCCAAATTAATTATTTACATACTTAACAAAAAATATATATTATTTATACCTCCGGCATTAATTATTAATATTTTATATATAATTACATAACGAATTAATTTTAAATTGAATGTTTCGATGATATTTGGGTCATGTTTCAAAAAAAATACATTGGGCTGCCTATGGTCAAAGAGTTTATCATTTAAATTTTTTTAAAATAATAATCATTCCAAAGTTATAATATTTTTGTACCATTTATGGATTTATGATCTATATTTAAATATGATTTTTCAAAATGATGTATGTTTGAATCATGGAGATGGAAGGTCATATGTAAGCCTTAGTGGAGCTTCCATTTTCCAAAAATAATTATGGAAATTAGGTAAGTAATATTTTTTCATTCCATAATTATAACTATATCATATATATCATATGAATTATTTAAATATAATTCTATTTATCATATATGTGGTGTAGTGATGAATGGGAAGTCACATCTCTTAGTGAAGGTTGTAGTCTACATGTAATCAAAGGACATTATCATCTTCCATTGAGTGACAATAAATGAAAAGAATTATATATTATGTCACACGAGTGAGAAATATTTCACTATTATCATAGTACGTTCATTAATGAAAAATATATTAATTATCTTTTACCTTTTTACCTTCCATGTAAAGTGAATGTGAGAAACGAATCACATTACTCTGTAAAGTTGTAGTCTGTTGTACACATGATCAATGTTACTGTATCCCCTAAGAAATTTTAAAGTAGAAAAGGTATATATATGATCTAATGAGTCTAGAAGAATATTTACATTATAATAAAAATATATATTTTTTCATCGATCATTATAAAATACAATGATATGTGGTAATAGGGAAAATAATGACATCCATCCGTGAGTTATTAGTCCGCTTTATTAAAGAATGATGATTTGGTTACCCATTTTATGGAATATGATAAGGATTTAGGTAATTAAATTAAAATAATATCATATAAGAATATGTATGATATTAAGATAATTATATAATTATTTGTTCACATTAATTTAATGGGATAGTGGATGAAATAAAAAAATGCTCATTGAAGAACATTACCACTTATTCATGTAATATATTATGGGTTGAACCAAAAGGATTCATAGGTTGTATTTATAAAAAATTAAGATTCATATGATTATAAGAGTGTGAGGATTATTATTTAGGAAGGTAATGGATGAAACAAATGCGCTTGAATGTGTAATGAGCGGAGGAGAGGGGGTTTTCTTTTATAATTGTGGTGAGTGGCACAATAGTAATTTTTGGAAAGAAAAAAGTGCTCCAACATTATTCAATTTCTAAAAGCTTCTAAAATGAATTATTATTACGACTCATAAATTATATGGAATTTTTTATTTCCATATATTAGACATTTTACATGTCTTTATGTAATTTTAATCCTTTAATTTTAAGTTTAAACTATGTAATTCAATTTTTAACTTGACAGCGGTAATAATTTTATTTTATACTTTCACTATTAATTTTGTTCACAAACCTATGTTCACTTGTTATATAAAAATAATTACTCATATTACAAATATGGAAACCATTTGAAAATATTCAATTCATATATATGTAAAAACAATATTTAAAACAAAACCTGCAAAATAGATGAAAAGATGGATGTTCAAAAAGTATATTTTTGAAGAAAATATTTATTTTCTAATAACTCTATGGATAATAATTATAGTTCCATGAAAAAAATTAATATATATAGATATATAATAAAAAATTTATTATAAATAGCTTCTCATTAGTTATTATGTTAATTAATTAAATTTATAAAGCATTATATATTTTATAATATTTTTCTATAAAAATCCCATTTTAAACCTAAAAATTAAATACATTAAAACCCAATATAAATTTGATTAAAAATTAATTATTTTTATTAAATATAAAAAAATATTACTAATTTATATTTAAATTTTGATAAAATCAGATTGAGATTTTTTAAATATGTAGATTCTTGAAATGAAAACACTTTATTTATAGAAATCAATGCTTTTCAATATTGAATAAAAAAGTATTTTCCAAAATATTCGTCAAATTTCAACATATATAAATTGTTATATTCAAATATTAATATTTTTTGTTATATTTGTAATTATAAATTAAAAATTTTGTAAATTAATTTTTTTTTAAACCTTATATGAAAAGAGATTATTTTAAACTTTTTTTATAAATAATTACATATTATTTTAATAAATAATATAACTATCAAATTCATACTAATGAATATGATAATGATTTTTTATATCATTATATTTTATTTAAAAATTTTACATTAAAAACCCTAAAATATAAATAAGAAAACGACAAAACAAAAACATAATAAATTAATCAAAGAACCCTAAAACCATAAACAATATTCCATAAACCAAAAAACTGCGAACCCAAAATCCTAAAGAACACCCCCTAAATAAAAAATTCTAAATAATAATACCTAAAAAACAATTCCAAAAGACCAAAAAACCTAATCCATAAACCCTAAAATTAGGAACACTAAACTGTAAAATAGTAAACATTAAAAATATAAAACATAAAGCCTATAACTCGAGACCTAAAACCCACAAACCAATACTCAAAACCCCTAAACACTAAAAAAAACAAAATCCCTCTTACCTTAAACCCTAAACCATAAACCCTGAATTAATAAAATAAAACTAATCCAGTAAACCATAATAACTAAATCCTCAACCCTAAACCCTAATCACTACAACCCTAAACTATAAATCCACAAACCCAAAACCAAAAACCCGAAACCCAAAACCAAAAAAAATATCCAAAACTCAAAACCATATACCATAAACCCAAATCCCTATCCCCTTAACGATTTCCCTTATTCCTAAATTTTTAATAATGAAAAATCCCAATGTGTAAACCTAAAAACCAAAACCCCAAACAATACAACCTAATTTTTAAACCATAATACCAGAAACCATAAAACATTAATCCCAATGACCAAAAACCAAAAACATTAATCCTATATAGTAAAGAATATACCAAATAAACTAATCTCAATTCAATAAATCCAAAACCTAAACTCCCTATGACAATAAACCTAAAACCCAAAAAATCAAATACCTAAAACCCGAGACTCAAAACCCAGAACCCTAAACACACATTTATAAATTCTAATAACTTAAAGACAAAAAATTAAACCCTAAATCCTAATCATGACACAACAAACCTAAAACCATAAATCCTAAAACATATACCCTAAAACCTAACACCTAAAAAAATAAAACCAAAATCATTAAAAGAAATAAAAACTAAATAGTAAACCATATAATCTAAGCCCAAAACCATTATACCTTTACCTTATAACCTAAAAAACTAAAAAACTGATATCTATAAATAGTAAACCCAAAACCTATGAACTGAAACTATATATACTTAACTAAAAACTATACTAAAAAAACCTTATCCAAAAAATCAAAACCCAAAACCCAAAACCCTATAATACTAAACATGAAAACATTAAAAATATGATCCCTAATACGTAAAAATATTAACACTATACCATATTTTCTATACATTAAATCATAAAATCTATTACTAAGAACCCCTAAAAAACCCTACACACTCAACCCTAAATACAAATATATAAATAATAGTTGATAAACCCGAGAACCCTAAACCTTAATTCATAATTCATAAAACCCCAAAACAATATACCCAAAACAATAAACCCTAAAATCTAAAATCTAATCAAAAATACAAAATCCCTAACAACTATACGATAAACCTATAACATCTTTAAATTTTAGATCTCTTAAATTAATAGTATCTTTAAAGGCTTCTTTCACACAACGTCGAACAAATAGAATATAATCCAAAATAGAACCATTACATTTTAAAAACAAATGAATAATATAATCATTATTATCCATGTGGATAATAATAAATATAATTAAATAGATATAATTATTCTCATAGATTAATTTTTTAAAAGGGAATATGTATGATGAACCATTTTAAAATAAGGTTATAATATATATAAATAGTAAATTATCTATTAATATATATGAATTGAAATTATAAAAACATGGAATTTAAAATTTTAATTTTTAAATAATATTTGATTCAATAATACATTTTATTTTTATTCAAAAATAAAATATAGAAATTCTAAAATTTAAATTTTAAAAAATATATTTTGTTTAAATATTTCAATATTATCCTACTAATAATTTTTGGGATATTAATAAAAATTAAGTGTATTTCAAAACTCAATCTAATTAATTATGTTATCATGTATTTTAATTAATTTAAAATTTAAATTAGTATCCTATACATTTTCTTATCTAGGTATATCACTTTGAAAATAATTCTATCATACTGGTGAGTTATATTCTCCATTTAATAAGAAACTATATTAAGAATAATTCTCATCCATTTAAATTATTATTTCTCATCCTTTATAAGATCCCTTTAACCAAATGTTCCCTTTATTAATTTGAACCAAAAATAAATATTAATTTTTTATAATTTCAATTTTACATCTTTTATATTCAAAATAAATGTTTATTCTCTACTTTATGATTTTTTATTTTAGAAATGGTGGTTCAAAACATTAAAAAATAGATGTTACAAACCTCCACCCAGTATGCATATGAAACATTCACTTGAATTTTCTTCAATTATATGCCATATTCATCTCATGTAACTATTTTATTATTTATATATTCTCTTACATATATACCTAGATGAATATATTTTTCATTTCTAGAGTTATATAATTTTTTCATTGCAAAAAAATTACATCGATTAAGTAAACCTAATTTAAGGAAACATTCATATTTATTTTATAATGTTAAGAATCACCCCATAAAAAGTTTTTAAACCATGTATTTCATAGAAATTACCACAGATAATTTATATTATCCATGTTTCTTAAGTAGTAGTATTATAGTTAAAAATAAGCACTTTCCACTTTAAAATTATTATTTACTTTTTTCACAATGAATCTCCGATGTAAAATGTTTTTTCATTATTCTCTAAAATAATTATTTTGAATCTAATTCATTGTAGATCCATTATCAAGTACATTGATCCTTTTTAAATAATTAACGTTCCAAATTATTAAATTCCATTATATCAATACACAACAAACGATATAGCATTTAGTAGTTTCTTAATATTACATTGTGTAACCGTAATTCTTCCACTATGTTTTATAATGGTTATGATTTATGTTTGGTTTCATTTTCCATCTATGAAACCCATATTCTTATGTTTATATATATTAATTAGTTTTTGAATAAACTATGACACTTTGTGATTTTAAATAACTAAAATGTATTTGGTTATGTTAATGTTTCACGAGAAACTTTGTAAATTCCATATGATATAAAATTAATCTTTTTTATGTATGGTTCGTTGAAAATTTTCCATAAACACTTTTTATTGATTGAATTTGTCTATATAATATCATGAATATGGGGATGGTAATCATATATTTTGATATATACTTATGATGTCATTATATATGATTTTTCATTATTCTTATTATTTAATGATCTTATAATTTCACTTACATATTCCATATGTTCATTATTATTATAATTATCTTTATGATATTATATTTTGCACTTGAATATCATGTAATGAATTATTTCCATGTGTATTTCCATATAGATATTTTTTTTCACCTCTAACCTTATTTATTTTCAATAAGGTCACCTTTATAAGTTTAGATGATATATGGGAGTCAGGAGAGCTATTTATAGTTTAAAAAAATGATATGGGTTTTTAATTTATAAATTTGTTTTTTGAAATGGATATTCAAAATTTAATAGAAAACTATATAGTTGAAGGTTATTATTTCTAATGTGTTTTATAAATCATCAAATATAGTATATTTACACCGTTGGTCTCTATATTTAGAATCATAGAATGGAAATGTGATTTTATGATATTAGGGTTATAGAACATTATTGAAGACAAAAGAAAAAATTTTATAGGATAATCATATGAAGAGGATAAAAACATGAAGTTAATTAAAAGAAAAATCGGTATGGATTTCCTAGAAAATGCATACCTCTCTATATACTTGAATGGGTATGTATAGACTACCAAAATTGTACATTTTGGTTATAACCCTAAATAAGTCATGTTTAGTATTAACTCAACTATGAATTGGTGTATGGAAAAGAGATGTAACTACAAACCTGAATATACACTCTTGGGGATAGTATTTGCTCAATAACTTTCTCTATAAAACACACTATGATGAATTTACTTCTAAAATACATTAAGTGATTTTTTTAAGAATAATGATTGAACAAAACATAATGTATCTTTATTCTAACCAAAAGTGTTATAGGACTAAATAAGTATAACATAGTTAAAATGACGGTATCATAATAATAAATGAAGGTGTCACTAAAGAATAAATTTTAGGATTTACATTTTATATTCATATATTATGATTCTTTTGGATATTTTTATAACTATTTTATTAGTATTTGTTTGAAATAGGGTCATGAGGATTAATCTATGAATGAAATGTATATGAAAAAATATCAATGTATTATAATAGAAGAATGGATAATACTGAAATGGCTGATAATATTAGTATATTCTTCTTATTATATAAAATATTATTTTCCTAGTCTAACTTTTGGTGGTAAGAATGACACTATAATAGAATTTAGTTTGATTTAAATTTAGCTATATCTGTTATTGAGTGATACATAATGTTGGTAATTTGGTATATTTGAAAAGTTATAATGGTTAGATGAAATATATAATGATTAATACTCAGTACTTTAAATAAAATTGTATTGAATCAAATATTTAATTATATTAATAACAGTGAAATTATATTTTGTAATAGGTATATATTTTTGGGGGAAAATATTGAAGAACACCTGAATTAATTTTGGATAAAAAATAAAGTTATGATAATATTGATTTTTTTAATAAAATATAGATTATTTTTTAAACAATTGATCTAGATAGTATTTATAGACTTATAATTGAGTAATGTAAAAATTGATCCATTATATAAATGTATAAGGGAAGTCTCTTTTACATTATGTCATTAAACAAATACCCTCTTATTATTTTGGGAGGATAAATCCCATTATAGGACCTTGGTAGTCCTAGTGTGTGTTATACATTAGGAAACATGGATGAAACTCCTTAACACATTACACAATAGGGCCCAAAGCCATCCATCATTATCACCTTTGCATGTATCCCAACTTCACACATCTCATTACTCTAGTACCACATACCAATGTAATTGACACATGTCCATCAACCCATGGCTTCACTTTGTCACCCCACAAAACCATCCATCATCATTTTCGCACCATTTTCAACATCATATGCCCTGGAAATTCCAATTTCTGTTAAGATTACAAGATGATTTGACCAACATCAATACTACAAGGCCCCTATCTACATTGATGACAGTGTCACCAGAAACCTCAATACATGCCTCCATACACCAAAATAAACTTCACTTCCATTAACCATCAATATATGGTCAACCATCAAATGGAATTTTCCTAAAGTGATCATTAAACCACATCTCTCACGTAAAAATACAATCACTTCCAATTGACAATGGAAGTGTAACGTATCCCCACCGCCACTGTGATCCAAAATATGTATAGAGAACATAAAATTTGATTTAGAAAAGAATTGAACCGTGTTATATGTTGCATTATAGGGAACCTTTTGTGTATTAAACCTTTAATAAATTTTTTCAAAAGAATGTGAGATTTCACTATAGTTTTATGAATTCAAGACTTTAAAAATTCATGAAATATTTCCTTAAAAGAACATTTAATTTGGTTAATAACAATCAATAGTTAAAATAGAGTGATAGATATTATTATAATACATTATATAACAAGATTTATTTAATATTTTTTTGTTATATATTAAATTACAAATATGTTATTAATAACCTCTCACAATTTCATCAATGGGTATTAATTAAAAATTTTAGCACACAATTTATTTATTGGGGTATAATTTAATTACCTGATATTTTATGCCTTAATTTAATTTTATCTTCAATATCTTGGGTAATAGAAAACATCAAACTAATGCAACACCAAACTAACAAAACCAAAACATTTAATAAATACATAAATAATATATTCAATTTTAGATAAAATGTTAGAAATCATTTATCTTCCCAAAAAGGTCATAAGGAATCCCATGATGTTATTATGAATTTTTGAAATATAGAATCAATCCTAGAGAATGATGCATGGTGTTAAAATTGTCAATGTATATAGAACACAAAAGTACCAACAAACACTTTATGAGAGACCTCATCATTGCATGGTGTCCCTAAAATTTTTTTTAGTTATTAATTTCACCCATGTAAATGATTTATACCTTGAATTGTGAGGATTTAATTTTATCCTCCAAACCCACAAACTATTTTCATATTATAGTGAAAGGTTGTAATTTGATGCCCCCAAAAAATGATTTTCACTTTTCTCATGAGGTATGGATTTAATGACACCTTCAAATGAATTTTATTTTATTGTTTGATGTGGAATCCCTATAACCACCATAAAAATCATTTGAGTTGTGAAGATATGACTCAACTAAACCCATTAACAGAAATACTTTTCTTGTGACATAATTATATTATTTTCTACAGAATATTAAAAGGTATATTTTGTGGTTGACTGGTCATTTTGAGAAAAATTTTATTTTTTGTACGTATAAATATATAATTATCTTACTATAAACTGAAATTTGTGAGATAAAAAATATTTAAAGGATAAGAAAAATGAATAAAAACTAAGTGGCTTCTAGATACACAGGGTATTTTCTTACTGTATACCATATAGAAAAAGGAGGCCTACAATAGTGAATTTTAAATAAGAGTCCTAAACAAAAAGGGATACACATCATGAAAAAAGAACCTACCTAGTCATCCGTAAAGGTGACCCCCTTTAAATCAAGAAGGAATCATTTCCTACATAAATCCCATTTCATGGAAGAAGCCCTTCATGATTCCCTTTCTGGTATAATGAACAATGTACTGAATGTTTTACCCTAATGGCATTTTACCATTCCACTATCACTGTTCTCATTTCTTATTGTGTTTATCTTCATCATGTAACCTCATCAAAATATCAAAATGGAACCCTCTAACCTAAATTGGTACTCAAGAATTCCATCATTGAGACCTCCCCTATTTCCAATAGATTCATTAGTCTTGCTGAAGAGAGACATCATAATGTCCCTCTCTTGATAATGAATTATGATGGTAAAAGAACGCCTAAATTTATCATCCCAATGATCTATCATCCATTAAATTTCGTAAATCATGGATTATCATGGTATTGGGGATTCTAACCATTGGTTTTGTGGATGATGATCAGGAATCAAAATATATTTACCACATGCGACCTAAAATTTGAAACAAAATGGGTAAGTTTAGCACATTTTATGGACTGATAAAACTCATAGTGAGGATTACAATAATTCAAGAAGGAATGAATGGATAAATACAATATTTTTTCATATCATCCTCATCAACAGATCTCCCTCATCTACTAGAGGATGAGGATATAATATCCTAATTGATCACCCCTCTTATAGTATTCCCCAAGCCTTTCATTTAGGATATATCTTTTTTTCAATGTCCCCTCTCTCATCCATCACCATAAGAAGAATAAAATATTAAATGGACATCCAATTCTTGTCTAATCCCCTTCAAAAACATGACTATGTGATATTTTGGTATTTTACTATCTCATGTTTCTCCCATCATGAACGAATCATGCGGTCTTTGTGTATTGTGGTTATCATTTCACTAGCATAGTAAAATCATATCATGTGAGAATCTATTTTAGGTGTAAGAACTAAAATTTAGAAAACACATTGTCTTTAAATCCCATTATAAAAAGTATACGTAGGAGGCCTTCCTGGGGTTCAAACCTAACACTATTAATCAACCTTCATTCAAACTAGTCTATATTATTAGTAGGACCAATTCCACACCTGGTGATTGAGATGACTTTGTAGATTAATTATCTGATCAACATCATCCTATGTTCCTATTGAGATATTTCATAATATAGACAAATTCCTTATAAAATCAATTAATCCCTATAGGGATATACTCTCCATGTGGTAAACCATCATGGGATGATATTGTATATGTCCTAATCCATATTTTACAAGTTATGATCTTCCTATATTTATAATCTACATAATGTTAAATGGTATGGTCAGGTCTTCATCAAATGACCATTAATGAACGTACTATGTTAAGTATCACTGAACTATGTTAGTTGTGACTCTTATCACAAGTATACCTTAAAATCAATTATTATAAACATGATATGAACATAAATACTGTAATTTTATCCCTCTATGGCAACAAATCATTGAGTTTTCCAATACGAGGCATTAAATTATAATTCATTAACATGAATAATAAAAAAGTAAATAAAATTTCCTGATGGAGAACCACTAAAAAATATAGATATATCAAAAAATAGATAATATAATATACATATACATGGTCCCATTGATAGAGAACCTCTGATACTAAAAAATGAACCTCTCAATGGATAACTTCATATATATACATATTGTTCCATTTATGGAGAACCGATAATACTGAAAGATTGTTTCCCCTATAGGTAAATGTGAATGATAGTAGAAGTGAAGTGTGACCTATCATATATTATGATTTATAATGTATTCAACAATATAAATTAATTTATAAGAGATCCTTGGATTTGAAAACAATTCACTCTTAATATGTTTTGATGATCCAGATCCCCCATCCACATAGACAATTTGAAACCCTAACCTTCAATGAAAAAATGGTCAATGATCCTCTTAAATTGGAATGTAGGTCCATAACATGGATATATAAATCACTATGTGTTTCTAGTTTTAAGAATCAGCCCAATTAAAAAATTCTTGCGAAGTGAAAAAAGTAATAAATCAAAATCAATAAATATCATTATTCACCTTAACTAATAATATAGTAAAAATCCTTTTTAGAAAACATTTAACAACATGGAAAATGTATTTTTTTAATAAATTTAATTGTTAATAGTTATATGTCTATAATAATAGGTATTTTTTGGATTTATATATTAATATATAGTATTTCAATTGTTTGTAAATACATATAAAATAAAATTAAAAACACATGATGTTTAAAAAAGATATTTTTTTATAATATTTGATTTTCTTAACATGTTTAATTATCAATTTACAGATTATTTGTAAATTTTATATTTTTTTATATGACATCATAACATCATTTTTATTTAAAAATTTCAATAATATCTCTAGTTGAATTTTTTGGATTTTCATATGTTAATTGATTTTTACGTGAAAAGTGAAAAACACGAATTTCACTAATATAGTAAATTTTATAACATTGTTATAATAGCATTATACTTATTTTTTTTAAACATATTAAAATTTAAAATATATATAATCAAGTAAAATTATATTTTTTAAATAAAATTAGGATATAAAAACCCATTCTTAACATCTTATATAACATATGTACTATTTTAATGAAATTGATTTTTGTCAATTTATAATAACAAAAAATTCACAATACTAATTTAGTTATTAAATATATTATAATGTAAATTAAATATTTATTTAATAACAATAAACATTTTAGTGTTAATTTAATCAATAACAGCGATATTGTTTTCCAAAACATGAATCTTATGCTTAAAATAATCATTTTCAAAAAATTATGTGTTATAAATTATTATACTAGAGTTTATTTTTATAAATACTAAATATTATATTTTTTTGAAAATAATTAAATATATTAAAATCATCAATATGAAATTATAATATAATTTTAAAATAAATTTTGTCCACTAAAATTAATTTCCATGGGTGAAAATATAGTTAAACGGTGGGGGTATGTAGAGAAAAAATGGTTAAAAAAATTTACAAGTGGAAAGAAGATGTTTAAAACATATATAATTTTTAATTGTGGGTGTATTCTCAAAATAATTACTCTGTTTGAACAATTATTGGCCTTTTTAAGAGTTTTTTCCCCTGAATAATTAAGGGATATAAATAATAAATCATTAGTTTTTTTAGAAGTGAACCTTTCTTCACTTCTAAAAAGCGGCCTCCTCATCCACATTTATCCAACCATGCTAAAGTTTTAACTCTACCTCATTCTATCATATCGCCTCATTAATACCAACCCAATTTAATTGAGTTAATTTTCTCACCAAATAAACATGCTATAGAGACTAAAAGTATTACGGAAGGGAGGACTTACAAGGGAAATGTAATACTCTAAATCATAATTTTCTATGATCTTTTCTTCTTCCACACAAATATTTCTAACTCTATCCATGTTGATATGATGAAAAAACTAATTTAAATGTGAAAAAAATATTGTGACACTAATGGAATATCTATTTTATACTTTTCCATAGATTCATGGACATAAATTAATATGTCAATATGTGAATTTCCCGACTACCACATTAATGAATGACATGTTTTATTTTCTATAACCACAAATAATGGGTGGATTAAAAATTATTTAGTATTTCAAAATTATATTTTCTCCCCCAATAATATTATTTAATTATAATAAATTAAAATTTATAAGTAACAAAAGTATTAAATAGTTATATTATCTTTACTCAACTTAAATGGACTTATCAATGAACACTATTAATTTGGGTCAGTTTTTGGCTAAACAATGAAACTATATAGTTATTTTAAATATAGAATAGTAATGGAAATAAAAAAACAAAAATTATAAATATAATGAACTTATTTTAAGGAAACATTTACCATGGTCAACAAACTGATGATTTTATAATAAAATTAATAGAATATCCCTGAGTAACTAGCATAATTGAAAACTATATTAAAATCAACTACCAAATGAAAATAGATGGAACATAGAAAATTAAACATATAAAAATAATTTTATTGGTTATATATATAATGAATTAATTTTTTTATTCATATATAAATGTGAAATTTCAAAACACTTTTTGATATGAGGTTCAAGATTTCAACTCAATTTCTCTTAACTGAGATATGTTTTGATGTAATTCAATAATTTTATATTTCTATAATGTGTATAATAAAATGTATTTTAAATTAAAATAATAAATTATTTAATTAATTATATTTATTTATACATATTATATCAATTTTCTAGTTATTTTTGACTAAAAATTTTCTAATGTTGTAAGGGTTTTATCTCAGTAATTTCCTTCTTCAAGGAACATTTTCAGTTAAGACTATATATTCATTTAAATGGTTTCTATACAACCATTTGGATTGATAATATCATGAATTATATTTCTTTATGATATATGAACATTAAATTAAATAAATCTATCTTTCAATGGGTTATAAAAGAATTTTTCATATGTTGTATTGTTTTCGTCTTAATCACACTTCATTGAGGAACTCTTTCACCTTACTCATTAATGATCATTTTTAAGGAGTGTCTACTACCCCAGGACATATATTATCCCAAATTATTTTTTATCTTAAATATTTCACATTAGTTTATTCAATTCCATATTTTTGTATATGATTAGGCTATTCCTAAAAATATATAGGTCTTTCATGGCCCAATCTAATTTCTCGAATTTTAATTTCTCAATGAATTTGATATTTATTTTCATATGGTATACCCTATTTCTATCTTTAAATATATATTTTGATTAATTTTTTTCATAATGGTGAGTGCTAACCAATTTTCAATATAAATAAATTTTATGAAAAATTCATATATATTTAAATGAGGATTTATAATTTTTTTCTACAATTTTACATCCCTTAAATGTTCTCATTTTTAATTTGAACCTTAATTAGGTTTTATGAAATGATAAACTCATATGTACATTATATTATTTTCAAAATAAAATCAATTAACCCATTTTATGATGTTTTATTTTAATAACAATGTGTTAAAATGTAAAAATGTAACTAATTTACCTCTTTCATGACATGCTGGTCAGACATTCCCTACCTTTTCCACACTTTTTATGAAATATCCTTCTACTATATAAATTAGATTTTTTATATATGTATGATACATATATACATATATGATCAAATATTGCATTCTTGTGGTTATTCATGTTTTTTATTCCCTTTGAAATTATCGCATTTCTGTAAACTTATTTTAATTGACATTTATTATTTATAGTCTCAAATTAAGCATCACATTCATATATATTTTTTTCAAACCATGTATAAAAATAAAAAATAATAACATTATATGGAACACCCTTGTTTAAAATCTTGTGTTTGGGAAAATAATGATCTCTCTTCTCATTTAAAATATTCTTGAGTAATTTTACAAATAATCACCCATGTTGAATGTAATTTATTCATTATTATCAAAGATACATATCATGAATTTTCTACAATAAAACACCATTCTCATGTATTATGTTCCATAATCAATTTTTATGATCAAAATCAAATAATTTCACAATCTCTTTGTAATGAATATTATATTTTTTTCTGTTATTCCTTATGAGAATATAGTGAAACCAACATCATTTTCATGGGTTTAATTGTAATTTTGATTTACATATAGTTTCATTATCATAGTGTGGTTAAAATATACTTGTAAATATTATGATGGTAGTTAGACTATGTTTTTATGGTTAGGTATGTTATATTTGTCCAAATTATTTGGTAGTGTGAATGTATTATGTCATGACATGAAAACTACATGGGTGGTTATCATAATCACACCATATATGGAGCATAGGTGGTCTGCCTAAGAAAATTTTGTTATGACAGTGGATAGTTTGTGTATAACATAACTATGATGGGTTTTCATATATTCTAATTTTTATGTGGTTATCATTGACATATGATTATTATGTCATTATTTATGGTGTTTCAATATTAAAAATATTCCTTGATATTATGTTTTCATTTATTTATGATTTATATTAATACGTATTAAAATTAAATTTATGAAATCAAGTTATTCCTCTTGATAAAATTTTTATGTTTAATTTCAATGTTTATTCTTTTATTGGCCTTTCTAGAATTATGATTTAATTGTGTATATTCCCTGAAGTATCATTCATAGTCCTAGAAGATATATAAGAGTTATTATCATTAAATGGATTGTAAAATAATTATATTCATTTTATATTTAAGATGATTTATTTATGTATGTAATAATCATATGAAACTAAACCTCTATATCATTGGATTTTATTGTTTAGAAAATATGTTGTAAATCATGACATAATATTTAACTATGTCCCAGGTCTCTATAGTTGGTATGAAATAAATCTGAAGTTATTTTTAGATATTATTATTAGAAAAAAATTATAAAAATCAAAAGAAGAAGTTTCTGGGAAAATCATAATAATTGAATAACAAAGTAATATTTTGGTAATAATGAGTTTGATTAATTTTAATATAACAGATATCATTTTCTGGGTATTGGAATGTTGATATAATCTTAGGAAAATTCCTACCAAGGATAGATAACCCTAAAGGGAGTGTGAGGGGTTTTAACTCAATCATGACCTGGTGGATAAAAAAGAGGCCTGACTACACACCATGCTAGGATCTACTGAGGGATGTTATTTGGTCAATATCTTTCGATATGTAATCCATTATGATAGATGAATTTCATAATTATGTTTATAGATTATATAAAGATGTATGACATACCAATATTATAGAATCCTAAGTACAACGAAGACAATTTTCGGATTAAATATGTGTGACATAGTTGAAATTGGTATTTCAAAAGCAGAAAAGAAGGTGTCATTATAGAATAAATATTAGGTTTGAGAATTAAAATCCATATAATCAGATTAATTTATATATTATCATAATATTTTTTGTTTTAATATTTGATTGAATTAGTAGAATGAGGATAATAATGAGAAACATGATTAGTAAAAAATCATTAGATCTCTTAAATGAATACGGGAGAATAATAAAATAGTTCAATATCCTAGTATATTTCTATTATGATATAAATGGTGTGTTTTATAGTATAAACACTACTGTAAAAATTCATATACCCATGGTTTTGGGAACCGTTGGCTGGAATGTCGTCGGTGTAGGTCCCTAGCCTATACCCACAGTTTTCCAAAACCATGGGTATAGGTGTTCTGCCACTGTGTCAATGAAACATAGCAAATTTACAAGGTGTCATGGGATTTTATCCATGGTTTCAAAACCGTGGGTATAGATCCAAAAATAATTCAAGTGGTGAGTTTCGATCTTGCAACCTCTTTGCTGCAAAAACCACATCTAACCACTACTCTCACATCACCTATGTATATGTATATATATATTTAGTTAAATATAGTTATAAAAACCATGGGTATAGAGGGAAGATCCATGGGTATAGGATTCCCGCCAAAAAAATCATTCCTGCGGGAAAAAAATTTCCCGCGCAAACATGAGAAACCTATACCCATGGTTTTTCATAACCGTGGGTATAAGTATTTTAGCCCAGACCTATCCCCACAGTTTCCCCCAAAATTGTGGGGACAGGTACCCCTATACCCATGGTTTTGGAAAACCGTGGGTATAAGAGACTTTTCAAGACCTATCCCCATGGTTTTGGAAAACCATGGGGATAGACCCCCCCTATACCCACAATTTTGGAAAACTGTGAGTATAAGTCCTGAAAAGTTACCTATACCCATAGTTTTCCAAACCCGTGGGTATAGTGGGGGTCTATCCACACTGTTTTGGGGAAAACCATGGGGATAGGTCCATTTTTCCAGTAGTGTAACTAATGTTTTGTGTTTGATAAAATAATTGATATTTAGTTTTCCAAATCATATATATCATCATTCTATAGTAAAAATTAATGATTATATTATGGTATATTTAATAATTTATAAGTATTATCTGAAACATATATGGATTTTTATACAGTAGTTCAAAATTTGTCGTTTTGAAATATATATTAAATGAAATTAATAATATCAAAAATTTATTTTAAGAAAATGTTATATATTTTTGGATAACTATAGATAAAAAAATGTTTTATGTATGGAGAACACATTAAATTAATATAATCATGATATTGAGGTAATTAATTCTTGATTGTTTTTTATTAATGTGAGAGATTTAATATTGATATCCATGGAATTCAATATTCTTAAAAGTGGTCAATGAAAAATTTGATTAATAATTTTTCCTTTTCTGCACTATGATATATTTTAAGTGATGTTGTGATCTTGTAGTAAATAACACATGGTGTACAAAAGAAATATTTATTTTTTATAGGATTATGTGATTTTACATTGTTTTTATAAAATGTAGGTTTATGTGTATTTTGAAAATTTATTCTCTAAATAATATATGAAAATATTATAAGAAACCAATGTTGTTTGAAAAAATCAAGTATGTTAATGTAGAATAAGGTTGTAATGAATATTTCACATCCGATGTAATATCATCATTAAAAAATATGTTAAGAATATATACTCTAACTTTGATTAAGGGGTAATATAAATAATTACTATGAAATAATTTTTTATGGTGTAAAATGTAATGAACTATGATTTTTGATCAATTGAATTTATATTATCATCAGTATATTGTTTCACATGTATCACCAAACTAGCAAAACCCCTCACTAAAATGAAAAACATCATTATTTAATATATATATATATAAGATAGTAGATATTTAATAAATATTAATAATAAATTAGAGAAAATATATATTATTACCCTCTTTTATTCAAATTTAAAATAAATCCAATCAAGGAAACAATTAAATAAAAATCCAAATGTTTTTTTCAATATAATTTATATTGACTGTAGTAAAAAATTTAACATAAATGATAATTTATAAATTCATTAACCAAAATACCAATCCTCATTTATTAATAAATATATATTAAATATCTATAAAAACATGTGATGTTTAAAAATAGAATTTATTTATAAAATATTTTTTTCATAATATATTATGTTTTCTGTTAAAATAAAATTTTAAATTTAAAAAAAAATTCTAAATAGCGATATTAACTTAGGTTTAATTATTGTATTTTTTTAAATGTAATTTTTTTCGAATACTTAAAACTATTTATTTCATAAATAATATTTTTTATGAATTTTTATATAAAATTTCAATAGATTTTTAAAATAAATTATTGAAATAAAAATAAATTTTATAAATTTAAATAAATTGAATAAAAATATGATATTTTTTTATAAAACATATTTTTAACATATTAGAAAATATATGTAGAGTTTCTATGAAAATTTTATTCAAATGTTTCAATTAATAAAATTTTCACATGTTTGTAATAGTTTTTAACACTATTTAAGTGTTAAATAAATATTCATTGATTAACTGTTGTTATTTTAATTTTAGTAGAATCAATAGAAAAGATAATATTATCCTAAATAGTAATACAAGGTCAAAAATATATTTCTTTCAAAAAGAGGTTCATTATGTGTTGTATGTGCTAATAATAGAAATAATTACTATAATTCCAGAAACATTTATTCTTCTAAATGAAATTAATATTAAAAATTATCAAACATAATATTTTTAAAATTTTCAATTTATATTGGGGCCATAAAATTTAGTTTCTATGATTGAATGCAGAGTTACTAT
The DNA here is from genome assembly GCA_963277665.1 of Viscum album. Classification (NCBI taxonomy): domain Eukaryota; kingdom Viridiplantae; phylum Streptophyta; class Magnoliopsida; order Santalales; family Viscaceae; genus Viscum; species Viscum album. The sequence goes on from OY728132.1 coordinate 1,348,061,775, forward strand.
AGTAAGATAAAATTAGGGTAAAATGGATTAATTATTTTAATAGTGTCTAGAACATATATAAAACATGTATAATATTGAATTTTTTTGGTAATATCATCATTATCTTTATCCTTGCACAATTTTTTGTAATTTTTGAATACCTTGGATGTAATAGCCCAGCCACTCCAATCCATTCCTTTGTTTAAATCTAGTATTAGTCATGTTCTAGAATGTTACAATGACTTATTTCAACACCTTTCCAAATTTCAGGTTTTGTGAACAGTGTTTCTAATTGGTAAATTGTTTCAATGACAATGGTTGCCACTTTTAATAGAAATAGAAACTTGTTCAAAAAGAAACAGTAGCTTATTCATATGGTGACTCAAGAATGGTGATTCACAAATGATGACTCATCAATGGAAACTCAAAAATGGAGAGTTTCTAATGGCATCTCACCAAAGAGTGACTTTTCCAACAACGACTCATCCAACGACAACTCATCCAATGCTTACTTATCTAACATTGAATCGTCTATGGTTGACATGACCAATAGTGACTCGTCTAATGAAAACTCATCAAATGGTGACTCGTCCAATGGAGAATCATCAAATGATGACTCATCTAACGACAACTTATCCAAGGGTCACTTGTCAATAGTGGTTCTAGCTTCCTTTAGTTTCACCAATTTGAGGATATCACAGTCATAAAAATGCATTCATATTCTTGTGTTATGGGATTTAAGGCTGATTAAAATCCCATTATTCCTATCTAAATTTTCATAAGGATAACGGTGCCTTTACTCAGTCAAAACGCATAATCTGGGCCAAGATCTTCCATAAATGGATAATATTAACATACCTAATCCACTACTACATTTAGATATATACAAAATCTTACCCTTGTTCTTATGACTTGTCCCTTGGTGTGAGATACTCGAACCTCTCCATCCTTCCCATATGTGTCTTATGTGGTGTGGTAACTCAAATCGTGTTTTCCCTGGAGTTCTTCCCACTGCATGATCGCCTCTTATTTCTATGAAACCAATAAGTGTCTATTTACATTCCATAAGATATGTTCTACCTCTATTATAGTGGGTTCCTTGATATATTCCCTTACATTTCTCTGTTCGATGAGAAGGATTGTAATCTCCATGTCTTAATTGGGATTCTTTGGTTTTTGGTTTGTGTGGTTGTGCCATTGCATTCTCGGGAGGATGTAGTTGTTGTGGGATAGGTGATCATGATCTATTATGTGGGCATGTTCTTTAGTAGAAAACATGAAATGCCTTTTTAGGTAGGTGATTCATGGAATCATATATCTATTTATGTTAAGTATTATAGATAACATGTTTTATCCCACTGGGTCACAATGGAATTTATATAATAAATATTTGAACTGGATTATAGAATTCGTATCGATCGTATGTTGTAAGCACTAGATTTTCTATATATTATGATATATATGCCTTTCTATTTTTCATGTTGTTATAAATGGAAATCAGTAGATATAATAAATCAAAAATAAATTTTAAATTAACTCCCCAATGATAGGGAGGCCTGTTAATTAATCTTGTCGTTATTTATATAATATTATGATAATCCAACTAATTTAGTATGCATGTTTAACAGAATTAGTTGGTGAACCTGAAGCATGTTGATGCTTGTTGATAAAAGGATTAATATCATTAACTGTTTAATAAATTTGTAATCACTTCTGATATCTTTCTGTGTGTCTTCCCATAGTTGGAACCTCTGAATACTGAATAGAATGATTCAAGATGAAATAAAGAACTAGTTGCGTAATAAAAGATAATTCGATGAAGGGTTCAGAGTTACCTACTTTCTTGTAAAGGAAAATCACCTTATGCTTTGGATATGTGATTGCTCATTGTGTTCGAAGGCTAAATGCCTTGTTTTAGTCCCTGATCCAAGTTTCTATGTTGTTTATTTCTTGCTTCTAATGTTGTGGTGTGAGCGAGGGATTGTTGCTCCTCAAAGACTATAGTGGTGTGCGTGGAAAGGAGTCCCAGTGTCTGTAGTAGCAATTGACACCTATAGTGGAGAGAAGCATAGGTTCTAACATGTGGGTGTCTAGGAGGACACATGAAGATGATGTAATGGGTTGAAGTTGGGATTACCCATAGTTTTGGAAGTTTATTTCTTGTTAATATACTATTATTTTATTTGATATACATTCACTACTTCTTGGGGATGATTGACTTTATTACCCACTAAAAAGATGTGAATGAATGTGCGGGGTATTCTGTATGATTCTCATGATTAACTTCTCTAGGATGGATGGGTGTGTGCTCCTACAATATGTGGAAAATACTTGATGGGTATTTAATTTTCCCACCTTATTGATCCCCTCTAGTTTGGTATTTTATAATGATTTTCTAAAATGACTTGAATTATGGACTGTGTTAATGTTGTTAAAATGTAAAAAAAATTTCTTTAGGCCATGGTGTTGGAGCATGTTGGGTTGGAATTCTATGGTTTTAATTTAAAGAAAACATAGAACTAGTTTGGTTATCATTGGAGGGAATGTATCTTTATTGGAATGATAATGAAATGTAATTTGAAAATGATAATGTTTAATTAATGGTTGAAGAATTAATTAAGGTAATGTGAAAATGATAAAACTGGATATGTAATTTAATAAAGACCATTAAATAGTTGTGGGCTTTTAAAATATCTAGTTATAGTAGTAGTAGTAGCTAGTTTTAAAAGATATATTAGTTGTAGTTGAGTCTGAGACTAAGTTGATCTCACACAGTGGTTGTGAGTGACATTATATCACATTATTTTTTATTCTATAAGATAAACCACCCTATCAGATAGGGACACAGACACCCCATGGATTATAAGCCCATGGGGTGGATTCCCCAACATCTAGGTCGGAGGATGGATGGCTGACTTCCCCCTACAACCTTACTCTCCACTCTTGGTAGTTACAAGTGCTGGTAGGAACGACAATCAACATTCACCATATATGTGTGTAGGGTGTTGTAATGGATTATTGTTGTTTCAAAAACATATATTCTAGAAATAGATTCCTACAGACTACTATCAGAATAACATGTATAGGATGTGATGGATTGATGATCCTTACTCAGCTAATGGGCTATATTATCTTGTGCTATAACACATGATGTATTATAAACGGTATTTTGGGTGTGGTGTATCTTGTTGAAACCATGGATAATTCTTCTTGTGTGGATATTGTGTTGCTTTACCCTAGTGTCTACATAAAATCATGTGTGTTCCATAAGGGGCATTTTTTTGTTCTCGCCTAGGTGTATTTTGGCCACCCTTTTTGGAGGGAGATGCTTAGGTCACGAGATGTTGGAAAAAAGCAGAAAACTATTATGGAAGTTTTAGAAGTTTACCATTGATATTTTTTATTATATTACATACTCTTGTATGAAATAATTCGTGAGAGTATCGATGGTGAACCTAGGAACATAGTTTACATGGTTAAGATATGAGTTAGTTTCACTTGTTTTTCTCTATGATTTAGTATTTTTTCTTTACTTCTTCATGATAGTATACGAGGAGGATCACAATGAGTATTCTATAATAATCTTGATTAATTATATAAACAATTTTTTCTGGTCACTTATATATGTTTAGAGATCATATTGGTTACTACTATCTAGTGGGTTTGGTAGCAATTGTTCTGGCTTTATGGTCATTACAATTTTATTTTCTTTTGGTACATGCATTTTTTCTGTTCTATTTTAGTAGTTTTTTATGAAATTACAAATGTGTACTTTGGTTTATTTATATATTATATTCGTAGTTGGATTGGGTATGTTTATATCTTTCCTCTCTTTTCTAAATGTGTTCTCTTCGAGGGTAATACCTCCCATTTGGGTGTTAAAAATACCATTGGTGTAGGTGTCTAACTTAGGGCCTACTAGGGACAAGACTTAGGGGTCATTATCTCACTTCTCACATTTTAGGACTAGGTGGGGTATACTTTGTGTGGAGGGGGTCATGATAGGGTTTTATAAACGTTCTTCTTGATGAATAGGATGGAGTTTGGAGTTATGTGTAAGTGAGGTCGCATGGGTTGGTATGGAAATGAGGTCATATTATTTTATCAAGTGTTGTAAAAACATGAGACCCATTGAGATATTGTTATTTAGGGCCCCTTGTGATCTGATGTGTGTAAAATTATTTTTATAGTGTCTGTTAAGTGAGGTGATACTTGTTGCAGTGTCGAGACCTAGAAAATGATCATCCACCATTCTTCTTTGTTCCTATGTTTGAATGGGAAGAACATGTGATATCTTAAGAAAAAATGTTTAAAAGAAAAAAATTATTTAATTTCAATATCTTACATATTCTATATGAATATGTTCTTACTGCTTTTTTGTAGGTATTCTTCTAGGTTGACGTCCTCATCATGATCAAGAAAACAATGTTCAGAAGGTTGTTCTAGATGATCGTTACAATGTAGAGGTTGAAAAAAAGTAACATGGAGGAGGACAATCTGAGAGTTTTATCACTAGTTTCTATAGAAGTATGAGGGATTCATTTCAAAGGTAGTCATAATAGAATTGTTGGAATATGTTTAAATAGAATTCAGTTAGACCGTGATCTGAAGAAGAATTGGGGATCATTGGTTGTGACAATGCTGCAATGGGCAGTGAAGTAGTGGTGGTTCTTGTTCATAAAAAAACATGAGGGGTTGATAATCTCATGGGAGTTGTTTCAATAGTATTTCTAAGAAGAGTTTTTTTCATGGAACGTAAAGGAAACCATTATCTAGAAGCTACATACCCATCAATAGGGGAAGTTTATCTTGCGAGAGTTTATTATCCATTTCAGGAACATTATGAGATATGTTTGGGACCTGTTTTCAGAAGAGGAGGCAAAGGTGATGCATTTTTAGGAGACCTTTCATACAGATATCTAGAGCCAGGTCACCATGTCAATGATAATGATATATATTGAGGTACTAGGGATAGTATATGTCATCTAGAAGATATTATCTAGAATCTAATCGCCGTGATATGGGAGTCTTCATGATGTAGATCTAATGTCTGGGTTTCTAGATTTGTAAGTTTGATGATTTTTTGTTCGTCTGAGGGTAGTTCTAATCCTGCAATGTCTCATTCTAACATGGTAGGATGCTCTCAGACCTATGTTGAGGGAGATATAAGTTGTTTTTCTTATGGAGTATGAGGTTATCAATAGTGATAGTTCCCAACCATTCAAAGTAGTTAATATTATCTATTTGTTCCACTTTTGGTTCCTCCATTGAGACAATTCTAGCTGAGGGAGAAGAATTAGATTACACAAGAACTAGATCAGTGGAGAGTAGATGGGGTTGGTAGAGGAAAACATTGGGATGCTTCACGTTTTTATATATTAGATCATGACCATTGTGATGGTCATTATTAGGGTTAGAGAGACCATAGAGAGGGTCGCAATTAGCTTCATGCTTTAGCGTTTCCAGCACTAGGCAAGCCAGTTGTTATTCGTGGTGCCATCTTCCTATTATCTATATTTTGGTATTTCATGTTTGATTTAGGAGTGACACAATCCTTCATATAACATAACCTTTTCCATACCTTGCTACTTGAGGTAAAGACGCTTCCAATTTCCTTGGCATTGACTACGCAAATGGGATGTGGAGATGACTTCTTGGAATAATGTAGTGATTGTGAGCTTGGGTTGGGGAAGCACCGCTCATGGGGAGATTTCTAATGCTTTCAGATAGAACAATATTATTTTATCTTCATCATGGATGGGTTGAAATCAGTTCATTTCATATTGGATTCCATCCGAAGAAAGGTTGTGTTCTTTGATGTTAGGGGGAGATAGTAGTGTTTGTTGGTGAGCGATACCCTTATATGGGTTATAGGAAAGTTACCACTCTATCATCCATGATATATGAGTAGATGTGGATTTCATTGGAGGTTCATCAGTTTGTGTTTCACAAGGTTTTGTAAGAGTACCCTGGTGTATTTCTAGAGTAGGTTGAAGCATCACCCTCGTGACAAGAGATTGAGTTCGGGGTTGAGCTACTGCATGGTGCGACTTCTATCTAAATTTATTCATATAAAATGAAGCCTTATGAGTTTTGGGATCCATGTATATAGATTGATTCATTATTTTAGTGTTTTTTTTGAATGAGTGTGTCATGGTGTGGTGCACCAGTTTTTTTCATGAAAAATGTTGATGGCATTTTGCGGTTGTGTGTTGATTATTGTCGGTTGAACAATTTTCCTGTGAAGATTTGATATCCTCTTCTATAGATTGGATATTTTTTCAATCAACATAACATGGAAATTTTTTCTATATGATTGACTTACTATCAAGATACCATTTAATGTGTTTGAAAATGAGGATATCCCAAAAACATCTTTCTATTGTCATCATGGTTGTTATGAGTTCCTGATAATGTTGTTCGGTGTGACAAATGGTCTAGATATGTTCATGGGGATTATGAAAGCTATGTTTAATCAGTTCTAAGATAAGTTATTGGTGGTTTTGAACGAAAAAATCCTTGTGTACTATGTGTATGAGGAAGATCAAGCAGAGCATCTATGTTCAGTTTTGGGGGTTCTACTCTATGAGAGTCTGTGTGGGATGATTTCAAAATGCATGTTTTGGGATCAATAATTTCATATTGTGGGGCATGTTATATCTCACTATGGAGTGGTTATGTATCTGTAGAATGTAGAAGTGTCGTTTCCGAGGTACCCCCCTATACAGTGGTAGATGTGACAATTTTTCTTGGCCTTATAGGCTATTAAAAGAGGTTCATAGCCACATTCTCTTAGGTTGCGACTCCTCTTACTACGTTGACCATGATGGATCTGGAATTTGTGTCAACTAATCAGTGTCATACGGATTTGGATTATATGAAGAAGAAGTTGGCTAGTGCTTTGGTTCATTTTCTTCCATCCGAAGGAGTTCAATTTGAGATTTTCTATGATTTTTTTCATCTTAGGATGGGTTGTGTTCTGATGCATCAGAGACAATTAATTTCTTATGGGTATCAGAAGATTCATCTCATGATAGTCTATTCCACCTATGATCTTGATTTAGAGGTAGTAGTGTTTACACTGATGTTGTGGAGAAATTACAACATCGGAATTTTTTTTGTGGTCTTCACTAATGATTAGAGAATGGGGTATGTTTTCTCCCAACATGACATAAAACTGAACCTATGTTAGTGGATGGAGTTGTTACTAGATTACATCATTGAGATTTCATATACTACATAAAAGTGGAATGTTTTAGCAGATGATCTCTGTAGGAATTCACGTAGTGATGTATTGTGTGAGTCAAGTGATTCCCATATATGGATAGAAGAACATTCGGAATTACATCAGGATATGGGAGAAGATGGGGGAAGAGGTAGTCTTTTTATGATGGAATTGTATTCATCTCTAGTGCTGTAGGTAGAAGATTCCTAGTTGGGGAATCTTGAGGTGTAGGTCTGGATAGAACTAGTTGTTTTTGGTGAGGTCCCTCAATTTTATTCTAAGGACAAACAACACAGATATCTGTTCTACATAAGGATTTTCATTCCATTAGCGATTCATGAGATGGTTCTTAGAGAGTTCTGTTGTTCACCCTTAATGGTACATCTTGGAATTTCAAAAATGTAATGAGCTTCTAGAATTTAGTTTTGGTGTCCTGGGATGACAATTGCATTTCCAAAGTTTGTGTCTCTAGGATTGGTCTTCCAGAAGGTGAAATCCAAGTACCATGTTCCTTGTGGTTTTCTCCAGTTGATAGATGTTCCTCATTGGATGTGGGGGGGAATCTCGAGGGATGTTTTTCAACATTTACCTCATGAATCGAGGTGATATTATGTTATATGGTTATCCATGGATCATTTGAAAAATTCAGCCCGCTTTATAGCAATCAAGGATCTGAGTTCAGTGGAGGTTTTATCGAGGAAGTAAATGGAGGAGGTGGTGGGACTCCACAGAGTCCCAAGGATGATCATTTCCTGTCAAGATCCTTGTCTTTTCGTCTAGATTTGGGATAGGTATCAAGAATTATTTTGACACTCAAATCTGATTTAGAACTATTTTTCATCCATAGAAGGATGGTTAGAAAGAGCAGGCCATCTAGAATCATTAAGACATGTTGCACTGTTGTGTCCTGGATTTTGGAGGTTTATGGATGAGGCACTATCCTTTGGTAGATTTATCTGACAATGATATTTTTGACTCTGCCATTGGTATTTCACTATTTGATGCCTTTTATGGCCACCTATTTCATTATAGTTTGTGTTGGACTATGGTTGACGGCTAAGCAATTATCGGGCTAGAACTAGTACAAACCACCACAGAGATGGTTCAGGTGATTCATGAGCAGATGAAGGAATCACAAGATTTTTATAAATAATATTCCATTCATAGGATATGTCTTAAGGAGTTTGAATTTGGTAATCACATATTTCCTAAGGTCACTCACCATTGTGGGTAGTGAAGGTTTTTTCATGGGTGTATGATTTATATGTAGTTTTTTTGGGAATTTTGATGTGCAGTCACTCATTAGAGAAGTAGAATATCTAGTAGCTCTTCCACCATAGATGATCCTGGTAAAAGATGTTTATCAAATGTTGTATATTTTTTTTATCTTCATGATGACTCTCACATCATTGATTGGTGAAATATTGATGTTGATGGTGATGTGAATTTCAAAGAAAATCCTGTAGAGATCCAGTAATTGGATTAGAAGGTGTTGTGTGGGATTGTTATCACATTAGTTCATGTCTTCTGGAGGCACAATGTCCTGGAGGAGAGTACCTAGGAACATGAGTCATAGATACACCCTAAGTACCTCACTTATTTTAATGTTTACATTTTTCTTGTAACATTGTCCATTTATTTGTTGTAAACATTTTCTTATTTGATATGGATTTATCACGTTTCTTATAGTGGTTTTTTCTATTCTAAGAGGTACCATACCAATGAGAGTTTTTAGGAGATTTTTGAGGTTTCCATGTGGTTTTAAAATGTTCCTTTGAGGAAGCAGTTGATCTCCAATTATAGAGATATCCTTGAGAGGTATCTCTAAGGGTGGTTGTTTGATCCCCATTTTAAGTTTCCCCTTTGGGATGATTTTGCATTCTCTAGGAGAATAATGTTTTCAGAGGTATCTGATGTAATGGCTCAGACCACCTCTATCCATTCTATTGTGGAAATCTAGTGTTTAGGGTGTTCTGGGGGGCCAAAGAGACTAATATAAACACTCTTCCAAATTTAATGTCTTGTGAACAGTGTTTCCAGAATGGTAGCTCAGTCTAAAGATAATGGTGGCTCGTTCCAATGGAAACTGTAACTCATTCCAATGGAAATGGTTTCTCATTCCGATGATTACTCATTAATGGTGACTATAAAATGCTGAACCACAAATGGTGACTCACTAATGGTGAGTAGAGAACCATGACTCATTCAATGATGAATCTTCCAACAACGAATCATCTAAGGGAGACTCATCTAATTAAGACTCATCGAAAGGAAACTCATCCAACAACGACTCATCTAATAATCACTCTTTGACAATGTTTCTAGATTCTTTTAGTTTCACCTCATTGAAGTTATGTTTGACATAAAACAAATTCAAAGCCTTGTTTTAAGCGATTTGATGTTGATTCAAAGGAAATCACTCCTATTTGAATTTTTCTAAGGGTCCTGATGCCTTTAATCAGTCAAAAAATTTAATATTGACAATGATTTTCCATTAGTGGAAAATATAAACATATCAAAACCATTAATAGATTTAGATCTATCAAAAGGAAAAAACTTGTTCATCTATCTTGTCCCTTGGTATGAGATAATTGATCCATTCCCTCCATCCTATAGGAGTCATTCATGGTTTGTAAAAAGATCGTATTTTTCCTAGAGTTCTCTATAGTGCATGTGCACTCCCACTTTCAGTGAAACAATGAAGTGTCGATATGCTTTACCTAAGGTATGTTATACCTCTATTTTTATTTGTTCCTTGATATGTTCCCTTTCATTTCTCAATTCCATGTGATGGAATGTAATCTATAAGGTGTAATGGTGCTTTATGGGTTGTTGGTTGGTGCATTGGTGCCTCGACATCCACTTTTGGATGTAGTTGATGAAAGATAGTTAATCATGATTCATTATGTAGGAATATTCTTATTAAAATAATTCCTGAAACCTTCTGAGGTAGGGGATTCATGGTTTCTCTTTTATATGTAAATTTAGTAGTAGAGTTAGAATGTTTTATATAGATTGATGAAAATCAAGTTAATATAATGAATATTTGAACCGGATTAAATAATTGGTATTGATCGTATGTTATTGCCTCTTAATTTTCTAGATAGTGTGATATATATGCCTTACTGTTTAGCATGTCGTCCTTAATTGAAATCAGTAAAGAGTGTAATTTAGGAATTAATTGTTAATTAATTTTACATAGATAAATATAAATGTTAATTAATCTGGTTGTTTTTATTGTAATATGATGATAATAAAATTGATGCAGTGCACATGTTTAAATGAATTGGTAGGTGAACCTGATGGTTTTTGATTCTTTGTGAAAAAATAATAAAAGGAATTAACTGTTTACTAAATATGGAATACCTTGTGATATCTTACTGTTTAGGATTCCCATAGTTGGGACCTAGGAATAATGAATCAGTTAAATCATGATGGAATAAAGAACTAGTTGCGTGATAAGAGAGAATTCCATGTAGGGTTCTGAGTTACCCACTTTCTTATAAAGTCCAATCACCTTATACATTGGAGTTTTGAGTGCTATTTATGTGCGAATGTTGAATTAATTTTTAAGCGACAAGATACCAATTGCTATGTTTTTTGTTTATTGCTTCATTTTGTGGTGTGATCCTGAGATGGATATGCCTGGAAGGCTATTGTGGTGTGTGGGAAAGAGAGGCATGGTGGTTGTGGTAGATATTGGACAAGAGCCCAATTGCTATGTTGTTTGTTTTTTACTTCTTGTTTTTTTTTCTTCTTTCTGTGCTGTGAGGACGTATAGGATATGCCACATGCTTTCCATTTTTATCATCTTAAGGATTTATGGGTCTACACTCCGATTATAGGTGGTAAAGACTCGACGAGTCGTTAATCTATCCACTGTGTTGATTCCCTTATGTTTAATAGCATAGAATTATTTTCAAGAATGACTAGAATTATAAAATGTTTTAATGTTGTCATTAAATGAAAAAAAATATTGTTATATCATATGGTTAATGCTTCCTAGGATGCAATTTTTTTTTTGACAAAATAAGGCGGATCCATTAATGATGTAGATCAGCAGAAATACAGTAGCGTAACCACGATGGAAAATGATTGAACCAAAGCAAATCCTCGTAAGGAGGACCAATGCCTGCCATCTTGTGAGCGGCTTCGTTCGCTTCCCTTCTAATAAATGAGAACTTGCAGGAGTTGAAGCCTTGTCTCCGCGCGTGAATACACCGGATAATGGGGCCGAAAGGTTGAAACCCGCCGTCAGTGAGATTGATAGCATTGATTACAGTAAGGCAGTCGGATTCGATGTGAATGGACTCCCAACCGCGATCTTTCGCGAAGTTTAACCCAGCAAGGATGGCGGCGGCCTCCGCGACTGAGGGCTCCCAAAGAGCATAACGTGCTTCGTATTTGGCCGCAATAAGATTTCCCAGGTTGTCACGGGCCAGTAGACCAAGTCCAACTGGGCCATCCTTAGGGAGAGAGGCATCCACATTGATCTTAAGAATCCCTTCCGGTGGGGGGCACCAATGTTGGGGGAGAGGAGAGGGGGTGACAAGTCTTTGTTGCTCAGGATGGTTCTGCCAAACCGCAATCCATGACAATGCCCGGTCAATCCAGAATCTGGGGGGCCTCCGGAAATGATTGAAAATGGCCTCGTTCCGCCTGTCCTAGATAATCCAAGTCATAATGCACAGGGCGCCTGCTTTAGCCGGCGAAAAGGAGGACCACCATCGCATCAGGAGAGATGTAAGATCCGAGGCGGTGTCCAGGGACAGCTCTATGGTTGATCCCCAGCCATTCCAAACCTCCTGAGCCCCGGGACATTGAAAAAGAGCATGGAGAGGGGATTCAGTCACAGAAGGGCAGAAAGGACATGAGTTGTCGTTTGAAAAGTGTCTGTAGGCAAGGAGGCTCATAGTTGGAAGGATACCGGTGCACACCTGCCACCAGAAAAAGCGAACTTTAGGGGGAACGTTAAGCTTCCAAATTGTTGTCCAGGGCCTCGCATCCCCTTCTGTAATTTGGGCAGTCAGAGCTCACCGGTAACCAGCTTTCACCGTATACTCTCCTGAGCTATCGTTAATCCAGTAGAGATGATCTTGCCCCGTGTCTGGCATACAGGGGATACTCAGAATAATTCTCCTATCCCTCTCATTAAACCATGAGAAGAGTTTTTCCAAACACCAACCCGCCCCTTGATCATCAAAAAGACAACAAACTGTGGCATGTTCGGATCCTGGAAAAAAAGGGGATGACGCCTTCGTGCCTGTCTGATCAACAAGCCAGGGATCAGTCCACAACTTGACCGTTAAACCATTCCCAATCCTCCAGCCAAGTCCTTTCCTCAACAGATTACGACCACCCCAAATACTTCTCCAGAGGAAACTGGGTCGATAGCCAGGATGGGAATCCAAGAAATCCTTATGTGGGAAATATTTAGCCCGAAGAACTCGTGCGCATAGGGATGATGGGTTACAAATCAAACGCCAGCCTTGTTTGGCCAGCAAAGCATCATTAAAAAGAGAAAGGTCCCGGAAGCCCATTCCGCCTTCCAATTTTGGTTGACAGAGAGAAGACCAGGCGATCCAATGGACTTTATTTTTTCCGTCCTTTCGACCCCACCAGAAGTTAGATGTGCTGGATTGAATCTTTGAAAGCACCACATCAGGAAGTTTAAAAATAGACATCAAATAGCTAGGGACAGATTGAAGTGCCGCCTTGATGAGGATTTCCTTCCCGGCCTTGGAGATTTTTTTAGGGGTCCAACCTTGTATTTTTCTTTCAACTCGATCCACAATAGCTGAACAGATTTCTTTCTTTGACCGTCCAACCATCGTCGGGATCCCAAGATACTTCTGGTGCTTATCTACCCCAGGAATGCGTGCTAAAGAGCAGAGATCTTCTCTTTTCGGCTGGGGGACTCCAGATCTGAAAGAAATTTCCGATTTACTCTGGTTGATCATTTGTCCTGAAGCCCGTTCATACTGTTGTATCGCCTGGCATATTGCAGTACACTCATTAGGGGTAGCACGAGAAAAAAGAAGGCAATCATCAGCGAAGAATAGGTGGGAAATCGGAGGGCCCTTGCGGCACGCTTTCGCCCCATGAATTATGGAACGCGAAGCTGCCCTGGAAAGGAGGTTAGAAAACACGTCAGCCACCAAAATAAAAAGGAAGGGTGAAAGAGGGTCTCCCTGACGAAGCCCACGGGATGGGGAAAAGCCTCGGGTTAGCACCCCGTTGACGTTGATACAGAAGGAAACTGACGAGACGCATTGCATGATCATGTCAATCCATTTGGTGCAAAAACCCATCTTGAGCATCACAAATTCGAGGAAGTTCCATTCCACTCTATCATAGGCCTTAGCCATATCCAATTTCCAAGCCATGATCCCTCTCTTTGCTCGTGTTCGAGTTTTCATGGAGTGGAAAATTTCATGAGCAATAATGGAATTATCAGTGATTAACCTTTTTTCCACAAAAGCGCTTTGGTTCTCTGAAATGACGTCGGGTAGCCAAGGACGCAACCGATTCGCCAGGATCTTTGAAAAGATCTTATACGAAACATTGCACAGACTGATAGGTCGAAAGTCCGAAACCCCTTGCGGATTTTTGAGACATGGCGGTGTTTTCCCCAACATCTTAGTGGGAGGATGGATGGATGACTTTCCCCTTTATCCCTGCTCTCCCCTGTTGTTAGTTACTTTTATTGGGAGGAAAGATTGTTATCTCTCCCCATATATGTGTGCAGAAGACTGTATTGAATTGTCATTATTTCACACACATATATTCTAGATATATTTTCTTATGTACTACTATAGGTATAACATGTATAGGGTATGAGGGCTAGAGGGTCCTTACATAGCATATTTGTTTTGTTTTCTTGAGGTATAATACTCTATGTTTGACACAAATTCTTCATGTTATTGTGGATCCTAGAGACTACCTATGTACTTTTGGTTGTTTGTATGGTGGGGGTACTTCTGCCTAGTGTCAGTGGGAAGGCATTCGTGATGCTTGAGGTGCATGTTGTGGTTCTCTCTTAAGTGTATCCAGGACAACCTTTTAGAGAGATATTCTATGGATGTGAGGAATTTTGGACAAGTGGAAACCTAGTTTGGAAGTAGTAGCAGGGTAGCCTTGATATTATTTATTATATTACATACTCTTGTATACGATACTTGGTGAGAGTGTCCATTTTGATCCTAGGAGGATAGTATACCTGTTTAGGAGATGAATTAGTTTCAATTGTTTTTCACTGTGTTTTAGCATGATTTCATTACATTTTCACAAGAGGCTCTGGGGGGGATCCTACTAAATATATTTTTATGGTCACCCTAAATTATATAAACTATTTTCAGGTCACATGGAGAAGGTTAGATATCATGTTTGTCAATACTAGACTGTGGGTTTCGTAGGAGATGTTCAGGCTTCATGGTCACTAGAGTTTTATTTTCTGTCGGTACTTGCGATTTTCCATTTCAGCTATAGTAATTTTTTGAATGAAATTACATATGTGTACATTTTTTTATTTTTATATTGTTTTCTAATTAATAGTTAGTTTGTGTATATCTTATCTCTCTATTCTATATGTGTTTCTTTATAGGGTAATGGCTCCAATCTGTGTGTTTATTATACCATTGGTGCTAGTTTCCAACCTAGTTCCTACTACAGGAGGGACTCAGGGTTCATTATAACTCTTCTCACATTTATGTCTATGATGGTTACGAATTTTGGGCAGGGTTTCATTACATTTTACTTCAATAATAGTTGAAATAATTAAGAAATAATGTGTTTAGTTAAAAAAAATTCTCTTATAAATAATGGCCACCTAAAATCTATTCTTTCACACATTATAATGACATAGATTAACCAAATATATTACTTAGTATTTACTAAACACCATCCAAATTATTTTTAAGACTGTGTCTCACCAAACATACATGATTAGGAGTTATAAGTAGTTATACAGCAGATGAATTTCAACGGAAAGGTATTTATCTCCGCAAAAAATTTCTATCTTCTTCTATAATTACACAACCAAAAAATCACCTATATTCATGATGGTGTGATAAAACTAAATTTTTAATATGTATAAATTTTATTATACTATAATAAATCAATTTATTACTTTACTCTAGGTTCAAATGAGATAAATCAAATTCCATTCATGCATATGTCTAGACTATGACCTGAATAATGGATATATTTTGTTTTCCACGACTACCCAATATCGACAACATTAAAAATGTAAATAGTAGGTAAACATTATATTTTTGAAACATTTAATATTATATAATTATAATATAAGAAAATGTAGATGTAATTAAATAATAATTTATTATTCTATAGTTAACCACCTTAAATAGACTTATCACAGAACATGTCCTAATTTTGATCTCATTTGATATAATAATTGAAACTGCATAGGAATTTCTATAATACAATAATAAGATACATAAAAATACATAATAATATATATCATGAATTAATTTTACTACATAAATGACCTTGATCAACAAACTAATGTTGTTACAATGAAAATAATCGAACAACCCTAGGTAACCAATATAAGAAAAATATTAATATTATAAACCAAAATATAATATATAGAGATTAAAGAATTAAATATTGATGAATTACAAAATAGGTTATATATAAAGTAAATTAAATTTAATTATAAAAATATTATACTGAATGTTTAGAATGATTTCCTAGGGGAGGACCACATTTTCAATGCAAATTTTTTTTTTCTCAAAGACATATTTTAATGTTTTGCTACAATATTTATTTATACAATGTGAATATTACAAAAAAAATATTGTATAAAATAATCCATGATTGAATAAAATCTATTTAAATACCCATATAATTTTACAACATCCATTGTCTTTTGAGAAAAAGTTTACTGAAGTCATAAAGGTTTTATCTCAAAATATACATCTTTGAGACATATTTTATTTAAATCCCTTACATTCATTTAAATGGTTATTATACTACCAATATTTTTTTATAATAGCATGAATTATCATTATTCAAGGTACTTGAGATTGAAATTAAAGGTCATTCTCTATAATGGGGTTTTTTATTATAATGAATATTATACAGTGATTGTTCTATCTCTTTAATACATCATTAAGGTATTCTTTGATATTATCCGCCACTTGTAATTTTTATAGTGTATCCACTTAAACCATGAAAAATTATATCATGAATTTTTTTAAAATGGATTCAACTCTTTCATGCATGCTATTCACTTTTTTTGGTCTGTGATTGTTGTCTCAAATAAAATATATCTATCTTTCATAACCCAATATTATTTCCAAAGTTATAATTTTTTTTAATTCTGTCATTCATTTCATACGGTATAAATGTTTCTTTATTTTGGGAGAAAAATTTTGATTAATTTATTCCATACTAGTGGGTTATAATCCATTTTTATTGTTAAAATATTCTATTTATAATTCACATCGATTTATATGATAGTTTCCACTCCATGTACTTAATTTCCCTATGCACCAATGTTATCCTTTTTAATTGGAAGCAAATTTACGTTTTATTTCATGTGAAGATTATATTTAACTTATAATGTTTATTTAAAAATTATATTATCACTTTTTATGATTAAATATTTAATCCAAGGTGTTATAAAACAAAAATGATGGGATATTCCCGACCCCTTCATGGATTCCATGTTAGACATTCCCTTTATTTTTCTCACTTTTTATTAATTAAACTTTTCCTATAACTCATATATGTTTTAATATAATTCATTTAAATATATAAATATTTAAACATATTTTTCATTTTTTAGTTTACAAATGTTTTTCTCTCCCTTCAAAATTCCCAATTATCACTAATCCAGATCTTAGGGAACTTTTAAATTTATCATCTCATGTCAATAATCACATGCATAATATGTTATTAGACAACATATAACTATCAAAAAACACATAATTATTTTATAGGTTACACCATTGGTTCCATTATGGTTTTAAATAAAATAATAATCTCACTAATGATTTAAAAAAATCCCATTTTCTTATTAGACTACGAAATAACCCAATGTATGATTTTGTTATTTCTTCTACTAGATCATTTCCAAAAATTATCTATATTGTAACTCCATGTTAATGAAAAATGTTACTTTTTTATTTATAAATATAAAGAATGATATAATTTCCTCATCTACATGGAATTAATGTGTTATGAACATCAGTTATGTTATAAGACAACATTGGGAAACCCATTTTTTCTAATGGGATTCAATAGGATTATGATTTATTTATTGTTTCATTTTCATTTTTTGGAACACATGTTTTTGGTGATGGTATGATGGTTGTTATCCAAGGTTGTGATTTTTACATTTTCTATAGTCGTCCATTGTTTAGGGTAGTGTTAATTTATCATGAGATTTAATGGAAGGTAATTGGGTGGTTATTGTAACAATAAAAGATATGGTGTATGAGTGGTTTTCCTAAGAATTCCATTTTATATTTTCAGTTTGATAGATAATACCATGATTAGGATTTTGGTTATCCTATATTAGGTTGTCTTGGTGGTTATAATTTACATATAACTATTATTCAATTATTTATGATGTTTCCACAAGACTACCATTTCCTTATATTAGAATTTCAAATGGTTATTACATTTCATTGTGATTATGATAATTCTAATTATGGTATCCTATTTTGCATCTTAACTAATGTAATATTATTTATTTATATGTTTATTCACTTAATTATCTTTCTATATCACACTATTCCATATGTATTCCCCTGAGTTTATTCAATGATGTTTTAGATGATCTATGAGAGTTAGGAGAACTATGATGGGATTTAAATAAATGTGATTTTTTATCTATACAATGATTTACTTAGGTATCTAACATTCCAAATACACTATTACTCTATATCCCCAAATTCTATTGTTTTAAAGGTGTGTTATAAGTATTTAAAAAAATTATGTTTAACATTGGAGACATTATAAAATCCAAATCCCTAATACCACAATACTAAACTCTAAAACCAAAACCCAAAATTATAGTACTTACAATAGAAAACCCTAAAACGTTATAAATTAGTCCAAAAATCGTAAACCAAAAAACCAAAACCACAGACCCTACTACTATGAAACCCTAACTAATAAACTATCATAAAAAACTATAAATCCTTATCCCTTAACTCTAAAACCGAAAACCCTTGAACCCAAAACCTGAATCCCAGGACCCGAACCCAAGAACCATTAACCCTAAACCCTAAACATAATACACAACCACCAAACCATAAAAAAACTATAAAATGAAAACCCAAAATCATAAAATTTAAACTAAAATCCTCAAAACCCCATACCCAATCTATAAAATCACTTCCCTAATAATTGGATGGAGAATGAAAAAGAAAATTACATGACCATAAGTGACATCCTCAAGCCACCAAAGGATGGAAATAAATTACAAGTATTCAATGAATGTCGGGGAAAATTTTCCCTTTTTTAAATAAAACAACCAAACCAAACATTACATAACATGATTGATGATAAACATGTAAAATAACTCAATATAATACCATTGGTATCAAAATCAACTACTTCCAAGCATCCTAGTGCAATAATAAACTCCAATTTAAACATTGGAAAAGAGAACCAAGAAACCCAAAGAATCCGAAACAAAACCCTACAATCCAACCATGCTCCATGTTCCACTACAAAATTCAACACAAGTATCAATATGAACCACTAGAGATATGTGATATATTACCTTTTACAATGTTTGGATAAATGATTTCATCAAAAGAATCACTTTTTAAAAGAAATGGTGAGTAATGAAACTCAATAAGATTTACTGAAATGACTTAACAACTCACTCCACTAGGATATAATATGTTATCACATTTGTATAGAAAAATTATATAAATCAATTAAGAATATGTTATATCCAAATATTAAACAAGGTCTATAGTAAAATAGTATTCACCCAGAAACAACGTGTTCCACGGAATGAGACCAAACAAGTCTTTTCAATCATTTCATTAATCTAATTAGTATTACCAATTCTTTATCACATATCCATACACATGTATAAAAGAATATAACTTTATAACCACATAATTTTTGGTGTCACAATTGACTGTGGAAATTCACATCCCTAACTTATCCCCTTAATGGGGGTACCTAATGACCATTTTCAATCAATTTCGTCAATTAATGACCATTTAATCCAACAACATTCCAATACAACCTTTTCAAAACCAATTAAATATTTTCAATAAAACCACACCTTCTTTGAAATCCATAACAAAATCCAATTTCAATTAAATCAACACTTTATTGTAGACACTATTACCAAAAATAATTAGAATAAAACCCATAATTTTATTGACAACCATTTTCTATGCATCAAAACCAAATAACCATTTTAAAATATTGTTACCATTTTCACATTACACTAAAACTCTAATTTTACAAAATTATATAAACCAGAAACATAGACTATTTTCATCAATAAATTGAATAATAATTTCAAAATAAATTACACATAAAACAATGAATTTAAAATTAATCCTTTACCTTCTAAATGGAGGAGATGAAAGTGAATCCACCTACGTTAATATTTTGGGAGAAAATGAATAATGAAACTAAAATAAAAAATGAACCCCCCTAGGAATATCCATAGTCCCCCCTTCAATCACTTCCCCTATCATAAAAAAGATAACATCTATTCACGATTGGAACAAAAAAGCTCAGATCTATCCACAACTAGTTAGATCTAAGAATCCTAGATAGGGAGGAAAGTAGAGCTAAGAAAAACATTCATAACCTTCCATGAATTATTACTCACCTTGAGTTTCATGATTCAACATAAAAAGATCCACCTTCTTATTGGCTCCAAATCGATGCAGAAGTCTTTGTTAGCCTTTGGGAGAGAGTAATCCAAATTTAGGGCCAAAATCGATCGAAAAGAGGATAAAGGCTATTCTCGAACGTGATCATATTTTTTCAAATAATGTTTTTAAATTGTGAATAGTTAGTAACATAGTTATAAAAACAGTGTGCTATCTTTTTTATAGCCTCTTTTGTATGGATAATGCCACATAAAAAGATCGCAGAGTTAGACAAACCGTGTTCCAACTATGTAAAACCTCACTGTATGAATTTTCAAGATTTCTATTAGGTTTCTACATTGTTTGGTCCAACCATGATTATACCCATAGAAATTCCCCAAATCCCATGTATCATAGTTAATAGTTTTCTGTAGGAGTTTCCCAGTTTTCAAAATCCTTTAACCATTTATGAATCTTTAAAACTTGTCTAAAAACATTGAAAAACTCCCCCATACCCACCAAATAATCACACAAATTCGTTACATAAATAAAACTAATAAATAAATTGTTACTTACATGATGTTGGGGGTGATACATTCTTCTCAGAATTGGCCTTTACAAGCTCAAAAAGGAAAAAAACATTTCTCTAAAATATGATTGGTCATTTCTCTTCCATTTCCTTATCATATTCCAAAATCTCTTCCCAAATCTTACCATGTATCCACAAAAACGTCACTAGGACGATTTTTTTACCATGAAAACCATTATATTGAATATCCATAATCTACAATGGCACATTCACCAGTGAAGCATCTGGATCTGGTTCAATATGATCCCATTCAATAACATGGATAGGATTTGGCTAATACATTCTCAAATGAGATGCAGAAAATAAAATTATGCACTTCACATAACTATAGTGGTCATACCGAATGATATGACACTTCTCCAACCAGTTCTAGTATCATAATTTCTCCTATGTTTTTAAGATATAACATTCCTTTCTTCTCAAAATGATTATATACAATCCTTGGATAGGTCCTAAATAACAAATGATCACTCACCATGAATGAAAATGGCTGTCAAAGATGATCTGAATTCAATTTCTAATGACTAAGAGCCATCTCTATCAGTTCAATGACCACCTGAATCTTCTTAATTTTATATTATACAAGGCTTGGTCAAAAAAGTGTATTATCACCTATTTACACCCTAAAAAGCTGATAATAACAAGGACACCCATAAATTGAATCAAAATAATTCATATATATTGAGGCATGATAATATTTATTATATGTGAAACCCCACTATTGTTTCATGATCTTCCCATGAGACACCAAAATCCATTACACAGGCCCACAACATGTCATCCATTTTTTGTATTCTCCATTTAGATTTCAGATTTGTTAATGGATGATATGCCATACTCATAGTCAACAGAGTCCCAAGATATTTCAATAACAATTTAAAGAAACAAATGCATAAACCATGGATATCTACATAAAACTGTTGAAAATAGTACACCTTGACTCTTTACCTCATCTCATGTATAGATTTCTTACATGTCCCATACTATATGAGATTCAAGGATCGATATGAAATGAGCAGACACTGTGAGTTGATCCATTGTCACCCATTTTTCATCGTGTTTCCCATTCACTTTGGGAGACCAGTTACAATATCCATAACTATATTTTCTATTTTGTTAGTTGTAATAGATAACAACTAAAAAAATCATTTTGTTCACTAATTATCTTCCAGATCTATATATCAAAATAATTATATGAAAAGAAACCTAGAAACATTACATATCCAACAGATCCACAAAAAAATGCATTCAATTTATTATACATCATTTTTAATCGAGAATTAACATCCCATTATGAATGGATTTAATCATGTAGAAGTTATTATTGAAAATTCATAGGTACGTCCATATGAATTTTTAACCACAACAATACACTCTCATCCAACCTCAAATCCACATTGGTCACCCCACCATTGACTTTCAACATCATTGCAACATATTCTGAGTATGATTTTTATTCTTTTATAACAATATTCCCCAAATCAAGAACCACCAAAATTGAAAATAAAACTACTATACTCCCTCAGTTATTACAATCCAACACTACTGGAAAATGGCCCTATACCCACAATTTTGGAAAAAACCATGGGTTTAGGTACACATATACCAATAGTTTTACAAACCAATGTGTATAGTTATATAGTGGGACCCTATACCCACAGTTTTGGAAAACCATGGGTATAGGGGTGTGTATACCCACATTTATTGTAGAAACATAGGTATATGCAATTTTTTCCAACCTATACCAATGATTCTACAAAAATATGATGTTATATGGTTGTTTTTGAGAACTATAACCACAAATTTAAAAAAATATGGTTATGGGGTTTTATTTTAATAACCTATACCCAGGGTTTATAAACGCCCTATATATAACTTTCCCACCTTATGGCAGGGGGTGGGAATTCAAAAGGCACAACATTTTTTCTAAGGAACACTTATTACCATGGTTTTATAAATATAGAAAATATTTATAAAAATGTATATAACCACACATATATTTATATATCAATTATTGAAATAGTGTAGCGGTTAGGTGCATGTAGAAAAAAGGGCAGTCCGGGAGTCGAATCCCATGACCGCATTTTGTTCAAAGTTATACCCGTTGGTTTAGAAATTGTGGGTGTAGATTAATAATATGTAATTCATATCAAATATACCTATGGTTCTTGGACCATTGGTATTTCCAGATGTATGAATTTTTTCCTAGAACCATTCGTATAGGTTTATACTAAAACATCAGTACCACATGGTTTCTAAAACCATTGGTATAATATATATAAACGGTTTCGGGACCTATACCAGATGTTCCAAAGTGGTTTTATATGTCCATTTTCCAATAGTCATAGTGAATGTTAGCTAGGAACGACATCAATATCCACTCATCTGAACCCACTTTTTCCAACTGGGTGTTTGAATTTATTCTTGAGGAATCTTCCACATAGTTTCCATTACTCTAGGTATACATAAAGTCAAAGTAAAAAATTTAGAGATAATCCATCCATATTCTTTTTCATAGATCCAAAGACATTTATGATAATGTATGTTTCCAAATATTATGATTCATAAACATAATAAATTTCTTACCAAATCAATAATGACTCAATGACTTGAAAATATGGACTATGATAACGAACTCCAAATCATTTTTTGGATAATTTTTATCAAGTAACTATAACCATATTGATCCATATGAAATAATATGATCTTATTTCATGAGAATAAATACCAAACCAAATCCCAATGTATCACAATACACCACGTACCCTTTCATAGATTCGGAAAATGGAATGAGATGTAATAACTAGAGAAAAACATTAATCACATTAAAATACTTCTAAAATTCCTCACATGAATATAATGGAAAATTCTGAATTTTAAATGATTTATTTTGTGATTATAGACATGAGAAATCAAGTAATTAGAATTGGTAATTACTATCATCACCAAGGAAATTGTGTATCTCAGTGACATTATTTGGTGGTTTCCAAGAGATAACAACCCCTATTTTTTCTGTATCCATAAAAACACCAATTTTAGAGATTACATATCCATGTAAACAAAATTTACTTATTCAAAAATCACACATTGATAATCTCGTATACAAACGTTTATCATTTATGATTCCTGGTACTATCACCTTGTGTTACTTAAACACATCACCTTTCCTTGAATACAAAAATATGTCATCCACAATAACCAAAAAAATCTGGATATTGTTGAAATTTTTGATTCCCAATTCCATAATTACTTATAGTTCATTAATAAAACCCAATGTCATTACCACATATTCATAGTGTTCATATCAACTTATGAATGTTTTTTATGGAATATCATCATTTTGAGCCCATAAAAAATTCATGGAAATGTATACTTGTTATTTATCATAAGATTTTAAATATTACAACAATCCACAAAAAATAAAAGAGTCCCATGTACCTTTTTGAAAAATAATATCAGTGTTTCCCATTGAGACATGCTCAATCGAACGAACCACTATTTTATTGCTCTCCCAAGATCACATTAAAATCCTTTAATTATATTCATTAAAACCTATAATTTGTAAGGGAAAAATATCTTCCCTCAAAATGAGATTAATAGTATACTCTTCTTCTCTTGTGGATGATAACTCTAAGAAATAATTGGGAAAAATCATGAAACTGGTAAACAACTGATGGAAAATAGTTATCCTCTATATATTTAATCAATTTCACATTTAAAACCTCCAACTACTACAATATAATTCCATCTATTTCTTCCAACATTCCAGATGCACATTCCATCACATTACGTTTACTTTTAAATAGATTTTCGATACCATCAAAAATCATGAAACATACAATTTTGTTATAATAGTCGATGTGGTCCTTGAATTTTGACAAAAAATACTTACCTAGGATTATACCAAAGACATCTTTTTCAAGAACATAGAAATTCCATATCAGATCATCTCCATCAATAAATATTGAACATTATCTACACATAAAGTCTCAACATTCATTTTTGGTTAGAGGCGTTCACATATTCAACACAAAAGGGATCATCTCAACTTTTAAACCAAATAAATCAACATAACAATAATAATTAAATGAATGTGACCCACCCATATAAAAACAATAGGAAAAATTGTAGAACTCAAATGAATCATACATCGCCACAACAATGGTCCAAATTCATCATACATAATAACATACTGAACTCTGTATAATTTATTGCACATGAATACTTTTTCCATATTTCCTTATTGATATTACCCTTACTGAGGAGTCTTGGTGTTCCTATAATCACCATGGATATATATTTTATACAAACAAGATGTTTTTTTCTACCCTCATACAATCACAGCATATGACATGAGTGACACATAAGAAGTGTACTAAAATCCCGACCATAGATCATTGTGAAAATGACACTTAAGATGACCCATATAGTACTAATTATTGCATGATCTAGGTTGTTTCATACACACTCGCTTCATGTGATTAAAATAACAACAATGGAAACAACTTTTCTTGATCTTATGCCTTTTTGGAATATTCATCGATCGAGTTATCTCAATATGAGTCACCCCACTATAGCATAAAAAAGTGTACATATTCTGCTTTCTCTTCCCATTATAGTTCACGTTATTTCCAATATGCATCAACATAATTCATCCACCCATAGCCTATGTGATGTCCATTTCTACAATATTCACCCATTAACCATCTATATTTAATATATTATATAATGAGTAAAAATCAAAAACAAATTTCTTGCCTCAACCTTGAGTGAATGATACATGCCATCAAAGACGCACTACAGAAAAATCTAGTGGTAAGATGACTAAATTCATTATTTTAGATTCATACAATATCATTTTGAGGCTTTCCAGATTCAAGAGAAAGAAATATTTCTTTAAAGCAATCTTGATTGTATGAGGATTGAATTTATTGTCAAACATTTCATGAAAATCCTCCCATGAAATTCCATGTTCTAATTTAGTATGAAATTCTAAATCCAAGCATTGGTGTGCAAGATCCCACTTCATATACAACACCATCTTGAATTTTAGATTTATTAGAGGGATAAGTAAATAAAAATATGATTCATCCTATTTGGCGACACCTCTTCCTTTTATGGTTCTGAATCACCACAAATGATGGGTGGATTATCCTTCTGAAACTGGAAATAATGATCCACTTTCCATGGCTTATCTATCATATTCCCCCTATCCACAGTCTAAATATCTTTGACTAAAATATAAAAATATTTTTTGGTTCCCATGTGGATTTGGTGTAAAAATATATTACACAAATTCATCCAGTTGGATCATACAATGCATAGAAGGTTACATTTTATAAAAGCAAAAAAATCCATAAGTCTCACTCTATTGAAATTGAAGGCATAATAATTTCCAATTCATCCACATCACACTATTACAACATTACATCCCAAAATTCAAAATTTACCACAATCGACAATTTTTTAAAATTTTACAATTATTTTTAAAATTAATCAATTTTAAAAATAACCATTTCATTCCTTTTTAAAATCTCCCACATTATGTCAACATTAACAATATTCAAAAATAAATACTTTTAAACAAAAAATAGATAATTACTCATAATTAGATATACACTCCTCGTGGGAAGTCATTTTTATAATTCATAACATGCTCATTTAATTGTATAACCTATAAAATTGATATTTTAAATTAAGTAAGTGTCTCCCATAATAATATTCACCCAAAGCCTGGGAAACATGTTGTTATATAAAATAATTTTAGTTCTTTATTTATATAATTTGTATTTCATTTCTAAAAAATTCTACTATGTTATAATACCCAATGCAAGGAATAGACCAGAATAAATTTTAACTCATAGACCAAGATAACTAAAGACCACTTGTTTGTGAAGAACCAAAAAAATCACATATTATCAGTTCCAAAAATATATTTTGAAGGACCAAGATTGATACCACTTTTAACATATATCCCCTCTGCATTTTCATGAGAATGTTAAAGGAAAGTAAATTACCTTAAGAGACATCTCCAAGGCACCAATGGTGAGAAAGAAATTCCTAGGATCCAATTCATGTTTGGGGAAATTTTTCTATTTTGAAACCAGCCAACCAAACATAACATACCATGACATTATGCGTGATAAAAATATAAAACTACTCCATGTAATACCATTGATATACAAATCCACTATAACCATGTACTATATCATAAGGATATAATATAATAGTATGAAGAAGAAGACACAACCAACAAATCCCAAAGACTCAAAAACAAAACTACAAGCACCATCAATGGTCTATTATACACTTTATAAGACATCCAATGTATCACCATTCACCACTAGAGAACTGTGAAACTTCATTTCTATGTGTCCTGATAAATGAAATCTACAAAAGAACCAATCTTCCAAAGAATTGTTGTAAAATCAAACAAAGTTGAATTTCAAAAAATAAATTCCCTATCCATTCCACTATGATAGAAAATGTTAGCTCATTTTTATTAACTTGTTTATATAAAAAATTGAAAACATTTTATATCCAAATATTAAACAAGTGAAATAGTTAAATTTATTTCTCAGTGGAACACAATGCTATAGGTAAATAAACAATGAAATTCCATTTCAATCATTTAATTAATCAAATTGTCATTTCCCATTATATATCATATAGACATGCACACACCCTTACACACTCTTAAACATACAACAATGCTAGATTAGTGTTACCATTGACAATGGAACATCACGTCCATTTCTCATCACATTGATTGTATTAATTCACGACCATTTTTCATAAATTACATTCATTATTAACCATTTATGACAACAAAATTCCAATACCTCATTTTCCAATAAAATTCAATCCTTTAAAAAAATAACCTTCATTGAAAACAATATCAATGACCCATTTTAATAAAAACAACATTTTATTGAAAACCCTTTTCTCACAAACCATGTCAAAAAAACCACCATTTATTGGAACCGATTTTTTCATGTATCAAAAACAGTTATCCATTTTAAAATCATCATTTTAAAATCATGTTACCATTAAGATTTTCCACTGAATCACCCAAATTTAACAATTCAATATACCATAACCAAAGAAGGTTTACATAGATAAATTTCAAAACTATTTCACAATAAATTACACATAAAATGACCTATTTGAAATTAATCTTGTACTTTATAGAAATATTAGTTGAAAGTGACGCTACTTACTTTAGAATTTATGGAAAAATGAATAAAATCACTAAAATGCCAATAAAACCAGGTTTAATCTCTAAATACACACCTTAGTTCACATCCCCTATCATCAACAAGGTAATATAATACCATAAATGGACTAAAAACTATATTTATATCCACATTAGACAATATCTACAAATACAAGAAATGTATGAATGTACATCTATGGAAAAATGAAAAAACTAACATAAATGAGACATACAGTGAGAATCATTCTTCACTTCACCAAGAAATGCATTTGGATTGGATCCATATTGATGGGTAAATCTTCCAAAAACTTTTAGAGGGTGAAATCATGAGTTAGGGCCAATGTAGAGAAATCAATAGTGGATAAATGATAATCCCATACAAAATCCACTTTTTGTGGATATTGTTTTTAAACCACTCATAGTTAGTCGCACTGTTAAGAAAACTATGTTCTAACCTGGCTACAACATCTGCATCAAGGATTACCTTTCATAGTTGTATATCATTATTACAAAAATCATATGCCAAACATACAAATTATCATTGTACTACCTTTTATGGTTTCTCTATGGGGACCACATGGTTTCGAAAAACCATGTGCCTACCTATACACCTTCCCCTTAGACCATGTCTCACTATCCATAGTTTCCTGAAAGAGTTTTATAATTTCCCATAATTGTGCACCGACCATGAATCATTATAATATACCCAAAAATCATATGAAAACTACTCAAACCCTCAATAACTTCATCCAAACACTTCACATAATTATAAATAACAATGAATGGGTTACTTACAAGAAACTAGGGGTTCTACATAAATCCTAATCCTAAATTATAAACCATAATCCCAAAATTATAACCAATAAACAAAACATAATAGTACCATGAGTTTGTAAAATCATAAATCATTAAATCTAATCCCTAAACCATATACCCAAAATAAAAAAACCTAATCCTTAAATTCCTAACCCCATAATCTAAAACCCTAAACTCTAAAATATTAATCCTTGAATAATAAACTATAAAAATGGATACATAAATTCATAAAACCTATAACATAATACCTAAACCCTATTTTTTTAACACTAAAATTCAATAAACAAAATCCTAAACCATTACCCTAAATAAAATATTCCAAAAACTTAAACTATAGACCCTAAACCCTAAACTCTAATGTTTATAATTGAAATATTAAATGCTAAGCACTAAAAAATAAACCATACACATTAAAAATCACTATAATAAAAATCCTAATCCCAAAACCCTAAACCTAAAACCAAAAACACAATGACATAAAAAATAAACTCTAAATAAAAACCCATAACAACTAAACCCTAAAACATCAATCCTAAATCGTAAAAGAATATTACCTAAATGGTAAACCCTAAAATCCTTAACCAAAACCTTAGAATCTAAAATATAAACCCTAAATCCTAATTCCTTAATTCAAATACCTTAAAACTAATACCAAAACCCCAACGACCGATCCAATAAATCAGAAATGCAAGAAAACATAATACCTTAATCTTGATGAACAAAAAACATAAATACTAATCACTAAACACTAAAACAAAAACCCTAAAACTCTATACACAATATCCACTAAAAACATATTCCCTAAGAAGAAAAACAATAAACCATATACCTTAATGCACAAATCAAGTATGCCATCCTTAAATTTTAAACCATAAACCCTAAACGCTAAAAATTATTCCATTAAATAATCAAACCTAAGAACCATAACACCATCATTTCATAAATCTATACACTATCCCTTAATCCCTATACCCTAAAAATTTAATTAATAAACTCTAAAATACATAACATTAAACTCTAAACTCTTGATCTGAAAACAATAAACACTAAAACCTAAAACCATGATCTTTAAAATAATAAACCATACACCCATAAACATAGACCTGATCCCCAAAACATGTGACACTAAAACCATACTGAAACCCATAATCTTGAATAATAAATCCCTATTCAATATATAGTAAACCAGAAAACCCTATACCCAAAATATGAATCATTAAAATACAAAATCAAATACCTAAATCATATATCCAAAAATTATAAAAATTAAATAATAATCCTAAAACCTAAAACCGGAAACCCAAAACCGATAACCCAAAACCAAAAACCCAAAACCATAACCCATAAAACATAAACATTAAACCCCAAAATCTAATAAGTAAACCATAAATTGGTAACCCTAGTTCCTAAATGTGAATAAATAAACCCTAATCCATAAATATAAATTCCACACCTTAAATACACAATCACTAATGTATTAAATTATATTCCTTCACACATAAAACATCAACACTAAACCCTATCCCATTAATCCGACACTATAAATCCTAATAAAAAACTATAATCCCTAAAAACCAAACACCAAAAACAAAACTTCTCAACCATGTTTGTTATAACAAATATCATAAACACTATACTCTAAATAGTATACTGTAAACCCGTAATCCCTGAACCAGAAACAATAAAACAAAAAAACATAAAACCAAAAATGTTAAACCATAAACCCTAAAACCATATACCAATAATTTGAAGACATTATACCTTAAAAGCAAAAACCTAAACCATAAAAAGTAACCCTACACAGAAAATACTAAATCATTAACACTAAAACCCTAAACTATAATGCTAAAACATAGAGTGTAATCCTAATAACATAGAACATAAACACTAAAACATGAAATCCCAAAATAAAAATCCATAAAAATGAACCCTAAACCATATATTAAAAAACCTAAATTCATAAACCTAATCCCTAATACCCCAAACCCTCAAACCCTCAACCCTATACCTGAAACCTTAAATCCTAATTCCTAATTCGTAAACAACAAACCATAAATAGTTAAATAATATCCTAGACCATAAATCCTTGATCACTTACACCCTAACCCCTATTCCCTAAAGCCAAAACCATAAATTTCGAACCCAAAACCTTAATCCCCAAAATCCAAAACCCTAAACCACTAAACTTTTTAACATGAATGATAATGTATAAACTATAAACTCCATACCCAGACCCCATAAACCAAATCATAAGAAAACACTATACCCTAAACACTATATTGAAAAAACATAAAACTGATATCTCTAAACCAAAATAATTCAATCCCTAAACCCAAATTCCTTAACAATACATTATTTACCTATTACCCATAATGCTATCCCATATACACAAAACACTACACACTATACATGAATTCACAGACCTTGTAACACTAAATTTCATAGTAAAATTAATAAGTAACCATAAAACATATACCGTAAAAGAAAAAAATACCAAACAGTAAACCCTAATATACCAGTCACTAAAACAAGAACCTCAACCCATAGAATCTGAAACCATAAAAAATAAACCACAAAACCCTCAATAGTATAACAAGAAACCTGTACAACGAAACCCTGAACCAAAAAACCAAAAAATAAAAACCAGAATATCATTATCCTTAAAAAAACAAAAATATTAATAACAAAATCATAATAAATAAACCATAAAATATAAATTCTAATACTCTAACCAATAAAACTAGACCCTAAAAACAATAAACCACAAAATTCAGTCCATGAACACTAAACATGACACATAGAACAAAAATATTTATTCCCAAAATCTAAACTGTATACCCGAAGCCCTAAATTATAAACCCCTACCCATGAATCCAAGAACATAAAAACTAATCCAAAACCCAAATATCATTAATTAGGATCCTTAAACCATAAATATCTAACCCCTAAGAAGAAAATAAATAAACCCAAAGACTGAATCTTTACCTCCTAAACCACTAACAATAAACAAAAATAACTAACCATTAAACCCTGAACACTAAAATATAACCACGGTAACATAAATCCAAAATACCATAACCTAAACCTACCATCGTGAACATTATATCCTGAAACCATAAACCCTAAATAATGAACTCTAAACCCTGAAACCTAACTGTAAACACTAAAAATACTAAATAACTAAATAACCTAAACTGTTATCAATAAAACCTAATCACTTATCCAAAAATAATAATATTTTATCCTTAAACTCTAATCCCCAAATCAAAAATTTGTAATCCCCAAAAACTAATCTAAAAAACATAACACCCTTACCCGAGAACCATAAACCATAAACCCTTAACTATAAACACTAATGACTAAAACAAAAACAAAAACCCTACTCCCTAAACCCACACCCTAATCCATTATTTATATAAATTATAGCCTATTTCAAAATCCCTAAACCATAAAAACACAAAACCCTAAACCCTATGTCATAAATCCTAACACTATAATCTATAAAAACATAAACTATAAATAAAAAAACATTCCTTTAAACCAAAAACCTAAACCCAAAACGTTAAACATTAACCCCTAATCCCTAATCCAAAAACCATAAATAGTGAATAGGATACAACACACTCAAAAAAACAATAAACCATAATCCCACACTCTACCCCCTAAACCATAAAACCAAAATACTATACACTAAAAACTATACCCTAAACCAAAAACCACATACATGAAGCCCTATAAAATAAAAAAAAACTCTAAACAAAAAACCTTATTCCGTAAACCTATAAACATAAAACCCTAAACCTGAAGCCCATAAACCCAAAGCTGAAATTTAAAAATGAAAAACCTAAACCCCAATCCCAAAAAAACAACCATAATACCATAACCCACCAAACCTGAAACTCAATCCCTAATCCTTATAACATAAAACCCTAAAATTCAAAACCATATACACTAATAAATAAACCATAATATGCTAAAAAATAATAACCTAACCCCAAAAACTATAAACCCGAAACATAAATCACCAAACCAAAATTCCTAAACACATAATCCCATAACCGTGAACTGTAAAACCTAATAAATAAACCCTAAAACCCAAAAAAATACTAAAACCCAAATGTATAAATTTTAACTCATAAATTCTAATCCCTAAAATTAAAATTGTAAACAAAAAACCCTTGGACATAATCACTAAACACTAAAACGTAATATATATTCATTACAACCTATACCCTAAACCATAAACCCATTTCCTTTAATCCCTAAACCATAAAGCCTAAATCCCAAAACCTAAACACTAATATCTTACCCCCAAATACAATAACATATTCCCTAAACCCTATACTGAAAACCAAAAACATGGAACCTAATACATAAACCCTAGACCTTAAATACTAATCCATAAAAATATAACCTTAACACTAAACATGAAAAACCAAAACATGGAACCCTAAAACCTAAACCTTAAACCCAAATCCCAAACGACATAAACCCAAAACCATACTTCCTACCTTCTAAACTGTAAACCCAAAACCTTTATATTCAATACACCCCAAATAAGTAAAAGTTAAACACTATATCCTAAATCTAAAATTTCTAACACTAAACCTAAAATCCTAAATCCTAAAACCCTAAATCGTAAAACATAAATCTAAAACCCTAAACCGTAAACATTAAAATAAAAAATAAATAAAAATAAACCCTTAAAACAAATACATAAACCATAAATAATAACCTATAAACTCAAAAACCTAAATCCTGAAACAAAAATACTAAAACCAAACCTAAAAGATCCCAAAAACATAACTGATAGTTGTTAACACCTTAATCCTAAGCATAGAAACCTAAACCATGATACTCTAAATCATAAAACATAAACTCTAAACCATAAACTAGATATAGTAAAAACAAAGAACCATAAACCATGAACCATAAATCCAAAACACTAATACTAAAAAACAATACCTTATACAGTAAATAAAAAACTATAAATCCATAAACACAAAATCACATCACCATGTACCCTAATATAAAAAATCTTATATAATAAACCATAAATCCTAAACCCTAAACTGTAATCATTAAACCATAAACACAAACTCCTAAACCTGAAAGCATAATCCCTAAATAATAATCCATAAACCATATAACTGATAGCCTAATAACTATTCCTTGAATAGTAATCCCTATAACACAAATACTAAAGAC
Organism: Viscum album; assembly: GCA_963277665.1. NCBI lineage: Eukaryota > Viridiplantae > Streptophyta > Magnoliopsida > Santalales > Viscaceae > Viscum > Viscum album. The sequence continues at coordinate 1,348,095,629 of OY728132.1, forward strand.
TTTAACCCTAACAACCCAAACAAAAAAACAAAAAAAACATCTAAAAATTATAAAACCATGATCCTAAAACCCCAAAACCGAAAAAATTAATCCAAATATCTTAATCACAAAACCCTAAACCTATCTCACCTATTGAAAACGATTAATCCAAAAACCCAGAAAATGAAACAATACTTTTCAAAAACCCAACCCTCCAAAACCATAACCCTTAACCCTAAACCCTGAAAAAAAACCCAAATATCATTAACCATATATTTGAAACTATAAATCATAAAAAAATAAACACCCAGATCAAAATCCATAAACACAAATAGTATACCATAACCCGTAAACCCTAAAACCCTAAACCCCAAAAAGAAAATTTGAAACCCAAAAACCACAAACCCTAAAAACTAAACCCTAGACCATAACCAACAATCCCTTATCTGAAGAAATATACTCTATACCCTAAGTGCTAACCCCATAACCCTAAAAAAATAACACAATACCACAAACCAAAAACATATAACCTAAACCTTCAATCTTAAACCCTAATCCGAAAAAAACAACAACATAAAACATAAACTCTATATCTAGAACTATATGACTAAAAATCTATACCCCAAACAATAAATTGTAAACCCTCCATCCAAAATCCCAAAGGCCTTCAAATTTTATTGTTATTGTATAAATCCCATTTTATGGGAAGAAGGGGAAAACCCTAGAAGACATCATCAACATAAGACAATCATGATCCAAAGGTCAAGAGAGACAAACCAAAAAAACAACATAGAGATACCCCCTTCTAGTATATAACATCGATCGAGCTCTCCACCAAAGCAAGGATGACCGGAAGACAAGTGTCATGTGTTAGACCATAGGTCTGATCTAATGGCTCATGCCATACCCTCTCAAACATCCAAATCCGAAAAGCACAGTAGTGGTGAAAAGCAAGCGCAAGAACCCCATTTGCTGCCTCATACATGTGGAGTTCTGGTGCATCACCAAACCAACAGACCTCACAATGAAAAAACATTCCCCTACTCTACAAACAAGAACCAAGTCACCAAACCTTGCATCCCTCCACTAGAGACCCCCACCGCCACATCTTCACATGTTTGGAAGAATCCTTAAAGGCGTAAGATCAAACCATAGTCACCTAAGACTATATCTCCCAACCCCATACTGTGAGAAAGACGCCAATGAAGTAATCTTGGACATCTTGAAATAGAAACGCCGCTCAAGGCATGGATTTGCTTCAATCAGAACTAAAGATACACCTCATCAGGTCCCAATAATAGCCTCACAATGAAGAAGTAATAGTGGAAGGGAAAAGAGGATCCACCTGTGATTATCCAAAACAAAAAATAGTTAATCCAATGCGTAATCACAATATCCAAAAATTAGACTTGGAAAACCACAAATTGAAACCAAAGCGTAGCACCTCCCTCTCCCAGAAACACATATCTAGGAGAGCCGCACTGTAACCGCTATAGAACAGCTGGTCAGGTCGGCCGAGCCAAGAGACCCTAATAGGGTTGAGCTATGTCATCAGATGTGCCAGAGAACTCTGTTCAACCTACTCTAATCCAAGATGTAATTAAGAGAGGCGAGCCACAATGAGTGGTAGAAACCGTATCCGCCAAGCCCCGCCGAGACACTGAGCTTGGAAACTGGAAGCATTACATCGCCGTCTCCATGCTAGAAACAAGATCATCTGTTGCAAATAAATCTGGCTGAAGGGGGAAGGGAAGTCGACTCACAGAAAAACCCGAGGCGTCGCTGGATTGGGAGAGATTCCGCTAAGAGGCAAATATATTTTGTTGTTGTTCTATAAAATATAAACCCTGAACAGCAAACTATAAACCCTATACCTGAAAAAACAAAAACAGCATTCTTGAATCCCTAAACACTAATCTCTAACCATAAATCATAAACCTGAAACCATTATTATATAAAACCATAAACTATAAAACATTAAAAAATATATTTCTAAAACCCAAAACCAGAAATCCCATACCCCAAACCCTTATCTATAAACCATTATCAATAATACATAACCCATTAAATCCTAAACCCCAAACCCTTAATCATGAACCCTAAATAATAAATGATAATAAATATATCAAAAACAATAATACCCAATTTATATATACACATTACCCTACACTATAAATTGTGAGCCCTAATTCGTTAACACTAAACACTAAATCATAAAACCACAAACCATAAAAACATAACACCTAATACACTAATCCCAAAACGAAAAAAATATTAAATCATAAATCCAAAACCCTATAACCTAACCCCTAAAACCTGATCCGAAAACCCAAAATACTACATTTTAATCAATAAATAATTCACTCTAAACACCAAACCCCAATCTCTATAACGAAACATCAAACATAAACCCATAGAAACCAAATCACATAACATAAACCCTTATCCTTGAACCCTAAATAACAAAACACAAAATCTAAAACATGAAACCCTTCCCCAAAACCCAAAAATAAACTATAATCCCAATCCTGAAATACTATGACCTAAATTTGAAAAACAGAAACTACAGATACCCTGCCCTTTTAAACACTAATTAACATATCATTTTTAAATATAAACAACATAATAGTTATACATTCATGGATAAAAATTATTTTTATCCGAGGAATATACAGATCATACATAACTTATACATAGTAAGATTTAATAGATATTTAAATTATTCTTATTTATCCCTTTAAAATATCTCATGATCTCCTTAGTGAAAATATTAACTTGATTATATACATCATGGAAAGGGGTGATTTTAAATCCTTGTAAGAGGATGAATAAATAGAATCAATAAATGTAAAATGTGTGAGAATAATAACCATTATCATATCAAAAATAATAGTATTATAATCAACATCGTGATGGAAAAAATATGATACTACCTTGGAAAGTGTCAATTCATAAAAATGAAACAACATGGCAAAGTATTGATACACAAAAATAGTTTTAAATAATGCCACCATCTTGTTCATTCTTAACATATGTGAATAATATTAACTTCATCATTGTGAACAATGATAGGATCATTATCATGCATAATTAACATATATCCTAAGATAAATCACATTACTCCGGGAATTTGGGTGTTATACAATTTTGGTCCCACCCATAATATCATAAAATTTATATAAATATACATTCCAATTAGAATGTTTAAAAATAATAATCAGGAAATAACCCATTGAATAGAATGGGACTATTAATTATTTCATAAAGAGTGATATCATGAATGAGTTGGGGGTTACATAATGAGTATGGGAAAAAATATTGGGTATAAACATCATCATTATTGAGAGAAGTAGAAACCACTTTAGAGGAGTAAAAGTTGTGATTTTTAAAAAAAGGAACTTTTAAAAAAATCATTGTATTTGGCATAAAAACCAATGTGAAAAAATTTATATCATTAAAATTAAAATTTAATAATATTGAAATGTTATTTGTGGAAATTTTTGTGAATCTAAATACTGAATATATAATGAAAGAGGTATAACCTAGAGAAAAGGAGTATGGTTCGAGAATCCCTTTATCTTAATTATCAATTTATTTTATTGCTTTTAAACCTCCTGAATAATAAACATAGAGTAACTAAAAAATTGAAATTCTAGTGTTCTATTTTTATTTATCTCAATATTTATCAAATATAACCATTTTAGTATATTACATAATTTCCATTTATAATGCTTAATCTATTTGATATAATATTTTGTATAAATTTTTCGTATTTTCCTTTTATTTCTCAAATTTATCAAGGAAATTTATACCTTGGTTGATCAAATTACATAATATTAAAATATGTATGTTTATATATTTTTATATAATATATAATTCATTTTAACCATTCATAGGTTTGGACATAATGAATTATTAGAAATTTCCCCATTGGTGATTGACCGACTATTGATAGAACATTGTTGAAAGATATGGAATTAGATGATTGAAATTTATATATTTCAGAATATGATGATTCCAGTACATTAATGTCAATAATTAGATATTAAAATACTTTCTAATAATGTAAATTAGTTTTTTTTCAAATGATTTGGGAATAAAATAAAGAGAAAATAAAAATACTGAAGAGTTTATATAAATTACACTTTCCATGCTGTACCTACTCTTAAATGACATGTAAACACCATTTATGAATGTTGTTGGATTACTCCTGAAGTTCCTTAAGGTTTCTTAAAGATTAATAGAGATTATTTTGGATAAACATTTTCTTCCGAATGTGTGAGATGTGTGGGGTTCCATAGGGAGGGATATGATCAATTTATACATGAGTAGATGTGTAATTTTGGATATAAAAATAACATAAAATATTAATTCAAATGTAAATTTTATAATTGTGATTTCATACAATATAAATCATACATAAATATTATATAATGGTTCAATGAATTTTAACCCCATTATAATTATAATTCTTGTAGTTAATTAAAATTGAAGGAGGGGGGAATGAAATTGTTATATTATGGGACTACTTTTTAACTTTTTGTTTTGGAAAATGACCATCAGGATTGGAAATTAATTATAATGTATTTTAAAGAGTAATTTAAGATATCAAATATTGTTTCTTCTGAAACTCATCTTATATCACTGATTAAGTCATTATTATATCATGAATAATGTATTTAGGATACATCAATTAAGACAAAATCTATGTTCTTACTATTCTACTAAAAATTTATGTATTTTAGAAAATTAGCAGACAAATAACCCTTAGGATTTTTTTACATGATGATCTAAAAAATGAAATTAATATTATAATATTAAATATATAACATTTTTAATATTAATTTTTAATATGAAATTTAATATTTTTCAAGAATAAATTAAAATAACATTTTTTTAAAAAATTGCTAAAATTTTCATTGAGTTTTGAATCCTGGATTTTATTTTTTGACATTATAATTTTTTTATTTCCATAAATTACTTAGGGTAAATATTTTTAATATCAAAATTTTTTATTTTTAGTTTAAATAGAAATTATAATAGTTTTGATACTATTCCCAACATTCAAGTTTCTATTCTAAAAGCTTTTGTTTCTATTCCAAGGGCTGTATAAACTCTAATAAACACCTATCCCTTATTTCATTCAATATTTTGTACAATTACACCCAAGGTTATATATTCTCATTTTATAATATTTTTATTCATATAATAATATTCTATTAAATTTTAATAGATTTTATTTCACGACCTTTCCCCTAGGGCCCATTATATTGACTCCCTAATCCCGCCTCCCAATGGAAAAGGGTTGGAGACTAGCATTGAAGGCATCAACTTAAAAGTGGGAAGAATTTTCCTAAATACCATTATGAACTCACACACAACCATGTCCCAAAACTGGAATGGTAAATATGCATTCCTCTAAACAACCATTGAGTAAAACAATAGGATGTAAGTCAAATGGGCTACAATACTTATCCAAAGAAAGAAAAACTGAAAACAAAAAAGTACAATGATCTCTGGAAATATGGACACTACATAACCCACTTGATAGTATGTGTAGAGTAGCTACTAGAAGCTGTAGAAGTATGCCCCATCTAGATGATCTAATTGGGCCTCGTCTAGTCATAGTCTACCAAGCCCTCATTCTAGGCGTCAATCATATCCAAAAGAAACAACACGTGGAAGTGAATCCCTTGCAAGGGAGAGTAACATAATACTCAGTAGGGATAATGAAACACAAAGTAATGACAAAAAAGGAAAGAATAAACATGGCCCTATCAGCTCATGCATGTATAATCTATAGGATAGAGAGGAAGAACATGAGTTGCAACACTAAACACATGGGACTTCTGGGGTACTCATACTTGATGAGTACTATGGGTATGTTGGGTCATAGAGAGTTGGTCCCACCATGGGTCATCTGGATCAAAAAGAGCTACTTCCCAACATGTCCATCGTACTGAGGTACACACCCCTAATGAATATCGTGGGTTTTCTAAGAAACACAGAGTTTCTCCCCACTATGGGCATGTGAGTCACAAATAATCTCTTCCCACTAGTCCATCATAGCTGATCCACATAGGTTTACTTGTCAGAAGACTTCTTATCTATGTTAGTGAGAGGATTAACACACGTAGTGCACTTGATTACAAGAGAAACTACACCTTAAGTAATTTATTACATTTAAAAATCCCTAGAATCCTCTTTAGAGTATGCAAAAATGACCGCCTTATCACAAGGGTTCCAACACGATAAATGGGGAATCGAACAGATGCCTAGTCTGGAGGATATTTGGGTTTTAGTAAATAGGGGATGATTGTGTCTAGGCATGGTCCAACCAGATCGGACTGACCTAACCAACCCAGCATGTGTGTCCTGCATGACCCGATTTAGTTTGGCCAACCTAAACCGACTTGTTTGGGTCTTGGTTGGACAGATCTGGCCAAACTATTGGGCTATATACATTGTGCCCTGCTGAACGCTTCCAAATTCGGTTGTGGTTCAAGCCCACTGGGTCACCCAATGACCCGGTTCCATCTACCTCGGCCCGCAACATGCAGGTTGGCTATTCCCAGGCATGGTCGCATAGTGGCCAAGTGTTATTCTATCATACGGAATCAAAATAGTACGATGTCTTAATCTAGCCTGGGCCATTCAGTGGCCAGGTTCGTGCCCTGCCAGACCCACACACCCGACAAGCCTGTCCACTATAGCCAAGATGCCCAGGGGGGCATTCGGTTCATGCACACCGTGGCTGCCTAACCCAGATGCACTTTTTCCCACACGTAATCCTGTTGGACCACATGCCAATGGGTCATTGCAGCCCCACATTATTGGTTTCCCATCTGATGTGGCTAGGTGACCGCATACCCGACTGTCATCCACCAGCCTACTGCCGTCATCTCCTGCCACATCCTTGCAGGCCGAGCCATCTATGGATGCCTCCCCAGCATGTCTTTGGGGTGCACCACCACAAACCCATAGCTATTTTCATGGGCCACCACCACAGACCACTATGTCAACTCTGTTGGTCCATTCGTCATGGCGTCTATGCCTACAACATCCATAAGATACCACCATCCTTGTAAAGTCCTCAAAACCTTCTTACTACTATTTCGGAGGTACAACCACGAAGAATGAATAAGAATGAACACGGTCAGAGGGGCCCAATCTTTGTTCGTTTCAGCCAACACGCTCTGCATTATTGGTTTTAATTCATGGGAGGGGAGGTTTGTGATTCAAATAATAGTCTAATCCCGATACAATACCCAATATAAAATAATACATTCCCACAGGAACAAGAAACCCGCATATCAATCGGTTCATGGGTTTATCCACATTTTTTATTTTAGAAAGAATAATAGGGAAACAAAAAATCCAAATTAACCCCTACTTGGAGAAGTTTTGTCACTACTGTCCATCCATCCATGGAGATTCACCAGTTCAAAGTGGTTGGTGTTCGTCGTATATAGGGTATATTCTTCGGGGTGTGTCGATGTCACTAGTGATTCGTTGGTGTTTGTTGGAGAGGAAATACTTCAATATTCTTCAGAGAAATTCCACATCTAATTCTCCATCCTGTTATCTAATTAAAATTTAAATGTTTCACATCGTTTATTTCATGTTGCATCGTCACGTTATTATGTTTTTTCATTAGTGAAAAAGCATATCTTTTTTGCTTCAATTAATGGTTTGTAGGCTGAAAATTAGTTATCCATTAAAGGGGTTAATTTATTGAGAATCATCATCGCCTCATCGCTGAATTGTAGTTCAAATGTTTCACTACTCAACAGTGAAAGAAAAAAAAATAACTTTTTATGTTATATTATATTTATTGTTAAAATTCAAAGAAATAACTTCTTTAGTCGACCCTCTATGATTGATTATAGGTCCTTTCTAGGAGAATCTCATCATTCTAAGATCAATGGTACCCTTATATAGTTTTTCCAAGCACTGGTTTGAATGTTATAAAAACCACCCCACACATTTATATAAATTAACTTTACGAAAAGTTCAAAAAATATTCCCGAATCACTAGGCCTCAGAATCATGTGTGGTCTGAGTGTTTGGTCTCTACATAATCCCATATAATTTTAAAAAAAATTAAATTTCTGAGACATGACATTACTCCCACCTTTAGGGATTCACATCCCCGTAATCCAAAGTAAGACTAACTAGACAAATGGGGGTACTGAGCATGAAGCTGAGCCTCCCACTCCCATGTTCTCTTTAGAAGATTTCTATGCTACCACCAAACGTGCACTAGAGGAATCAACCATCCATAATGAATCTGATCCTATAAAATCTCTATCTCCTCCAATAGGTCTACAAATGTCACCCCATTATCAATGTCCAACTCTCCCCATTTGTTGATGTGTGATGGATCATTCATGTAACTTATCAGCTGCGACACCCGAAAAAATATCACGCACCCGTTGCATTTGTGGGGTGATAAACTGAAGGTAATCCACCTCACCAACCCTCTTCATAATCTAGAATGGTTCGATGAAAGGTGGAGATAACTTGTTGCCACAAACCAATCTCTTCAGTCCCCATCGGGGTGAGACTCGACAGAACATGAGGTCTACCTCCTCAAAATACAAGAGCCTGTGTCTCCTATCATCAAAATATTTCTACGTGCGCTGTGTAGTCCTCATCTACTCCTAGATTATATTGACCTTCTCAATGGTAGCATGTTCCATCTATGGCCTAATGAGTGCTAACTATCCTATGTTTGACTAGCATAGAGGTGATATTAAATGTCACCTGTAAAATGCCTCAAATGGTTTCATGCCGATGGTGGAGTGATACCTGTTTTTGTATAAAAAATACACAACTAAAAGATGGTCCTCCCAACTATGACCAAAATCAGGGATGAAATCATGAATAATGTCATCCAAGGTATGTATGGTCCACTCTGTCTGACCATTAGTTTGTGGGTGAAAAGTTATGCTCAAGCACTGCTAAGTCACGAATGCCTCATGCAATCCCTTTCAAAACCAGGATGTGAAACATGCATCCTGATATGAGATGATCGCAAAGGGAAACCCATGAAGCTTCACTATCTCGTATACATATAGTTGTCTCAATCCCTCTATCGATCCCTATTACTAGATGGGTATAATGTGAGCCGACATGGTGAGTCAGACAACAACAACCCAGATAAAATCATGTTCCTTGGTCGTGAATGGTAATCCCATTAATATGTACATTGAGATACCATCCAACTTATACTATGGTACCTCAAGTGGTTGTTCCAAGCATGGTGGGACCTAATAGTCACCCTTCACATGCTGACAAGTGAGGCACAGTGAAATGATCTCGGCCACTGCTTTCTTCAACCCTAGCCACCAATACTGATGTCATAGATCCTAGTACATCTTTTCCTCACTATGATGTACTACCAAGGGGGAGGTATGGAACTATATACAAATATACTCTCTCAACGACATTGGTACAACTATGCATCCTCTAAAAAGGATGACGTGCTCCGTATATATTGAAAATCAATCACGAGAATGTCTTGAGGATAACTGAGCTCGTCCAACCTCATAGTTATCATACAATAGTTCTACATCCCTAACTCACTATAAGAGTGGGGAATGATAGTCACTGAATAATGTTAAGATATTCCATCATCATCCATGAAGGATATCTGTATCACAACTAGCTTCTCTGTCACTTCACTCAGCAGCTGCAAACCCGATCTCTTGCTAGGCATGTCTGCCACCACATTTCCCTTCCCAAGTGTATATATTGCCTCAATGTCATTGTCCTATAAAAGCTCCTTTCATCCCCAAAGTCTCAAATTAATTTCCTCTTCAGATAATATGTTCCAGATTTTCTTTTGGTCAGAGTAGACAATAAATAGTTCACTCGTCTAGTAGTGTCGCCACATCTTCATGGAAAAGACCACTGCTCCTAGCTCTAGGTCTTAGGTTGTGTATTTATACTCACATTTCCTCAAATTACATGAATTATAGGCGATCACTTCTCACTCATGCATTAGTAAACAACCCAGTCTGGTCCCTGATGCATCATAAAAAACTACATACCCAATGCCCTCCTATGGTAGTCTCAAGATGGGGGCACTCGTCAGACTCCGCCTCCATTTCTAAAAACTATACTGGCACTTCTCCATCCACTCAAAGGAATATCTCTTCAATTTCAAGGCCTATAATTGTGAATATACTCTTGAAAATTTGGGAAGAAACCTCTAGTAGTCTCCATCCAACCCCAAAAAACTATGCACCTTAGTCACACTCCTTGGTGGCTCCCGAGTAAGAACTGCCTCTATCATTCCCAGATTCAACATAAATCTAGCCTCTAAGATAACATGTCCTAGAAAGTTGACCTACTAAATCAATAATTGGAACTTAGAGAGATTCCCATAAATTTGGTGTTCTCAGAGTGTCTCCATGACTATCTGCAGGTGTGTAGTGTGCTTCTCTCCTAATGTTGAGTACACCATGATGTCATCAATGAACACCACCATTGAATGATTGAGGTAAGGCTGGAAGAACCTTTTAATGAGTCCCATGAACATTGACATTGCATTGGTCATGGTGAAAGGCATCACTAATAACTCAGTGTGGCCATTCCAGCATCTATAAGCTATCTTTGGTACATCCTAAACCTATACCCAATGATTTTGATAGGTTGATCTGTAGTCTAACTTCGAAGACCACCTCTCTCCCTTCGGTTGATCAAAGTGGTCATCAATCCGTGGTAGTAAATATTTTTTATTCACGGTCACCTAGTTCAGGTACAAGATATCCAGGAATAGACTTAATCATCCATCTGCCTTCTTAGAAAACAACATTGGGGCTGCCCATGTTGAAACACTAGGCCTCACATAGACCTTCTCTTGCAAGTCCTACTATTATAATGGAAACTCATGAAGCTATACAGGAGCCATATTATATGTCAGTGTGGATATCAGTGTCGTCCTGGGGTATATATTGGTGTGTAATTCTACCTCCCTGTGAAGAGGTAGTCTCAGAACATCATTAGGAAAGATGTCTTCATACTCATCCACTACAACATGAATGCGTGGACTTCTATAATCCACTACACCGAGAGTGAGGCTAGCCAACTAGTGAGTGATTAGTACCACTCTTCTTCAATAATGTTTGTCATTATATACAAGAGTTCCCTTCTCACCAGTGAAGGAAAATATGGTCCCAACATTACAAACACAACACACTCTACACCTAATACAATGGATCTGAGCCTGAACAGTGGACAACCAGTCCATACCCAAAATGTCATCATAAGTCCCCAACGTCTCTATTAAGAGATACCAGCCGAAGGTCTAACCTCCAAGAGTATGATCACTCTATTGGAAGCAGTGTGGAATAATCAAATCCCCTCTCGTAGATGACTCTATTCATAAGAAATGATCCAGATGCTCCACCAAAATCTCTAAACCTCGAACGAGGTTCATGGAATGGAAAGAGAGACCAGAAACTTTGTCTATAAAAACTACAATTATTATAGAGAATAAATTGATCATACCACTAATAATATCCAGTTCAATATGGTCACAGGCCTCCAATACCTAAAATGAGATCGCTCTTATCCACCTGCTCCCTAAGTTCGTAGTGGACCACCTCAAGGTGGTGGTTGTAGTACCCCGAACTGTCACCAACCACCTACTGCTTAGCCTACTCATCTTCTATATCATCTTCCATGTGGACCTCCTTGTTTAAACCTCAATATTTTCCTTGGTGGTCCCTCAACCATCAGTGTTGTTCTATGTGGTGGGTTGGGAAATAAAATGCATTGTATCCATTCCCTCTATATGTGAAGCACGACCTGTATACATACTAACTCCCTATACTATGGGAGCACCGCACTACCAACCCTATGTCATGGGGTCTCCCCCAGGATGGTCTATCATTCTTAGACCTCTGCGTCATCAATCAGTTTCTTGTCATGGACGACTCGGCCCCCTGTCACCCAATGGTAACTCCCAACGTCGGTTCCTGCTCTGTGAGAAAACTCTCTACTAGAAGTGATGTCTCTATTACTCCAGCCAGAGAAGGGATGTTGATGGAAATCATTGATTCCATGATCTACCATCAGTGTCCCTACTCGAAGGTTTTATCCCCGATTAAAGAGTCTCATACTGTATCCATATAGTAGGGGGAGAGGTTTATAAACCTCGCAAAGTACTCATCCACTAACATGCTAACAAGCTATAGATGAATCATCTCTTATAAGTGCACTGAGCACAAGGTCATGGGGAAGAACTCATCCTAGAATATCCACTCGAAGTCATCCTTAGAGAAATTCACCTTGTCATGGGTTTGAATCATTATTCTCCATAAACTCCCTATCAATCCCTAATGAAGGCTCAAAGTTAGGTTCTCCATATGGTCAAGTGGATTCCTCCCTAGGCAGAAGACCAATGTTAACACCTCAATCTAGTCCTCAGTGTCCTGAGGATCTGTCTCTCCCCTAAATTTTGGAGGTCTCCGTCGATGGAACTCATGCATCGCGCTGAGATTGCGTGTCTACCATTCTGAAAACTCCGGTAGTAACTACAGTTCAACGGGTGGTGAAAACATTGGTGCAACTCCCAGTGGGTGCATCTCAAGTATGGTTCCTTGAACTGATGCCTCATCACTAGGTGAGTTGTTCTCAAGGTCACACAACAAAATGAAATCTAGATATCTACGTGGATGCATCTTGAAATAGATCAATATGTTCCATGGTCAATAAATTATACATGGTGAGCTGACTCTAATTCACGGAAAACATGAGGAAACACCCACTTCATATATGATGCTTGAAAATAGTTCTTTAATGTATAGAGATGAAAATAAGAATACAAGGTCCTGGTGTATGGATATGTCGGTCACCGCACCAACACATGAATTCACAAATCTGAATGTTGAACTCAAAACATTTAAAATTATTTCCAAAAAACAAAACAACAAACTCATGGACTTTGATATAGAGTCGACTACCTCTTATTCCACTTTTCTATGAACCTTACCTTGTGTCTTGTGTCGTGAGTCCCCCAAGCCCGCCTCCCAAAGTCTAGGGGTTAGAGTTTGGCACCAAAGACTTCAAATTGCAAGTGGGATGTATTTTCCTAAGTACTTGTATGCCCGCACACACAACTACATCCCAAAAAATGGAAAGGTAAACATGCATACCACTAAACATCCACTGAGTAAGAAAACATGCTTAAAGTCTAATGAGCCGTAATAGAAACCCAAAAAAATGAAAAATGAAAATATAAATGTACAAGGTTGTCAGGAAAGTAGTCAGCTAAAAATCCCACCTGATGGTTAGTGTAGAGTAGCTACTAGAACCAGTATAAGTATGTATTGCCTATCTGATTTCACTAAGACCCGCCTGGTCCAAGGTCACTAAGCCCTCCATTTAGGAATTTTTCATCTACCTTTGACATGAAACATGCACTTGAAGCTCGTGAAAGGGTGTGTAACACAATACTCAGTTGCGATCTCGACACACAAATTAAACACCCCAACGGAAAGAATACACATGGTACTATAAGATCATGCAGGTATAATCTAGAGTATAGAAAGCAAGAAAACGAGTTTCAACATTGAACACCTTGGAATATTGGGTACTCATCCCTGAAGAGTACCTAATGTATACTGGGTCACAATGAGAGACTCCCCACCATGGACCTTTTAGGTCACACAAACCCATTTCACACCTAGGCCGTCAGAATGAGGAACTCATCCTTGAAGAGTATCATGGGTCTGTCGGGTCACAAAGAGCTGCTACCCACCATGGGCCTACTAGATCCCACAGAGTGGCTTCCCACTAGGCCATCATAGCTGATCCACAATATTTTCTTGTAGCTGATCCACACTAGGTCACTTTTCAGCAGTATTTGGGTCTCACTCCACAGCAAGATTCCAACATGTAGTTCACATGATTTTGGGAGAAACTGCACCTCATGCCATTATTAGCATTTAAACTTCCATGTAAACCTCCTTAGAGTATTCCAAAAGAATTTCATCATCACAGGGGTTCCAACGCTTCAAATAGATCTTCGAACGAATTCCCATTCTGAATAATATTGGTGTTTTAGTAAACAGGGGTCGATTGTGTCTGGTCCTGGTATCACCTGGTCGGACTAACCCAGCCTGGGGGTCCCACATGATCCGACATGGTTCATCCAACCCAACCCAAACTGGCTAGTTCTAGGTCATCTTGATTCAACCTAGTTACTAGAAAAGTCCCATTGGGCCTTACTGGACCTAGCCCAGTTCGGTTATTGGTCCAGCCAACTAGGCCACCCAGCGACCCGGTTCCATCGAGCCTGACCCGTAATTGGGGGGCCGGTTGTACCCAACATGAGCTGCCCATCAGGCTGATGTTATTTTTACTACCCAACCCATAACAGTGGTCCATCATAATCCATTCGGGTCGCTCAGTGGCCGGTTCATGCTTGTCCGACCCTACCCACCCGGACACCCTACGGGTTGTCCGGTTCTTGCGTGTTATGACCCGCATAGTGTGGGCCACCCCTCTGATGTGGTCAAGGTGCAGTGTCCCTCATCGCCAGCAAGTGGCCGACTTCCATTGTCTCATTCTGCACTACTGTGGATCATTCCAGATGTGGCCGCCACATCATTGCGCCCTCATGGCCTGCCACCACCAAAACCCAGATGCCGGTCACCAGTTCCTTCACCCACAGATCCTTCCATGAACCACCAGGTCCACTCTAATGTTCCATTCCTCATTCTGGTATTTCCACTAGCTTCCATGGGATCCCACCTTCCAAGTTATTTCCTCAAAACCTCCTTTCTTCTATTTCAAATGTGTGGCCATAAAAAACACACAAGAACGCACAAGGGAAGAGGAGCCTGATCCTTGATCGTATCGACCCGCACCCCCCCACGTTAGAGGTTTTCAAAACATTGGAGGGGAGTATTTTGATTCAAAAAATAGTCTAATCCCGATTTAATCCCCAAGATAAAATAATACCTTCTCGCAATAACAATCAGCCTGTAGATCAACTGGTTCATGGGTTGATCCACGTTCGTTTTTTTAGAAAGAGGAATGGGGAAATCAAAAATTAAATGTAACCCCTACCTAGAGAAGGTTGTCCATTTTTGTTAATACATTTGTGGATATTCAAAAGTTTTAAGCCATTTGTGTTCATCTCTCACCGGTCCAGTTTCTTGAGGTGTGTCGATGTCACTAACAATTCGCCGACATTTTTTGGAGATGAAATCATTTTCCATTTTTTAGAGAAATTGCAACTATAATTCCATAACATGTTATCTCATTAAAAGAGAAAAACATTCCAACGTTTTTGTTATGATGCATCGTCGGGTCATTACACTATTTCGTTATTGAAAAAAATGTATTTGTTACACATCAATTAACAAGTTGTTATGCTGAACATTAATGGGCCATTAAAGGGAATCATTTAATTTGAATCGTGTTTGCCTCATCATCGTGTTGTAGGGAGGACATGTCACTACTCAATGGTTAAGGAAAAAAATAACCTTATAAGCCAGATTAATTTTCATCCAAAAAATATGAAAACCAACATTTCTGAAGACCCTTACATATCGATGTTAGGTCCTTTTCTAGGAGAATCCCATCGTTCTAAGTTCAACAGTGGCCTCATATTTTTTTATCCAAGAACTAGATTAAAATTTATCAAAACACTGTCGTACATTTATTTAAATGAACATAAACAATGTTCAAAAGATTATTTCAGGCTCACTGGGCCTTGGAATTAGGTGTTTTCTGAGCAATTGGTCTCAAAATAATCCCATATAATTTAGAAAAAAAATTACATGTAATTTATAGGTAATTACATTTTCTATGGGGGTGATAAATATATTATATTTGGGTGATCCATATTTTTCCATTTATGCATATATATTTTATATTTCTATCCAATTGTGATGTTTGTAATATCATTAGATTAATATATGACTAAGTTCGTGATATTTAGTAATAATATAATAGTTTTTTGGTTTCCATATATCATTTAAATATATAATATTATATAAAACAATACAACTCAAATTTATTCAGGAGACAAATATTTCTAATAAAATTTAGGCTGTTACATTCTTCCTCATTCAGAAATTTCATCCCTAAAATGTCATCACATATTCTTAGTTGATATTAGATGAGGTTACTTTTTTTCATTGTTTCCTTGGGTTCCAACAATTCCTCTTCATACACATTTTTCCGCCACGGAACATTGATAACATGTCATTACTTATTTCATATTACTTTGTCAATATAATCTATGACATACAATGGATGCTCCATATATGAGAGGTCATTCACCAATTGTACCCTTTCCATATTAAATATATGTCTAGGTTCATGTATGTACTTCTATAAAAAACATATATGGATCCCATTATGAAATTGAGGGATATTCATTAGAAGAGAAAGATGATTGGCTACTAATCATTTTCGATCAAGGATCTTAATAGGGAAAATGTACATTTGGATAAGACCCCCATTCTTTTCAAACCACATGAATCTCATCTATGGTGATATTAAAAGTAAAAAATTATATATCTAACTTCAATCTCTGTGTACCTTATATGTTTTTCATTATAGTTCTTTTGGTCATATTTTATAGGTTATTGGATGGCTTGAATAATCTCTATCATATATTGTACATTATTAGGCCCATGTTTGATTTCTCACAAAATTCATCACAACAAGTTAGTGATCTATATTAAATACCATAAAGAGATTCATATGGATCCATTGGAATACATGATTATAAGTTTTTTGTGTGTGGGAACTCAACTAATGATAAATGTTGGAACCATCCACCTATGAATTCCATTGAGTACAATCTCAAAATTTAATGATGTATTTGAATTGTCCCATCATATTTTCAATTAGATTCTAGGTGATAGGTAATGATTAAATTCCATTTAGAATTCAATCTATGTTGAGTACATCACTAGAAATTAGATTTGAACATTGGATCATAACCAGATACAATCAAAATTTGAACTCCATGAAACCTCACCACTTACTTGAAGTATATCATGGAATTTTGTTCGAATAAGAAATATTCTCAAATAGTGATGAAGAGGTTTGTCTTGGTGAGTAGATTCATAATATCCAATTTCACATTATTCCTTTCATGTATCTTCTGTAGACTACAGAAAATAACAATGGTGATGTTTCCCCTTTTCCACATTGGTATATTCAATGTTTGCATCATCTATTTCTAATAAATCATCTATAATTTAATTATATAAAACATCAAGAACCTTGAGAAATAATTGATAATATCATTCTTCATGTTTCCCCCCAATAAGTGATCTCAAATTTCATGAATCATTTTGGTACTTCTAGGAATGATATATAAATATATGATAAATGAATTATCTAATAGCACATTTATCATAGGTGATGAAGGCATACAAACCCTATTTCCGAATAGAATGATAGAATCCTCATCGTTATGGAACTCATGATGATTTCCTTCATTTAATACATTCCTGTTCTTTTGAATCCCCATATAAACACTTTATCCCTCATTAATATTATAAATATAGTTTCATTCTTTATAATCATCGTTAATAAATTTGAAGGATCCTTTTATATCTGAGAAATTTCTTACTTGTTCAAATTTTCTATATGGTAGTGAATAAAGAAATTATAGTCTTTGATTAGAAATAACTAAATTCTATGATACATGTAGAGATCCTTCATTATGATTATATAATTGAAACTCTTCTTATCATTATATATTTCAAGATTCTCACTATATAGTATGTTTATAAAATTGTTAATGAATTTATTAAAAATATAAAAAACAGATCATTTTTTGGGAAGTTGTTCTTATGGATCTTATACTATCATGATGTATAGGCTCTCAAATTATCATTATTTTGGTGTACAAAATCCTTTTTATTCATTGAATAATCTCAATACATCACAAAACATTTTCCACATGAATGTAGTGTGAGTACAAGTACATTGATTATCCTCTTAATTAGCTCCATAAATTTTTTCTAACAATTTTTAATCCATTCATACATTACTCCGTTCAATGTTAACATTTGTAGAAAAATTTAAAATCATGAGAACATTTACAAAAAAAATTGGTAGTACCTTGTTGTGGTACGAAAACAACATATTTAAATGAAACTAGAGCGTATATGCTATTCCTCAATGGATTTGTTCATAGAATGGTCTTTATAAATTCCATCACTTGTGGTCACATTCCCTAAGAATGAAACCTGATGTATCCAAGAGACAACCATTGTAGACAAAGAAAATTTTTCTCCTTCCTTAACATTTCCCATACAATCCTTATATTATCTTAATTTTCCACTTTTCTCATGGATTAATTGAGAATATCATCGATAAAAGCTGAAAAAATATTTTTTAGGTATCATCTAAATACGCTCTTCATTAAATCCATTATTATTTTTGGGGAAATAATATGTTTGAAGGGAATCATAATGAACTCATTGTGTCCATAAATTGTACAAAAAGATTTCTTCTAAATATAATCATTTATAAAGAAGGACCAATTATATAAAGATTGAATATCCACCTTTGAGATGTATAATGCTACTCATAGATGATCTAATAAGTGATCAATCCTTTGAAGATGATACTTTTACTTTATAGAGAAATTTTTTAGATATCATAATTTGATACATGGCCCAATTAATCATTCCTTATTCTTAAAAAACAACACATGAAACCCATATTTTGAAGAACCAATGTGTACAAACCCCATTTCCCAATTCTCTTATGGATTCTTCTTTAACTCCTCAGATTCTATCAGAGCCGTCTTGTATTGTAATTTGGTGACAGTATTTGATCAATGTATTAGTTCTATTGAACAATTTACTAGAAAATCATTGGGAATACCATGTGACTCCTTGGTAAATACATCATTCTATTCTCTCATGATCTGAATTTCCTCTAGTTTTATACATTACTCAGACTCAACCAGTCGAGAATTTTATTCTTCCTTATAGGGTATCATTACCCAAAATATTCCATGAGTTTCTAATGGTGATTCATGGTCTTCCTTGCATTGAATCAATGTATGGTATCATTCTGAATAAGAAATCATATATCCATTCCTCGTAGTTGATGTGTTATCTATATAATGAGATAAAATCCCTGACCAATATAGCATCAAATTCCATCAAGGGAATGATTACATGGTTATATAAAAAATATTCATATATATTCAGACAATATATGATTCAAACAAGTGGATTAAAATGATTAAACTATAATGAATTTTTACAGATATCTCGACACCAAGGTATCCGAGCATTGATTCAACAGTTCTAGAGACATGTTGGATTAAAATCAATGAATATAACAAGAATAAAATTAATATTTTTACATTCTATTGTGAATATGATATGTACATAAAACAAATTAATTTTCCCTCTCAACTTTAGCAGTAGTAGAAACATAATATATACTTTACATCTTTTTATATAGTGGTTTCTGACATAGTTTAACCACAAAGACCTATGGTTTAGTGAATTTGATTTTCAAGTTCCCCTTATACAATCAAATTAAGCATTGAACCTTAGGTGGTGCTTTACGTGCTAGATTCATTTTTCTTCATCATGATGGATAAATTATTCATGTCACTTAATTGATGATAATATTCATGTTCTCTCCCATATATGATTTATTTTCCTATTTCATTGAGGCAATTTAGATGATATTTGTTCAATATTTTTATCATGTGGGTTACTGGATCCTCATTAACCTTGTTTCAATTAACACACTATTATGAAACTCTATTTTACTATTGTTATACCCATAACCGTGGGATCATTCCCCAAACTCCATTTTTAATTTGAGAGGACAACAAAAATCATATTTTCAACTCCCAATGTCTCATATAGCTACATCCATTCAAAAGTTGTGGCTTTAAAACACTAATGAATATATTAATTTTTTATCATTTTTTTATAAACAACCCAAGGCACATCTTGAAAGCCTTGTTTTTTTCCATTGTATGTCATGATGGATTTACCTTCCTTTATATTCAACTCTATGAATTTTTGATCCATCTTTGTTCCAAGACATTAAGAGAAATATTTGTTAAGAAATATGTTATTGAAGACTCCCCACTAGATATATTCAATTTTATTATTTATCTACATTTTATTCATTAACCACCATAATTTATCATTCCGTATATCTAAATGAAATACATCTAGTGGGACCATTTCCCTCTCAGAATAGTGGAGCATAGTAAATATATTTTCCATTGTGTTCACTAACTATTCTACAAAATTAGATCAAAATATCCACAAATAATAAGTGATCGTTATTAAAAATAATGTATTTTATATACTTCATTTATAAAGGTGGATTATTCACATATTTTAGGTTGTCCTTAATATCTCAAAACAACTTCGTTAGCAATTCCATGAAATTTTGAACTCCACCTCCTATGTAATTTGGGATTTAATTAATAAAATCGATGCATTGTGCCTTATATGGGAAGTTGTACAGGTTTGTCTTATGTCCAACCATGTTCTAAAATAAGAAAATTATTGAATAAATCATTTGAAAATTATTTTTTGAATAATTTATTCTTTTATGAAATTAAAACTATTGTCATATCTTTTGGGATCCCTATATTTAGTTTTTTCTGAAGGAGATATTCTTGGGAATTTACATAAACAATGATTTATCCTAATAATTTTCAATAAAATTTTCTATTCCCAATTCTATTATTATATATACCATACCACATATACTAACTATTGATACCATACATGTATTTTGGATTAGAATTATATAATTTTTAAATATTAACAACATAGTAGTTCAACATTCAATGATTTATGATTTTAGTATATTTGGAAAATAAGGATAATAGATCACTAATACAAAATAAAACAATATATTTATTTAAATCCTTATTCATTATTCACATAAAATCTTTGAAGTTATAATTAGTACATGTAGTAACCTTTGGATATACAACAAGGAAAGGGGTCTGCTAAAATCCCAAAAAGAGGATGAATAATGGAAAAGAATCAAAAAACATGGATGATCATGGTAATTATCATATCATCATCATTTTATGATCATCATCAAAATCATGATGGGGATCATTTAATAATTTCAAGGAATTTGTAAATGAATTAAAATGATACACAATTTCATAGTGTTAAGATTCCATGTATAGTTGTGATCAAATCTATCATCATGTTCATGAATAAGATATATGGATATTCAAAACATCCTAAATGTGAAAAAATATATATAATCCTGATCCTAAATAAAAAAAATTACCCAATTATATTAATCATATTACACAATTCATTTTAGGGATATATAATTCTAGGGCCTTTAATTACATCATCATATTTATGGAATCATGCATGCCAGATATAGAGTATAACAATATAAATCAAGAAATAACTCAGGGAAAGGAGTGGTATTCATAATTATTCAGTAAATAATAAATTAATTAAAAAATCAATGTTCCTATAATTTTATAAAGGAAAACATATTTGGATAAAGCATCATCATTTTTATTTGAAGGAGAAACAATTAAACATGTGTAAAAGATGTGTTTGGGAAAGGAAACTATTTGTTGAAAATCTATATATTCAGCTTAGAAATAAAAGTAGAATGATGTATATCCTTGAAAGGAAAATTGAAAAACATTGACATTTTAATTATTTAATATTATAGAAAACTTATAATGATGATATTATTAAGGTGGGATAATCTTAAGAAAATAAGTTGGGTTCAAGAATCCACTAACATTAATTCCCTTGTAATTTAATTGCTTTTATCCATCTAGAATAATAAATATATATTTATTAAAAAAATTTATATTGGTGAATTATGTTATGTTATGCCACAATTTATTAATTATATTCATTTAATTAAATTTCATAATTTTCATTCATAAAATTAAATCATTTTGATATTAGGGGTTGCTTAAAAAATTCTCATTTATATTGAGTATCACTATTTTGTTCAAGGAAATAATTAAATAAGTATAATAAATTCCTTAGTATTTAAATAAATATGTTTATAAATTTTTATATATAAAATAATTTATATTATCTAACTATATTTATGGTTATATGAAAAGGATTATAAATTTAGTCCTCAGTATTTAACCAACTATTGAGAAGGAATTTCTAAAATTACTAGAAATGGATGGTTGAAATTAATATATTTCATATAAAATAAACATGTAGTAGGTTAACATTGCTAATATAATGGTAAAATACTAATCAAATAAATTTATAATATTTTTTTCCAATGAAATATATTGAAATGAATGTCAAGAATATAACGAAATAATAGTTTTTAGAAACATACTATTTCCTCAGTGTAGCTTCCCTTATAAGACACTAAAATTCCATTGATAAAAGTGGATTGATTTACAAAAGAAATACCTATTTTTGAAAATGGATTAATAGAAATGATTTTGGATGATATTTGGCTCTGGAAAGTGTTAAATGGGTGGTTTTACAAGGATAGGGAGTGTGTTGATTTATACATGGGGGAGGGAAATTTTCATAATAAAATATTAAATAAAATGTTATTCCTAGAGTAAAACATTTAATCATTCATTTTTACAATATAAATAATATATAAATATAATTTAATTTTTTTAGGACATCCAATAACTTATAATTTAATGTAAATTAATTTATTAAAAATGATAATGGAAAAATGAAATTTTTATATTTTAAGGGATCACTTTTGACATTATCATTTAAGAAATGCTTGTATTTTTTGGAAATGAGGCTTATTGTATTTTAATTAATCTTTATGAAATGATATTTATTTTCTATAAAGTTTATTTTTTAGATTATTATTACATTATTAAATCTTTAATTAACCAATTCAAGATACACTAGTTAAGAGAAACCTACATTATTTATTATTCACTTGATAAATGATGTATTTTAGAAAATTACCAAAACATATCCCCTTATAAATTTGAATGTGATTATTAAAAATATTATATTTATTATAAGAAAATTTCTATCATAGAAAATTTTAATTTTTCATATAATATTTTTCATTTTTATGAAATACATTAAAATAGAGTTTATTAAAATTGTGCTTATATTTTCATTGTGTTTAAATCCCGATAATAATTTTATAATGTATAATATTTATTTTTACATTAATTATTCATGATATATGTTACTTAAATAAATTATTTTGAGGTTAAATTACAATTCCAATAGTTAGGATACTATTCCTATTAGCCAGGATATGATTACCAATGGGAAAATTTCTATACCAATTATGACATTACATCCTATAAATAGCTCATTATTATTTCCCTCAATATTAATTAAATTAAACCAAAGGTTATAAATTATAACATTAAAATCTATTTATTTGATTACTAATAATCTATTCCATTTTTATAATATAGGTATTGGGAAAATGATTCTCTCATATTAGGGAAAACCATGTTTTCCAATAATATTTTTCTATTCTATTATCTTTAAATGGTAATTTCTTCAATTTAAATTAGTTTTTAAGGTGGCTAATTTAACGATATATAATAATAAGATAATGAATTTTTGGTTTCTATATATTTTTTAAATGTATTATATTATATAATGTAATTAAACAAAAAAAATTTCTCAAAATAATATTCACAAATGAAAACTAGGTCGGTACAAAAACCACAAACCCGAAACCTCAAAATCAAAATTCCAAAACCTGAAAACCAAAACCAAATACAATAAAAATAAACCCCAAAACTATAAAACCCTCACCCCTCATCCTTAATCTTTAAAAAAAACACTCTATACTAAAATATAAAAAATCCTATTATATTGTACCCCAAAACCTAGAAACTAATATCCTAAACCCTAAACTATAAGACATTGAATCAAAACCATAAACAATATCCTGTAATCATTAAAGATAAATACTTTAACCCTGAACCCTATACCCTAAAATATAAACCATAATCTATAAACCCTAATCCCTAAATTGTAAACCCTAAAACGTTAAACCATAAACCTCAAACCCTTGACACTAAAACCCTAAATACTAAATACTAAAAATTAAAACCAAATACCAGAAACCATAAACAATAAACCTTAAACCCTATACACTATCCCTAAAACCATAATTGATATAAATATACCTAACAGACTAAAACCCTAAAACATTAAAATAAAAAACCTAAAGTAGAAACCCCAACCCCTAAATGATAATCCCCAAATCATAATCAATTAAACCCAAAACCCAAAACTCTGAATCACAAAAAAACAAATCCAAAAACCATAAAATACTAAATCTAAAACCCAAAAACCTATTCCCTAGAACCTTAAACCATAAAATATAAACACTATGAATGACAAACCTAAACCATATATCCATAAAACATATTTAATCAAACATAAACAATAAAATCATAAATCATAAAACATTAACCATAAACCCAAAATAAAAACAAAAAATGTAGAACCCTATACACTAAAACCAAAACCCTATAAAATAAAACCATGAATAACATAACCCAAACTGAAAATCAAATAAACAATATCCCTATATCCCAAATTGATAAAATTTAAACCCTAAAATAATAAACCCCTAACTCAAAACCCAAAAACCCAATCCATAATAAATAATACCTAAACATGAAAAAGTATTAATCCAATAGCCTTGACCTTAAATAATAAACTCAATAAAATAATAGTGAAAACCCTGAACATGAATCCTTAAATCATAAACTAAAATCCATAAGACCCCAAAAAACTTTAACCCAATAACCAAAAAACATAACCAAAAACCTAATACATAAAATACATACTCTTAAACACTAATCCGCAAAACACCAATCCCAAAAAACCTAAATACAAAACCACATACCCTAAACCATAAACCATATATACTAAACCGTACACCCCGAAAACCAGTCACTAAACCCACAATTATAAATCTAAAACATAATCACCTAAATTCCAAACCCCAAAACCTAAAACCTAAACAAAAATACCTAAATACTAAACCCCAAAACACTAAGGATGTAAATTAAAATAATATAGTCTAAAACCTAAACCCTTATAATATATAACCCTGAAACTATAATTTGTACAACTAGAACCCAAATCACTAAAATATAATTCATATACCTTAATCTCTAAATATTAATACCATAAACAATATTCAATAAAACATAACCAACTAAACCTAAAAACCAAAATAATAAACCTTATAATAAAAAATCTCAAACCATAAACACTAAAATTGAAACCATTTTTACTAATTCCTAATCCCTAAACTTCAAATTATACAAAATAAAACTATAAAATTATAAATCATATAACTAATACATAAACTTAATCACTAAAACAATTAACCTAAAAGATAAATTTTAAAACCCTAATCACTAAAACTTAATTTCTAAAACCACAGAAACATAAAACAAAAAAACCAAGAATCAAAACAATTATTTATGAACCCCAAAACCCCAAATATTTAAACCGACAACCACAAAAATCAAAACCATAATCCCTAAAAATTAATTGCAAAACCATTAAAAAGAAACCCTAAACCACCAAACCTAAAAAATTCACCCAAAACGATAAACCCAAAAATTATAAAACCAAAACACAAAAAAACATAAACCCTATGAATTTAAACAACTATGCTAAACTGAAAAATACACATTGTAAATCTCATACCAAAATTCTAATTTCAACAAAAAACATTAATCACTAAATACTATATATTAAATCCAATTCAATAATACCCTATACCATAAACACACAAACCAAAACTAAATATCCAAAACATTAAACACTAAAACCATATGACTGAAAACATAATTCCAAAAACAATATAAATTAAAATATAAACCTGAAAACACTATAACCTAATTTAGATACCCTATAACCTAAAACTTAAATCCCTAAAACCTTAAACTGAAAACCCAATATTAAACTATAATCCATAAATTCAAAATTCTAATGACCAATATAGAAATTATAAACCCTAAACCATAAGCCTAAAAACACATATAAAAAAGGTACACCATAAACCCTAAAACCCAAACCATTATACCAAAATTTTAAAACCCAAATGATAAACCCAAAACCAAACCATAATACTAAAAAACTAAAACCCTCAAACATTAAATCTTAATCAATAAACACAAATCCCAAAAACCTAAACCCCCCAAAACCATAAACCCTAAACAGAAAATATTTTACCCTAAAATGTAATCCCTAAAACCTAATCCCTAATAAAAAAACACTAATTTGGAAACCCTTAACTATAAACCATGAATCATAAAATATTCAACACTAAAACCATAAAACCTAAACCTTATAACTGTAAAATATATGTTATGAATCCCTAATCTCTCTAACCCAATACACAATACACTAATACCTAAAACCTAAGAAATAAAAAAACCCTTAAACCAAAATCATAATCTATAAAATCTAAATATTAAACCCTATAAACTATACCCTAATCCCCAAATATGAAACACTGACCTAACTTCCTATATCCCTTGACAATATAAACTAAACTATTATCTCAAAAACCGAAAAACTAAACAATAAATCCGAAAATCATCAACCCTAAAACATTAACCATAAACCCTGAACACTTTACTAGAATTATCAGACCATAACCGTAATCCCAAAATACATATTAGTAAAACACAAAAACCTAAAATCATAACCTAAAATTATAATCCCAAATTACTAAACATTAAAACCTAAACCTTACTAGACCAAAACCCTTAAACAATTAGACATATTCCTTAAAACCAAAATTAATGATCCTAACCCTTTTACCCTAAACCACAAAACCTAAAATGTAATAACTAAAAACTAATCCCATAATTAAGAACCCTAAGTCAGGAACAATAACAATAAATCCCAAAAAAATATGACACTAAAACTATATAACCAAAAACACTATAATAATAAATCCAAAAATCCATAAACCCTAAACTCTAAACAATAATACCATAATCCATATCCACCAAAACTCTAAACACAATACATTAAAAACTAAAAACTAAATTCTAAAATTGAAACCCTGATCCCTAAAATTATAAAAAATAAATCTTAATCCAAATAACTCAAAAACATAGACAATAAAAACTGAATCCTTGAACACCAAACACTAAACCCTATACCTCACTCCATATATCTTAAATTCTAAAACTCTAACCCTAAAACAAAAACCATTATCGATGAAAAAAAATTCATGTATGAGTGATAGAAGAGGAAGTATGGCTGAAATAATCTATTTTGGATAAATGGATATATTCTCATCAAACATGAGGAAAAAAGTCTCTAAAATAGTTTTCACGTACCTTAGATTGTCATGCATTCATAACATTGTCACAAGATTATATATGGAATGTCAGAAAAGGATCTACATAAATTTTCACATAATAATTCTTAGAGAAAACCATTAAACCAATATATATTATTATAATTAAACATAAAATTTCCATTTTAGTTGTTCATGTACTAGATATATGATTTTGGGGAAGTTAATACTCTCATCCCTTTTCATGTTGAGTCTTGGATCACGTGTAGTCTAAGAAACAACTGTATACTCTTACATGTGAGAATATTATATGTATTCACTCATGTAAGACCTTAAATTCATCATATTATAATAAAAATGTTTATCACAATTCCATGGGTTGTATAATATACATCAATAAATATATCAAAGCCTCTCACAAAACATGGTTTCATACAACATTTATTTTGAAAGATCTATATACAGTTGTAATCAATTTTATGCCACCTCCATAAGACTCTATTTTTATATATTTGATGGCTCATGTGACCTTAATTACACTTATAAAATCTAACTAGTGGAATCTCTATAGAAACATCATTATTTTTTCTCAATCAACCCTTCCCCATTTTAATTAATCATGGGTTGAGAAACATCCATCTATATATCTCCTAATAAATGGTCATGTAGTGTAACTAGTAATCCTCACTCTACCCATTCATGAATACAATTACATATCCCTAGAATCATTACCTTATGATGTTAAACCATAAAGAATGGTCATTCCCATTGAACATAAATTTTGGAATTTAAACTACATGTACTTTGATTCCAACATTAACAGGATACAAATGATACCTCTATAAAGTTCAATTTCATCACCCTAACAAACTTACACTTCCATATCCATTTTATGTGATGGTAAAAACTCATTAAAATAACCTTTTAGAGAACAAATAATACTTCCATACTACCATTCTATGAGGCTTCATTCAATATAGTGTATGCAGTATAACATAAATAGAGAGTGTCCCCACTAGAATATAAAATTTGACATACATTATGTTAAAATAATAAGATTACCCATTTCATTAATTATATGATAAGAATATTATTACATATGAGATGAAGATACATTGAAAAAACATATTGTCACATCTGAAACCAATGTGTTTCTTTTTTCATGAGAATAATATTACTTGTGTGATAAGAACAATATGACTCAAGAAATGATCACTAGATTCCTTGAATGATGAGCATAAGATACATTATTTAATGATAATGGTATTCCATAGGTACAAAAACATGGATACCTAAACTGTGAGGTTGTTATAATTCATTAGGTGAAATGATTATTAATCCTAAGGTGACATATCAATGACTCCATAGGTGATAATAATAAAATTACATCAGTTTCATCACTTGATAATTTTAGAAAAACAAATCTCTACATGCCCAATGTACCACCAACACTCATTATTAGTGATGAAAAGTTTGTCACCCACCTAAGGAAGAAAATGATGAAATGTACTAATCTAAAAATAAAGATATAATTGGGAATGAGATGGATGATCTTGTAATAAATCTATGTGGTTTATCGACACTATGAGATGAACTAATCAGATATAAGTGTTGACATTCCATCCTCTTCTTCCGATCATGTTCTATTAAGCATATCCATAATGGTGACAAGTTGTCTAAAATTAAAAAAAAAGAATATGGGACCCAGATCATGACCAACCCTAGAACAGTCTGATGAAATAGTATCATGGAAAATAATTGACTTATAGTTTGGTGCATATAATTATAAATTTTTAACCTTAAATAGTGGCTAGATGAGTAACATTAGGTAGCATGGGTAACACCATAATCAAGAATCTATTATGAATAGTGAAAAATTATCTTACAAAATTCTATAATAAGGTTTTGTAATAATGGTAACCCTAAAAATACAATTATGGATTGTGAAATGGTAGGTTCCCATGATGATTTTTGAATCCATTGAAACACACATATGTTGATCCCATCCAGGTAACATTAGGAGTTGACAAGCATATATCATATTGATTCTGGACTACATAATACAATTTATTTAATAATGATTATTCATGTGGAGGTCATAAATTTTCTCATTCTTCCATGTGTATAGGAGTAAATAATCTAAACCTATCAAATGAAATGGTAGGAATTGGGCACTATATAATTTCATTGTCTCCCCTTTTAACAAATCTCTCATTAGTGGAATGAAATGTTGGTTTTGGGCACATCAAAAGTAAGTAGTGATGGGAGATATATCGATATATCTTTTTATAATAATTTACCGAAACCAATAGTGAGGATCTTGCATGAAAAAATTGTAATTAATTTATCTTATATTTGAAAAAATTACATGGGTTTAGAAAAATTATTCCTTGGTGATGATTGATCATCTGAAAAGACCATTTTGGATTTCAATCACTGTTCTTGTTAGAATCCATGGATATAATTCCTCATGTGGTTATCCAAACGTGTTCATATGATCTCTGATAAACACCACCGGATCTTTAAATGGTAGAGATATTAGTCAAATGTCTTGCATTGTTCATTCTTGATCTCTCATTCATCAGATTTTATGAAATATATATTAATGTTCACATTCTTGATATGGAGGGTAAAGGAGAAGTTGATATGTATTTTTTTTGTGTAACAATTCTCTATTCTCAATTATTCTTAAACTACCCAATACACATATCTACCATTTTATATATTTGAGATTCGAGTTAAAATATTATTAAATTTCATACCATCCATTATATATAATTGATTATTTTTAATAAATCACATTCAACATAATAATAATTATATAATTATAATATTTTTGCATGCACCAGCCCACTCACTAAAAAATATGATGTACCAGTCTTGTTAATTAATATTTTTCATCAGAATCATTCTTGATCCATTAAAACATTAATAGTATTTATTGAATAACTGAATACATAATTTATTCATCGGTAAATATTTTATTCACATACTAATGAATATATATTTATGAAAATATTAAATTAATAAAATAAATATTTTTTTTTCAAAAGACACAGAATAAGTATTTATTTAATTCATACGATCAATATAACTGAAAAAACAGTATTCCTCAAACATGAGAAGAATATTTATTCTATTAATTACAGTGGAATATAATGTAATCGAGATTAACCAAAAAAATTATAGTGTAACCCCTCTATGATTTTTCCCATTGGAATTTGGCCAGCTTGCCTAAAGTCCAAGTTTACTGTATAGTAATAAGACAAGGAACCATAAGAAAGAACATAATATAACAACATCGACAACCATAATGAATTATCACTATGTAATATAGTCCCATTATCACGATACCTTATCACTTAGGTTGCACATAAATGTCACCAACCTATATGCTTGTTATTTCATTCCATGACAATCTGAAATGAAAACATTGTTAAACTATGGACATGGAAGATAATGTGATGTTTATATTCAAATGAAAGGGATAATATATCATCAATTATAAATATTGAAGGGAAAATCCTTCCTCAACTTATTCATTAATGACAAGTTACTAGTGATGCACACAACATATCTAAATTCACCATGAACTATTATCATGATGGTTTAAGAAATAAATTTATATACACGAGTTATAAGATCAATTATTGATAATACTAAGTCAAAAGACCATTAAACAAACTCGTAGATAGGAATATATTATGACACAGAAAAATACATATTTTCTACTGATGGGTTTATTATCATAATCTCCAATATGGATATTACCAAATGAAAACATTATAAAGAAGAATCATAATATTATTATGAGTAATTTAACCTAAAATTATATGTACAATGTGTCCTATCATATTACATTATCCAACTATAGAGCATTTTTTTTGAATATCGTCATAGCACATCAAGGATCTGAACATAACTAGGAGTTGTTATGACCATATCAATGTAATGTATACGCTTTTCATTATTACATTAGAGTCATGAATAATAAAAAACAATATGATATAATAAAATTTATTAGTATTCAATACAAATAATATTTGTGTAATTAATGTACAATGACAAGGTCTGAAGACCAAAACTCAAGAAAACTCTTACATAGACAAGATTAAACCTCCAATGACCATAAGTCTACTAGACCTCATATGATAGTTATGTTTATACTGTGTCAAGGATTAAAAAAATGGGTCTTTCGTGTTTTCTTTCTTTGAAATAATTCTCACTGTAGCTTCACCACATTGATAAAAAACCCAAGAGATGGTTCTTCCAATGTATTCATTCATCCAATAATATAACCTTTGCTCATTTGGAAGATCTACCACTATAGTATTATCACAACAGTGTGGGGGAAAGATCATTACTCCTAGTTACCACATCATGATATTGGAATATGATTAACATCTATACTACTTATTTACCTATTTTAGAAGCTATAATATAATTTGATACTTCTATTGAATCAGCAACCACATCCATCTTTGAGCTCTTCATGCACATATCAACTCAATTCAATGTGAATATATATCATGTTTCTAACTTCAGGTCATATTGATCAATTTGGAAGTTATAATCTATATATTTTATAATGGATACATCATCATATCCTCCATAAACCCAGAACATATCCTTAGTATGCCTGAGATTCTTATGGATAGTCAGGACTTTCATATTATTATGGACACCTAGAGCATCATGATAACATCATACCATATTTAATGTGTAAGATACATAAAGCCTAGTAAATATCATATAATGCATGACTTTTCCATTTTGTGATGTGTATGAAATCATTGTCATTATAATTATTTTCTCATGTGTCTAAGGACACATTTTCCTGGAACTATGAATGCATGTGATATTAGAAAAAATATCCTCTTTGATTTTTCCTTACTAAATCTATTCATTATCTTTCCAATGCATGTAATTTTACTTTAGTAGAGAATCCTCTTGGATCTATCATGATTTATCTTGGTCCCAAGAATATATGATGCCTCTCTGAAATCCTTTATAGTGACGAAATTATTTAACCATTCCTTAAAATACTGTAAGATTGGTATTTCATTTCCAAGGAGTAATATGTAATAAATATATAATATTAAGAAAACAACTACACTCACAC
Source organism: Viscum album (assembly GCA_963277665.1). NCBI lineage: Eukaryota > Viridiplantae > Streptophyta > Magnoliopsida > Santalales > Viscaceae > Viscum > Viscum album. Next base: position 1,348,128,018 of record OY728132.1, read on the forward strand.
TAAATAATTTATAGACTAATTCGTCACACTCATTCTTTATGAAATCAAATTCCATTATGGAATTATCAAATATAATGTTCCATGACTTATCTGGTTTATTTATTTCATAAATGGATCTTTGAATAACCTTGTTAGCGTCCTTTAGAGTCAAAAACCCTTCCGTATATGTGATATAGACATTTTCCTAAAAATTACTATTAAAGAAGGTTATTTTGACCTCAATCTTCAAAATCCCATAATATTGTAAATATATAATGGAATGTATACTTATGATGGAATTAAATATTACAATAGGTGAAAAGGGTTCATCGTAGTTAATGCCTTGACACTATTTTGACCCTATTATAACCTGTCACACATTATAGGTACAGACTTGTCCTTACAAATCTATTTTCTTCTAAAATACACATTTACAACCATGGAGATTTACATGTAATGTAGGTTTTACATTAATCTATACTTTGTTTTGGTACATGGAATCCATTTCATAATTCATGGAATATTTCCATATGGAAACATCCATGACACTTATTTCATACCAATATGTTAGAGGCCAATTATTATCAACTAATAAAGAGTCACCATCCTTATTGACTAGAAAACTATATTATTTTGATTCACTATTATCACTAGTACTAAGACAATGTAATTGTATATTTGGACCAATTTATTCTTCAGAGAGAGTTTATGGAACTTTATAATTATGCCAAATATTGTCTATATTTATCATGGACTTCATCAAAGTGTATCTTTCTCACAAAACCTCTTTTAGAGATAAGATCTGCCTTAACAATTATGGGTTGTTAGTCAACCAGAACGTTTTTTCTAAAGGATATTATAGGGTTTATCTCTTTTTTTCTTTGGGATATTTTATAAAAAACACTTTGTGCCTTATGGTTAAATATTTTTACTTGAAGAGACGTTCACAAATGCTTCACAAATCTACACATTTAAGTAAGGAAACACAATTAACTTTACATTCCATAATTGTTATGTTATACTATCTATTACATTAGATGTAATGTGGTTTAGAATGTGTGACGTTGTTTATGACATGTATCCCCAAAATGATTTTGGATGAATTTCCGGACTAATCATTGATATAACCATATACAACATGGTATAATTTCTCCTTTCAATTAAACCATTCCACTAATATTTATATGGAGGTCTAAAAAAAGATAAAATACCAAACTTTGATGGATAATAAATGAAGTCTTGATTATGATATTCTCCATCATAGTCATAGAAATGTTTCTTAATATTCTTAAAAAGTGGTTATTATCTTCTTTCTTATATTACATTAATTTTTCAAAATAATCCTATTTGTACCTCCTTATGTAGACATACCCTTGTCCACTGAAATCACAAGTAAATGTTTAGAAGTATGAGTACCCTCCCAATGATTCAATAGTAAATGATATACACATTGGTATGAATTAATTATAGAAGCTCATTATCCCTTTAACATTTTTAACTAAATGGTGATTTGGTCAATTTTTCATGAAAACATACATGACATAAAACATCTGGTTTTATTTCAAATGAATATAAATATCCATTGTTATATAATTTATTCATTTTCTTTTCATTTACATGACCTAGTGAGGAACACCAATGTTGGGTGTGGTATGATCCATGTGATGTTACTTCGTTATTGATTTCCAATATTTGGTTAAGGTAATCCAACAAATAAATGATTTATGTTGGATCCACTCCAACATGATAAGTTCCATCAATATACGGAAACAAACTCCAAATTCAACATAGAAACAATATTGAATAATGAGTTAGCTTAGTAGGGAACCTTTTTCCTAAGGTTATGGTGTCCCCTATGAACGTACTCCAACACATCGATCCAAAAAAAACTGAGTTCTTCACTAATACATCATGTGACATACCACAAACTCACCACATTAGATAAGTATTTACCATATGAGTGTCAAAAAATGTAATGCGAGGGAACATAGGAAGGCCTATGCACTGACTATATTATAGTAATATTATATCCATATGTGAACCCGCATTTCCTTGTCCAAATTATTTACACTAAAAATCACTGGAAATTTTTGTGAAATATCATTATGTTACATTCAAATGCATTTGTAGATGTCAGTTCGTATGCACTGTAATCTATACATACCTTAATTCCATTGAACAATACTTCTAAATGTTCAATGTAAAATTGATTTTAGTGGCATAAAATCTGGACTTTGGTGGGTACTATTGAAATACATATAAAATATTACATAACTCGTTCATTAATCAAAATATTTAAATATGAAATCTCAAAAATAGATACACAACCCATAGAATTATATTTTTACTGTCTTGAAGAGTAACTATATAAATACATTAATTTACAAAAGTTGAAAATGTTTCTCAAAAAATTTGTCACCTTTATAACCCTTTTCTTAAAATCTAAGAATACATTATAATATTATGCACCTATGTATTGAAAAACGTAAATGATTCATGATCACAAATTATTAGTAAGGAAACAATATATCATAACATATTGGATAAAATTAGGGATAATTAAATTTTGTAATAAAATATCATGAGACCATTGGTAAAAGTAATTCAAAAATTTAGAGAAACGTAAGGTCATAAAAATGTCATTAAGGATAAAATATATTACCTAGCTCAGAACATATATTAATTTACATAAAATATGATGTCCTCAAATAAAAGATCATTATATTCTAAAAAATTAATAAATAATATTGAAGACATATAATTTCATTAAATTTAAAAGTATTAGAAATGTTTAACATATTGTAATGAAAAAAGATTAAATGTCGCATAAATTGGTAAAAAAATACATTTTTTTAAATGCCATAATAATTGGAAAACAATTATATGGGAAGTAATTTTACCCATTCTTATGAAACAAACTCATTATTTCCATGCCTGAAATAAGTTTGGAAAACCATAATTCTCTCTCCTATGGGAACAAACTAATTATTTCTATGTTATATTATCTCATGAGATATATGATTCAACCAATTAAATAGATGTAAATATGGGACCCCACAATATTTCATCCATACATAAGATTTCTAATTCAATTAAACAAATAACATATGTTAAATAAATCATAGAAAAATAATGGGTCTCAAAAGCCAAACACATAACATCAAGTAGAAAATCCAATGGATATTGAAATATCATTTTTAAAATGTAATCAAAATGAAATATTAAATAATGAATGCTCATAACATCATACCATGTGAGATAATCCATCGATAAAAAATATATATGAAATTACATTGAAATATTTTACTTTTAACATAATATTTAATAATGAATAAATGAAAACAGAAAAAACTCATAAATAGGAAGGAAAATGTTGTTAAAATAGTAACATTTAGAATAATATTTTTAACTTATCATTGAAAAATACTTAAAAATTATCATTATAAAAATGAGGTTGGAAGATGAATCTTTTTCATTTTAAAAGGATAGAAATTTGTTTGGAATATTGATAAATTTCCTTTTTAAAACCCCAAAAAATACATATGATAATGAAAACATTATCTCTTATTGAATAAAGTTATAAAATGTATCATTTGAGATTAAAATAATTTTAGTTTCTAATATATAAAGGATAACATTAGTTGGAAGTAAAAATGGTAATAGAAGTAAAACCAATTAAAGTTAATTTTAATTATTATTAAAAAACGAATTATAATGAAACAATGGAATAATCATGAAGGATTATATTGTGTGAGTCATTATATTAGTAGAATAGAATTTTTATGTACAACATAATATTAAAATATATTACTATAGATTAATTATGTAAGATAATACTAAAAGAAGACTAATTATGAACCCTTATTTATTTAGTAATTATTTATTAAAATTTATTTAAATAATGAATATAAAATGTTCATATATGTAAAATTAATTAAATATGTAGTATTTGAAATTACATTCCGAGGAATTATATACAGTATAGATTTCATAAATTGGTGCATAACATTAAAACATGACTGAACGAAGAGATGTTGACATGAAAATCCATTATGTCTATATAGGTTCTGTTAAAATATTTAATAAATAAGTAGATATTTAAATTTTGTTAATATTTGGTGGTAAAATTATTCATGGTATTATGTTTCCAATAGGTATTATACACACCAATAAAATTGTAATGTGAAAAAATAAATGGTATCCCAATGATGAAAAAATTGAGAGGAAACCATGACAATTTTATATATGAATGGATATTTAGAATATATAGGATATATATTTAAAATAAACAAATATATCTTCCTAAAAATGGTGACTTATAATGAAATCATTTATTTGGTAAGATTTTATATCACATCAAAGAGAAATATGTGTAAAACAATAAATCATTCCCAAATGAAGTTGAACATGAGATTACAACGCATTTCCTTGTTTCATTATTTTGTTGGTCATGCTATAACCTCTTGAAAAAAAATATAACTAAAATAATATCCTATTATGGAACCTAAATAAAAAATATCACCCTTTTAGAATACTTCTTTTTATCATTTTGTTAATTAATATTTTGAAGAGCATTATAATCATGGGGTGATAATATTTTTAATTTATTTCTGCATGTGTAATAATTTTAACATAATTACCATTAAGATTTTATAAAATTCATTATTGAAATATCATTTTTAAATCTATAATATATTACTCATTTTTATTTAATATTTTCTATTAAAATTATATATGTTTTATGGTGACATTATGTGAAAAAATAAATAATGAAAAATTATTTTGTTATATTTTTAAATAAAATTATACATACACAATATGTTATGTAGATAATATAATATTTCTAAAACAATATAAAAATCAATATTATCCTATTAAAAATTAAAATATTTAAATTAATATTTTTAACAGAAACAGATGATATAAAAAATGTATTTTATAAATAATAATATTTTATATATTAACTCATATTAGGTATATTCCATATTATGGAAATATGTATTAATCTTTTACGAATGTAGAGTTTATTATAGAATTACTAAAAATATAATATTTATATTTTTTCCAACATTAGTTGTGGTAAATGAAACAAGTTATAGAACATAATATGAATTTTATTGTTTCTAAACTCTCATGCCCTTACATTTTACCCTCATAAATAAATTATGCCCTTATAATTTAACTAAAACTCATATGAAAGAATAGTTAAATGTGTAAAAATGAATAACATGACTCATCATATTAACTCTAATGATATATGAACCTCAATATCATATAAAAGGTAACAAAACACATATTTTTTTCCATTGTAGGGAAAAATACTTCTTAGCAAGGTATTCAAGGACCTATGAATGATTTAATATTCATCTTAGATTTTTCATTCTTTTTATTTTTAGAAAGGAATTTAAATGTGATTTCCCCGATGTAGAAATTAATGTAGATTTAATTTGAAGAAGAATTTGTATATCAAAAACTTAATTAATTTTTTTAGAGAAGGATATTATGATTTTCTAAAAGTGTATTTACCAAAATATTATAATATACCACTAAAATATTCCATAATATAAAAAACCATGAGGGTGGAGAGTTAATATCTTATGAATACATCTAGATACAATATGGTTTATTGAAATAGAATATGTCCTATAATTATTTGTGGATGGTATGCCATACCTAATTAAAACTACCAAATTTATTTAAATTCATTGCATCAGTTCTTATGGGATCACTGGGTATTAGAGTTTATGTTGAGTCAATAATGTTTTCCATATTACTTTTCCATTCCTTCATACTTGGGGGAGATTTTTAAGTCAATACGGTATCCTTATGACATTACCATCTCTTCTTGTTTTGAAAATCACGAACACCTTATTTCAAGGAAAAACTCTTTTTACCCCTGTTTTACTTCTTTCAGGAAAATTTCCATCCACAATGAAATTTACCCTTACCTAGATTTTATTGTTAATATAAATATTTTTTATAAGTGTAAAATTCAGAATGAAACAAAAATATTAGAATCACATAATTACTTGGATATGAAGCATTCTGTTATAGGATCTAAATTCTCAGAATTCTAGTTATGAACTCTTCTAAGTTCAGACTCTGAATTCTGAATCAGAATTCTGGTTACGAACTCTTCTGAGTTATAACTCCGAATTCTGAATCAGAATTCTGGTTACAAACACTTTTGAGTTATGACTCCGAATTCTGAATTAGAATTCCGGATACGAACACTTCTGTGTTCTGACTCCGAATTCGGATTACGAATTCTGGACATGAAATTCTCTGAGCTCTTACTCTGAATTCCAATTACGAATTCTGGATACGAACTTCTCTAAGTTCTCACTCTGAGTTCTGAATTCAGACTCTGAACTCCAATGAGTTTTGACTCCGAATTCTCATGAACTCTGACTCCAAAAATTTTATGTTTAGGTTCAAAAATTTTATGAATCCAGATTCCGAATTTCATTGAAATTCAGACTCCGTAATTCTAAAGAATCCAGGTTCTGAATTCATACAAAATGGAATATGAATATCCTTTTATTGTATACTACGAATTCAATTTTGGTTAGACTATGATCATTTATTTCGTTACATTCTGAATATCATATTCTAGTAATGATTACACTCAGTTTGTTATAAAACAATGTCACACATTCAGTTATCAACTAACCTTTGTTTGAGTGACACATGTACAGGTCCCTCTGAAATTCAAGGATAAATATGAACATTGGAGGCAGGAGTTGATTGTTGGAACTGTGCCTATAAATATGAGCTCATTTAAAATACCTGAATACTTTTCGAGATTTTTGAAAAAGTGATGGTGAAGTGATTTCTAGAGGGAGATGATTTTATAAACTCTCAGGCATCATGAAGAATGCTTTGAAATGCTTATTAAAACATTTCTTTGTGCAGATTTGCTTAGTGTGGAGGGTTGATTTCCTTGAAATCAGAGACTTCATGTTGTGAAGTCATGGTGAGGATTTCCTTACAAATCAAGGGATTGCAAGGATAGAAAGACAGATAGCGATCTTCGGATTGAGGGCTTACCTGGGTTTGCTTAAGATAGACTTTCCTGAAAGTATAAATCAAGGGACCTATTATCCAGGGTTGTTAGATACCCTCCTCTTTGGGTTAAAAGAGTTATTACTTATTACTTGTAATATTTTGTTTTTTTCTGTGTATTTTAGTTTTTGAGGAAAGTATAACTTTCATATAATTCATTAAACTTGTAAACTGATTTTATAAAATTCTATAATCTTTAAGGTAGAATTTATGTTGGTGTAAACATTTGTTATGTTTCATTTCCGGAATCACATTTCCAGAATCAATAAAGATAATAGAACTTAGAGGTGTTTTGAATTTTGGTTACGCAAAATTTCCTTTGGTATTATTAAAGGATACAATTCACCCCCTCTGGTATTTGAGAATATCATTACATATTCGATGCTACATTTGGTATTATAGATTATATCATACTCACATAAAATCTCACAGTTTGTGTATTCATAACATCCCCATAAATCCATATATTACTGTATTAACAATGATAATTCCAATATTTCTCATAAAATAAGACAATGAATTGTTTTTCGTTCCATTGGAACTGTCATATCATATTTTCTTATGTTATATAAAATAACCATTTTTTAGGAAATATTTAATCTTGGTTTCCTATGTTACAACATGTAATATGTATTCTAGTGTAATTTATGAAATTACCTTACTTCACTATACAACATTTTTTAAAATTTTGGAATTTATCCTATTCTTACATCATTATCTTTTTCATTTAATCATTCTTCAGACTCTATATTTATTTTTGTTTATTGTGTATGGGACTAAAACAAAGTTCCCATTATTAAGAAAATTACCTGATATTTGAGTTTTAATAATCACATGATTTATCATCATAGTTTAAATTTCTATGGGTTGTTATTTTATATAATCTATAAAATGTCCTTCACACTCATTTTTCCTTCTCATTCAATCCATTACCCAAGACAAGGGTTGACATGAGTGAGAAAATATATAAAATATAATAATATTATAATTATCATTAGAGGAATTTAATCCATAAAAGCTTTTTAATATTACATTATTCTATTTTCCTATAGTTACATTAACACAAACCTATTGGAATTATTGTTTTATTTAGGTTACATTATATAGTTTTATCATACACAACTCAACCAAATCCATTAGTGTAATAGGAAAATAAATCATTTATAGTTCTAAAAAAATATACTATTATCAAACTAAGAATATTCCCTCTGAGCATAAATCTTGGTGTCTAATTTGGCATCATTGTAATTCACCATGAAATGATCAAGTTGATACCCAATCATCCATTTTCAGTGTTGTTACCCCTAGACACAGTCAGTCCAGACCCTACATCCACTTGTAGTATCTAGAGTGTAATGCCCCGACCCCTGTTAACCTAATTCGGCACATTATTCCATAAAATTGGCATGATCACAAAAGATCAAGTCTTGAAAGACCTATTAGTTTAGTAGCCTTGAAATCACTAGATACATTCATAATGTTTACATTACATCATAAAATTAAAAATACAACAACATAGTCTCCATAGTCCACACTCATATCCCCTAAGACTATCCCTATATGACAGTCATATAATACTTCTTCACATCCTTGGAAAAATAAATCATAAAAACGGGTGAGCTCAGATGCCCAGTAAGGATAACAATATAGTGAAAACGTTCATAAATAAGCATAATCATTTAAGGCAATGTATAAATAAAACAAAAGCCTTTTAAACTTGAACTTTAGCATAATATGGTAGAAATAAAATGAAATATTTCCATTTACTTATTCACATGGATATTCTACTAATCAAATAATCACATGAAATATCAATAACCACTTTCATAATGATCGAATGAATAATGCCAGTCTATTATAACCACATAGTGAAGGCCTTATGGCAAGACCAAAAATAATATTTTGTGAAGTCCTTGTTCCAAGACACTAGTTTGTCTCAATAGACCTACCGATGCATAGAGGATCTATAGAGGGCCCCACCCATCACTTACTAAGTCCAATGCATTCCACATATTAAGAGGTTTAAACATAACATAAACATTCGTTTTAAAACTAGCATCTGAAATGTCAATACATTAACCATAAACCATGAATGGTATAAAAATAACACATCCATATTCAAACATATCAAAAAACCTTCAATATTATATGGATGTTTTGTATCATAATAAATCCACATCAAATAAGCTTAAAATCCAACAAAGGATTCTAACATAGATGAAATCAAAACTATTTTAGAGAAATATCTCTTTTTTAAATCACTGAAAAGTCACATAATTATAAAACAAAAAATCTACATTGAAAATATTCTTATATTATTGTAATGGAAGCTTAGGATATTTTATAATGGCAGAAAATAGCTGCACCCACTGTATAAGTTAAAAATACATTCTTACCTTAATTATGTCGAAAAGGTTCAAAAGGACCTTGTTTGGAAAATGACAAAAACATTACTTTATAAAAATATTATAAAAAGTAAAAAAATGGTACAAATGACTATAACACATATTCTATAAGATATTAATAATGTTTTGAAATACATTGATAAGAAACATGGATGTGGATGATAAATAGGTCCTAGTAGATACTTACGTCAAAACAACCTCAGATAAAAAAGAGATAGTGAAATTAACCCCTAAAGTGTACTTTTCCTTGGTTGGGGGTAGGTTAACCTCATGTATAATGGTGAAATAATTGTTATTAAATTATAGACGAATCATATACATTAATATGATATCATATATGATCTTTTAACATTTCTTTGTTAATAATATATTCGTATTATTGTTCTTTCAGGTGTTAACAGATTCGTTTTACTTTATAAGTATTATTACTTAAGCCGTGTTTTTTTGTATAGATTGCATATTATTAATATCAAGAATTATATTAAGTATTTAAAAATTATTTTTAACTGTCAAATGAAAATTATTCTTGAATGGATACGATAGAGAATGAATCTCATCCCGTTCGTTGAGACGGTAGTCCGTACGTACACACGACCGACAATATCAATCTTTTGATATTAAAATAATATATAATTGGATGGTATATCATATATAAATAATCATTATAGTGTTATATTTATTATTTACTTCAATTACAGATCATTATCATGTCCATCCAAATAATAATGTTTTGAATAACAATTACACCACGACGTGGAGACGGTAAGTAGTACGTATGCACGTATGGTGACATGTCATTCAAAAGATGGATAGAATACTGAATATTGTTGTACCATATTTATAATTACATCATTGTATATAGAATATTTTGGAGTTATTTTTTTAGAATGGAAATAAAAAAGAATCAATAAGTGGAACAAGAAAGGAACTTGAAAGAGGGTGGTGAAAACATTACCACTTTTCGGGTTCTTCCTTTTGATTTGATCAAAAGGGCGCTTTTGGTTGGCTTTCTGATCAAAATAAGGCCTCTAGGTTAAAGTGAGGGAATTTGAGAAAATATTTGGGCAGGGGTTGGCCGAGCCAAAAGGCTATGAATGTATGAATGTGAGAGAAGGTGGAGTGCCCTTTTATAAGAGGGGTGATGGGAACCTTAGGAAAAACGTAAAATATTATTTTATAATAAATTTATTTTCAGTTTATAATGGCTCCGAAGTGACTTATTTCGAGGCTAATGTAGGGATGGGTTGAAATAATTTCATCCAATAGATTTTAGACAGGTTTGGGTCACTATATTAACCTTATCATTTATATTTAACTCTTAGTTAAATAGTTTGACATTTACCATGTCTCTTTATATTTTTATATTATATGGTTAATAAACTTACTATAACAAGCCAAGAGAACCCCTAGTGGTTCATAATTAATATAAATAACATTATCTATGTCATTAGAAAAAACCATAGATTTTTAGGAATAGAATATCAATTAATAATATAGTATTTGTTTTAAAAGCTATTTTATGTTAAATTTAACACTATTTGGTATTTTGTTTCCTCTAAATTTATAACAACATTATTAATTCAAAAAAAAAATCATCTAAAAAACCATAATATGTTATATTAACCTAGAAAATTATTTTAATTTATAAAAAGACTAAAATTACATTTATTTTGTTATTTATAATATCAATTATTTAAATATTTAATTAATTAAGTAATTACAGCAAAACCATTGTGTCATAAATAAATTAAATTATTTAATGTCTAAAAATTATAAATAAAATAACATTATCTAAGAAATATTTTTAGCTTTCTAATTAAAATTTATTATCTAATTTATCTTATATATAACCCTATATTAAAAATGTTTTACTTATTAAAAATTTATTTTAACTCTTTTAACACTACTTTGAATTAAATAATAATAAATGTCCTAATCTAATCCATGTAGACCAAAAAGGTTCATATTTTATTCCTAAGGTTGTTTTGATAGAATTATACTTAGAAAATAGGATTAGGACATATGTTAGGGTAATAATAATATCATTTTTACCCTTAATTACACTATTTACTTTTAACCGTGGTTAAAAAAGTAAAAAAGTTACTATTCACCAAAATATATTTTTATCTTACTGAACCACATTTTACTCCTTGATATTAACTGTGTCCCTCAGATTTTCAAAATTCCACTCCCAGAAGTGGGAAAATTATGTTTTATGTGAATTTGAAAATTCTCCTAGGAGATGGTAAAAGACGGTGAAAAGTTCAATAAAATTTTTATATATCTAATATTATTAAAAACATAATCTAATGGATTAAATTGATCTTATATAGGTATTATGTTTCTATTTTGACCTAAAATAAATAAAATAAGTATTTATTTAAATAAAAAATTTGGTTTTAGACTATAACTCATTGTTTTTTAATATTTATAAAAAATTGAACGTTTTGAGAAAATTACCAAAAATTCACCCTGGGCTAATTTCGATATTCCGAATCTAAAAATGAAGTCCATTTTGAAAGATAAAATTTTGAAAATTTTAAAAAGTGGGTATTACTATTCATAATGGCTAGTTTGATTGGTTTTGGTGTATTGGAACTCGAAGTTGCGTACAACACACGCTACTATATTATTCAAAGAGAAGTGTACCGTGGAAACTTGGGTTGTTACATTCTCTCCTAATTCAAATAATTTTTTCCTCAAAATTAATAGAATATTACTGCATAAAAAGACTCAGGTGGTTCTTCATCATAAGTTCCTCGGGTTCCCACGTTTCCTCTTCCATCATATGGTTTCTCCATAGAACTTTTACCAGACGAGTCATCTAGTTTCTTAGCACTTGTTCTCTGGTATCAAGAATCCTGATGGGCTCTTCACAATAAGACAGATCGGGTTCCAGTTCTACTTCCTCATAAGCGAGTACATGCATTGTGTCAGGAATGTATTTTCTCAACAGTTATATGTGGAACACATCGTGAACTTTGGCGAGACTTGGTGGCATTGCCAAACGATAATCTACAACCCCAATTCGTTCAAGATTTTCAAAAGGTCCGATATAACTGAGACTCAATTTACCCTTCTTACCAAAAGGTATAACACCCTTCCATGGATATATTTTCATGAAATATAATCTCCTTCCTAAAATTCCAAATCATTCATTCTGTTGTAAGCATGGATCTTCTGCCTAATTTTAGCTTCTTTGATGTAGTTTTGGATTACCTTCACCTTTTCTATCGTTTCATCCACTAGTTGTGGGCCTACAAGTCTTCTTTCACATGCATCATCCCAATAGGTTAGTGTGTGACATCTCTTTCGGTATAAGTCTTCATATGGTGCCATTCGAATTCTTGAAGGGACGCTATTGTTATAGTAAAATTCTACCAGAGGTAAATATTGATCCCAAACACCTTGAAAGTCATGTGAGCATGATCTCAACATGTCTTCTAAGGTTTTAATAGTCCGTTCTGATTTTCCATTAATTTCGGGGGTCGTAGGCAGTGCTCCAATGAAGTTCAGTATTTGAGTCTTTCTAAAGAATTTTCTAGAATCTTGATTTAAAACAAGGATCCTGATGAAAAAAAATCGATAGGGGTACTCCATAAAGTCTCACAACTTCATTAATATATAGTCTTTCTAGACTTTTAAGTGGTAAATCATCCCTTATAGCAAAAACAATATACTGACTTGGTAAGATGATCAACAATGACTCATATTGCATTGTTCTTTCTAAGAGTCTTCGGTAGACCCATGATAAATTCCATCGTGATATTATCCCATTTCCACTTAGGTATGGGAATAGGTTTCATGACTCCTCTAGTCTGTTTCCTTCCATCTTTCTCTTGTTGAAAAACCATACATCTTTACACAAAATCAGAAATCTCCCTCATTATGTTGCCCCACCAAAAATTTTCCCTCAAACCTCTATACAATTTGGTGCTCCCATGGTGTATAGAAAAATTTGAACTAGGAGCATTGTCCAACAATTACCTTTTTAGATCAGGTATATTGTGAACACAGGGTCTCTTCCCAAATTTCAAAATTCCTTCATCATACAGAAATTCACTCAATCCCCCATCATTAACGGCTTTAATCTTCTTTTTAAATTCTTCATCATTGGTTTGATAACTCTTAATCATTTCTAGTAAAGATGGTTTGAAAATCATTAGAAAATGTATTGATGTTTCACTTTCCATGGATATTCCAAAATCCAACATTACTAGATCCATGAAAATTGGATCCCTTTATACTCCCATTTTGTTCAAAACTCCATGATCCTTTCTTCTCAAACATCTGCCACCTTAGTTGCCTTCCCCAGGTAGTAGTGTTTCATGCAGTCAAAATCCTTGAGTATTTCAAGCCATCACCTCTTCCTCACGTTGAGTTCTTTCTGTGAGAAAATATACGTCAAACTCTTGTGATCGGTATATATGTCACAATTTTCACCACATAGATAATGTATCCATATCATAAAATCAAATATTAAAGATTCTAACTCACGATCATGAGTAGGATAGTTTTTCTCCTGATTTTTTAGCTAACGTGATATATAGGCAATAACCCTATCATTTTGCATAAGGACACAAAAAAGTCCTTTCTTCGATGCATCACTATAAATAGTGAACCCATCATTCCCCGATGTTAGATTCAATATGGGAGAATTTATTAATATTCTCTTAATTTATTGAAAAAATTCTTCACACTCTTTTTTACAAACAAATTTAACCCCTTTACGTGTGATCTTCGTTAATGGGTTATCCAATCGGGTGAAATTTTTGACGAAATGCTGATAATAACCTGCTAAACCAATAATATTGTGTACCACAATTAAACTCATCGGTGCTGGCCATTTTTGGATTTCATTTGTCTTATAAGTATCAACATAATTTCCATCCATAAAGACAATATGGCCAAGAAAAGAAATCTCTTGATGCCAAAATTAATTCTTTCTAAACTTCCTATATAATTCATGTCTTCTAAGAGTCTTCAGGATAATTCACAAGTGATTTTCATGATTTTCATATCTTTTGGAATATACTAATATATCATCAATAAATACCACCACAAAATCATCGAGATATTCCTTGAAAACTATGTTCATTAGATCCATGAAAACAGAGGGTGCATTAGTCAGCCCAGAAGGCATTACTATAAACTCGTAATACCTGTACCAGTTTCAAATGTTGTCTTCAAAATGTCTTCCCTCTTCACACATAACTGATGGTATCCAGATCAAATGTCAATCTTTGAAAAGTATTGAGCTCCATGCAGTTTGTCAAATAAATCATCAATGTGAGGTAGGGGATACATGTTCTTTATTGTTATAGCATTGAATTCCCATTAGTCGATACAAAACCTCATAAATCCATCTTTCTTCTTAACAAAAAGGAGAGGGGAGCACCATGGAGAAACACTAGGGGGATTAAATCCCTTATTACTCAATTCCTTTAGTTGTTTCATTAGGTCATCTAATTCTAGAGTGTCCATTCCATAAGGGGTCTTCAATATAGGCCTTGAACCAGGAATTATATCCATGGAAAAAAAAATTCCCATTCTGGAGGATGTCCAGGTAAATCTTCCAGAAACATATCTACATATTCATTCAAAATATGTACTTCCTATATTTGAACATTCCATTCCTCACCCATAGTTAATTCATTCTCTTCCTCTCCGATAATTGAATTTAGTTGAACTACAAGGGGTGGATCTAGATAGGAATCATGTGGTGATGATTCTGCTCTAAATATAAGGTGTTCTTTATCATCATCATAAAAAATAGTAACCCCCTTCTTCTTACAATAAATTTTTGAATCATGGACCAAAAGCCAATACATACCAAGGATTATATCAAATTCAGTCATGGTTTTGCCGTTGCGATCAGCATATAATTAACATTTATGTGCTCTAATGGGGACTGATTCACAAAACATTGTTACAATGATACATCCCTTAGGAGTTTTAACTAACAACTCCCTGGTTAAATCAAAATAGAAATATCTAATTTTCATCGAAAACTATGAAGATATGAAACAACACCATGATCTAGAATCAAATAAAGCATTTTCTAAACTTGAGGAAACCATTAAATTACCTGCCACTATGTCTTTCAGATCTTCTACTGCAGCAGTAGTGATAGCATAAATTTGGCCATGATCCCATGGCCTTTTCTGAGGTAACCTCCTTTGATTCTTAAGACATTAATTTGAATAATGTCCCATCTCCCTGTAATTGTATCATTTAACATTGGTAGCTTCTTTCTTCCCCTTGCAATCATGAGTTTGGTGGACTTTTTCACCACACTTGTAACAGACTCCCATTCCCTCTAAGCAAGTACTGGGGTGTTTCATTCCACATTTAGTACAGGATGGATATTCAAAATTTCCCTTATTCCCTTTATTTCCATTCCCAGTGTGATTAGTAGATCTCTTCTTCTCTTGATTTTCTTTAAAGTAATAAGACTTAGAGAATTCCTTTTCTGTCTTAATAGCACATGAGACAATATCTTCATACAACAAGAAGGATTGTGAGACTAATTCTTGATGGTGAAATAGTTTTAACCCATCAAAGAAACGATAATTCTTACTTCTTGGGTTACTTATATAATCTGTTTCATGCCTCACTAACCTTGTAAAGTTAGCCTCATACTTTGCGACATTCTCATCCTCCTTTTGTCTCAGACTCAGAAATTAGATTTCCATATCTTCTCGATAGTCACAAGGAAATTATTTTTAAAATGAAAAGATATTTCAACACCCTACATTCCATATTTGATACTTCATCATCCTCCTTTGGGTTTTTAATTAATGACCACCATTGGCCAGAATCTCTAGTGAGGCAGTAAACTGCCATTATAACTTTTATGCTTTCACTACTCCCCAAGGCATGGAATATATTCTCTAAGGAATATATCCATTGCTCAGCAACTAATGGATTTTTAATCCCATATAATTTTGTTGGTTTTTTCCTCATGAAGAAACCTAACATTGATCCTCTACTCTGTGGATCTGGGTACTCCATATGGGTAAGGTTATTATTCATAACCTGAGTGAGTTGTCCCATTATGGTGATGAGATGATCTGCACCTGTCATATCACGAGCACCACTATTATTTTCTTGAGCATGAGGTAAATCCATACATGGAGTGCGAGAATTGATATGGTTTACATTCCTTCCACTTGGATCCATTTATAAATAATTGTATAAACTCGACCGGTTTATTAATCAAAATACATAATTCCAAACTTGTAAAACACTTAACATAAATTTAATAGTTTATGAATATAATCCATAATCATAAAAATGTTTTCTTTGAGGAATTATATACTGATAAACCATTCATAATGGTTTGTAAAAAAATGAGAGTTATCTTAAGCATATCCCCTGGGAGTGTCGAAATCAAGAGTGCAACAAGGCCCATTGTCGTGCACCAGTTCCCATTCGAGTATAGCTCAAAGAGGTGTTTTCAGGTTTTACCCCTAGGTACATCTGTGCCAGAGCCATCTCTACCTACTCATATCTAAACAGGGATGTATTGCTTGAAAAACTCACAAAATATCTACAATACTAAAATTTTAGGAAGTTCTTCTATACTAATCTTTAAATTCCATCACAGGTCATTGTGGCCTAATTAAGGTTTATCTAAATATAGCTTCCAAGGTTTGTACTAAACTTCCTCTAATACCAACTGTAATGCCCCGACCCTAGTTACCTAGAGTCAGTTCATTATTACATCAGATTGGCATGATCACAAAAAGGTCATGTCTCAGAAGACCGATTAGTTTAGTATCCTTGGAATCCTTAGATACATCCATAATGTTAACATTACATCATAAAATAAAAACTATAATAACATAGTCTCCATAGTCCACACTCATATCCCCTCAGACTATCCCCGAAGGTCAGTCATAAAATACTTCTTCCCATCCTGGGAAAAATAAAACATAGAATGGGGTGAGCTTAGATTCCCAGTATGGATAGCAAAATACTGGAAACTTTCATAAATAGGAATAAACATTTAAGGCAACATATAACTGAAACAAAAGCCTTTTAAACTTGAAATTAAGAATAATATGGCAGAAAATAAATGAAATATTTCCATTTAATTATTCACATGGATATTTTACTAATCAAATAGTCTCATGTAATAACAATAAGCACATTTAAAATGATGGAATGCATAATGCCAGACTATCATAACCACATAGTCAACGCCTTGTGCCCATACTACAAATAATATTTTGTCAAGGACTTATTCCGAGACACTATATTTTCTCATGAGACCTACCGATTCATCGAGGAGCTATAGGGGGCTCCACCCGTCACTTACTAAGTCCAATGCATTCCTCATATGAATAGGTTTAAACATAACATAAACATTCGTATTAAAACTAGCATATGAAATGTCAATACATTAACCATAAACCATGAATGGTATAATAATAACACATCCATAGTCATACATATAAAAAAACCTTCAATACTATATAAAAGTTTTGTATCATAATAAATCAACTTCAAATAAGCTTTATATCCAACAATTTATGTTGACATAGATGAAATCAAAACTATTTGAGAGAAATATCTTTTTTTTAAATAATCTAATAGTCATATAATTATAAAATCAAATATTTAATTTTAAAATAATATTATAATCTTGTAAGTGAATCTTAGATGATTTTATAATGGTGTAAAATAGCCGCACCCACCGTATAAGTTGAATATACATTCTTACTTTAATTATGTCGAAAATGTTAAAAAGGACATTGTTTGGAAAATGACCGAAGGATTACTTTATAAAAATCTTATAAAAAGTAAAAAAAGGGTATAAATGACATTAACCCATAGTCTAAGACATAGTAAGAATTTTTTGAAATACATTTTTAAGAAACATGGATGTGGATGATAAAGAGGTCCCAGTAGATACTTAAGTAAAAACAACCTCGGATAATAAAGAGATTGTGAAATTAACCATTACCTTGTACTCTTGCTTGGTTGGGGGTAGTTTAACCTCCTGTATAATGTTAAAATAATTATTATTAAATTATAAAAGAATCATATACATTAATATGATATCATATATTATCTTTTAACATTGATTTGGCAATAATATCTTTGTATTATCGTTGTTTTGGGTGTTAACTGATTCGTTTTACTTTATATGTTTTATTATGTAAGCCGTGTTTGTTATTTATAGGATGCATCTTATTCATATCCATAATGATATTTAGTGTTTAAATATTATTTTTAACCATCAAATGAAAATTATTCTTGAATGGATACGATGAGGAATGAATCTCATCGCGTTCGTGGAGACGGTAGTCTATACGTACACACGAGCGATAATATCATTTTTTTGTATATTAAAATAATATATAATTGGATGTTATATCATATATACAGAATCATTATGATGATATATTTATTATTTACTTCAATTAAACATAATTATCATACCCATTCAAATAATAATGTTTTGAATAACAATTACACCACGACGTGGAGACGGTAAGTCGTACGTACACACGTATGGTGACATGTCATTCAAAGGATGGATAGAATACTGAATATGGTTGTATCATATTTATAATAACATCACAGTATATAGAATACACTAGATTTATTATTTTATAAAGGAAATAACAAAGAAAGAAGAAGTCTAAGAAGAAAGGAACTTGAAAGAGGGTGGTGAAAACATTACCTCTTCTTTGGGTTCTTCTTTTTGATTTTATCAAAAGATCTCCTTAGGTTGGCTTTCTGATCATACTAAGGACTCTAGGTTGAATTTAGGGAAGTTGAGAGAGTATTTGGGTAGGGTTTGGCCAAGCAAAAAGGCTTTGAATTTATGAATGTGAGAGAATGGAGAGTGCCTTTTTATAAGAGGTGTGAGAGGCACCTTAGAAAAAAGATAAAATATTATTTTATAATAAATTCATATTCAGTTTATAATGGCTCAAAAGTGACTTATTTTGATTCTAAGGTGGGGATGGGTCGAAATCCTTTCAAACAATAGATTTTAGACAGGTAGGGGTACATATATCAACCTTATCATTTATATTTAACTCTTAGTTAAATAGTTTGACATTGACAATTTCTCTATGTATTTTTATATTATATGGTTAATAAACTTACTATAACAATCCAAGACAACACCAAATAGTTAATTATTAATTCATATATCCTTATATATGTCATTTGGCCGATCCTTAGATTTTTATAAATATAATATCATTTAATAATATAATATTTGTTTTAAAAACATTTTTATGTCAATTTTGAAACTATTTTATATTTGGTTTTTTCTAAATTTATAAGAGCATTATCAGTTAGAAAAAATTTATCTAAGAAACCCTAAAATGTTATATTAACCTAAAAAATTATTGTAATTCATAAAAAGTCTCAAATTACATTTATTTTGATATTTATAATATAAATTATTTTAATATTTCATTAATAATGTAATTACTACATAACCATTGTGTCATAAATAAAATAAATTATTTAATGTCTAAAAATTATAAATAAAATACCATTATGTTGGAAATATCTTTATCTTTATAATTAATATTTATAATCGAATTTATCTTATGTATAACCCTATATTAAAAATGTTTTAGTTATTAAACAGTGATTTTAACTCTTTTAACTGTTCTTTGATTTAAATAATAATAAATGTCCTAATCTAATACAAGTGGGCCAAAAAGGATCAAATTTTATTCCTAAGGTTGTTTTTGGTAGAATTATACTTATTCATTAGAATTAGGACATGTCATAGGGTAATAATAATATCATTTTTACCATTCATTTCCCTATTTACTTTTAACCGTAGTAAATAAAAGTAAAAAGTTAATATTCACGAAAAATTATTTTTATCTTATTGAACCAAATTTTAATCAATTATATTAACCGTGTATCTTGTATTTTTGAAATTCTACCCATAGAAGCAGTAAAATTATGTTTTATCTGAATTTGTAAATTCTCATAGGAGATGGGTAAAAGATGGTGAAATGTTCGATAAAATTTTTATATATCTAAAATTATTATAAACTGACTCCAATGGATTAAATTGAACATATATAGGTATTATGTGTCTATTTTGACATAAAATAAAATAATTAATAAAATATTTAAATAAGAAATTCGGTTTTAAACTATAACTCAGTGTTTTTTCATTATTTATTTAAAATTGAACGTTTTCAGAAAATTACCAAAAATTCACCCAAGGCTAATTTCGATATTACGAATCTAAAAATTAAATCCATTGTGAAATATTAATTTTTTAAAATTTCAAAAAGTGGATATTACTATTCATAAATCCTATTTTGATTGGTTTTGGTGTGTTATAACTCGAAGTTGCGAACAACACATGCTACTGTACTATTCAAAGACAAGCGTACTGCGGAAGCTTGCGGTGTTACACAGAGGGGATGTATTTATAGTAAAACCTATATATTATAGAATCTTCCAATATTTTAGGATATCATACAATACATTGATTCATCACTATGATTTTAAAAAAGGTAATCTGACACCAAGACAATATATATCTTAACTAAATTTTAAATATAAATAAATTAATCTGAGTAAATGAATATTAAACTAAATATTCCAAAATATTATTCAATTTATAGTGACCAAGATAACCATTAATGAATAAATTAATTAATCACATTATATAAATATTATATCTCACAAGCAACCCCATAACTAAAGAATCGATACCTTTAGTATCATGGTGTCTATAAACACAAACAGAATATTTTCCATAAATTATAAACACTTTACCATAACCATACTCCATATAACCAATTTATTATGTATCTAACAATATATATTTGTCTCCGCAACCTAGGTATTGGAATAATAAGATTATATTGAGTTCATATGATTAGTTAGAAAAAACATACAATAACTAGAAATAAAACTCAAAGGGGAGTTAAATATCTCGGTGAAATTTCATGAGACCATAGATTCCAATAATAGAAGAACATAGAGAAACATAAAATCATAATATTATCATTAAGGAAGAAGAAAATATATGAAATGGATAAAAAAATATCTCAATAATAATATACCATGAGAACATGTTATAAAAGTTTGAAATAATTTTTAAAAATAATGCACAATCTTGAAAACATACAATTTCATTTAAATAAAATGTATCATTATTATATTACATATCATGAAGAAAAATAAATAAATATGTCATAAATTGATAAAAAATGTGAATGTGTGGAACAATCATATGCACAAGAAAACTAGAATGACTAACCCCATTATACATAAGCTTATGCTAAAAAACTCAGTATACCCACACTAGATAAAATATGTCAACCAATCATTACAAAGCCTATGTAACATCCTAGGTAAATAAAGAATAAGTCTTTTTAATATTTTTAAAAATTTGTGAATTAAATATTTAATTTAAAGTAAATGGGAATCTATGTTTGATATTGTACTTGATACGCAACAAGGGGATTCTTTGAAATCCTACGTTGCACACAACGTTGGGTCATACTGAAAAATAATAATATAATATTATTTTAAATGGTAGTTAACACCTAACCATTGTAAAGGTAGTAATGAATAAAACTAACTACACAATGATTATACATGTTTCTTAAATGTTTTTACCTTTATCCAATAAATTTTATAGGCTTTAAATAATAAAGAATCTGATTTTAAGCATAAATACTACAATATTATTTAATGGGTCGATTTACTGCCTTTTGAAGGAAACCGCTTTTTAATTATATGTTTTCTCACATTTATATGTTTTATTGGAAAACAATAATATTCTTATTTAGAATATGGACATAAAAATATACTTTCTATGAAAGTTTGGAATTTTTCTGATAATGTTCATTTTTTATGAATAGTGAAAAATACAGTATTTTAATTCAAAACTGCATTTTAATCATTGTTATTAATATAGTTAGAATAATATTTTAATTGATTTTAAAGTGTAAATAGATTATATTTTTACCATTTAATCAAATTTTGGTCATTTTACGTAATTTCACTAATAAATTGGACATAAAAAAGTCAAAACCTTTGATAGTTATTATTTCTTGAATACACGTTTTTTGTATTGTCAAAGAGAATTAATTTTAAATAAATTAATGCAACATCTATTTTTTGAATTTGTAAAAAATTATTAAATATTTGGAATTATCAGGTCCAAATTGGGTAAATAGGTATCTCTAATTTTTATACATTATGAATATTTATTTCAGTAAATATTTTATTTACCAAATTAAAAGGTTAAATATGGAAAATAAAGATAGAAAATATTATTATATTAATATTAAATTTCCCTACCATATGTACTATTCATTTTGGTTAAATCCTATCCGACCATGGTCATCCATGGGTCTAATTTGGCATCCCATAGAACCACTTGGGAGTGATAATGACACTCTATATTAATAAATTCAATGTAAAGAAAAAATGACATAAACAACAATCTTTTTTTAAATAAATTTTTTACATGGTGTTATATAAGTAATATCTTTGACTATAAACATTAATTTGAAATCTAAGAATATTTACATCATGGCATTTTTTTAAAATTTATAGAAATCTAATATATAAAATTATTTATGACACAATAATGGTGCAGTGTTTACCTCATTAATGAATGATTTAAACAAATAAGATTATAAAAATTAAAATAATATACAAAACCTATCAAATTATTATTTAATGATTTTATTTCGAAAAAGAGTGGTTTTATATTCTACTTTAATATGTTTTGGACCTTTATAAACTTAAAATAATTATATAATAAAACAATATTTTCAAACATTCCTAAAGAGCCCCTCCTCCCCCTTATAAAAAGTATTTACCTCTAACCCATTACTCATACCTCTCAAGACCCTTGGCTCATCCAAAATCTTCCCAAATAAGCACCCTATATCCTTATCTTCCACCTAGTATCCTTTCCTTAGGCAGACGTCACTTCAACAAATCCTTTTAGTTCAAACCAAAGGGAGTTACCCAATTTAAAGGTTACATCTTATCTTATGTTATTTCCTTTTATTTTACTTATCCAACTCCCTAAACTCTTTTTATTCCTTTAATTTATAATAACACAAGTATCTTATTTATTCTATGTTTTTTTTGAGATGGATCCAAAATACACTTACACACACTTCCATCTAATGGGTAGAGAACATACTATTTCGGTGGACAGCAAACTAATGCCTCATGAAATAACGATTGTTCAATTTTCTATTACCGCATCTCATGGTGGAGATTATTATGAAACTGAATTTATATGAGATATATATTTTATTTATATTATCTTTATTCTTATCTATTTTTCTCTTATAGCATTCATTTATTGTTTTCCTAATGGGTAAACATGATAATTTTATTTGAGAAGTGCGGAATACTGCCACCTCAATGTCATATGACTCGATCATGCCATAGGTGGAACATATAAAAGATGAAGTTAATGAATATATATACATAATTATAGTATAATTATAATATACCTATCTACCATTAATTTTTCATTCCATTAAATATGAAATAGAAATGATAGTAGTGTTCATGCATACGTACGACATACTATCTCCATGGACAGTCCATTACATTTCTTATCACCAAATGCTATGTACTATTATAAATACATATATATACTACATTTATATTATATATATGATATCTATATCAATAATATAATTCTATAGATAATGGAATTTTGACCACATGGATAACATGTAAATATAAGAAGTTCATTTTTGACTCAAGAACCAAATATCAACAAACTGGCCATTATTAACATAAATGATTACATAATAAATATAAAATTATAATAAGTGATATAAAAGGAATAATAAACTTGAAAAATGTTCTTAAGAAAGTAGAAATTATCTTTAGTTTATTATTTAAGAGATTAAATAACGAATGGGTCATGTCGGACACGAGGTAAGGGACTTTATCTCAATCTCCTTTCACTGAGGCATATTTTGTTTTATACATGACTTTATTTTATACATTGTATACACACCATTTAATTTCCAATTCATTCAATGGGAATTTTTTTCTACGAGGCATTTAACAAAATGAATAAAATAATGTTACTATTAACGTAAGTGGTGACAATGACCTGTTTTTTTTCATGAGTATTATTTGATATATGGATTCCATAACAAGCCATAATGTTTCCAGAAGGAAAATAAATACCACATAGTCTTTTACGTATATTAGAATTGAAAATGGTTTTGATAATGGATTTTTTATGTCAATATATTTAAATGATGAGTAAATGTTATCTTTCCTTAATGTTTGTTTTATTTATTATTAATATGTTATGGTTTTTGGGAATTATTTACTTATATGGGTGGTTTCATGGTAAACCTATGGCAAGTGAGCCCGATATTAATCACTAATGAATTGGGTATCGTGATAGAGGTAAACAATAATGTTTCTCCTAAGAGATTTAGGGAATATAATTTGATGGGTATCCCAAATTTATGTCCCTACATAGCTGTGAAAGTTACAACATAAGTATTTTATGAATGCCAAATGATACCATTATGATTTTTGATTACTATGTTTTATTCATAAATCTTATGATTTCATGAGGTATGTTAAATAGCTTATGTTATGTATTTATTGATGAACTAATGTTTTCATTATTTGATTTATAACCCTTACTCTTCTATTTATTCTCACACCAAGTTTTGAAATTTTTTCATAGGACTTAAATATGAATAGGGTCAAGGTTTGGATCAAGGAAAAGTCATGTTTTTTAAAACATGGATGTAGACATGGCTCTTTTTTTCAAAAAATTTTATGTTATTAATAAAATAGATACTATGTAAATGTTTATATATGTAGTATTTAAGTTTTTGTGTATATTATATGGCCTAATTCTATAAATCTCTAAACATGAAAATATCCTCGATGTGAATTATTAACTTAATTCAAGATTAAGTAATGTTTAAATCCAGGTCCTTATAGTTGGTAACAGAGGTCTACTTAGACAACATTATGAGTTAGTATATTTTTAAATTAATTTCCCTAAATTAATTTCTTTTAAGATTAAAAGATATAGCATTTATAGATTACCATGCTGCTTCACCTATTTAATTTCTATGTTGCTAATGGGTTTCTATAGAGGAAACAGGGTAACTATGCTGGGATGACATCAAGAGGAAGACAACCTTCCAAATCAGCAACCTGAGATGGTTGGAATCAGAATTGAACAGTTTGTTGCTGTGATGGAACAGTTGACTCAGGTTATAAATTGTGGTGGTATCCATGTATGAGATCATCCAGATCAACTATAGTGTAACATGTTAGTAGTGGAGAATTTCATGATGAAAAATCCACCATCATTTGGAGGATCATCAGGACCTGTGCTAGCATAAGGGTGGATTAATGCACTCGAGAATATTGTGGATGTCATGGGGTGTTCAAAACATCAAAATGACATTCTTGTGGTTTACAGTTTTTCAGGTGAAGCCGATCAGTGGTGGTTGATGATGAAAAATATCAAGGATTGTGAGGAGGTTCAAGCCCTTGATTGGGATGAATTCAAAGGTATGTTTTTTAAGAAATATTTTCCAAATGTGGTTGGTCTTAGGATGGAAAAAAATTCATGGAATTGAGGCAGGGGGATGACTCAGTGGTTGCTTATGAAGAAAAAATCACTTGAATGGAAAGGTATTATTCAAACATTATAAGTTATCTTTATAGTAAAATAAATAATTTTTACTCAAGATTAAACCCAATGTATCAAAGGGAATTAGCTTCTTGTGAGTCAAAATTTTATGAAAAAATTGTTCGATGTGCAGAGAAGGTAGAAATGGAGTTTCTCGATGATCAGGTGTTCTTTAAAAAATAACAGAAAAAGAGGTCGAGGTGGGACATAAAAGGGGATAACTAATCAAAAAAGTCTGATGGTAAGAATCTTAAGTTTATATTTTCTGGAATTTGTGGTAAAAATAGTGATGGGAAATGTATTTTCAATTCTGGTAAGTGCTACAGATGTGATAAAATGGGTCCTATTGCTCATAATTGCACTGAAAATGATCATGTTAATGGTAAGAAAAAATATGATTTATAGTCAGTAAAATGTTTTCAGTGCAATGAAATGGGATATTATGAAAATGATTGTCCAACGAAGAACTCAAATGAGGGAAAAATATGGACTACAAGCAGAAAGGGGTGGTGAAATAATTTTCAACTACTTCAATAGATATTGGGACATCAACTAAATAGTATCAGGTAAACTATTTGTTTGTTCACATTTTTCCAATTTTTTGTCTGATTCAGGGTCTAAAAATTCATTCATTTATGATAAATTTTCTAGTAAATTGGTAAGTCCATCTCAAGATATGTGTCTTAAACTTATGGTAAAAACACCGGGGGAAATGTTGAGGCAAACAGAAATTGTATGAGCCTTCCTGTCCTTGTGTGTGGAATGAATCTACATGAAAACCTTATTATTGAGCCTCTAGTAGAGTTTGATGTTATTTTGGATATAGATTGGAATTGTGTTTATCATTCTAATATTGACTGCAGAGATAAAGAGGTTTTTCTAGAAATGATTTTCGGTTTGTGTACATGAATGGACCCTTACTTTTGATAACATATCAGAAAGTTGCGAAACAAGTAAAAGATGGAAATGAATGTTACCTTGCACATATTGTTGAACATAAATGACTTGTTCAGATTAATGATGTGCCAGTGGTGAATGAGTTATTGATGTTTTTTTGATGAGTTGTCTGGTATTATTCTTGATCAGAAAGTTGAATTTACTACTGACTTAGTTCCTAATGCTAAGCCAATTTCAATACCCCCTTATCAAATGGATCAAATTGAACTTTTAGAGTTAAAGATACAAGTGCATGAGTTATTAGATAAAGGTTTCATTCAACCTAGCACATCACCATGTGGTTCTACTAGCTTGTTTATTAAAAAGAAATATAGTTCAATGAGACTTTTCATTGATGATAGAGCATTGAATACAAATTATTATTAAGAAGAATATCATTTTTCTCATATCGATGATTTGTTTGATCAGCTCCAGGGAGATCAGTATTTTTCGAAGATTGATTCGAGGTTAGGGTACCATCAGCTGAAAGTAAAGGAATCAGACATTCAGAAAACTATGTTTCATTCTAGATATGGCCATTATGAATTTGTAGTTATTTCTTCTGGGATAACCAATGCACCTGCTGTATTCATGGATATTATGAATAAATTTTTTCATTATTTATTGTATAAGATTATTGTTGTGTTCATTGATGATATTTTGGTTTATTCTAAAAGTGAAGAGGACTATGAAAGTCATTTATCAGTTTTCATTCAATCCTTAAAATAAAATAAACTATATCATAAATTCAGAAAGTGTGAGTTTTTGTTACAATAGATTTTATTCCTTGGTCACATTGATTCAAATAATGGCATAACTGTTGATCTTGCTAAAACAAAATTTGTTGAATAATGGCCAAGACCCACAAATATAACCTAGATCCATAGTTTTCTTTGTTTCATAGGTTATTACTCGAGATGTAACACCCCGACCCCAATTACCTAGAGTCGGTTCATTATTACATAACATTGGCATGATCACAATAAAGATCAAGTCTCTAAAGACCGATTAGTTTAGTAACCTTGGAATAACTAGATACATTCATAAAGTTTACATTACATCATAATATTAAAAACTACAAAAATATAGTCTCTATAGTCCACACTCTTATCCACTTATAATAACCCTGTAGGTCATTCATAAAATACTTCTTCACATCCTAGGAAAAATAAAACCTAGAAAGGGGTGAGCTCAAATGCCCAGTAAGGATAACAATATAGCGGAAACATTCATAAATAAACATAAACATTTAAGGCAATATATAACTAAAAAAAAGCCTTTTAAAACTTGTAATTTAGCATAATATGGCCGAAATAAAATAAAATAATGCCATATACTTATTCACATGGATATTCTACTAGTTGAATAATCAAATGCAATATCAATAACCACATTCATAATGATGGAATGCATAATGCCAGGCTATCATAACCACATAGCCAAGGCCTCATTCGAAAAATAGAAATAATATTTTGTCAAGGCCTTGCGCCAAGACACTATTTTGTATAATGAGACCTACTGATGCATCGAGGAGCTATAGCGGGCTCCACTCGTCACTTATTAAGTCCAATGCATTCTTCATATGAACGGGTTTAAACATAACATAAAAATTCATATTAAAACTAGCATACAAAATGTCAATACTTTCTTCATAAACCATGAATTGTATAAAGAAACGCATCCACAGTCAAACATATCACAAAACCATCAATACAATATTGAAGTTTTGTATCATAATAAATCTACTCCAAATAAACATAAAATCCATCAAAGGATGTTGACATAGATGAAATCAAAACTTTTTTTAGAGAAATATCTCTTTCTATTTTGAAATCATTTAAGAGTCATATATTTATAAAATATAACATTTTATTTTAAAATATTCTTATAATATTATAATACAAGCTCAGACTATTTTATAATGGCGGAAAATAGCCACACCCGCAGTATAAGTTAAAATAACATTCTTACATTAATTCTGTCTAAAAGGTTAAAAAGGACCTTGTTTGGAAAACGACAGAATGATTACCTAATAAAAATGTTATAAAAAGTCAAAAAGGGTATAAATGGCTTTATCCCATAGTCTTTGAAGTAGTAAAAATGATTTTATGTACATTTTTAACAAATATGGATGTGGATGATAAAGAGGTCCCAGTAGATAAGTATGTATAAACAACCTCGAATAATGAAGAGATTGTGAAATAAATCCTTACCTTGTACATTTCCATGGTTGGGGTAGGTTAACCTCCAGTATAATGGTAAAATAATTGTTTTTAAATTATACAAGAATCATATACATTAATATGATATCATATATGATCCTTTAACATTGCTTTGTTAATAATATCTTAGTATTATCATCGTTTCGGGTGTTAACTTACACATTTTCTTTCATATGTTTTGTTACATAATCCGTGTTTGTTATGGATTTTTTGTATATTATTAATATTAATAATGAAATAAAGTCCTTAAATACTATTATTAATCATCAACTGATAATTATACTATAATGGATATGATGGAGAATGAATGTCATCGCGTTCGTGGAGACGGTAGTCTGTACGTACGCACGAGGAAAAATATCATCCTTTTGATATTAAAATAATATATAATTGGATGTTATATCATATATAAAGAATCATTATAATTTTATATTTATTATTTACATGAATTAAACATAATTATTATACCCATCCAAATAATAATTTATTGAATAACAATGACACCACGACGTGGAGACTGTAAGCCGTACGTACGCACATATGATGACATGTCATTAAAAGGATGGATAGAATACTGAATATGGTTGTAACATATTTATAATCACATCACGTTATTTATAAGATATTGGAGTTATTATTTTAGAATGGAAAAAAAAAGAATAAGTTCAAGAAGAAAGGAACTTGAAAAAGTGGGGGGAAAACATTACCTCTTCTTCATGTTCTTCCTTTTGATTTGATCAAAAGGGGTCCTTAGGTTTTCTTTATGATCAAACTAAGGCCTCTATGTTGTAGTGATAGAGTTTGAGAGAATATTTGGGTAGTGGATGGCCGATCAAAGTTGCTTGGAATGTGAGAATTAGTGAGAAGGGGGAGATCCCATTTATAACAGGGGTAAGGGGCACCTTTGGAAAGGCTAGAAATATTATTTTATAATACATTCATATTCAGTTTCTAATGGCTAAAAGTGGATTATTTAAATATTAAGGTGGGGATGCATCTAAAAGAACTCAACCTATATAATTTAGGCAGGTTTGGGTCATTATATTAGCCTTATGTTTTAATTTTAACTCTAAGTTACTTAGTTTGACACTTACCATGTCTCTTTGTATTTTTATATTATATAGTTAATAAATATACTATATACCTCCAAGAGACCCCCCAAGTGGTAAATTAATGATACAAATATCATGATATAAGTCTCTTGGCCGAACCTTAGATGTTTAGAAATTTAATATCAATTAATAATATAATATTCTTTTTAAAACTCTTTAATGTGAATTTTGACACTATTCAATAATTGATTTTTGTTAAAGTCTTAAAAACATTATTAATTCAAACAAAATTCATTTGAGAAATAATAAAATGTTATATTAAGCAATAAAATTCATGGATGTCATCAAAACATTCAAATTATATTTATTTTAACATTTATAATACCAATTATTTGATTCTTTCATTAATAAGTAAAATACTTCATCCTTATAGTGTCATAAATAATATTACTTATTAAATGTATAAAAATTATAAATAAAATAATATTATGTATAAAATATTTTTAACTTTCTAATGAATATTTATAGTATAAAATCAAAGATATATATCTTTATGTAAAAACCATTTTACTAAAAGATATATGCTTATGTCATTTTTTTATTTATTTTAACTTAATTAATATAAAGTGCCATTAACACTTACATGTGGCTCCATGGGATCCCAAAATAGACTCAAAGATTCCCATGGTCGGAAATGTATCAACCAATAAGGATTGGACACGTTTTAGGTTAATTTATGTTTATTATAGTATTATTTGTTTACCCTTATTTTCTCGATTTACCCTTTAACCATGGTAAATAAAATTTTTACCGAAGTAATTATTCAAAATGACTAAAAATAAAAGTTACCTATTTACACAATTTGGACACACTTATTCCAAATATGGAATCATTTTTTCCAAATCCAAAACACAGAAGTGCCAGAAATTAATTTAAAATTAATTCCCGTTGTTAAAACAAAAAGCGTGTTTTTAGGAGATAATAACTATCAAAAGATTGACACTTGTTCATGTCCAGTTTAATTGTGAAATTATATCCAATTACCAACATTGTATTAAATGGTAAAAATATATTACAAATATATTTTAAAACCACTCAAATTCATAATTTATCACTACTAATTATTTCGACTAAAAAATTTGTTTTTAAATAAAATTTAGTAATTTTCACTATTCATCAAAATATAAATGTTATCCGAAAAGTTCCAAAATTTTACCCTAGGATAACTTCGATATTAAAAATACAAAAATGAAGTCAATATTGAGAGATGAAATTTATAAAATTTCAAAAAGTGGGTATTACTATTCATAACGGCTAGTTTGATTGGTTGTGGTGTGTGTTAGAACTCGAAGTTGAGTACAACACATGCTACTGTATTATTCAAAGGGAAGAATACCGTGGAAGCATGGGGTGTTACATTCCCCCCTATTTAAAATAATTTCTTCCTAAAAATTTCTAAAGTACTACAGCATGAAGAGACTCGGGTAGTTCTTCATCATAATTTTCTCATGTTCCCACGTTGCCTCTTCCATCTTATGGTTTCTCCATAGAACTTTTACCAGTCGAGTCATTCAGTTTCTCATCACTTGTTTTCTTGTATCAAGAATCCTGATGGGCTCTTCTCAATAAGACAGATCGGGTTCCAATTCTAATTCCTCATAGGTGATTACATGCATTGGGTCAAGCATGTATTTTCTCAATAGTAATACATGGAACACATCGTAAACTTTGGAGAGATTTGGCGGCATTGCCAAACGGTAAGCTACAGCCCCAATTGGTTCTAGAATTTCGAAAGGACCGATGGTCATGGGACTCAATTTACCTTTCTTTCCAAAATGTATAACTCCCTTCCATGGAAATACCTTCAAGAAAACATGATCTCTCACCTGAAACTCCAAATCCTTTCTTCAGTTGTCAGCATAGCTCTTCTGCCTACTTCGAGCAGCTTTGATGTGGTTTTGGATTACCTTCACCTTTTCCATCGTTTCCTCCACAAGTTCTGGGCCTACAAGTTTTCATTCACCAACGTCATCCCAATAGGCTGGTGTGTGACATCTCTTTCCGTATAACGCTTCATATAGTGCCATTCGAATACTTGAATGGAATCTATTATTATAGGAAAATTCCACCATAGGTAAATATTGATCCCACATACCCTAAAAGTCAAGTGAGCATGATCTCAACATGTATTTTAAGGTATGAATAGTACGTTCTGAATGTCCATATATTTGAGGATGGTAGGTAGTGCTCAAATGAAGTTCAGTATCCAAGGCTTTTTGAAGACTCTTTCAAAATCTTGAAGTAAAACAAGGATCACGATCAGAAACAATCGATAGGGTTACTCCATGAAGACTCTCCACTTAATTAATATATAGAATTTATAGACGTTCATGTGGTAAATCTTCCCTTATAGAAAAAAATGTGGTGACATGGTAAGAAGATCAACAATAACCCATATTGCATCATTCCTTCTAGGAGTCTTTGGTAGTCCCATGAAAAAGTCCATCATAATATTGTCCCATTTCCACTCTGGTATGGGAAGATGTTGCATGACTCCTCTCGGTTGTTGCCTTCCAGCTTTCACTTGTTGACAAACCATACATTTTAACACAAAATCAGCGATCTCCCTCTTCATGTTGTCCCACAAAAAATGTTCTTCCATGTCTCTATGCATTTTGGTACTCCCAGGGAGTATAGAGAAATTGGAACTATGAGCATCATCCAACAATTCCCTTTTTAGATCAGGTATATTGGGAACACAATGTCCCTTCCAAAATTTCAAAATTCCATCTTCATACCCAAAGTCATTCAATATCCCATTATTCACAGCTGTAATATTCTTTTGAAACTCTTCATCACTTGTCTGAGAACTCTTTATCCTTTGTAGTAAAGATGGTTTGGCAACCATTTGGAAAAGTATTGATGTTTCGCCTTCCATGGTAATTACCATATCCATCTTATCTAGATCCATGAAAATAGGATCCCATTCAATTCTCATCATGTTCAATACTCCATGATCTTTCCGGCTCAAAGCATCTACCACCTTATTTGCCTTCCCCGGGTGGTATTTTATCATGAAATCATAATACTTGAGTAGTTCATGCCATCTCCTTTGCCTCATGTTGATTTTTTTGTGAGAAAATATACTTCGAACTCTTGTGATCAGTATAAATCTCACATTTTTCACCATAGAGGTAGTTCCTCAATTTCTTCAAAGAAAAGATCACAACTACTAACTCGAGATCATGGGTAGGATAGTTTTTCTCATGAATTTTCAACCGTCGTGATGCATAGGCAATAACCCTATCATTCTGCATAAGGACACAACCAAGTCCTTTCTTCAATGCATCACTATAAATAACGAACCCATCATTCCCTGATGGTAGATTCAATATATGAGCATTGACTAATCTTCTCTTCAGTTCTACGAAACATTCTTCACACTCTTTTGTCCAAAGAAATTTAACCCCTTTACATGTGAGCTTCATTAATGGGTTAGCCAATCAGTCAAAATTCTGGATGAAATGTCGATAATAACCAGCAAACCAATAAAATTGCGTACCTCAGTTATACTCGTCGGTGCATGCCATTCTTGGATTGCCTTGGTCTTAGAAGTATCAACAGAGATTCCATCATTAGAGACAATATGGCCATGAAAATAAATCTCTTGAAGCCAGAATTCACACTTGCTAATATTTCCATATAATTCATGTCTTCTCAAAGTCTTCAAGATAATGTGCAAGTGATTTTCATGATCTTCGTATCTTTTGGAGTATACCAAGATATTATCAATAAATACCACCACAAAATCGTCGAGATATTCTATGAAAACTATACTCATTAGATCCATGAATACATAGGGTGCATTAGTCACCCCAAAAGGCATTACTGTAAACTTGTAATTCCCTTACCTTGTTCAAAATGCTATCTTCGGAATATCTTCCTTCTTCAAAAACAACTGATGGAATCCATATCGAAGGTCAGTCTATGAAAAGTATTGATCTCTATGTCGTTGTTCAAATAAATTATCAATGTGAGGTAGGGGATACTTGCTCTTTATTGTTAAAGCATTGATCTCCCTGTAGTCAATTCATAACCTCATAGATCCATCTTTCTTTTTAACAAAAGGAACAGGGGCTCCCCATGGAGAAACACTAGGGTGAATAAATCCCTTATTACTCAATTACTTTAGTTGTTTCTTTAGTTTAACAAATTCCACAATGACCATTCTATAAGGTTTATTTGATATAGGCCTTGATCTAAGAATTAAATCAATGGAAAACTCAACTTCTTGTTCTGAAGGATGTCCAGGTAAATCTTCCAGAAGCACATATACATATTCTTTCACAATAGGTACATCCTCTATTTGAACATTCCTTTCATCACCCACAGTCATTTCATTCTCTTACTCCCCAATAATTGAATTTAGTAGAGCTTCTGGGGGTGGATCTAGATAAGAACTAGGTGGTGATGATTGTGCTCTAAAGATAAGGTGTTCCTTATCATCATCATAAAAAAATCGTAACCTACTTCTTCTTACAATAAATATTCGCATCATGGTCTGAAAGGAAATTCATACCTAGGATTATATCAAACTCAGTCATAGGTATGACGATGAGATCAGTGGATAAAGAACATTTAAGTGCTCTAATGGGGACCGATTCACAAAACATTGTTTCAATGATACTTCCCTTAAGAGTTTTTACTGACAACTCCCTTGTCAAATAAAATCGAAAATATCTAATTTTCATAGAAAACAGGGAAGATATGAAACAATGAAATGATCTGGAATCAAATATTGCATTTTCTAAACTTGAGGAAACTATTAAATTACCTGCCACCAGGTCTTTTGGAGCTTCTACCTCAGCAGTAGTGATAGCATTAGCTTGGCCTTGATCCCTTGGCCTTTTCTGAGGTATGTTCCCCTGACGCTTAGGACATTCATTTGCATAATGTCCCATATACCTGCAATTGTAGCATTTGACATCAGTAGCTTCCTTAATCCCCTTGCAATCACGAGCTTGGTGGCCTTTTTCACCACACTTGTAACAGACTCCCATTACTTTTATGCAAGTACCGAGGTGTTTCATCCCACATTTACCACGGGATAGATATTCAACCTTTCCCTTATTCCCCTTATTTCCATTCCAATATTGATCAGAAGATCTCTTCTTCTCTTGCATTTCTTTAATGTCATAAGACTTAGAGAATTCCTTTTATATCTTGATATCAGATGATACAATGTCTTCATACGACGAGATGGATTGTGAGACTAATGCTCGATGGAGAAATGGTTTTAACCCATCAAAAAAATGATCAATCTTACTTATTGGGTTATTTATATAATATTCAGCATACCTTTATGTCCTCGTAAAGTTATCCTCATACTTTGCGACAATCTCATCCTCCCTTTGTCTTAGACTCAGAAATTGCCTTTCTATATCTGCTCGATGGTCACGAGGAAAGTATTTTTCTAAAAACAGATCTTTGAACTCCCTCCATTCCATATTTGATACTTCATTATCTTACTTCATGTTTTGAATCAATGACCACCATTGATCAGCATCTCCAGTGAAGTGATAGACTGCCATGACATCTTTTTCCCTTTCACTACTCCCCAAAGACTGAAATATTTTCTCTAGGGAAATTATCCATTGCTCAGATACTAATAGATTTTTACTCAAATTTAATGTTTATGGTTATTGCCTCATAATGAGATCTAACATTGATCCTCTACATTGTGGATTAGGGTGCTCCATACGGGTAAGGTTGTTATCCATAACCTGAGTGATTTGTCCCAGTATGGTGAATAGTTGATCAACAACAGTTACATTACCAGCTCCACTATCATTATCTTGAGTAGGAGGGAAATCCCTTCATGGAGTGCGTGCATTGATATAGTTTTCATTTCTTCCACTAGGCACATTTTATAAACAATGGAATAAACTAGATCAGTTTATGAATCAAAATACATAATTCCATACTTATAAAATAGGTAACATAAATTGAACTATTTATGGATATAATCCATAATCATAAAAATGTTTTCTTTGAGGAATTATATACTCATAAACCCTTCATAATTATTTTTAAATAAAATGAGTGTTATCCAAAGTATATCCCTCAGGAGTGTCATCACCAAGAGTTCAGCAAGGCCCATTGTCATGCACCAGTTCCTGTTCGAGTAAAACACAAAGCGGTGTTTTCAGGTTTTACCCCTAGGTACATCTGTGCCAGAGTCACCTCTACCTGCTTGTATCCAGATAGCAATGTATTGCTCAGAAAAATCACAAAATCTCTACAATACCAAAATTCTAGGAGGTTCTTCTATACTAATCCTCAAACTCCATCTTAAATCTATGTTCTCTAATCAAAGTTTATCTAAATCTAGCATCCATGGTTTGTACTAAACTTTCTCTGATACCAACTGTAACACCCTGACCCCAGTTACCCAAAGTCAGTGCATTATTACATAACATTGGCATGATCACAAAAAAGATCAAGTCTCGAAAGACCGATTAGTTTAGTATACTTGGAATAACTAGATACATTCATAAAGTTTAAATTACATCATAAAATGAAAAACTAAAACAATATAGTATCCATAGTCCACACTCTTATCCCCTCATACTATCCCTGCAGGTCATTCATAAAAAACTTCTTCCCATCCTTGGAAAAATAAACCATATAAAGGGGTGAGCTCAAATTCAAGTAAGGATAACAACATAGCGGAAACTTTCATAAATAAGAATAAACATTTAAGTAAATGTATAACTAAAACAAAATCCTTTTAAAATGTGAACTTCAGCATAATATGGCAGAAATAAAATGAAATAATGCCATATTCTTATTCACATGGATATTCTACTAGTCGAATAATCACATGAAATATCAATAACCATTTTCATGATGATGGAATGCATAATTCCAAACTATCATAACCACATAGCCAAGGCCTCGTGCCAAGACTACAAATAATATTTTTTCAGGGCCTTGTGCCAAGACATTAGTTTGTATCATGAGACCTATCGATGCATCGAGGAGCTATAGCGAGCTCCACCCGTAAGTTATTAAATCCAATGCATTCCTCATATGAACGGGTTTAAACATAACATAAAAATTTGTATTAATACTACCATACGAAATGTCAATACTTTATTCATAAACCATGAAGGGTATAAAAATAACACATCCACAGTCAAACATATCACAAAACTATCAATACTATATTGAAGTTTGGTATCATAATAAATCAACTCCAAATAAACTTAAAATCCATCAAAGAATGTTGACATAGATGAAATCAAAACTATTTTTAGAGAAATATCTCTTTCTGTTTTGAAATCATTTAAGAGTCGTATATTTATAAAATAAAACATTTTCTTTGAAAATATTCTTATAATATTGTAAGGGATGCTTCGAAAATTTTATAACGGTGGAAAATAGCCTCACCCGCCGTATAAGTTAAAAATAACATTCTTACCTTAATTCTGTTGAAAAGGTTAAAAAAGACCTTGATTGGAAGACGACATGATGATTCGTTAATAAATTATTATAAAAAGTCAACAAGGGTATAAATGTATTTATCCCATAGTCTTTATAGTAGTAAGAATGATTTGATGTACATTTTTAAGAAACATGGATGTGGATGATAAAGAGGTCCCAGTAGATAATTACGTATAAACAACCTCGGATAATGAAGAGATTGTGAAATAAATCATTACCTTGTAATTTTCCTTGAATGGGGTAGGTTAACCTCATATATAATGGTAAAATAATTGTTGTTAAATTATAAAATAATAAAATACATTAATATGATATCATATATGATCTTTTAACATTTCTTTGTTTATAATATCTTTGTATTATCGTCGTTTCAGGTGTTAACTTACTCATTTTCTTTCATATTTTTTGTTACATAAATCGTGTTTGTTATGGATAGGTTGTATCTTATTCATATCCAGAATGATATCAAGTCCTTATATACTATTATTAATCATCAAATGATAATTATAGTTGAATGGATACGATGGAGAATTAATCTCATCGTGTTCGTGGAGACGGTAGTTCGTACGTACGCACGAGCGACAATATCATCGTTTTGATATTAAAATAATATATAATTGGATGTTATATCATATATAAAGAATAATTATCATGTTATATTTATTATTTCCACAAATTACACATCATTATGAAACGAATCCAAATAATAATTTATTGAATAACAATTACACAACGATGTAGACACGGTAAGTCGTACGTACGCACGTATGGTGACATGTCATTCAAAAGATTGATAGAATACTGAATATGTTTGTACCATATTTATAATAACATCATAGTATATATAACATAATGGATTTATTATTTTAAAATTATAATAACAAAGAAAGAAGAAGTTGAAGAAGAAAGGAACTTGAAAAAGGGTGGTGAAAACATTACCTCTTCTTTGGGTTCTTCCTTTTTATTTGATAAAAAGGAATCCTTAGGTTGGCTTTCTGATCAATATAATGCCTCTAGGTTGTAGTGAGGGAAATTTATACTGTATTTCGTCTGGGATTGGCTGAGCCAAGATGCCTTGAATGTGTCAATTAGTGAAAAGAGGGAGTGGCCATTTATAAGAGGGGTAAGGGGAACCTTTGGAAAAGCTATAAATATTATTTTATAATAAATTCATATTCAGTTTATAATGGTTCCAAAGTGGATTAATTGAATATTAAGGTGGGTAT
This sequence comes from Viscum album, assembly GCA_963277665.1. Taxonomy (NCBI): domain Eukaryota; kingdom Viridiplantae; phylum Streptophyta; class Magnoliopsida; order Santalales; family Viscaceae; genus Viscum; species Viscum album. The sequence goes on from OY728132.1 coordinate 1,348,167,078, forward strand.
GGGTCTAAAACCACTCAAAAAATATAATTAGACAGGTTTGGGTCATTTTATTAACATTATGGTTTAGTTTTAACTCTAAGTTAATTAGTTTGACACTTACCATGTCTCTTTGTATTTTTTATATTATATAGTTAATAAACATAATATATACCTCCAAGAGACACCCAAGTGGTCCATTAATGATAAAAATATCATTATATAAGTCTCTTGGATGACCCTTTTTTTAAATAATTTAATATCAATTAATAATATAATAATTGTTTTATAAACTCTTTTAAGTGAATTTTGACACTATTCAATAATTGATATTTGTTAAAGTCTTACCAACATTATTAATTCGAAAAAAATTCATTTAAGATATCCTATAATGTTATATTAAGCAATAAAATTCATGGATGTCATCAAAAATTTCAAATGATATTAATTTTAACATTTATAATAACAATTATTTGATTTTTTCATTAAAAAGGAAAATACTGCATCTTTATAGTGTCATAAATAATATTACTTATTAAATGTCTAAAAATTATAAATAAAATACAAATATGTAGGAAATATTTGTATATTTCTAATTAATCTTTATAGTCTAAAATTTAACATATACAACCCTATGTAGAAATTTTTTTCTAAAAGATATATTCTTATGTCATTTTTGTATTTACTTTAACTTAATTAATATAAAGTGTCATTATCTCTTACAAGTGGCTCCATGGGGTCCCAAAATCAACCCAATGATTCCCATATTCGGGCATGTATCAACCAACAAGGTAAGGACATGTTTTCGGGTAATTTATTATTATTATAAAATTATTTGTTTTACCCTTATTTACCGGATTTACCATTTAACCATGGTAAATAAAATTTTTACCGAAGTAATTATTCAAAATGTCTAAAAATAAAAGTTAATTATTTACACAATTTGGACTTCCTGATTCCAAATATGGAATCCATTTTTACAAATTCAAAACATAGAAGTGGCAGAAATTAATTAAAAATCAATTACCATTGTCAAAACAAAAAGCGTGTTTTTAAGAGATAATAACTATCAAAAGATTGACACATGTTGATGTTCGGTTTAATTGTGAAATTATGTCCACTAAAAAAAATTATATTAAATGGTAAAAATATATTCTAAATATACTTTAGACCTCTAAAATTCATAATTTATCACTTTTAATTATTTTGATTAAAAATGTTGTTTCTAAATAAAATTTAGTAATTTTCACTATTCATCAAAATATAAATGTTATCTGAAAAGTTCCAAAATTTTACCCTAGGATAATTTCGATATTCCGAACCCAAAAATGAAGTCAATTTTGAGAGGTGAAATTTATAAAATTCTAAAAAGTGGGTATTACTATTCATAATGGCTAGTTTGATTGGTTGTGGTGTGTGTTAGAACTCGAAGTTGCGTACAACACACACTACTGTATTATTCAAAGGGAAGCGTACCGTGGTTGCTTGGGGTGTTACAAGAGGTTTGTTGAAAATATTTCATGGTTATCTAGACCAGTTACTAAGTTAACTAGAAAAGGTGTAATGTTTATTTGGACAAAAGAATGTGACGATTGTTTTCATGAATTGAAAAAAAATATTTGTGAATGCTCTAGTTTTTGCACTGCCTTCCAGAAATGGTGATTTTGTTCTCAACAATGATGATTCGTTCAAAGGACTTGGTTGTGTATGTATGTATAATGATCAATCTATTTCTTATGCTTCACATTAGTTGAAACCTCAGGATTTAAATTACCCTACACATGATTTGGAATTATTTTCTATTGTTTTTTTCTTTAATAATTTGGAGGCATCATTTCTATGGAGTAAAGTGTGAAATATATACTGATCAAAAATGTTTGAAGTATATATTCACTCCAAAACAATTGAACATGAGACAAAGGAGATGGCAGTAATTAATCAAGGAATATGATTTCATTATCCATTACCATCCATGAAAATCTAATAAAGTGGCTAATGCATGGAGTCAAAAAAGTAATGCTACATTTACCATGATATATTTGAAACAGTATCCTTTGATTAAAGACTTCATGAACATTGTCATAGATGTTTTGGTGTGGTAAATTACTTTGTTTTGTTTTTGGTGTCAATTAATTCATCTCTATCAGACAGAATTAAGCAAGTATGGAAGGAATACAGTGAGTTATAGAAAAAGGAAGAGTTGGTCCAGAAGGGTAAGATGCATGATTTTAATAGTTATAATGATTGTATTTTGGGATTTGGAAAGAGATTATTCATGCCTTGTGATTCAAAGTGGAAGAAATAGTTATTATATGAAGCTCATAGTTCTCCATTTTTAGTTCATCCTTGCAGTTCTATTATGTACATATATCTTCCGGAGTATTACTAGTGGGATGGAATGAAAAGAGATATTTCTGACTTTACAGTGAAGTGTTTGACTAGTCAGTAGGTTAAAACAGAGAAACAGTTACCAAAAGGGATGCTTCTTCCTTTACTTGTGCTAGAGTGGAAGTGGGAAAATATATCATTGGACTTCGTTGTGAGATTACAAAAGACATCTCGAGGAAATAATGCAATCTGGGTTATTATTGATCGATTGAATAAATCATCTGATTTACTTCCTATTCAAGATACATTCTATCTAGATCAAATTTCTTGGTTGTATGTAAAAGGGATAGTTAGGTTTCATGGAGTTTCCCTCTCCATTGTATCTGATCATGATCCTAGGTTTACTTCTAACTTTTGGGATGGCCTTATGAAGTCATTGGCTACTGAATGAAATTTTAGTATATCTTTTCATCCTAAATCAGATGGGCAGTCTAAACTATCAATTTAGACCTTGGAGAATATGTTACATTCTTGATAAATGGATTTATAGGGATGTTGGGTCTAACATCATTATTTAGTTGAATTTTATTATAATAACAGTTTTTATTTCAGTATACAGATATCTCCGATTGAGAGATTATTTTGGAAGCGGTGTCCAACTCCATATTTTTTGGATGAAGTAGGTTAAAGGAAGTTGATGGGAAAAAAATTGGTAGTATAGATATCTGAAAAAGTTCAGTTGATTCAAAAGAACATGAGAACAGCTCATAGTAGGTAGACAATCTACGTAGATAACCGAAGGAAGGATCTTTCTTTTGAGGTTGGTGATCATGTGTATCTCAATGTTTCTCCATGGAAAAGTGGGATGCATTTTGGTTAAAATAGAAAGTTGAGTATGAGGTTTATTGGATCTTATGAAATCCTAGAGAAAGTTGGATTAGTTGCGTATAGAGGGGATTCACCTCCAATATTATCCCAGGTACACAATTGTTTTCATGTTTCAATGTTGATAAAGTATTTCTTGGATCCATCTCATGTTTTAAGCCTAAATTTAGTTCAGTTGGAAGAGAATATCTCATATGAGGAACAACCAGTCTACATTCATGACTTAAGAGAGAAAGTGTTACAAAATAAGGTATTTCACAAGGTAACGGTTTTTTGGAAAAACCATATGGTTGAAGAGGTAATGTGGGAATCTAAAAATGCTATGTGGGATAAATACCCCACCTTATTTGATAATTGAATAAAATTGTGAGATCATAATTTCCTAAAGGGGTGAAGGATATAACATCCCAGGTAAATAAAGAATAAGTCATTTTTATATTTATTAAATTTTCTGAAATAAAAATTAATTTTATATTAAGGTTGATGTTATTTAAGATGGTGTACCCGATACACAACAATGAGTTTCTTTGAAATCTTACGTTGCACACAAAGTTGGGTGATACTGAAATATAATAATATAATATTATTTTAAATAGTAGTTAATTCCTAATTGTTGTAATGAACGGAATGAATAGAACTATGTAAAAAATGTATATATGTGTTTGTTAAATGTTTTTACATTGATCCAATAAATTTTATAGGATTTAAATTAGAAAGAATCTGATTTTAATCATATGTACTCTAATATTCATTAAAGGGTTTATTTACTACCTTCTGATGGAGGACCCTTTTAAAATATATTTTATGTAACTTTTATATATTCTTATTGACAAAATAATATTCTTATTTAGATTCGAGAAATCAATATTTTCTTTGGATGAATTTTTTGTTTTTTTTTGGTAATGTTAATTTTTTATAAATAGTGCAAAATACGACATTTTAATTCAAAATTCCCTTTTAATATATATTATTAATATAGTTAGAATATTAATTTAGTTGGTTTTAAAGTTTAATTGGATTATATTTTTACCATTTAATCCAATGTTGGTCATTTTGATTAATATCACTCTTAAATTGGACATAAACAAAGGTAAAATTATTTATAGTTATTATTTCTTAAAAACACGCTTTTTGTTTTGACAATGGGATTTAATTTTAAAGGAATTAATCCAACTTATATGACTAGAAATTGGAAAAATAGATTCCATATTTGGAATAAAAATTTTCAAATTGTGTAAATAGGTAAATTTTATTTTTAGATATTATGAATATTTACTTTAGTAAATATTTTATTTACCATAGAAAAGGGTAAATCTAAAAAAAATAAGTGTAAAAAAATTATTATAATAATGTTAAACCTCCCTAACATGTGTCCTATTCATATTGGTTGATTCCTGTCTGACCTTGGGAATCCTTTGGTCGATTTTGGGACCCCATTGAGCCTCTTGGGGTTGATAATGACACTTTATATTAATTAATTTAAAGTAACGACAAAAATTACATAAACAAATATCTTTTAGAAAATAAATTTTAAATGGGATCATATAAGTTATTTCTTAGACTAAAAATATAAATTTTAAATATATAAAAATTCCTAAATCATGGTATTTTTTTTATAATTTTAAGACAAAAAATAAATAAAATTATTTTTGAGACAATAATGATGCAGTGTTTACCTCATTAATGAATGATTTAATCTAAAAAGATTATAAAGATTAAGACAATATCCAAAAACTATCCAATTATTATTGGATGATTTTATTTAGAACAAGAGTCATCTCATCTTCATCTTTAATATGTTTTGGACCTTTAGAAAAAAAATATTTTTATAATAAAATAATATTTTTAAACTTTTTTAAAGAGCCACTCCTCCCCCTTCTAAAAATCCCTCAACTCTAACCCATTACCCACACCTCTCATGCCCCATGTCTCATCCAAACATAGACCAAATAATCTCTCAAGATCTATATCCTCTACCTAGAAACCTTTCCTAAGGCATAAGGCACATCAAGAAATCCTTTTGGTTCAAACAAAGGGAGTTACCCGATTTAAAGGTAACATCTTCTCTTAAGTTCTTTTCTTTTATTTTACTTCTCCACCCCCCTAAACTCATTTTATTATTTTATTTTATAACAACATCAGTATCATCAATATACTAGTATTATTTAATGAAATTTATTCAAACTAAACTTACAGACATTTCAATCTAATGTGTCAAGAACATATTGTTTCTATGGAAGACAAACTAATGCCTCACGAAACGATGATTGTTCAATTATATCCTACCACCATTAATTGTGGCCATTATGATGGAAATATATTTATATATGATATATATTATATTTATAGTATCTATACTCTTCTATAATTTTCATTTATACCATACCTTTATGGTTTCCATAATCGGTAAATGCGATAATTTTATTTGAGGTAGTGCGGACCACCGCCCCTCGAAGTTATATGAATCATTCATGTCACATGTGGAACATATAAAGGATGGAGTTAATGAAAATATATGTGATATTATACTGTAATTATAATATAACTATGTATCATTAATTTTTCATTCCATTAAATATGAAAAAGAAATGAAAGTAGTGTTCATATGTACGTACGACTTACCGTCTCCATGAACGGTGCATTTCATTTCTTATCCCCAAATGTAATGTACTATTATAAATACACATATATATACTGGATATATATTATATATATTATATCTAAAGCATGAAAATAAATCTATATATAATTTAATTTTGACAACATGGAAAACTTATAAATATATGAATATTATTTTTGGCTCAAGTACCAAATATCGATAAAATATCTTTTATTAACATAAATCATTAAATAATGTTTATAAAATTGTAATAAGTGATATATTAGAAGGAAATATAGTAACCCACCTTCCATCATCCACACATAATTGTGCCAGTTAAACTCATTCATCATCAAATCATAAATATACCATTGATAAAGGTTTTTTATTCTAAAACAGGTTACAAAACATAAACATAATAAGCCAAATGACATAAAATTATAATTTTCATAAATTATTATTAATTAAAAACATATAATGGATTATTGAAACCTCACATCATCAGATATAAATCATGGATTAAAAATATATGTTAATGTGACTTGGAAAATTATTCATTTAAAAGAATATTTAATAATGAAGACTTTATAAATAAATAATATTTTAAAAGCGGGATGTGAGAATACATTGAAAATTTATACTTTTTAATGTATATTTAATAATTCAATATTTAAAATGGCATAGTATATATCAATAGTAAAAGGATAATTGGATGATAAAAAATTTAATAATTAAAATATGGAAAACCCTTTTGATCATTTTGAAATAACCTTTTTAGGAACACAATTCATTAAAATGAGTATATAAGATTTTAAAATGAATAATAGTGAGAAAAAGGAATACTGAAGATTAAATCAATTTTATGTTCCACTAGATAATGGAAAAAATATAGGGATGTGAAAATGTGGGTATGGAAGTATAATACAATATACTTTATTGGAAATAATATTTTTAAAATCTATTTTAATGAAATCATCATATCATCAATGAATAAGGCATTGGTGTTATGCACGATTTCCCCAAAAAAAAATTTGGTGGTAAAAAATAAAATAATAATAGGTATTAATAGATAAATATTGAAGAATAATATTCAATAAAATAATGATTATATCTTATGTATTGGAATTAATAAACTATTACCCCATTATATTATAGTAATATTTGAATCTAAAGATATTGGAATCTTGAAAATTATATGATCTATAACATCCATGCACTAAATCAGAGAGTTCATGAAAAAAATCATTGTTAATATATATAGTATAGAAATAATAAATTTTCAAAGGAAATTAAAAAATGTGTCATTGAATTAAATTAGAAATAAAAACCCCTTATGGATCAATATATGTTTTAAAAACAACTTAGAATAGAGATACGACCTGATATTGATGTCAAAATACCATGATAAGTGAATGATTTGAATGAATATATTGGATAGATTGTGAAACACACATGTATAACAATTAAAAACGTTTTATTGTTTATGAAATAATATATTTGGTTAGTATATATATAATATAATGATTAATAGATGTGAAACATGCAATCATACTTCAACGAAGGTGAACTAGAGACAAAAAAACACTTAATATGATTCCTTTAATAGTTAATGACACTCATAATTACTATAAATAAATTAATTAAATTACCAATTAAATAATTATACTAAAAAATATAATATTTTTTAATCCATGTTATAATTTTTCATGAGTACGTTAATTATTAATAGTGTATTTTGACAATCAAGTCTTATTAAGTTTAACTATTTTGTAAAGGTTTGTTAATTAATTATACCATCACACCTAATTTTATAAGAATATATTTTTTGAAGTATAAATAAATATTTTTATTATATGTTATATATTTATTTAAAATTATATTATTTTAATCTATATGTTTTTTTGGTTATACATTGTTTAAATAGAATTGATAAAATTTTATTTTGGTAATTTTTGAAAACAAAAATAAATCATAAATAACCGTTAATATACATAATATAAATCTTACATAACCATAAAATATTATTATATTATTATTATTATTATTATTCATTATTATTATATATGTTTTCAAAGTCCATCATGATATATTTTTCTAGGATCGTTCTTTGTAGGTGGTTTAAGAGACCCAAGCATGAACTCACATTAACACGATTAGTGAGTATTATTAATGAGGAAATTCTATTGACCTTATATTGTAATAACATAAAAATAAATACATTAATTTTATATTTTAATTATAAAGAAAAATATCTTATGTTATATTCATAAATAAATAAAAACTATAGAATATATTTTTCTTTATACAAGAGGTAGCCAATGCACATGAACGATTGGTGTTCCATTATTTTTATAAGTGGAAGGAAATGAACAAATTAGACATGTAAAAATAATATAAAATACTATCAGTATAATAAGGATAGTTAATACATAATATTAAAATGGTGAGAATGTATTTTTAGAGTAAAATTATGAAAAAAACATATGTGGGAGATAATAGTTATATTGAAGAGTTGATTTTACATTATATGTTCCATTAAAATAGATGTGATTATGGTATATAATTGTGATTTTTGGATTATTATTTTGGTAAATGGTCATATGTATAGTAAAAAAGGAATATTTTTAATGATTAATTCTATGTATTGGTGTTTTTAAATAGTATATATCAATCCCTTTTTTAAGAGATGAACAGAGAACTTTTGGAAACACACTTTATGTTTTTATAAAGTTAATAAACTTTTTCAGTTTTAATTGATCCAATGTTCCTATATTATTTATTTTTGTGTATATTTGGGTTAATTAACCTCCAAAACATCTTCCCATAAATTTAAATTATATTTTATATTTTTTTTACTATTAATGATTTACATTTTACTGTTTTACTTTTGATCTAGGTAACCAATTTTTGACAAAGTGATTTTAGGTTTTATTAAACATATAAAATAACATGTAAAACCTAATTTGGTTATTATGGAACAAGAATTAAACTTTATTCAATCCAATTAAATTTTTAAATTATAAAATTACATTATGAGTAAAAATATATTTTATCTATAGTAACTATTTTAGTAGGAAAATCACATTTTGGTCATTATGGATTCATTTAAAAATTTATTATTGACTACCAATTCATTTATATGTATTAAAATTATTTATTTTTTATAAATAATTTTAAATTATTTATTTTTTGTAATTGAACTAAATTTATGAGATTGAAATTGTTTCATATCTGTAAAATAATAATTTTGATTTAATTGTTTCATTATAATTGTTTTAATTATCATTATTAATAAATATATAAATTTTATAAATTTTAATGAAATTATATTACATTAATAATTTTAATTTTACCATATATAATATAAGAATATGTTTATAAAAATTACTTTATAAGTGTAGTAAAATTATTCTTATTGTTTATGTATTTAACACATACGAATCTATTCTTTAAAAAAGAGTATTTTTAAGCATAATTATTTTGTATAAAAAAAATATCAATGTTAATTACTATAATGATATTATTAATATTAATATTTTTTAAGTAATGGTTATTTAAAATTAAAATAAATCAATAACCTAATTTTCCCAACCATAAATTCAACATTTGATAAATAGTTTTCATAAAATATTACTTGATTTTGTAAAAAGATATACATGGGTTTTATAAATTGACATCGAATTTTTATATAATATATAATATATTTTAAATAAATATTTTTATAAAAAATATTATCCAAAATTATGATGTAATTGTATTATAAAGGTTGTAATTTTTATACATTCACCTAAAAATCAATTATTATAGAAAATTCTAAGAAATACAAACCAATCCATTTTTGTATAGATGAATTAGAAAAATGAATATTAAATTACCAAATTAAAATAATAAATATTTTAAATTTATATTTTTAAAAGAATTTTTATTATATAATTAAAATAAATTTTAAGGAAAATAATGAATTTTTTATATTAACTGATGTTAATTATCTCCCTTATAAAGGTAAGAACTATTAATGGTTTACCATCATAGTTTTTATTATATAATTATTATTAATTTATTCTTTATATATTTATCTTTTTTTATTATGAGTTTATCCAATAAAATAAGTTAAATAACATAATATGCATTTCAATGGATCCGAAATCTCAGGTCATTAGTGGTACCATCAGATCTTTCAACAGTTATATACTGAATATATTTCCATATTAAATTGAATTTTGGAAGAGGTTTCTCCTCAAATAAATTTTAGGTGATAAGAAGGTATATATAACTTTTGTTTTTAACCCTCATATAGACATAGTAGTTTCCCAAGACCGGCCCATCAAATGAAATTAGTTACACTTCACCTTCTTTTAATACCATGGAGAATGTCGTCAGAGTCAGTCCCCTTAATAATGAGAATTCTCATATCAGTTATGAATAAGTTAATGATTATTTACCTTACATGATGATCAAAGATATGTAAACTCACTTTGATGTGTTCAAACACATATCGAGATACAATACACAAGCACTGGGATATTACCTGAGATATTACTCATAAACACACATCATAACCTTGACAATCGCCAGGGTGTGGTTGAATCATCTAGTTTTCTTGATGATAATGGTAAAAATGATTTGGATTCCTAAATTATAATATTTTTCAAAGATAAAAAGGGTTATAATTAATATAGTATTTATATCCTCTAAGGATAACATGTTGATATTGAGAATGTTAAAGATAACCCATCATAATCACATAGATTTTTGTCGAATAAATTCATTAGTTTCCATCCAGGATAGAGTTGTTGTTTGAACCTACATTTGAACATCATAATTAGATTTTATAATGTATAATTTTAGACATAATATTATTATTTTTATGTAATCTTCCAAGGACATGATACAAAAATAGGCATGGGGCACAACAATAAACCAACCTAGTGTGTCTTATGATACATAACAATATTTGTAGGGATGATTACTATCCAACCTTACACTAATTAATTTTAATGTAATAATCATAAAAATGATTGAATAAACTATACGGTACATATCCAACATACCATAAAAATAAATAAACATTTTTATTTAAATGAAAAGTAATCATATTTTAAAATTTTCAGAAACTAATAAATGGAATATCTCTTTATGTGAGCATCATTCAAACTAACACTATATTGAATAATGGGTGTATAGTTAAGTTTATCATTCCCCAATTCAATAAATAATATTATATGATTAAAATTTACATAGATAAAATAGATGGAGTGTATCAGTATTGAATATCACAGTTGAATCAATATTTATTTAATGTTTATTGACATATAAAATATAAAACATTCATATGATTAACACCTTTAATGGAACCATATAAGAAAGTAAAAATAATTGGATCAGAAGTAAAATTGAAATAATTCATTCAATAATATATTCCATAATGGAATTTTTTAGGTTGATTCATGAATCATTACTCCATATGAGAGAAATATGTTATAGAAAAAAGAATAATGTAATCCAAATCATAAAAAATTTATTATAATTTTATTAATATTTACATAAAATATGTAGATATGCATATAATTAAAAATTCATTTTCCGAAATTTGTATTGTAAACTTTCGAATACATTTACATTTAAAAATATTCATCAATAATGGATCCTTGAAAATGATATAAGAGTTATGATGATAAATTGTGGAGTATAAGATAAAAATAAATACATTAATTGGAAATCACATTTTAATTCTGTGAAATTGCCATTTTTAAATCCAAATCATGATAATCATAACAAAAATTCATTTTAAATAAAATAAATGGAGACATTTAATGGTAACATGAGTTAACATATATTTATTTTTCATGTTATAAAGTAGGATGTTATATAGAAGGGAAAACATAAAATTAGAAGTAAATTAACATTTGAAATTAATGGTAATTATTATTAGAAAATGAACATTTTTAGAATGAAATTCGTCCCTAAGGTGGTTTTTAGTCCCTAATATCAAATTCCTTATAGGTATAAGGTTGAATATCACAGGAAATAAGAAATTGAAGTATATATTTATATTAGAATGTTAGATTTCATTAAGTCAAATTATAACATAATTGAAAGAATATTGAGTTAACAATATCCTTTGAAAATATCATAATCATTGAAGTAATGATCCTTGAGAGAATAGTTAATGAGAAAAAATTCTAAATAAAAATAATTAAAAAGGGATATTAAATTTTATGCAATTTTATGAGAAAATAATTCAATATAGAAGAATAGGGTTTATGAAAAACTATATTAAAATAAAGTTTTATAAGTTTTTTCATATCTATTAAAATATATAAAAATTTTTTATATTAATTCAATATAAATATATTAGTTATTTAAATTAAATTTTTATAATTGGATGTTATTGGATTTTTCTGTTAGTTTAATAATAGTTTCAAAATGGATGTGTTGATGCATGGTTATAGATTAAATTTTTTCCATTCCTACATCATTATATTGATTATTATAGACGGTTTTTAGTTATTTTTACTATTCAAATAGAATTTCATCACTACATTAGTTTCGATTATTGATGATGATGTTGATGATGAGCATGTTTATGCGATTTTTAACCCAAAACAAGGTAGTATAATAATATTAAGATAAATATTAATATAACCATTCCAAAATTATAAACCAAACTTTTTTTCAAAACTATTATCTATTTTAATTGGTATCCATGATTCCATAGTCACTGATGGTAGAAGTTTATATCGTTGGTTATATTGGTCGGTAAACTGAACAAAATAAGAATAATCAACACTTTAAAGGCGACCATGGTACGAAAGTGATTATCATAGAACAATATAATTTTAAAAGATTCAAAAGGATAATAATATGTTGTAATAAAAATGCTTAAATACATTTTAATGGAGTTGAATAAATAATAATAAACTATGTTGAAAAATTAAATATATCAATTTCATAAAGGCTATGATTTTCATGAGATCACAGGTGAGACATTCATTTTGAATTGATTAAGAGAAAGTCATGGAATTATTTATTATATAAAAAATTAGGTTATAAATATTATAATATTAAATTAAAAATATATATATTAAAATCAGTGATAGGAAATAATTTAAAATAAATCATGTCATTCATCGAGGTGGTTGTCCGTACATACAGAAAATAATTATTCATTTATTCAAAATAAATGTGAATGGATAGTTAATTATTATACTATATTTATAATAACATATAATTCTATAAATATAACTTATTTAATGATGTCATAACATGTGAAATATATCTTAATGTTGTGTAATATTAAATAAAATAATTTAAATTGAAAAATTCTTCATAAAAATTTTAACATTACTCCTTGTAAAATCCATTTCAAAAATGATTCATCCTTTTAAGGGTGGAGTTTTGAGATGATATGAACACATAAAATGTTTCATTGAATTTTGGGGAGATTTTATTGATGTTATTTTATTTAACTAAGTTTCATTTTTAGGATAAATGATGTAGTAGAGGATTCACTTATTAATAGAGGTAGTGGAATTTTCTATAATAATATAAAAGGACAAGACACACATTAAGGATATAATTTATGAAATATTATAATATATTATATTAGAGAAATTCTTGATGTCGATTAATCCTTATAAATACATTTTCAAACATGTTTTTAACTGAAATTTAAGTTTTGTTATCTTATTTTTTCATTTTTAATTTTTTTAGATCCTAGTAATAATATTTTTCATAAATAATTTACATTTAATGAAAAAATAATATGGACCTAATTACATAATATAAACCTAATTTCTCAAGATTTTAAATCAATTTTATCAAATATAACTTATATGTATTGGAACAATTTTTTTTATCATTAGGTAATAATATATGAAAAAATCCTTTTTTGAAAAAGTGTATTTTTAATAATAAATCATTATTAATAGGAGAAAATTATATTTTTATTGAATTTAATTACCTTAATGGAATTATTATTAAATAATGTGATTTTTGAGACATTAAAATCAAAATATACCCAATTTTGACCTTTTTGAAAATAAATTAAATGAAAAAGACTAAACATATTTTTTAATTCTAAAAATGATAAACATGTGTATTTTAAATCAAACAATGTATTTTTATAGGAAGTATTTCACTCCTTAAAAAAATATTAAATTTTAATAAAAATTATTTTGATTTTAATATAAAAAATTATTTTATTATAATGGCACAAAACAAAATATCAGTATAAACTCAATTATCATTATTCACCTAAAAAATTATTTAAGAGAAATACCAATAAAATAACCCAATGAAAACATTTACAATTTGAATAAAATATTTATGTTCCTATCATCAAATTAAATTTATAAATTAATTGAAATTAATTTTAATTTAAGATCTCATAAAGTAAAAATTATTATTTAGTATAAAATGATTCTTTTATCAATATTTATAATTTATTTTTTTCAATAATAAAATAAAAAATGAAAACTTATATATAATTACTTATTTATATCATCATAATTTCTAATTTCGTAAGACCATAACATTGTTTTTTAAATCTATTCATAAGATATGATCTACTTATAATCTTGGATAGTGATTCTGTTATCCTGGATCTCTTCATAACATAAACATGGATGAACCTCTCTCACAAATAGTATCCACCATATCATACATATTGCAGTTCAGCTTGAACTAGGTCCATGGATAACTATAGTGATTTCACATCCATTCCAATAATATAAAAATGTTATTTATAATGAATGATCTCACTAACTAACACCATTCCTTCTACTTTATTGGGATATTTTCTAATATAGTTCATTCTTTTTATACAACAATACTCACTAGTGGTTTTATAATTATCATATTTAAGAAATATATTATTATCTTCATTATTTGTATCATTTAATTTTTTTTTAGTTTTTCATGTGAAAAAATCAATTAAATATAGTACTTATATAATGCTAAATTACATAGCGAAATATCATGGTGCAATATTCTCCCTCTTAAATTAATTGAATCCAAACAATATCAATTAATACATACTAATGAATTTTGTGTAGGGTATAAATGGGACATAAACAACTACAAACAAAATTTCTAATGAAATATCAGTCTCACTAAAAATATTAAGACTAATAACACTATTATTGAATAATAATATCCCTATACCCAATATTGGGTATTATTAGAACCATTGGAGCCAAGATTACCTCTTTATTTTGAATGAAAACTCATATTGTACAATTTTCTTCCAATTAGAGTTCATAATCATCTTTTCATTAATAGACTATTATAAGATGATATGAAATGTAACACCCCAAACCCTAAAACCCATAGCCATTTCATTATTTCATTATATTTGAATTATTATAAGAGTTAAATACTAAAGGAATAATTAGTTTAGATGTTTGGTAAACCAGATTGTATAAATGATACCCAAAGAACATTTGGAATGATAGAAAATACAATGTGACACATAGTAAGTTGAAATAAACTACCTCCTTGAAAGATTATTCAAGTTTATATTATCAATATACTAGGGAAAGAAACATAATATGGGTGACCTCAAATTCCTTGTATGGGATACATGTAGTGGAATCATGACTCAACAATTAGTCAATCATAATCAATTAGACATACTAATATAAAAATATGAATAAATGGAAACACATTCCAATAATAAGATGAGAATAAAAATGAATCAATATATTTTTTCAAAGTGAAAGACTCATGGATAGTAATAACTTAATAATGAATAAATATAATGGTTATTATTTGGATGTCATATATCTAACACATGAATCATTATACCATCAAGACGGTTTAAGTCCATGAGTAGAAACCCGTCCAAATTTTAGAAACAAACTCGAAGGGTTTATTGCCAACTGATTTGTATCATGAGAAATATCAATGTATTTATGGGATATAGAGGGCCCCACCTATCATTTATAGTCCAAATCATAATTTATTTAATTATTAAATATATTAAAAATATTCCTTTTCAGTATTCATATTAGGTTGAGGATAGGATTCATCAATACTTCCATAGTTAAAGCAATATTCCACATAAACACCATATGTAAAATGGTATATAGATAAGACAATAATAATATCAATGTATGAAGTATATGGATATATAATTTAATTAAAAACTTTAAATGAAATAATGATCATAATTGGGTAGTAGTTACACCACATTAGTAGGATTAGGGGCACAATAGCAAGTAAATCATAATGAAATGGAAATTGAAACAATGTCTCTTACCAAATAATAATCAATCAAGATAATATTCATCATCTGAATCATTGAATAATATGAATATAAAATTAATAATGATATTATATCCCAAAAGGTATAAAACATACACCACATACAATAAATGACTTGTGAGCAATGGAAATCTCACGGAAAAAATGTAAGATGAGAGACCCCTTACCTTATACCAAAATGTGTTCATCGATTGATCATAATGACCCATATAATCAAATTTAGATTTATTAACTAATAATTCAATAAAATCATCTATATTTAATTGATTTATTTTAACTTTATTAGGTTCATTCATGACCTTTTTTATGGTCTTAAAAGGATCGATTTTATTGTTTGGAATCATATTCTTCCTTGGATTTCATGATGAGTTTAACTATATTCCTGAATGGAATTCATTTGAAAGGTAGATAAACATCCAGAAATTTAAATATATTTTAATAGTTTAATTAATGATATATAAATTATCTTATATTAATTTTGTTTAAATACCATGAGGATGACTTACTAGATTAATTTTAATGATAAATTCTTGGATTAACTTGGCGGTTTTGTGCACAATGACCTTGTTTTGTTATAATATTTTATATTATTAGTGTGTATGGAGTAAAGAACATTAAATAAGATTATATTCATATATTCCGATATTTTACAACAATAAAAATGATTTAATGACCATAATTTAATAAAGTAACAGAAATTGATAACTGGTCATCCAATATTGTGATAAATTAACACATCTCAGACGGTGTTTTCATTTTTTGTATAAGAGGAGGGGGGAAAAGAGAGATGATGATGAAATATTCTATTATCATAATAAAATACAAGTTCATGTATGGTATAATAATTATCATATCATTTAGATTAGGGTAGGGGAAGAGAGAGAAACAAAAGAATGGAACTTGTGAAAGTCTGTGAATGAAAAAGGAAGAGAGGATAACCTCTTGAGTACTCATCCTTAAGAATCTCTTTAAGGCCATTGTTTTGGCCTCTTGGTGAGACCATAAGGTCTTGGATGTAGAGGGAGGTCTTGGAAAATATGTTCAGTATAACATAGGCAATGATAAAATATTGAGTGATGTGAGAGTAAGGGGGTGAGGGGTGGTTTATATAGTGATGGGGAGGAGGGTTTTCATAACTCTTTAATCATCAGTTTATTATTTTCCCCTAAGAATATAAATATTGATGATTACATAACCAAAAATAATAAAAACTGTATATGAGTTTTAACCAACTGCTCATACCTTAGTAGAACATCATCCATTACTCGATAAATCATGTATTTATCATTTATCATCATTTATCGTATTTTACAATTCACTAAAAATTCATGTATTTCAGAAATTTACAAATAATTCCACTTAACAATATTTTGATGTGAAGATTCTAAAAATGAACTCCATCATTCAAAAAAATTCTAAATATCAGAAATTTAATTATTAATTAAAATCGTCATTTATTCAAAAAACCCAGCAAATAAAATGTTTATATTCATTTTTAAGGTGCCTTAATATTATTTAATCTTTCATGGTTAAGTTTACCATTAATTAGTGTCATATTAATATTCATAAGGGTATGTTACTATTACCTAAAAATTGTGTTGATCTTATCATAGTCCAAATATTAACCTGATCACAATATTGTATGTCCATTTTTCAAAACTCAAAACACAGAAGTTGCATATTTATATTTAATGGCTAAGTTATGAATATATTTTCTAAATTGAAAATTGTTGTTTCATAGAGACTTAGTGTTTAATACAATATAGGCTATCTAATGAATTGAATGTATTTAAGAAAAACATACCATAAAATTTTTTGGTTGTTATATGAAATCTAATTTATATTTTTCAAAAAATAATTTGTTCTCTATGTAGTGAGACCATTACATTCCCAAAATCACATAAATTAATATAAAGATAAGATAAAAATATTTATATAATTCACATTAATAGAAAAATCATGAGGGGAGATAATAATCAAACAACTATATAATTTTATTGATAATTTAATACCAAATCACTAGAGTTGCGATTTAATATTCATATACAATCATTCAATATATACTAGTGTTCGTAGAATATATCTCTAATAAGACATCCAAAACATCTGAGTAGAGGAAAAATTTACCTTAATTATGACAAAAAATCACAATGTTATTCATTTAATAGTCATTTTCTGGTTCTGTAGAATATATGGTTTCTTATTCCCAATTTAATTATTAGTCCTTGGTTTGGGAAATTATCTATGATAATTTAAGTGTTCCCAAATTTTAATTGATTGAAAAATTATTGGTACCATAGCCCAAATTTTCATCCCTTGTGTTAACAGAAATCTTATGTTTTTCTCCACAATTAGTTTCTAAATGTTATCTTTTCCCATATAAAAAATATCTCCTAGATCCTAAAATAAATTTCAATGGTTGGATATACCAATTTTCATGACACATATGAAACTTAATATCTATTATTTCTTCACCATTGTTGCGCAATTTTCCATGAATATCCATTATTATTTTATTCAATATTTTTTTAAATCCACTATGAACATGTTTTTAATATTTATTCATTATAGTTGTTTTTGAATAATAACAATTATCTTCGTTGTAAATCTAATTTGTTTAGGTTAATAATTGTGAAAATCACTACAATTCCCATCGCAAAAATTGTTATGATAGTTTATCCTCATAATATAAATTATATAAATAATTTTATTACTTTTTTTGATAAAATTATGAATTTCAAAAAATAAAACAAAAAATATTGAAGAATTGATTCATAAATGCGGGGTATAACAAAACTTATGAATATCTATAATTATATGCATTTTATCCTTATTTATTCTTTCTTAGTTGATCTAAAGTAAATATATTCTAATTTGAAAAAATTGATTTAATAGATCATGTTAATTTCAAATGAAAATTACGCCAAGTCGTTCTATCAATGTGTTCAGTTTTAGGACCACCTGTTATAAATAGATTGAAAATTGAGTTGATACACAACAAACATTTTTCTATATTATTACCCATGTGTACATATTTTCCATAGCTTCATCCATATTATGGTATCCACACATAGATGTATTATTTAGTTAAATGAAAAAATCATTACATTACCTGAATTTTAGGATGTTTTCCTATACCGAAACATATTCTAATAGATTTTACTATGTTTATCAAATCATAATTCCAAACAAAAAAATACTCCATATTTACCCTAGTAACCTAAATATGTATCTATAACTTCAAAATTATGACCAACCATAATTTATTAGACCATGATGACATTTAATTCTCATAAAATGTCCTCAATGAATAAAATATTAATATCTAATATCACTTTAATCTCTCTTTTATACAAACTGTGGAAGGAATGACATAACATTTCAATAATTACAGGATTTATTGAAAATATATCGTTACATACATTTCCTTTTTGGGATTATTGTTTCAGCGTGTTAAGAAAAAAAATTATCTAATATATCCCACTAACACTAGTGCAGAAAAAATTTTTTACGTCACTGCTTTTTACGTCGGTTATATATAACCGACCTAAAAAATGCAGTGAGTAGCTTTTTAACGTCAGTTATTTTCATAACCGACATTAAAAATCGTGCCTGTTTGGTTTTTAGGTCGGTTATTTTATAACCGACGTAAAAAACCAACGTGCATGGGGTTTTTTACATCCGTTATTTAGAAACTGACGTAAAAAACCCAATATCTACATGTTTTTTACGTCGGTTATGTGATAACCGACGTAAAAAACCAAAGCGCGGGGTTTTTTACATCGGTTATTTTATAACCGATGTAAAAAACGAGATGTATACATGTTTTTTACGTCGGTTATTTTATAACCAATGTAACCCCCCCTGTTCTTGGGTTTTTTACGTCGGTTATTTGATAACCGACATAAAAAACGCGTAGATGTCAGGTTTTTTACGTCGGTTTCCAAATAACTGACGTAAAAAATCTCTCGCGCATTGGTTTTTTACATCGGTTATCATATAACCAATGTAAAAAACAAGATATCTATGTGTTTTTAGGTCGGTTATAAAAAACCGACGTAAAAAACCAAATCACGGGGGGGGGGGGGGGGGTTTACGTCGGTTTTAAAATAACCGACGTAATAAACCCATACATAACTCGTTTTTTTACGTCGGTTACAAAATAACCGACGTAAAAAACCGAAGAGCGGGGGGTTTTTGATGTCGGTTTTAAAATAACCGACATTATAAATTTAAAAAATAGTATATAACGTCGGTTATATAATAACCGAGGTTATAAATCTTTTAAAGAAATTGAAGCCCCGTGCACTGTCATTTACGATTTTTCGATTGACAGTCCGCCGGTTCGTCTCTCTCGCGTGGTAGACCCTAATCGGCTCGTCGATCGACCTGTGTTAAACTCATTTTGGATTCATTGTTTATCTTCTTCAATCCTCTCAGATCTATCAACTCAACTCGCAACATTCAAGCATGCCTTCCACGAATTTATTTCGTTCTTTTTTTTTCACGGATATTCTATAATTATGTTTTTTAATTTTTGTACATTTAATGTAAACAAGATGTTGTGGTTTCCAAGTATGCACCTCATTACTATTTTGATAATATGGTGATGAGATAATCTAAGATACATATGATTCATTGATGGAAGAGATACAATTTCACATGGTGTAGGACGATTTTTGGGCGGGGTGAGACCATGACATTAACATTGGGGTGTGAGAGGAAAACTAGTGGAGAAGTGGTATCCGATAACCTTAATTTTAATATATATATATATATAATTTTTTATATGAAAATGTATATTTATATGAATTATTTTGTGAGTGATCCGTAATGAGTATATGAAACTATTTTTCCATGTTTAGGTGATGATTTAGATTCCTTTTTTCATAGGGCTTTAGTGTGCTTCCTCAACATTTTCATGAGATTTTTTAGGGAGGATCTTACTATGTATACATGTTATGACCACCATACATAAATATAAACAATTTTTTTTTGTTTTTAAAATTAATTTTTAGTTTTTTATATATGTTAGTAGCATGGAAGGGTTGTGGAGTAGCACATTGGGGTGTGAGAGGAAAACTAGTGGAGAAGTGGTATCCGAGAACCTCAATTTTAATATATATATATATATATATATAATTTTTTGTACGAAAAGGTTTATTTATATGAATTATTTTCTAAGTGATCCATAGTGAGTATATGAACCTATTTTTCCTTTTTTAGGTGATGATTTAGATTCCTTTTTTCATATTGCTTTAGTGTGCTTCCTCAACATTTTCATGAGATGTTTTAGGGAGGATCTTACTATGTATACATGTTATGCCCACCATACATAAATATAAACAATTTTTTTGGTTTTTAAAAGAAATTTGTAGTTTTTTATAGATGTTAGTAGCATGGAAGTGTTGTGGAGTAGCTTTCATGAGTATATAGAGTTAATTGTTTCTTCCTAGTTTTACTTTTAGTACTAATAATCTTCTTTTTGGTTTATGTACAACAATACTTGTATGAATTCATGCATAATTATCTAAATTTATTCATTTCGAACTGAGGAGGGTTACTTTTGGTGGGAGCAGATCCTAAATGATTTGGTATGAATTCATTCTATCATAACCATAAATAAAATATAGTTTTATTTTATTTATCATATACATCAACTTATACTCTTCTTTTTCATCAGAAACCCTTTGATAATAAAAAACAAAACTAAGGGCTTTGGTATCCACATTGGATTTTGTTATAGAATATGGGACATCAAAATCAAATGATTGAACATATTCCTCCCAAAAACACATCCATTGATTTTTATAATTGTGTGAAAATATTTACCAAATGGATTTAGGGTCTACAAAAACCCATAATAACATGTTAAATAGGTAGTTTATCTAATATATTAAAACACCAAAACCACAATCAATATTAAACTATGTAGGCGTCATGGTTTTCATTGATTCAATGAAATTTAAAACTATTATATCTAACAATATTTTGTTTAAAAATAATATTCAAGAATTATTTTTTAAATACCTATAGATTTGTTTTATATTTTAAATTGTTTTACATTAAAATTATGATTTTTTTCATATAAACATATATTTATCTTATATTAGAAATATATATTATTTGTTGATATTTGTTATAGGTAATAATGAGTCAAAGTTGGATTACGGCACATCGAATGAGCAATGAATTTGAGGAAGGTGTTAATGCCTTTTTGGAATTTTCAAAACGAAATGTTCCAAGTAGTGACATTTTCATCTGTCCATGCCAAAAAAATTTGAATATAAAGAAGTTGAAAAGTAGAGAGATAAAAGATCATCTGATTTTTCAGGGTTTTAATCTGAGTTACATCCCTTGGTTTTGGCATGGTGAAAATGGATGGAATGTCACTGATGATGATGATTCGCAAGATGGTAACTCCGATGGAATTGAAGAAATGATTCGCGATATTGTAGCAGAACAAATTGAGATAGAACCGACAGTTGCGCATCTATATGGTGATGCTGAAAAACCATTATATCCCAGTTGTACAGATTTTATGGTTTTGTTAGTAGTGTTAAAATTGATTAACCTGATGGCGAAGCATGGATGGAGTGACAGAAGTTTTACAGAGCTGCTGCAATTGATGAAAGACATTCTTCCAAAAGATAACGATCTTCCAGATTCACATTACAAAGCCAAGAAAATATTATGCCCGATGGTATTGGGATATAGGAAAATACATGCATGTCCGAATGACTACATTATATATAGGAAGGAATATGAATATCTGTCAGAGTGTCCTAAATGTGGGACATCACGGTATAAGGTGAAAGAAAAACCACAGGCTGATATAGAGATTACAAAGCTCCCTTCAAAGGTATTTTGGTATCTTCCTATAATTAATCGTTTCAAACATTTATTTGCTAATTCACATGATTAAAAAAGGTTAAGATGCCATGCTGAAGAGTGGGTATGTGATGGAAAAATATTTCATCCAGCTGATTGTCCACAATGGAAGAAAATTGATGAACAGTATTCTACATTTGGAAATGAAATTAGAAATCTCAGACTAGGGTTGTGCACAGATAGAATGAATCCATACCAAATACTCAGTAGCACACATAGTTCATGGCCTGCTTTATTGGTAATTTACAACCTCTCTCCTGAAGTTTGTATGTAGCGCAAATATGTCATGTTGAGTACAATGATCTCTAGTCCAAAGCAACCCTGTAATGATATTGATATTTACTTGTCACCATTGATTGATGATTTGAAACTGTTGTGGGTGGATGGAATTAGGGTGTATGATTCTTATAAAATGGAATATTTTCAATAGCATCCAGTGCATCTGTTCACTATAAATGACTTCCCAGCGTATGGAAATTTTTCTGGATACAGTGTTAAAGGGCATAAAGCATGTCCAATTTGCGAACAACAGACGTCCTATTGTCAATTGCATCATGGGAGGAAAACATTGTACATATGTCATCCAAAGTATTTTCCGATGGAACACCCTTATAGAAGACTAAAAAAGGCATTCAATGGCTCACAAGATTTTGATACTGCTCCAAAACCTTTATCCCCTAATCTGTATTTTGAGAGGGTGAAAAACCTTGACGTGACATTGGGAAAGACACAGAAATCTGGTAATGATAGACATATTTGGAAGAAAAGGTCAATTTTTTTTGAGCTACCATATTGGAGGTATCATGAGGTTAAACATAATATTGATTTCATGAACGAGGAGAAGAATATCTGTGATTCTTTGATTGGAACATTGTCAGATAGTAAATGAAAGACTAAAGATGGGTTGAATGCAAGATTAGACTTACTATCAATGGGAATACGTTTGGAGTTAGCTCCCACTCCTAAAGGAAGATGAACATTTCTTCCCCCGACTTGTCATACATTATCGAAGAGGGAGAAAATTAGCTTTTTTCAGTGTCTTCATGATACCAAAGTGCCTCAATGTTAATATTCTAATGTAAAAAAATTTTGTCTCATTGAAGGACTTGGAGTTGATAGGTATGAAATCACATGATTGTCACGTCATGATACAACAAATTCTACCAGTTGCATTGCATGGAATATTTCCCATTCGTGTCAGAAATACTATAATGAAGATGTGTTATTTTTTCAATTCAATTTGTAACAAGGCGATTGATGTGAGTGATTTGAACATTTTGGAAAAGATGCAATTTTTATACTTTGTCAATTAGAAATGTATTTTCCTCCAACATTTTTTGATATAATGTTTCATTTAATGATTCATCTGGTTCGAGAAATAAAGCTTTGTGGACCTGTATATCTTCGTTGGATGTATCCTTTAGAAAGGTATATGAAAATATTAAAGGGGTATGTTAAAAATCTATATCGACCTGAAGCCTCCATTATTGAAAAGTATATTTTTGAGGAGGTAACAGAGTTTCGTACGAGCTACTTGGCTGCGGCGCAACACATAGGTTTGCCTCCATCTCGCCATGAACGAGTTAATAATGAGGGAAAGGGGATTCGTGGCTTGAAAGTCAAATCATTGTCAGCTGAACATATGAAGAAGTTAGAATCATACATCTTGAATAACAAAGCTGATGCTCAACCGTATATCACATTGCATATTAATGAGTTGAAACAATGTCATCCAAAGACGAAATAAATGTGGATTTTGAATGAGCACAACAAAACTTTTTTGTCATGGATTAAAAATAATTTTCTTGGTAGATCAGATGTATCAGAGACATTAAAATGGATAGTGGTTGGTCCATGTTTAAATGTGATAACATGGTCCGGTTATGACATTAATGGTTATAAATTTCATACAAAAGCTCTAGAAAACGGAAGTGCAGTTCACAATAGTGGTGTATTGGTGTTTGTAGAAGCAATTCATTTTTCGAGTGTTATGGACAAAAACCCAGTTTCTGCATCAAATGCATATTATGGAGTGATTGAAGACATATGGGAGGTTGATTACATTAAAATTAATGTTCCTGTTTTTAACTGTAAATGGTTTAACGGTAACAACAGTGTCAGACATGATTAATTTGGAATGACACTTGTTAATCTGAATAGATTGGAAGACACAACTGATTCTTTTATAATGGAAACACATGCAAAACAAATTTTCTATGTAGCAGATCAATCAGATATGCAGTGGGCTGTTGTTTTACAGGGGAAAAAACAATATGTTGGTGAGGATGAACTTGATGAATATGTTGATTTATGTGAGATCCCTACTTCCATGGAAATATTAATAGAACATAATGATGATAATGTTGAAGACATAGTTTGTGCCATAAGGAACGATCATGACGAAGGAATTTGGGAAAACCATCCATTTGTACATTCCTAAAATTACAGGTAACATATGTTTATTTCTTGTTTACATATATTTTTTCTATAAATGTTAGATATTGTAAGTTTTTTATTTATTAAAACATGTTTTAAAATAAAATAAGTATATGTTTTTGTTTGTTTTAAGTTTGTTTAGTTTACTTTATCATGTTTATAACCATTACATTAATTTTAAAATGCTTATTTTTGTTCACTGACAATTACTTTACCGTGTTTACAATGTTTATCAGGTTTACCATTTTTACCATTTTTACCATCTTGACCATCTTTGCCATCTTTACCATTGTTTATCATGCTTACCATATTACCAATGTTTACTATTATTTAACATAGTACACTTTTCTATTTTCTGATTATAGTAGTATTAAAATATTTGAATTTGTATATTTGTGAACTGATGTTTGTTTTTTTTATTTGAAGGATAATGACATATCATTCAAATGATCAACCACATGATTCTGGAGAGGATCATATTGCTGGTCATAACTCTGGGGATGAACATTCACATGCTCCTATTACAACAAAGAGTTCAAAGGTTAGTAAACGTGGGTGCACACGTTTACCAAAATTATCACTTGCCCGTACGCAGGATCAGGGGATAGTCATTGAGTTTGATGATGATGAAATTCCTAGAGGTCCGAAGGCCAAAGATTTAAAGAGTTTTGTTGCAACTCAGGCTAAGACCAAAGTAAGCATTCTGTATGATGATTGGAGAGGTGTGGATAAAGCGATTATCTCTTAGTTGTGGGAGACGATTTTGGTAAGATCTTTTGTCATTGTTTGACCATTATTTTAATGTTTCTAGTATATATAATATGTTTAACCACTTCTTTATCAGATGACATTTGATATTCCGGACACTGGAGGAGTTAGGAAGAAATGCTTATCGTTGGCTGCTAGGAGATGGAGGGATTTCAAATCAACCCTTTCATCTGATTTCATTTATGGTCATAGGAGTCATGACAATCCATGTCGTATATATCCTTTTATAGATGAAGACACATGGAGATAGTTATTTGAATGTTGAAAAAAAGAGTCATTTCTGGTAAGGGAAATGTAAACATTTATAAACTTTCTTATATAAATGATTTTATTAATGTTTTGTTAATGATTTCTTATTCTTAAATTACAGAAAACAAGGAAATATCATCAGGAGATCCAATCTAAAAAGGTATACCCTTATAGTTTATCTCGTGGAGGGTATGCATTATTGGAAGAAAAAATGATGGCGGAAAAATTTCAACAACTAAGAGCTGAGTCTTCAAGCTCTGGAGAGGTGGCCCCTCCATCCCCTCCAACTAGAAATGAAAAATTGAAGAGAGATCAGAAGGGAAAAAAGGAAATATCTTTCGGAAGAATCGAGAATCGTAGCTAAGAGGATTGTAAGATATATATTTAATTTATTTAAGTTAACTTTTTTCTTCCTATAAGCTTCAATCATTACCTAAATGTTCAATTAATTAATACAGGACTCTCTTGAGGAGCAAAGTTCAGAGGGGACATTTACAGCTACTAGGAGGGAAGATATTTTATTTACAGCATTGGGAAGGCCCGAACATCCTAGTCGTGTAAGAGGATATCCGGTAGGTGTATCGGTAAGAAAAGTGTTTCCACATTCTTCAACTTCTAACATTGAGGGGGTTTATAAAAAAATAGAATCCTTGGAGGCTGAAGTTCGAAATATTAATGTGATGATGGAGGACAAGATTAGAGAGTCGGTGCAGTCTATGTTTGCAGAAATGCAAATACAATTTTAGACTATAGCTCCCACTCCTCCACCTCCCCCTGCAGACCCCATTATTTATCCTCCACCTTCGCCAGTAGCTCCCACTCCCCCACCTCAGCCTGCGGACCCCATTTTTTATCCTACGCCTCCGCCGCAGCTTCCTACATATTGCGAGTTATATGTTGATGATTCTCAACATCATATAGTAGCATACGGGTTGGTATATTGTATAGGAGATACAGTTCATCATCAACAATTAGAGGTAGAGAATCAGAGGGTCCTTGTACAAGATATTATAGATAGATCAGCTGGGGTACCAATACCTAAAGATGAGGTGGCGACAGATGGACAGAGTATCGGCCATTTTTTAGTTTGGCCATCCAGAATTCTTCGACTCATTACCATAGAGGTATGAATGTTATATCTTTTATTCTATTTTTTTATTAAAGTTGTTTTATCATTTGATAAATACAATATTTTTCAATTTTTTTCAAAGGAATACTTCAAAGGTAGAGAAATACTGTATAGACAACAACAAAGACAACAGGCTATGACATCAGATACAGATTCCAGTGGTCTAGACAGATTGTCAAGATATTCACATTTATTGATGAGATTTTATGAGTTTCCAATGGAATCTCATGTTTGTGGACGTGAAATTAGTGTGGGGATTACAAAAACTGATATCATGGAGCTTGTTACTGGAGATAAGTTGGGAATCAATGTGGTGCAAATTTTTTCCATGTAATTCTTAACACCTTTTCCATGCGTTATATTTATTAAAAATGTATACTTATGTATGTTTTGTATTAGGTATCGTTATAAAATTTGTGAGATGAATGAGCTGATATAAGTATATGGATTCATGGACCCGCAATTGATTTCCCCTGAAGCATGTGCATTGAATGAGGAACAAAGAATTGTTTATATTGCTGAAAGATTTGAAAAGAATATAATCACACAATATTGGATGATGCCTTTTTGTGAGAGGTATGAAACACATTTCTATCAATGAGTTAATTATCTTTTAACATAAAAAACCACTAACATTAAATTTCCTTTTATCAGTGATGATTGGATGTTAGGTATTTTTTTTCTCAAGGGAGAAATCTCTTTATTGGATATGCTCTGTTCATGGTGATGTGCGGGAAAGTTTTAAGAATATATTGGAAAAGTAAGTTTCAATTTCTCAAAAGTTTTGTATATTATATTGAATTTTAAATTTACCCCATTCATATTATTTTCTAACAGTGCATGGGTCTACTATCGAAAAAACACAAAGAAAACAAATGAAAAGAACAAATTTGTAAATGCGAAGGTAAATTTCCATTTATTATTTGTACTTTTTGATTTATTACATAAAAATAATATATTGAATTTACACTCATTCAAATAGAATTTTCATGAACAACAAGGCATCATCGAATGCGGATATTATATGTTAAGATTTATGTATGAAATAATAACAACTGGGACAGTTGTGAATTTTGACCTGGTACGATTTCCTCTTAAACATTGCCATAATATTTCGATTTGATTTATTCATTATACACTTTAACTATATTCTTTTTCATTTGTAGATTTTTGATGACCCTCAACCCTATACTGCTGAAGACATCAAACACGTACAAGTGGAGTGGTCAAATTATTTTACAGGTTTGATTGAATTTTAGTGGCTTGTAATGTAAAATGTAATTTTGAATATTGTCGTTTTAATTGTGTATTTGGTAGTTGTTTAGGTTGGATTTAGTTTTTTTTAAGATGACAGTGTAAGTTTTGAATTTTATATAAGTGAATGTTTAATTTTGATCTACTTCTTGTTTTGGTCTACTTTTGATGGTTTTTCTGGTATGGATTTGGGTCTGTGGGAGAGGGGTTCCAAGGGTGTGGGGGTGTGTTCAGTGGGGTTGGGGGTGTCCAGCGGTCAGGGAGGGCTATCCGGTGGGGTGGGGGGATAGTCCTGGGGGGTGGCAGGGATGTCCAAGGGTGTGGTGGGGGCTGTCAAGTGGGGTGAGGGGGTGAGGGGGTGCTGTTCAGACGGGTGGGGGTTGTCGAGGGGTGTTTGGGGATGTCCAGGGGTCGGGGGCAGTCCAGGAGTGTGGTGGGGGCTCCAATGGGGTGGGCGAGGGTTGTCCAAGGGGTATACATGAGGGTGGGAGCTCCAATGGGGTGTGGGAGGGTTGTCTAGGGGGTATACATGAGGGTGATGGCTCTAACGGGGTGGGGGAGGGCTGTCCATGGGGTATAAATGAGGGTGTGGGCTGTCTAGGGGGTATGTTTTATCCAATAGGGTGGGGAGGGCTATCCAGGGGGTATACATGAGGGTGAGGGCTCCAACGGGGTGGGGGAGGGCTGTCCATGGGGTATAAATGAGGGTGGTGCTATCTAGGGCGTAGGTTTTATATATTATCAATGTACATGCTTAATTTTGATCTACTTCTGTTTTTGTGGTACGATTTCTTGATTTGTTTTCTGGTTGATTCTTGTGGAGAGAAGATGACTGCATTCTGTTTAAAAACAAAATGGGTTTATCACGTCTATTATTAAATAACTGACGTTAAAAAATGCCTGGAAAATAGTTTATCACGTCGGTTATTTAATAACTGATGTGATAAAATGACTAGAAAATAGTTTATCACATCAGTTATTTAATAACCGACGTGATAATTGGCCTGGAGAATGGTTTATCATGTTGGTTATTTAATAACCGATGTGATAAAAGGCCTCGAGAATGGTTTATCACGTCGGTTATTTAATAACCGACGTGATAAAATGCCTGTTCAATGGTTTATCACATCAGTTATTCAATAACCGACCTGATAAAAGGCCTGGACAGTGGTTTATCACGTCAGTTATTCAATAACCGACATGATAAACCGGCGTGGAAACGGTTTATCACGTCGGTTATTCAATAACCGATGTGATAAACCGTCATGGACAATGGTTTATCACGTCGGTTATTCAATAACCGACGTGATAAACCGCCTCCTGCCGGATTATCACAGCGGTTATATAATAACTAATTTGATAAACCCCCCTCCCCCGGTTTTTCACGTCGGTTTTATAAGAACCGACGTGATAAACCACGCTCACCCCGGTTTATCACATCGGTTCTTTTCGAACCGACATGATAAACCCCCCTCACCCCTTTTTATCACATCGGTTGTTTAATAACCGACATGATAAACCATTTTCCAGGCCTTTTATCACGTCGGTTGTTAAAGAACCGACGTGATAAACCATTTTCCAGGCCTTTTATGACGTTGGTTATTAAATAACCAACGTGATAAACCCTTCCCATTTTCTTTATCAGGTCGGTTATTTTAGAACCGACGTGATAAACATCGCAATTTTATGTTTTTGATGTTGGTTTTTAAATAACCTAAGTCAAAAACCTTATTTATAACGTCGCACGTATTAACGTCGGTTAGAAACCGACGTAATAAATGAAAAATAACCGACGTAAAAAACAATTTCTGCACTACTGTAATTTCTCAATAAATTTATATTTTCCCACTACATTAGTAACATTTTAATCCTTAATAATTCCTCATCATCTTCAAAAAATTCTCTACACATTTTATTCTTCTGAATAAATCATTTTAATTCAATATCCTCATACCCCGGGGAAGGAATACATAATAATGGTGAGCTCAAACTATTATTAATGTAAATTGAATATTAGTATCTATCACTAAATAAAAAAACAAAAAATATAAAAATAAGTAAATAATGATCAAATATTACTATATAATTTATCACATGATCTTGAAATAAATTTATAGACATCCTAATAAGATTAATAATCTCATGGATATAAATAAATAGTTTCATACTTATAAAATGCATAATTTTAGACATCATAAAACTTCCATCAAATCCCATTTCCAATATGAATTATAGAAATAGATATGGAATACACTATTACCCCAATATAGTTTTTCCGATAATACCTAATGTTAAAAAGAGCATCTATTGTGGGCCCCACTAATCCCTAATTTATTTTAATAGTTTCATCATATGTATGAATTAATATACTATAATATACAATACCAATATTTAATTAAAATAAAAAAATCATACAGAAGTTAAAGGTATTCACATTTAATAAAATCCAATCAATAAATAGAATAACATAAGAATGTATTAAGAATAATATATGATCATAATTCATATACATAAATAATATTGATTTTATCATTTGAAAATATCAAAAGTGATACTTAAGGACATTGAAATATGTCGAAATAGATGAAATACACTTTCACAAAAAGAACATATTGAATCTTATAACATAAGAATGTATTAAGAATAATATATGATGATACTGAAAATTATATATCCCAATTGAATATTTCATTTGTAAATTCATATGTTGATTTTTAAAACATTTTTTCCAAGTAGATGAATTTGGAGAGATAAATAAGAAAATAAAATCCAAATGGTAATTGATTTTTTAAAACAAATTCTACTATAGTTTTAAAAGGAATGATAATAGGGAAAATTCAAAAAAATTAAAAAATGTGGTCTAAATTCATTTTAAAAAATTTTAATTAAGAAATAATATTTAATAACAGATAATTTCAAATGGTATATTGTTTATCATTATGAAATATCAATTGGATGATAAAAATATGTCCATACTGTAACACCCCAAGCTTCTACGGTACGTTTCCCATCGAATAATGCGATAGCATGTGTTGTACGCAACACCGAGTTCTAACACACACCACAACTAATTAAACTAGCCGTTGTGGATAGTAATACCTAATTTTTGAAATCATATATATTCTATATTTCAAAATGGACTTCATTTTTGGATTCGGAATATCAAAATTATCCTAGGGTGAAATTTTGGTACATTTCGGATAACTTTCATATTTTGATGAATAGTGAAAATTTCTAAATTTTAATTAAAAACAACTTTTTTAATCAAAATAATTAATAGTGATAAATTATGAATTTGAGTGGTTTTAAAGTATATTTAGAATATATTTTTACCATTTAATTTAATGTTTATCATTGGACATAATTTTACAATTAAACCGAACATAATCAAGTGTCAATCTTTTGATAGTTATTATCTCTTAAAAACACGATTTTTGTTTTAACAGCGGGAATTAATTTTAAATTAATTTCTGCCACTTCTGTGTTTTGAATTTAGGAAAATGGATTCCATATTTGGAATCAGGATGTTCAAATTGTGTAAATAGGTAACTTTTATTTTTAGACATTTTGAATAGTTACTGTGGTAAATATTTTATTTACCATGGTTAAAGGGTAAATCCGGTAAATAAGGGTTAAAAAAATAATATTATAATAATACAAAATTACCCTAAAACGTGTCCTAACCTTATTGGTGGACACATACCCGACCATGGACATCCTTGGGTCAATTTGGGGACCTCTTGGAGCCACTTGTATGTGGTAGGGACACTTTATATTAATAAAATTAAAATAAAAATAAAAATGGCATAAGCTTACATCTTTTAGAAGAACAATTTTTACATAGGGTTATACATGTTGGATTTTCGATTATAATTATTCATTAGAAAGCTAAAACGATTTCCTACATAATGATATTTTATTTATAATTTTTAGATATTGAATAATTTATTTTATTTATGACACAATGATGATGCAGTAATTACTAAAATAGTGAAAAATAAAAATAATTGATCTTATAAATACCCAAATAAATATAATATGAAACTTTTAATGAATTAAACTAATTTTCTATGATAATATAATATATTAGGATTGATTTAATTGACTTTTTTCGAAGTAATCAATCTGTTAGGAGTTTCACAAAAATCAACTATTGAATAGTGTCAAAATTGACATAAAAGAGTTCTTAAAACAAATATTATATTATTAATTGATATTAAATTCCTAAAAATCTAAGGTTCGGCCAAGAGACTTATATTATGATAGGTTCCTCATTAATGGACCACTTGGGGGTCTCTTGGATGTATATAGTAAGTTTATTATCCATATTATATAAAAATACAAAGAGACATTGTAAAAGTGAAACTAATTAACTTAGAGTTAATACTTAAAGATAAGGTTAATATAAGTACCCAAACCTGTCTAAATTCTATTGGATGAGTTGTTTTCGACCTATCCCCACCTCATCCTTTGAATAGTCAACTTTGGAGCCTTTAGAAACCGAATATGAATTTATTATAAATTAATATTTCTAGCTTTTCCAAAGGTGCCCCTCACCCCTCTTATAAAAGGGCACTCCTCCTTCTCATTTCTTCACACCTCTAAAGCCTTTTGGTTCGGCCAAACTCTGCCCAAATACTCTCCAAACATCCCTCAATACAACCTAGAGGCCTTAGTTTGATCAGAAAGCCAACCTAAGGAGCCCTTTTGATCAAATCAAAAGGAAGAACCCGAAGAAGAGGTAATGATTTCACCACCCTTTTCTAAGTTCATTTCTTCTTCCACTTCTTCTTCCTTTGTTCTTACCATTCTAAAATAATAACTCCAGTATCTCACATATACTGTGATGTTATTATAAGTATGGTACAACCATATTCAGTATTCTATCCACCCTTTGAATAACATGTCACCATACGTGCGTACGTACGGCTTACCGTCTCCACGTCGTGGTGTAATTGTTATTCAATATAATATTATTTGGATGGGTATAATAATGATGTGTAACTCATGTAAATAATAAATATAACATGTTAATGATTCTGTATATATGATATACCATTCATTTATATATTATTTTAATATCAAAAGAATGATATTGTCGCTCGTGCGTACGTACGGACTACCGTCTCCACGAACGCGATGAGATTCATTCTCCATCGTATCCATTCAAGTATAATTATCATTTTATAATTTAAAAATGATGTTTAAGGACTTGATATCATTCTGGATATGAATAAGATACAACAAACATGGATTATGTAACAAAACATATAAAAGAAAATGAGTAAGTTAACACCCGAAACGATGATAATTCTAAGATATTATTAATAAATCAATGTTAAAAGATCATATATGATATCATATTAATATATATGATTCTTGTATAATTTAATAACAATTATTTCACCATTATACAGGAGGTTAACCTACCCCAACCAAGGAAAAGTACAAGGTAAGGGTTATTTCACAATCTCTTCATTATCCGAGGTTGTATTATACGTAATAATCTACTGGGATCTCTTTATCATCCACATCCATGTTTCTTTGAAATGTATTTCAAAACATTTTTACTATTTACAAGAATATGGGTTAAAGTCATTTATACCCTTGTTTGACTTTTTATAAGAGGTTTATAAAGGAATCTTACCGTCGTTTTCAAAACAAGGTCCTTTTTAACCTTTTCGACTGAATTGAGGTAAGAATGTTTTTTTTAACTTATACGGCGGGTGCGGTTATTTTCCGCCGTTATAAAATAGTCAAAGCTTTCCATACAAGCTTATAAGAATATTTTCAAAGAAAATGTTTTATTTTATATGGATCTTAAATGATTTCAAAATAAAAGGAGATACTTCTTTAAAAAGAATGTTGATTTCATCTATGTCAACATCCTTTGATGGATTTTAAGATTATTTGAAGTTGATTTATTATGATACAAAACTTCTATATTGTATTGAAGGTTTTGTGATATGTTTGACTGTGGATGTGCTATTTTTATACCATTCATAGTTTATGGTGAAATTATTGACATTTCGTATGCTAGTTTTAATACGAATGTTTATGTTATGTTTAAACCTTTTTATATGGGAATGCATTGGACTTAATAAGTGACGGGTGGAGCCCGCTATAGCTCCTCGATGCATCGGTAGGTCTCATGAGACAAACTAGTGTCTTGGCACAAGGCCTTGACAAAATCTTATTTGTAGTCTTGGCACGAGGCCTTGGCTATGTGGTTATGATAGTCTGGCATTATGCATTCCAACATTATGAAAGTGGTTATTGATTTTTGCATGTGATTATTCGATTAGTAGAATATCCATGTGAATAAGTAAATGGCATTATTTCATTTTTTTTATGCCATACCATGTTGAAAGTTCATGTTTAAAAGGCTTTTGTTTTAGTTATACATTGCCTTAAATGTTTATTCTTATTTATGAAAGTTTCTGCTATATTGTTATCCTTACTGGGCATTTGAGCTCACCCCTTTTCTATGTTTTATTTTTCCCAGGATGTGAAGAAGTAAGTTATGAATGACCTGCAGGGATTTTATGAGGGGTTAATAGTGTGTATTGTGGAAACATTATGTTGTTGTATTAGTTTTTCATTTTATGATGTAATGTAAAACATATGAATATATCTAGTATTTCCAAGGCTACTAAACCAATCGGTCTTTCGAGATTTGATCTTTCTTGTGATCATGCCAATGTTACGAAGTAATGCACCGACTCTGGGTAGCTGGGGTCGGGGCGTTACAGTTGGTATCAGAGGAAGTTTAGTACAAACCTTGGAAGCTAGATTTAGATAAACTCTGATTAGAGCACATGGACCTAAGATGAACTTTGAGGATTAGTATAGAAGAACTTCCTAGAATTTTGGTATTGTAGAGACTTTGTGAGTTTTCCGAGCAATACATCCCTGTCTGGATACGAGCAGGTAGAGGCGGCTCTGGCACAGATGTACCTAGGGGTAAAACCCGAAAACACCGCTATGAGCTAGACTCGAACGGGAACTGGTGCACGACAACGGGCCTTGCTGAACTCTTGGTTACGACACTCCCGGGGGATATGCTTAGTATAACTCTCACTTTCTTTACAAATCATTATGAAGGGTTTATGAGTATATACTTCCTCAAAGAAAACATATTTATGATTATGGATTATATCCATAGATAGTTCAATTTATGTTTAGTGTTTTATAAGTATGGGATTATGTATTTTGATGCATAAACTGATCTAGTTTATGCCATTTTTTTTAGAAATGGCGCCTAGTGGAAGAAATGG
The DNA here is from genome assembly GCA_963277665.1 of Viscum album. NCBI lineage: Eukaryota > Viridiplantae > Streptophyta > Magnoliopsida > Santalales > Viscaceae > Viscum > Viscum album. Next base: position 1,348,203,136 of record OY728132.1, read on the forward strand.
AAACCGTATCAATGCACGCACTCCATGTAGGGATTGCCCTCCTGCTCAAGATAATTATAGTGGGGCTGGTGATGCAACTGGTGCTGATCAGCTAATCACCGTACTGGGACAACTTACTCAGGTTATGAATAATAACCTTACCCGTATGGAGCACCCTGATCCGCAGCGTGGAGGATCAATGTTAGATCGATTCATGAGACAACAACCACCAACGTTCAATGGAAGTACAAATCCCTTAGTAGCTGAGCAATGGATATTTTCCCTAGAGAAAATATTTCAGGCTTTGGGGAGTAGTGAAAGGGAAAAAGTTATCATGGCAGTTTACCGCCTCACTGGAGATGCTGATCAATGGGGGTCATTGATTCAAAATACGAAGGAAGATGATGAAGTATCAAATATGGAATGGAGGGAGTTCAAAGATCTGTTTTTAGAAAAATACTTTCCTCGCGACCATCGAGCAGATATGGAAAGACAATTTCTAAGTCTGAGACAAAAGGAGGATGAGAATGTCACAAAGTATGAGGCTAACTTTACAAGATTAGCGAGGTACGCTGGTGATTATATTCGCAACCCAAGAAGTAAGATCGATCGTTTCTTTGATGGGTTAAAACCATTTCTCCGTCGAGCATTAGTCTCACAATCCTTTTCATCATACGAAGACATTGTCTCATGTGCTATCAAGACCGAAAAGGAATTCTCTAAGTCTTATGACTTTAAAGCAAAGCAAGAGAAGAAGAGACCTGCTGATCAATCTGGGAATGGAAATAAGGGGAAGAAGGGAAAGGTTGAATATCCATCTTGTGGTAAGTGCGGGAAGAAACACCCCGGTGCTTGCCTGAAGGGAATGGGAGTCTGTTACAAGTGTGGTGAAAAAGGCCACCAAGCTCATGATTGCAAGGGGAAGAAGGAAGCTACCAACGTTCAGTGCTACAATTGCAGGGAGATGGGGCATTATGCAAATGCATGTCCTAAGCGTCAGGAGAACTTACCTCAGAAAAGGCCAAGGGATCAAGGCCAGGCTTATGCTATCACTACTGATGAGGTAGAAACTCCGAAAGACGTGGTGGCAGGTAATTTAATGGTTTCCTCAAGTTTAGCAAATGCATTATTTGATTCTTGATCATCGCATTGTTTCATATCTTCCCAGTTTGCTAAGAAAATTAGATATTTCCAATTTGATTTAATAAGGGAGTTGTCAGTTAAAACTCCTAAGGGAAGTATCGTTGCAACAATGTTTTGTGAATCAGTCCCCATTAGAGCACATAAATTTCCTTTATCTGCTGATTTCATCGTCATACCTATGATTGAGTTTGATATAATCCTCGGTATGGACTGGCTTTCGGACTATGATGCGAAGATTTATTGTAAGAAGAAAGAGGTTACGATTCTTGATGATAATGATAAGGAACACCTTATTTTTAGAGCAGAATCGTCACCACCTAATTCTTATTTAGACCCACCCCCAGTAGCTCAACTTAATTCAATTATTGGGGAGGAAGAGAATGAAGTAACTATCGGTGAGGAAAGGAATGTTCAAATAGAGGATGTACCTGTTGTGAAAGAATTTGTAGATGTATTTCCGGAAGATTTACCTGGACATCCTCCAGAACGAGAAGTTGAGTTTTCCATTGATTTGATTCCTGGATCAAGGCCTATATCAAAGACCCCTTATAGAATGGCCACTGTAGAGTTAGTCGAACTAAAGAAACAACTAGAGGAATTGAGTAATAAGGGATTTATTCGCCCTAGTGTTTCTCCATGGGGAGCCCCTGTTCTTTTTGTTAAAAAGAAAGATGGATCTATGAGGTTATGTATCGACTACAGGGAGATCAATGCTATAACGATAAAGAACAAGTATCCCCTACCTTGTATTGATGATTTATTTGACCAACTGCATGGATCTCAATACTTTTCAAAGATTGACCTTCGATCTGGATACCATCAGTTGTATGTGAAGAAGGAAGACATTCCGAAAACAGCATTTCGAACCAGGTACGGGCATTACGAGTTTACTGTAATGCCATTTGGATTGACTAATGCACCCTCTGTATTCATGGATCTGATGAATAGAGTCTTCAAGGAGTATCTCGATGAATTTGTGGTGGTATTTATTGATGATATCTTGGTATACTCCAAAACCTACGAAGATCATGAAAATCACTTGCGCATTATCTTGAAGACTCTGAGGAGGCATGAATTATATGGGAAGTTTAGCAAGTGTGAATTCTGGCTTCAGGAGATTTCTTTTCTTGGCCATATTGTCTCTAAAGATGGAATCTCTGTTGATCCTTCTAAGACCAAGGCAATCCAAGAATGGCCAGCACCTACGAGTATAACTGAGGTACGTAGTTTTATTGGTTTGGCAGGTTATTATCGACGTTTCGTCCAGAATTTTGCCCGATTGGCTAACCCATTAACGAAGCTCACACGTAAAGGGGTTAAATTTGTTTGGACAAAAGAGTGTGAAGAATGTTTCGAAAAAACTGAAGAGAAGATTAGTCACTGCTCCTATATTGACTCTACCATCGGGGAATGATGGGTTCGTTATTTATAGTGATGCATCAAAGAAAGGACTTGGCTGTGTCCTTATGCAGAATGATAGAGTTATTGCCTATGCATCACGACAGTTGAAAATTCATGAACAAAACTATCCTACTCATGATCTTGAGTTAGCAGCTGTGATCTTTGCTTTGAAGATATGGAGGCACTACCTCTATGGTGAAAAATGTGAGATTTATACTGATCACAACAGTTTGAAGTATATTTTCTCACAAAAAGAACTCAACATGAGGCAAAGGAGATGGCTTGAATTACTCAAGGATTATGATTGTACGATACACTACCACCCGGGGAAGGCAAACAAGGTGGCAGATGCTTTGAGTAGAAAAGACTATGGAGTTTTGAACAATATGAGAATTGAAAGGGATCCAATTTTCATGGATCTAGTGAAAATGGACATGGGAATAACCAGGGAAGGTGAAACATCAATGCTTTTTCAAATGGTTGCCAAACCATCTTTACTAGAAAGGATTAAGAGTTCTCAGACTGGTGATGAAGAATTCCAAAAGAAGATTAAAGCTGTGAATGATGGGAGATTGAGAGACTTTGCGTATGAAGGTGGAATTTTGAAATTCGGGAAGAGACTTTGTGTTCCCAATATACCTGATCTAAAAAGGGAATTGCTGGATGATGCTCATAGTTCCAATTTCTCTATACACCCTGGGAGCACCAAAATGTATAGAGATTTGAAGGAACATTTTTGGTGGGACAACATGAAGAGGGAGATTGCTGATTTTGTGTCAAGATGTATGGTTTGTCAACAAGTGAAAGCTGGAAGGCAACATCCTGGAGGAGTCATGCAACCTCTTCCCATACCGGAGTGGAAATGGGACAATGTTACAATGGACTTTGTCATGGGGCTACCAAAGACTCCTAGAAGGAACGATGCAATATGGGTTATTGTTGATCGTCTTACCAAGTCAGCACATTTTCTTGCTATAAGAGAAGATCTACCTTTGGAACGTCTAGCAAGACTATACATTAATGAAGTTGTGAGACTTCATGGAGTACCCCTATCAATTGTTTCGGATCGTGATCCCCGTTTTACTTCAAGGTTTTGGAAAAGTCTTCAGAAATCCCTGGATACTGAACTTCATTTGAGCACTGCTTACCACCCTCAGACAGACGGATAGTCAGAACGGACTATTCAAACCTTAGAAGACATGTTGAGATCTTTCTCACTTGACTTTCAGGGTATGTGGGATCAATATTTACCACTAGTAGAATTTTCCTATAACAATAGCTTCCATTCGAGTATTCAGATGGCACCATATGAAGCGTTATACGGAAAGAGATGTCGTACACCAACCTGTTGGGATGACGTTGGTGAAAGAAAACTTGTAGGCCCAGAACTGGTGGAGGAAACGGTGGAAAAGGTGAAAGTAATCCAAAATCACATTAAAGCAGCTCAAAGTAGGCAGAATAGCTATGCTGATAATCGAAGGAAGGATTTGGAATTTCAAGTCGGTGATCATGTTTTCCTAAAGGTATCTCCGTGGAAGGGAGTCATACGTTTTGGTAAGAAAGGAAAATTGAGTCCCAGGTACATCGGACCTTTCGAAATTCTAGAACGAATTGGGGTTTTAGCTTACCGATTGGCAATGCCGCCAAGTCTCTCCAAAGTTCACGATGTGTTCCACGTATCTCTGTTGAGAAAATACATGCCTGACCCAACGCATGTACTCACCTATGAGGAATTAGAACTGGAACCCGATCTGTCTTATTGTGAAGAGCCTGTCATGATTCTTGATACAAGAGAACAAGTACTGAGAAACCGGACGACGCGTCTGGTAAAAGTTTTGTGGAGGAATCATAAGATGGAAGAGGCAACGTGGGAACCCGAGGAACTTATGATGAAGAACCACCCGAGTCTTTTTATGCAGTAATACCCTAGAAATTGCGAGGACGCAATTATTTGAAGGAGGGGAGAATGTAACACCCCAAGCTTCTACGGTACGTTTCCCATCGAATAATGCGATAGCGTGTGTTGTACGCAACACCGAGTTCTAACACACACCACAACTAATTAAACTAGCCGTTGTGGATAGTAATACCTAATTTTTGAAATCATATATATTCTATATTTCAAAATGGACTTCATTTTTGGATTCGGAATATCAAAATTAGCCTAGGGTGAAATTTTGGTACATTTCGGATAACTTTCATATTTTGATGAATAGTGAAAATTTCTAAATTTTAATTAAAAACAACTTTTTTAATCAAAATAATTAATAGTGATAAATTATGAATTTGAGTGGTTTTAAAGTATATTTAGAATATATTTTTACCATTCAATTTAATTTTTATCATTGGACATAATTTTACAATTAAACCGAACATAAACAAGTGTCAATCTTTTGATAGTTATTATCTCTTAAAAACACGCTTTTTGTTTTAACAGCGGGAATTAATTTTAAATTAATTTCTGCCACTTCTGTGTTTTGAATTTAGGAAAATGGATTCCATATTTGGAATCATGATGTTCAAATTGTGTAAATAGGTAACTTTTATTTTTAGACATTTTGAATAGTTACTGTGGTAAATATTTTATTTACCATGGTTAAAGGGTAAATCCGGTAAATAAGGGTTAAAAAAATAATATTATAATAATACAAAATTACCCTAAAACGTGTCCTAACCTTATTGGTGGACACATACCCGACCATGGGCATCCTTGGGTCAATTTGGGGACCCCTTGGAGCCACTTGTATGTGGTAGGGACACTTTATATTAATAAAATTAAAATAAAAATAAAAATGGCATAAGCTTACATCTTTTAGAAGAACAATTTTTACATAGGGTTATACATGTTGGATTTTGGATTATAAATATTCATTAGAAAGCTAAAAAGATTTCCTACATAATGATATTTTATTTATAATTTTTAGACATTGAATAATTTATTTTATTTATGACACAATGATGATGCAGCAATTACTAAAATAGTGAAAAATAAAAATAATTGATCTTATAAATACCCAAATAAATATAATATGAAACTTTTAATGAATTAAACTAATTTTCTATGATAATATGATATCTTAGGATTGATTTAATTGACGTTTTTCGAAGTAATCAATCTGTTAGTAGTTTCACAAAAATCAACTATTGAATAGTGTCAAAATTGACATAAAAGAGTTCTTAAAACAAATATTATATTATTAATTGATATTAAATTCCTAAAAATCTAAGGTTCGGCCAAGAGACTTATATTATGATAGGTTCCTCATTAATGGACCACTTGGGGGTCGCTTGGATGTATATAGTAAGTTTATTAACCATATTATATAAAAATACAAAGAGACATTGTAAAAGTGAAACTAATTAACTTAGAGTTAATACTTAAAGATAAGGTTAATATAAGTACCCAAACCTGTCTAAATTCTATTGGATGAGTTGTTTTCGACCTATCCCCACCTCATCCTTTGAATAGTCAACTTTGGAGCCTTTAGAAACCGAATATGAATTTATTATAAATTAATATTTCTAGCTTTTCCAAAGGTGCCCCTCACCCCTCTTATAAAAGGGCACTCCTCCTTCTCATTTCTTCACACCTCTAAAGCCTTTTGGTTCGGCCAAACTCTGCCCAAATACTCTCCCAACATCCATCACTACAACCTAGAGGCCTTAGTTTGATCAGAAAGCCAACCTAAGGAGCCCTTTTGATCAAATCAAAAGGAAGAACTCGAAGAAGAGGTAATGATTTCACCACCCTTTTCTAAGTTCATTTCTTCTTCCACTTCTTCTTCCTTTGTTCTTACCATTCTAAAATAATAACTCCAGTATCTCACATATACTGTGGTGTTATTATAAGTATGGTACAACCATATTCAGTATTCTATCCACCCTTTGAATAACATGTCACCATACGTGCGTACGTACGGCTTACCGTCTCCACGTCGTGGTGTAATTGTTATTCAATATAATATTATTTGGATGGGTATAATAATGATGTGTAACTCATGTAAATAATAAATATAACATGTTAATGATTCTGTATATATGATATACCATTCATTTATATATTATTTTAATATCAAAAGAATGATATTGTCGCTCGTGCGTACGTACGGACTACCGTCTCCACGAACGCGATGAGATTCATTCTCCATCGTATCCATTCAAGTATAATTATCATTTTATAATTTAAAAATGATGTTTAAGGACTTGATATCATTCTGGATATGAATAAGATACAACAAACATGGATTATGTAACAAAACATATAAAAGAAAATGAGTAAGTTAACACCCGAAACGATGATAATTCTAAGATATTATTAATAAATCAATGTTAAAAGATCATATATGATATCATATTAATATATATGATTCTTGTATAATTTAATAACAATTATTTCACCATTATACAGGAGGTTAACCTACCCCAACCAAGGAAAAGTACAAGGTAAGGGTTATTTCACAATCTCTTCATTATCCGAGGTTGTATTATACGTAATAATCTACTGGGATCTCTTTATCATCCACATCCATGTTTCTTTGAAATGTATTTCAAAACATTTTTACTATTTACAAGAATATGGGTTAAAGTCATTTATACCCTTGTTTGACTTTTTATAAGAGGTTTATAAAGGAATCTTTCCGTCGTTTTCAAAACAAGGTCCTTTTTAACCTTTTCGACTGAATTGAGGTAAGAATGTTTTTTTTAACTTATACGGCGGGTGCTGTTATTTTCCGCCGTTATAAAATCGTCAAAGCTTTCCATACAAGCTTATAAGAATATTTTCAAAGAAAATGTTTTATTTTATATGGATCTTAAATGATTTCAAAATAAAAGGAGATACTTCTTTAAAAAGAATGTTGATTTCATCTATGTCAACATCCTTTGATGGATTTTAAGATTATTTGAAGTTGATTTATTATGATACAAAACTTCTATATTGTATTGAAGGTTTTGTGATATGTTTGACTGTGGATGTGCTATTTTTATACCATTCATAGTTTATGGTGAAATTATTGACATTTCGTATGCTAGTTTTAATACGAATGTTTATGTTATGTTTAAACCATTTCATATGGGAATGCATTGGACTTAATAAGTGACGGGTGGAGCCCGCTATAGCTCCTCGATGCATCGGTAGGTCTCATGAGACAAACTAGTGTCTTGGCACAAGGCCTTGACAAAATCTTATTTGTAGTCTTGGCACGAGGCCTTGGCTATGTGGTTATGATAGTCTGGCATTATGCATTCCAACATTATGAAAGTGGTTTTTGATTTTTGCATGTGATTATTCGATTAGTAGAATATCCATGTGAATAAGTAAATGGCATTATTTCATTTTTTTATGCCATACCATGTTGAAAGTTCATGTTTAAAAGGCTTTTGTTTTAGTTATACATTGCCTTAAATGTTTATTCTTATTTATAAAAGTTTCCGCTATATTGTTATCCTTACTGGGCATTTGAGCTCACCCCTTTTCTATGTTTTATTTTTCCCAGGATGTGAAGAAGTAAGTTATGAATGACCTGCAGGGATTTTATGAGGGGTTAATAGTGTGTATTGTGGAAACATTATGTTGTTGTATTAGTTTTTCATTTTATGATGTAATGTAAAACATATGAATATATCTAGTATTTCCAAGGCTACTAAACCAATCGGTCTTTCGAGATTTGATCTTTCTTGTGATCATGCCAATGTTACGAAGTAATGCACCGACTCTGGGTAGCTGGGGTCGGGGCGTTACACATACCCTTTTTTAGTATTTCGAAAATACCTTTTTTTTAAATCCACATCATAATAATGATAATGAGACTTACTTTTAAAAAGAGGAATTGGGAGACATTAATTTAACATGATTTAAAATATAAAGAAGTTTTAAATATAAAGGTTGAAATTATTGGGCGGATAATATATGGATATTGAAAATAAAAAAAATTATAAATTATGGGAATTGTTGTAAAGAATGTTAGGATTTTATAAGCATAAAATTCAACACGTATCAGTTTTTGATTTAAAAATTTATCATTACCAATAGGGTAAATGGAGAAAATATTATAGAATAATATATAGGAGAATATATGTAAAATAGATTAATAAAGATAAAAAATTAACATTATATCAAGATGAAATGATGATTTAGTTAACAAAATCATGTATGAATCTCAGAATCAATGAAGTAATAATACCTCATAAAAGAGTTTATGGGAATTGATTTTTATTCAACAAAAATAATGTTTAAATAATTTTTTTTTCAATTGTATATTAGAAAATGTAACATTCAAATTGTTTACAAGAATATTTATTATAATTTAAAAAGTGGAAACTGATCTTTTGAAACCCAATATTGAAATTTCTAGCATAAATATAAATTTTTTTAATGTAGGTATTCCTAAATGGACTTTAAAAATCCTAAAAAAATAATTATAAAACTCAATATAGTATATTATTATGGTATAACATACCATAATTTTTTGAATAATGTTCAAGAAGTGAAATCCTAACATAGTGAATGAAAATTTATTTAAAAAAATAATTATATAAAAATTAAATTTCTAATTGAAAAAATGATGTTAAAACATTGTATAGATTTATAAATACCATATATTTCTGTAAAAATAATAGTAAAATAATTCTATGTCCAATATATAAACCATAAAATAAAATAAATGGTAGATTCACATTATATCCCCACAAAGAGAAATTGATATAAAAACCCTTAACATTAGTAATTATTAGTTGAACACATAATAAAATATTATATAAGAAAAATAACTATCGTATTCCCCTATTTGATAAGCTAATTAATTACTATAAAGTTATTTTAACATCATCAAGATAATTCCTTAAAAATTTATTATCTAGTTATATTTTTTTCATCACTATATGTTAGTAGTTTTGATTACTATTCAGTACTATTTTCATAATGGTTGGGTCAATTTGTGTGTATATATTTAAATTTCATTCTTATGGAATAATATTTGGTAGTATAATTTAATTTTTATAATTATTTTTAATGACCCTTTTCCATTTCATATGTATTTTATTAATTATTTGTTATTTCTTAGTCCATGACTATCTTTGTTTGGTATATTATAATGAAAAATTTGTAGTATATTAATAATAAGATAAATTTTAATATAACTATTCAATAATAATAATAATAATAAATTAAATTAATTTCCAATAACACAAGTATTTTGGGTTCTAAAACCATGCATGGTATCGATTTAAAACATTATTCATCTAGGTTGTTAAACAAACTGAAACAAGAAAAAACTACAATCTATGAATGAGAGTGTATTAAAGGGTATTTATGCTGTAATAATATCATTATTATAAAATTATTAATTCAATATTGATATATTATTATGTTAATTAACCACAATTGAAGATATTTCGATACATTAAAAAAACAACTAGCATGAAAATTGATATATATCACTTTCATTTATCCGGTAACATGCATGTATGAACTAGTGTTGTGTTATTTCTAAATAGATCATGAGAAATATATGTGATTTATTTAAATTTAAGAATTTAAATAATTATATGAATATCACTTTTATTTTTCAAATATACATTCTGAACCATTCATGTAATTATATGAAATAAATAATCATGTCATTCATAGAGGAAGTAGTTCGCGCTTATGCAAGATGATGTTTTTTATTCTATGAAGAAAATGGTAGTTAATAATAATTCTATATTAGTATTAAATTTTAGTAATTTTATAATTCCAATTAAATTATAATATAATTGACTAAATATTTCTTAATTAGGTGGAATAACAGAGGAGAATAAAAATGGGAAAGGTTTAATTCTAAATTTTTACCATACTCTATGGAAACGCCTTTTCATGATTGATTACTAATTTTATTGATGGAATTTTCAGAAGTGAAATTCCATTCGAATTGGCTATGGAATGTTAGGGTGTTATTTTGTTAGAGTGGTAAATTAAACATGTAACTTTGGGTCTGAGAATTGGATTTGTGGTGAAGAATCCTCTTATAACTGGATGGAGTGTATTGTCTTAACAATAATAATGATAATGTCATTATTTATGGGTTAAATGCATCCAATAATGCCCAATAATGTATTTTGGGGAGAAATATATTAATTAAACCCATGTACATATATTTTTAGACTTGTATTTATCCTATTCTAAGTCCTTTACTCTTATATTTCTCACGGATAACAATTTTTTTATCTTGGTAGTTAAGTTTTACAAAAGTAATTTAAACTAAATTTAAAAACAATAATAAGTAGAATTATTAAATAATTTGTAACTATTTATTTTAAAAAAGAAATGAATTTTATTCTATTGATTTTTTTGGTTTAAGATATATTAATTTAAAAATTATCTTATAAAATATGTAAAATACTTTTTTAATAAAATGGGTATTTTTTATAAAAAATGATATATTTAGAAAAAATTTAACATTTTTTAGTTTGATGAATTTAATTTTATTATTATTAATTCTATAAGATTTATCTGGTGTTAATGAATAAAAACCTAGTTTTAGTGGGTGAAGAAACTGCAAAATGAAAAACAAACTAAATGGATTGGTCATTTTTTAAAACGATCATCATGGGATTGTGAAATAAATCATGTTATTTTAAAATTAAGAATTTTACAACATAAAAATGTATTTTATGATGAATTTTTTTCTTTCTTTATATTCCAATTTATTATTTTCTAATATCAAAAATGCTACAGTATGTTTATAATTGTTATTTTCTTTATATAGCTAAAAATCAATTTTCCCAAGAAAAATTAGATAAAATTATACATTTGCTAATTTTGAAATGTAAAATCAGAATATTATCTTTATTTGAACAAATTATAAAAATTATGTGTAATTTCAATTATATTAAATATAACTGTGTGGGAAGAAAAATTTATTTCTATGCTTAAATTTATTCTTTTATTAATATATATCATTTTTTTATTTCATTAAATGTTAAAAAATGTTAATAATTACATATATATATATCATTATAATTTATACTTAAATAACCCCTAATTATCTATATATATGACCTAATAATATTATATACACATCAGGTGTTGTAGTGGTGATTTTTCTACTAGATATCTCATGGGAATATCCAAGATCATCAACTTCTCTTATAATATATTTTTCTCATACTATAATTGTTGGAATTCCACTAGGGCCATGTTTAGCTACAACCCTAGTGACCCAAATTATTTTCTAAAGTCATGAAAATGATATTCATAGGGAATACTACAACAATAATAACTATTTCTTCTATATTTTTAATCAATTTTTAATCTTTATTACTTATATTTATTCCATCATATGATATAACTATTTAATAACTATCATATTTTAATCTTATAATATTATAATCCTAATATGTGTCGTGGTTTTTGGATTTTTTTTACATTTTAAATAAGTTATCAAATAGACTAATTATTAATTAGAAAAATATATATTGACATCTTATGATGTTTAAGGCAATTATACTAAGGCCGAAACATTAGTTAGATATGCTGAGTATTGAAGGAATATAATTTTTTTGGTGGGTTAATAATATTTCATTGTCTTTATCAATATATAATATAGTGGAATAGTATGCTAACAATATGGAATATTAGTTTTCTCACCCAAGTAATCACGTTCTTGTAAAATTGGGAAATATATTATCATTTAAAAGGAATCATGTGATATATTTTAATGACACACTAGTTCATATCCCAAGGTAACTCATTATCTTCATATGTGTAATCTTCTTCTCAAAATATATTTAATATTAGGCTCAATACATAAGTCATCCCTGGCTCATCACTAGATGAATCATGTTCTCATCACACATCGTGTCCTATATTTGGCCCATATAGAGTTGTATAATATTAAAGTCATCACCCAAGGGTATAATTGAGAGACCCAATTATAATAATTGTGGATTATAATGTTTTTAACTTATAGAATCTAATTTGCAACACTTGAGAAAATAATCTTGTGCACCCTGCATATGTAATAGCTGAAGGTACCCTTCATTCATCTCATAACCTTCTTTTTATCTCTATATAAGGTATCATAACATCATCATATACAGTTCCAAATTATCATTGGATGGGAAAAAATTTAATGCATCGGTTGGGAGAGTCATATGATGTTAGTTACAAAAAACACCTCATTATTGTCACTTGAGGGAGGAATGGACTTAGTATTCCAAATAAAGGGAATAAAAATCATAACATATAATGGTGATAAATCAATATATTCTCATAAAAAAATGGAATCCCCATATTTTTTATAATGAGGTTTACCTATATTTTAAATTCATATCGATACATACAAATTTATTTCTACGAGGCCTGGTATACTAGAGGGAAATGATTAGGAATTAGAAATACCACCACCTGAGGGGGGATAGAAGGTTGAAATTTCAGAACATAATCTGCAAGAGGAGACCTATATATTTTATTGGGAAATGAGAATCAACCCCCATATAGTTGTAGTTAAATATTTTTTTTCTAGTTACAAGACTATTCCATGTATTATAATATTATGTAGAAAATATTCATGACTCACAGATGTATAGAAAACAAGGGATATAATGGGACTTACACTTTGGGAAACTCATGTTGTCCGAAACTAGTTTGTGACTCTTGTTAATGCATTTAGAGTTAGGGATTACATGTATTAGGATTCTTGGGTTGTTATTAGAGATATAAAGAGAAATATTGGGGTTTGTGAATAATTTTTATTTCTTGGAATGTTATTTGGAGCAACAGGTAGAGATAATTCTTATCCCATGCTTATTGTTAAGGGTGTGTGGATGAGTGAAATTAGTATTATGTTAAAAATGATTAGAAACTTAATAAACCATGATATTTGAAATGGTTTTGGGAATGATTGGTCACAAATATTGTTATGTATATGTAATTCAGATAAATGATCCCTAGTGATATTTTTTTAGTATCATGTGCACTCAACATTCCCAAAACAATGTTTTCTGAAAGGATTCACAGGGTTTCATGAGTATGTGTTCAAAAAAGTTTAGGGTTCCTAAATCTTATAGTTTTGGGAAAAAGTCTTCACTAGGACCTATGTTTTAAACGGTTTTCTAATGTAATAATTTCATATATTATGAGAGTTGTGAAAAAAATGTTGTTTTGTAAGAACTATGCCTCTAGAGAAGACTATATTCTTCATCAAAGGGAGTTTCATGAAGAAATCTCAAACAAGGTCATATTCATAAAATGACTAGTTTGTGGTAATTTAAGAATGATTGTAATATATTTGAATCTATATAGGGATTTGAGGTTTTTTGAATCATTTACATATTTTATTCACTATTTTTGAGACCTATATTGGGAATTCCAAATGGCCTCTATATAAACTGGAAAGTGGTAGTGTATTTTAGGCCCCTCAGATTTCAGAACATAGAAGCTCGTGAAATTTTTCTGTGATTTATAAACTCTGATTTATGTGGAGAAGGATTTTATGAACTCTTATTTATTATTTTCTTAAGAAATATATCATTTTATTTAATCTATAAAGTTTTGTAGGCATGAAAAACCATTCGTATGAATTTTTAAAAAATATAGAGAAAGAGACAACAAAAGGGTGTTTAAAATGGTGTATATTATAGTCACAACATGAATCTAAAATAATAATAACTTAACTGAAATCATAAATAAAAAATTTAATACTGAAATTTCCATTTTGATAACACTCTTTCATAAGGATATCCATTGATTTATAATTTCATTCATCTATTGAATATTCAATATATTATTTCATAGAAGTGTTTTGGATTAAAATAATCCCTCAAGAATTGTTCCTAACATTTTACATATAAATGGTAATTTAATTATAAGTTTTCAATAGAGTGATTTTCATATTCAGTTTTATACAACTCCACATATTTCACATAACTCACCCTATCCCATTTTCTTATAGATACACGATGGGGGATGAATGTGGATCATGAGCTCTTCATACAAGATTGAGAGTTCATGGAATTTTATAAAACACATATTTGTGTGAATGAAACCAAATAGAAAACTTTTTAATTTATGTAACTCAAACTGAAATAAATATATTTCAATGAAAATACTTTTAAAAATTAAATTTTTTCTATCCATGAGGTAAATGTTTTGAAAACTAAATTTTATAAAGAACAGTTGGGTAATTCAAAGATGGTGATTTTTTAGGGAATCCACTAGGTTGGTGATTGGGTTGTAAATTTATTACTATAAAGGAAATGGAATTTAATGACAAATTAGAGTTTAAGTAGGATAATTTTTTCCTATCTAAGAAAGAAATTATATATGGCTTACTAATAGTGGGATCGAGTATCAAACACATGATAAAATTACATCTTTTGAACAGATCCATTTTATATGACAATGTTTCCTTAATAATTCAAAAAATCAACACCATGGCATGATTTTTTGGGAAGATCAAGAAAATTCGAATAGAAAAATGTTAAAATAATCGATCATGAAATAAAAGAACATAATCTATATACCACATTCTAGCATAGTAATTTGACTAGGATTATTAATGTATTTATGAAAAAATAAGAGTTGTTAATTCCTCACTATTCATTATTTTTCAAAGATATCATCCTCAATAGCCTTTATTTCGAGTAAAATTTAGGGTATTTATGTACACTGAGAAATTTTACATATGAATGGGTTTGGGTATATAGGGTCCACTGAACAAGTGAATAGTGGGGTGATGAGATCTTAGGGATTGTGTTATATATGGAAATATAGATTCTCAATTACACTTTATATTTTATCCATATGTCATTTATATGCTACTAATAAGATTGTCACAATACATGAATACATTCCACATCAACTATATGGGGTTTGGGATTACCTTATGTGACAATAATAAAATATTATACTCTTAATCCTTTATTTCATATATTATGATTTCATACAAGAAGATAGTGTTAAAGGGAATACTTAAAAAAACTTATATACTTTTGAGGGTGTTTTTGGACGACATGGTGGTGGTGGTGTGTCATAATCCCTCATTTTAACCATATATTACATTGAATAAAAGGCATGTCATTTTCCCCAGCATCCATTAGGGCTGGATTTCATTAAAACTATGATTAGTTCAAATGGGTTCAACAACATATAATTAAAATATCATATTGTATTCTTCTTGAGTATGGTTAACATGATGAATTTAGAATCATATTAATGTATTAGATATGAAATATTATATATGTCATATTTCTACTACTTTTACTTTTAGGATGATTGTTTCTAGTTAGATATTCTCTTGTTGTGGTGGTGACAAGAACATTGTTCCTAGAATAAAAATTTGAAGTGTAAATAGATTTAATATTTCTATTTTAGTGTTAGTGAAGATCTATAACATACTAGGTCATGTTAGCAGGAGGGAAATTTCCATTTTTCTTATAAGGCCCCATATGGTTCATATATGGATGATATTCCATTTAAATTAGGGGATATTAGTTTTCAAATTCCATTTCCCATATAGAAATAATATTCAGACCGCCACTCCTGAATATTTTCAGGGTTCCTCCAATAATAATTAATGATGTGGGATGGGTGGATTATAGAATCACCTATGACATATTCAACTTTCACCATATTCTTAAATAAAATTGATGATATCATAAATAACTATTGGGGAGGAATCCAATAGTGGTCCAATATCCTATCATTTTACTGTAGGGTGATTGTTGTATGATAGAATAAAAAATACAACTTGTACACCCCGTACCAGCAAAAATAACATTTTTACAACCATCAGTATATCAAATTGTAGTTATACACTAATTTTTAATTAGAAGGACACCATATGGTTGTGTGAATACTCTGGTGTATTTTTGTCCATGAGGGGTTATTGAAAATTATTTTCATTTTAATTTTTAATTCCCTAATTATCTTATTACATGATTATGTGAATTGTTGTATGGTATTGTGTTGTGAATAAGTGATACCGAAACATGATATCCATTTGAATATACAATATAAGGAACAAATGCAGCCTAGAAGAAATCATGTAATATTTATGGGAGGATTGAAACCATGGAGGGAACCTCATGTTAAATTAGTGGTGAATGTTGAGGTAGTCATATGACCTCATGACTATCATCACAGTGTTTCCAATAAAGAAGGTGGTGTACCGACAATGTGAGTCTTCATGTTTGGTAAATCCACCTTCATTTTTGATTTTTGTTATGGCATAAAAGTAGGGAAATGTGTTTGGAACTGCATATAATATCACATTGATGTGGTCATCTCTATTATCTAAGGGATATGGTGCATACATCATATAACCGTGACAAGGTAGAAAATATGGTGTTTAATTCAGTTGTTTGAGAATGTGATACCAGATTTCAGACCTAATAGAATCCATAGAAGGGCCTAATGGAAAGAGTGGTTGACCTATATTAATGTGCCAGAGGAAGTAGATCACATGAATAATGTCGTTGATCCCTTCACCAATTTATTATTTTCAATTATCAGTACGAAATCTATTTGAGTACCATCCAAAGAAGTGTCTTGAATATGAGAGTTTTTTCATGATAAAATGATATGGGGTTATAGCGATGAAGAAATATGGGGTAGTGAGGTTAAAAAAGTGTTTTCTGAGGATGATGAGGTAAAGCCACACATCAAGGAACCATAAAAGTTAGACCAAGATTAGGTAAGTGCAAAGGTCTTTTAGACATCTGATTTTGTAATGGTTCAATAAATATGATAATTCGTGTTCCTATTATATTGGAATGTATTGAATAGAATGTGGGGTTAAAAATTTCACATGGTACACCCATTGAGGATACATGGGAATCCATATACAAGCCAATAAGTAGTAGAAAACCTAGTAACTGATATTATGATACATTCATTGTCTGCTATTGACTATTAAGAAACATGACCTTTGGGGTGGTATTCAAAACCCCTAATAATTAATTCTTTTTTATTATTATAGTAGTGGTTTTTTATCAAACCACTGATAAGAAATATTATTTTTTCATAAATATGTTAAAATTCATATTGGTTTTCATAAATTGTTAATTTTATTAATTTCTGATAGAAATTAATAATTAAGCATCCAAATTAAATTACAATAAATTTTCATCTCAGTGTTTTATTATAAAGTACGACCAATAAATTTGATTCTTATGAATAAAATGTAAATCAGAATTAGAAATTTATTTAATATTAATTTTTATAACTTATTATTTCATTTTAATAGTTGAGAATCAAACTTCAACTTCAAAAAACATAAATTTAAATATGGGAGTCCATTTGAGCAAAATTTCCAATAAAATAAAATCATATAATTATATCTAAATAAGATAAATGTAGTGGTCGGTTGGTCTGTATTTTAACTCCATTAAATATCACATAAGCCCCCCATGTCTCATTTGTTTAGTTGGGATACACTAATTTTTTACCATTTGATGAAATTTCAACTTCTTTTAATAAAATATATTTACTCTTGTTGGAAGGCCTATGATTTTCTTTCATGAATTTCGATTCTCATCTATATGATTGTTTTATAACTATTCCGTTTTTCCATATTTTCTTTATTTTTTATTTAATGATTAATATATATATGTTTGAATTTATGTATTTTATTAATAACAGTTATATAAATTTCCATATTTATTTATACTAATATATATTAATATATAATTATATACCTATATTTATTTAAATTTATTTATCTCCCTTTCCTGTATTTATTAGGAGAACTATGGTTTAATCATCGAATAATATTTAGTTTTAAGCAATTAATATATTTTTCTATATTTTAATACCATATCATGTTTAGATTTTGAGATAATTAGTTCATAACTCATTTATAACAAAACCATATATAAAAATTAGAAATATAGTGACCTAGCTGATTTTTGCACTCAAAACATTCTTGAAGTTGGATGACCACTAGGTCTTAGGTGCTCCTCCCAATACAGTAAGACTACTGACTAGTAACAAGGGTGTAAAGAGGAGATTATGGTTTGAATATACCCAATATTTGTTATAGTCAAAATTTTCTATATAGATAAAACATTTCAGAAAAGAAATACATTAAATTATATGACTAGTCACCGATACTACAATATGTTTTAAAAACCCAATGTGTCGATATTTGATAGGCATAAACAACTTCTTTCATAATAAAACACCATATTATACAAGAATCCATTTTTTTGTATTTTAAAATGGAACTTTTAGGGGGTATTTGTGAACCTTAAAAACTTCAACCAAATTAAAACATTAATGGAATGTCAACCCAGAAGAAAACTATAAGAACTTCCCCTAACCAGTGACTAAAACATTATGTCCAACCTCCACCTTCGCATGACCGCTCGGCAAGTAGTCTCGTGCAGGTATGCACGAAGTTAGTACCAATGGAAAAAAACATACCCTATCATACATAAAAATCCGGATGGACATGATCTGGTGAAAAATTTCTACTCTGACTACACACCTAGAAAAATTCATTGTAGAGTGTATAGATTCTTTCAGAAATCAGAATAAAAAACCATCGAACATCATTAGTATCATCTACCTCTGAGAGACAAGAAAGATAGAACCATCACAAGACGAATGTGGTCTCTCTCCCTAACATCTCAATGCACCATGAAGACAGCCACTCAGGTTTTCCATAGAGAGAGTGGAAGAGTCCTGAAACAAAATCAGAGAAATGTGCTTCCAATACCCTTTAATAAGGTCATCTCTATGGCCCCCCAATGCCAAAAAAAGCCACCAAAGACAAAAAAACTACATAATGATGATGAGAACAACACCAAACACTCAAAAAGTGTCAAGGCTGCCTTCAATGTAGAACCAAAATCAACAGAAGTCCAACATCACTTAGCCTTCCCTGTTCCAATGGCCATCATAGAAAGGAGAAAAATCGAACCCAAAATAATCACCAGTTTTATAGCAGACAAAAATATCATAGATGGTTAATCAGAATAGAATGTTCCACCGTGACATGAGCACACAACATATAGAACCATGATCATAACCCACACATCTAAAAAATGAAGCCTATACCAAATGAAAAAACCCTATTCATAGAGAAAAACAATGCTGCTACTTAGAGACAATGCCATGCATAGATCAGAACTCACACCGCTGAAAAAGGAATCCAAAATTCAAATAAACCAACCACTGAAGGAACAGAACTCACTACTGCCAGAAATCAGAAACTTTAGATGTGTCTGAGGATGAGAAAAAATCCCACCACAAAATATAACAAAACCCTAGAAGGGATAGAGACTCCACGGTGATAGAAAATCTGCAGTCAAAGCCACGACCCCAACACCATATAATACCATTTCAAGAACCACACATAAAAGTTAGTTCAAACATGGCATTATCTGATAATGATAAATCATTGTCAAAAAAACATATACATATATAAAACAAGGTATAGAAGAAAAATATAATTCTTCCCCCTCCCATAACCTAATTATATCTAATGAAATCATTATAATAGTCATTAATACCTTTTATACAATTCCCTATGGATCTTTTCAACTCATAAAAAATTAAAAATCTATATTATTGTAAATAATGAAATCATTTAAATATTGAAGATATAAAATAATGCAGATATTGTGGGGAATATCCCGTAATCATCATGGAAATTGTGTGGTATTATCCATGTAATGTGATGTGACATTACCAAAGAAATGAATTTCAATGGTACATAAGTTATATTATATTATCCATGATATATATTGTAACACTCTAGTTCTGGAAGCCACCCAGAGGCGCCTCGTACCCAGTTGGTCACATGGCCTCAAGCACATTTCCCCAAACGCCAGAGGCTGCTGACTAGAAGCGAGGGAATTGGGTGTGATAGTGGGGAAACTATGCTCTCATTGGAAGAGTACACAACAGATGATAAACAAAAGAAATAGTGGAAGCAGTAAACATCCATACAATAGTAAACAATAAATTGTGGAAGACTAAACAATAAATTATAGGAGCACACATATACATATGAAAAGATTAATCATACATATCTCTTGGAAAGCAGAAGAACAAGTCACAATGCTAGATACAAAGAATACTAAACCAAAGTGAAAAAATAGGTAAACTCTTCAGTATCACAAGCCATAGCTTGGTCACATGCTCTCCATCTCCACAGTAAGTCAGGTAACTAAAGTCAAAGGGTTCTTAAAATTATCAAATCCTGCAACAATTTAGTCTTTTGGGCCCAAAATCATGACCCAAACAGGGTGTGAGGCAAGGTCCCATTAGGAAACAACCCGAAAATCTGTGCCTAACAGTCAGTGAATATATGGAAGGTAAAAGTATAGGAAGGAGTAAACAGAAAAGCACATGGTATAATACACATCAGTAACAATCCACAGTTTCTTGCACATAATCTATAAACAAGGAAGTATCCACTCCAGGATGAAGAAAAAATAGGAAACCCTCTAGGTAGTTCTCACAGCCTAACCCTTACGGTTCATCCATCAAGTACTGTCAACCCTCTATGAGCCACACATAGTCTCACCACTCTGGTTCAGCTACAGAAAAAATAATAGACTCTCTAGGGAATCACACTCCATCAATTCCACATATAGTCTTGTATCATACTAAAGGCTCTTTGGGGAACCACTGAACTTCTAATTCTCCTTGTGGCCCACGTAGAGGAACTATAGACACTCTGAGGAAGTACTCAATGTCAAATCCCTCTTTTGGTCTTGCACAAAAAATTAAAGACACTCTGGAGAATCCCTTTTTTCCATTCTCTCTATGGTCTGCTACACTAGGTTCTATCAGCCCTACATATAGTCAGAAAGTATCACATCACGTAATGTCTAAAGTGATCCTCATAAACTACCTATCTAGAATTCTATATTATCTCAGCAATGGAAGAACAATAACACCATCCTATAAACTAGGCATGGAACTAGAAAAATTCTAACAGGAAGAACTAGACCAAACGATCATAAACAGGGAAACATTCAAGGGAAAAATATCCAAATCATAGTAAATTACCCTATTCACAAGCAATATGCTCTACTCAGGCATATAACCAAAATAGAAAAACAACAATGGGAAGACAAGAAACACACAATACCCCATTCAAGGGTATTGGTGGAATTTTCACAAAATACACAAAGAATTTCTACAGAATGGAACAAACCACCTACCTCGTCATTAGGAGATATAAATACTTGAACCATGAGGCTTGAACCTCTTTAGAAGATCGTAGATCACTGTGGTTCCAACTCAGTCGATGACAGTCGATTTAGAGGATAAACGGAGGCTCGGGAGCTCTAAGGTGATTTATGGCCGTACGGGACACCCTTAGTCAAAAAAGCTGGATAAGAAGATGTTTATGGGGTTATGACGTGACCCTAGTATGTGTAATGAAAAAAATTACATGGTGAGTAATTCTAGAGTACACGGTGTGTACCAGGATTTTCCGTAATTCTCTTTATTTTGCCTACACATCACCCTTAAATGGTCGTGTTCAAGGTGATGACACGACCAACACACGACCTCGAGCGACATCAAATTAGACGGCGTATACTCATAAAGTACATGTCGTGTACTTCAAAATTTTCCAGAAACTCATCTTTTCTCCAAAACACCATGAAAATGAAAAAGTTACCTGAAAATAATGTCTGTGTTCTTAAAACATCCCCCCCGTAAAGAAATATTTCCCTGAATTTCCATTAAGAGGCGTAGAGGAAGAGACCCCGAATAGCTCTGGCCACTATGATTTTACATCGGCCTCCCACTCCCAAGTCTCATCTTGTACTCCCCTGTGCTGCCATAGCACTCATACCAGAGGAATAGACCAGTCACAAAGAACCTTTGTACTATGATCGACTATCTGGATATGATGCTCCTTAAATGATACAGCCGCTTCAAGCTCAACCTCCTCCAGATGAAAGACATGAGATGCGTCTGAAAAGTAAAGTCAGAGATGACAAATGTGGAAGACGTCATGCATAGAATGAAACCTCTGAGGTATCTTCTACCTATAAGAAACTAGCCCAACTCTCTCCAACACCTCAAATGGCCTGACGTACCTCAATGAAAGCATACCCTCTCTCCGGATCCTCTTTTGTCCCAACCTAGGTGCGACACACATGAACACTGGATCCCTGACCTCGAACTCTAGAGGTCATCTACGCTGATTAGCATAAGACTTCTATGAAGATAGTGTCATAGCCATCCTCTTCCTAATAAACTCTATCTGCTATGAGGTCTCCTGAACAAGATGAGGTCTCAGCAAAGATGTCTCTCCTACCTTCAGACAACATAATGGTGATTGGAATGGCCTACCGTACAATTCCTCATATGGTGTCAACTCAATTGTTGCTTGAAAACATTTGTTGTAGGAAAAATCCACAAGATGTATATGATTCTCCCAAGAACCTCCAATGTCTATAATGAAATCTAGGAGCATATCCTCAAGTATATGAATCGTGTGCTCTGACTAGCCATCGGTCTGGGATGGTATGTTGTACTCAAAAGTACCTTTGTACCCAAAGCCTTATGAAGCCCCTGCCAGAACTGAGAGGTAAAACATGTATCTCTATCTGAAACAATGGAGTGTGGAACTCCATGTAGATGTAAAATGTCTCGGATGTACAACTGCCCTGGCTCATCAACACTAAAGGACTACTTGTTTGATAAGAAGTGAGAAACCTCATGAACTTTTCGATGACGACCCAAATAATGTCAATCCCTTGAGGGGATCTCAGCAAACTGGTCACGAAGTCCATCGCAACGTCATTCCAATTCCACTCAGGAATGGTTAACTGCTGTAAAAGACCTCTTGGTCACTGATGTTTCGCCTTCACCTATTGACAAGTGGAACACCTCATGAAAAAACTAGCAACATCACTCTTTATACCTGGCCACCAATACTGGTGGTGTAGATCATGATACATCTTGATGATGCCAGGAGGAACTGTCTAATCTGATGAATGAAAATTCAGCATTAGCTCAGTACATATGTCTGTTAGCACCCATACACATCCCTAGAAATGAAAGATCTCATCCTCACCCACTATCAATCCTGCAATAGGGTCTTCTCTTGACATGCTTTCCCATAGTACTAGGCCTTCAGAATCTGATAGTTGCTTCATTCGCACCCAATCAAGAAGTGTAGAGGTAAAAACTACAGAAGAATGAAACATCTGCCCCTGACAGTCGTGCACCTCCAGATGCATCTCCGAGAACAGATCTATATGATGCCACCCACTGCTAGCCTCCTGAACTACCTAAATCTAAGTCCTCCTTCTCAATGCATCAGCCATTGCGTTGCCCTTCCCAGGTGTAAAGGAAAGCTCAAAGTCAAAGGACTGAAGATACTAAACCCAGCTGCGCTGTCTCAGATTCATATCACGTTGAGTGAAGATGTACTTGACACTCTTGTGGTTAGTGAAAACCACAATGTGATCTTCCAAAAGATATTTTCTCCAATAGAGCAAGGCATGAACGACCACTTCCAACTCTAGATCATTGGTCGGGTAGTTCCTCTCATGTGGCCTTAACTGCCGAGACCCATAGGCAAAGACTTCAAATCACTAAATAAGCATAGCTCGCAGCACGATACCAATTGCATCAATGTAAACCGTGTATCTCTTTTCCAGCTCTGGGAAGACTAGTATCAGTGCTGATGTCAACCTCCCTTTTAACTTCTGAAAGGCTGACTCACAAGAATCTGTCCATTAGAAATTTTCACCCTTCTTGTTCAGACCGTTCATCGGTGCTTCTAAGCATGAAAAGTCCCGTATGAAGCGTTTGTACAATCCATCCAGCCCTAGAAGACTTGGAACCTCAAAGATGTTCTTCGGCTTCTCCTAGGAAACTACACCTCTCACTTTCTCTGGGTTTATTGATACTCCTACCTCTGAGATAACGTGACCCAGGAAGTGAATCAGATCCATCCAAAAGTGGCATTTTGAGAGCTTCACATATAACTAATTCTCAATCAGTGTACTCAATACGATCTCAAGATGGGTAGCATGGTCGTGTCAAGTGTGAGAGTACACCAAGATATCATCCATGAAGTCCACCAAAAAAGATTCCAAGTATTGATGGAACTCTCAGTTCATCAGTTCCATGAAAACTACAGGCACATTCAGAAGGCCAAACAGAATAACAATATACTCGTATAGACCATACCTACTATAGAAAGATATAAGAGGTATATCTGATGGTATAACGCACAACTGATGATAAACAGACCTCAAATCACTCTTTGAGAACACTCGGGCTCCTTGAAACTGGTCAAAGAGGTCATCCATCCTCGATAAGTGATATCACTTCTTGACCATCTACTAGTAAGCTTCCTATAATCCACACAAAGCCTAAGGGTGTCATCTTCCTTCTTGGAAAACAGGGAAAGCAAACCCCAAGGAGAAGTACTGGGTTAGATGAAACCCTTAGCCTGCAACTCCTCCGACAACTTCTTGAGCTCTTGCAACTCAGGTGTATCCATCTTATAAGGAGGAATGGACACCAGTTCCACTCCTGACACAAGATCAATAGAAAATTCTACCTCACTCTCTGGAGGAAAACCTAAAAATTATTCTGGAAAGACATCCCTGAAACGATCCACCACAGGAAGAAAGTCTATCTATGAAGTCCCTTGATCAGCCATATCTGGCGTCTATTCACTACCCTGCAACTAGCAGAGAACTAGAGGACGTCTTAGTGCCATGACTCTGAATGGTCCAACGCGCACTTTAGATCAGCTTAACAAAGGCAGAACAGAAGATTACAAGGGGAGAATAGGAGAACAAAACATTCAAGTTTTAGAAAACATGACTACACAGTGTGTATAAAAACTACACGGTGTGTTCTCTTTAGTCATTCACATGGGTGGGTACTTCTGCCAAAACTGACCATGTAACACCCCAAACACACGGTGTGTTATCTCAACACATGATGTGTACAAGAAACCTTTCCCCATACTGAGTCTTTCTTCACAGATAAGCCACACGACTCTCCTAAGACAAAACAATGCGGCGTGTTCAAGGTAGACAGTACGTGTATAAGAGAGACTCTACCGACCCATGTTTTTAGTCACATAGTAGGCTACATGGATCAATCTACATGGCGTGTTTCATGGAAACACGGCATGTGCCTACATGACTTTCCCTGACCCGTGTTGTTAGTGACCCGGCCAGGTACTTATATTAAAAGGCACAACCTGTACAAACAGGACAAGCCGTGTGAGGTCAAAGTTTATCCAACCATGTAGTCGGTCACACGGGTAGACACACGATCACTACAACACGGTGTGTACTTACCGTACATGGTGTGTTACTAAAGATTTTCCACACCCCATGTTTATGCCCACACAATCAGAAACACGGTATAGAAAACTACACGACATGTATTCATAAAGAACACGATGTGTGTTTTGGGTTTTTCTTGGAAGTATCTCTGAAACTGCTCTGAAGCCCAGAGAAAATAGAAAACAAGCATGAATGTTCCAAAATTTGATACGTGAGGGACCATACTCCATGAGAATCAAAAGAATGGCATATTTTACATATCATATACAAGCGAAACAAGACAATGATCCACCATGTTCCGATTTATGACGGCCCATGACTCATCAAGAAAAAAAAATTGGCATTCATTCCACTAAATATCTATGTAAACAATCTCCTATCAGCACCAGGCATTTCTATCAAGGCAAATATAACAACAACATGTATATTTTACACATCATCTATCAAAACAACATGTAATCACAAATTCATCGTAGATGTCCTGGAAAAAATGCATGACATGTGATTTCTATCAAGTTCCTATATGATGCATGAGATGGAATACCATCATCTCATTGGGTTTCAATTAAAATAGAACCTCAAAAATATAAAGAGTAACAACACACATCATGTGAGTCACTCACGGTGAAATCAAATCAACTGTAAAATTAAAAACCATTAAAATTGCAATAAATGATGTAGTATGGATTTTCCCTGTACACGGGTTAGCTACTCCTGGGAACAGCATATTACCAAGTACATATTCCGTCTTATCCCTGGATAAAGGCTAGAAATAGTAATTCAAGTGAAAAGAAACCTCTCTAATACTACTTTGTAACGCCCCGGTTCCGAAAGCCACCCAGAGGCGCCCCGTACCCGGTTAGTGACATGGCCTCATGCGCATTTACCGAAATGCCGGAGGCTACTGACTAGCAGAGAGGGACTTGTGTGTGATACTGGGGAAATTATTCCCTCATTGGTAGAGTACACAACAGAAGATAAACAAAAGAAATAGTAGAAGCAGTAAACATACATACAAGAGTAAACAATAAACAGTAGAATACTAAACAATAATCTATTGGAGAACACATATATAATGAAAAGATCCATGATACGAATTTCTAGGATAGAAGCCAAAAAAGTCACAATGTTTGATAAAAACAATAATAAACCAAATTGTAAAAGAAAAACAGGTAAACTCCTCAGCATCGCAAGACATATCTTGGTCCCATGCTCACCAACTCAAAAGAAAGTCAGGTACATGAATTCGAAGGGTTCTTTCCCTTATCTAATCCTGCAAGAATATAGTCTGCTTGGGCCTAAAATCATGACCCAAATAGGGTGTGAGACAAGGTTCGAGTAGGAAACCAACCGAAGATTTGTGCCTAAAATTCAGTGAATATATGGAAGGTAAAAGTATAGGAAGCAGTAAACAGAAAAGCACACAGGATTTTACATAGCAGTAACAATCAACAGTTTCTAGAACATAATCTTCGAACAAGGAAGCAGCCAATCAAGGAAGAAGAAAAAACAGGAAACCCTCTGGGTAGTTCTCACAGCCTATCCCCTATGGTTCAGCCATCATGTACTGGCAACCCTCTGGGAGGCACACACAGTGTCACCCCTCTGGTTCAGCTATAGAAAGAATGAATAGACTCTCTGGGGAAACACTCACCTTCAATTCCCCCTATAGTCTCCTATCATACTAATGGATCTCTAGGGAAGCACTAAATGTCTCATTCCCCATGTGGATCACGTCGAGGAACTAAAGACACCCTAAGAATGTAATCAATATCAATTACCCATGTGGTGTCGCATCGTAAATTAAAGACACTCGGGAGAAGCCCTTACGTCCATTCTCCCAATGGTATGCCACACTAGGTTCTCTCAGCCCTATGTAAAGTCAGCATGTATCACATCACGTAATGGCCAAACTGATCCTCAAGAACTATTTGGCTAGCATTCTATAGCATCTCAATAATATAATAATAGTCACACCATCCTATAAACTAGGCATGGAACTGGCAAAAGCCTAACAGGAAAAACTGGACCAAATAGTTATAAACAAGAAAACATGCTTGGGAAAAACATCCAAAGCATAGTAAATTATCCTATTCACAAGAAATATACTTTATTAAGGCATATAAGAAAAACAAGAAAACAACAAGGGAAAAAAAGAAACACACAATACCACGTTCAAGGGTATTGGTGTAATTTGAACAAAATACTCAAAGGCATTCTACAGAAAGTCACAAACCAACTACCTCAACATCAAGAGACAGATATACTTGAACCAAAAGGATTGAACCTCATTAAAACATTCAGGAACAGTACAGTTCCAACGCAATCGATAGTGGTTGATTGAGAGGATGGATGGAGGATCGGGAGCTTGAAGAAGATTCGCGGCCGTATAGGACGCCCTCGGTCGAAGAAGATGGAGAATAAGATGTTTCTGGGGTTATGACGTAACCCCGACCGATTTAATGAAAAAAAGAAAGTACACGATGTGTACTTTTAGAGTACACGGTGTGTACCAGGCTTTTCCATACTCTGCTTTAGGTGGCCTCCACAACACCCCTACATGGCCATATGCAAGGTCATGACATGTCCAGCACACGGCCTCGAGCAACATAAAAGTACAGAGCGTGTACTTTAAAATTTTCCAGAAACTCCCATTTTCTCAAAAACTCAATAAAAAGGAAAACATACCTGAAAAGAAGGTCTATGTTCTTAAAAATAGAAATTGGTATCATTTTAATTTAATTAGTATGATAGAAATGAAATTCTAGGAATAATCCTTTTACCATGGTTCAATATGAGTATGTGAATATACAACATCATATCTCATGGGATTGTCTCACAAGGTGTTCCATTTTTAGGCCAACTGATCATGTATTTTTATTATTATCGATTTAATGATAATCCAAAACTTTTTAGGGTGATCACCTCAAGGTGAATCTATGCCACAATTGCATCCACTTTCTATTTTTTTAGTACAAATATATATTCTATAAAATAAGACTCAAAATTTCTTACCAAAACTTTTGACATTTTCTCTTTAATAAAAAATATAAAGTTAAAAAAATTGGGTACTCTATAATAAAATGAACTTGTGAGAACTGAAACAGTTTAGAATTGAATGTCCCATAGATATCATGAATAATATTGAAAAAAATTATATATTTAATTTTCTTCACCATATATATAAATTAATGGTGAATATAACATGAGTCCCGATGAATAAACATTATGATAAAAACCCTCACATATGGAATAGTTTGAAATAAAATCAAATCCACATAAATTAAATTGAAAAATTTGAACATTTATTTTGATAAATAGGGAAATTAAATGATATAACATCTAAATTAGATATTATATACACCAAACAATGGATGTTCACTGCTAATAAAAGGCATGTCCCGATGAGAGGAATATTAGATGATAAACTCATACATATTATCATGAACTTGAAAAACATAATTTAATATTTTCTATCACAAATATAAATTTCTAAATATGTTAATTCATTACATTAATGTTATCCATTTTTATTCAATTACTTCATAAATAATATTTCGCAACATGAATTCTTCTTATTTCTATGTAGGGTGTTTATAGTTTTAATCATCTCTACTAGATTCAAAATAGTATTGTTTTTATTAATTATTATTCTAAATATAATCATTCTGAGGAAATTATAGTTAATTTTAATGATGATTTATAATTATTTATGGAATTTCAAATTCTATTAATTATTATTATTAACTTTATAATTATTAGTGAAATAGATAATAAGCCTGTTCCAGTGCTTCGTGATGATAGAAGTGTGTTTTATTAATAAAAAAATAAATCAATTATATATAATTACTAAAATAATGTTTTATATGTTTAAACTATTCTATCATATTATGATTTTAATTATGTTCTCACTGTGATTCTTGAAATATATTGATATAATTATTCATATTAGTGGTTAGACAAACATATACATTTACATACACTGATTTAATAGATGATGATGTCATGGACTTGTTGTAATTTTGTAATACCACAGAGATAATAAAATTAATATAAATTTCCAAATATTATATATTTAAATTAAAAATAAATTATAAAAATATGTATAGGAAATGAAGATACTACATTATCTGAATAAGTAGTTTTTTTCTGAGAAGGCTTATTTCAAATGATTAAATTAATAATGAATTTTTTGTTAAAGTTATTTATATGTTCTCTAATTTTCCATTAAAAACCGATAATGATATCCAAAATTCATTTTTATCCTTCAATCCCATCCTTAGTTCAATCCATTAAATGCATTTTTTTTGAAAATGAAGTAGGTTGTGTAGGTGATAATGTAATCCCCCTAATGAAAAAAATGCCATTAAATTCTTCATAAGGGACTGTGGTAATGTGGTTATAGTTTATTTTCATAATATTAAAATATTATGTATACTATGATACAGATTTTATAATATACTTATGTGTGATATATGATTTATTCACCATTTATTTCTTATATGTTGTGTATGTATATTTCTATTTGATATATTATATCATGAATCTAACTATCTAAATGGGATTCTGTGATAAATTTGATAATTATTACCTTAATGGGATATATGATAGTTAATAAATATTTCTTAACTCAATTTTTTTCATTTGTTTAATCTTATATTTTATTGATTATGTCATTCTAGGATTTTGTGTGAAATGATTTTTTATTATATCATGTTTTATTTCCATTTTATTTTTTTGGATTTATATTAAATACACATAATCGGCCCATTTTGTTAATGAAATTTTATTTTTATGGTAATTCATCTCAATTTCAATTCATTGAGGTTTATTTTGATATTATGCACATAATTTTATTTATTTGATGTATATAAACACTATTTTTTACGTATGTGTATCATTCATAGAAAATGTTACATATCATAAATATCCATATTTTTTGTATCATTGATATGATTAATTCTTATTTTGTATACCATTTTATACATGGTGTTTACATTGAAAGTTATTTAATTAATTATATAAATATATATAAATATATTTTTTTCTAATAAATATATATATTTATTGAAAATTCTAATGGATTCGATTGTTTATTTAATATCTAATTTATTAATTGGTAGTTAAATAATAGTTGGGGACCATATATTAAAAATATAATAAATGCATTGAATTTTTCCTAAGATAAATAATGTGGATAAATTTAATGGGTTCTTACCCAAAATGATTATATTTTATAGTTAATGGTATTTATGGTTGTGGTTCATGCTCTGGATACACAACATCTAATAATTATAAACACAATTCATTAATAATTTATTTATAATTATCTAGATTATTTTATCTATGAAAAAAATTAGTAGACACATTTTATTTTAAATTTATTATTTCAATAGAATTTGTACTTAGTTATTTACATTTGGATATTGATTATTATTATTGATTTATATTGTCCTATAATGTACATCAACCTTACTGAGATATTTTCTCACCCATATATTGTTCTCATTCCCTAGGTTAGGAAAATAGATATTTAAATGAGTTTTCAATGATGGATTTTATGTGTAGTTGTTATGTATAATGCTTCATTTTCAATTCATATTGTAAAATTAGTATCATTTATTTATATTGTTTAAAAATATGACTTAACTACTTTGTCCTTTGATATTTTATTTCTTATATCTAATGAAAATGTAATAATGTAATGGACTATCTTTAAGAGACAGGATTCTGGGTCGTTACTATTTGTATTAGAGGAAGATTAGTAGAACATTTTGGAAGTAGATTTTGACAAAAATTGATTCAAGAATATTAACCATTTTTTAACATTGAGGATAAATAAAAATATATTATATAATCTTATATATTTTTAAATTCTAATTTATAAACTCAATAAAACCTAAGGATTTATAATGTGAGAACATTTCGTGACTTATAAGTCCTATAAATGATTCATCATGACTATATCACTCTGATCAGTGTTTCTCACACTATTCATTTAGTTTAGAAATGGATGGAACCAAGTTGAATTTGGTTAAGGATGAGTGAGATATAAACCTTGTTGATGAGAAAGTAAATTGGATAGTGATTGTAATGATGAATATTTTGGTTATAATATATTATTTACAAAATCCACCTAGACCAACTCTCAGTCTCACCAAAAAGAGAAGTGTAATGTTCACGGAGAACATGGGATTTGGACAACATATGGGAGATAATGGCTTTATTTCCAATATATTAATAATTTAAGAATAAATAAAAAATATAATTTCCTAGATGAATGAGAGTTTTTTAGGTATAGAAAATAATGATATAATGATTGTAAATTTTAAGGGAAAATGTAATGTTTGGAATAATGGTATCCATGAGGTATTAGATATGGATGAATTTTATACTTGTGGATAATAAGGAATTATGATAATAAATTTACATAGAGGAAAAAATATGAATATTTTCATTAATGTTATAAATGTATTGGTTATTATTGTAATGATTAATATACTACAAATGAAAAATTTCAAGTATTTATTATGGAATAAAATGATGAACAATTGTTAATTGTTTAAGAATGAAGTAGAATGTTTAGTGTTCCTATGTATTAGTTTTTAAAAATTATTATATCAAAAATTCTATGGATACATGAATCATGAGATATATAAGGACCTTACTTCAGTACTACTTTAACATTTTGGAAGCATATGTGGAATAATAGAAGAAACCAAGAGAAATAATTCTATTAAAATTTTAACTTTTGTAAAACACATTATTTGGGGATGATAACCATTAGTATATGATTTTTTTTGAGATAAAAATGAAAAAAATATTTGTATGGGATTTTATTGGTGACTATTAACGTGGTTAGTAACTTTACAGTTAACATTACGTGGTATACTACATGTTTATTATTAGAATCATGAATATTTTCAAAAATGATTAAAGGCAATCAATTAATTACTATATTTGATATGTGAAAATAAGAGAAACATTATTTTTTTCAAATATTATATTACATAAAATTTATATATTTAGTGACTTCCTTATACATTTTTTGTCTTTGAATTTTCACTTACATATTTTTCATGGGTCTTAAAATTTACTTTGTATGGAATGGATTATACTAAACATTAGATATTATTATTTATAATAAATTTTATTGGATAAAATTTTATAGCCATTTTGGTTTCATTAAAAATTTATATGTTATAGTTATGACTTATAGAACATATGATAGATTAAAGTTATTCCAGAATATTATTAAATTCATTATGTACATTGATATCCTAGTATATGATGTTAAAATAAATCAAATCACAACGAAGGGATAAGAATATTCTTGTGACATGTAAGTGAATAATGTAAGTATATTTTATTTTGTTCTTAATCTAAATTATATAACAATTACTCCACTCTAGGAAAATAATATTTAATGAAAATTTTAATAGTTTAATTTGAATACTGTGAAATCAATGGCCTCTTTAACCCATCATATATTTACAGTTTTATGATGACTGACTTTCAAATGGCCATGTTTTATATCACTTTCCACAATTACATGATATTAATATTTCACTAACATATCCCAATTTTCACTTCACACAAATGTTATCCTATTCAAAACCCTAATATTTTAGTGACGTTCACATTTGCCTTTCCCACTTATTAGTTGAAAATTTTATTAACATTATTTATTATGCGTGTTTCCCATAAATTAATTTTCTTGTATCATACATTGTTTTTTATGATATCTAAAATTATGAAGATGAAATGTATTGAAGGTGTGGAGAATGTGACACCCCAATATTTTATTTTATGTCTCTTTTTAAATTTAATCTCTTTGATATTTGATGTTAGAGAAAACACTGACCATAAACACATAATTAAATTTTATTATTGATATAGTTTTCACCTAGAAATTTGAATACAAGTAACGATTAATATTATAAAACTGTGAAAATATAGTTAAAATTTTTATAAAATTATTTCATTGGTTACTGATTAATTATAAATTAAAAATCCAATTGAGTATAATGGATGTGTTTTTATTAAAAATCATTTTTATTCACAAAATTAAATTTTATAATAATAAAATAAATAAAAAACTATTAGTTATTGATTTTAATGAAATATATATTTTATATATTCAATAATTAAGTTTTAAAAATAATAAAATAAATTTTATAGGATTAATATAAGAATAAATCATTTTTGACAATAAAATGTTATATTTTTATAAAAGCCAATGTTTACACCTTTTAAAAGAAAAAATATTTTAAATATAAATTTTGAAAATTTTAGAAATTTTATTTTTGAAAATAAAATTAATTTTTTAAATAATGATATAAACTTTATATAAGAGATATTTTTCAGTAAATTTTTTATAAATTAAATTTTCTAATGAGATGTGAAGAAAACTACATTTCAATTCATAACTAACAATTCAAAAAAAATTATATAATTAAATTATAATTATAATTTATTTTATATTATAATTATTTCAATTTAATATTATTTATACTAATTTTATTTAGTTTTATGAATTTAAAATTTAAATGGTAATTATTAAAATTTCAAAAAATTTAACTTTTCACATTGAAATCATCTTCTTCTTTTTGTATGCAGGATTATTTATGAAAATCATTTTTCAAAATTTTTTGAAATTAATATTGTAAAATTGATTCCATAGTTATAATTATATTATAAAATTTTCATTTTAATATCATTTTAATTTTTAGAAAAAAAAATTTACCATGGTAAAAAAAAAATTCCACGGTATAGGTAATATAATGAAAATGGTTAAAGTTAAATGCTTTACGATTAAAATACCTAAACATTACCACATTAAATGGTTCTTTGAGTAATTTATAATCCCTAAAAATCTATTTAAACATTAATTATCATAAATGATAGTCGGAATTAATGCCACCTCAATGTTCTAGGTTTTAAACATTTAATAATCATTATTTAGTCACTTAATCACACATATCCTCAAGTATAAATTCCAGCCAAACCATGCCATTTCAACTCAATATCTTTGAGTATCATAAAATATATAAAGAACTCATAATATTAAATCTTTCCACATCCTAGTCTTGCGGGTATCACCATAATATAATATCCAATTTCCTCAAGGGGTCCCCCAGGGAGGTGATATTCAATAAGCAATTTTCACAACACACTTCATTTAATCTATTTTCCATTCATATATTAGTCTCACATACTTTATCCAAAGAGGAATTATATAACCATTATAATGTATATAATAGAGTTTTATGTTTCTAATTTTCTATATTATACCGTTCCATTTTTTTAATCATATAATAAAATGAAATGAAAGCATTGTGCATGCTATACCGATTAGCCATCTCTATGAATAATGATTTTGTTCATTTACCATTACCAACTTCAATTCTAGTAGTAATACTAATTTTATAGTTAAATAATATTTTAATAGTTATATTTTAACCTATATTATGTTACAGGTCTAATATATACTCAGAATATTAAATAAATTGAAACTAGTCTATGGTGTTTGGAAAAAACTACTAAAATTAAGTAAACAATTTACATTAATATTTTATCAAAATAATGATTATAATACAAGAAATAAAAAATATATATGGAGAAATTTAAAACTAAAAAATATAATTTATATAATTTCATTGAAAATTTTCAATTATAATCTAATTTTACAATAACATCAACAGTTTTACAAAAATGAAGTGATCTGGAAACAATGAAACGACGACACCCAAAAAATTGAAAATACGGAAATATTATTAATTAATGGGTCATAATATATTATCAAATAATCATATATGTTATTATAAATATTGAAACAATAATATAATGAGTTATTGGAATTATTTAAACCGTTACATAGGTGGTTAATTTACACATGACTAATGGGAAGCGTAAAGTAAGGTTTTTCTCATCTCACTATTAATTCAGTGATATATATTCGATATTCAACACATATTTGTTGTGTGTTTAGAATGTACACCTACATTTTATATATGATATCACGAATCTTATTATATTTATTTTATTCAATGTTTCATTTTATAATTAATAATATTATATGGCATATTATTTGATTGAATACAAGTGGTACATGATTTCTTAACTCAATTTTCAATCACGGGGTTAAAACTATTTTTTGTAGATTATTTCGTGATATTATTATGTGTGAAATGTCTTTTTATTATATAAATTTCTTATTTTCAACTATTTTATGTGAATTTACTATTAATACACATAATTTATCCATTTGATTTACAAAATGATATTTACATGTGCCTTTATCTCAATTTCACTTCATTACAGAATATTTTGATATTATGAAACTAACATATTTTTTTGGGTATATACGTACCATTTCTTTTATTTATGACAATAATTCATGGTAAAATTCATTTATCTTAAATACCCATATTTCATGTATCATGGATATGATGATTTATTAAGTTGTATAACATTTTATATAGAGAGTTTACTTTGAATGTTATTCGGATAACTCGAGAAATAATGTTAAATATGTTTTTTTACAAAATATGTATATTTTTTATAATTAATATTTATTAAATCAGTTATTTTATATATAAGTAATGGTTTGGACGTGATATAACTATTTGGGACCATATGTAGAATATTCCATTGATGCCTTAGTAGTCTCATGAGATAAATATTGTAGCCAAATTAAATTAATTTGTACACATAAAGATTAAAATGTGTTGGGAAATATCTTAATTGTATTGTTTCATGTACTCTATACATTACATTCTATAATTATGTATTTATTTCATTTAGAAGTCAGATATAATTTTCCATAGTATTTTCACTGTGAAAAAATCAATGGATACATTTCTATCTCAGTTTATTTATTAAATGGAATGTGTTCTTATTATTTAAATTGATATATTGATTATACTAATTTATTCAATTATTTATCCGTTATATGTAAATATAATTTATAATTTTATCTCACCCTAATTTCATTTTTCTATTCCAATGTTAGGAAGAGAAGATTTTCAACTGAGTTTTCGAAGATTCAATTTATCAACTTTTGTTATGTGTTATATTTTATTTTTTATTCCCAATATAAAAATTGTTTCTTGTATATATCTAATTTACCAAGAATACTAAACTATTTTATTATTTCAGATGAAATATATTGAATATTATTGAAATGTAATAAATTAAGGTATCATATCTTGTCTATCAGATTCTAAGTTAATACATTTCACACTATGGTTCTCTTCTATTAAAAAAATATATGAAATAACAGTATCCATGAAAATAATGGAATTCCAATAGAATATTTAATGTAAAACATCATCGATATGATGGATTGACAAACACGAGTTATGAATAATAACTTGAATCATGTTGATTGAACATAATCTCCTAGAATTGAACAACATTTTGTTGAGTCCATATTGTATAAATGATTAACATATTCTATAAGATCTAACAACCCCTTCACTATTGAATAATGGGTTATCTCAATAGAAAATATAATTTTTTTAATTTTTTATTTATGATTGAGATGTCCACCTTACTTGTAGACTACGTAGATGGATAATCTTATCAATGTTGGACACTAATTAAAAACATGAATCCAAGATGTGAGGATGATTCTATTGAGTGGGAAGAGTTCTAGGGAATATTTTTCAAATAATATATTTGACGTTTAAAGAAATAAAATTAGAGAAGTATTTTCTAGAGAAAAATCAGAATGTAAAAGAATTACTGGGAATCTATAAAAAGAAAATTACTATGCTTTCTTGGTAAACCTATAACCTTTTTATGGATCCATAGGTAATGTTTGATTTATTCATAAATTCACTAAGGCCGCATAATTAGATGAATTTAGAATATCGAGGTATTGACACCTATTTGGAGATAACATGGACTTATATAGATGATTAATTGGTGTTTTTGGAGACCAGGTGATCATATATGATGAATGAAAATAAGATATAAAAATATGGAATATGAGGGAAGAACATTGATTATGGAATAGGATGAATGAATGTTAAAATTCCCATATACATTAAATATGGGAAGAATAATTTGAATAATTTATTTACTGGGGGTGCAATGTGGTATATGTTTAAAATATTTGTCTGTATAGCTTTGAACTATCGTGGTTCCTTGAATCCTCAATGTCTCAATACAAATAGAAAAGGGATGACGATGTAGGACCATCCATTAATTCAATGCTTCAAGTGTGTAAATCATGGTCAATTATCCAATTAATGTCCAAATTAAAAGATGATTGAGGGAATCAAAAAATGACCTAAAAATTGTAAATGGAAGTATTTTAGGTAATTTTCTATCATGGTGGATGATGTGGAAGCTACATATGTTGGGTGATGGGTACCATGGTTGTATTCTATTTTCTATATAGTTATTTATTTTATTTTGGTTCACATTATTTTATATCAACCAACCATTCTAAGAATATATAATAAATCCATAAGAATATAGAATAATATTAATCAATCAATACTCATGTACGGATTATCCTAGCATCAATATTTTATAGAAACACTAGTATTATCTTTGATGAGTTCAATCTCATCACAAATCATGTAGTCATTCTCATGATGAAATTTCTAACTATTCTATGTATTTACAATACAATAGTTTATAAATCTTAGATAAATCATAGAGGAAAAGAAATATGAGTTATTTTAATGGAAAACAAATAATTAATTTCAAATGAGATATAGCATATACCATGCTTTTTATAGAAGGACCTCCCAAATCTTTATCTTCGGAGTTGATCAGTGAATATAGACATAGAAATAAAATTTTAAGGATATAAAATTTCCCCATCATTCTTGATGATTTTGAAATATTTCCTAATATGTTACTTAGAACTTCCAAGAAAGAGACATATTTATTTATTAAAATCATACCTAGCTCAAAACAAATTTCTAAGAACATGTATAGTACAAAAAATGTGGACTAAAAGGAATTAAAAAACATCTTTATATTCTGTATAAGATATTTTCCAACAATGTGTGTCCCCATAGAGGGAACATATTCACATTGTAAATAATTGGGATTTATCATTGTGGCTATGATTTGATTATCGACAACCCGATAGGATCCCAATGAAGAACATAAATATATATCACATGTATTGATGTCTTATTTGAATTGATTTTTAGGGAGAAATTCATATTTTTAATTGACCACCGATATAGGTATCGTAAATTGGGGGTGACAAGAGTATATATTACAAATAATTACTTCTAAAAAATATATGGGAATTATGATTTTTTCTTCCAGTATGCTTGACTAATTATTTATTGATATTTATGAATTTGATTAATAGAGTCTTCAAGAAATACCTTGATAATTTATGTGTAGATTTTTATGATGAAATTTTGTTTTACGGCAACAGTCTTATGATCATGAGGATATTCTAATGGTTATATTGAAAATAAGGACTAAGGAAGATCTATTAGGAAAATTTGGAAAATGGTATTTCGTGTTACAAATAACTTCATTCATGGGTAAAATTGTATACAATGATGTAATCTCATGTAACCATTCTACAATAATATCTATAAATGAGTTTGCACATCCTTCAATAGTAACATGATTATTCTATTTCCTTTATTTAGCAGTATAATATAGGAGATTATTTTAAAAAAATCATGAATTTATAATCAAAAAACCATTTAAACTTGGAATGGAGACATGTTCATATGGAAAAATTATGTGAATAATGTTTCCATGATCTTAAGAAGGGATTTATTACTCAACAAGTGTAATCCTTATAATCTTGTATATATGTTTTTAAAAATTAAATTGATGTATATTTGAAATAAAATTGTTGTTTTATCATGAGAAATTAAATTGTGATTCCTTATAAAACATCATATTTAGAGCCTCATGAGAACAATTATCTTACACATGTCCTTGAGCTAGATACAGTTATTTTTTCTTCGAAAATGTGAAGGCATTATATTTATAGGGAGAAACATGATATATACAAATACCACCAATGTATTAATTATATATTCATTAAAAAGAAATTGAAAATGAGTAAAAGGATAAGTTTGGAACTTATTAAATACAAGGATTGATCATCTAATTATCACACCAAAAGAGAAAAAAAATCCCTTCTACATTAAGTAGGAGAGACCCTTTTGCGATTGAAATGATTAGAATTCAAGGGTATCCAATGATAAAGGGACAAGTAAGGTTTTACACGGGGGAAGGGACATCATCAGTCTTTTCCTAACTAATTTCTAAGCCATGTATACTAAATAATTTCATGAAAATGTAAACAGAATATAATTTTCTAAAATAGACAATAATGGACATCAAGAATGTGAATTTTCCAGAGCTCAATATTGATCAAGATAATTTAGTGAGATTTACTAATGGGATATTCTGTCACGACCCGTCCTCGAGGTCTGTGCCGTGACTACCCCAAGCCCGCCTTCCATAGGCCAGGGGCTGGCGACTAGCACCAAGGCGTAAATCCCAAAAAAAGGGAAGGCATGGACTTTGAAAAGTAAACAAGCACCACAGAGTAAGCAAGCGGAAAAGTAAACACTAAGTAAACTGAGTACAACAGAAGTGCTGAAAGTAAAAGGGGCCGGAAATACAAGCCCAACTGTAAAGTACAAGAAAAAGACAAAACGACAGGAAGGTGTCAAGATTCTCCTGGATCGTCCTCTGGAGTCCCTACCTGAAGGGTAGGTACAGATGGCCACCTCAGCTCCGGGTACCGTCTCATCGTAACATCCA
Source organism: Viscum album (assembly GCA_963277665.1). Lineage (NCBI taxonomy): Eukaryota > Viridiplantae > Streptophyta > Magnoliopsida > Santalales > Viscaceae > Viscum > Viscum album. The sequence goes on from OY728132.1 coordinate 1,348,243,699, forward strand.
CCTCCGGGTACCGTCTCGTCGTCACGTCCACCTCCGGGTATCATCTCATCGTGAGGTCCACCTCAGGGTACCGTCTCGCTCAGCAAGCCTCAGCCTCGACCAGCGTCGTCCGTCGTCTGCAACCAACACAACGAAGTGCGGGAAAATCCCGTGCAGGTGTGAGTATAAGCTACTCAGTAGGGACCCCGAGACCCCCAAAGGTCTCCCGAAATCCACAAAGGATAATCCAAAAAGGAAAGATACAATCACGAAGTAACATCTGACACGGCTTAGGTATATTCCCATACATATACCTAAGTCATCAATTCCCGTTCGGCTCCAACGTCCGAGCCCAAACACAACCCAGTCCACACAGAAAAGCAAAACGTATACCCACACAGGATAGCTCAACACAATCCACAAAGGAGAGTAACCAGTAAATCCACACAGGATAGCTCAACACAATCCACGAAGGAGAGTATATAGTAAATCCACACAGGATAGTTCAACACAATCCACGAAGGAGAGTAAACAGTAAATCCACACAGGATAGTTCAACACAATCCATGAAGGAGAGTAAACAGTAAATCCACACAGGATAGTTCAACGGATAACTCTCATAGGTATATGCCCATACATATACCGAAATTATCAGTCAACCCATCTCAATCAAGAGGAAACACAAGGATCAATGATTCAGATCAAACCAGGATTTTCATTATCGAAACCGTAACTGCTGAAGAGCCCCGTCTCTGAAGTGTACAGTGGTCCTGTCACGACTCCGAGGTACTGCTCACTAACCTAAGACTACTGTATTACTCCACCTATCGAGTATTGCGGGCCAGCCGCTACAACCAAGCGCTCCAATGTGCCGCTACAACCAAGCGCACCACTGTCGTGGGTCTGCCGCTCCAACCAAGCGCTCCCATGTGCCCCTACAACCAAGCGCACCTCTGTCGTGTGTCTGCCGCTACAACCAAGCGCTTCTCTGTGCCGCTACAACCAAGCGCACCTCTGTCGTGGGTCTGCCGCTACAACCAAGCGCTCCCCTGTGCCGCTACAACCAAGAGAACCTCTGTCGTGGGTCTGCCGCTACAACCAAGCGCTCCCTTGTGCCGCTGCAACCAAGCGCACCTCTGTCGTGGGGGTCTCAATGCAACAGATGGCGCGTCAATCAGATGTCCGGTCTGTGAGTTACTAGCCTATTCGTCCCAGGGGCCCGGTTGGTTTCGTGTGCGAACCAATCCGGCAGTAACTCAACTATACCCCGAACACTCATAGGGTATACTCATAGGGACCGTTTCTCAATGAGATCACCAACGCCGTTGACGGTTCGTCAAACGGACGTTCTGTCCGAAAGGTATCAGCTTTTCCGTTCCAGGGGCCCGGTTGGATTTCGGTGCGATCCAACCCAGCCACTATCCAACTGTATCCAAAACTCGGGCGGAGGATGCCAAAAGTTCCTTCTCATCAAGAGGAAAGCAACGAGACAGACGGCGCGTCAGTCGGACGCCCGGTCTGTGAGTTATTGTCTTTTTCGTTCTAGGGGCCCTGTTGTTTTTTTAAGGCAAAACCAACCCGACCGTACTCCACCTACTTCCAAACCTCGGCAGAGTATGCCAAAAGATCCGTCTCATTTAGAGGAATTCAATGAAACAGACGGCGTGTCAAACGGACGCCCGGTCTGTTAATTATTGGCCTTTCCGTCTCAAACCCACCCTTGGAAACTTCCCAGGAGGTCACCCATCCTGATCACTGCTCTAGGCCAAGCACGCTTAACTACGGAGTTTTAACCACGTAGGCTCCCGAAATGGAAGGTGCACCTTGAGTATAGTATACCGAAACGACTGTCTCGATCCAAGGATCGCGTTGCCGCTGACGGCGCGTCGTTCGGAGGCCCGTAGCCCAAGTTATGGGCGTTTGAACGAAAACCGTCCGAAGACGGGGGTCCTGGCCCGGGCCGACCCAGCCCGACCCCCCCCCCCCCCTCTCCGGGAGTCGGCCGAACCGGGTCGACCCGACCCGGTCCGACCAGGGCGCGGCCCGGCCGGTCGGACCGGCCTGGCCCGGTTCGGCCGAGCGGCCGAACGGCTAAGGCGCCGCGGGGCACCGCCCACGCGGCCTGGTGGTGCTGCGGCCCCCCGCGTGGGGCCGCGCTAAGTCAAGGACGCGGCTTTGCCGCGTCCGGGTGCACCGGACCCGCGCGGCCGCGGGTGCCGCCACCGCCGCGGCTGAAGCCGCGGCGGCCTGTCCGGCAGCGCGCCGGGGCGCCGCCACGTCGGCGACCCGCGCCGCCGGCGAGTTCCGCGGGCCACCGGGATCGCTCCGGTGGTCCGATTTTGTTCCCGCCTACGCCGCTGCTCCTCCCGGGACTCGTCCTTCACTGCGGAATCATCAAACATTCGTTGCGGCACATTCCGTCGTCGCATGTCAATTCCGCACAAAACGAAGAACGGTGGAGGGTCGTCGGGCCGTGTTCGTTCGGCCCGCACCCTCCGCGTTAGAGATAATCAACGGGAGAAAATAAAATGTTCAACACATGAACCAACAATTTTAATAAAATATAATTGTTTCTTTGATTCTGGTTCTTTAATTTTTAAAGAATGTTCACGGGAATATAAGGAGGGGTATTTCCAAAATATAAAATCCCTACCTCGCTGGATGTCGCGCATGAGCGTTCTTCGCGGAATTTGCTCATCGCGGAAGGTGGAGATCGTCGCGTCGTCGCGGAAGGGCGTCGCGTCGTCGCGGAACACGGCATTGAGTCGGCGACCTCAACGCACCATGAAACAGCAGATTTAATTTAATTAATTAAATCCGTGTTTTGGTTAAGAACCACGAAGGAGATAAAAAGGAAGGTCTGAGACTCTTACCTCAAGCAGCCGATCGAAGATCCGTCGCAGAGGAAGAGACATCGCAGAAGAACGTTGTCGGCGTCGCGGATCACGGCGTCGCGTCGTCGATTTCCGGGTTCGGCGTTCTTCGCATTCTTCGCGTTCTTCGCGTTCTTCGTGAAGGAGGCTGAAGGTTCAAGGATCCTCTCTCAACGAGTAATCCTCCAAAAGAAATTGGTTGGTCTTATTTTATTATTATGCCAACACACGAAAAGGGGTAAGTAACGACCCATCAATTCGTTGAATTAATTCAACGAAAGAAACAGCTCATTTAATTTACGAAATAAACCTCCCAATTAAATGGTCTGTTAAGAATTTAGAAAACGCGTCAGTTGACTTTCATAATGACGGGTTTTCACGGGTGCGTTACTTAGCGGAAAGAAACGGCGGGGCTCGTGCGGGCCCCACCTCACAAATATCCTACCGAGGGGGTAGGATATTTTCTGGATAGCATCCTATCCGGGTCAACTCAGTTTAAGCCGCTTTCAAGTGGCTTCAAGTGGCTTCCAAGTGGCTTAAGTGAAATAAAATAAAGTTGTCGAAAAAAATTATTTTATTTCTTAACTTTAAGCCTGAAAATTAAAAACCACAGCCGAGCAACGCAACTCCAGAAGAGGCGTTTCTAAGAAAATATCGGCGCTGCGATTCCATCAGTGCCCTCAGAATTCGATTCCGGGCACCAGTTTAAAAGTAAGAAAAACCCACTCGTCCGTTCACTGAACGTACCCGAGCCAAACTTCAGAAAATGATTCCGGGCACACCGGGCCTCGGAATCAGGTGCCGTCAGAAACTGCGTTCTTGTAAAATTCCAAAGAAAATTAAGAAAAAAAATTTCCATGAAATTTACGGGTCTTTACATTACTCCCACCACAGGGCTTTACGTCCCCGTAAAGCTTCAACACAAACTAGGGATACAAAGGCGGTACTGAGCACGCATCTGAGCCTCCCGCTCCCATGTGCTCCCTGGAGGTTCCCGTGCTGCCATCTGATGCGCACAAGAGGAATCGATCGTCCATGTAGGACCCTCTCCTGTCGATCCTCTATCCCCACCGGGACCTCCGTAAAAGTCATCTCATCATCCACGTCTAGCTCCCCATGGTCAAAGATGTACGTCGGGTCGTGCACGTATCTTCTCAGCTAGGATACGTGGAAGACGTCGTGCACCCGGTGCAACTGAGGTGGTATAGCCAGGCGATAAGCCACCTCTCCAATCCTGCTGATGACCTGGAAAGGACCGATGAAGTGTGGAGACAACTTGCCGCCTCGGCCAAATCTCCGCAAACCACGTCGAGGTGAGACCCGCAAGAAGACGTTGCCGTCATCCTCGAACTCTAGTGGTCTCCGCCTCCTGTCAGCATAAGGCTTCTGCCGGCTCTGAGCTGTACTCATCCGCCCCTAGATGACCTGGACCATCTCAGGTCCCACAAGAGCTGCAAGATTTCTTCTTTGCCGATAAGAGAAATCTGGTCCCATCCCCTGGATGAACCACATTCTTTTGCCTAATACAGTCAATCCCGACATGGATGGTACTAATCCATACCAAGGATGACGTCGTAAGGCCTCGATGCTACTACCAAGAGATCCAACCGTTACTCTCGCCTCAAGGGTTGAGTCACACTGTCGGCATCAGTGTGTGGTAACTGGGTCTCCTCCAGTAGATGTCCCACAAGTGAGGGTCAAGTCAACAGTCTAAACCGGAACCTCTTAGTAACAACGCAAAAGAGGACAGGGAGGAAAACATCACAAAGGTAAGCGTCTTTTATTATTCCAGCTCATATTATAAGGACGCTACACAACAGCAACAAGGAACTAGAAGTACAAGAGACGTATCCACTAGTTCCGCTCCTATCCAACTGCTCCCAGAGCTCCACGATCGAAGGCCTCAGCTGCCTGAAGATGAGCTCTCCCATGTCCACCAACTCCCTGCGGTCGGGGTGGACCTCTTGGTGGTGGTGGTGGCAACACCTCGAAGTGTCTCCCACCATCGGCTACTCGGCCAGCTCCACTGCCTCGTCCGCCTGTACCCTGTGGACCACCATGGACGAATCTCTGTCTGGGAGGTCCCTCTACCGCCTGTTGCTCATCTGTAAAACGAGTCGGGCAGTCTCAAGCCATGTGACCAATCCCGCCACAGGAGTAACACTGCCCACTCTCGACACGCCTGGCTCTGACTCCACCCCGGCTCCCCCGCACAACTGAGCCTGAGTTGTGCAGTCGGCCACCGGTAGGTCTGGCCCTCTTGGACCTCTACGTCATCTGTCTACTACCTGCTGCAGAAGACTCTGCCGCATGCTGGCTAGTAGTGGGTCCTGCTGCTGGAGACTGCTCAGCAAGGAAACATTCCACTAAGAGGGATCGCTCCAGCACCCCTGTTTGCGTCAGAATGCTGAGTGGAACTACAGAAGCTCTAATCTCTCTCCTGAGTCCCTGCTCGAAGGTTCAGGCCCTGAAGAACAGGTCCCGTACCATATCTGTAGAGTAGCGCGAGAGGTCCGCAAATCTCACCGAGTACTGGGCCACTGTCATGCTGCCCTGCCGCAGCTGGAGTAGCTCCTGTATACGCACCGCTCAAAGGGTGGCTGGTACAAACTCTGCCCGGAACAGGCTCCCAAAGTCTGCCCATATAAGTGATGCCTCGTCGTGCACCTGGAGCATCAAGCTCTACCATCAGCCTGCTGCTGCGTACAGTAGGCTCGCTGTGAGGATTACCATGAGGTCTGCTGGTATCCTCACTAACCTGAAAACTCCCACGACAGCCTCCAACCAATCCTCAGCCGCATGCGGGTCCGTCTCTCCCCGGAACCTGGGTGGCCTCTGGCGCTGGAACTCGTGCAGTGCGCTCAAGCGATGTGCATCGTCAGCGGCTGGAAGCATCGGTGGCTCGGCGGGTAGAGGTACTGTCGGTGCCTCAACTGTCAAGTGGACCTGCACCGAGGCCTTGTTGCTGGGCGGGCTGTCGCCATGCTCAACCCTCAGAACCCTAGCTGGTCATCCGAGGGGAGGCTTCCTGAAAGAAAAAAAGTGATACGGTCAAACGATAAGAACCTGGTGATCTGACCTGGTTTGAGCTGACTTTTAAAAACTGTTGGAAACACACACGCAATCAGTGTCTTCATGCATTAAGTCGGAAATCGGAAGTCAGGGTCCTGGTGTACGGATACGTCGGCCGCTGCACCAACACTGGACTCCCTGGACCGATAACCACACTCAATACACTAAACACTATTGCTTCATGAAGAAGAAATATCAGAGTTTGCGGTAGAACTGACCACCTCTGATACCAATCTGTCACGACCCGTCCTCGGGGTCCGTGCCGTGACTACCCCAAGCCCGCCTTCCATAGGCCAGGGGCTGGCGACTAGCACCAAGGCGTAAATCCCAACAAAAGGGAAGGCATTGACTTTGAAAAGTAAACAAGCACCACAGAGTAAGCAAGCGGAAAAGTAAACACTAAGTAAACTGAGTACAACAGAAGTGCTGAAAGTAAAAGGGGCCGGAAATACAAGCCCAACTGTAAACTACAAGAAAAAGACAAAACGACCGGAAGGTGTCAAGCTGCTCCTGGATCGTCCTCCGGAGTCCCTACATGAAGGGTAGGTACAAATGGCCACCTCAGCTCCGGGTACCGTCTCATCGTAACGTCCACCTCCGGGTACCGTCTCGTCGTCACGTCCACCTCCGGGTATCATCTCATCATGAGGTCCACCTCAGGGTACCGTCTCGCTCAGCAAGCCTCAGCCTCGACCAGCGTCGTCCGTCGTCTGCAACCAACACAACGAAGTGCGGGAAAATCCCGTGCATGGGTGAGTATAAGCTACTCAGTAGGGACCCCGAGACCCCCAAAGGTCTCCCGAAATCCACAAAGGATAATCCACAAAGGAAAGATACAATCACGAAGTAACATCTGACAGGGCATAGGTATATGCCCATACATATACCTAAGTCATCAATTCCCGTTCGGCTCCAACGTCCGAGCCCAAACACAACCCAGTCCACACAGGAAAGAAAAACGTATACCCACACAGGATAGCTCAACACAATCCACAAAGGAGAGTAACCAGTAAATCCACACAGGATAGCTCAACACAATCCACGAAGGAGAGTAAATAGTAAATCCACACAGGATAGTTCAACACAATCCACGAAGGAGAGTAAACAGTAAATACACACAGGATAGTTCAACACAATCCATGAAGGAGAGTAAACAGTAAATCCACACAGGACAGTTCAACGGATAACTCTCATAGATATATGCCCATACATATACCGAAATTATCAGTCAACCCATCTCAATCAAGAGGAAACACAAGGATCAATGACTCAGCTCAAACCAGGATTTTCATTATCGAAATCGTAACTGCTGAAGAGCCCCGTCTCTGAAGTGTACAGTGGTCCTGTCACGACTCCGAGGTACTGCTCACTAACCTAAGACTGCTGTATTACTCCACCTATCGAGTATTGCGGGCCAGCCGCTACAACCAAGCGCTCCCATGTGCCGCTACAACCAAGCGCACCACTGTCGTGGGTCTGCCGCTACAACCAAGCGCTCCCATGTGCCGCTACAACCAAGCGCACCTCTGTCGTGTGTCTGCCGCTACAACCAAGCGCTCCTCTGTGCCGCTACAACCAAGCACACCTCTGTCGTGGGTCTTCCGCTATAACCAAGCGCTCCCCTGTGCCGCTACAACCAAGTGCACCTCTTTCGTGGGTCTGTCGCTACAACCAAGCGCTCCCCTGTGCCGCTACAACCAAGCGCACCTCTGTCGTGGGGGTCTCAATGCAACTGACGGCGCATCAATCGGACGCCCGGTCTGTGAGTTACTAGCCTATTCGTCCCAGGGGACCGGTTGGTTTCGTGTGCGAACCAATCCGGCCGTAACTCAACTATACCCCGAACACTCATAGGGTATACTCATAGGGACCATTTCTCAACGAGATCACCAACGTCGCGGACGGTTCGTCAAATGGACGTTCTGTCCGAAAGGTATCAGCTTTTCCGTTCCAGGGGCCCGGTTGGATTTCGGTGTGATCCGACCCGGCCACTATCCACCTGTATCCAAAACTCGGGCGGAGGATGCCAAAAGTTCCGTCTCATCAAGAGGAAAGCAACGAGACAGACGGCGCGTCAGTCGGACGCCCGGTCTGTGAGTTATTGGCTTTTTCGTTCCAGGGGCCCGGTTGTTTTTTTAAGGCAAAACCAACCCGACCGTACTCCACCTGCTTCCAAACCTCGGGCGGAGTATGCCAAAAGATCCGTCTCATTTAGAGGAATTCAATGAAACAGATGGCGCATCAAACGGACGCCCGGTCTGTTAATTATTGGCCTTTCCGTCTCAAACCCACCCTTGGAAACATCCTAGGAGGTCACCCATCCTGATCACTGCTCTAGGCCAAGCACGCTTAACTACGGAGTTTTAACCACGTAGGCTCCCGAAATGGAAGGTGCACCTTGAGTATAGTATACCAAAACGACTGTCTCGATCCAAGGATCGCGTTGCCACTGACGGCGCGTCGTTCGGAGGCCCGTAGCTCAAGTTATGGGCGTTTAAACGAAAACCGTCCGAAGACGGGGGTCCGGGCCCGGGCCGACCCGGCCCGACCCCCCCCCCCCTCCCCGGGAGTCGGCCGAACCGGGTCGACCCGACCCGGTCCGACCAGGGCGTGGCCCGACCGGTCAGACCGGCCGGGCCCGGTTCGGCCGAGCGGCCGAACGGCCAAGGCGCCGCGGGGCACCGCCCCCGCGGCCTGGTGGTGCTGCGGCCCCCCGCGTGGGGCCGCGCTAAGTCAAGGACGCGGCTTTGCCGCGTCCGGGTGCACCGGACCCGCGCGGCCGCGGGTGCCGCCCCCGCCGCGGCTGATGCCGCGGCGGCCTGTCCGGCAGCACGCCGGGGCGCCGCCGCGTCGGCGACCCGCGCCGCCGGCGTGTTCCGCGGGCCACCGGGATCGCTCCGGTGGTCCGATTTTGTTCCCGCCTGCGCCGCTGCTCCTCCCGGGACTCGTCCTTCACTGCGGAATCATCAAACATCCGTTGTGGCACGTTCCGTCGTCGCCCGTCAATTCCGCACAAAACGAAGAACGACGGAGGGTCTTCGGGCCTTGTTCGTTTGGCCCGCACCCTCCGCGTTAGAGATAATCAACGGGAGAAAATAAAATGTTCAACACATGAACCAACAATTTTAATAAAATAAAATTGTTTCTTTGATTCTGGTTCTTTAATTTTTAAAAATGTTCACGAGAATATAAGGAGGGGTATTTCCAAAATATAAAATCCCTACCTCGCTGGACGTCGCGCATGAGCGTTCTTCGCGGAATTTGCTCGTCGCGGAAGGTGGAGATCGTCGCGTCTTCGTGGAAGGGCGTCGCGTCGTCGCGGAACACGACGTTGAGTCGGTGAACTCAACGCACCATGAAACAGCAGATTTAATTTAATTAATTAAATCCGTGTTTTGGTTAAGAACCACGATGGAGATAAAAAGGAAGTTCTGAGACTCTTACCTCAAGCAGCCGATAGAAGATCCGTCGCGGAGGAAGAGACATCACAGAAGAACGTTGTCGGCGTCGCGGATCACGGCGTCACGTCGTCGATTTCCGGGTTCGGCGTTCTTCCCATTCTTCGCGTTCTTCGCGTTCTTCGTGAAGGAGGCCGAAGGTTCAAGGATCCTCTCTCAACGAGTAATCCTCCAAAAGAAATTGGTTGGTCTTATTTTATTATTATGCCAACACACGAAAAGGGGTAAGTAACGACCCATCAATTCGTTGAATTAATTCGACGAAATAAACAACTCATTTAATTTACGAAATAAACCGCCCAATTAAATGGTCTGTTAAGAATTTAGAAAACGCGTCAGTTGACTTTCATAATGATGGGTTTTCGCGGGTGCGTTACTTAGCGGAAAGAAACGGCGGGGCTCGTGTGGGCCCCACCTCACAAATATCCTACCGAGGGGGTAAGATATTTTCTGGATAGCATCCTATCCGGATCAACTCAGTTTAAGCCGCTTTTAAGTGGCTTCAAGTGTCTTCCAAGTGTCTTACGTGAAATAAAATAAAGTTGTCGAAAAAAATTATTTTATTCTTAACTTTTAGCCCGAAAATTAAAAACCACACCCGAGCAACACAACTCCAGAAGAGGCGTTTCTAAGCGAATATCGGCACTGCGATTCCATCAGTGCCCTCAGAATTCGATTCCGGGCACCGGTTTAAAAGTTAGAAAAACCCGCTCGTCCGTTCACTGAACGTACCCGAGCCAAACTTCGGAAAATGATTCCGGGCACACCGGGCCTCGGAATCAGCTGCCGTCAGAAACTGCGTTCTTGTAAAATTCCAATGAAAATTAAGAAAAAAAAATTCCATGAAATTTATGGGTCTTTACATATTCATCCCATATATTCCTACGATAAATAAGGTGTTGATCGATAAAGATCATAGCTATGCATTCTTTATAAATCATGGATGCACTAGAATGTATATGGACCTTCTTAATCATTATTGGTGGGATAATATGAAAAAGGATATCACCTAACACATTGAAAGTTTCATGGTATGTCAGCAAGTGATGGAGGATAATAAATTCCAAATGGGGTATTGGAACAACTACCCATACCAACATGCAAGTTGGATAATATCACTATGGAAATTTCCTCTAGTATCCCAAGTAGATCTAAATCACACAATTTGATATTGGTTATAGTGGATCGACTCACCATGGGTACCCATTTCAATTATATTCCATAATATTTTTATCTCAACTAACTTTCCAAAACATTCATAAAGTAAGTGGTGAGTCTACAGGGGGCACCACTTACTATAATTTCTCATTAGGATCCATGGTTCATATCAATATTTTGTTGAATTTTTATGCATGGTCTGAGTGCTAAATTGAATTTCAGTACATCTAATCACCCCAAAATAAATGTCTAGTTTGAAACGAATATTTAAAATCTATATGTTATGATGAGAACATACTTAATAGAGATTATTGGTCTATAGGATAAACAATTCCCATTAGATGAGTTCTTTCACAATAATAGATTCCTATCAAGACTTCACATTGGTTCATATGAAGCTCTATATGGGAAGATATATATAACACCAATGTGTTGGTATGAAGTTGGTAAGAGAAATAATAATAGGACCGAACTTGTGCAAGAGATGAATGAAGAGGTTACTATATCTAATGACATATAAAGTCTTATCATATTTAGAAGAATAGATGTATCGAAAACCATCGAATAGACTGGTATTTTGATGTTAGGGGAATATTTTTCCTTCATATATCACTATAGAAGAGAATCATTGGATTTGTAATTAAATTGATGTTTAGTCTAAGGTACATTGGCCCCGTCAAAATCCTTGATCGCAAAGGATTGTTGGCCTATCATCTAAAACATCATTGAAATCTAGTTTTTGTTCATGATGTATTTCATGCATCCTTATTAGGGAAGTACATACCTAATCCATCACATGTACTAAATATAGAGGTGGTAAAACTGGAAATTGAAATCTTTTATGAAGAGCATGTGGTGTAGATTTTGAAATGTAGATACAATATACTATGATATAATAAAACTCACCATTTCAATGTAATGTGGAGAAATCATGAATACGAAGAAGCAATGTGGGAAATAGAAGAGACAATTGTACATAAGTAACCTGACATTTTCTCAAATAATATAATTATTTGAAATTTCAATGCTGAATTGGGGGGGGGGTTAATTTAATGATATATACTTTATAAATTATATTTTTTCCATAAATAAATTTCTTTTATATATTAAACTATTTTATAAATATAAAAGAATATAGGAAAAAAACCTTATCTCAATAAATAAAAATAATTAAATTTTTCATCTATGAAACCATTTAAAATGAAAAATTATACAAATAGAAAAAAATAGAAAATACAATAGCTATAGAGGGGAAATACAAATCACTAAAATATTTTCAAATAATCTCCCCAATGGCTAACACTAAACAAATTAAAAAAATATTAGCAAACTAATCAACATATTAAAAAAATTAAAATATAACATTATGATTAAATGTAGTGAATTATTTTTGAAATATTGAAGTGATATTTATGTAGTATAAAGAAAAATGTGACAGTAAGTATTTGAATGTTATACGATCATCGGTCAAATGTCACAATTGATCAACATAACCATTGATCAAATTTAATGTTCGCAACTATACCCACTGGTGATAATTTTAAAAAATAATAATTAGTATTTATAAGTAATATAATAAATGATTATAGAGGGAGAATAGAGAAATAGTGGCCTGAAGATGTATAGTCATTCCATTTGAATCCACATTTTCCAAAAATGAGTGGGAAGTATTTTCATTGTTATTCTCCATTATCTAATCCCAATACAAGCTTCAACAAGTTAAGCATGAATGAATTCAACTATCTATGAAGATCATGTTTGTTGAGATTACTACTAAGAAGATGTTAGTTGAGACACACAATTATACTACTATTATCGCACACCATACCCTTTGGGTGAGAACGGATGTAAAAATGGGTTATATTTATATCCCTTAGATACATTATGAGTAATATGAATATCAAAAATAAAATCTTTATTCCATCAATTCCTTTATGAGTAGTTTTTATCAAATAAAATATATGTATATTTGTGATGAATTTAACCAAATTTTTTCGGAATCAAATACAACAAAATTTAGTTTATCTATAAAATATAATAATTGTTATAATAATATGAGGTATTATGTATGATTTTTTTATGAAATTTAATTTTAAAACACCATTATGAAAAATAAATGAATAAATAATTCTTTTTCAAAATTTCATATGTACTTTTTTAAATGTCATAAATTTGACTATTCCTTAAACATGAATAATTTTTAACAAATAAATATTATTAAATTTAATGTTAAAATTCACATACATAGAGAATAAATTTGATATAATAAAATTTATATATGATATCTACATGTCAAAAATATGTCAGGGTGATGTTATTAGAATTTTCTAAAATTCGTTATTTTTTCATTAATATAAAATATATTGTTTTGGGTTTTCTGCATGTTTTATGAATTCATATTTATGTGACAATGATTTCCAGATTAATTATCCAAAATTTACAACCAAAAATATATTATTTTTTTAATTTGAATTATTTCAATATATTTTAACCAATTTCATAGTCTATAACTCACATTTGAAAGTCTAAAATGGAAAAATTTATTTCAAAATTACATTGTGGAAAATATTTTTTTCCATGAAACAATAGGTAAATAGAAATGGAGTTTGGTTTTGGTGGATTGAAATATCATAACCTTTGACTCATATCTCAAAAACCAAGAGTAAATATCATGATTAATTCAATAGTTTTTCATTTTCTACAACCTCAATTTCAGAAACCAATATATAAAAATAATTAATCAAATACTCAACTATTTCTATAAATACCCACCATTTCACTATTCCCATCAACTCCCCATACATCCTATAAGATGTTATGTTGATTTTTTTGCGTGGTTTCCCCCCAAAGTTTCCATAATCCCCCAATGATTCAATCCACAAGATTTATGAGTTACTCTTCAACATTGTGGAAATATCTATTTCTCTTATCCATTGAAGTTCCCTATTGTGGTGTGTATTATAATTTTCAAACTAAGTTATTTTTCCACATCTATTATCCTATTAATTTAATAATATCACTTTAAAATTATGTGGCCTTTGTTCTTCCCGATTTTACATGTTTATAAAATGATATTTTATGTGAATCATATTGTCTAATTTACTTCTCGAATTAAACTCTTTTACATGAAAAATTATCTATTATTTTTTATTTGAATACCCAAACCACATTTTTTAAAATGGGTTTTCAAAATAGATGTTAAAATTACTTATTGATTTTGTGATTTACATAAATAGAAACCTAATTTAATTATTTTATGTTAAAAATGATGTATTTTTCATATCATTAAGCAGTTGTGTATGCCATTATTTTGAAAATAAACATGTTCTTTATTCAATAGTTGTTTTTAAATAAATTATTTATTATTATATACATAGATAAAATGAAATTAATTCCTAGGAATCGTTAACCGTAATAGGGATCCAATGATCTATGTAATTAGTTTAATCTCTATTGGTGATATTTTTTATGATAACTTGGTGAATAACCTTGGTAATATTCATTTATGACAGCTTGTAGAAAACCCATGGTGATATGCTTATTAATGTTTCATTTAAATGTTGTATAAAAATTTTCATGTATTCATGTAACACCCCAGGTAAATAAAGAATATGACTTCTTTATATTTATCCATATTTTTGATTCAAATATTAATATTACTTTAAAGGGGATGCTATGCTCGATGGCGTAACCAATACGCAACAACGATTTTCATAGGAATCTTAAGTTACACTCTAATAGTAAAATAATATTATTTTAAATGGTAGTTAACACCTAGCCGTTGTAATGGCGGGAATGAACAGAACTAACTACATAATGATTATATATGTTTGTCAAATATTTTTACTTTTTACAGTAAATGTTATATGATTAAAAATGCGAATGAATCCAATTTTAAATGTAAACATTCTAATATTCTTTAAAAGGTCGATTAACCGCCTTTTGATGGAGAACCTCTTTTAAATCCACCTTTTGACAATTTTATGTGTTATATTTGAAAAAATAATATTCTTCTTTAGAATCGGGACATCAAAATTTACTTTGTGTAGTTTTTTGGTATTTTTCCGATAAAGTTCATTTTCTAAATGAATAGTGGAAAATGTTGTATTTTAATTCAAAACCTCTTTTTAATCTAATTTATTTATATGATTATATTATCTTTTTAATTGGTTTTAAAGTGAAATTATAATATATTTTTACCATTTAATCCAATGGTGGTCATTGGAATCAATTTCACTTTGAAATTGGACTTAAACTAGTGTCAATCGTTTGATACTTATTGTTTTATAAAAACACGCTATTTTATCTGACAGTGGGAATTAATTATTAAATTAATTAATGCAACTTATATGTTTTGAATTTTGTAAAATGGAATTCATTTTTGAATTTGGAATATCAAATATAGCTTAGGGTGATGTTTGGGTATTTTTCTGAAAAACATCAATTTTTTATGAATAGTGAAACCACTAAGTGGTACTTCTAAAAACTGATTTTCCGTTTAAATGAAATTTTGCCACCTTTGTGTTTTTAATTTAAAAAATCTGATGTACATGGTTTTCATTAAGAAGTAAAATGTGGTTCAATGGGATTAAAATAATTTTTTCTGTGAATAGTAACTTATTATGTTTTTAATCGCGATTAGAGGTAATTAGTGTAGTTTAAGGTAAGAATAATGTTTTAATAAAATTAAATGACCTAGACACATGTCCTACCCTCATTGGATGTGTCATGGCCGACCAAGAAAATCCATGGGTCAACTTGGGGACCCCATGGATCCACTTAGGTTGGAAAATGTCATAAATACCTTTTTATTTAATGTTAAAGTAAAAATGACACAAACATCATATGTTTTACTAAAACAATTTTTACATGGGGTTATACAAATAATATTTTTTACTATAATTATTCATTATAAAGATAAAAAGATTTTCTAAATCATGATAGGTTTATTATAATTTTTAGAAATTATATAGATTATATTATTTATGAAATCATGATGATGCAGCGATTACCTCATTAATAATGGATTTAAATAAAATGGAAAGATAATGTAAAATCTAAGACCTAATCATGTCCAAAACCTATCAGATGGGTGTATTTAGAACCCTTAAAACCTTATTCTCAAATTATATCAATGTGGGACTTCTTAAATCCCAATACCATTTTAAAATAAAGTGACTTTCCTTTACTTTCCAAGAGTTCCCCTCCTCTCCTCTTATAAAAGGCCCCCACCTCTACCTCCTTACCCACACTCCCAAAGCCTTTGGATCACCCAAACCCAGACCATTTTGTCTCTAAAATTCCCTCTCTTACTCCTTGAATCCTCACATTGGGCATAAGTCTTCCCAAAGAATCCTTTGAGCTCAAACCAATGGGAGTTACCCGATTTTAAGGTAATGACTTCTTTTGAGTCCTTTTGTGTTATTTTTATTCTCCAACCCCCTAAACACATTTTATTATTTTCTTTTGTAACAAATACAGTATCCAAAATATACTAGGATGTTGTTATAAAAAGGATTATAGCTACACTTACACACACCTACATCTAATGGTTAAAGAACATACTATTTCCGTTGATGGAGAATTTCTGCCTCCCGAAACGATGATTGTTCAACATTCTTTTAACACCTTCAAAGGTGGCCATTAAGATGTCACTATATTTATATATGATATATAATATTTTTATGTTTTACTTAAGCTTCTGTATTTTTCTTTTGTGGCATACCTTTATGGTCTCCATTGTGGGTAAACACGATAATTTCATTTTAGGATGTACGGACTACCGCCCCCTCAAAGTGATGTGATTCGTTAATTCCATATGTGGGACGTATAAAGGATGGATTTAAAGTTATTATATATGATTTTATACTAGAATTATAATATACCTCTATATCATTATTATTTCCTTCCATTAATGTATGAGAAAGAAATGAAAGTGGCGTTCATGGGTACGTACGGCTTACCGTCTCCATGAACGGTGCATTTCATTTCTCATCCCTAAATGTAATGTACTATTATAAGTACATATTTATAATGGATATATATAATTTATGTTACGTATAAATTATGAATATAATTCTGGAGTTAAAATATACACACCCCTCATTTAGTTTTAATTCCATTAATATGACAAAGAAATGAAAGTAGCGTTCATGCGAACGTATGGCTTACCGTCTCCATGAAGGGTGCATTTCATTTCTTACCTCTAAATGATTATATAATATTATAAATACATGTATATGATGGATATATACGATATATATGATATATATGATATCCAAATCATGAATATCATTCTGGATATAATGAACCATTGACCACACGAACAACATGTAATTGTAAGAAGTTCACTTTCGACTTAAGAACCAAATATCGACAAAACAAACATTATTTAATTAAATGATTACATAGTGATTATAAAATGTAAATAAGTTATATAAAAGGAATAATGAACTTGAAAAGGTTCTTGAGAAAATATAAATTAACTCATGTTTATTATTCAGGACGTTAAAGAATGATCGAGTCAAGTCAGACCCGTGGTAAGGGATCCTACTCCTCTCTTTCTTTTTAAGTACTCTCTTTTATGACATTCCTTTTAAGATAATCTTTGTTATGATTGGGATGTTATTTTATATTACTCTTACTGTAATTTTTATGTTCATATGATGAGAGAACCTATTCTATCTAATCAATCCATTTTGTGAGTTTTTAGTGGCGTCGTTAGGCTGCCGAGTTTTCGTAAGGGATTTTTCATCTCACTTTTATATCCGTGAGATTTATGCTAAATTTACCACAATATCATTTGAGTGGTGTATGTACTGCCCATTATTTTACTCATTGATTAATATACGTTCATTTATGAGTATTTACATCAATGTGGTATTGTCCTTCTTTCACGGGGTGCGTGTCTCAAAAGATACCCATGTCAGTAAGGGAAGCTTTCACCCTCCTCTTTTTTTAAAAGACTTCTTTTGTTATGTATTTTAATTCACATACTATTATGTTGGGATATATTCTTCTATATCCTTATTTATGTAAATTTTATGTCCAAGTGATGATATCCCCTTTATCTCTCTCATCAACCCTTTTTGTAAAATTTTATGTGACACAGTTAGGATGTCGAATTTTACAAAGGGAACTTCTTAAACCAATTTTGATTTCTTTGGGTTCAACATGTAGTTATTGAATATGTCATCCTTTTAATATGTGTGAATAACCTTTGATTGTTTTACACTTAATATCCACTTATATTGGGTTTATTTATATTTGACACACATAATTATGAGATTGATTTATCCTTAATTTTAAGGATACCTTATTTATAATAGATTTCATCTCATTTTACATTTATTTTGAGACTTCATTGTTGTCATGCACCAATTCACTCTTATATGGTTTTTATACTATAATTTGACATATTATATCATGAATACCTTTATTATCATGATATTATAAAGTTCAGATTAAATGTTATTCAGCTATTATTTGTATTCAAGAGTCTCTCATTTTGTTAAGAACTCTTTAACAAAAATATCGTTTTAAATGTTTTAAAGATTTATTATTCTAAATATTTATCTTTAATGTCCATGTTTTCAAATGTTTTTCAGTATTTACTTATATGTGCATTAATGTTTTAAAATTATAATTCCAATAAAAGCTTCAAAGTGGTATGGGACACTTTGATTCAAAAATCTCTTCTAAATGATTTTTGAAAATGGATTGATTACTTCAATATCTTGGACTTACTTATTTTGATTGGAAATGAAATGTTGTTATTTAAATGTTTATATTTTCAATATTTTATTTGTAATGATGGTGCGTGGACACTTTACGGGTGGTTATGTGATAAACCATATGACGGCTGGTGCCGTGAATACCAGGATGGGTGGTTACGTTATAACCTCCAATGCATTGGGTATAGAAGTCGGCCGTATGTCTATTCCATTAAGTATGTATGGAAGATGGCCGTATGGCTATTCCATTAAGTGATATGTGTGGAAGTTGACCGTATGGTTATTCCACTTAAGTATGTTTATGTCCCAAGTTACCTTTATATGTTATGTTTTCTTTATATGGGTTTTATGGTAATCCTTTGGTTACAAAAAGTTAAATAATTATATTTTATTCAGTGAAGAGTTTTTACTACTTCATGAAGGCGAAGGTATTACTTTGATAATGTTATACACGGTTTACTTGATGTTTGAAAAACTAACAGTTTTCATTCTTTGTGTATCACTTACTGAGCATTTTATGCTCACCCAAAGTTTATTTGAAATGTTTTTCACAGGACTTAATGTGGAATAGGGTCAAGGATGGGATCAAGGGAAAGTCATGATATATAAAACATGGAACTAGACATGTTTCTTTTTAAGAGTTTTAATTTTATGGAATCTTAGTAGAAGTGTCTACTTTGTAATCTTTTGAGATGTAATAGTTATATCCTAATTCTCTAAAACTCTAAACCTGAAAAGATCCTCAACGTGAATTATTCATTTAATTAAATATTAAGTAATGTTTAAGGCCGAGGACTTATAATTCAGGTTATTATTATAATAATGTTTCTATTTCTCATTTATTATTTGTAGGTGTTTTGTTCTTATTTTTATGTCTTATGATGGGAGTCTTTATATATCTCATTATTATTCCTTTATTGGAACTATGCTCACTCATTTACATTGATGTATTTACCTAGGAATTGAGATTTATTAAATGTAACCTAGGTCAAATCATCATGATTTATTTCATGTTTATTAGAATAGTTTTTCTTATTTTCATGTTTTATGTACAATATTTAGATAAAACTAAACATGAAATGATCATCTCTGTTATTCAATGTAATGAATTGTTTAAGTGATTGAAAGGTAGGATGTCATACCTTATACCACCCTTAAATTGAATTACACCCAATACATTAAACATTTTCTAGAAAAATAAGGGTAATTTTTCCCCATTATATCATAGGTTTCCCATGTTTCATCCCCAAGTTAGTGGTTTCACCACAAAACCATGACCGAATGATTAGAATTGTTTTGTAAAATATTTTATCTATGAAAAATAATCTCTATCTATTATTCCACATAAGAAAAATATTGTATCATTTTAATTACCTTTGAGTTCAACACATGTGATGGGTAAGGTGTGTACTTCTATCGGAGACATACATGGAAGAAAACATGGACATGAGATAGGTTCGCTGGAAGCACCAATAGATAAAATACATACACAACTCAACCAATAAATATAAATGGGGCTCAAATATAATTTCATCCAAAATCAAATAAAATTATTCCATTGATGAATTGTTAGAAAAAACATCTCACCTAATTTAAATTCCATACCACATCAATGATTATCATTATAAATTTTTGATCGAATATTTATATTCATTTTATATTGATGAATATATCTAACCTTCTTGGAAATTTATTTACGTATATATGGTACTAATATTTTTCTTTCACCAACGTAATCCTATAATGTGTGATTTATAAAATTATTTCTATATGGGCCTTTATAAGGTACATTTTAAATGCTGAAGTTAAAGCTATTGTTGTAATAAAACTCAACTAAAGGAATGTGTTGATCCCTTCCAGCATAGAAATACATAAAATAAGACCTATTAATAATATATATGGTATTAATCATTAACATATAATTACTATATTTATAAGGATGATAAATAGATCAATAAAATATCTTCTAATCTATGACCTAATGAATATTTCATTAGAGATTGAAGGTAAACTGCAGATCCTAATACTGGAAAATAAAATTTCGAACTCCATTCAACCTTATACATTTAATAATTTAAAACTGAGACTGGTAATCCAGAGATAAATATTATTTTATAGGGATGATGTATTCAAACTCCATATAATGATCAACTATAACCCATATATAATTTTTCATATTATATGTTTTAGGGAGTCAAACGAAAAAATATGGGGTAATTTTTTTCCATTTTTATTATGTTATGGGTAATTGTTGTAATAACACCTTAAACTTGTATCTCACAGTCATAACATGGTGATTTATTAATAATTTCTATATACTATTTCTCTTCATAACATCTCATCATAAAGACACATTCAAATATTTATACTCCTTTGAAATTTGAACCTCATTAGAGAATAAAAAACAATTATATTCCTCTAACATCACATTCTTCAATTATAGTATAGATGAAAGACATAAAATCTCCCTAAACCTTATTATTCCACCATTATCATGGATAATCATATGAACATTCCAAAACTTCCTCTCGAGCTCTACATCATCCATCTATGACTCATTAATTTTCACTGTGATAAATGGTTAAATATTCTTTTAATAAATATAATATTTACATCATTCCTTTAATATTTTAAAATAAATACTTTATAAATTAATAAATATTCTTTTCCACACTTTGGAATGTATTGAATGATAATTTAGAATAAAATCATAAGATATCTTGTTTTATTTACCAGGGTCATAATATATTGACTAGAATTAATCTAGAATCAACTCTATCTATTTTCTCAAGAAAATATTAAACTCATTCTAAGTTATTATATACATTAAACTCCTTTGATTAGTATATATATCACACTATTATTCATGAATACTTTTCCTCCATATCATTAATCTAAAAATTACTGTAGATAACTACAAATCAGGTGTTGGGTAATTTTTCCCATGAAACTACATCTTTCTTGAGTTACAATATGTCATCTTGTCAAAATACATAATGTAACATCCTTGTCCCTTAATCGATACATCACTATATGTTACAAATTTATATCTACTATAGGTTATTGTAATTTTAGATTCACTATCAATCCTTCTCTTAATTTCATTGAAATTTTCCCCAAATTAATCAGTTTAAAGGATCATAGATCCCTTCAATGTTAACATGTTGTGTAGATTACATAATCATGGGAAATAGTCCAAAAAAATTGATAATATTTATCTAGACTAAGAAAAATATGGATATAGAGTCACTATGATTTGTATAGGACAATATTAAACCTATTATATCTTTTATATTTCTATCAATATAGGCACATGATATTATACGATAAAAAAATGAAACATTATTCCACCAAAATTCCATGCTGCTAAATTGTTGGAATAGGTTATCTATATATATGTAAAATATTATAATGATAACATGATCGTAAATATATTATTTTATCATTGAATATATATGAATATCATCTATAAAAACTACCTCACACTAATATAGCTACTCCATAAATATTATATTCAATAAATCCATGAAGATTATGGAGTAATTATTAATGCAAAATGTAACCATAATATATTAATAGTTTATATAACCTTTATGAAATGATTTCATTTTCATAATGTCCTTCTTAACAATCAATTCTTGATATCCATAATGATGATCAAAAAATGAAATTTATTGAGCTCTAGGATGTTTTTCATAAAATTCCTCAAAACAAGGTATTGAATACATTTTCATGACTATGATATTTGTTGGTTCCTGATAATCATTGTTGAATCGCATTGATCCCTAATTCTTATTAAAAAATTGGATAGGTTTACTTTATGTTAAAACACATGGAAAAATGAATCCCTTGATTATATTCTCTTAGTGTTGAATCACCAATTCTTGTAACTGAATTGGAGATACACTATATGAAGTTTTTGGAAGAGGTTTAGCACCATGTAAGAGACCAGTTGATGACTCACAATTGTTATATTTTGGATGTATATAAAATTTTTTCATAAAGAAATAAAAAACACTGAAATTATTTTAATATCATTGATTGTTAATTTCTCTATAAATAGTAAAGATATACTTCGATTTTGAAAAGGATTCATGGGATATATAATTGATGTTATTTACATTGGAGGATTAAATTTATCATCACACTAAAATATGATCATAAGATAATTTGGAATATCAATTATGACATCCCTTCATCAGAAATTATTGTTTTTCTTATGTATAGAATAATGATTTATTCATATGATAACATAAAATTAACATATACATAAAATAACATGATTTTAAGGAAGCACATTCCATCAAACGTCAACATGAGTATAATCATAAACATTATATGTGATAATCAAAACATTATGGGTATTCAGTAATACTTTTACATCTTATCATTTGGGATATGAATGAACATTCCTAGGTACATTTCTTGATATATATGAGTTCATAAAGCTAATATCCAATATGGTAATTCAAACTTTTTTCTTGCTTCTAACCTCCCTAAATTCATCATTTTATCTTCATTCCCTCTATAAAACGAAAATAATGCTTCTAAAAATTAAGAATCCTTGATCATGACATCAAATTATGAAAATTAATTCATACGATTTAAAAGTTAAGACATTTTCTATTCAATTCATGACACCTTAGGTTTATCATATGTCATGCATGATCATCATATATTTAAATTCATTGTGGAGGTTCATAATGAATTTCATAATTTCCAAAATAAATATACCATAATAGCGTCTAACTATGTGTTCATAAAAAATTATTATCATTCACTATGTGACAATCAAGTCAAAGGAAATTGTTTCTTTCTGGATCTATTAAAACTTTTTATAATTATTCCGGAACAACATCCACATGTATTATCCACACAGGGATGTAGTTTCTTGGAAACCACTCGCTTTATCCATCACCATGATTCTATGATATTTTTCTATATATATACTTATCCTGAGACATATCCCAAAGGTTCTCACTGAACAATTCTCATAGTAGTTTGCACGGTTAACTAAACCATTTCTCTAATATCAACTACAGATACACATGATTTACATATATAAATATTACATTTAAATAGATTAATATTTATTTAATCTATATAAAAAAGTCTGATGATTGTAATGGTTTATTGTCTCTATAATCATGGATATATAAATACTGTTTTATATGTGAACCAAACAATCTCTAGCTAAGTTATTTATAACTATTACCCTCCATTGGCATAATATAAATAATATATTTATTCATAAACTCAATTATTGAAATTCATCATTTATATAATATCTTCGTGTATATTATATATAGAAATATTATACATCCTATCTAATATAATACTCATATATATATCATATGATATATGATTTACTTCTAATAGGTTATCATTATTTTATTAACAATTACATGATAAAATTAGGATTCATGAAATAACTACACTATTTTTTTGTGCATTTTTTGGTGTATTATTTTCAGTACTATAATTTTTATCATGGTTGAAACACTATTATATTTATTGTGAACACTTTGTTTTATAATATACATTTTAAAGATCTCTGAGGATAAATGAACTCCAAAATTTTATTACATTACCAAGATAATTAATAAATTGCTGTTAAATTTGAGGGTGTGAAATATATTACCATTATTATGATATAAAAATAAATTCAATTTTCAATAAAAATTTACTTATTCTTAGGAAATGAACACATAATATTTAGTAAAATCATTTTGTTCTTCAAATATATTTATTCTTCACAAATTAATTTTTATTACATTCTATGATAAAATAAATATAATTGATTTTATAAAATTTTAGAAAATGTATTTGATAAAATTAAAAACGTTTTTTGATTATTCATGTCAAGATTATTTTTGGATTAATTTACAGGAAAGTTATTAAATGATTAAATTTTCATTAAATAAAGACAAATTCAGATATTTGTAAAAATGTCATTTATTTTCAATAAAGTAAGAAACACGATTGTTCTATTTTATTTTGAGTATGGATGAAAGATAAATTGATATTATCTATTTATATTTCATCAAATTAAATTATTTTTAATCATATTAATATTTTATTTTGGAATATAAATATTTTTGGGTTTAGAAAAGGTATTTTTCTAAAAACGATTCTAAAGTACACAATGTTTATCTTTTTTTGTTATAAAAATATTCCCTAATGGTGTTTTTTTAATTTAATTAATATATTATATATTAGTAAATAAAAATTTTGTTTAATAAAATGATAATTTTTATTCATAGAGTAAATATACAGTCATCGTTTCCTTGAAAATTTATCTTCTTGAAAAGCAAGTTCTTCTTTTTATAAGTGGGCTCAGTTTTAAATATATTTTGTTTAAAATAAATGAATTTAATTTCATAAAATTGATTACATTTTTAGATTCATAAGGTCTTAATTTAGGTTTAAATTTATTTTTATTTTTAGGAACTAAAATGTTACAGTTGTAAAAAATGATTTTCCATAGTATATGTAAAATAATATATCTGGTAGAAGTTGAAAGGAACATGCATAAAATATGTCAAAACTTTAATGATAACAGTTTTTATGATTTTTATCATCTCTATCCATCCTTTAAATCATTAATTATCTTTCAAATCCATTAAATTATTTCCACCAAAATGTTTTTGTCTTTTAATATAAAATAATCATATTTAATCAATTTTACTCACCCCACAACAATATAAATATCATCCCTCACCACTACATTTCTCCTTAAATACCTAAATCTACAAAAATATCATTAAAAACCTATCGTCCAAACTATATTCCAAAAATAGTGCTACTTATATCAACAAATGAACAATTCCAAGGCCTTTTAGGGATCCATCAAGGAGGTAATATTCTAGAGGTGATTTTCTCAAGACACATCTCTTATTTTCTTTTCTTCTTCTAAATTTTCCTCCCCTCCTTCATTACTCAATGCATAAATACTCAATAATTATGTACGTACACGAATCTAATTTTTAAATTGTAACATCTTATACTCGTACCTTTTATCATCACCAAGTATTCAAATATATGAATCCATTTTCGATATTATGGAGGTTAACCGTCTCTATGGATAATGATTTTTCCCCAATTTCCTACATCAAGGTTGGTTATAAAAGATTTATTATGGATAAAAAATATTTATTAAATCATATTATAACCAATTTAATGTTTTTAAACCAATATGTATATATAATATTAAATCTTAAAACTAGATCATGATGGTTAAAAAATTACAAAAATAAACTAAAAATTTATCATTAATGTTTGGTCAAATGAATCATCATTAGGTTATAAAAAAATGATATATGAGTCAATTTAAACATATATATTTTCATTAATATAATTCCCTTTCACTTATGTATTTTTTGAACCATTTTAAATGAACATCTATAATTTTATACATGTGAACCAATCATGAAACCATGAAACGAATGCACCAAAAATAATGAAAATAAGAAAATATTATTAATGAATATAAGGAAATATTTTTTAAAGGTATCATAAAATTTATTATATATATGTATATATATATATCGATAGAATTACAAAATTTCTATACAAATTTATACAGGAGGTTAATGTAATCATAACTATAGGGGATAACGAGGAAAGTGTTTCTCATCTCACATTGACATCAGTGTGATATAAATATTATTTACCACTTTTATATTGTTTGTGTTATATATATATATATGTAAACATGATATATAACCCATTAAGTTAATTTTAATCATGTTATTCGAAGGTAAATTATATAATCATTACTTTTTTGGGGAATAGGAGTCAACTTATTATAATGTTGTATGAGATTTCCTAACTCAATATCCATTCATTTGATTAAACATATACTTCATTGATTATTTAATGGTAATATTATGTTTGGATTATAATTTGATAATATTATAACTTTATTTCTACCTTTTATATACATTTATATCATATACACAAAATCAATTCTTTCAATCAATGCTCACTTTAATGAGTTGATATATTTAATTAAAAAATTAAAAAAATCCTTCAATATATCTTTTTATTCCATGTTTGTGTTCTATAAAATTTATTACAATTTTTTTATTATTCTTATTTTTTTTAAATTCATTTTTACTCATATTTGAGTTCTTCCAAATTTGGTTTTAAATTTAAATTTTTTCATTTTCAAAACAATGTTCTACAATAATTTTCTAAAAAAATATGGAAGGAATGTTTCTTTAACCAATACAGTATTATCATCTTCTCCCTCTATCACGATGGAATATTTTTTTTAATATTAATTAACAATTTTATGATTTTATTATCAAATAAAATTATTTTTTAAATTTTTAGTGTTTAAAAATAAGTTATTTTAAAAGTGAAATAGGATATTTCTCAGAATAACTTTTCAATGATATTAATATATTTTTTCACCTATGTTATCATTCTTTTCAGAATATTATTCTCCATTAAGTTAAATCTGTTATAATATCATATAACATATATTATTAATTGTTTTATGATCATTTAGACTAGGAATTTAATATGTGGATACCATAAATTATATTACTCTATAGGGTTTGTTTTTATGGTTATTCATTGGGGAATGTTATTTAAATTTCATTTCATAATTTTTAATATTAATATCTTTTTTGATTATGCTATACCCATTCCATTTGGGGAATTACTTGGAATGAAATGGTTTTTCATAGTTAGATAAATCCCATAAATACATCAATAGGTCTTATATGAAAAATTATTTTGCCAAGCCTAATCAGTTTATACCAAGTAGTTTTAAACTGTCCAATGAAAGGACATGATAGTATAAGTAAATTTGGAAAAACCTAATTGGTTTATATCAAATATTAATTAAATTTTTTTATGGTTGGTGTGGTAGAGTCACAAAGATCCTTTATATCATGACATCCAAAAGTTATGCATCTCCCTCTTTAAGCATTTAATTATTATTATCCATATGATTATCCCTATGATATTAAACATGGATGAATTGACTTCTCAGTTATTGATTAAATGGAATGTATTTTATGTTTTTTACATTACCTTATTATTTATTAATCTTATTATCAAGATATAAGTGTTATTTAATTAGACTTAATGTTCAGTTAATTTTGATTCTAAATTTGATATTACTTATTTATAATAGTTTCTCTTATATAAATGCATTTACCGAGCATTTGAGTTCATCATTTTCATATCTTTTTTTCCATGTTTTCTAGAAAGAATATTATGATTGATATTTAGGTTAGATATAGTAGAATAATGGTATTTTAAATTAATTAACAATGTTTTATTTTAATATTTTTATTTATAATTTATGATTCATGTAAATATATTATTTTGAAAAACTAGAAAATTATTCAGTCCTTTATGAACTGATTCTTTGAATATTATGCCTATAATAATGAAACTATTGAATCTAGCCTTCTAGGGTCACATTATTTTCATTTGATATCAGTTTAATCTTAGTATATAACATGTTAACAATATTTAGGAAAAATTCTATTTGTGAATAAAACCCTATGACATAATTTTAAAACACTCTAGACGAAAGAAAACATATTATTTATATATAAGTTATACATAAATTTTTAATTTACTTTATTTATAATAGATATTATAAATTATGTTTCATATATATATTTTATTATATATTTTATTTCATTATTTATAAATTAAAACTAGTGGAAGGAATAGAAACAATATTAATTCATTTAATCCATATAGGTATTTTCCTCATGTGTTTGTTAATGAACATGGAGCTACGGTTGGAGATGGACATATAACTAGATATCAACAACATATACCAATTCTAGGAGAACTAACTCTAGTTATGAAAAATTAACTTAACCATATAGTGTGGGATGGTCCACAAAGTGGTGTGATAATGTTTGACCAAATTATGAGACAACAACATATAACATTCAATGTGAATAAAAATTCATTTATAGCTGAGAAATGGAAAACTTAAATATAGAAGATATTTATCTTTTTTGAAATTAAAGAATATTATAATGTATTATGGATGTGTATATTCCCTTGAAGGATTTAGATCAATAGTGGTAATTGATTCAAAACCCCATCGATGTATAACAGATATAAAATATATAATTGAATGAATTTAAATAAATGTTAATAGAAAATTTGTTCTTCAAGAACAATGAGTAGATATGGAGATAAAATATGGATTCTGGAACAAAAAGTGAAGGAGAATTTTTCTCTGTATGAATCCAATATTATAGTTATAACATGGAATTCCACAGACCACATATTTAATTCAAACCGAAACATTTATCTAATCATTAATTGGATTAAACCTATCCATTAATGGGAATTATTCTCCAAAATATTTTACTTATATGATGATATAGTACCATGTTATATCAATATAGATAATTAATTATCCAACTATTATAGTTTGGTAGTAAGATAGAGGAGAATATGAGGGGAGAGAAAAATGGATAAGGGGAATAAAAGAAAGAAGTATTTTTCAATATGTGATAATCATAGAAAGAAACATGTGAGTACATTGTTGAAGGGGATGTGAGGTTTTCACATGTGTGGAGTGAAAGAACACCAGGATCACAGTTAAAAGGGAAATAGAGAAGTTATAAATGTGACATTTTAAAATTTTAAAGAGATAGGGTTCTAGGAAAATGAATTACCATTGTGTCAAGGGAATATACCACAATATAAGTTAAGGGATCAATGACAATAAAATGACACTGATAAAGAAAAAATGTAATGATTTGTGTGATTTTGTTTTTGGATCCAAGAAATATTTTGATCTAAATCATATTTATAATAATTATGAAATTTTTAATGATTGTATTATAATACTTTTTTTAAGTATTTTAGAGAATTTTTTCAATGGTACTAATGAAAAGTAAAAGTGATTTAGTTGAATGTTGAAATTTTCAAAAAATACATAATTTATGTAACAGAAAAAATAATATATAATCAAGGTTGAGATATTTGTAATAGAATAGTTATAAGATAGAATTTGTGACCATCAAATTTGTTTGTAATTTTATTATTTTAAATTTTTCTACATGTGAGGATTTATAAAACAAGTATGTTTCCATGTTTTCACTATGTTTTATGGTTATTGATGTTATTAACACATGTTAATCTAATAAATTTATTTGCATGTGACATTAATAGATAATTTACAAGGATGTTCATTATTAGTTCATTTCAAAGCATTATTAATAAATTGATTTGAATATCATTGGTAATATTTTGGAGGATCCATAATATTGAAAATTTATGCAATTTATAAAGTGGTACCTTTGATATTATTGTTTTAGGTTAAATTGTGATTTATCATATTAAATAACAAGATCTAACCTTTTTTTGTAAAATACATAGAGACTCTAGGATTAACTTATATTTATTATGATTAATTACATGTTCTTTACGAATAAAAAATCATATTGAATATAGATTTCCACCCGTAGGGCATTATGTAAAAATAGATTGAATCATAGCTTAAGGATAAGATTATGCATTTGAAATGGAAAGATATTAGGTAAGTTATATTCTCATGTGATTTATCTGGATTATAAAAGAATCACTCACATCCGGGGAGGTATGTCTGGACAAAAACATTATCTATTTACTTTTCCAACAATGAAATAAATGGAATTTTAACCCATCACCGATTTACGATTTTGTGATGGTAAAATATTTATTGGCCATGTTATCTACTATTATCTATCAAAAAATGGTAGATTGATTTATCTATATTTTTTCACTTCCCATAAATTCTCTCAAATAATGAAACATATTTTGTGGTTGCCATCACATTTTCCCTTTCCCCTTTTAAGAGGACATTTTATTAAACCTTCATAAAATGTTGGTTTTCGACAAACAAATTTTTAAATATAAAAATTTATGATAAAATGAAATTTGAAATTGTGGGGAAAAATTTATTTAATGAGGGGGGATTATAATAGTCTTATATTTTTTAAAAATAACCTTTAATATAATGATTTGAATAAAACTCCAATCTAAAATGATCTAAAAAATATTATTTTTTAACATAACCATAACTAAATTGAAATTAAATTGGTTGGTGTGAGTAATATTAACTATATTATAAAATAAATAAAAATTTACTATTAATTAAAAATATAATTAGTCCTTGTAAAGTAACGAATAATTTTTACTAAAATCTTTTTATTCTTCTAATATATTTATTCTTTGAAATGTTATTTTTTTTATTTCTATGAGAAAATAAATATAATTCAATCTTAAAACATTTTGAAAATATATTTTCTAAAATTAAAATTATTTTTGGGTTCATAATTTAAAAATAATTATAGGATAAATTTTTAAGATTCTTATAAACATATTAATTTTTTAGTGAATAGTGAAACATACCGATTTTTTAATAATGCACATCTTTCCAATAAATTAAGAAACCTAAAAGTACTGTTATGGTTTGAATATTAGTTATAGAAAAATAAATATTATTTACTTTTATTTAATTCAATTAATTGATTTTGAATCAACATTATATTTTATTTTATAATAATTTTACTTTTGTTTTTAAAAACAAGATATTTTTGAGAACTATATTAATGTAAATAATGTTTATCATTTTAATTTAATTAAAATTTTGCATACTTGGGAATGTTTTATTTTAAATTAATATGTTATATATAATTAAATATTACATTATTTCCATATAAGGGTATTTATTGGTCTCATAGTTAATATATTGTTGTCATTTTCTTGAAGAAATACACTTCTTGATAACACTCTCACTAGTCGCGTTTATTGGTATTTTAATATATATTATCCAATTATGTAAATAAAATTTTGTAAAATTGAATATATATTTGAAATCAGAAGAACCGTGATAGGGTTTATGGTAATTTTCATTTATATGAATAAATAATTTATACTGGTAAAATAATATTTAACATAGTATATATCAATTAAGTATCAGGTTAATGTTAAATTGTTAATGATAAAAATACAAAAAACTATTTAAATGATTTTTTATTTGTTAATTAACCCTAAATATCTTTTGTAAAATAATTATCATCTAAATTAATTGGAATTAATTCAACCCAATTGTGGTTGGGTTTAAATATAATCAATCAATATTAAATCAATTTAACATTTCCCTCCTCATATTTAAATACCAAACCCCCACCCTATTTCCACTAAAATTCATTGAATATCCTAAAATTTCAACAAAATACACTACTCCCGGATCTTTTGATGTACAATTCATTATAGCCTCACAATATTTCCAAATCCAGTGTTTTAAAGAATTATCCAAGGAGGAGATATTCAAGAGGTAATTTTCTCAATCCACATCTCTTATTTTCATTTATTCATCTTCCTTCTACTACTCTCCATCATCAATAAATGAATAGTTACTTCAGAATTATTTACATACTATAATTTTATGTTACTAATGGAATATAATTATAAGGATCCATCCTTAAAACATTACATAATCTTGAATTAAATGAATGATTCACATTGAGAATATTTTCAGGTTTAGAGTTTTAGAGAATTAGGACATAACTATTACATCTCAAAGATTACAAGGTAGACACATCAACTCAGTTTCCATTTTTTTTAAAAAATATAAACTCTTGAACAAAGGATTCATGTCCAGTTCCATGTTTTATACATCATGACATTTCCTTGATCCCATCCTTGACCGTATTCCACTTTATGTCATGTGGAAAACATTTCAAAATAATTGGATGAGCACAAAAGCTCAGAAAGGGATATAAAAATATGGAAAGGAAACATTAGTCCACGTATACGAAAGAATCAATGAAAGCACAATTTACTCATAAAACATAAGCACGTTAACATACCTCATGAAATCATATGATTTATGAATAACTCATAGAAAACATGAGGAATAAAGGTAACTTGAGTCATTCATTACATTCTTACGTAGGGAGTAACCCTTATGGTTACGTTTGGAATACTCATCACAGTATATTCCCTAAATCTCTTCAGATAAACCTTATCATTTAACTCCTTCTCACTACCCAATGCATTGGAGAGCTATCCGGGGCTCACCTACCCTTAGTTTATCACGGAACCACCTGATTTTATAAACATTGCCTAAGAACCATAACATAATCATAACACTTAAAACATGCATAAAAGAAACATAATATTTCCAAATTTCAATAACAAGAGATCACATCATGATATTATCATAAATAAAAACATCTAATAATATCATTAAAACTCTATGGGAGAAAAATCCCATTATACTTTGAAAATATTAAAAAAAGACATTTAAAAGAGATTTTAGAATCAAAGTGTCCCATACCACTTTGAAACTTTTGAAAGGGTTTTAAAACATTCATGTCCATATAAATAAATCCTTAAATCATTTTTAAAACATGTACATGGATGATATATTTTTAAAAGAATAAATCTTTAAAACCATTTAGAACAATGTTTTAATAAAAGAGTCTTTTTTCATTTTGAACATTTAAATTATAAGCCACATGAAAGTAGACCATTTTAAAAAATTTAAATGACTTTATTATAGACATAATATCGATATTCAAAGTCAATGGGGCTATATACACACTTTATAAAAGAATAAAAGTGCATATCATTAAGAAATGTCTCAATGAGAAAAAATTGATATATAATCCCAATCAAGGATCATGCCATTAGAGCAAGGATAATGAAATGACATAATTATGTGTGAAGAATATAAATTCACTAAATATAAGTTGATACTTTAGTGTAAAACAATCAGATGTCATCCACACATATTCAAAGCACGACATAATCAAGAAGTAGATGTTTAACCCAAAGAATTGGAATTGGGTTATGAAGTTCCCTTGCAGAAATTCGATAGCCTAACGACACCACATCAAATTTTAGAAAGAGATGTGATGATAAAGATAAAGGGTATATCATCACTTGGACATAAAATTTACAACAATAAGGATATATAAGAACATATCCCAACATATTAAGATGTAATTAAAAAGAAAAACAAAAAGATGTCTTTTAAAAATAGGAGGGTGAAAGGTTCCGTTACCGACATGGGTAACTTTCGAAACGTACACCCCATGAAAGAAGGACTACACAACTTTGATGTAAATACTCATAAACGAAATTATATTACACAAAGAGTACAATAATAGGTAGTACATACACCACTCAAAGGAAATGGTGGAAAATGTAGCATAAATCTCACGAGAATAATTGTGAGATGAAAAATCCCTTACGAAAACTCGACAGCCTAACGGCGCCACATAAAACTTCCAAAAATGGATTTATGAGATCAAATAGGGTCTCTGATAATATGAACATAAAAATTACATAATGAGGAATATAAAATAACATCCCCAAACATAATAAATATGAGCTTAAAAATGACATAAAACAGAGTACTTAAAAAGAAAGAGAGAGGTAGGATCCCTTACCTCAAATCCGACTTGTCTTGTTCATTTCATAATATTCCTGAATAATAAAATAGGGATAATTTCTACTTTCTTATAAACCATTTTCAAGTTTATTATTCCTTTCATATCACTTATTACCATGTTATGAACATTATGTAATTATTTATGTTAATAATGATCGTTTTGTCGATCATTGGTTCTTGAATAAAAAATAAACTTCTTTTAATTACAAGTTGTTCATGTGGTAAATATCTATTATATACAGAATTATATTCATGATGTAGATATCATATATACCATATATATCCATTATATACTTGTATTTATAATATTACATAACATTTAAAGTCAATAAATGAAATGCACCGTTCCTAAAGACGGTAAGCCGTACATACGCATGAACACTACTTTCATTTCTATTTCATATTTAATGAAATAAAAAATAAACGAGATATATATATATTATAATTCCATTACAATATTAAATTTTATATAGGTCACATAAGTTCATTAATTTCATTCTTTATACATTCCATGCATTGCATGACCGAGTCAGATCACTTGAGGGGGCGGTAGTCCACACTTCCTCAAATGAAATTATCGCATTTTCACAACATGCGAAGCATAAAGGTATGTCTTAAATGTAAAATAAAGAAACATAGAGTAGAAATAAATATAATATATATCATAAATAAATATATTTCCATCATTATGGCCTCCATGAGAGGTGGTAAGAGAAGATAGGACAATCATCATTCTGTGAGGCAGTAATTCGCCATCCACGGAAACAGTATGTCCTTTAACCATTAAACCGAGGTGTTTAAAAGTGTATCTAGAATAATTCTCATAAAAACATCCTAGTATATTTAAGATACTGGTTTTGTTTAAAAATAAATTATTAAAAAGAGTCTAGGTGGTTGGAGAAGCAAAATAATACAAAAGAACATTAGAGAGGACATTACCATTAAATCGGGTAACTCCCTTTGGTTTGAGTGAAACTGGTTTCTTGAAAAGATTTCTGCCTAAGGTAAGGATTATAGGATGAATATAGTGATGTAAAGATATAAAATCACAAAGTTTGGTCGAGCCAAAGGCTAGAGAGGTGTGGGTAAGGGGGTAGAGGTGGGGGCCTTTTATAAGAGGGAGGAGGGGCACTCTTGGAAAGTTTTGAAGAGTAACTTTATTATAAAATTATTATTCGATATTAAAGGTCCAAATATTATATATTTCAAGTATAAGGTGATAAGGGTTCTAAATCCACCCATAAAATAGGTTTTTGACAAGTTTAAGTATTATATTTTACCTTATCTTCTCATTTTATTTAAATCGTTCATTAATGAGGTAATCAATGCATCCTCATGGTGTCATAAATAAATTTATTTATTCAATTTCTAAATATTATAAAAAAATATCATGATGTAATAAATCATTTTATATTTCTAATTAATATTTATAGTCACAAATATGACTTGTATAAGCCCATGTAAAAATTGTTTTAGTAAAACAATACTTGTTTGTGACACTTTTGTTTTTACTTTAAATAAAAATTTATTAATGTCAATTTCTTACCCAAGTGGCTCCATGGGGTCCCCAAGTTGACCCATGGATTGTCTTGGTCTGCCATGACTTATCCAATAAGTGTAGTACAAGTGTAAAGGTAATTTCATATTATTATATCACTATATTTATCTTGTATTACACTAATTACCATTAATCGCGAATAATAAAACATAAAAGTTACTATTCACCAAAAAATTATTTTAATCTTATGGAACCATATTTTAAATCTTAATGAAAACAATTTATGTTGGATTTTTTGAAATTCAAATCATAGAAGTGGTAAAATTTCATTTAAAGGAAAAATAATTTTTTTAACTACCACTTAGTGGTTTCACAATTCATCAAAAATTGAAGTTTTTCAGAAAAATACCAAAAATTCACCCTAGGTTATATTTAATATTCCAAATTAAAAAATAATTTCCATTTTACAAAATTAAAAAAAATAAAATTTTCATTAATTATTTTTATAATTAATTCCCACAGTCAAAACAAATTACGTGTTTTTAAGAAACAATATCTCTCAAAAGATTGACACTTATTTATGTCCAATTTCAAAGTGAAATTAATTACAATGACCATAATTTGATTAAATGGGAAAAATATATTTAAAATAAACTATAAACCCAAATAAAAATAAAATCAATCCATATAAATAAATTATATTAAAATGAGGTTTTGAATTAAAATACAACATTTTCACGAAAAATGATCTCTATAGGAAAGATAACAAAAATTTACACAAAGTAAATTTTGTTGTCCAGATTCTAAGGAAGGATTTTATTTTTTCAGTTATAATAGATAAAATTTTTAAAGGTATATTTAAAATGGTTTCGCCATCAAAAGGTGGTTAATCGACCTTTTAAAGAATATTTGAAGATATGTGCTTAAAATTGGATTCATTTGTATTTTAAGCCTCTAACATTTATTTGGATACATGAAAAAATATTTGACAAGAATATATAATCATTTGGTAGTTAGTTCTGTTCATTCCTACCATTACAATGTCTAAGCGTTAACTACCATTTAAAATAATATTATTATATTATTAGTCTGCAACGTAAGATTTCAAAGAAACTCATTGTTGC
This sequence comes from Viscum album, assembly GCA_963277665.1. Classification (NCBI taxonomy): domain Eukaryota; kingdom Viridiplantae; phylum Streptophyta; class Magnoliopsida; order Santalales; family Viscaceae; genus Viscum; species Viscum album. The sequence continues at coordinate 1,348,280,033 of OY728132.1, forward strand.
GTATTGGGTACCCTATTGAACATAGCATTACCTTTAAAGTTATTTTAATATTTTATTCACAAATATTAATAAATATAACAATGTCATATTATTTATTTACCTGGGATGTTACATCCTTCCCCCATTTTGGGAATTGCGTCCTCGCAATTTTAAAATTGGGCTCGGAAACTTCATTGAAAGTCCCACATCGAAACAAGAGTAAGTAAAACTGTCACTTTAAAATAAATAAAGAGAAGTAAAAAGGTCACTCGAGTTAAACTAAACTAGGATTCCATGAAAACATGGATTTGGAGGAGAAAAAAATGGGTCATGTTCTGATGGAGAGTGATAGAAAACATGATTAGGAGAAAGTTAACCCCAAGATAATCACAAACTTATGTTGGGTTAAACGATATGTGATTCCCCAGTAAGAAAAGTTAACTGACAACATTTTTGTTTAAAGTTACTTTTCAAAGAGGAACTTATTTATGAGCTTAACTAAATCATAAGGAAACATACTCACTTGACCTATAGACTTTCAGGTTTTACTATATTTCTAACACAAACACTTATTTTATCCAAATGATGAGTATGTCAGGATGACTTGTTCGTATTAAGAGAGCTATATTCAACTTCAAGAGAATCACCTAACCCAAAAAAGATGAACTATATATTTCCCATGTCTGTAAAACATAACCAAAACCAAAAAACTTTAGTATAAGTTCAGATAGTACCCAAAAATGATAATCCTTTTTTAAAAGAAATACTACTCTTAATCTCCAAAATTTGTCCAACAAACCCACAGTTAATCTAAGACCATTCAATAAACAGCTATCCATAAAATTCTTCAAAGTAATCCAAACTAGGAATTAAAAAAAATCTCTAAAATATTTAATCACATAGTCTTCCATGATAAATCATAATATTTATCTCCAAATAACATCAGTTACTCTTAAAGTCTCATACTAAAAAGTAACTAACCTAATCACATATCCTCCATGATAGGCTAATAATTTCTATAGATAACCCAAAATAAACTTATTCATGATAAATATGATTGTCTAACTAAAAATACTTTGTCATACTAACCAGGGACTTCACGTAGTCCAGTGATAGGCGATGAATACCTGTCGCACATTGGTTGTGGGTTCGATTTCCACAGCTTTGTCCGATGCGATGGGTTGTCACACGGTCTACGTGTTTTCCTTTTCCAAAACTATTTAATTCTTAATACATTCCCCAAAATGATATAAAATCATCAAAAATGATCATAACTTAATTTAACCTCATGTTTATCTCATGACTTTCATTTTCCATCATAACATATAGTAACCCATAATTACCTCAAATGTAAGGATCATATAAACCCTAATGGTTACCTTTATAATTATTACCTGAACTTCCACATCAAGTTGGTTATCTCATACATGATGCATTAGAGAACTCACCAAGGTTCAAGTGGTTAATCATGACTCATGATATTTGGTTGCGAAAAACCACAAGAGTTCTCATTGCAGCTCCCATATCATTCAGTTGTTCTCTCAGAAAACCATCATAGTTTTCTTAACATCCACTATCACTTTGGTGCCTAATATATCCATCCATTTACTAAAACCAAAAAGGCCAGTGTGAGTATATCATTAGAATCATCATATAATACTACGATATAATTATTAATTTTATCATAAAATCATTCACTTTATCTAAAACTATAACTCTTTCTGAAATCCTAACATTTATGGTAATGTAACTTATGCTTAAAGAATACCCTAACCACTAAAATTATCTAAAATGACCTCTGGTACCAACTATAAGGAACCATCCTTAACACATTACATAATCTTGAATTAAATGAATAATTCACAATAAGGATCTTTTTAGGTTTAGTGTTTTAGAGAATTAGGACATAACTATTACATCTCAAAGATTACAAGGTACACATCTACTCAGTTTCCATTTTTTTACAAAATATAAACTCTTGAACAAAAGAGTCATGTCTAGTTCCATGTTTTAGACATCATGACATTTCCTTGATCCCATCATTTACCATATTCCACTTTAAGTCCTGTGGAAAACATTTCAAATACATGGGATGAGCTCAAAAAGCTTAGTAAGGGATATAAAAATATGGAAAGGAAACATTAGTCCCTATATACGTAAGAATCAATGAAAACACACATTACTCATAAAACATAAGCACTTTAACATACCTCCTGAAATCATAAGATTTATGAATAACTCATAGAAAACATAAGACAGAAAGGTAACTTGAGGAATTCATTACATTATTATGTATGGAGTAACCCTCGTGGTTACGTTTGGAATACCCACACAGTATATTCCCTAAATCTCTTTGTAGAAACCTTAGCATTTAACTCCTTCGCGTTACATAATGAATTGGAGAGCTATCTTGGGCTCACCCGCCCATAGATTATCACAGAACCACCCGATTTCATAAACATTTCCCAAGAACCATAACACAATAATAACCCATAAAACATGCATAAAAGAAACATAAAATTTCCCCATTTCAATCACAAGATATCACATCATGATATTATAATAAATAAAAACATCTAATAATATCATTAAAACTCTATGAGAGAAAATTCCCTTTATTCTTTGAAAATATTAAAAGAAGACATTTAAAAGAGATTTTAGAATCAAAGTGTCCCATAACACGTCGAAACAATTGAAAGTTTTTTAGATCATTCATGTCCATATAAATAAATCCTTAAAACCATTTTTAAAACATGGACATGGATGATAAATGTTTAAAAGAATAAATCTTTAAAACCATTTAAAATAATGTTTTAATAAAAGAGTCATTTTCCATTTTGAACATTTAAATTATAAGCCACATGAAAATAGACCATTTTCAAAACATTTAAATGACTTTAGTATAGACATAACATGGATATGGAAAGTAAAAGGGGATGTATATACACTTTATAAAAGAATAAAAGTGCATATCATTAAAAAATGTCTCAATGAGAAGAAATTGATATGTAATCCCAATCAAGGATTATTCCATTAGAGCAAGGATAAAGAAATGAAATAATTTTGTTTGAAAAATATAAATACACTAAATAGATGTGGATAATCAGTGTAAAACAATCAAATGTCATCCACACAAATTCATACCATGATATAATAAAGAAGTAGTGGATTAACCCAAAGAATTTCAATTGGGTTAAGAAGTTCCCTTGAAAAAATTTGATAGAACATATACCAACATAATAATATTTAATTTAAAAGACAAAACAAAAATAAGTCTTTTAAAAATATTAGGGTGAAAGGTTGTCTTACCGACTTGGGTAACATTCGAAACATACACCCCATGAAAGAAGAGAAACACAACATTGATGTAAATAATCATTAGAAAAATTATATTACACAAAGAGTAGAATAATGGGTTGTACATACACCACTAAAATGAAATGGTGGAAAATGTAGCATAAATCTCACGGGAATAAAAGTGAGATGAAAAATCACATATGAAAACTTGGCAGCCTAACAGTGCCACTTTAAACATCCAAAAATGGATTCATGAGATCAAATAGGGTCTCTCATAATATGAACATAAAAAATTCAAGAATGAGTAATATAAAAGAACATCCCCAAACACATGAAATATGAGCTTAAAAAATGGCATAAAAGAGAGTACATAAAAAAAAGAGATGTAGGATCCCTTACCTCAAGTCCGACATTTCTTGTTCATTTCAATATATTCCTGAAAAATAAAATAGAGTTAATTTATACTTTATGAAGAACCTTTTTTATGTCCAATATTCCTTTTATACCACTTATTACCTTGTTATGAAAATTATGTAATTATTTAAGTTAATAACAGTCGTTTTGTCGATCATTGGTACTTGAGTCAAAAATAAACATCTTATAATTACAAGTTGTTCATGTGGTAAAATATCAATTATTTCCAGAATTATATTCATGATTTTGATATCATATATATCAAATATATCCAGTATATACTTTCATTTATAATATTACATAACATTTAAAGGTAGGAAATGAAATGCACCGTTCATGGAGACAGTAAGCCGTACGTACGCATGAACGCTACTTTCATTTCTATTTCATAATTAATGGAATTAAAACTAAATGAGATATATATATATATATATATAATTATTCTAGTATAATATATATGTTATATAGTTTACATATGTTCATTAATTTCATTCTTTATACATTCCATGTATTGCATCAAAGAGTCACATCACTTGAGGGGGCGGTAGTCCACACTTCCTCAAATGAAATTATCGCATTTGAAAAACATGAAAAGAATAAAGTTATGTTTTAAATGTGAAATACAGAATCATATAGAGGAAAAAAATATAACATATATCATAAATAAATATAGTTTCATCATAATGGCCACCATGAGAGGTTGTAGGAGAAGATAGAACAATAATCATTTAATGAGGCAGTAATTCGCCATCCACGGAAACAGTAAGTTCATTAACCATTAGACGGAGGTGTGTGTAAGTGTAGCAAGAAAAAATCTCATAAAAAATCCTATTATATTCTAGATACTGTTCTTGTTATAAAATAAAGTAATAAAAATATTTTCGGGGGTTAGAGAAGCAAAATAAAACAAAAGAACATAAGAGAGGACATTGCCTTTAAATTGGGTAACTCCCATTGGTTTGAACCAAAAGGGTTTCTTGAAGAGCTTTATACCTGAGTTAAGGCTTCTAGGATGAATAGTGGGATTTGGATAGATAAAAGGAGCAGAGTTTGGTCGATCCAAAGGCATGAGAGGTGTGGGTAAGGGGGTAAAGGTGGGGGCCTTTTATAAGAGGGAGGAGGGGAACTCTTGAAAAGTCTTGAAGAGTTACATTATTATAAAATAATTGTCGTATATTTAAGGTCCCAAAAATTATATTTCAAGGATAAGTTGATAAGGGTTATAAATACACCCATTCAATATTTTTTTACATGTTTAAGTCATATATTTTACCTTATCTTCTCATTTTATTTAAATCGTTCATTAATGAGGTAATCACTGCATCATCATGGTGTTATAAATAAATTTATTTATATAATGTCTAAAAATCATAAAAAAATCATAATATAGGAAATATTTTTTTCTATCTAATGAATATTTATAGTAAAAAATATTACTTGTATAACCCCATGTAAAAATTGTTTTCGTAAAATAATACATGTTTGTTACACTTTTATTTTTACTTTAAATAAAAAGTTATTAATGTCATTTTCTTACCCAAGTATCTCCATGGGGTACCCGAGATGACCCATGGATTTTATTGGTTGGACATGACTTATATAATAAGTTTAGGACAAGTGTAAAGGTAATTTCATATTATAATATCATTGTATTTACCTTAAATTACACTAATTACCTTTAATCGCGATTAATAAAACTAAATGTTACTATTCACAAAAAAAAATTATTTTAATCCCATTAAACCTCATTTTTCATCCTAATGACAACCATGTATATCGTATTTTTTGAAATTCAAACCACATAGGTGGTACAATTTCATTTAAACAGAAAATCATTTTTAACTACCACTGAGTGGTTTCACTATTCATCAAAAATTGATGTTTTTCAGAAAAATACCAAAAATTAACCCTAAGCTATATTTGATATTATAAATTCCAAAATGAAGTCCATTTTACCAAATTCAAAACATAAAATTTGTAGTATTTATATTTATAATTAATTCTTGCTGTCAAAACAAATAACTTTTTTTAAGAAATAATATCTCTCAAAAGATTGACAATTTTTTATCCAATTTCAATGTCAAATTAATTTCAATGACCAACATTGGATTAAATGGTAAAATTATAATTTAACTAAACATTAAACCTCATTAGAAAAATAATCTATCCATATAAATAAATTATATTAAAAGGTAGTTTTGAATTAAAATACAACATTTTCACTAAAAATGATACATATCGGAAAAATAACAAATATTTACACAAAGTAAATTTTGAAGTCCAGATTCTAAAGAAGGATTTTTTTGGTCAAATATAACATATAAAATTTTTAAAAGTATATTTAAAAAGGCTCTCCATCAAAAGGCTGTTAATCGACCTTTTAAAGAATATTAGAAGATGCATGCTTAAAATTGGATTCATTTTAATTTTAAGCCTCTAACATTTATTTGGATAAATGCAAAAATATTTGACCAGAATATATAATCATTTGGTAGATATTTATATTCATTCCTGCCATTATAATGGCTAGGTGTTAACTACCATTTAAAATAATATTATTATATTATTAGTGTGCAACGTAAGATTTCAAAGAAACTCATTGTTGGGTATTGGGTATGCCATTGAACATAGCATTCCCTTTAAAGTAATATTAATATATTATTCAAAAATATTAATAATTATGAAAATTTCATATTCATTATTTACCTGGGATTTTTCAATAATATATTGATCCCATTCATTACCTCCTCTTATTTAATTAAATAAAACCATTTTCTAAATTATGGAAGTCAACTATCACCACGGATAATGTTTTTCTAGCATTCCATTACCACCTTTAAGGATATTCATAAAATTATTATTTAGGATAAATAATTTTTTAATAATTATATTATAACCTATTTTAATATTTCAAATCAATTAAAATACATATTATAAATAAATCATAACTAGTTCATTCTTGATGGAAAACCTGCGAAAATAAACAAAACATTCATAATTATTTTTTATCAAATTAATCATCCTCTTGTATAAAATGAAAGTTGATATATTGTACCATTAAAAAATATATATGTGAATGAATACTATTTTATTTCATAAATGTAATTCCTAATCCAATTTACAATAACATCCATAATGGGTTAAAATGATATAACATTATTTTAATATTTATTATAAATATTAATATGGATTTTGAATGAATTAATGAAAATTATTAAACATTCACATTAGGGGTTAATGTACGATAAATATAACGAGAAGTGTGAGGTAAGGGTTTATCTTATTATCTTTACTTTTGTGACATATATTCCATTTTCACCACTTATTTCATGTGTGTGATGTATATATACTACCCATTAATATAAAATGTATGTAATCTCGTTAATTTAATGTATATAATGGTACATTTGATAATTATTTCTTTTATGGGGCATATTATTTGACTGATTACATTATTGTAGGGGATTTCTTATCTCCATTTCAATTCTTTAGTAATTCATTGATTATGTTATACTAATTTTATATGTGGAATAGATTTTGGAAATATTATTATTGAATTTAAACTTTTCATGTAGCAATCTAGTCCCAAATAGCCCAGAGTCAGTGTCTTCTAGTGAATACATTGGCAATATAACAGTAAATCCAGCACCGAAGTACTGATCAATTTAGTTGTCTTGGTAAACCAGATACATAAATGAGTATTGTATTAAAAATTAATACAAGGATTACAGTATAATTTTTTCTTCTTTATAAATAAATAATTAATAAAATTTTAGGACAACTATAATTCATCTAGTAAAATACATGCATAGCTTTCATACTCTACTTCTTGAATTCCTTGGGAAAGAAGCATAATAAGGGTGAGCTCCAAAGCTCAATTAGGGAAAAATAATGTTGAATAAATACATAATCAAGAAGAATAGTGAGTATAGAAAGGAAAATAACTGGAAATTCATTCCCTTATATTAACAATAAATGGAAATATTAAAATTTAATGTTAGGAAACTAGAACACATTACATTTTTTCAATGAACTGAAAATGAAATGTATCCATATATATATATATTGTAACATTATCTCATGGATAAATAATAAATAAATAATACAAATTAAACTCATCGATAAATATGATGACCCATAAATCTTGTGGATAAATAATATTAGAATAAAAATGAAGTAATTATTAATTATTGTGTTCCATATTTCTATGGTACATGGTAACTTTACCATCCAAACCATTCACAAGATGGTTTAACAAATATATTGTAAAAACCAATCAAAGGAAGCTATCCAAAATAATCTTTATATGATACTAATGATGCATTGATTTACTATCAATAACTGGGCCACACCCATGTAATACCAGTCTAAAACATTCATCATCTATCAAATAATTGAATTAACAATGGGCCATACAAAATATCTGTATGGGGTAAGAGATAAAAATTTATCAATATTAACCATGATAGTCAAATAACTATAAAATTAGGCACCATATCTAAAATGTTATAAGATTTAGGAAATAGTAATATCCATTATAAATGAAATGGATTATTTTGGAGAAATTAAATATCATATGATTATAAGAGATCGAATATTTTAAGGGGACAAATAAATAAGTTGGGGATGTTAATGTGAATACTATACTTGTCCAAATAAATAAAAAACCATCTAGAGAAAAATTAAGTATTTTATGAATACAAAAAATCCCATGTGATGTAAAAATAGATGGTTGCTTTCATTGATGAACAAAAAGAATAGATGTTAAAAAATATTCTTGAGGAAAATATACTTTTCTTTTGAATAACATTTTCAAAATACTTTTCATTAAAAATAATCCTTTTAAAAATGATGAATCAATGAAATGATAGAGGAAGAATTTTTACATGTCATATGAGGTAAAAAGAATATTCTATTTGTACAACAAAATGATAGAAAATGCCTTGTTAGGAAAGCGACAAAAAATATTATATAGAATTACAGCTAAAAGATTAATACGGTAAAAATGAATTTACCAAATAATTTTCGAAACTTTTTTTAAACCCTTTTTAACAAAACATGATTTTTATAATGAAGCATATTCTCTAACTAAAGAGAGATATAATTTGGGGTTTTCTACATAAAAATTTCTAAAACACCTGATTACTAATTAGTGGGAAAATGGAACAAATACATAAAAATAGTTTTTAATTAATAGATAATAATTAAAGGTATATATTTAAAAATGGATATATAATTTTCTAGAATAGAAATTCCGTTTAATTCTAAATAATTTTATTATTTATGAAAATAATCATTAAACATCACAATGTGTCCCACCCCACATTGATATATTTTAAAACATAATCCTCATTATAAAATAACATAATATTAATTTTTACCATATCATGTGAGTAAGGAGATTCATGATATATAATTTGAAGGTCTATACATACAACATGTAAAAGAAAATATGTTCTTAACAACAATTACGCCTCGTTGGAACGTAAATTGAGACAAAAATACCTTACCAATGTGGTAACCAATGAATTGGAAAACACAAATGTATTAATAATTACATAAAAATTTAAAAACCATTTATATAATTGATTTCATGATATTTTAGGTCAATTTTTATTTATGTAAAAAATATATATATAATTAGGTTCACAATAATTAAGTATACCTCATAGAATAAAAATGTGACAAGAATCCCTTACTTTATCCTTCCATTTGGTTGGGTGGTATTTATCCTCCTGAATAGTGATTTAAAATATGTTAATAAATAATAAAATAACCAAAATCATGTTTATAATATCATATATCAACTTTTTATAATATTTTATTACATGTTTGTTAACTCAATTTCATTATTTTAACTTTTTGGGTGTTAATTGCCTAGTTTTCTCAAGTAAATTTTGACTAGTTATTTGATGTTATTATTAAAAATATAATGTTTTAATAAACTGAAGAATGTAAATAATGACTAAATTATCATATATATTGTGTAAATATGTATTTAGAACATTCCATATCATTTATATATTAGAAATTAAGTGCAACATTCATGGAGAAGGAAGGTCGTACGCATGTATTAACGCTACATTCATTACTTTTTTTAATTAAAAGAATTAAAACTAATATATATATATATAATGATTTTAATTGTCATATTTATGTTATTTATGATACATAGTTTTATTAAAAAGATCCATTATATGTTCCATGAATGGAATGAACCAATCATATTGCTTTGAGGTGGAGGAGGTCCACACTTTGTCAAACAAAATAAGCATATTTACACATGATGGAAGCATAAAGGTATGTTATAAATAAAATTTACAGAGGAATAAAGAAATTATAAATGACATATATAATATATATATATATATAATTTCCCTAAAAATGGTCACCATGAGAGGCTGAAGGGTAAAATTGAACAATCATAGCTTCGTGAGGCAGTAGTTCGTCGTACACAGAAAACATTATGTCAGTTACCCATTAGATGGTATTGTGTGTTGTTGTAGTCTAAATAACAACCTAAAAACATTATATTATATTTATTATACTGGTTTTGTTACACAATAACTTAATATGGAGATTTTAGGGGATAGAGAAGGGAAATGAAACTATAGTGATCGAGAAAATACAATACCTATCAATTGGGTAACTTTTTTTGGGTTAACCAAATGGAATCCATAGAAGGTATTATTTTCATTGTTAGTATTATAGGAATATTTAAGGTACTTCGGGATTACATTTGTGTAGATATTGGTAGATATTATTATTTTTTATAGGTGTGAGGAATATGTAGATGTGTTGGCCTTTTATAGGCAATAGAAAGGACACACATGGTATTCATGAAAAGAACTTATGTGTGCAAATTTTATTACCTAATAAAATCATAGAAATCCAATAAAAATAATTAATGGAAATTTCATGTTCTATATATTTCCATCCAAATAGTTTGGAAAACGTTTTTAGGTCATGTGGGCCCTGAAACATCGGATTGTAGTCCATTTTAAGCATAATTGCACATTAATCACTGTAATTAATTTTAATCACATTCACTAATAGTTTTTGTCAAAAATTAAGGTGATATTATTAGAAAAAAAATATTATCATGATTAAAATGGTTTATGTTTAATATTTAAAATTTAAATCACAATAGTAGAAAAATTATGATTAATGCTAATATCGCAGACCGATGGATTAACTGGTTTTAGTAAAAAAATGTTCACAAGGTTATTTTGTTTGTATATTAAATTTAAATGTTATATTGATTTTAATGAACTAAATTATATTAATAGAAGTATTATTGACACAATGTGAATTTGAATCAACTTTATAATATAAATTATTATTAATTTTTATTTAAATGAAAATGTTGTTTTCAATTAAAACACGTTAGTTTTCACTATTCTCTAAAAATGATTTTTATCAGAAAAATACAAACATTCCATCATAAGATAAAATTGACATTATTATTTCAAAAATAATGTTTATTTTATAAAATTTAATACATTATAGTGTCAAAATTAAGATTTAAAATATGTTCTCTTTTAAAATTTAGTAAAATTGTCGTAATAAAAATATAGATTTTTATGTGAAATATTTGGTTTTCTCATATATTAGGCTTACAAAACCTATTGGATGAATATAAAAAATATTTATTGAATATATAACATATCTATTACATTAAAATCACTCACTAATTCTAATTATTCTAATATATTCTGGTAAAACAGTTTTGCGATCATAAATTGTTTTCTATAAAAATATCCTTTTAATATTCAATTGTTTATTATATTCATTTTTACTTTATTTTTAACCAGTTATATAGTTTTATAAACCATGTATTTTCGTAAGTTAGATAATAATATTCATAATAGATAGTTTATATTAAATAATAATTTTTTATTAATTGATTTTTTCTTGGTAAGACTCGGTATTGTGTATAGTGAAATCCATTAAATAAGGTCACTTATGCATGTAACAGAATCTATAGAGGAAGATACCTGTTGAATATGATATATGATAACTAAATGTCATGTGAATTTCAAGATAACTAAGTATTTCATGCATTTAAACACATATAATATATTTTAAATAGTTAATATTTTATAAAGTATATGAATATTACATTACCTTACACTCTTAATGTCACATGACATGCATCTTATCAAACATAATGATCTTACATTATCTTTTTAGGGTGATACATTGTCCCCACATTATTTAAATTGCATCCCCCCTATTTAAAATCTATCTTGTTGATAGATTTTTTGATACTTTCTATGTTTTAAATCCCACATCATGAAAAGTTATAATATTTCTTCTTATATATAATAGAGAATAGAAGGAAAATGGTCAGATAGACTACAATTTAACGAGGTTTATTAATGTTAGACATAATTATAAATTACATATACTTACTTATAGTAAAATTGTAAATATTTATAGGGAGTTAAAGAGGTCTTCAATCATAAACAAGTGAATTATAAATAAAAATATGGGGGGCTCAAATCCATAAATTTGTGATGGTTTAGAAGACCATCGGTTCAATAGAAATTATGTTATTAGGATCACATTTTATTTCTATATCATTTTTTCGATGTTGGGTAATCATTTTACTTAACAAGAATATAAAAAAATATTCTTATATGATAGGCTTTAATCTCATTCGTACAATTCTACATTTTGGTCTTGTTTTGACAAAATATTAATTCATCCCTTTTTCCCAAAAAAGTAATTACCAAAAATGAATATTATTTACCAGAAGCACTATATGAAACATTTAATGGATTGTAATGGCAATAAAAGAGTGTAAAGTCTTTATATATTTATTTCTCTATCTCCCAAAATAAATATGATTAATAGATTAATTTATTATCATCATAAGTGTTAAAACAGGTTCATTATTAATATATATTCGTTAATTTTTTTATCTAAAAAAATGAAAATTAATATGGATATTGGGTCTGCCAATTGTTTGGGTGAAACCCTTATTGTCCTTCAGTCATGGGTTCATGTCCCGCGGCCTTGTAGGATTTGATTGGTGTTCACCTAGCATATAAGTTTTCCTTTTCTAAAACCATATTTATATAAATTCCAAATATAAATATGATGTTAATCCTTAAAATTATGTTAATATCTAAATATAATTTTAACAAATTTTTTCAATACAACCTCAATATATATATACCCCATCCATTTTATTTCCACATAGGTCCTACCTTGGTGTATGTATTATCAATAATACAAGTAATTGGATATTTAAATCATGACACCTTATCTTTAAATGTAAAACACCATAGGATTAACGTTGGTTAGTTATTATGTATCCAAATCCTTCATAATGGTTAGTAATGAAAAGGTGGATTATCCAATGCATATCTCCTGGGAGTGTCAAACTAGTTTCACAATAAGGCTTATTGCTGGGTAACTTATTACCCCAAGTCAGGCTCAAAAAACCTTGTGGAAGTTGCTACTCCTTGGTACATATGTTCCAGAACCTTGTCCAATTTTACTATTTAGACATGGATGTATTTCTATGAAGACCCACATAATCTATAAATAACAAAATTCTAGGTCTTTCTTCAATACATATCCTCAAATTCTACCTAAGGGTTATGTTTTGTACCATAAGTTTTACTAAATATAGTTCCTGAGATTTATACTAATCGTCCGTTGATACCAACTGTAGTTACCCATCCCATGATAGCCCAATGTCAGTGTATGAAACTAAATACTGTGGCCATATTATAAGGAATCAATCCTAGAATTACCTATTAGTTTATTATTCTTGGTAAACCAGATATATAAATGAGTATTGTATAACAAAAGAATACAATGATTACAACATTATTTTTTCCTTCTTTCTAAATAAATAATTAAAAAAAATCAAGGATAACTCCAATACATATTGTTCAATCCATTCATATCATTCATAGTATAATTCTGGGATTCCTGGGGTAATGAAAATAAAATGGGTGAGCTAAAATTCTTATTAAGGGAAATGTAGAGTGTGAGAAATAAGGAATCAATGGTAATAGTCATTATGGAAATGTAAATAACTGGAAATACATGTCATTCAATTAACTAGATAAAGAAATATCAATATGTAAATTTAGTGAACTGAAACACATTCCATTTATTCAATAAATTGAAAATGAAATTTACCCATAGATAGGTCGATTCATTATCTCGTTGATGAATAATAACTAAATCCAGAAAATGATATTTATCCACATATTTGTTGAAAAAAAATCTCATGGATGAATAATATTAGAAAATAAATGATGGAAATGCTTAATTATTTGACCCCAAGTTTCCTAGGTCTTTGGTTACGTTACTAGTAAGACCATTAAGAAGTCATGTTACAAATTTTTTGGTAAAAAACCATCTAATATGGCTTGCCATATGACTCATCCCATGAGACTACCGATGCATCGAGGGGCTATCTATAACCAGACACTTCCCATGTCGTACCTATAAAAAAAATTTATATATCAAAGAATTGATTTAAGAACATGCCTTATGAAATTTCCATATGGGTTAATATATAAATATTTTTCAATATTAACCTGTATAGACAAATAACTATCCTTGTAGACCCCATATGTAAAATAGTATATTGTTTATGAAATAATATTATCTATGATAAATGAAATGGATAAATTTTTGTGAACTCATTGTTCAATGATAATAAGTGAATGAATATTTTAAGGAAAAATAATAAATAAATCAAGTTATTGGAAATGAATTATACCCTGGGATAAATAAATCAAAAAAATCTAGAGAAAGATTATGTAAAGTAACAATACAAAAAATCTGAAGTGAAATATAAATAAATTGTTGTTTCCATTGTTGAAATAAATGAATATCTTTTAGAAAATATTATTGAGGAAAATATCCTTTTCCTTTGAAAAACCATATGAAATTTATTTCTTCAAAACTAAAGAATTTGAAAAGGACACATCAATGAAATGATGGTGGATGAATCAGTACATGTTGTACGAGATAAAAAGAACATTCCTTTTGTACAGAAAAAGGATAGAAAATGTCTCATTAGGAAAGTGACAAGATGATTCCTATTAAACATTGGAAAAATTAAATGAGGGTAAAAAGATCATTAACAAATCATTTTATAATTTTTTTTTAAATCCTTTTAATCAAAATTGGTTTTTAGAATAAATAAGGTTCTCCGACTAAAGAGCGATATATAGTCAGTTTTTCTCATAAACATTTCTTAAAACACATGAGTACCATTTAGTGGAAAATTATACTAATAAATGAAAATAGTCCTGAATAAATAAAAAATAATGAATGGTATATATTGAAAAAATTTTATATAATTTCCTCAAATTGAAATACCATTTAAAGATCATTACATTTATTGTTGAGGAAAATAATATTTAAAAATCCCAAAGTGTCCCTTACAACATTGATATATTTTTAAACACAGTCCTCAAGAAGGAATGACATTCTATTAATGTTTAAAATATCATTAGTGTAAGGATATTCATGATATATCTTGTAGAGGTCTGTACATACACCATTCTAAAGAAATTAGGTGCATAACAGTAATTAAGACTCAATGGACTATAAATTAAGACGAAAATCCCTTTCCATTGTGGTACCAAATGAATTGGAAAACACAAAGGTTTTCTAACGTCCCAGCCTTTTATTAATGAAAATTCCTCTTGATCTAATTAAATGTCTTATTATGTAAAACGGTTATATAAAATATTCACTTCATTGGTTTTATGATTTTGTATTTTAAAATTTCATTATGAATTGTGACAATTGATAATATACCTTTTGAACAATGACCACATGATTAGTATAAATATAAGACTTTAACATATCCAATTTACTACGACAAAGGAATCGATGCTCTCATCTAGTAAAATTGCTCTGTATGAATCCCTTTTTTTAGATCTCGTAAAGGAGGTGGTGTTATTAGGATTCTCTCTTGACCAATCCCAAGATGAGCTTTAACATGTTAAGCTCCAATGAAACTTCCTACGGGAGAAGTGGAAGTTGATAGAAATCACCAATTGAGCGATGTTATCTGAGCCACCCAAAGAGTCTGTCAAAATCGCACACCTTACCCTTAGGTCATATGAAGGTGTCATAAGGGGTAATCTAACTATACCATAGAACTATGATTATGTGAATTATTTTTTTATTGAATAAATAAATATAAATTCTTTTTATTATAGTTACATCATAAATATTTTTTTAAAGCACAAATAATATTTTTAGTTATATTTCAATTAATAAATAAATTTGGACGAATTAATTGAGTTTTCAATTAAATAATATTTTAATAAAATATTATTACTAAATTAATTTTAATTAAATATAAATTATCGTATATTTTTTTATGAATACAATTATGATTTTTATTAAGTTTTGAATCCTATTTTTGTCAAAATCCATGAATCTTCGATAAATATTAGTTTTTATTTTAAATATAAAATTTTAAAAATTTGTAAAATTATTTAGATAAAATGAACACTATTTTTGGAATCATAATGTTGAAATTCTACAACGGTGGATTTTTCATAATTTTCAGAGATAGTTTTTTTTGGTAAAAATTAAATACTATTTAAATATATAATGTGTTTTTTGACATAATAATAACACAATAATGATAAAATAAAATTCTATAAACATTATGTTCAGAGAATATATGTTTTAACATTAAACTAATTTGATTTTAGGTATATTTTATTTATTTTACAAAGCATTAGTGGACCCTCCAAGACTTATAAAACATTTTAACATTTTAAAATTCTTTTTTTGAGATTTTGACACTCCTCCCCATAAAAATGCCTTATATTTTAAGATATTCTTTTTTAGAATTATAAAATAGTGCATTCCACTCCCATTTGGAAAAAACCATTCGAAAAAACCATTTGTTGGTTTGTGGTTTTGATAAGTTTAATTTTTGGTGTCCCAAACCTAAATAATATTGAATTCCCACTCCTTTCTTATATAAACCCACCCAAGCCCCCACTTATTTTTCACTAAAATCATTTTTAGTTCAACCAACCTATACCCTAATATCTCTATAATCCTCCCAAGGTGCCCTAAGATCCCATGAAGCCATTCTGATTCCTCTCCCGATCCTTTTCGATCACACTTCCATGCAAGGGATTCCTTCATTTCTCTTTTTATCTATGTTTCTTAATATAGTTATGGCACTTTATTTTCAAATATTAATTTTTGGGTATGATTACAAAACTCCCCAATATTTACATCATTAGGTTTGAATGATGAGAGACCCTTGTTCTCTCCCAATAATCCCTCCCATGTACACCTGTTACCATGATGAAATTCCGTATGGAATTTCTCTCTCTTTATTTACATTCATGCAATTATTTTGTATTATAAATCCAAAATCCATTAAGTATATTGGTTCATGTATCTATAAGACCCTATTATTTTATATTTCATGTACATATTAGCATACACTATTTTCTCTCTCATAAGCCTTTTTTATGACAACTTTTGGGACACCATTATGCTACCGAATTTGCACTACCATTTTCCAAGACAGAATCATTGTGTAGTGAATACTGTGTCCATTTCATTATCAATGGTATTCACCATTTATGAACACTAACTTATTTATTGAAGTGTTTCATGAATTAATTATACATTACTTTATCATGAAATAAATTATGATGTTTAATGAATTTATGTTTTATGACCTTGTGGAACACTTATTCTTGAAATGAAATGTTTAAGAATGGTGAACCCTGATAGCACTCCAATGTGTTGGGTAAAGATTAGTATCACGATAAATCAAGTGAAATTATGGTTTAATCTTGATAATTCAACTGCAATGAGGGTTTACTCATGTTCCATGTGGAATGATCCATGGATCATGCTAATACCATGTTAAGTGTTGTTCTCAAAATTCCATGTTATGATAATCATGCAATATCGTGCCTTTATGTTAAAGTTTCTATTATGATCCAATGATATTATTATTAACTAACATGTATTTTATTCTTTATGTTATACATTTTTTACTCTCTTATTGGGCTTTATAGGTCACCCTTTTCTTATGCATGGCCTCCGATTATCGCATGAAATGCTGTGTACGATGGAATGTAGTTGTCATGTAAATGGAGTTTTCAATAGAGATGTTGTGTTTAATGTATTAAGTCATTATGTAATGTTCCTAATCCACAAAGACACTGGAACTCTAAATATTCTAGATTGTATCAATTGAATATTTTATTTAATAAATCATGATTACATGTCTAATAAATATATGGGTTTTTATAATTTGTATCAGAGGATAGGTTTAGTTCTATTTTGGAGTAAGATTAGAAAACCCTAGTGAAAGTCTTAGGGATAAGACTATATACAATAAAAACATCCTTAATATTTGGTGTGTATTGAGTAAGTGTTTTTATCAAGAAAATAAATCCCTACCTAGATATGAGCAGGTAGATGCGGCTCTGGCACAAATATACCTAGGAGTGAATACTCTGACAATCAGTTTCAAGCTTGACACGGGGTATCCTGGTACATGACAATGGGCCTTGATGTACTCTTGGTTACAACACTCCCAAGGGTTATGTTTTGGTAAATTCAAAGGCATAGTATGAACCATTATTAAGGGAATAATAAAATCACCTATGAAAATATATTGGGAAGTATATCATGGATAAAATATATTTAATCCAATAGAATCACAAGTTAAGGAAATAAAATTTATTTATAATTCATACATTTTTATCCTTTGATTACACTTTACATGTAACCCATAATTTTCCCTTTATTCTATCAAATGGCTGTTAATAGGAGGACTCTGGCTAACAACCAATGCAAAGATCAATATGATGACTGTTCTAATGATATGCCCAATCTGATGGGAGTAGGAATTCTAAACTTTTCAAAGATACTCTCACAGTTAACTCAATATTTGAATAGAAACATGGGACAAGAGGAAATTTCAACCCCCCCCCCAAAGAAATAACAATTCACAATTGAGTGATTTATGAGACAAAGGCCTCCTACTTTTAGTGGATCATCTGATCCCTCAATTGTAGAACAATGGATCAACTCTAATGAAGAGATATTATCCATCCTTTCATGTTTTGAACAAGAGAAGGTTCTTCTGGATGCTTATCGCATGGTGGGTGAAGCTGATCAATTGTTTACATTGATCAAAAATATGAAGCATGATGAGGATATCGTGGTGGTTGAATGGATGGATTTCCGGAAGTTGTTCTTCGATAAATATTTTTTGCACACCCTATAACTTAGGATAGAAAGGGACTTGTTTGCTCTCAAGGAAAAAGATGACGAATCTGTCAGAGTGTAGGAGGAAATCATTCTAAGGATTTCACAATATTCTTCCATCATTGTTATTACACTCGAATGGAAGTTTGAATACTTCTTTGGTGGGATGAAAACTAGACTATGGGAAGCTCTGGCGATCCTTGACTTCGATAGCAATGAAGAAATTATCCGATGTTCTTTCAAGGTCGAAATAGAGATCATCGAATCTCAGGGGTCTCATGGAGATAAAAATATCAAGGTAGACTTCAATTATGGAGGTCCTAGGGATAAATACAATATTTCTATGAAAATAAATCACCCCACTTGACAATAGTGTGGAAAGAAGTACCCGAAAAATTTCCAGAAGGAAACAAGGAAATACTTTAGGTGTGCAAGAGATAGAGACAAAGCCATTAATTGCAGGCATGAAAAACTTGTGGTTGTTATAAAGGAGATGAACTCTTTGTCCCACCCTCAACACATTGTTCATTGATTCAACTGAAAAGAACCCAGGCTCCTTGAAAACATGTTTCCTAAGCCACAGGTTTTTGAAATAACCCAAAAACCTCCAAGGTGGAAAGGGTGAGCTTTTTCCATCACTACCACCGAAGTGAACCCCGAAAACAAAGTGGTGAAAAGTATGCTAGTTATTCATTCAGTAATTGAAAAAATACTTTTCGATTCTGGTTCTTCACAACCTTTTATATCCCAAATTTTTAGTAGAGAAATCCAAAAACCACCAAAAACATGGAAGTAATGATGTCAGTGACTATGGAAAATGGGGAAATCATTGCATCCCATGAATATAATTCCTCCCCAATCATAATTTTTGGTATAAAAATCCCAGGGAACCTCATCATGCTCTCTATAGAGGAATTTTTTGCAATTTTAGTCATAGATTCGATTTAATTATATAGAGCCATCATAAATTGTTGTGAGAGGTAAATCACTCGCTATATGGAGAATTGATCATCGATTCTATATAAGTGAATGGAGGAAGATGAATCTTCTTTAGCACTATTATCTTAAGAGTGGATATTACTTCCCTATGATAATGCATATCTAGATTAGATGATTGAGTCAAAGGATGAAACCATCCATGAAGACATGCCTATTGTGAGGAAACTCACTGAATTATTTTATAAATAATTTTCTGGTCTTACTCAAAGACGAGAAGTTTAATTCTCAATTGATCATTTACCTGTTCCATTTCTAATATCAAAAACTCCATGTAGAATGGTAATTATGGAGCTTGTGGAGCTGAAGAAACCCCTACATGAGAATCTGTATAAAGGGTTTATACGTCCAAGTGCTTCCCCATGGGATGCAACATTTCTCTTCTTCAAGAAGATGAATGGGTCAATGCACATTTTCATTGATTATCATGAGCTCAAAAATATCACAATAAAAGAAAGTATCCTTCTCCCCAAATTGATGACTTGTTTGATCAGCTACATGAAGCATAATACTTCTCCAAAGTAGATCCTCGGTAGGGATACTATAATGTAAGGGTGAAGGAGGAGGATATCCCCAAGACTGCTTTTCATACAATATACAGTCACTATGAATTAATAGTAATGCATTTCAGACTCACTAATTCTCCAGCTATATTCAAAGACATGATGAATAGATTCTTTAGATATTACCCTAAAAATTTTTTGGTATTATTTATAGACGATCTTATAATATACTCCAAAACTAAAGAGGATCATGAGAAGCATCAAAGCACTATACTAGAGACCTTGCGAAAGGAGAAGATCTATGAAATTTACAGAAATTGTGAGTTCTGGATGAATGAGGTCTCATTCTTGGGTTATATAATCACATGCGGTGGGATATCATTGGATTCATTCAAGATAGTTGCAATTGATGGATGACTGAGGCCAACATCAGTAATGGATATCCATAGCATTCTAGGGTTATCAGGATATTATAGCTGATTTGTGAGAAATTTCTCACCATTCACAAAAACCCCTTACAAAGATAACTCGGAAGGGAGTAAAGTTTTCTTGGAGTGATGAATGCGAAGAGGGCATCAATGAGATAAAAAGGATCCTTATAACTATGAACATTCTCACACTACCCACACATGGAGAAATTTTTGTGGTATTCAGTGATGCTTTGAAAAAGGTCATAGGTTGTGTGTTGATTAAAAAAGACAAATTCATTGAAAATGCTATAAGAAATTAAAAGTTGAGGAGAAAAATTATACAACACGTGATCTGGAGTTGGTTGTGGTGATATTCTCTTTAAAAAATTAGTAGCTTAATCTCTTTTGGGAGAAGTGTGAAATATAAATGGACTAGAGGAGCCTCAAATATATATTCACACAAAAACAACTTAATATGCACCAATAAATGTGGATAATGCTCATCAAGTATTATGACTTCTCAATAAAATACCTTCCTGGTAAGGCAAAAAATGTGGTAGATTCTATAATAGAAAGGATCCAACATATTTATCAGTAATGGGAATTAAAAAGGGTCCAATATTCTTATATTTTTAGAGGATGGAAATTGGAATCATTAAGGGAGGAACATCATCAATCCATTTTTAAATGATTTCTCAACCATCCCTCCAGGAGAATATAAAGGATGCTCAACGAATGAATGTTGAAATTATGAAAAGGGTGGAAGTTATCAGAAATACGAAATCCTCAGATTTCATTGTTGAAAAGGACAGAATTTTGATATTTTTGTCACGATTATATGTACCATCTAATCCAGAGATAAAGATGGAGCTTCTGAATGACGCACATAGCTCAACCTTCTCTATTAACCCAGGGAGCACAAAACTGTATCGGTTTCTCTGAGAAATATTTTAGTGGGACAATATGAAAAAGGAGATTGCAGAATATACAACAAAGTGCCTAGTATGTCAGAAAGTGAAGTCTGAGAGGAAAAAGTCTAAGGGGATGATGCAACAACTGCCCATACTAACATGGAAGTGGGGGAACATTACCATAGACTTTTTCAATGGAATTCCAATGATATCCAAAGGAAACAATGCTATATTGGTCATTATGGATCATCTGACGAAGATGAATCACTTTATCATGATTTAAGAGGACTTCACATTTGATCAACGTGGACAGATTTACATCAAAGAAGTGGTAAGGCTGCATGGAGTTCCACTGTCTATTATATCCGATCATGATTTAATATTCACCTCGATGTTCTGTAAAATTGTCCATCATTCTCCATGAACTGAATAGAACATCAGTACGGCCTATCATCCTCAAATGGATGTTCAATCTAATAAAACTATTCACACACTTAAATACATGTTATGATCATGTTTTGTGGAATTTAAAAGTGTTTGGGACCAACATCATCAACTAGTTGAATTCTTCTACAATAACAATTTCCACTCGAACATCCAAATGGAACCATATAAGTCCCTTTATGGGAAATGGTGTAGAACACCATCATGTTGGGATGAAGTCAGTGAGGGTAAGCTGGTTGGACATGAAATGGTCAACGAAATGCTGGAGAAGGTGAAAACCATTCAACAGCATATCAAGGATAGCCAAAGTCGACTGAAGTGTTATGCAGAAAACCGTCGATGAGACCAAGTGTTCAAAGTTAGAGACATGGTATTTCTATGCATATATTAGTGGAAGAAGGTCATGAGGTTTGTAAATAATGGGAAGTTATGTCCTAGGTACATCGTCCCCTTCAAGATTCTTGATCGACTCAGGGATGTGGCCTATCGACTAGCACTACCACCTACCATGACCAATATAAATGATGTATTTCATGTACTCTTCTTAAGGGAGTACATACCAAACCCTTCACGTGTACTCTCTTTAGAGTTACACTACTGGAAAGGGGGTCTATCCCCACACATCTATCCCCACGGTTTAATAAACCGTGGGGATAGTCCTTCTTTGTTTATCAATGCCCACGGTTTTTTAGAACCGTGGGTATTCAATCCACAATTTTATCGGGCCTCTTCCTCACTCCGTCTCGCGCTCCTCACTCTCATGCTCCCCCGCTCTCGTGCTCCCCCGCTCTCGTCCCTGCTCGAACCCTAGGTTCCAGATCTCCGCCTCTGGCCCTCTCCCCCCCTCCCCGACCACTGCCTCTCAGGTATCCGACCTCCGCCTCCCAGCCCTCTAATCCCCTCTCCGACCTTCCACCTCCTGGCCATCCGACCACCGGTACCCGGCCATCTTATCCCCACTCCAGACTCCACATCTGCTCCCGACCTCGACCTCCCGGCCGGCATTTCCACCTCAACATCTCGGCCTCCGCCTCCCTTCCTCCAGCTCAAGCGACGTGCCCCTTCCCCCTGTAGGATCCCTCTCCTCCGGCAACGTCCCGGCAGATTCATTTCATTTAGGTTTGTAATTTTTTCTCCTTGATTTTTTATTATTTTTAAACTAATCACCGATTCTTATATCAACTCACCGGCAGATTCATTGCATTTATGTTTCATCAATTTTTGGGTTGAGGTTCGAGTGTGGTTTTATAATGGTTGAGGCTTAAATCGATAAGCTCATTAAAACCAACTGTGTTAGGGAAGTCCAATACCTCACATGTCTGGACAACATTCTCCTAGTCATGAATAAGAATATAAAAATTAGGATCTATATTTACTTCTGAGATCTCAATCACCATTTCTCAAAATATGATTTCCCCATCCTAGCAACAGAGTTGCTGATTGATGTGAATGTCGATTTCCAGGCTCCGTCCATCATAGATGGTTATTTTGGATACAATAAATCTGGATTTCTTGGTGATACATAGATGGAATTGTCCTAGAGTGAAGTCATAGGGTCTAGGATCCTAAAAAATGTATCTTCTTAAAAGGATCAGAAGAAGATGGTTCTCCCTGAGAACACTAAAAAGCTAAAGCAACATCATTCTTTTCATGTTTTTTTTTTCTGATAGAAAGATGAAAAATATTAAACCGAGTCAATTTTATGTCTATCACCATGATAATATTCAATAGGATCATAACCAATAGGTGTCTTTATAATTTGAAATAGATCTTCAACACACATGTTTATTCTAGGATTAATATCCGACTTTTATAATTCCAAAAGAATGATAGAGGCTTACTTGTGAACCTGGGGAATTAAAGAAAAACCACTCTTGATAATCCCCTTAAAATATTTAATATGAGTTGATGTGAAACTCAATGGAGTAATGACTGCTTGAGGTTGGAGTAAAGAAGAAATGTCTATAGCAGTGAGAGCTGATAAAATGTGCAATGAAAAATTTGGATTTCCTTACCCACCTTAGCTCTTACTGTCAGAGGGCACATCCTCATGATCCACTAGTGGTGGTGATAGTACATGATGTATATGGGAATGCTTAGCAGACCCCATAACCACATTATCACTCCTTTATCTAACAATAGGTGATCCATGAAGAATTGGATCTACTATTTGAGCTTCATCCTCAGCCTCAAACCTTCCGTGAACATTAGAAACTATAGAAAAAAATTCAACTGAACTTTCCTTTGGAAAATAAATATATTTCACAATAACTAGCTCCTCAACCTGATGAAATTATTCATTAGACTAATCAAATTGGCTATGAGCAGCCTCGTCTTGACATTGAATAAGCTCAACCATGGTAAGATTTAATTCTGGAACCAAAGTTTCAGCTCTGAATGGTACTGACTCCTCCACTCTCCTAGAAGGTACCATCTTGATAGGTGATTCATTCGTAGATAGTGAGGTCTGATATGGATCCCTTTGATCCATACCTTCCTATCATATTTCCTTTAAGGATCTTGAATTAGAATCCCAAAAATAACCAATGGTATTCAATAAGATAACATGTAAAGTGTCATTCTAGTGAAACTTCACTACACCCCCTTCATCGAGATCCAATTCTTTTGTCTTCAAAACTAAAGAAATCAACCTTCCATAAGGGTAGTAATTAAGCTTACCCTTTACATTGTAACAATGATGCAAAAAATGCATCACGTGCCTTGGAAGATTCGATTTCAGGTTATTTATTGGAATATACAACAAATATATATCCTGGAAAAGAGCTTTATCCATCTCACTAGCTTTCTAAACTATTCCAGTATGAACAAACTTACACAATACCTTCTATTCTACTTGAAAATATTTCACGGGCTTCATTTCAAAATTATAGGTTCCAAATAAAAACTTAAACACTTCTGATGGCCCAAATGAGCCTATTTCAACAAGCATATGACTGAAACTAAACTCTCCCTCATGGGGACAATGGAACATCTCATCCTTTTTTATAGAAGAAATCATTAATGAATTTCCATTGACATTTTAAGAAATTACATCTTTATTTTTATTAAAATGAAACCCCACATATGGAGTGATTATTTGTGGGTTCTGTCAAATTAAGTGATTAAATTATTTATATTCTATGTTATTTTAGAACTGAATTATGTGTTTTTTCTTCACACATTCATTATACATCAATCTCATTTCTTTTTGTACACTCTGCATGTATTAATGTCATGTGAGGTAATTATAAATGTCATGCTAACTAGGTGCCTTTACTCATGGAACTACACGTTGTCTAATATCATGACACATCATATAGGCAGACATGTTTTGTTGGTATGTCATACACAACAAAAAACTATATAGATTTTTTCCCACACACTATGTGAGTGAGAATACACACCCTATAGTGTATAAGGGTTCATATCATGTTGCCTCTAATAAAATATATGTTTATTATATTTCTGATGGAAATTAAGAACTAACAAGAAGGGTTCCTATTGTGTTCCCTGTCATTTCATGCAATGCATGAATTACTTTTAAAATAATTAATATTCTTTAATTTATTAAAAATTATAGAAAATTTGAATCCCTAGGACTGTTTGGATGGGAATTTTAGATAAATGAATTAATGCATTAATTGCATAATTATTTTATTACTTTTTGACTTTTATCTTAATAAACAACAAATATAAAGGAATTATAGCTTACTTATAATATGATATTGTAACCAGTTGGGGACATCATTTAAAAGGGGTCATGATTTAAGAAAATAAATACTTATAAAATGAATATAAAAATATGAAATATTATACTTAGACTGTTTCTCTCATGATAAAAAATTTTAGGAGAGGTGGAAGAGGAAATTAAATATGTTTTGCTAGCTACTAATATTCTTTGATTAATTTAATAATGAAATTGATTGTAATGAATTTTTTAAATATGATTTACATTATTGACTGAAAGATATTTTTTTATTGATATAGAATGGATAGAAGCTGGATGTATCGTGCCGATCGGATTTCAACCGAGTTTCAAAATAATTTGGAGAATTTTTTGATTTTGCATTTAACAATGCATCAGATGGAGGTTGTATACAGTGTCCCTTTTATAATTGTGTTGGAAGACCATGGTTAAGACGAGAAGAATTTAGTTACCATTTAACAAAATTTGGATTTCAAGCAAACTATAATGTTTGGTTTCACCATGGAGAGATGAACCAATCTTCGACTGTTCATAAACGAAATGAAAGAAGTGACATGGAGAATTTGATATTTGATCGGTTTCCAAATGTGCATCATTCCGAGAGAGACAGTATGTCGGTTCAAGAAGACAATGATATTCGTAGACATGATGAAAATACTGAAGGCGATGATGTTGAGAGAGTGAAAAATTTATTGGATGATGCCAGAACTCCAGTATATCAAGAATGTACTAAAATGACTAAGCTGGAATTTTTAATGCGGTTATATCATGGGAAAACCATGTATGGGATTTCTAATACCGCCATTGATTATATTCTTACATTTTTGAAGAACTTGCTTCCTGATGGTGCAGATATTCCCTCAAATCATTACATGGCATGGAAGTTAATTAAGCAGCTTGGATTTGTTACTAATGAAGTCCATGCTTGTCCGAAAGATTGCAGTTTATTTTTGGAGGAAACAGCTGACCGTAATGACTGTAAAGTATGTGGTACATCTTGATGGAAGACAAATGCAGATGGAACACCATCTCGTGTTCCACAGAAAGTCATGTGGCACTTTCCATTGATTTCCAGACTTCAAAATCTATTCATGTCTCCAGAAATCTCAGCCAATATGCGATGGCACGATGTTGAGAGAATTAAAGGTAATGATGAGTTGGTCCATCCTGCAGATGGATTAGCATGGTGGACATTTGATTCACAACATCCTGATTTTGCAGCTGAGGTGCGTAATGTCAGATTGGGCCTATCATGTGATGGTTTTAATCCGTTTGGTCAGATGCTTACTGCTCATAGCACGTGGCCTGTTTTTATTCATGTTTATAATCTTCCTCCGTGGATGTGTATGAAAAAACCATTCACTTTCTTGAGTATACTGATTTCTGGACTGTAACAGCCCAAGATTTTATAAAGAAATATTCTTTTTAATTTTATTAATGTCTTGTGTTGTACGCTACACCAAAAGAAGATTTCACAACACGCATCCTTGACTTTCCTTCCATTACACGCAATCGCGACCTTCCACGATAGCGTGTGTTGTACGCAACACCGAGTTTCGCTAAACAATGATATGCTATTAAAATATTATTAAAACTAGCCGTTATGAATAGTGATAACCACTTTTTAAAATTCTGTAAATCTTATTTTTCAAAATGAACTTCATTCTTGGATTCGAAGTATCGAATTTAGCCTAAGGTGAAATTTTGGTACTTTTCTGATAACTTTCATATTCTGATGAATAGTGAAAAATTACTAAATTATAATTAAAATCAACTTTTTTAATCGAAATAATTAATAGTGATAAATCATTAATTTGAGTGGTTTTAAAGTATATTTAGAATATATTTTTACAATTTAATACAATGTTGGTCATTGGATGTAATTTCACATTTAAACTAGACATAAACAAGTGTCAATCTTTTGATAGATATTGTTTCTTAAAAACACGCTATTTGTTTTAACAGCGGGATTTAATTATAAAATTAATTAATGTAAATTTTATGTTATGAATTTGGTAAAATAGACTTCATTTTTGAATTCGGAATATGAAATATAGCTTGGGATGAAATTTTGGCATTGTTCTGAAAAACATCAATTTTTGATGAATAGTGAAACTACTAAGTGGTAGGTTAAAAACTGAATTTTGCATAAAACATAATTTTACCGCTTCTGTGAATGGAATTTCGAAAATCCGAGAGACACGGTTAATATCAAGGACTAAAATGTAGTTCAATGAGATGAAAATAATTTTTTGGTGAATAGTAACTTTTTACTTTTTTTTACCACGGTTAATAGTAAATAGGGTAACTAAGGGTAAATATGATATTAATATTACCCTAACACATGTCCTAATTCTATTGGACAAGTGTAATTCGACCAAAAACAAACTTAGGAATAAAATATGACCATTTAGGCCCACTTGGATTAGATTAGGACATTTATTATTAATTTATTTAAAGAAGGGTTAAAATAGTTAAAATCAAAGTTTAATAAGTAAATCATTTTTAATATGGGGTTATACATAAGATAAATTCGACTATAAATATTCATTAGAAATCTAAAAATATTTCCTAGATGATGGTATTTTATTTGTAATTTTTCAACATCAAATAATATAATTTATTTATGACACAAAGATGATGCAGTAATTATCTTATTAATAAAATATTGACATAATTGATAATATAAATACCAAAATAAATGTAATTTAAGACTTTTTATGAATTCCACTAATTTTCTAGGTTACTATGATATATTATTGTTGATTTAATCAACTTGGTTCGAACATATAATTCTGTTATGACTTTGACAAAAATCATATATCAAATAGTGTCAAAATTGACACAAAATAGTTTTTAAATCAAATATTATATTATTAATTGTTATTTTATTCCTAAAAATCTAAGGTTCGGCCAAATGACTTAGATAAGGATATATATATTAATAATAAACAATTTGGGGTTCGTTTGGCATGTTATAGTAAGTGTATTAACCATATAGTGAAAGAAAACAAAAAGACACGGTAAAAGTTAAATTAATTAACTTAGAGTTAAATCTAATTGATAAGGTTAAAATAATACCCTAAACTTGTCTAAATCCTATTGGTTGATAGGATTTCGACCCATCCCCACTTTAGCTTCGAAATAAGACCATTTGGAACCATTATAAACCGATTTTGACTTTAATATAAAATAATATTTTGAGATATTCCTAAGGTGCCCCTCTCCTCCCTTATAAAAGGACACCTCCTCCCCCTCCTCCTCACACCAATTTGAGCACTCAAGCTCGTCCAACCGCTGCCAAAATTCCTTCTCCACTTCCCTAGAAACATCCTAGAGGTTCTGGTCTTCCTCAAAGACCAATTTTAGTGCCCTAAGAGGAGGTCTCAAAGAGGCACTTCAAAGAAGAGGTAATTACCGTTACCAATTCTTTCATCTTTATTTCTTCTTCCACTTCTTCTTCTTAGGTTGTTTCGTTATGAAGTAATAACATCAGTATCACTCATATACTGATATGTTATTATAAGTATGAAACAACCCTATTTCACCATCTATCCATCCTACGGAAAAAGAAATCACCGCGCGTGCGTACGTACGGAATACCGTCTCCACGCCGTGGTGTAATCTATTTTCCACCGCCACCTTACATGGATGGGTATAATGGTGTAAAGAATAACTATACATAGTTATTACAACATCATATTGATTATGATATATTGTATAATCCACTCCAATTCAATTCAATATTTATAGAAATGATATCATCGCTCGTGCGTACGTACGGACTACCGTCTCCACGACGCGATGAGATTCATTCTCCATGTTAAACATTTAAGAATGATTATAATGTATATATAAGAAATAATAATGAAATATATGACATTATAAAGCTAATGGATTTATGTATATATATACATATGTATGCCATCTACTTACTTCCATTTCAAGACAATAAGGAAAGGAAAACAGCGTTCATGCGTACGTACGGACTACCGTCTCCATGAACGGTGTTTTTCATTTTATTTATCTACCTATTATATATATATATACTGAATATATATGATATATAAATCATATTTTATATTCTGGAAGTAAGTAAATCATGATATAAGTAATAATGATGTCAAGAACAACAAGTCAAAACACCTACGATAAATGAAACGATTTTACCCAAAACGCTTCTTTAACATGGAATTTACAAAAGAACGGGTAATATAATGTCATAAGTGAACCATATATGATATCATAACAATTAATATGATTCTGGAATAAGTCAATAACATTATTTAAACCATTATACAGGAGCTTCGGACACGAACAAAGCAAATTGGACCTAAGGTAAGGGAAATATCACAATCTCATTTTTATCCGAGATTGTTTATTCGTAAGTATTTACTGGGGTTTATTTTATCATCCACATCCATGTTTCCTCAATATGTAATATTATTTCCATCCAACTACAATGGTTTAAATCCAATTTTACCCTTTTGTTAGTTTTTAGTAAAAGATATGAAAGGAATCTTTTGTCGTTTATCGTACGAGGTACATTTTGACTTTTTCGACAAAAGTACAAAGAATGTTTTTTTTAACTTATACGGCACGAATGGATTTCTACTGTTTTATAAAGCCTTA
Source organism: Viscum album (assembly GCA_963277665.1). NCBI lineage: Eukaryota > Viridiplantae > Streptophyta > Magnoliopsida > Santalales > Viscaceae > Viscum > Viscum album. Next base: position 1,348,310,574 of record OY728132.1, read on the forward strand.
TTTTCATGAAGCTTCCTCTAAAAGATTTCATGACTATTTTCAATAAAATCTCTTTTTTTAAAATTGCATGATGTTTTGTGAAAAGAAATTGATTTTGAAGAAGAAAGGATATTTTCCTCAAGAATTCAATTCAAGTGTTTTATCAAAATTATTTTCCATCTAAGATAATAAAGGGTTCTGTTTCTATCCATATTTTTACATTGATTTGACTATGTTGAGATGGAATTATGTTTATGAATTCCTTTATCTTATATGAATTGATTTATGATGTCATGATGTTTCAAGAATCCCATTTTTATTACATGGGTTATGCGATGATGTATGATTTATGATTTTGTGGCACACATAAGAAAGGATTCATTAAGAGATGGGTGGTACCTATATCTCCCTCCAATGCATTGGGTAAAGATTTTATATCTCATGAGATAGACATGGCTGGAATGGTAGGTTATACCGGTTCAGTGAAACAGGACTGAAACGAGGATTACTCGATTCAGAAAGGGACTTTGTCCACTAAGATAGTCTTGGCAATGAGTCTTGACTAACAAGAAATGATTCTCTATGATTATGTGTGTATGCCACAATGAGTAATGTTTTATGTTATGATTTCATTTCACTACTATGATTTATCCCATGTTATGAAATTTTGCTCTCTTTTGCAGGTTAAGATTTCCAAAAGCTATGTTCTTATGTATATGATGTGATTGATATTTCTTTTGTTTACCCTTACTGAGCATTTGAGCTCACCCTTTTATGTTTTCTTTTCCCCAGGATATAAAGAAAGGTTTTAGGTAAAAAAAAAGGGATGACCTTTATGGGATATATTGAAGAACTTTCACCACGATTAGAAGATTACGTTCCGAGTTTCCAAAGACACTAAACTATTACGATCCTTTAGTGTGTGTTTTTGTTATGTACTAAGTATTCCGCAAATGTAATGTAATGTCCATGCACGTCAGGCTTCGGGTCTCTACAGTTGGTATCAGAGGAAAGGTTTAGTCAACCTTTGGAAACTAGGATGCGAAAACGTTAGTGAGATCCCTAGAGATATTTCTAAGGTATGTCTAGGGATTTCCCTAGGGATAAGTATACGTATAGGTTATATTAATAGAATTACGCTAACGATCATAGAATTAAACCTAAGATGTTGGATATTGAAGGTACTCACCCTTTATTATGTTTTTTTCCCTAGCATGATTTTTGCCTCTCACACTATTCTTTTTGGGTTTTAGACGATGGCTGGAACCCGAAGGAACCGTGTTGATCAATGCAATGGACAATGCAATGATTGCCCTCATGAACAAACAAATGTTATGGGAGATGGAGTGCAAAATCTTATTGCTATACTTACACAAGCTATGAATCATTCTGGACTTCCAAATGAGCAGAGAAGGGAACAATATTCTATTGAGTCCTTCATGAGGCAACGTCCACCTTCTTTCAGTGGGACTTCCGATCCACTTGTTGCTGAACAATGGATCAGTACCACTGAAAAGATATTTTCAGTTCTTCAATGTTCTGAACATGATAAAGTCATCTTAGCAGTATATCGTTTGGAAGGTGAATCTGATCAATGGTGGAATCTTATCAAGAATACGAGGCCAAGGGATGAAATTGAGTCCATGGAATGGGACGAGTTCAAGAACTTGTTTTTCAGTAAGTACTTCCCTCGTATTCTTCGAACAAAGATGGAAAAGGAGTTTATTAAGCTGAAGCAGAAGGATGATGAATTTGTTAGTATATACGAAGCGAATTTTACAAGACTTGCAAGGTATGCATCTGGCATTATCATCCAACCTGAAAGTAAAGTTGATCGATTTTTCAGTGGCTTAAAACCAAGTCTTTGAAGGGCATTAGCTATAAGAGACTTCAGTAGCTATGAAGAAATTGTGCGTTGTGCTATCAAGGTAGAAATGGAAGTTGGTGTTACATATCCATCTCATGGTTTTGACAAGAAATGAAAGATGGAGTTCAAGGAGAAATCTCAGAATAATGGTGAAAAGAAGATGAATGTTTCCTTATGCACAAAGTGTGGAAAGAAGCATGGTGGAGATTGTCTAAAAGGGACTAGAAAATGTTTTAAGTGTGGAAAAGAAGGTCATCGAGCATCTGAGTGTCGAAGTAATGGAAAAAGGGTTTCTAATGATAAAGCAAACACTGCAGAGAACGCACCGCCAAAACTTCAATGCTTCAAGTGCAAGGAAATGGGGCATTATGCTAATAATTGCCCTAATCCAAGGGTTAGTGATGATCAACATGAGCAACCACTTAAGGCAAAGGACAAAGGGAAATCACATGCGATCACTATTGGCAATGTTGAATATGACAACGATGTGGTGGAATGATTAAGTGTTTATGTAATGGGATTCCAAAATAATGTTGTATCATTGAGTATTGCAATATTTATTGATGTGGTATTCAAAGTGATTGAGATATTTTTTTGGAAATAACATGATATGCGCATAATGAAGATGAGAAAATGAAATGTTTAATAGTATTCATGAGCTCATGATTGATATAAGGACTAAGTGATATCATGGTTTGAGTATATAGAATTTTGAGGATTTTGGTATGTGGAAAGTGTTAACTTTTAACTGCACTCATGTTTTCACTAAGGTATTCAAGAGAATACACGATTAAGGACTTTGAATGTTTGGATATCTAATGATATGTGGGGATCAACGACAGTATTAAATCTCCGGTAATCGTTGTCACTATATTATGAGAGTGGACTGCAGTATTATGTATAAGCCTAAAGATTAGACTGGATTATGTTGGACATAAGATTTTCGATATTATTGATGGGATGTTATAGTAACGTAGTTTTAGAAAAAAGGACAACCTGCAGGACGGGCGACAACCCATCGCTTCGGACAAGGCTGTAGGAATCGAACCCACAACCGAAGTGCGACTGGCCTTTATCGCCTACCACTGACCTACAGGAAGTCCCTGTTTAGTAGAAACTGGTTTTATTATTTTAAGCAGTATGATATATGAAGTATAAGTCCATTTTAGGAACCATATATGATTAATCTCACTATAGATCGACTTATGCATATAATTTTTGCTAACCTTTTGTTTGAGACAGATGGAATGACCCGTCGTTCTATCACATAATCTGCTAACACTTCACGAATAACAAATTCAACTTCATTTATTTAAGAGATGAAGTGGAAATTGTTCAAGACACGAACAACAGTGAGATTGTACCAAAATAAATTAAGTATTTATTCTAATTCAAATTTTCAACTTCAGGGAAATGATCTTGAAAACCAAAAATGTTTTCCTAGTGATCTTATACCTGATGAATCAGATGGTACCTTATATCATCACAAATCTATGGATTTGTGATTACTGGCTTTTCCATAGCCATGTTCTCTACCACTCTCCATCAGAACATGATGGTTAGGTTTCTCTTCCATATCCATATTTTCACCTATGTGGAAACCCAGAGATTAATTTATTTGGGTAACCGTTACGTTTCATACTTTTGTTTTTAAAGATTGGTTTTGATATTCCTTTTTACGATGTGGGTTTCTATTAAAGAAACTTTCGAATAGTAAACCATTTATAACCCCGACGAATTTCGAGGGCGAAATTCATTTTAAGGGGGGTAGAATGTAACAGCCCAAGATTTTATAAAGAAATATTCTTTTTAATTTTATTAATGTCTTGTGTTGTACGCTACACCAAAAGAAGATTTCACAACACGCACCCTTGACTTTCCTTCCATTACACGCAATCGCGACCTTCCACGATAGCGTGTGTTGTACGCAACACCGAGTTTCGCTAAACAATGATATGCTATTAAAATATTATTAAAACTAGCCGTTATGAATAGTAATAACCACTTTTTAAAATTCTGTAAATCTTATTTTTCAAAATGAACTTAATTCTTGGATTCGGAGTATCGAATTTAGCCTAAGGTGAAATTTTGGTACTTTTCATATAACTTTCATATTCTGATGAATAGTGAAAAATTACTAAATTATAATTAAAATCAACTTTTTTAATCGAAATAATTAATAGTGATAAATCATTAATTTGAGTGGTTTTAAAGTATATTTAGAATATATTTTTACAATTTAATACAATGTTGGTCATTGGATGTAATTTCACATTTAAACTAGACATAAACAAGTGTCAATCTTTTGATAGATATTGTTTCTTAAAAACACGCTATTTGTTTTAACAGCGGGATTTAATTATAAAATTAATTAATGCAAATTTTATGTTATGAATTTGGTAAAATAGACTTCATTTTTGAATTCGGAATATGAAATATAGCTTGGGATGAAATTTTGGCATTGTTCTGAAAAACATCAATTTTTGATGAATAGTGAAACTACTAAGTGGTAGGTTAAAAACTGAATTTTGCATAAAACTTAATTTTACCGCTTCTGTGAATGGAATTTCGAAAATCCGAGAGACACGGTTAATATCAAGGACTAAAATGTAGTTCAATGAGATGAAAATAATTTATTGGTGAATAGTAACTTTTTACTTTTTTTTACCACGGTTAATAGTAAATAGGGTAACTAAGGGTAAATATGATATTAATATTACCCTAACACATGTCCTAATTCTATTGGACAAGTGTAATTCGACCAAAAACAAACTTAGGAATAAAATATGACCATTTAGGCCCACTTGGATTAGATTAGGACATTTATTATTAATTTATTTAAAGAAGGGTTAAAATAGTTAAAATCAAAGTTTAATAAGTAAATCATTTTTAATATGGGGTTATACATAAGATAAATTCGACTATAAATATTCATTAGAAATCTAAAAATATTTCCTAGATGATGGTATTTTATTTGTAATTTTTCAACATCAAATAATATAATTTATTTATGACACAAAGATGATGCAGTAATTATCTTATTAATAAAATATTGACATAATTGATAATATAAATACCAAAATAAATGTAATTTTAGACTTTTTATGAATTCCACTAATTTTCTAGGTTACTATGATATATTAGTGTTGATTTAATCAACTTGGTTCGAACATATAATTCTGTTATGACTTTGACAAAAATCATATATCAAATAGTGTCAAAATTGACACAAAATAGTTTTTAAATCAAATATTATATTATTAATTGTTATTTTATTCCTAAAAATCTAAGGTTCGGCCAAATGACTTAGATAAGGATATATATATTAATAATAAACAATTTGGGGTTCGTTTGGCATGTTATAGTAAGTGTATTAACCATATAGTGAAAGAAAACAAAAAGACACGGTAAAAGTTAAATTAATTAACTTAGAGTTAAATCTAATTGATAAGGTTAAAATAATACCCTAAACTTGTCTAAATCCTATTGGTTGATAGGATTTCGACCCATCCCCACTTTAGCTTCGAAATAAGACCCTTTGGAACCATTATAAACCGATTTTGACTTTAATATAAAATAATATTTTGAGATATTCCTAAGGTGCCCCTCTCCTCCCTTATAAAAGGACACCTCCTCCCCCTCCTCCTCACACCAATTTGAGCACTCAAGCTCGTCCAACCGCTGCCAAAATTCCTTCTCCACTTCCCTAGAAACATCCTAGAGGTTCTGGTCTTCCTCAAAGACCAATTTTAGTGCCCTAAGAGGAGGTCTCAAAGAGGCACTTCAAAGAAGAGGTAATTACCGTTACCAATTCTTTCATCTTTATTTCTTCTTCCACTTCTTCTTCTTAGGTTGTTTCGTTATGAAGTAATAACATCAGTATCACTCATATACTGATATGTTATTATAAGTATGAAACAACCCTATTTCACCATCTATCCATCCTACGGAAAAAGAAATCACCGCGCGTGCGTACGTACGGAATACCGTCTCCACGCCGTGGTGTAATCTATTTTCCACCGCCACCTTACATGGATGGGTATAATGGTGTAAAGAATAACTATACATAGTTATTACAACATCATATTGATTATGATATATTGTATAATCCACTCCAATTCAATTCAATATTTATAGAAATGATATCATCGCTCGTGCGTACGTACGGACTACCGTCTCCACGACGCGATGAGATTCATTCTCCATGTTAAACATTTAAGAATGATTATAATGTATATATAAGAAATAATAATGAAATATATGACATTATAAAGCTACTGGATTTATGTATATATATACATATGTATGTCATCTACTTACTTCCATTTCAAGACAATAAGGAAAGGAAAACAACGTTCATGCGTACGTACGGACTACCGTCTCCATGAACGGTGTTTTTCATTTTATTTATCTACCTATTATATATATATATATACTGAATATATATGATATATAAATCATATTTTATATTCTGGAAGTAAGTAAATCATGATATAAGTAATAATGATGTCAAGAACAACAAGTCAAAACACCTACGATAAATGAAACGATTTTACCCAAAACGCTTCTTTAACATGGAATTTACAAAAGAACGGGTAATATAATGTCATAAGTGAACCATATATGATATCATAACAATGAATATGATTCTGGAATAAGTCAATAACATTATTTAAACCATTATACAGGATCTTCGGACACGAACAAAGCAAATTGGACCTAAGGTAAGGGAAATATCACAATCTCATTTTTATCCGAGATTGTTTATTCGTAAGTATTTACTGGGGTTTATTTTATCATCCACATCCATGTTTCCTCAATATGTAATATTATTTCCATCCAACTACAATGGTTTAAATCCAATTTTACCCTTTGGTTAGTTTTTAGTAAAAGATATGAAAGGAATCTTTTGTCGTTTATCGTACGAGGTACATTTTGACTTTTTCGACAAAAGTACAAAGAATGTTTTTTTTAACTTATACGGCACGAACGAATTTCTACTGTTTTATAAAGCCTTATTTTCATGAAGCTTCCTCTAAAAGATTTCATGACTATTTTCAATAAAATCTCTTTCTTTTAAAATTGCATGATGTTTTGTGAAAAGAAATTGATTTTGAAGAAGAAAGGATATTTTCCTCAAGAATTCAATTCAAGTGTTTTATCAAAATTATTTTCCATCTAAGATAATAAAGGGTTCTGTTTCTATCCATATTTTTACATTGATTTGACTATGTTGAGATGGAATTATGTTTATGAATTCCTTTATCTTATATGAATTGATTTATGATGTCATGATGTTTCAAGAATCCCATTTTTATTACATGGGTTATGCGATGATGTATGATTTATGATTTTGTGGCACACATAAGAAAGGATTCATTAAGAGATGGGTGGGACCTATATCTCCCTCCAATGCATTGGGTAAAGATTTTATATCTCATGAGATAGACATGGCTGGAATGGTAGGTTATACCGGTTCAGTGAAACAGGACTGAAACGAGGATTACTCGATTCAGAAAGGGACCTTGTCCACTAAGATAGTCTTGGCAATGAGTCTTGACTAACAAGAAATGATTCTCTATGATTATGTGTGTATGCCACAATGAGTAATGTTTTAAGTTATGATTTCATTTCACTACTATGATTTATCCCATGTTATGAAATTTTGCTCTCTTTTGCAGGTTAAGATTTCCAAAAGCTATGTTCTTATGTATATGATGTGATTGATATTTCTTTTGTTTACCCTTAATGAGCATTTGAGCTCACCCTTTTATGTTTTCTTTTCCCCAGGATATAAAGAAAGGTTTTAGGTAAAAAAAAAGGGATGACCTTTATGGGAGATATTGAAGAACTTTCACCACGATTAGAAGATTACGTTCCGAGTTTCCAAAGACACTAAACTATTACGATCCTTTAGTGTGTGTTTTTGTTATGTACTAAGTATTCCGCAAATGTAATGTAATGTCCATGCACGTCAGGCTTCGGGTCTCTACATAGACCTTCAGATCCTGGTAATGATATAGATGTCTACTTGTAGCCTTTAATAAGAGAATTGAAACAACTTTGGGAATTAGGCGTGCAAACATTTGATGCTTCTTCAAAGAATACGTTTCAGATGCGTGCTTCCCTTCTATGGACCATAAATGATTTCCCTGCCTATGCAATGATGTATGGGTGGAGCACGAAGGGAAAATTATCATGTCCCGTTTGTATGAAGAATACACGATCGAAAAGGCTTAAATATCGTCGTAGTTTCAGTTTCATGGGGCATCGTTGATTCTTGCCAATGGATCATCAATACAGGAAGAATCGTCGGAGGTTTGATAATAATGTTGACACTGAAGAACCACCTCAACATATGTCTGGAAGTGATGTGCTTAATGAATTGAAAGATTTCATCTTTTCATTAGGGAAAGATCAGTTGAAATCTCAAAAGAGGAAGACTTCTGATACTCAAGTCACTTACAATTGGAAAAAGAGAAGTATTTTTTTTGTGTTGCCATATTGGTCTACTAATTTGTTACGTCATTGTTTAGACGTAATGCATATTGAGAAAAATATATGTGAAATGTTGCTTGCAATTCTTTTGAATATTAAGGGGAAGACCAAAGATGACTTCCGATCTCGTCGAGATTTATTGGACTGGGGTATTCGACCAGAACTACACCCTGTTTGTATCGGTGAAAACAAATGGAAAGTTCCCTGTGCTTCTTATGTGATGACACCGACAGAGAAAGATCAATTTCTGGCAATATTGGATAATATCAAGGTTCCAGATGGTTATTCCAGCAACATATCTAAACGAGTCAACAGAAGACATTTGAAATTGAAATCCCTAAAAACTCATGATTATCACATCCTTCTTCATGAATTGATTCCAATAGCAATTCGGCATTTTCTACCCAAAAATGTAAGAGTGACGGTGATTCGCTTGTGTCATTTTTTAGAGACCTTTGTGCTAAAAGGTTATCCAAAGCATTATTGATAAAAATGCAGCAAGAGGCACCATTAATTCTGTGTGAGTTGGAAAAAATTTTCCCTCCATCCTTTTTCACTTGCATGCTGCATTTAACAGTTCATCTTCCAACTGAGGCACTTCTTGGGGGACCAGTCGCTTTTCGGTGGATGTATCCCACTGAAAGAAATATGTGCACAATGAAATCATATGTCCGAAATAAGAATTATCCTGAAGGTTCCATTGTGAGGAGTTATCTGGCACAAGAATGTATGGATTTTTGTTCAATGTATTTGTCCGATGTGACCACAAGACCTAATCGACCAATGAGAAATGAAGATGAGCAGTATGAGGAAATTCAACCCTCGTTTCCCTCTCTTCCTCAAATAGGTGGAATTGTCGGGTCATATACATTGGTTACATTGAGCTTTGAAGAGCGGAATATGGCACATCGTACAGTCTTGTTTAATTGTGTTTTGTTCGATGCCTATATCAAGTAAGTAATTTGAATATGTACATGTCATCTCATACGATATCATATCACATATAACTTATACTATTATTATCATTTTATGTAGGGAACATAAACAAATTATAGGTAGAGTTCATCGATATTTTCCATTGAGAAGGAGAGAGGCTATACATAGCCAAGAGTTCCCAGCTTGGTTGAAATCAAAGGTATGACCATTACTTTAAATACCTTAATATATAGATATATGTTTAATTATATTAGTCATATGTATTCCAGGTATTGAGTTTACCTGCTGAGTTCATTTCTCAAGAATTAAGAGCGTTGGCTTTGGGTCCCAATTCTTTGGTTCATGACTACAAATCTTTAATAATCAATGGATATAAATTTTCACAACTGATAGAGCAATGAAAATGAGAACACAACATGATGGCGTTATGTTAACCGCTGGAACGGTTTGTTATGCCAGTGCATCAGATAGTCGACCTCGATATGAAGATGTGTATTATTATGGACTGGTTGAGAAAATATTCTTATTGGATTACTACTCTCATGGTCGAGTCACTATGATGAAATGTAAATGGTTTGATTCAATGACGCGACATGGTACATTTATTGATGATTGTGGATTTAGAGTTATTGACATGAGTTGATTCTTGCATACTGATGAACCATACATTTTGGCATCAATGGAAAAACAAGTGTTTTATGTGAATGATCATTTGAAACCTGATTACGGTGTCATTAATGAAGTAATTCCAAGACATATTTTTCATGATGCTGGAGATGAAATTGTCACTATTGATGCCCCCATCGGTGTTAGCCAAAATACTGTATTTGATGATGCAAATTGTCCCATTGTGAGAGATGATGTTGAACCTGAGGTAGTGGAGGGTAGTATATAAAAGCAACCATATATATTCAGAGTTCATTCAGTTTAACTTGACGTGATTTTCTCAGGTTGATACTAATGAAAAATGTTATGACATTATTTGTCTTCTTTGAATTCTAAGTTGTATGTATGATTTATAAAAATTGTTGCTAAAAAATATTTATTTCATTCTTATGCAGATTATGAAGAAAACTACAAAAGCTCGCAAGAAGGGATTATTTGATGTTGATCCTATTAGACGCGACCCTGAGTTGTCTTCAGTGAGTATAATAATTCTAATATTTATCTTCTGCATTACAAATAATGTAATCTTCATATTTTTGATCAATTTTTTTAGGGACATATAACTCCAGAGTGCCCTCTTCCCACTATGGGACCGAGCAGGGATTCTCCTAGGCCTAGGCGGAGCTCCCGTCTTACCACTCCCCCCACTAACCCATCATTGGACATCCCATCTACCACACATGTACGCCCTCCTCTTGAGACCCTTGGGATGTTCCCATACATGCCGCCCTCATCATCCCATTTACCCTCTTTTTCCCATTCCATGTCCATGCCGACTCGACCGATGTTCTCACCTGCACAATTTCCATATCCATTCATGTATCCCCAGACTTACTACGCATATTATGACATGTCTGCACCACCTCCTTTTCCTACCATCCTTCCTACACATATTGAGTCTGTTCCTTCAGTTTCCACACCTATTCATGAAGATCATCCGGAGCATGCTGTGGAACAAATACTTCCTTTGGAGGATGCTGATCCAGCACAGTCTACAGATGCCTCACAGTCTATTCAAGAGCCTGCATCAGGTGTTTTTATAAATCTTTCAAAATATAGCATTTCACTTCTGTCCTATTGTATTGTCACTTAACTCTTCTCTTTTCACCTCTTATCTTATTTAGTGGGATCTTCTAGTAGGAGACGTGGACGCACTCGAATGCGGGATGCCTCGAATCGTGAAACTCAGATTATGGTGGATTATAATCCTCAAAATCAAATGGTAGGTAAAAATGCTAAGGAGTGTAGAAGTTTCATGGCTACTTTATCCAAATATCATGATATCGTTCCAGTGGAACCGGTCTCATGGAGACATATCAGTGCTGACATCAAGGATAGGGCATGGGCGCAAATATGGGTATGGAAATTTTATAAATTTATATTTATATTAGTAATGTATTTATATGACTTAACATGTTCATTGCAGAGTCGATTTAACTTTCCTAACGGTGAAGCTGCCAAAGATGCTAGGTTGAGTGATCTTGGAGAGTATTGGCGGTCATACAAACATGAGTTATATATTGGTTGGAGGAGTAGAGTGGGTACTGAGTTAGAGGGTGTACCCACAAACCCTGACTGTCCAAAAAGTCAATATCAAAAAATGATCGCACATTGGAAGATTGAACGGTTTAAGGTACTACCAATCTTTAATGATTTTTATATAAAAAATTAATTCTTATTACTTGTATTGTTTTTGTGTTTCTTAGGTAGTGTCAGAGAGAAACAAAAAAAACAAAGATGAATTGACATATTTACACACATTAGGGCGCACTACAATGCCTGAGCCTGAGAAACAACGGGTACGTTCATCTGAATTAAAACAATGTCCTTATTTATAACATGTCATCATAATTTATTCATGAATTCCCTTGGTTAGTCTATGTATCCTAGAAATCACATCTTATACTAGGAGAAGACTTGTCTATTTTTTCTAAACAAGTAGTATATTTCCTTAAAACCCATTTCAGAACACCATTTCAGAAAACCACCAATTGGTTATGACTTCCATTTACCTCAATGTTTGTAGGTCTTTGTTGCAACTCACTTCAATCCAATTTTTTGCATTTCTCATATATGGTTGTAATCCAAATTTATGCATTTATCATATGTAGCAAGCTGTATTGGGCATTGAAGGTCCTGTACCTCGTGCCAAGTTATTCTGCTCCAGTAGAAAAAAAAAGATGGAAATGCAGTTAATTCACAAACACAAGATAAAATTGTAAGTTTTTTTATTTATATTTCAAACATTTATAAGAAATTCATAATTTAATATGTTTATAATTTCAATAGTCTGCCTTGGAGGCCATGGATGAAAAGGAAGCTGACAACTTAGGGCCAAATGATCATTTGAGTCAGGTGTTAGGTGCAGAGCATCCAGGAAGAGTCCGTTGTAGACCAGGCAAAAACATTGTCCCCTCTAGGAATTGGTCATCATCGAAATCCTCTAAGGCCTCTGAGTTGGAAAGCTTTGCTGAATTAGCTGCAACAAAGAAAATTGTATTAGAGGAGCGTGAAAAAAGTAAGCTAATGAATGAACATTTCATGAAAGCAATGTCAGTTTTGAGTCAGTTACTACCATCAGAGGCTGCTGCCACTTTTCATTCATGTATGGCATCAATGCGCTCTTTAAATTATGCCTCGGGTGATTCCCATGAGGGTCCTAGTGGCGGTCAGGGTGGTGGTGATGGAGTTGGTGACGATGTTAGAGCTGGTGAGGATGTTGCTGATGCTCTTGTTGGTGATGATATTGCTGCTGATGATGTTGATGGTGCGGTTGGTGATGATTTTGATGATGATGATGATGCTGGACATGGGGATTATGATGATGGCGATGGGGGGGATATTAATCCCCTCCATTCTTGACTTAGCAGAGAGACTTCTGTTGGAGTTTATTTTTTTTTTGTATTGGTGGACTACTGTATGTGAATTTCTGTTTAGACTGTTTGAAAATTTCTGTTATTTGGGTTGTCTGGGCAGGGGGGGAGGGCTGGGCAGTGGGGAGGGAGGGGGGGAGGGCTGGGCAGTGGGGAGGGAGGGGGGAGGGGCTGGGCATGGGGGGAGGGGGAGGGGGGCTGGGCAGTGAAAGGGCTGGCCAGGGGGGAGGGGGAGGGGGGCTGGGCAGGGGAAGGGCTGGGCAGGGGGGGTTGCTAGGCAGTGGGGAGGGAGGGGGAGGGGCTGGGCATGGGGGGAGGGGGAGGGGGGCTGGGTAGGGAAAGGGCTGGACAGGGGGGGAGGGGGAGGGTGGCTGGGCAGGGGGAGGGCAGTGCAGGGGGGATTGCTGGGCAGTGGGGAGGGAGGTGACAATTTTTAACTTGACATGATATTTGGACATGACATGAGTTAAACAGGTTTGGGTTAGACATAAAGTGGTTCAGGTTGTGAAATAATAGAGAGAGTAAACTGAAAATTGTCCAATCTACCCTACTTCATTTTCTATACATTTCATATTTATATACATTCCATTTTGGTTAAAATACACTACTGGAATGTATAAAAATTCTATCAAGAAAAGAAACAATGTGTAGACTCCCAATACTTGAATGATGTCAATGACACCAATGACAATAAGACCACTACACTTTCTAACCAATACTTGAATGCTCATGAATTTGTCTCATGTATAGAAACCAGCAAAGGAATTGCTTGCAAGACTCAGGAGGCTTCTAATCCTGTCATCCCTGCTGATACCAACAAAAACATTTATTCTACAAGGGATGTCATCCTAAGAAGCAAGAGTAATCTGGCTGAAAGGGCTCATGTTAAACCTGACAATGGCCTGGTAAGTTCTCTGAAACCCCAACATGTGAATGACTCACTTATTTTAGCTGGATCAACATCTCTCATTTCCTGTTCTCCTGAAGTTAACACTGTGGTTCCATCTCATTCTAGCAGTTCCAAGATTGCTCAAACATGTACCCCTAATCACCCTCTCCCTGCACTGCTTAGCATTAATTACACAGTCACTGAGAGGTCTTTGCTAACTGATGCTGATAAATATGTTTCTTCTGAAATGGGCAAAACTAGCATGGTCCCTTTATATAATACTGCTTTTGTCCATACTTTTTCTCCTGCTATTATTTTTCATTCTGCTACAGAAAATTCTTCTACTCCTGCTGCTAGACATCCTGTTCTCAACACTCAAGTTATATCCTAACTGAACTCATATTTACTGTGGAGATTAGGTGACTATTGTGATGTGAATTATGGTTTTCAGAGCATTGAAGGTTCACAAAATAGAAATATATTCACCAAAATCTTGGCTACTGTCAGGTTGAAAGGATTGATGTGTAGTCAATGATAACATTACTAATATATGAAACACCAAAAAAAAGTTTATAAATATAAATATATTCTTAGTGGTTTAGAATACAGGTGAACTCTCTTGAAGAAAATTTCTCAAACAAAGACTCTGGAATTCAATCGAAGTAAATAGTTGAGGAAAAAAGTGTTTTGAGAAATCAATAAAGAAAATTTTATACAGATGATCATTACGAAGGTGGGATATTGGTGTTACCATTATAACCAGTTGGAGTTTCATATAATCTACTACTAATTATATATTATTATTATGAAAAATCACATTTATGGAAAAGTGGTAAACCATTTGAGATTACACATAGACATCACCAAAACAAACATGAAATAGTCGAATCACTGAACTGTAATTTAATCCTATTAGAGGATTTAACTCTTAGGAGACTCCATTTTAGAGGTGAATCCTTCCCACACCGATCTTCATTAAGATAGATTTCAATGTTGTATGGTACGTTGTCCAAAGTCTGGATGAGATCTTCCACAAAAATAATCTTCCCATTGAAACCATTTACTAGTATGCCAAGATGATTGTGGATCCAGACACCTTTCTCCTTAGAGTGTCTATCCTGAAGATGCCTCCCCAGTAACTGGTCATATTCCTCTTATGTAGTAATTACCTGAAGGATCTTGTTACAAAAAGCTTCCTTACAGTTGATGACGTTTCCAACTAGTCATATTCTATCAATTCCTTAACACACTAAGGGATATCAAATTCAGTAACCTCCTTGACAGCATGCACCCGGTCAGATATAGATTAATCCTATGCTGAAGAGTCAAGCCCCTTAGGCGAGTTTACCTCTTCAGGATTGGAAACCTTTAGAGGTATATTTCCTTTGCTTGAGGATTGAGTAACAGGAGGGATAGGTAATAAATAGTAATATTTCTTTCTACACAGCCTTTGAGAGTGCTAGATAAACCCTTCTGGATCGATAAGAGTGTTTCCCCCTTCCTTTAAGTGGTTATAATTTATTCCCCATCCATGTCCACTTCCTTAGACTCAATGAGCGCATCTGAATTAGAATACCTTTCTTTATTGGGAGCCCCTTAGGTGAGTTTACCTCTGTGTGTTTTGAAGGTTAGCTTTGGACTCTTAGTGTGTTGGATTTGTAGCTCCAGATCACTTCTAGAAGCATACAGTGACATTAGAATGTTGTCTATAAATTGTTCTCTATCTTCTAGGATCTTCTCATTTGGTTTTTTGTATGCTAAATAGATGTAGAAATGTTGATTCACAAAAGGTTCATAGCAAACAACAATGATGTTCTTGTTGTTTGTTCTTATCTGATGCTCGTGTATACTTTTGTACAGGTTTGTATGTGTGTTCTTCTTATTCTTGGTTCCACGCCTTCTCTACAATTTTGTCTGGTTCTCCTTATTTTATGTTCAGCGGCCCAAAACTGTGCATGTGGATATCCTCATGAATCATATAGTTCAATGACATGTCATTAAATATGTTTTGCCAAAAAGAATTATTATAATCAGTAGCATTAATAACTATAATATGACCCATAGACAAACAATCCAAAATTATATATAAAAGAGGTAAAGTATGGAGCTGTGTCACAGTTGCAGTGTCACTGAGCAATGTCACTAAAGAGTGGTGACTCAGGAGTGGTGATTTTTCCTTTCTCTGAGTGGTGTAAAAACCCATTTTCATAAGAGTAGTGACTCATACTTTGCGAAATTCTAGTACTAGTGTCTTGAAGTCGTAGAAGTGTGTTATATACTTTTTGAAAATTCTAGAGCAGTAGCTGTTTCACATCCTTTGTGAATTTTCTGGAGCGGTGTTTGTTTGGACCGATAGAAATGTCTGTTTGGATCAGTAGCAGTGTCTGGCCCTTTTCCATTTTTTTGGACTGCTATCTATTTCTGGTCTATTGATTTGTTTCTGGACTGATAGCTATTTCTGGCCCTTTGCCATTTTTTTCTCCAAAAATATCTCATGGGATTTCGTGAAATCCTTAAGTTGTTTGACTTGATCATTGAAGGCTTGAGTAACTGGGGTTAATATCATATTTTCCACAAGAAATTTCAAGTTATTATTCATTTCATGCTTAGAACTGTTCCTGGAGAAATAATAGTCAACTTTTTGGGGTAATTTCCAGTTGGTAAGTGGAAGCCTCATTTGAAAACTGCTTGATTATATTATAAACATGGTCACTATTCTTCGTGATTTTATCCAAAGTATCATGGTCTGTTTCACTAGGCAATGCATACAATTCCTTTCTAATCATATTTTTGAATGGCTCAATATTAGTGGAGGTGGATGTATCCGCAGCCGAAGTATAAGAACCTTTAATTAGTTATCCAATTTCAGTCTTCAACAGAGACAAATCATAGTTGTCAAGATATGTAACAAGGTTTTTAAGATCCTCCATAATGTTCTCCATTGTTGTTTTATACTATATAGTCAAACCATTAATCCCAAGAGTCAATTTATTTACATCATTTTAATTCTTGGTGTTGCTTTCAACAATGGTCTCCAAGGATGAAATGAGATTAGGCTAAATATCATTTATCACCATCTTGGAAACAAAGGTAGAATCTGACATACTGATACCAACATAATAATAGGTAGAGGAAGAAGGCAACAACTTCCTAAACAGTTCCAATTCAGACTTTATATTGTTCAATTCATCATTTAACTAAAGGTTTCCTTTTCTAGAATTCTCAAATCATTCCTGATTTTAGTTTGTACTAACTAAAGGTCTTCACATGAAATGAGGCGTGTTTGAGGGCCTGTGTAAGAGAAGGTCCTAGATATGGTCCAACCAAGCTCGGTGTAGCTGCGGGTTTTCCCCAAAGGCCATCACCGTGGCGCGCCGAGGGAGCAGTTATCCAGGAGAGGGGCTGGCCAGTGCCTACGTCTATTTTGGGGTGCGCAGAGTGCTGCTATGAGAAGGCTGGGATTGGGGTTTTCTAGGGTTGTGTGGTGAGGCGGTCGGGGTTTCGGAGTGGAATTGGTGCGGTGTGCTGCTGCGTAGAGAGGGAAGTCAGTTTGGGGTGTCGCACCAACTATGTGTTGCAGCTACTACATGTCTGGCAGCGAGGAAGACCAGAGGGCCTTTGCATTGTGCTGCATGTATGAGGTGGGTTGTTGCATGTCTGAGGCTGGTTGTTGTGTGCTTCACCTAGTGTGGGAGTTTGGGGTGTCCCACTGTACCGATGGGGAAGGAAAGAGACCGGAGGGAGGGGCATCCATCGCCACCCCTGGTGTTGTACGCCGCTTGATGCAAGGAGGGAGATGATAGAGAGGGACCGCACGACCCCCGAAACAAAACACACTTTTTTCATAACCTGCATTCCCCATCCCATTTTTTTGTTTTTTTCAGTCAACTTTGGGCATTTTGTCTGCTTCTGTTTTTGGGTTCTGGATTTCTGTTTTTTTGCATTTTGGCTTTTGCGTTCTTTTTTGCAGGATCAAGGTGAGATTCCTTTGTCTGCTTCATTTTTGGGAATTTTGGCTTTTTCATTCTGGTTTGAAGGATCAAGGTGAGATTCCATTTTAGCTTTTGCATTCTGCTTTGTTTTTGGGCATTTTTTCTGCTTCTGTTTTTTGGGTTCTGGATTCTGGATTCTGGATTTCTGTTCTGTTTTTTGGGTTCTGGATTCTGGATTTCTGTTCTGTTTTTTGGGTTCTGGGTGAACTGTGTGACCTCTTTTCTTTCTCCAGGTAAACCATATATACCCACGGTTATATAAACCGTGGGTATATATGCTGTTGTGAAACAATCTATACCCACGGTTTTTAACCGTGGGTATATATGTTGTGCTTTTAAAATGTATACCCACGGTTATGTAAATCGTGGGTATAGATGTATACCCACGGTTTATCAGAACCGTGGGTATGATGAAATATTAGTGGGCTATACCCACGGTTTTCAGAAAACCGTGGGTATAGACCTATTGTGACGGCACTGCAGCGCACAGTTTTTAAAACCGTGGGTATAGTATATACCCACGGTTTTAAGGGCTATACCCACGGTTTTGAACCGTGGGTATAGGTGATATTTCCAGTAGTGTTAGTTCTGTTAGTGGATGATATTTCATACTAGAAGTAGCCAGTAATGATCTCGAATCATAGAGATAATGTTCTATGTAACAGGACTACCCACTTGGTCAAGGTAATATGGTGAAACCATAAGTACGAAGAGGAAATATGGGAAGCAGAGGAGGAAATGAAGGAAAATTACCCACACCTGTTTACAGTTTAGAATGTAAAATGAAATTTTGAGGATGAAATTTCATAAGGGGGAAGATTGTAATGACGTGAACTTTTATTAATAAAAATTCATCTTGATCTAATCAAATGTCGTATTATGTAAAATGGTTATATATAATATGAACCTCATTGGTTTTCTATTTTTTGATTTCAAAATGTCATTAAGAATTGTGATCGATGCTAATATTGTCATTGAACAGTAATCACTTGATCAGTATAAATATAGGGCTTTAACGAATCCAGTTTACTCAGATAAAGAAAGTGATGGTCTCATCCAATATAATTTCTCCACATGAAGCCCATTTTCAAGAGCTCAGAATATAGGTGGCATCATTGGGATTTTCTCTTGACCAAGCCCAAGCCGATCATCCACACGTTAAGCTTGAATGAAACTTCTTATGGGGGAACTGGATGTTGATAGAGATCACCACCCATGAAATGTTAACTGAGACACCCCTAGAGTATGTTATCATTGCAATCCTTACCCTTAAGTCATATGTAGTTGTAATAATGTTTTATGTAAAAATACATTAGCACAATGATTATCGGTATTATTTTTTATAAAATAATTAATATACATTCATTTTATTATTATTACATTGTAAAATGTTTTTTAAAGAACAAATTGAAATTTTAGTTAATATTCAATTAAGAAATCTATTATAATGAATTAATGGATTTTTTAATTAAATATTATTTAAATAAAATATTATTACTAAATTAATTTTTATTAAATATTAATGATTGTGTAATTTTTATAAATAAAATTGTGATTTTTCTTAATGTTTGAAATATATTTTTGTCGAAATCCGTGATTTTTCTATAAATAACAATTTTTATTTTAAAAGAAAAAATTCACATATTTATAAAATTATTTAGATAAAATGAATATTATTTTTGGAATCCAGATGTTGAAATTATCCAATGGTGATTTTTTTATATGTTAATGAGACATTTGGATTTTAGGTTAAAAATTAAATACCGTTTAAATATACAATGAGTTTTATGACATCATAATGAACCAATAGTGATGTAATAAAATAATATGAACATTATGTTAGGACAATATAGGTCTTATTGTTAAAATAATTTTATTTTAGGTTTATTTGATTAATTTAACATATCAATAGTGGACCCTTCAAGACTTATAAAACATTTTAACTTTTTAAAATTATTTCCATGAGAGTGTGACTCACCTCTTCATAAACGAGCATAATAGTTTTTGAATTTCATCAATTGGATTTATAAAATAATGTTTTCCAATCCACATTGGATAAAACCATGGGCCAAAACCATGGTTTGGTTAGTGTTTTGGATTAGTTTAATGTGTGGGGTCCCAAAAGTAAATAATAAATAATTCCTTCTCCTTTCCTATATAATCCCACCCATGCTCCCACTTCTTCTTCACTCAAATATTTTGGTGTTAATCCAAACTCTTCCCTCCACTATCTAGAATCCTCCCAAGGCACACCTAGATCCCATGAAGCCTCTCTCAAGCCTCTCACAAGCCATTCATATCACACTTCCATGTAAAGGATTCCTTTCTTTCTCATTTTATCCATATTTCAAAATACTGTAATTACCTTTAAATTTAAATTATATATTTTGTGGTATGATTTATAACCTCCTCCATATTTCCCTATTTATTTTTTAATCATTAGAGTCCCATTTTCTCTCTCATTAATTCTTCTCAGGTACACACTTTACCATGCCAAAATTCTATAAGCAATTTTTCTCTACTCATTTACATTCATGAATTTCTTTTGTATTATGAATTAAAATTACATTACTTATGTTGGGGAGTGAATCTATATGACCCCTTACTGTCCATTTCATGTAAATATAATGAGACACTCTTTTATCCCTCATCATCCTTTTTTTATTAAGTCTTAGGTCATACAGTTATGCTGTCGAAATTGCACCACCATTTTCAAAGACAAAATCATTGTGTAGTGAATACCATTCCCATTTATATATCACGGGTCTTCAATTTTATGCACATTTACTCATTTATTGAAGAGTTTTATGTATTAATTCCACATTACTTCATTATGGAATAAATTATGATATTGAATCAATCTATATTGTATGACCTTGTGGCACACTTATACGTGAATTGAAATGTTTAAGAAGTGTGTGCCCTGATATCACTCCAATGCATTGGGTAAAGATCAGTATCATGATACATCAAGTGAAATTAGGGTTTACTCATTCTAATTCATGTGCAATGAGGGTTTACTCATGCTCTACGTGCAATGATTCCTGGATCGTGTTAATACCATGTTAAGTGTTGTTGCCACATTTCCATGTTATGATAGTCATGTTAGATCATGCCTTTATGTTAAAGTTTATCTTATGATCTATTGATATTCATATTTTCTAACATGTATTTTATTGTTCATCTTATGACTTTTTTACTACCTTACTGGGCTTTATAGATCACCGTTTTTTATGCATGTCCTCAGGTTATCCCATGAAATACAATGTTTAAGTGAATTTAGTGGTAATGTAAAAGAATTTCTCAATAAAGATGTTATGTTTCATGTTTTATGTCATTATGTAATTTTCCTAACCCCCAATGACAACATACCTATTGATCTTCAATTTTTTATCCAATGAATATTTTATATAATAAATCATGTTTAAGTGTTTAATAACGAGAAGGGTTATTATAGGTTTTGATCAATATATAAAACATTTAAATACTATTAATATTTTAGGTATCATGATATTATATGTCAATGTGGATGTAACTACATCATATATAATAAATTTGGTGTACAACAATTATTTATGCCTCATGGAATGAAAATGAGACAAGAATCCCTTAAATTATCCTTTTAGTTGTATGGTCTATATCCTCCTGTATAGTGGATTACAAGTTATTAATAACTAATAAAATTACTAAACCCATGTTTATAATATCATATATTAACCTTCTATAATATTTTATCACTTGTTTTTTTACTATGGTTGATTATTTTAACTGTTTTTTGTGTTAATTTTCATGTTTTTTCAAGTATTCTTGAATTATTATTTTTTGTTCATATTAAATTTATCATGGTTTAATCATCTTCATAATGTATATAATGAATAAATTATCATATATATTACCTAATTATGTATTTATAATAGTACATAGAATTTGGATATTATAAATAAAGTGAATCGTTACTGGAGATGGTAGGTTGTACGTACTCATGAATGGTACTTTCATTAAATTGTTGAATTAAAATAAATAGAACTAAATTCTGAATATGTATATGATAATATTCATTATCATATTTATGCTATATATGTTACATTTTTTTTGTTAAATTTATCCCTTATATATTCCATGAATAGGATAAACGAGTAATATCACACTGAGGGGGGAGTGGTCCACACTTCCTCAAATGAAATTATCATGTTTGCACATGATGGAAGCATACATGTATGTTATAAATGAAACTTTCAGAATAATAAAGACATTATAAATGAAATATATATTGTATATTTATATAATTTATATCAAAATGTCCACCATGAGAGTCGGTAGGGAGAAATTGAACAATCATCATTTCGTGAGGCAGTTGTTCGTCGTACACAGAAACATTATGTTCATTACACATTGGATGGTGTTGTGTGTAATTTTAAGTAGAAATATAGGAATAAAAATATGATTGTATATTATTGATAATTGTTTTGTTACACAAGAATATAATAAAGATATTTTAGGGGTTGGATAATGAAAATGAATCTAGAGAGATAGAGAAATGACATTATATTTTAATCGGGTAACTTCTTGTGTTTGAACCAAAATAAGTCAATGGAATGTATTCATCCCAAAAGAAGGATTATAGGACGGGAGGTATATTGGGAAACAAATTGGGATGAGATTTTCTGAACATAATATGTTGGAGAGGTGTGAGAGATGGGGAGAGGTGTTGTCTTTTATAGGGAAGGAAAAGGATTCACTTTGTATTCTTTAAAAGTTGTCAGGTGTGCACTTGTTATTACCAAATAAAAGTAATAAAACCCCAATAAAACACATGAATAGAAGTTTAATTGAACATATGTACAAGTTACTAGGTCATTTGGGCCTTTAAACATAAATATTTAGTACATTTGTAACCATAATTTCACCTTAATCAGTGTAATTATTTTTAATCACATTCAATAATCATTTTGGTCAAAAATTAAGTTGATAATATTGGAACTAAAATAGTACGTTTATTACAATGGTTCATGTTATATTTGAAAAAATCAAATTCCAAAATCATAAAAATTAATATTGATGCTAATCTCACAGATAGATGGATTAATTGGTTTTAGTAGAAAACTGTTAAAAAGATTGAAATTATTTTATATTCAATTTAAAATATATATTTATTATAATGAAATATATTATATTACTAGATTTATAACTGATAAAATGGTAATTTAATACAAATTTATATTATAATTTGTCATTAATAATAATTTAAATGAAAATGTGGTTTTATCTAAAATGGAATATTTTCTACTATTCCCCAAAAAAAGAATTTTATCAAAAAATTATAAACAATTAAGCCTTATATAATTTTGAATTTATTAACTCAAAAATAGATTTTATTTTTTCAAATTTTATACATAAATTAGTAAAAATTAATATTTAAAATTGGGTTTCCACTAAAATGCGGTAAAAATGCATTATTAAAAATATAGGGTTTTATGTGATATTTTGGGTTTCCTCTTATCGAATGCATACAAAATCTATTGAATGAATATAAAAAATAGTTTATGGAATATGTGAGATATTTATTACATTATAAAAAAATCACTAATTGTAATTATTTTAATAAATTTGGTTAAAACAACTTGGGGGAGCACAATAAAAGTTTTCTATAATAATATCCTTTTAGTATTCAATTTGTTCTTATATTCATTTATAATTTTCTTTTAAAAAAGGATATACTTTTATAAATCATATATTTTTGTAATATAGTTAACACTATTCGTAAATGATAGTTTATATTGAATAATAATGTTTTAATTACTGATTTTTTCTCAGTAAGACTCGGTATTGCGTATAACCCAATCCATCAAAGAAGGTTTCTTTTACATGTAATGCAAGCTATAGAGGAAGGTCTTCATTTCATATGATTTATGATTACATAGTGTCTCGTGATTTCAAATCTAACATGGTGTTTCATGCATAGAAATATATAGAATATATTTTAAATAGTAAATATATTATAAATTATATGGATATTATACTACCTTACACGATTATTGTCGCATGTCATACATGGTATCGAACACAAGGTTCTTACTTTATTTTTTGGGGGTGTAAAATTTAATAAATGAATTTATTGTGTATACACATAATATATTATTGCTATTAATTATCAATTAAATGATATAAAATCTTTAGTAGTTTTTAATTTAACTATATAGTTTTTTCAAAATTTACCATAAATATAACTTTTTAAGACATTTATGAAAAACATATAGATTGAATGTTTTCTAACACATACCACTTGAGTGTTTTTCTTCCCTCATGGAACCTTAATTTTTTGATGTTTTTTTAAAACATTTCATGGTTAATTTCAAAGAAGAAGATTTCATTTATAATTTCAAACTGTTTTAATAAATTAATTTTCAAAGTGAAAAATGGTATATTCCTCAATAATATTTCAATGATCTTAATATATTATTTTAATCTATATAAAAATCACTAGTTAATTATTATGATACATTGAGGTTAATATAATATAATATAATATATTTTATTAAATATTTTCGGATTTGTTTGACTATGAATGTAATATTTTGATAGCATTCATCATATTATTCTAGATGGTTTTTCATTTTGCTAAATTATTGGGAAATATTATTTAAATTAATTTTCTAGTTTCAAATTTAAATTTGAATATTGATTATGATTCACCCCATTAGTTTTAGAAATTTGTAGTAAATTTGTGTGAAGTGTGGGGTTAGGTTATAGATATCACCAAGATGCATTGTTAGATATCCTGAGAAAAAATAGTTGGGAAAACCTAATAATTTTTTACACCATTGTTTTAAACTATCTTTTTAATGGTCTAGAAAGTAGAGTTTATTTTTTCCAATCCTAATCAGTTTTTAGACATTTTTTTTAAACCAATCATTCAATTTTCATTTTTTTAAAGGTACCATGATTCCAAAGACCATGGAATCTAGTAATTAATCATTACCTTCATTATGATTTCAGCTGTTATTATCCAAGATCACTTAACTATGATATTATTTCTTGAATCATTTCTCTATTAGTTACTGATTAAATGCAATGTGTTTTTTATTATTTAACATTTCTTATGGATAATTCCTTATGTTATAAATAGTTTTTTAAATGGAATTATTATTCATATATTTAGCTTTCCATAATTATTATTTCTTATTTCTGATAGCTTCTGCTATGTACATATCCTTCAACAAGTTAACCTCTTTCTTATGTTTTATTTCCCCAAGATTCCTAGAAGTATATTATGACTAATATGTGGTGTTAATCAATGATAATACTTGGGTTTAAATTTATATAACTATATTGTATTTTTATATTGTCACTTGTATTGTTTGATTGATGTATTTAACTAGTCTCACAAAACTACTAAACAAAATCTTTCCATTGGGATGTGATTCCTTAAATACATTTTAAATGTAATTATGTAACCACTAACTCTTGGACAAAAAGGATGGGGTTTATAAAATAGTTCCATAATCTCTAGAATGCAAAAAGATAATAATAATATCATAAGTATTAATTATATATATAGTGTAATCTATACAATATATATATAGTGTAATCTGTACAAGATATAAATAAATATATAAATATATATATATATTTAATTATTTAATCCATTAATGGAGAGAGTAGGTTATAAGCCTGAGAGTTGTTTAAATTTTCCTAATGGATAACAAAAAATAAAAATAAATAATTTATAAAAATTAACAAATCATTTTTATGTAATATATATAATATATATTCACTAAATCAGTCCTTATTACCATCCAATAAAAAATAAAATGAAAAATGTACAACTTTGTATCTTGGTGGTGAAAATCCACACATATTTCATGAGCGACGTTATCATTTTCCAATGGATTGGAAGGAAAGAATATATTTATGACATTATAAAAAAGGAAATTAAACTATTTAATTATTATATTATTAATATATTAAATCCATAATTATAAACATCCTTGAAAGTGAGTTATGGAAAACAAATTACCACACTTCTCGATGACGCAGTCTTTCATACACACAAATGACATTTTTATTTCCCGGTTGATGGAAGAGGATATGGATATAAATTATTCCTCTAAAATAATAAAATATTAGTATATCGGATATTCTGATGTTATTATATTATAAAAATTAAGTAAAATAGTATGATTTTTTAGGAGTAAATAAAATATAAAAACTCAGTTAAGAACAAAACTTGTTCTTCAAATATCCCCATAGGTTAGCACAGAGAATCTTTCATAGAAGAGTTTAATAATAATTGTAATTCCAATAAAAATAGTTATGGATCTAAGGTAATTATTTTTGTAGTTTAAGAAATAATAAAAAATATTTTTGATAGTGAATATGTGAGGAGGGAGAATATCCTTCTATATGTGGGGACAATAACCCTCCTGAAAACTAGTTTGAAATATCCAAGAAGAATCCAAAATGTTAAATTAAAAACCAAGAAAATTTCTAAGAATGACTATACATTCTAACGTGAAATATTATTATGTTTAAATTATTCTATGAAATTTAATATATTTTTTATTGGTTAAATTACCTTTAAATTTTGGATTTGAACCCCCATAGAAAACCCATTTTAACATGAACCATGGTAACTAATTTTTTGTAATTTCAATATTCATTATGACCAAAAGGTAAAAATTAAATAATAAAAAATATTAATAATTCATATTCCAAATTTGGAATCAATTTTACCACATTAAATTCTTATAATTGATATAATTTAATTTAAAATCAATCCCATAGATATAGAAAAAAGGTGGTTTTCGAAAGAATGATTTTTCATAAGTATAGAAAAATTTAATCTCGAAATTTTATATATAATTTATTCCAAGGTCATAAATTTTATTTATAAATATATAATTAATCATGTTTTACTTTAAAAACTTTATTAAAATATAATTTAACATCATAAATATCTTAAACGAACACATTTTATTCAATAAAAATTAATATTTAACACAATCCAACAAAATATGAATCTCATCCAAAAATTCACCATAATGCATTTAACATTTCTATTTCAAAAAATATGCTCATATTTTATGAATTAAATATCCTTAATATTTCAAATATCAATTTTATTAATTTTTTTAAAAAAAGTGAAAATTACTTTTTAGAAGAAATGCATTATCGATTTATATAATGAATTTACCAAAACATAAGTACGTGATTATAAAAATATTTTATTTATAAAGATAATAAGCAAAATTTTTAAAAAATGGTTATTATTATTCATACACCTAAGATTAAGTATTATGTTATAATGGTCTTGTTAAAATAATAATTAAAATATTATATCATTATTCCTTAAATACATGTGTTGTTCAAAATGATATATTTGAAAAAAAACTTGTTTTATTCGAAAAATTTATATTTATAAACATATGACGTTGTAGAAAATTACCTTATCATTGGGTTGTTTGTGATAATTAATAAAAAAACCTACATAGCCTATAATGGAATGTAAAATGTAGTATGTACTTCAATGGTGGACACCAATAATAATGTGGTGATAGGTACACAAGTTATATCTTTGAGAATATAAAACATACTTTTTTATTCTAGATCCTTTTTTGTTTTATATCATGAATTTTTATTTTTACTATAAAAAAACATCCTACAAATAGGTGGTTTAGATATCTATGAGAAATGATAATAGAATTTTTTTTTCATTTCAAGTATATAACTCATCTCTTGTAAATCATTGTGGATTTTATCTTCCATAAAATATTATATTACATCTATTAATTATAAGTGATTCTATTTTGATTAATCATTGGTTATCCTCAAAAAAATCAAACAAAAATTATATATAGGGGGAGAACAATCATCATGTCCCAATTCATCCTCTGATTTTATATAATTATATTGAGGGGGAAGAATCAACCTATGAATATTCTATTGGATTAAGGACATTATTTTGTTATGAGAAATCATATCTAACTCCATGGACAAAAAAATGGATATAATCAGGATTAAATACATACATGTTATGAGGGATTATAGTGATATACAACTAAAATAGTACCTAGTCTTCTTCATGACTGATAGGTTAAATTTACGATCGAACTTATAACTGGATCTAGACCCATATTAAGGAATTTTTATATAATTTCCAGGTGGAGTTAGAGGATATGAAAGGAAAGTAATAATAGATTATGGAAAAGTTTTTTTATTTTGTTGTGGTTCACTATGTGTGGAACATTTTCTTTTCATCAATAAGAGTGATGGGTCAATATGCCTCTACATTGAGTATTATGAACACATAAAAATCACAATAAATAAAAAGTATCCCCTTACATTGATATATTACATGATTGATCAACTACATGGGGGCTAATATTTATCTATGGTTGGAATTTTGTCGACATATCAGTAATTATTGATGAAGATGAAATATATTCCAAAAACTACCTTCCAAATAACATATAGACACTATAAGATCCTAATGAATCATTTTATACATTATAATTATAAAAAATTCATTTTAGAGAGAATAAATACATTCTTTAGATATTATGTCAACAAATTTATGTATACTATATAGATGATAATCTAATATAGTCTAAATGAAAGGAGTATCATGAGGAGAATTTAAATAATGTTCTCAAGACATGGTGAAGGGAGATGGTATTTGTATTATTTTTAAAAAATTAGTTCTTGATGACTGAATTATCATTATTATATTCAATTATATCCATCAAAGGGATATTTGTGTACCCATATATAATAAATAAAATTTAGGATTGTCCTAGACTGGTATCTGAAACGTAGATCCATTATTTACATGTACAGTCTTTTTGGTAATGATGTTTTCTGAGAAACCTTTCCTAAATTCAAATCATGATAAACATTCTAGACTGCTGAATGTGAAGGGATTTTTAAGGAATTTAAAAGTTCACTTATCATTTTCCATGTACTCACACATACCTCAACTGGGAACTTGAATAAAATGATTCTTAAATGAAGGGTATTGGATGTTTAATAATGTTCAATAAAAAATGACAGCCTACACCATAAGGTAGTTTAATGTTTATTTACAGAATTACCCAACAAAAGATATGGAGTTGGATGTGGTTATTTATTCATTGGAAAAATGGTAAAATTACCCTTAAGCTGAGAAGAGTGAAATAAATTTAGATAAGAAAATATAGTTACTAATGATCATGGACTATGCCTACTCATTACACTACAATTCTACCAACTAAAATAATGTGGTATATAATCTAGGTAAAAAAATGACAACCATATAACCTGTGATAATTGAGAAAGATCTAATCTTTATTGACATTTAATGAATGAAAGATAATCAACATTGTTTTATTAAATTATTTCATAACTATCTCTTCTAGAGAAGATATAGGTTGATCAAGGTGATGTGAAGGAAATTTTCAATAATTTTAATCGTTTATAAAAAATAAAATCTACAATG
This sequence comes from Viscum album, assembly GCA_963277665.1. Classification (NCBI taxonomy): domain Eukaryota; kingdom Viridiplantae; phylum Streptophyta; class Magnoliopsida; order Santalales; family Viscaceae; genus Viscum; species Viscum album. The sequence continues at coordinate 1,348,339,747 of OY728132.1, forward strand.
TTTAAAATATATGAAGAAGGATTATTATGTTTTGCCTCACAAAAATGTGTACCTTCATATCATATGATAAAGAAATAGTTGCTGATGGATTCCCATAGATAAACATTGTTCATCCACCAAGGGATCATGATGATATATTAAGATCTCCAGAAGAACTATTAGAGGTAAAATATGGAGACAAAGATCATGGAATATACATAACATTTTTGGGTATGTTATCATTATATTGATTAAAGGAAATAGTCTTGGGGACAATGAAACCATTACACATACTTAATTGTAAATGGGAAAACACCACCATGGACATTATCAATGGTATTCTAAAATAATAAAGAAAAAAACTATTCCATATGAGTTGTGAGGGACCATTATAGAAATAATACATAAGTCATTGAAAATATATATCACTTATTATTTGATAAAAATGCAAGGATAAAATTCAAGGATGTGGTGTGGCTACATAGAACACTATTATCAATTATATCTATCTATAATCAATGATTTACATCCATGTTCAAGAAGAATAATCAACATTATTTAAATACTGAGTTGCGAAATCATTATGAATTATCACACCCAAATAGATATAAAAAATATATTAACTATTTATACACTAAAATCCATATTTGGAGAATTATTAATGGATTTGAAATGATTATGGGATCAACTTCATCCTCTGTTGACTATTCATATAATAATAGAATTCACTCAACCATATAAATGTACATTATAATGCCCCATAAGGGATGAAATATTGATTACCATAGTTTCAAGAAAAAAATGAAAAAATTGTTTTTTGGAACAAAATGGTTAAGGAAATGGTATTAATTTTTGATAATATTTAGGAACTCAATAGGGATACATAGATTCAATAGAATTGCTATGATGAAAATCGTCGAAGATAACTGGTGTTAGAAATCATGTAAATAGTATTTCCTCTTATATCTCAATGGAATATAATTAGATTATTTTGGAATAAGGGAATCTTAATCCCAAGGTACATCGGTCCCTTTGATATTTTCAATCGCATCATAGTCGTGATTGACGACTAGCATTATCACAAACCCCTTCTAAAATACACTATATATTCAATGTATCCCTCCCAAGGAATCACTTAATAGATCCCAAAGATGCACCTAATATAAAGGTGGTAGAGATGAAAAATGATCTATCTTAGGAGGAGTATCTAGTGAAATTCTGTTTCTTTAGAGATAAAGTTTTACACAATAAGAAAACATGCCAAGTCAAGGCACTATATTAGAATTATATATACGAAGAGGAATCATGGGGACCAAAGGAATCCATAAAGTATATGTACCCTCACATATTTACACCATAGTATTTAATAAGAAAATTTTAGATAATATTTCTGTAATGGTGGATAATGTAAAACCCTATGATTTGAAAAATGATGTTTAGTAGTTTATACAACACACAACACCATGTTTTAGTGGACCATTAATGTTTTATATGACTATTATTACTTGACCATAAAATTGGATGTTATTAATACTATTAAATTATTAATGGAATATATATACATTTACTACAATATATAAATGAATTTATAAATCCCTAAGAGATAATTACTCAATTTTTAATATTGACATTTTATTTTCCAAAAACTATTCTTTCTTCAATAATGAATTATATTAATTTTTTTGGGAAAATATTTTAAATAATTTGCGGAACTTATAGAAAATTTATTGTATAAATTAATACCTTTTTTAATTATAAATATGAAATTTATGTTACGGCAATTTTTTTTGATTTTTTGAAAATGTTGATTTTCCCATGAATATTAATAAATTATACTTTTAGTGATATTTTTGTTTCATTTAAATAAATAACTAAATTTATAATTATTATAATTAATTTAATTTTATTTAAAATTTAAATAATAATTATTTAAATATATATAATCAAATTAATTACTTTTAAATAAAATTTATACTCGATATTATTATAAGTTCATTTTTAGACATAAAAATGTATTCTTATGAAAAAAACTATATTTATCTTATCTCGTGGGTCTAATTATACATTATATTTACCTCTTATTTGAAATAAATTGGATAAATTTATTTCATAATTTTAATCATCCTAATTTATATTAGTTAATATTTTCAACTTTATTTATGTTCATAATAGATAATAAATATATTGAAAATAAATTACTGAGGTTATGGTTAAAATGGGGGTTTGGGAGTTACATGTTGTTGTGTTAAAATTTATTTTAAACAAAAAAATATTTTTATTTAATAAATTATATTTATGATTTATAATCAGTTTTTCTAATTTACCAAATAAGTTAAATTTTATTCATAGTATTGAGGGATAAATTACCTAGGTAAATTCTAGTTACTAGGGAAAAAATAACAATGCTAATGGTTATTAAATATATAGTTGAGGGAATGAAATGATAAAAAAATTGTTTTTATTAATATTGGAGGTGTCTAATGACATTAATATTAATCAAATGACATATTTATCAATTTTCTATGCACTTGGTTTTCTATTGAATTCCCACTATTTAATATTTTCTGTTAATTAAAAAAATACCCCTCATTCTTAGATATAAAAGGTGACCTCCAATCACATTTAATTCACATTGAAGATGATTTTTGATTTAGAAAATACCTACCCAAATAAATTATTAATTACCATAAAATTTCTAAAGGGCCTTTTTTATTATAAAACCATCCTAGGATGGACTTTGGTGCAAACCTAAAGAGGTTTCCTAAAGAAAATGTGTCATTCTTAATTTATCATTTTGTTTTATCCTTTCATACATGTCCTTCAATTATTATTAATCCATCATGACAAAAAAAATATCTCACATATTCTAATTTTTTTAATTTAATACCCTATATCTATCTCCTCTTCCATCAAATGGGAAACATAATCATCATTCTGGTGTACCATGGACTCCCACCTCGTGAACCGATGTAATTTTTTTCCAAAATCATCTCCCAAATATATTTGTGATGATGGATATAATGTTTTTATATGATATTGATAAAATATATATCATTATGGGAAATAAATATATTATTTTCTTTATTACCTTTCTATTGATTTATAGATGATAATGTTGTATGTATGGACATGTGGATTACTACCTCCATGAAGTGATGTTAATTGTTTTTCATTACATCATCACATGAAAGATATATATAAGTTTATTTAATGAAATATTGTTATATTAATGACATAATGATTTCTATGTAAATTTAAAATTAAAATTTCTCTATTTCCATCATGATGATTTAAAACTTGAAATGTTACAAATGCCTATGTATGACCTAACATCTCAATGAGTGTACCATAATAAATTTTCCATAACCATATTTCATGGATAGTTTTATAAATAAAATTTATGTATAAAAAAATATTTCATTTTTATTGTTTTGGATATAATAAAATAATAATCCATTTTACCTTATCAAAGTTACAAAGCCAATTATTGTATTATGAGCCTAATATCATCAAAACGTCTGACATAAATCATCATGACTAATTAATTGAATATCACATGATACATTATATAAAATTAATAATAAACTACAAAAATATTCCTCAAATTTAAAAAAATAATATAATTGTATTATTTAGGATAACAATGATCAGATGAGATGAGTCAGTCCTAATGTAAGCGATATCTCTAAACCTCCATTTTTTCTATTTGTGAAAATTCCCTATCTAACTCATATTTTCTCTCTACTTAATGTTATTTAAGTATTTTAAATTTTTTATATATTTCACTCATTAATACACTTTTCTTATTTTACCTTCCTCTGATGGGTTAATATATGAAAAATAATAATATCCCATAATATTTAATTAAGATGCCTATTTTTTAATGATATTATACAAAACTGGGTAAACCATTTTCATTAGGTGAGAAATTTATAGTTTTATGCCTTCAGAATTATTAATTTTTTTTATAACACAATTCAATGAAAATGTTATGATTTTAGTTCCCAAATATCACACAAATTCAATTGGTATATCATTTTTCTAATGATATTATATATATGGTATTTAATGAGTATATCTAATCATTTAGAGGACTCTTGTCAACATATAATATTGTCTTAGATATTATCCATGAGTTATGATTATGTAATTTGTTTTTTATTCCAAATTTTCAATATATAGATGATATTTTCATATTATATTCATTATTGTCTACTCTTATGTGAATACTGAATAAAATTTACTTTTATGGTATCATGTTATATCCTTTACTGACATGTCAGGTTTTCTAATCATTCAAATTCCAATAATGGGCTTATTTTATCCACAAATTAGTCTTTGTATTCCGTAGGTAATATAATGTAGTTTTTGGAGATGAAACCAATTTAATAGATCATTATGGATATTAAAATAACGGCGCATTATTCTTATGTTGATGTTTTAAATACCTAGTCATCCAATGATAGTCTTATTTTTTATCATTGTTTTGTGTGAATATATATTTATTTTAAAAACTAGGCAGTAATTTTTTTAAAAAGTAATAGGTTTTTATATTTTTAGAAAATTAAATATCTACTCTTGGACACTTCACTCATAATTCAGTCCATCACTCACTACTTCAATGAATATTACATTTTTCATGTAAGAAAAAGTATATAACACCTATTCATTTCTCTGATTCACTGAATATGGATTGATTCTCTTTATAATCCACTTTATCCATCACACTTTGTTTGTAAAAATCTTTTAAATTTTTAAATTTTCATAAGTGTACATTGAAACTCCATCTCTATTGGAATGATATTTAGTGGATTCCATGATTTCCTATTTCAGGAATTATTATTGATATCATTTTTATTTATATAATGATAATGGAATGTATTGAATTTGCGGAAATTATAAACTTCTCTTCTTCCTCAATAAGATTCATATGTTTTATGGTTATTCCATACTTATTAAATTGGTTGTAGAAATACTCTATCATTCTTTATCATGTAGATTATTTCATGGTGATTTAGGGACAAAACTCTCCCTATCTTTGGTTTTGTAAATAAGTATATGTTTGGAGTCCCTTTCAAATATCTTTCCATATATTATATATATTTTACGTAATATAACTCTATAGTATTCTACTATATTTAGAGTTTCTTCAAGTATCTATAGGTATGAAATTATATATTTAAAAAAAATAATTAATAACATCCCTTAACCAAATGTCATTCCATAATATGATTTATGGACGCCCCTCACAACCTCAGTTAGAAAATAAAACTCTTTAATGAGTTAAGAATGTCTCACACAACATTCAATTATCTCTCAATTAATCCATGATATAACTATATTTAAATATTTCCATACCAGTAAACAAGAAACCCTCTCACTTTTTGGATTATTATTTCATGGAAATATTTTCATAGATGTAATCAATAAGAAAATGAATCTAAATTTTTTTATATACAATAAAATACGTAACCTTTTATCTCAAAAAAATAATTCTCTTTAAATATTCTTTAATTCTTGGTTTGAAAAAAATTGGTGAAACACATGTAAATCGATTCATATGCACCACAAATTGCATGGAAAAGCAGTTTATTTGAAACCTTCTGTGTATGGTCAGTTGATCGACCATGTGGACCTACTAGAACTCCATTATGACTAGTGAATTAACTATGGATGTACAATAACACGATTTACTCTTGAGTAATGGTCACTATATCGACCATGGATCCATGTCACTAGATTGACAGTAAAGGGTTTCATCATGTGTCTTAGAAACCATCCCAGACAACCATACTATGTGAAATAATGTGGGGTGATTTATAAAGGGTTTCCACATTTGGAAGAGCGTAGTTAATAGTATTATTATATATTTAGATATTTATTTAAGGTTCTCTAATGAAGAGATTATGTATATGGTAAATCTCAAGTGAGAGGTTTAACATTATAAAAAATGATGTTCCCCATTTTTTTGTTTGAATTAAATAATTTAATTGTGACTGCAAGGTGATTTCATCCCACATTAGGTTGAATGTCTTGTGTGCACCACATAACCATACCTACAATCCCAAAACCAATTATTCTAGTCTATCTAGAAAATGTTCTCACATAGTGCCTCACATGATTCCCTACACAAGAGAGGATAGACGCCCACATTTCTCATATGTTCCAACCATTATATTTCCTTCACATAATGTTTTCCATCCTCATATGGGTTCTAACATAAAAGTTTACTATATTTATATCCCAGTCAGAATTTTCAATCCAAAGCTCAACCAACAACTAGTCAAGAAGTTTCATGCGTGTTTTCTTTCATTGGGTTGGACCAATTTTTTTGGTTATTACTCATCATCACATATAAAATAATAGAAATTATCAAGAATAAGTAATGAATATTACAAAATAATAACCTTAAAACACACACAGACAATTATATATATATATATATTTGTATTGGTTCTTCATTAATAGAAAATAAAACATATATATCTTTAACATTATAGAATGAATGATTCTATAATAATTCGTCATATATCTCCAAAAAATAGAATATTTTCAATGTCAGGTAATATCCCACATTGACAAAAAAATAAAAAATAAAATCATATAGATTATACATTGAGGCATTTATACTATAAACAGACCATAAAGAGATATATAACTAGAGTATAAGTATCACTAAGGAGATCTAGCTGATCTAGTATGGGTCATGGAGTAATACTTGGCCTTTCAAAACACAGCCTTTGTCAAACCATTTTATCGGATCCATGTGATTCCTCAATCATTGGCTAGTGAGACTGGGGACCAGTGACATTGACTATCATCCACAACTATATCAGATATCATAGTAAAACGAAATAATTTGCAGTGGTGATGGATATAGGACACATGGAATTAGTCTTTCTCTCATGGTGTCTCATCTCCTCTAATTCCCAATTAGAATATAACTGAACTAATGGAGTAATCATATAAATTCTAGTTTTTTATATATTTTCGAAAAGAGACAAATTTACTTGAGGATACCTAGTGTTTGATGGAAATGAATCAATCAAATTTATAAAAATTATATGTGGTGAAGTGCCAGGTCGATCAAGGTAGCCTAAAATTGTCAATAGATTATTTGTTTCTATATGTAGATGAGGAATTAGAAAAGAAACATTGCAAGAAAAAAATTGTAGAAACATAATATTAGAGTATATCTGAGGTGTAAATTTACATCTCCTTGGATGAACCATTAGACAAATGCCATAATGGTAGAGAATCCATCCTATGGTTGAACCTTATTATTTTATAAAAAGAAAAAATCATTACATTTTCAAATTCCCCATGATTAAATTTTCTTATAGATTATATTAATGAAAAAAAAACCAGTAAAAAATCTCTTATGTCACAGTAGTCATTCTCATTAAAATAAATAAGATAAAAATAGTTGATCATCCATTTACAATGGAATGCCAGACATGGGTGGATGGTTTATTATTAGAATGTTTAATTATGATTTATAAAATCCTTTAAATATATAAGAAAATGGTCATACTGATTCCAATAGTTGAAATCCCTATCAACATATGGGACTATAGGGTGAAACACTAATGGTGATAAAATTTAAATTATGAAATAGGAATGTGAGAGAATGTAAAATTTGACTCCAAAATTATGTATCTATGAATGATGGAGGAAGATAGATTGAGGATGACTATTGAAAACATATGAAACATGGTTAACAATACCCGTTTTTTGGAGATGTTTCCTCTGGTATGTGTTCCATTAATGGGTGGAAATAAATTGAAGCACATACAATTTTCATATAAAATTATATTAAGGGATGATGATAATATTTCCTTCTGTGTGTTCTCCATGGATAAGAGGTCTATCATTAGGGAGTTATTCCATAATGACTGGGGATCCCATTTGGATATGAAATTTCATGTTGATCAAAATAAAAGGACACAATGTGTTCCAATGGGGGAAATGGATTCTCATAAAGACATTCACTAATCATAGGGTTAAAATTCATGTATCAAACACATAAATAAAGTGAAAAAATCATATGGGAGACACATTGGATACATCATAAATTCAAATTCCTGATGTGTGGGAGATAATAGAATGGGATTTGATCATGCCCCAAGAAAGGGTGCATGGTTTCGTCAAGGTAATATAACTTAAGGTCATCTATATTTGACCCTTTTTTCATATACTACGATTTTTTATCAAGGTCCAAGGTGTGAGATGGGAAATGGAGAGATAATAGAATAGTAAATTGGGTATTCTTTTATGGACTATGGTTCATTATTACTATCTCAAGGGTATGTCCATAATGATTATGTTTTTAGTACATAAACCAAGTGGTTTATAGAGTTTATGTCAATATCAATTGGACCAAAAGGTTCTAAAATTTTATTCTCATGTATCTTAGACCATTTCCTTACAGAAATACAAAATCTAGGTAAAATGTTGTCAAAAGGGTTACCTTATGGAGGAAATGGGGACAAAAATGAAGAGTGATATAATAAGTTTGTGGTTGGTTTATGGATAAATTATTTGAAGGTCACTATGTATCCCATTAGATTTTAATCAATACACAAGTATTTCATGGATGTAGGATCCCTCTGTTTTGATTTTCCACATAAATATTAGAAATAAAGAAATTTATTGGTGGGATTTATATAATAAAACATGTGAATTTTTTATGACCTATAAATGAACACACAATCGAGAAAAATTTTCGATGATGATTTAGCTCAAATATTCAGAATAGAGCACCATCATATAGATGGTTAAATAATTATCTCAACCCTTGATGTAAGTTAATACCATTTTTCAATACTAGATGTGATAGAGATTACCATTAGGTCCTAAAAACAATTCAAGATATAAATGTGTATCTTGTATAATAGAAATCATGATATGATCAGTTCTTATAAGGTGTGGTAAATTACCAACACCATATGTGTTGTTTAGTTAAAGAGAAACATTGTATAGGGTACATCCCCTTTGGAGGATAGCCATATATCATTCTTTTTTAATTTATTTGATTGGGAATATACCATGATAATTAACATTATTAAGTAAATAAATTTAATACACATTTTAATTTCCTATAGTGAGATTTATATGGAGAATAATTTCAACCATACTAATTAAAAAAATTCCCCAACACACCTATGCTAACATGAGTCCTAATCATTGTGAGAAATAATTTTTAATATAGGGATAATCATTACAATTGAGAGTTTCCACAAGTAAATATGGGTTAGGGTTTTAATATTATATTGCCATCTTACAAAAACCATGAAGATGGTGACTCTAGATGGACATAATTATTTAAAGCTCATTCATGAATCCATTGTACCCACATATAATATAGTGTACTACCACAGTTTTCAAGAAATTACATGTTAATAGGGTAGTGGATTGAGGTAAATCATGACTTCTAAAATTAGAATTGAAATAGATGAAACAGATTTTATGAGGATGTCCATTTAACAAATTCTAAGTACTAATTCCACAACTATATTTTAATGATACTAATAAAATTTATTGGTTCAACTCAAAACCACATCTTAAAAACATGTGACCCATTATATTTCTTCTTATTAACAAACAAGTTTCATACCATATATGGGAGGAAACGAATAATATGTTTTTCCTATCACCAATAGATATTCCATTTGGAAATGAAGTAGTTACAGGGAAGTTAAAACAATATTGAAAATATGTCTTTAGATAAAGAGGAAAAGAACAATTATTGGATAGAGAACCGTAGGGTTTCACCTTATTTCCTTGATAATATAGATGGGATACCCAAAAAAATAAAATTATGAAAACATGAGGCACACAGTTTGATTCAATTACACCTTCGTGAGGACAGTGCTATCCCCTAATGTTATAGGGAATGAGTTCCTCAATCTCAGACTAAAGAAGAATATGTTTACCTAGCATTGAGAAAAAATGAATGTGAATTTGAAATCCCAATGTTAGTATGAATATATGATGAGGGGTGTATAAATAATATGTTTATAAAACTCAAAACGATTGTGAGGTGGCTTACACAACATCGAGAAGGAACAAGACCTAAAATAATTTGATAAGATAAATTCTATTATATAAGACGTATGGTGAAAGGAATACAGTTTATGATTATTGTTAATGGATCAACGTTATAGATTTATGATCATCTAACTAAAATTCGGTATTTTTCCTTTAAATTAATGCATCCATCACTCAATCAATGAAGTTAAAAATTATAAATTAAGGATGATAATATATATAATTTAAAGAAAAATTGCATCAACTAAATAGTAAACCTAAGAAAATATTTTATCTATATTTCTTGTAGACCTATAGGTCCAGTGAGCATATTCTGATATCTGATGGGTTCATTAATAATCCCTAAAATCATTAACCATTTTCTATATGTGTTCTAAACATTCCCCATGTCATTAAAGGGGATGACTTAGTCCTATCGGGATTAATTTTTTCGCAGGTACCCCTTATGGGTTTCTAGCCTCATGATCCTTTGTGACTCATTCCATGGGTAGTTCAAAGTCCTGAATGTCAGATTACTATAGTATATTTTCTATAGTTTCACAACTTAGACATGAAATTTGTTGGGTTTAAATGTCTTATAGCTTAAGAAATAGAGATATGATATATATTGGAGGATAAATGTGAAATAACTAGTATTAATGAGAACTCAGTGCTTGGGAAGTTAATCCCATAAATTGGATTCATAATTCTTAAGCCCCATGTTGTTAATTTAAAGTTATTATTCACATTTAATGAGAGTTAATTGATAAACCTATCTAAAATTGTTGATCCCACATTCTAATATAAGAAAACCATGTACATGAATGGTTCCAGGTATATGTTAATCATATTTACATAAGATGATTTCAAATATTTGAGGCATTATAACCTATATTATAGATATTCTTTTTTTACTCTCATGGAAATTGTATTAGGGGTTGATATTTCCTAAATACCACAAGTCCAGGATACAATACGATCTATGTTTTGGTGACCAACCCTTATATATAAATATATAATGTTTGGTGTGAATAAAGTTTATTTTCTTAATTCTTGGAATGTCTCTTTCTGAACATGGAAACACCTTGATATTAATGGGGTTAAGGAAGCATGAAAAAAGAGCATTCATAAAAAATAAAATTTGAATGAATTCAAGAACATCTCAATAGCCTTGATATTAGAGATATGATTATCTCTATGTGACATGTAGAGTGATAATCTAATAACATGTAATACTAATAGAAGAAATTTATGCATAGATCCAACTCATTCACATGATATGGGAATGAAAATAATAGGTGCACTAGTGAAAAGAGGAAAAAAGCTAATAGGGATTAGTAAAAGCCTCATTATTTGGAGCAATGGGGGGAATGGACATAAAGACTATAGTTGGTCGTAGAATATGATATCCCAAAAAACACTATGAATCTTATAAGAGATTAATTTATGAATCCAATTTTCTAGAATTTTGTGTAATGGGAGAAAACTATATAATAGTTGAATCATCTCAATAGAGGATCCAAAGTATTATGTACTTTTTCATGTTGTTAGGACTAGACCATGCAATTTAGCATCATGGGAAATGATTTTTCACATGAAATTTTAAATCATTGACCATAGATAATGACCATTATATTCAATATCATGAGGAATTTATATAAGATATATATTTTAAATTCATATGATAATAATTAAAATACTATGTAGTATATATTTATGCAACTAGGAAAAAACGTGGGTGAATCTTTCTACAAATCAAAAAGTGTCTATTGAAAACTGACATGGATCAAAAGCCTTTAAATATGTACGCAACCATAAGAGGTGTAAAAGTTTGTATGCATATTAATTTTATACTTTTAAGAGTAAGGGGATCCATACTGATAAGAATCATGTACCTTGATAATGTTGGGAAATAATCAACTATCACACCTATGACTACATGAGTCATAATCAATGTGGTAAATAACGTGTAAAATAAAACCAAACATGTCACATTAGATGTCACAATAGTGGTAAATGGGTTTGGGTTATAATTACAAATCAACCATTATAAATGATACAATCTATGGGGAAGCTAGTTGGGTGGTGACCAAATAAGGATGACAGGATTTACCAATAGGTATGACATAACGAGTGTATTTGAGATGAGGGTGCTGAAATTATATTAGTGTAAAGGATGGTGGACACAATCTAAATTGAGAATTTTTGTATTTGAATGAAATGGGAGAGGAAAATTTGTTTACAATAAAACATTTATTAGTTCAAAATACAGTCTCAACTACCACATCATCATGGTAGGAGTCAAAATTTTTGGTCATCCACTTACAATGATTTTGAAACATATTATAGGTTATGTTAGTTTATAGATTTCTTCAGGACAAAACAACATTAAAAATAGGTGGGCCTTTTGAGAATTATAGAATCACTAAAGGAGAGTATATTTATACAGGAATGATAACGGGGATCTATATGCAAGAATATCAAATGAGTTAAGCTGAACTATTGGGGATGTTTAGGTGGAGTTCAAAACACTTGGTAAAATATTTTCCTACATTGACAACAACATGAGAGAGTATTATTGGTAAAAATATTTATGCACATCAGCTAATTTGAGGTCCCCCACGATGTTAGATGATAATAAGGGACCTGATAAAGGGGGCACGTCCATAAAGATAGCATAAGAGATATGGAATGGTAGATGGGTGCATGATAATAAATCCATGCATCACTATATATCCTATAGAATATGAATCATTCCAAGTGTAGTCATGGAAGAATTTCATAGTATGGTTTTAGACAAAAAGATATTATTCCTTTTTTGGGAATAGAAAAAAAAACAAGTTCTATGATTTTATGGATATATATAAGAATTTTAGTAATAAAAATTCATGTTATATACCTATGAGAAATTATTTTTTAATTTAATATCATGAAATATAATATATATAATATTGTTTAAAATATTATGGGGAGGACAATATTGTATTTAGATTGAGTTCTTATAGTCAGAATCATATTCATTGAATTCCATTTTTGTGTGATGAGGACCATTTTTGAGAAGTTTATGGTAATTTATAATAGATTTATGTAAAATTTAATTATCTATAGCATAAAATTGGGTGAACCCAATGTTAATCTATGAATTTTTTTTATAATCCTTTTATTGGTTGGTGGTGTGTTGTGCTCTATTTTTATGGAGAAAAATTTTCCATAAACATTAATATAAACTTTATTAGTAGTGAAGTTCCCATCACATTTAGCCTCTATGAATAGTGGATTCCTTTTCGGTATCATTAGTATTCGAAAATACATAGAAAAATAAAATTGAAGGAAGGAGTAATGGGATATATTCTCTTTTAGTGCCCATGTTACTTAGTTTTGGTAGAAATCATGGTTTCACATTTCATCGAGCATGTTCTCATCAAAAAAATATAATTTAAGGATATGGACATGGGACCTTTGGTCTATCATCAAAGGGTCATATGATGATTTTCCAAAATTATGTAAATTTCAACTCAATGGGAACTTTTGATTTTGTTCAATACAATATTCAGTACTATGACAACTTATGGGATGACTAATTCATTATATAATTTTCCTCTAGTACAATTAATTCTATTCAGACTAGGTGTACATGTTCGAATCTATCATTTTTTTGAAATTTCATTTATCTATTTATTTAATTATTTAATAACTCTATTTTCTATCACATAAAAGTATCATTTGATGTTAGATAAGATGGTTTATTTATCACAAATCATCATAATTTCATTGGCCGGAATATTCATACAATTTTCAATAATAAAGGTCAGACAGGTCCTGAATCATGTATATATTCAACCTAATTTGAAAATAATTCAATAGAATAAAGGATATAAGTGCATTTTCTGGATATTGTATGTGTTTTGGGATCCATGATATCAATTACCCATTAAGATAATGGAAAATAAAACATGGGGTTACATAATATCTAGAGGATGATGTTAAAATTTGTAATGAACATGGTATTAATGGTATGTATTTGTTTCTTCCATTCAATCATTGACTATTTTGGCCCAAAAAGTATCACAATATTTAAATACTAATGGAATTATCCCATCCTTAATGGTTGTACCCACATATCCCTTCAAAAACTTCTATCATGATATGTGGGATTTACATTCATTGAATATGATAGTGAAATAATATATAAAATCAATATATACAATTCTAATTCTCTGAATTAGGTCTATCATATAAGGGTGAATTAATAACACATTTTTTGAATTTATGTTTCTCATCTCAAATAGATGTTATAGTCTAATATTGGAGGTACTAAATGAGATGAATCATTTAATTAGACTCTTATTCTAATTTTGGGTATATAAATCCCTTATCGAAGTAGATATGTTGTAGAGTTGATTCACATATAAGATGACTTCATCAAGATAAAAAGAAGTGAAAACATTATTATGGGACACATGGATGATGGAAATGCCCTTTTCCAAATCAGTGAGGGATGTGGGAAAAATTTCATGGAAGCCTATTTGATCATTCTAGGATTTTCGGATAGTAATATCATTTTCCAATAAAGAAAATGGTTTAAAGGAACAATATATTTCTTCATGAATGGGTATTCATCATTTATTTTTTGAAAACAGTCATTATTTATTACTTTTGGTTTAACCATAGATCTCCATTCTGTTGGGATAGCATGAGATTAGGCTTTGAATATACACACTCAATAATATAGTTAGTGAATCCAACAAAGAGGACTAATGTATATGGAAGGGTTTATTTGGGAGCCTTAAAAAAGTACAAGGCTATCCCTTTTAATCTTTGGGATACTAAGCCTTATCTGAGTAATTCTTCAAAATGATCTATCATAATAAATCTACCATCATTTAATTTTTTGGTTAATTAATATAATGTATTTATCTAGGACATTAATATCCAAGGCTAAGTCCTCGACGGTAGGATATGTGTAATGGATGTTTTTTTATCACTTCTCCTCTGATTAATTTCTAAAGAGTGATCATGATTTAAAAAATATTAATGATTATTTCCCATCATGATAATTATAAAGTAAGAATGTGAATATTGAGGATATATTTCATTAGGATGATGTATGAGATCAGTTATACCTCATGATGATGTAGCTAGTGAATACTCATCATAACCATGAAAACCATGGAATGGTAGACTTTATTAATGAAATAATACATAGTCTCGGTATCATGAAATATCTAGATAATATTAATATAGACATTTTGGATTTCCATTATTTTCATTCGTGTTTAAGAGTTTTAACAGGGATCAATAAATGGAGGAAACATAAATTAATATGGGATTCTTTTATAAATAATTCATTGATATTTTAGGGCACAATATATATTTTTTGATATTTTAAAACACAATTTATGATTATTCTTCCCATTGGAAGCCAATGCATTATTATATCTTCTTATAAAATAGATTATATTTTCTTTCCTATATATAAAAAAATACATATTTATTATATGATTCCAATAGAGTCTTTTTAGCTCATATAGGTTGTATAGAGTGGGAACTCCAATGATGTCCTTGAGAACTTCCTAGTTGATCTCAATACCCAAATAATGAATAATTAATCCATGGTGCTTAACATAAGTAACCTAGAATTCTGGATTCAAGGGTTATCAATAGTGTTGTTGAGTGTAGGTAAATTTAACATGTTATCATGTTCATCAGGATTATCATCATGTTTATTGGATATTACCAAGAATGTTTCCACATAGAATTACACCATAATTAAGAGGAGTGGCTCGATGAGATGAGTTTTTGACTATTGGTAGGTTCCTCAAGTATTTTTCAAGATCAAAGGCAATTCATGATAACAATAAATTTTTTTGACGATCCCTAAATGCAATGTTCTTTTCATCTTTAAGATCCAATTGATTTTAATTGTAATTGTACTATCTATCCATGACAGAGAGGGCATAAAATGTGTACCTACCACAATTGATAACACTATTATCATGATTGGGATGTCATACATTGTGTAATGGATGTAAGTTCTCAGCACTCAATGAAAACATTGATCCATTAGTGATTCCTTCTACCATTTATAAATTAGGATTTCCAAATGGGGTACTAAACATATATAATGAACAATTATTTTTCATCTCATCGACATATGACTTTAATATTTTACAATGGGAGGGTTAAATTTATCTTGGTTGGTGCTCAAATAAATGTTGTCCAAAGGGAAGTTCAATCTATTAAACTATGATAAGAAGATTATTCCAAGGATTATCCTTATAGAAACACAGGAATACATCATGGTGTTGTTTTATGAAAATGATGTTGTAAAATTATGTAACGTGTTATGAATGTATTGATCAATATTAATCTCATATCATCCTTGCTAGTTTGTTTCACCCATATCATCTCATTTGAAATTGTAGAAATAAAATCATTAATGTTTGGAGGGGACCCAACAATGTCACCTTCATCTATGGAATCTATATTGGATGGAGGAGATGAATTATTCACCATGTGAGACCATGAGGTTGAACCATTATATTTTATAGGGACTATAATCATAGAGTCTTCAGAAGATAATTCATATCGTTTCAGATTTATGAAGACCATGTTAAGAGAGCTTATGGATTCTATTCCATATAGAATTCTCTAGAATAGTTCATATTATATATCAAGGATATATATCTATTTTTTTATCTAATTAGTAAATCCTTCAGTATGGTAGAAATTTGGGAGACATAGATTATCAAGAACTAGTTAATCATTCTTATATATAATTGAAATTGTATTTCATAGACCTGGAAGATTTTATAAATTAATGGAATAGGGGGTGATCTGAGTGAAATTTTTCTATTATTTGAAATTAAATGGTTACCTACTTTTAGTTTTTTTTCTGGGTGGTGGATGGGAAGGAAACAATTTCTCATAAATTCATCGTAGGGATCCATCGAGGTAGGTGTTACAAGAACACACAATTTTATCAATGATATATACCTTAATATAATGAGGATATGGAACACATATATTACATAGATAATAAAATTAAATTCATTATAAATGAAGAATGAAAAATTAGTTATAAAATCAACCAAGAAGAATCACAAATATTACAGTGCAATAATTAATTGAAAATGAGATAATAATTGAAAAAAATTTATATGATGGATCCACTAGAATGACTACACTCATGAAAAACACATATCAATAAAAAATAATATTCATTTTGAACATGAATATATATATATATATATAAATACTGATTGAAAATATATTTGTATGAGGAATGAATAAAATAAGTTGCATTTATAGAAATTGAGGACCCTATACTATTGGAATAATAACCTAGTTGTTGGAATTTTCGTATAAGCATTGGGAATAATAATATAGTCCTTAGAATAGATAACTCACATTTAAAAGTGTAAATAAATTTTATTTGTTTTTTGAGTGAGAATATGACATAATTATATCATTATTTAAGTACAAAAATGTTTTAATAGAGAAAAAATTTGTGTCTGTATTTTTTAAAAATATAATGGTTTGTTTTCAAATAATCCATTCCTTATATAAATAAAACGCAGTTAAATAGAAAAATGTGGATGGATTTACAATAGTGATACTTTGAATATAGTGGTATAAATGTTTATTTTCATTTTATTATAATGCCCCGACGCTAGTTAGGCAAAGTCGGTGCATTATTACATAACATTGGCATGATCACAAATGATCATGTATCGAAAGACCAATTATATTAGTAACCTTGGAAATTATATATACATTAATAAGTTTTACATTACATTATAAAATGAAAAATACAACAAATTTGTCTCTATAGGCCACACCCATATCTCTTATACAATCCTTATAGGTCAGTCATAATATACTTTTTTCCATCCTAGGAAAAATAAAACAAAAAAGGGGTGAGTTCAGATGCTCAGTAAGGATAACAATATAGTGAAAACTTTCATAAATAAGAATAAAAATTTAAGGAAATGTACGACTAAAACAAAATCCTTTTAAACATGAACTTCAACATAATATGGAAAAGATAATATCAAATAATTCCATTTACTTTTTCATATGGATATTCTACTAGTCGAATAATCACATGTAATATCAATAGCCAGTTTCATAATGCTGGAATACATAATTCCAGACATCATAACCACATATCCAAGACCTTGTGCCAAGTATGAAAATAATATTTTGTCAAGGTCTTATGCCAAGACACTAGTTTTTCTCATGAGACCGACCGATGATCGAGGAGCTACAGTGGGCTCCACCCATTACTTACTATGTCCAATGCTTTCCTTATACGTAAAGGTTTAAACATTCAATAAACATTCATATTAAAACTAGCATATAAAATGTCAATACTTTATCCATAAACTAGGAATGGTTTAAAAATAACACATCCATTTTCAATCATATCACAAAACCTTCAATACAATATGGAAGTTTTGAATAATAATAAGTCAACTTCGAATCAGCATATAATCCATCAAAGGATGTTGACATAGATGAAATAAAAAAATTTTATAGATAAATATCTCTTTATATTTTTAAATAATTTATAAGTCACATAATTATAAAAAATACATTTATATTTAAAATATTCTTATAATCTTGTAAGGGAAGCTTCGACGATGTTATAACGGCAGAAAATAACCACACTCACTATATAAGTTAAAAAACATTCTTACCTTAATTTAATCGAAAAGGTCATAAAGTACCTTGTTTGGAAAATGATAGAAAGATTACTTTAAAAACATTTAAGTTCAAATAAGGGTATAAATGAATTTAACCCATTTTCTATTAAATAATAAAAATGTTTTGAAATACATTTTTAAGAAAACAAGGATATGGATTATAAAGAGGTCCCAGTAGATACTTACGTAAAAATAGCCTCAGATAATAAAGAGATTGTGAAATTAACCCTTACATTTTAATTTTCCTTGGTTGAGTGTAGGTTAACCTCTTGTATAATGGTGAAATAATTGTTATTAAATTATACAATAACCAGATACATTAATATGATATCATATATGATCTTTGAATATTGATTTGTTAATGATATTTTAGTAATATCATCGTGTAGGGTGTTAACTGATTTGTTTTCCTTTATATTATTTGTTATGTAAGACATGATGTTTATGGATAGAATGTATTTGATTCATATAAAGAATAATATTATGTTCATCAACATTATTTTTATGCATAAAATGACAATTATTCTTGAATGATTAGGATGGGGAATGAATATCATCGTGTTCATGGAGACGATAATCTAAACATATATACGAGTGACAATATCATTATTTTTTATATTAAAATCATATATAATTGGATGTTATATCATATATATTGAATATTAATCATGTCATATTTATTATTTACGTCATTTATACTCATTATTATACCAATCAAAATGATGAAGTGTTTGAATAACGAACAACTCCATGATGTGGAGATGGTTTTCGTACAAATGCATGTATGGAGACTTTGTCATTTATAGGATGTATAGAATAATGAATATGGTTGTACCTTTTTTATAATAACAAAATTTTATATAGAATATACTATTGTTATTATTTTATAATTGAAACAATAAATAAAGAGGAAGTGGAAGAAGTAATGAACTTGATAGAGGT
Source organism: Viscum album (assembly GCA_963277665.1). Lineage (NCBI taxonomy): Eukaryota > Viridiplantae > Streptophyta > Magnoliopsida > Santalales > Viscaceae > Viscum > Viscum album. The sequence continues at coordinate 1,348,359,405 of OY728132.1, forward strand.
GATGAAATATTTATCTCTTCTCTGGGTTCTTCTTTTTGATTTGATCAAAAGGGTTCTATAGAGTGGATTTATGAATATAGGAATGACTCTAGGATGAAGGGAGGACATTTGAGTGGATATTGGGGTAGGTTTTGGTTTATCTAAATGGATTTTTATGTGTGAATTTGAGAGAATGGGAAGTTACCTTTTATAAGAGAGGTGATGGTCACTTTAAGAAAATCTTGGAATAATATTTTTTAATAAAATAATTTTCGGTTTCTAATGGATCAAAAATGAATTATTAAATGTATAATGAGGTTATGGTTCGACAAAATCTCATCCAAACAATTATAGAAAGATTTAGGTCATCATATTAAACTTATCTTTTATATTTAACTCTTAGTTAAATTGTTTGACATTTACCATGTCTCTTTCTATTTTTATATTATATGGTTTATAACCACACTATAAACATCCAAGAGAACCTCAAGTGGTTCATTAATTAGATATATAATATTATTTAATCCATTTGGACGATCCTTATATTTTTAGGAATAAAATAAAAATTTGTAAAATAAAATTTGTTTTAAAAATTATTTTATGTTAATTTTGACACTATTTGGTATTTTGTTTTTGTTAAATTAATAACAGAATTATTAATTAAAAAAATCATTTAATCAACCCTAACATGTCTTATTAACCTATAAAATAAATGGAATTCTTTAAAAGTCTTAAATTTTATTTATAAGGATATTTATAATATCAATTATTTTAATCATTCATTAATAAGGTAATTACTTCATCGTCATTGTGTCCTAAATAAATTTCATTATTTAGTGTCTAAAAATTATAAATGAAATACAATTATGTAGGAAATATCTTTTGGCTTCTAATTAATATTTATAGTCGAATTTATCTTATGTATAACCCTATATTAAAAATGGTTTAGTTTTTAAACATTGATTTTATCTCTTTCAACTCATCTTTAAATAAAAAATTAATAAATATCCTAATATAATCCAATTATACCTAAAGGATAATATATTATTCATATGATTTTTTTATCTAATTACACTAATCCAATAGAACTAGGACATGTGTTAGGGTATTAATTATAACATTTTTACCCTTAATTACCCTATTTACATTTAACCGTTATAAATAAAAGTAATAAGTTATTATTCACCATAAAAATGTTTTAATCATATTGAAAAAAATTTTACTTACTAATATCAGACGTTTCTCTTGGAATTTTAAAATTCCACTCACAGAAGAGATAAAATTATGATTTATGTGAATTTTGAAATTCTCTTAGGAGGTGGGTAAATGACGGTAAAAATTTCGATAGATTTTTATATATCTAAACATCTTATTAAATGAATCCATTGTATTAAGTTTAACATATATAGGTATAATGTATATCTTTTGAAATAAAATAACTAATTATTTAAATAAAATATTGTTTTTAACCAATAACACAATGTTTTTACACTATTAATAAAAATAAGAAAATTTTCAGAAAAAAATACCAAAAAATCACCCTAAGCTAATTTTGATATTCCAAATCCAAAAATGAAGTATATTTTGATAGCTTAAATTTATAAAATTTTAAAAATAGGGAATTACTTTTCATAATGGCTAGTTCGATTGGTTGTGGTGTGTTAGAATCTTGAAGTTGCGTACAATGCAAGATATTGCATTATTTACTGTGAAACGTACTATTGAAGCGTGGGGTTTTACATTCTTCCCTCCATCAAATAATTTCATCTTTGAAATTACTATAATTCCACTTCACAAAATGATTTGGGTGGTTCTTCATCATAAGTTCCTCGAGTTCCGACCTTTCCACTTCTATATTATGGATTCTCCATAGAACTTTTAGAATACGAGTCGTCCGATTTCTCAGAACTTGTTCTCTAGTATTATGAATTCTGATATGCTCTTCACAATAAGACATATCGGGTTCTATTTCAAAATCTTCCTATGTGAGTACATGTGTTGGGTCAGGTATGTATTTTCTCAATAGTGATACGTGAAACACATCATGAACTTTGGAGAGACTTAGAGGAATTCCCAAACGATAAGCTACAACTCCTATTCGTTCTAGAATTTGAAAAGGTATGATGTACCTGGGACTCAATTTACACATCTTATCAAAATATATAACTCCCTTACATGAAGACACCTTCATGAAAACATGATCTCATACCTGAAATTCCACATCCTTCTTTCGGTTTTCGGCATAGCTCTTCTGTGTAAGGACCCGACCTCAGTTTCCCAGAGTCGACGCCTTATTTGATTTCATTGGCATACACACAAGGAATAAGAGTCTTGAAGGACTGAGTAGTTTAGTATTATTGGAATAAATATACATAAATAAGTTAAACATTACATCAAGAACGGAAAAAACAACAATAATTTATTCCATTAGAAACATCCATGCCTCCTCTATTATGCTTCCAAGTCATTCATAATTTACCTCTTCATATCCTGGGAAAAATGAAACATAAGAAAGGGGTGAGATCAAATGATTAGTAAGAGTAAGAAATAAAACGAGAGATAGAAAAAACATAAGACATGGTGCATAATTGAAAAAACATGCCTTTTATGGTAAACTTGAACACATTATGGAAGGAATATGAGCTTTGAAAATAATGCCATAATAAAACATCATCATGGGTATTATACTAGTCAAATAACCACATGAAAATTCAATTACAAGCTTCATAATGAGGGAAGTTCATATACCAGAAATTCTGAATCATTTTTTCAGGGCCTCAGCCAAGATGTCTAATGATTAAGGCCTCAACCTAAATCTATATATCACATTGGGAATGGACTCGGCCAATTCCACATCTATTTGTCTCATGAGACCTACCGATGCATCGAGGTGCTATAGCAGGCCCACCCATCACATAATAAGTCAAATTCATTCCTCATATGATAAGGTATCAACATAAACATCATATACATTCATATTTAAACTATCATATGAAATGTAAATAACTTTCCCCAATTATTAAACATAAAACACTAACCATTCCGAGTAATATGGTTAATGGTTTTAGGATATATCATCCACAATAATGTTATTCATAAACCATTAACTAAAATATGTTATATTAAATCATAAATGATTGACTTAAACAATACATAAGAATCAACAATAGTGTTGGATCAAACGACAGTAATCTTCTAAAATCATTAAGTAATTCTTGTGATAAATACACTTTCATTTTAAAAAGAAGTGTTTTTTTGGAAAAATAATTGTATAAAACAAGAAGTAATGTAATATATAATTTCATGATAAAATTATTTTTTTATAAGGATAATGGTTTCCAAATATAGATTACAGATATCCCTTGAAAATAGATATGAATTTGAGAAATTCCCTTCTATCAGGGCTCGTATTTTTTGAAACAGTTTTGAGATCTTCTTTTAAAACATGTAACTATCCAGAAAATAGGAAAGGATTATGTTTGGTGTACATATATAGAATACTCATACAAAATTTTTGAGGAGTACATAAAAATACATAATAATTTCATTGAATAAAGTAGACAATAAATGTAACCCGAATGAAAATGGAATTTCATCTGGAAAAACCATTACCTTAACTCCAAACATGTTACGCTCTTGGACTTAAGATCCTGGAATATTAAATTATACTTATTAATAACTTATTTAAGAACATATTAGACATGTATTTAGTTTATCATAATTCAGTTTAGTTCATTGATACACTTAGTTCTATGTTATTATATTGAATTTCATTGTTCTCGGGTGTTCGTTTTCTTTATATTCATAATCGGCTCACTTGTTTTTATCTAATGGTGTGCATGTTTAATGGTTATAAATCTCCATTAATGGAATTATATATTATTTATGAACATAAATAATTGGTATTGGTCATTTATATCATTTGGTTACATGGAATGAGGATGAATTATTAGATGGAAACTACTTCGATTATTCGGCCGTATTTGGATTATTATTAACGAGTTTTGTCATATAACTTAATTATATGTACATATTATGGATCCTGAATATTAATTATGTTATAATAGATATATTATAGTCTGGTTCAACCATAAATATGGTTTCATGACCAGTAATGAAGAATAAAGTGACGGTAGAAACTTCATCGCCCACGAAGGCTATAAATTGTGACCTCATGGACATTGATTTCATTTATAAAAATAAAAGGGAGGGAGTAAGAATATTAATGATGGTTCTTCCACTCACATGATATAATTTCAGTATATAGATTATACTCTGGTTATCATGATCATTTGGACAGATTTGGTGAGGATCAGATCGCAAAAGAAGATAAATTGAAATGAAACCAAACGAAAAGGAAGGGTATTTTACCTCTTGAAATAAACTCATTGAGAAACTCTTTAAGGGAAAGGTTTTTTCTCTTTCGGAAAGACCAGAAGCATATTGGACGTGGGGAGAGACTAGGGAAGGGTAATTGGGAAGAACATTGAGGAGATTCAAGGCATAGAGTAGTGAATAGAAGAGGGAGTGTTGAGGGGGTTTTATAGAGGGGGAGAGGAGTAAAATTTGAATATTTAATTCATTATTTTATTATATCCCTCAGGACAACCAATAGTGTTGTTTCATGTGACCCCTAATAGTAATAAGTTCATGTGAGTTCGAACCAAGTGGACTTTCATCACTTGTGATGTCACAAATAGTGTATTTAACTGATAATTTATATATATAGTATTTTATCATATTTCACTATTCATAAAAAATTATAGAATTTCAAAAAAATACCAATAATTCACCCACACCATTTTTCGACGGGTAGAATTCAAAAGTGAAATCCATTTTTCAGAAATAACTTTGTAAATATTATTAATTTAATTTTTAAATAAATTCATAGGTAATTCGAAAAATAACAATCTTAAAGTGCAATAAGTTTTATTTCTCATTGAAAAACTAATATGATATCATTATCATATTTCCTTAAGAAAATAAAATAATATTACACTTTAATATTAATAAGGTTCATATTAAAATTCAAAATACTATTCATAAGGGTGTGTTACTATTCTCCAAAAATCAAGTTTGTTCTATCAGACTCCAAATTACTTACTGATCACAACTCTAGATGACCATTTTTCTAAATTCAAAACATAAAAGAGGAAAGGTTGTTTTTAATGGGTAGATTAAAAAAATTTCATTCTATATTTATTTTCAAACCCTTGGGGTGTTACATTATCTCCTCCTTACAAATATTTCATCCTCAAAATTCACAAACTATTACCTAAAAAGACTCAGGTATGTCTTTAACATAAGCTTCTCAGGCTCCCATATTGCTTCCTCCATCTTATGGTTCCTCCCTAAAACCTTTACCAAACGATTTGTCCGATTTCTCAATACTTTTTCTCTAGCCTCAAGAATATTGATAGGCTCTTCAGAATAAGATAGATTGGGCTCAAGATCTATTTCTTCATATGTGAGATCATGTGTTGGGCCTGACATGTACTTTCTTAACATTGACACATGGAACACATTGTTAACCTTAGAGAGACTTGGCGGCTTTTCCAAATGGTAAGCTACGACTCCAATTCGGTCCAGAATTTCAAAAGGTCTGATGTAAGTGGGACTTAATTTTCCCTTCTTACCGAATTGTATAATACCCTTCAATGGTGATAGATTTATGAAAACATGGTCACCTTCTTGGAAATCCAAATCCTTCCTTCGGTTATCAGCCCAGCTCTTTTCCCTACTTTGAGATATTTTGATATGGATCTGTATAATCTTCACATTCTCCTTTGTTTCTTCAACAAGTTCTGGGCCCATGAGCTTTCTTTCACCAGCATCATCACAACGAGTTGGTGTGCAGCATCTCCTCCCATATATTTCTTCATAGGGTGCTATAAGAATACTTGAATGGAAGATATTGTTGTAGGAAAATTCTACATGATGTAAATATTGATCCCACATGCCTTGAAAATAATGTGAACAAGACCTTAACATTTCTTCCAATTTTATAATTGTCCGTTCTAATTATCCTTCATTTTGTGGGTGGTAGGCAGTGCTTAAACAAAGAACAGTATCTAGGGCCTTCTAAAGACCCCTCCCGAATTGTGATGTAAAATAGGGATCACGATTGTAAACAATTGATGAGGGTATACCATGAAGTCTTACAACTTCATTAATATATTTTCTTGCTAAACGTTCAAGTGGTAAATCCTCCCTTATAGCAAGAAAATGTGCAGATTTTGTAAGACGGTCAACAATGATCCATATCGTATCATTCTTTACCGGAGTCTTTGTAGCACCATGACAAATTCCGTCATAATATCATCCAATTTCCACAAAGGTATAAGAAGTGGTGGCATGACTCTACAAGGATGTTGTCTTCCTACCTTCACCTGTTGAAAAACTAAGCATCTCGACAAGAAATCAAAAATCTCCCTCTTCATGTTTTCCCACAAAAAATGTTCCTTTAGATCTCAATAAATCTTGGTTTTACCCATGTGTATAGTGAAATTTAAGCTATAAGAATCGTCAAATAGTTCCTTTTTTAGCTCAGGTACTAATGGAATGCATAAACTCTTCCCAAACTTCATAACACCTTGTTCATATATAAAGTCAGCCAGTCTCTCATCCTTAATTGCATTAATTTTCTTATGTATATTATCATCATCAGATTGAGAAATTTTTATCTTCTATAGTTAAGATGTTATTGTAATCATTTGAAAGAGGAGTGATGTTTCCCCTTCCGTAAGAATTCCTATATCCATATTCAGTAGATCTAGGAACATAGGATCTCTTTCAATCCTCATTTGAGTCAGAATTCAATGATCGTTCCTGCATAATGCATCTGACACATTATTCGCCATTCCTAGGTGGTATTGTATTGAACAATCGTAATCTCTGAGTAAATCGAGCCATTTTCATTGCCTCATGTTGAGTTCTATTTGTGTGAAAATATATTTCAAGCTCTTGGGGTTTGTATAAATCTTACATATCTCTCTATAGAGAAAATGCCTCCATATTTTCAGAGCAATGATTACAGCAGCAAACTCAATATCATGAGTTGGATAATTTTTCCCATGAGTCTTTAACTTTCTTGATGCATAAGCAATAACTTTATCGTTTTTCATAATTATGCAACCCAGTACAATCATTGATGCATCTCTTTATATTAAAAATCCATCACTTTCAGAAGGAAGAGTAAAAATTGAGGCATTAATCAATATTATTTTCAATTCATCGAAGCATTATATAGATTCTTTTTTCCACACAAACTTAACGTCTATATGTGTGAGCTTGGTTAGCGGGTTAGCCAGTTGGGAAAAATTCTGAATGAAATGCCGATACTAACCTGCTAAGGCAATAAAACTGCGTACATCAGTAATGTTTGTTGGCATGGGTCATTCTTAGATTTCCATTATCTTCGAAGGATCAACTAGTATTTAATCCTTAGAGACAATATGGCCTAGAAAACAAACTGATAGAAGACAGAATTGGAACTTTCTAAACATCCAATATAATTTATTTCTTCTAAGAGTTCATTGAATAACCCACAAGTGATTCTCATGGTCTTCATAGCTTTTTGAGTATACGAGGATATCATTGATGAATACCACAATAATGTTATCATGATATTCCTTGAAAACTATATTCATTAAATCCATGAAAACAGAGGGTGCATTTGTCAGTCCAAAAGGAATCACTATAAACCTGTAATGCCCATACCTGGACCGAAATGCTGTCTTATGAATAACTTCCTTCCTCAAATGAAATTGATGATATCCAGATCGAAGGTCAATCAGTGAAAATTATTATAATCCATGAGGTTGGTCAAATAAATCATCAAGATAGGGTATAGGATACTAATTCTTCAATATAATATCATTTATTTCCTTGTAATCAATGCAATGCCTCATGGATCCATATTTCGTCCTGACAAGGAGGACAGGGGCTCCCCATGGAGAAACACTAGGTAGAATAAATCCCTTTTCACTGAAAACCTCTAGTTATTTCTTTATCTCTACGAATTCCACAATGGCCATTCTATAGGGGGTCTTTGATATAGGTCTAGCATCAGGAATTAAATCAAAAGAGAAATCAACATCCCGCTCTAGAGGATTTCCAGGTAAATCCTCTGGAAATATATCGATGTACTCTTTCAAGATGTGAACATCTTCAATTTGAATATTTCTTTCCTCTCCCATACACATTGTTTTATATTTCTCTCCAAGGATTGTATTCATTAGATCTACAGGGGGTGGTTCTAGATAAGAATGACGTGGCGATGTTTCCGCCCTAAAGAAAAGGGATTCTACACCATTTTACAAATTGAAACCTCTTTCTTCTTACAATAACTCTGCGGATAATAATTTGACAGCCAATCTATACCAATAACTATATCAAATTCAGTCATTATTATGGTGATAAGGTTAGAAACTAGAGCACATTTTCTTGTTTGGAGGGGGACTAATCGACATGCCTTTGTTTCAATGATTCATCCACTAGGAGTTTTGACTAATAACTCCTTTATTAAATTAAATTGGAAATATTGAATGTTCATGGAAAACTGGGAAGATATAATGAATGGGACGATCCACAATCAAATAAAGTATTGGATAAATTTGAGGAAATGATTAAAGTACCTACCACCACGTCATTAGGAACTTCAACCTCTGCAGTTGTGATTGCATAAGCTTGTCCCTGATCCCCTGGACTTTTTTGTTTCATTTTTACATGAATATTTTGAAAATAATTATCATAATGTACCATCTCTCGACAATTATATCATTGAACATATTTGGCTTCCTTCTTCCCTTTGCAATCACCAACAATATGGCCTTTTGACCAAATTTGTTACATACCCCTTTTTTTAAAGCATGAACCAACGTGTTTCCTTCCACAACTGTCACATGGTGGAAATTCGACTCTTCCTTTCTTCCCTTTTTCCTTATTTTCTTTCCCATGGTTTTCAGCAGCCCTATTGTTTTAATGCTTTCCCTTAAAGTCATAAGACATAAAGAATTATTTTTCTGTCTTGATAGCACATGAAACTATATCCTCATATGATGAAAATCTTTGGGAGACCAGTGCCCATCGGAGGAATGGATTTAGGCCATTAAAAAATCGATCCAATTTTCTCCTTGGATTTTGTATGTAGTCCACAACATGTCTTTCTAACCTTGTGAAGTTAGAATTATGCTTTTCAACATTCACATCTTCCTTCTGCCTCAAATTCATGAACTGCCTCTCCATATTTATTCTTCATTCACGAGGAATGTATTTCTCCAGGAAGATTTCCATAAGGTCCCTCAACTCCATCTCCTTTATTTCTTCCTCCTCCTTTGTGTCTTGGATTAAGGAACACAACTGATCTGTATCTCCCGATAGATGATAGTCTGCCATGACAACCTTCTCTCTTTCATTACATCCCATGGTGATAAATATCTTCTCAGTGGAACATTCCCACTGATCTATTAAAAAAGGGATTGTAGTCTCATTGAATGATGGAGGTTGTTGTTGCATAAAGCGATCTAACATATCTCTTCCACGTTATAGATCCGGAAGCTCCATATGGATAAGGTTATTATTCATAACAGGAGTATGTTGTCCTAGTACAGTTATGAGTTTCTCAACACCAGATCTATATTCATTATCTTGCATCAGAGGAAAATCGTTACATGGGACACATGTGTTCATGAAGTTTTCATTCCTTCCACTTGGTTCCATCTCTAGATAATGGAATATACTATTTTAGGTTATGAATCATAATATATAATCTTAACATAACAAAATACATAGAAAAAATTGAGATCCTACGCATGGGTAATCACATATTCAAAAAAATGGTTTCTTTAAGTAAAATTTTACATTTCAATTATTCATAATGGATTGTAATGAAAATGTGAATTATCCTAAGCATGTCCCCCAAGAGTTTTGTATCCAAGATTGTAGCAAGGCCCATTGTCGTGCACTAGTTCCTATTCGAGTCTATCTCAAACCGTTGTTTTTAGGTTTTACCCCTAGATGCATCTCTGCCAGAGCCGCCTCTACCTGCTCGTATCTAGACATGGATTTATTGCATGAATGATCCACATAATCTATTCCTTTCCAAAATACAAAGATGTTGTAGTATGTATATCCTCAAAGACTAAATTAGGGATGCTTCCATAATTATTCATTTACAAAATCTTATTTCCAAGTATTCTAATAATCTTCCTCTCATACCAATTGTAAGGACCCGACCCTAGTTTCCCAGAGTCGGCACCTTATTTTATTTCATTGGCATACATACAAGGAATATGAATCCCGAAATACTGAGTAGTTCAGTATTATTGGAAACAAGATACATAAATAAGTTCAAATTTACATCATGAAATGAAAAAAAACACAAATTTATTCTATTAGAAACATCCATGCCTCCTAGATTATAGTTTAAAGTCATTCATAATTTACATCTTCATATACTGGGAAAAATGAAAAATAATAAAGGGGTGAGCTCAAATGCTCAGAAGGAGTAAGCTATACAGCGGAAGATAGTATAAACATAAGACATGGCGCATAATTGAAAACACATGCCTTTAACAATAAACTTGAACACATTATGACAGGAATATGAGCTGAGAAAATAATTCCAAAATAAAACATAACCATGTGTATTATACTAGTATAATAACCACATGAAATTTCAATTACTAGCTTCATAATGAGGGTAGTGAATATGTCAGACATTTTGAAACATTTCATCAAGGTCTCAGCCAAGACGTCTAATGATTAAGGCCTCGGCCAAAATTTATATATCACATTGGGAAAGGCCCCAGCCAATTCCACATCTTTTTGTTGCAGGAGACATACCGATGAATCGAGGGGATATAGTGGGCCCCACCCATCACATAAAAAGTCCAATGCATTCATCATATGAGTGGGGATCAACATAAACAACATATATATTCATATTGAAACTATCATATGAAATGTAAATAACATTCCCCAATCATTAAACATAAAACACTAACCATTCCAAGTAATATGGTGAATGGTTTTAGGATAGATCATCCATAATAATGTTAGTTATAACCAATTCAATAAAATCTGGTATATGAAATCATAAATGATTAACCCGAACAATACATAAGAGTCAACAATAGTGTTGAATCAAACGAGAATAATCTTCTAAAATCCTTAAGAAATTCTTGTGATAAATACTCTTTTATTTTGAAAAGAAGAGTTATTTTCAAAAATTCATTGTATAAAACCAGATGTAAAGAAAGATATTATTTCATGATAAAATGAGTTAATTTATAAGGATAATTGTTTCCAAATATAGATTTTATCTTTCCCTAGAAAATAGATATGAATTAGAGAAATTCCACTTATATCGGGTTCATATTTTTTGAAACAGTTTTGAGAGCTTATTTTAAAACATATAACTATCCAAAAAATAGGGAAGGATTAAGGTTGGTGTACATATATAGAATAATTACACAGAATTTATGAGGAGTACATAACAATAAATAATAATTTCATCGAGGAAATTTGACAATAAAAGTTACCCGAATGAAAATGGAAGTTCGGGTGGAAAAACCCTTACCTAAACTCCAAACGTGTCATGCTATTGAAATTCATCTCCTATAATATGAAATTATACTTATTGATAACATATATATGAACATATTCTACATTAATTTAGTTTATCATAATTCTGTTTTGTTCATTTATACCCTTATTTCTATGTTATTATATTGAATTTCGTTGTTCTGGGGTGTTCGTTTTCTTTATTTTCATAATTGGTTAACTTGTTTATAAGTAATGTAGTTTGTGTGGAATTATTATAAATCTCCAGGATTGGAATTATATATTATTTATTAACATAAATAATTGTTATTGGTCATTTCTATCATTGGTTACATGGAATGAGGATGAATCAATATATTACAACCACATCGATTATTCTGCGGTGTTTGGATTATTATTAACTAGTTTTGTCATATAACTTAATAATATGTACATATTCAGGTTCCTGTATATTAATTATGTTATCATATATATATTATTTTATGTTTCAACCATAAATATTATTTCATGACCAGTAATGATGAAGAAATTGAAGAAAAAAACTTCGTCATCCACGAAGGCTATAAATTTGAACCTCATGGATGTTGATTTCGTTTATAAAAATAAAAGGGAGGGAGTAATAATATTTAAGATTGTTCTTCCATTCACATGATATAATTAATGTTTATAGATGATACTAGAGTTATCATGATAATTTTTACATAGGTGGTGAGGAGAGGATATCAATAGAATATAAATTGAAATGAAACCAAATGAAAAGGAAGGGTGTTTTACCTCTTGAAATAACCTCCTTGAGAACTCATTAAGGGAAGGGGTTTTATTCTTTTGGAAAGACCAGAATATTCTTGGACGTGGGGAGAGACTAGGGATGGTTAATTGGGAAGAACATTGATGGGATTAAAGGCTTAGAAGAGTGAAGAGATGTGGGAGTGGTGAGGGGTTTTATAGTGGAGGTGATGAGTAAATTTTGAATATTTAATTCATTATTTTATTATATCTGTCAAGATAACCAATAGTGTTGTTTCATGTGACCCCTAATAGTAAGAAGTGAATTTGAGGTCAATCCAAGTGGACTTGCATCACTTGTTATGTCATGAATAGTGTATTTAACTGATAATTTGTATATACGATATTTTATCATATTTTACTATTCATAAAAAATTCTAGAATTTCAGAAAAATCCTAAAAATTCACCACTACCATTTTTCGACATGTAGAATTTAAAAGTGAAATCCATTTTTCAAAAATAATTTACCAAATCTTATTAATTTAATTTTTAAATAAAGTCATAGTTAATTTGAAAAATAACAATCTTAAAGTGCAATTAGTTTTATTTCTCATTGAAAATCTAATTATGATATTATTATCTTATTGCCTTTATAAAATAAAATAATATTACTATTTAATATTCATTAGGGTTATATTACTATTCATATTTCTATTCATAAGGGTATGTTAATATTCACCAAAAATCAAGTTTGTTCTATCAAACTCTAAAGGACATACTGAAGACAACTCTAGATGACCATTTTTCAAAATTCAAAACATAGAAGAGGAAAAGTTGTGTTTATTGGATAAATTATAAAATTGAATTATATATTTATTTTCAAAACCTTGGGGTGGTACATTATACCTACTTTGGGATACATTGATGTGGGTTTGGATAACCTTCACATTTTACATCATTTCCTCAACATGTTTTGGGCCAACAAGTTTTCTTTCACCAATATCATCCCAACATGTTGGTGTGCGACATTGCTTTCCATATAATTCTTCATATGGTGACATCTGAATACATCAATGGAATCTATTGTTATAGTAAAATTCTACCAAAGGTAGCTATTGATCCAACATACCTTGAAATTGATGTGATCAAGATCTCAACATGTTTTCTAAGGATTGAATAGTCCATTCTGATTATCCATTAGTTTGAGGGTGGTAGGTAGTGCTAAAACCAAGCTCAGTATCCAGGGATTTTTGAATAATTTTCTAGAATCTTGATGTAAAATGGGGATCACAATAATAAATAATCGAAAAGGGTACCCCACTATGTCTTACAACTTCATTAATATATTGTATTTCTAGACGTTCAAGTGGTAAATCTTCTCTTATTGCAAGAAAATGTGATGACATGGTGAGACGATCAACAATGACCCATATTACATCACTCCATCTAGGAGTTTTTGGTAGACCTATGGAAAAGTCCATCATAATATTATCCCATTCCACTCAGGTATGGGAATAGTTTGCATGACTCCTCCAGGAAGATGCCTTCCATCATTCACTTGTTGACAAACTATACATTTTGACACAAAATCAGCAATCTCCCTCTTCATGTTATCCAACCAAAATTGTTCCTTCAAATATATATACAACTTAGTACTACCAGAATGTATAGAGAAAATGGATCTATGATAATAATCCATAAATTCCCTTTTTAGATCAGGTAAATTATGAACACTAAGTCTCTTCCCAAATTTCAAATTTTCATCTTCATATATGAAGTCACTCAATCTCCCATCATTCACAGCATTAATATTCTATTGAAATTCCTCAATATCAACCTATGAATTTTTATCCTTTCTAGTAAATATGGTTTGGCATCCATTTAAAAAAGTATTGATGTTTCACCTTCCATGATTATTCCCATATCAATCCTCAATAGATCCATGAAAATAGGATCCCTTTCAACTCTAATATTGTTCAAAACTCCATGATCCTTTCTTCTCAAAGCATCTGCCACCTTATATTCCTTCCCCGGGTGGTATTGTATTGTGCAGTCATAATCCATGAGTATTTCTAGCAATTTATTTTTCCTCATGTTGAGTTCTATTTTTTAGAAAATATACTTCAAACTCTTGTGATCAGTATAAATAACACATTTTTCACCATAGAGAATGTGTCTCCATCTTTTCATAGCAACGATTATAGCTTCTAACTCAAGATCATGAGTAAGATAGTTTTGCTCAATAATTTTTATCTATCATGATGAATAGGAAATAACTCTCTCATTATGCAAAAGGACACAACCAAGTCCTTTCTTTGTAGCATCACAATAAATAACAACCCCATTATTCCCTAATGGCAGAGTCAAGATAAGAGAATTGACTAATATTATCTTCAATTTGTCAAAAAATTATTCACACTCATTTGCCCAAACAAATTTATCCCCTTTACGTGTAGGCTTGGAAAATGGGTTAGACAATTGGTCAAATTTCTGGACAAAATTTTGATAATAACCTGCTAAACCAATAAAACTGATTACCTCAGTTATACTCGTTGGTGCTGGCCATTCTTGGATTGACTTGGTCTTTGAAGTATCAACAGATATTCCATCCTTAGAGACAATATGGCCATGAAAATAATTCTGCGGAAGCTAGAAATCACACTTGCTAAACTTCCCATATAATTTATTTCAACTAAGTGTTTTCAGAATGGGGCTCAAGTGATTTTCATGATCTTCATAGATTTTGTAGTATACCAACATTTTATCAATAAATACCACTATAAATTCATCAAGATATTCCTTGAAAACTCTTTTCATTAGATCCATGAAAACAGAGAGTTCATTAGTTATCCCAAAATCCATTACTGTTAACTCGTAATGTCTGTACGTGGTTCGAAATGTTGTTTTTGGAATGTCTTCGTTCTTTACTCACAACTGATGATATCTATATCGAAGGTCAATCATTGAAAAATATTGAGCTCCATGAAGTTTCTCAAATAAATTATCATTGTGAGGTAGGGGATACTTTTTCTTTATTATTATAGCATTGATCTACTAATAGACAATGCAAAACCACAATGATTCGTCTTTTTATTAACAAAAGGACAACAAATCCCCATTGAGAAAAACTAGGGTGAATAAATCCCTTATTACTCAATTCCTCTAGTTTTTCATGAGATCCACTAATTGTATAGTGTCCATTCTTTAAGGGGTCTTTTATATGGGCCTTGAACTACGAATTAAATCCATGGAAGACTCAATTTCTCATTCTATAGGATTTACAAGTAAACACCATGGAAACAAATCAACATATTCTTACAAAGTGAGTATTTTCTCTATTCAAAAATTCTTTTCCTCACCCCTAATTATTTCACTCTCATCATCCACAATAATTAAATTTATTAGAGCTACTGTGGTTGGATATAGATAAGAATCAGGTGGTGATGTTTCTGCTCTAAAGAGAAGCTACTCCTTATCACTATCGAAAATTGTAACCTGCTTCTTCTTATAATACATTTTTGCATCATTTTCTGAAATCCAATCCATACCGAGGATTATATCAATTTCAATCATGGGTATGACCATGAGATCAACAAATAAAGAACATTTATATTCCCTAATGGGAAATGATTCACCAAACATTATTGTGATGATACTTCCCTTAGGTGTTTTGACTAACTACTACCTTGTTAAGTCATATTGAAAATATCTAATTTTCTTAGCAAACTATGAAGATATGAAATAATGTTATGATCCAGAATCAAATAAAGCATTGGATAAACCTGTAGAAACCATTAAATTACCTGTCACCATGTCATTCAGAGCATCAACCTCAGCAGTAGTGATCACATAAGCTTGGCCTTTCTCCCTTGTCCTTTACTGTAGTAAGTTCATTGGGTGCTTAAGAAATTTATTTTCATAATGCCCCTATTTTCAACAATTGTATCATTCAACATTGACAACCTCTTTCTTCCCCTTGCAATCAAAATTTAGGTGGCCTTTTTCACCACACTTTGTAATAGACTCACATTCCATTCAGGAAAGTACTGGGTTGTTTATTCTCATATTTACTACAAGATTGATATTCAACTTTTCCCTTCTTCCCCGTATTTCTATTTCCATAGTGTTCAGAAAATCACTTATTCTCTTTCTTTTCTCTAAAGTCGCAAGACTTAGGAAATTCCTTTTCAATCTTGATAACACATGAGACAACATCTTCATAATATGAGAAGGATTGTGAGACTAATGCTCGACCGAGAAATGGTTTTAACCCTTCAAAGAATCCATCAATTGTACTCCTTAGGTTATATATATAGTCTATCACATTCCTTGACAACCCTATAAATTTAGGCTTATATTTTGCGACATTATCATCCTCTTTTTGCCTCAAACTCAGAAATTTTATTTCTATATCCACTCGATGGTCATGGAGAAAGTATTTTTCCAAGAAAATATTTTTAAACTCCCTCCATTGGATATTTGATACTTTGTAATATTCCTTTTTGTTTTGAATAAATGACCACCAATGATATGCATCACCAGTGAGGCAATAAACTGCCATGACAACTTTTTTCCTTCCGCTACTCCCTAAAGTATGAAATATTTTCTATAAGGAATTTATCCATTGCTTAGCTACTAATGAATATGTACTCCCATTGAATGTTTGTGGTTGTTTACTCATGAAGAGGTATAACACTGATCCTCCGTGTTGTGGATCTGGGTGCTCTATATGGGTAAGGTTATTATTCATAACCTGAGTGAGTTGTCCCAGTATGGTGATAAGATGATCAGCACCAGTTGCTTCACCAACTCCAGTATAATTATCATGAGTATGAGGGAAATCCATACATGTATTACCTGCATTGATTCAGATTTCATTCCTTCCACTTGGCACCATTTCTAAACAGTGGCATATACTAGATTAGTTTATGAACTGTAATACATAACACCAAACTTGTCAAACCCTTAACATAAATTTAATAGTTTATGAATATAATCCACAATCATAAAAAAACTTCTTTGAGGATGCATATACTCATAAACCCTTCATAATGGTTTGTAAAAAAATGATAATTATCCTTAGCATATCCCCCGAGAGTGTCGTAGCCAAGAGTGCTGCAAGGCCTGTTGTCATGCACTAGTTCCCAATCAAGTCTAGCTCAAATCGGTGTTTTTGGGTTTTACCCCTAGATACATCTGTGCCAAAGCTTCCTCTACCTTCTCGTATCCAAACAGATATTTGTTTTTTGAAAACTCAAAAATCTATACAGTACCAATATTCTAGGATGTTATTCTATACTAATCCTCAAAGTCTATCTTAGGGAAATGTTCTTTAATTGGAGTTTTTTTAAATCTATCTTCCACGGTTTGTAGTAACCTTTCTCTGATAAATACTATAACTCCCCGAATCTAGTTACCTAGAGTCAGTGCATTATTACATGACATTAGAATGATCACAAAATATCAATTTTCGAAAGACTGATTAATTTAGTTTACTTAGAAATACTAGATACATTAATTAGGTTTACATTACATTATAAAATGAAAAACTACAACAACATAGTCTATATAGGCGACACTCATGTCCCTTATACTATCCCTACATGTCATTTATCATATAATTCTTTGCATCTTGGGAAAAATAAAACACTGAAATGGGTGATCTCAGATGCTCAGTAAGGTTTACAATATAGCGGAAACATTCATAAATAAGCATAAAAAATTAAGGCAATGTAAGACTAAAAAACCCTTTTAAAAATTATCTTCAGAATAATACGGAAAAGATATAATAAAATAATTCCATTTACTTATTCACATGGATATTCTTTTAGTCGAATAATAATATTCAATATCAATATCCACTTTCAAAATGATAGAATGCATAATTCTAGACTTTATAAGCACATAGTCAATGCCTTATGCCAAGACTACAAATAATATTTTGTCGAGGTCTTGTTCTAAGACACTAGTTTGTCTAATGAGACCTATGGATGTATAGAGGAGTTATAATGGGCTCCACCTGTCACTTACTAAGTCCAATACATTCTTCAAAGGAAAAGATTTAAAATAACATAAACATTTATACTAAATATAGTATACGAAATGTCAATAATTTATCCATAAAACACGAATGGAGATAAAATAACACATCTAAATTCAAACATATCACAAAATATTAAATAAAATATAAAATTTTTGTATCATAATAAATAAACTTCTAATCAGCTTACAATGCCTCAAAGGATGTTGACATAGATGAAATAAAAAAATAGAGAAATATCTCTTTCTATTTTGAAATCATTTAAAAGTAATATAATTATAAAAGAAAATATTTATTTTAAAAATATTATTATAAGATTATAAGGGAATAATCAACTATGTTATAACAGCATAAAATAGCTACACTTTCCATATATGTTAAAAAAACATTCTTACCTTAATTTTTTCGAAAAGGTCATAAAGTACCTTGATTGGAAAATGAAATAAATATTTCTTTCAAATTATATAAGTTCAAATAAGGTTATAAATGACTTTAACTAATTTTATAGTAAATAGTAAAAATCTTTTGAAATACCTTTTTATGAAAACACAGATGTGGATGATAAAGAGGTCCCAGTAGATACTTACGTAATAATAACCAAGGATAATAAAAAGATTATGAAATTAACCCTTACCTTATACTTTTCCTGGGTCAAGGGTGGTTTCACCTCATGTATAATGGGAAAATAATTTTTATTAAATTATTCAATAAGCATATACATTAATATGATATCATATATGATCTTTTAATATTTCTTTATTAATGTTTTCTTAGTAGTATCATCGTTTAAGGTGATAACTGATTTGTTTTCCATTATATGCTTGGATAAGTATGCCATGTTTGTTTTGGTTATGATGTATTTGATTCATATACATAACGATATTATATTCATAAACATTATTTTTAATCATAAAATTCCAATTATTCTTGAATGATTATGATGGGGAATGAATCTCCTCGCGTTCGTGGAGACGGAAATCCATACGTACGCACGAGCGACAGTATAAATCATATAATATTAAAATTGTATATAATTGGATGGTATATCCTATATAAAGAATAATTATCATGTTATATTTATTATTTACATCATTTATACTCATTATTATACCCATCCAAATGATGAAGTGTTTCAATAACAAACTACACCACGATGTGGAGACGGTAATCTGTATGTACGCACGTATGATGAGTTTTTCATATATAGGATGGATAAAATAATGAATATGGTTGTAACATTTATATAATTACATCACAGTATATATTATTTATAAAAGTTATTATTTTATAATTGAAAAAACAATGAAAGAGGAAGTGGATGAAGAAAAGAACATGAAAGATGTTGTGAAATATTTACCTTTTCTTCAGGTTCTTCCATTTGATTTGATCCAAATGGATTCATAGGTTGGATTTATGACTAAAGGAAGTCCTCTAATATTATGGGATAATAGTTGGTAGGATATTCTAATAGGATTTGGCTGACCCAAATGTCTTTGAAGGAGTGAATTTGAGAGAAGGGGAAGTGCCCCTTTATAAGAGAGTTGAGGGTCACTTTAGGAAAAGCTTGAAATATTATATTATAATAAAAACATTTCTGGTTTCTAATCACAAAAAAATAAATTATATAACATATAAGGTGTGGATGGGTCTAAAAACTATCAGTAAATAGGTTTTTTATAGGTTTATGACATCATATTAACCTTATCTTTTATATTTAACTCTTAGTTAAATAGTTTGACATTTACCATGTCTCCTTGTATGTTCATATTATATGGCTAATAAACTTACTAAAAACATCCATGAATACCTCAAGTGATTCATTAACTACATATATATTATTATTTAATCCCTTTGGCTGATCCTTAGATTTTTAATAATATATTTCCAATAAATAATGTAATATATTTTTTTAAAAACTCTTTTATGTCAATTTTGACACTATTTGGTATTTTGTTTTTGTTAAATTTATAACAGAATTATTACTTCAAAAAATAATTTAATAAAACCTAAGATTTCATATTGACCTAGAAAAGTAATTTAATTTATTAAAATTCTCAAATTATATTTATTTGGATATTTATAAAATTAATTATTTTAATCTTTCATTAATTAAGTAATTTCTGCATCATCATTGTTTCATAAATAAATTTAATTATTTGATTTCTAAAAATTATAAATAAAATACCATTGTGTAGGAAATATCATTAGCTTTTAAATTAATATTTATAGTCTAATTTATATTATGTATAAACCTATATGAAAAATGGTTTAGTTTTTAAACATTGATTTTTTACTTTTTTAACTATTCTTTAAATAAAATAATAATAAATGTTCTAATCTAGTTTTAGTGGACATAAAGGGTAAAATTTTGGTCTTAAGATTGTTTTTGGTCGAATAACACTTATCCAAAATAATTAGGACATTGTTAGGGTAATAATAATATCATTTTTACCATTAAATACCCTATTTACTTTTAACCGTGGAAAATAAAAGTAAAAAGTTACTATTAACCAAAAATTATTTCCAACTTATTGAACCACATTTTACTTACTAATATCAACCATATCTCTTAGTGTTTTAAAATTACACTCACATAAGGGCTAAAATTATGTAGCATGTGAATTTTCAAATGCTCCTAGGAGGTGGGTAAAAGCTGATAAAAATGTTTGAAAAAATTATATATATCTAAACTTATAATAAAATGACTCCAATGAATTAAATTGAAAATATATAGATATTATGTGTCTATTTTTATAGAAAATAAAATAAAATAAAATAATTACTTATTTCAATAAAAAGTCAGTTTTAACCAATAACGCAGTTTTTTTCCACTATTCATAAAAAATTTAAAATTTTCAGAAAAATACAAAAAAAATCACCTTAAGCTAATTTAGATATTAAAAATCCAAAAATGAAGTTTATTTTGAATGATACAATTTATAAAATCTAAAAAAGTGGGTATTACTATAAGGACCCGGCCTTATTACATGCATAATCTTGAATTTTGTCAAGAAACAAATTCCCTTTACATTGAATATCTTTTCAAGTTTAGAGCTTTATATAATTAGGACAATACATTCAAGTCATTACACATTATTAGAGAGTGGATACCATAAAAATAGTTTCAATTTTTTTCAAAATATAAAACATTAAAACATAAAACAAGACTCCTTGACAATTATTCAACATTTAACATGTCTTTCTTCCTTGTGTTACACATCCATTAACCTGTGAAAAATCATTTCAAAACTATGGATGAGCACAAAATCTCAGTAAGGGAAAGAAATTAAGGGAAGATCACATTAGTCCATGAATACTCATAACGTATGAAAGAATTTTCAAATGAAATTCTTGTCACCCATATATACATACATTGTGTAACATGATATTTAAACAGGATCCACACAAAACATGAAGACATAAATATAATCCTAAAGGTATCTTGTGGAATTACTAAAATAATATTGTAACCATTCATGGATACCTTATAATTTGTAACCCTCATGGCTACCTTACTTTGTGTAACCATCGCAGTTACACTTGGAGTAACCATAAGGACGACCTACAACATACTCATACCCAATGAATTGGAGGGAGATATAAGTCCCGCTCATCATCATAAATATTTCCCAAGAACCAAAACTTAATCATACAACATGAATGATTCCATAAAAACATTGCTTTGTAATTTTGTAAAACCGAATTTTAAAAAGAAGATTTTCAATGAAAATCCCCTTATAAATATCATACAATTGAAGAGAGACTTAATAGAGTGGATGAAGTATGTATATAAACTGTAAATAAACAAAATGAAACATTATTTAAACATAACCCATCACACAAACAACTTTAAATAGAACATAAATAATGAATTAGAAGGTAAACCCAAAGAATGGAAATCGGGTTAAGACGTCCCTTACCTTGTGTTTGTATTACTTAAAAATTTCTTAAACCTCCTGTATAATGGTTAAAAAAGTGTTATTAATATTTTACAGAAACATTTACATGTTTATAGAATCTTATATGATTATTTCATAACATTATTTCACCCTTAATTGTTAGTATTTTTCCTTTTGCACTGTTTTTGGGTGAGTTCTTAACATGATTTCCATGATTGGTTCATGATGGACATTCTTTTCAATTGGAAATGAAACTAAATAATTGGAATGGAGTATAATTTACATATATCCATTATCATAAATCATTCCATGCATAATTTTTAATTCTTAAATGAGGATGATTCATAAATTATAACATTAATGATGTTTGTTTTGATCATTTTAGTGGTTATTTGATAATAACAACGCCATTTTGTATTATAAATTAGAATGATGAGTAAAAAAGAATTCCAGAACCATGGGTGAGTCATAAAACATATATTATTACCTGGTTCAACCATATAAATGGTTTCATGACCTGACTCGAAAGAATTAATCGAAATTGAAATCACATCATCCACGATGTCGATAATTTGACACAAACGGACAATGTTTTTATTCATTAAATTATTCAGAGAGGAGAATAATAATTCTGAGTAATTTTCCATAAACCTGATTACATATATAATATACCTGATTTCTGGAGATTTTATGCCTCTTGGGAATTTAGTTATGAAGATATACTAAGGAAAGAACTCAAAATAAAATAATAATTGTGAAATCACTTACAAAAATTCGGCAGCCTAACAGCTACGCAACGTAGTTTTAAAAAATATTATAAAGAGAAGGGACAAGGTTCACCAATCAATAAATGAATCATAAAATAGATTAGATCAAAAATAGTATAGAAATAAGAACATGGTATGGAAACTTGAATGTTATACCACATAAAAGAGAACTTGAATGGAAAAAAGAAAGATATTGAGAATTTTCTTTACTTGTAGAGTAACCCTTAGAACATGAATTTTGGGACCTTGGGGGCTTGGGGAAACCTTGGGAGGACTACTATGAAGGTAAGAAGGCCAGTTATTAGTTGATGGAGAATTGGGAATGAATTCAATGAATGGAATAGTTGGTATTTAGAGGAAAAGTGAGAGATTATTTTAATAATTTTCAAGGGACACCTCATGAGTGGTATTTACAAAACCATGGGATTGCCCATGGTATTTTCCCATGGTATAAGCCACATGGGAAACAAAACATAGTATTTAACTATAAAAAAGTCGACAAAATTTATGACATCAATTTTATATCATTAATGATGCCATTAATACACCGAAACAAAAAATGGTATTTTTTTTACCATTCACCAAAAAATCAATTATTTCAGAAAAATTCCCAAAATTCACCCTAACCATTTATCGAAGTGTAGATTTCAAAAATGAAGTCCAATTTTTGAAAATAATTTCCATATTTTATTAATATAATTTTTAAATAAAAGCATACATAATTCAAAAATTAAAAGTTCTAATTCTACAACTACTTCTTTATCACAATGAAAAATTAACCAAGATGTTATTACCTTCTATCCTTAAGAATGGTAAAATAATAATAAAAGTTCTATACATTAAGGGCATATTACTATTCATATTACTATTCATTAGGGTATGTTACTATTCACCAAAAAACAAGTTGGTTCCAAAAGACTCCAAATAACATACTGGACACAATTTTAGATAACAGTTTCTTGAAATTCAAAACATAGAAGTGGAAAAATTATGTTAAATGGATAGTTATAAATATCTACTTAAAACAAAGTACCATGAATTTATATTTTTTTTAGAAAAACTTGGGCTGTTACATTATCCCCACCTTCTTGAAATTGCATCCTCGCAACTTTATATACTTATTAAAGAAGTGAGGGTATTTTTATCTCATATCATTTTAAGACTCCCATGTTGCTTCTTCAACCATGTGGTTTCTCCACAAAACCTTTACCTGGTAGATTACCATATTCCCCAATACATGTTCTCTTCGATCAAGAATCTGAACCTATTTCTCTCAATAAGAAAGGTTCTATTCCAGCTAAACTACTTCTGGACTCAAGACATGTGATGAATCTGGGAGATACTTTCTAATCATTGAAAGATGAAAACAATGTGTACCTAAAACAAACTCAGAGGCAAAGCTACACAGTATGCAAATGTTTCAACTTTCTCTAAGATTTCAAACGGACCGATGAACCATGGACTTATCTTACCTTTCTTACTGAAACACATCACACATTTTCAAGGAATTATTTTAAGGAGAACATGGTCACATACCTCAAAAGAGAATGTTTTCCTTATTTTATCGGCATAACTTTTCTACATACTCTGAGCTATCCTCATGTGCTTCTAGATAATCCTCACTTTTTTTCGGCCTCTTCATCTACAAATTCTAGGACCATAAACATTTATTCACCAACTTCATCCCAAAATGCTGGAGTCCGAAACTGCTTCAAATACAACGCCTCAAAAGGTGCCATCTTAATACTTGAATGTAAACTGTTATTATAAGAAAACTCAACTAAAGAAAGATGTTGATCCCAACTTCCATGATAGTCCATTGAACAAGCTCGAAGCATATCCTCCAATGTTTGAATCATTCGTTCTGACTGCCCATCTGATTGAGGATGAAAAGCTATACTGAAATATAACTCGGTGCCCAATGACTTTTGAAATCCCTTCCAAAAGTTATAAGTGAACTTGGGATCTTGGTCAGATAAAATGAAAAGAGGAGCTCCATATAACCTGAAAATATTCTTCAGGTACAATTGAGAAATCTGATCTAAAGACATTGTATCCCGAATTGATATAAAATGTGCAGAATTTGTTAGCCGATCAACAATAACCCAAATATCATTTTTACCTCGGGAAGTCTTTGGTAGTCCCACCATTAAGTCCATGGATACATTCTCCCATTTCAAATCTGGCACTGGAAAAGGCTGAAGCATCCCCTTCGAGAATTGTTGCTCTGATTTAACCTATTTACATATAAAACTTCTCATGGTAAAATCAACAATATCTCTTTTCATTCCATCCCACCAATAATACTCCCGAAGGACTATGTACATCTTAGTACTATTAGGATGAACAAAAAGTAAAGAACTATGACTTTCAGACAACAATTATATCTTCAATTGGGAATCAAAAGGCACACACAACATTTTTCCAAATCATAAAACACAATATTTATCAAGATTAAATTCTGGAAACTTACCAGTTTTAACCAATTCTACCATTTTCTATAGCTCACGGTCTTCCTTCTGCACTTTTTTAACTCTGTCTAACAACAAAGACTGCACTGAAGCCTGAAAAAAACAGATGTATTCCCTGCACCAACCACTTCTAAGCCAAAATTCATCAAATCATTAATCAGGGGATCATGTTCCAAATGTAGCATGATTAATTATGCATTATGTTTCCGACTTAAGACATCTGCCACTTTTTTTTCCATTACTAGGATGGTAATTGATCGTGCAGTCATAATCCTTTATCAGTTCTAGCCCACTTCTCTGCCTCATGTTTAATTCCATCTGAGTGAATATATACTTTATACTTTTATAGTCAGTATATATTTGGAATTTGGTTCTGTATAGATGATTCCTATAAATTTTCAAAGCAAAAAAACCATAGATGCCAATTTAAAATCATGTGTGGGATAATTTAGCTCCTGTGGTTTAAGTTTTCTCGAAGTATAGGCAATTACCTAATCATTCTGCATCAAAACACAACCAAGTACCTTCAAAGAAGCATCACTGTAGATGAAAAACACACCATTTCTGGAAGGTAAGGCCAAAACATAAGCATTCACCAATCTCTTTTTCAGTTCCTAAAATCAAACATCACATTCCACTGTCCAAAAAAATTTAACTCCTTTCCATGTTAACTTATTTATCGGGCTACATAACTGTGAAATTTTATTAATAAACCATCGGTAAAAACTTGATAATCCCAGAAAACTACAAATCTCTATAACATTTTGGGGTCTTGGACATTCATCGACTACTTTTCTTTTGGAAGGATCTAATGTTATTCTATCCTTATTTACATTGGGCCCATGAAATGAAATCTGTTGTAACCAAAAATCAAACCTGCTGAATTTTCCATATAGTATTTTTTCATTGAATGTTTGTAAAACAACCCTTCTATGTTTTTCATGCTCCTCTTTATTTTTGGAAAATACCATAATGTCATCAATAAATACAAACACAAACGTATCCAAGAACTCATGAAATACTCTATTCATAAGATTCATGAATACAATAGGTGAATTAGTTAATCCAAATTGAATAACAACAAATTCATAATGCCCATATCTAGTATGAAAGGCTGTTTTTGGGTTGTCATCTTCTTTCACCTTCAGCCGATGGTATCTGGATCTCAAATCAATCTTCGAAAAGTACTTATCTCCCTGGAGCTGATCAAACAAGTCAACAATATGAAGCAAAGGATACTTGTTTTTAAGAGTGATTTTATTCAAAGCTCTATAATTAATGCAATGTCTCATGGAACCATCATTCATTTTAACAAACAAAATACTGGCTCCCATTGGTGAAGTGCTAGGATGAAAGAAGCCTTTGATAAGAAAATCATGTAACTGATTTTTAAATTGAAGAAGTTATATTGGAGCCTTATGATATGGGAGTTTTGAAATTGTCTTAGCATTAGAAACTAAGTCAATTGTGAATTTGACTTCTCGATTAGGTATGAAATCGGGTAACTCATCAGGAAACACATCAAGGTATTCATTTACCATTGGAACATCATTAATTTGAATAGTTCCCTTGTTTTCGACAATATGAGCAAGATAACTTTCATTTATATCTTTAAATAGTTTCTCAACTTCCTGATATGTTATCAATTGTATGGGTTCATTCTTGTATAAAATCTGAAACTATTTCCGAAAAACAAATTCCTTAGCTCTATAGACAATCCTAGCATGATTATCAGAAATCCAGTCCATCACCAGAATAACATCAAACTAGACATAGGGTAAAAAAAAAGGTTTTAAAATAAAGTCTTCCTATAGAATACAATAGAATGGTTCTTATAATTACTATTTTCTATAACATTCCCCCGGGTGTTTTAACAGCGTGTTTGGGTTGCATTTTTTAAAGTGATATATCCAATTTACCAGAAAATTTCTCAGAGATGAAGGAATGTGTAGACCCCATATCAAACAAAACATTTGAAAAATCTGAGTGAAAAAACAAATTACCTGATACAACATCATTATATGGCCCAACATCTGCTGACGTAGTCAAAAAATATCTCACTAGACTTTTCTGCTTATATTCTGGCTTCTTTGCATCATTTAGATATCTCTTTCAGCAGACATTTGCATAATGAACCATTTCACCACATTTAAAAAACATTACAGTTTTCTTATCAGGATTATTCCTAATACCATTTTCATTGCAATCATGGGACATATGTCTAAACATACCACATTTAAAACACTTCCTAGTTTTTCTAAGACATTCCCCATGGTGTTTCTTTCTAGACTTTTCAGAAACTGTAAATTGTATTTTCTTACCATCATATTTCTTTGGTTTATTTTTACCCATTGGTTGCTAATTGGACCTCTTATTATCTTTATTTCAAAAATGCAAATGATCATCAGTAAACTCCATATCTACCCTCTCATCAAAACAGACAAGTTTTTTATAACTTTTTAATTCACGGGAGGCCAACTCCCTTCAATACCATGGATTCAGTATTGAGTAATAGCGTTTGATTTTTCTATCAAGACCCAGAATAATATTTGGTGCAAACCTCACCAGTCGGGTAAAGTTCACTTCATACACAGCTACTGAATCATCATCATTCTATTTCAATTCAAGGAATTTCTTCTCCATTCTATGTTTCACCACTTTAGTAAAATATTTTTTAAGGAAAAGACTTTTAAATTCATCCCACACTAAGGCATCAAAATCATTCTACCCCTGATATTCCTTACCATTGACCACCATTAATTAGTTTCCCCTTCAAAACGATAAATGGAAAGACATAACTTTTTATTGTATGAACATCCCATAACATCAAATATCATTTCAAGGGCTGTGATCCATCCTTCAGCTGCTACTGGGTCAGAAAATCCATTGAATGCAAGAGGATGTTGTCTCATAAAATGTTCCACAACTGTCATGTTCTGTTGTGGTATATCTATTGGTTCACTTGTATGGATTCCACCACCATTTATTTCTTATGTTATCTGAGCCATTACTGTCACAAACTTCTCAGTTCCAATCCCTACCATTCTGGGCTATAGTTCCGGAATGATTTCATTCTGTCGGTGCCTCTCCTCTTCAGCATCCATGTTCCTTCTACGGACAACCATTCTGAACAAACGTGTATTAGATAAATAAACATTTTAATATTTAAATTCAAAAACATTTCAAATTGAACATAGAGTTAAAATCATTTATTTTATTCTATTAACATCACCCTAACCCCTAATGTTATCTAAACCATCCTCTGATACCAACTATAAGGACCTGACCATATTACACACATAGTCTTGAATTTAGTCAAGAAAACACATCCTTTTATATTGAAGATCATTTCATGTTTATAGCTTTAGAAAATTAGGAAAATACATTCATGACATTACACATTATTATAGAGTGGATACCATAAAAATAGTTTCCATTTATTTCAAAAAATAAAACATTAAAACATAAAACAAGACTCCTTGACAATTATTCAACATTTAACATGTCTTCCTTCCTTGTATTACACATCCATTAACCTGTGAAGAATAATTTAAAAACTTGGGATGAGCACAAAAGTTCAGTAAGGGATGGAAAAAAATGAAAGATCACATTAGCCCATGAATACTCATAACATATGAAAGCGTTTTCAAAAGACACTGTTGTCTCCCATATATACTTACTTAGTGTAACATGAGATTTACAAAGGATCCACACAAAACATGAGAACATAAATATAATCATAAAGTTATATTGGTGCATGTATTACATAATCTTGTAACCATTCTTGTCTACCTTATAATTTGTAACCCTCATGGCTACCTTACTTTGTGTAACCATCACAGTTACACTTAGAGTAACCATACGGTCGACCTCTAACATACTCATACCCAATGAATTGGAGGGAGATATAGGTCCCTCATTTCATCATAAATAATTTCCAATAACTAAAACATAATCATAAAACATGAATGATTCTATAAAAACATTTCTTTGAAATTTCGTAAAACTGAATTTTAAAAAGAGAATTTTTAAAGAAAATCCCCTTATAAATATCATACAATTGAAGATAGAATTAATAGAGTAGATAGAGTATGTATATATACTATAAATACACATAATGAAACATAATATAAACATAACCCATCACACAAAAAAAATTTAAATAGCACATAAATAATGAAGTAGAAGGTTAACCCAAAGAATTGAAATCGGGTTAAGAATTTACTTACTTCGGGTTTGTCTTGCGTCAAACTTGTATAAACCTCTTTTATAATAGTTAAAAGAGTGTTAGTAATATTTTATAGAAACATTTCCATGTTAATAACATCTTATATGATCATTTCATAACATCATTTCACCCTTAATTTTTAGTATTTTTCCATTTTCATTGTTTTTGGGAGAGTTCTTAACATGATTTCCATGATTGGTTCATGATGGACAATCATGTCGATTGAAAGTGAAACTTCTGAATTTTAATGGAGTATTATTTACATATATCCAACATCATAAATTATCCCATTCATCATTTTTAATTCTTACATGGGGATAATTCATAAGTTAGAACATTAATGATATTTGTTTAGATCATTATAGTTGTTATTTGATAATAACAACCTTGTTTTGTCATATAAATTAGAATGTTGAATAAAAAAATTCCTGAACAATTGGTGAGTCATAAAACAAATATTATAACTTGGTTCAACCATTTAAATGGTTTCATGACCAGACATGAAGTAATTAATGGAAATTGAAATCACATCGTCCACGATGTCGATAATTCGACACAAACGGACAATGTTTTTATTCTTTAAATAAGTCAGAGAGGAGATGAATAATTATGAGTAATTTTACATAAACATGATAAAATATATGATATAAATTATTTCTAGAGATTTTATGCCTCTTGGGTAAGGAGATATGAAGAAAGAATAAGAAAATAACTCAAAATAAATGAATAATTGTGAAATCTCTTACAATAATTCTACAGCCCAACGGCTACGCAACATGGTTTTAGAAAATATTAAAAACAGAGGGGATAAGGGTAAACCATCCAGAAATGAATCATAAAATAGATTAGATTAATAATAAGAAGGAAATAAGAACATGGTATGGAAACATAAATGATATACCACATAAAAGAGAACTTGAAAGTTAAAAAGAAAGAAATTGAAAATTTTCTAACCATGTAGAGTAACCCTTAGAACATGAATTTTGGGACCTTGGTGGATTGAGGACACCTTGGGGGGACTACTATGTAGGTAAGAAAATAGCACATAATAATTTTCAAGGGACAACTCTTGAGTGGTATTTACAAAACCATGGTCTTGCCCATGGTATTTTTGCATGGTATAAGCCACTTCAGACACCTCAGATATTATTTAACTATACACAAGTCGACCAAATTTATGACATCATTATTATATGACTAATTATGTAATTAATCACCAAAACTAAATACTATATTTTTTACTATTCACCAAAAAATCAATTTTTTCATAAAGATTCCAAATATTCACCCTAACCATTTATGGACGTGTATATTTCAAAAATGAAGTCCATTTTTTGAATTTTATTTTCTAAATATTATTAATTTGATATTTAAACAAAAGCATACTTAATTCAAAAATTAATAGTTTTAATTATACAATTACTTCTTTATCAAGATGAAAAATTAACCAAGATGTTATTATATTTTAGCCTTAATAAAATAAAATAAAAATAAAATTTACTATTAATTAGGGTCATATTACTATTCATTAGGGTATGATACTATTCACAAAAACAAATTGGTTCCAATTGACTCCAAATAACATACTGAACACAATTTTAGATGACAGTTTCATGAAATTCAAAACAAAGAAGTGGAAAAATTATGTTAAAAGGAATGCTATAAATATCTACTTAAAAAAAGTTCCATGCATTTATATTTATTTTTAGAAAAACATGGGGTGATACAATTACTATTCATAATGGATAGTTTGATGAGTCGCAGTGTGTTATAATCTCAAAGTTGCGTAAAATGAAAGAAATTGAATTATTCAAAGTGAAAGGTGTCGTGGAAGATTGGGGTGTTACATTATTCCCACCTGAAAATAATTTCATCCTCAAAATTTCTATAATACTACCACACAAAACTATTCAGTTGGTTCTTCATCATACGTTCCTTAGGTTTCACCTTGCCTCTTCTATCTTATGGTTATTCCATTGAAAATTTACCAGACGATTTATCCGGTTTCTCATCACTTGTTCTCTAGTATAAATAATTCTGATAGGTTCTACACAAAAAGACAGATCAGGTTCTAGTTCTTATTTTTCAAAGGTGAGTACATGCATTGGGTCAAGAATGTATTTTCTCAATAGTGATACACAGAATACCTCATGAACTTTGGAGAGAGTTGAAGGCATTGCCAAATGATAAACTACAACTCAAGTTCTTTCTAGAATTTCGAAAGGTATGATGTAATTGGGACTCAATTTACCCTTCTTATCGAAACGTATAACTCCCTTCCATGGATATACGTTGAAGAAAACATGATCTCCTACCTAAAATTCCAAATATTTCCTTCGGTTATCTACATAGTTCTTCTACCTAATTTTGGCTGCTTTGATGTGGGTTTGGATAACCTTCACCTTTTCTATCATTTCCTCAACAAGATCTAGGCCTATGGGTTTTCATTCAAAAACAGCATCCCATCATGTTGGTGTTTGACATCTCTTTCTATATAACACTTTATATGGTGCCATATAAATACTTGATTGGAATCTATTATTAAAGGAAAATTCTATCATAGGTAAATATTAATCCCACATACATTGAAAGTCAAGTGAGAAAGATCTCAACATGTCTTCTAAGGTATGAATAGTCCGTTCTGATTGTCCATCATTTTGAGGGTGGTAGGAAGTGCTCAAAAAAAGCTCAGTATCCAGGGATTTCTGAAGACTATTCCAAAATCCTGATGTAAAATGAGGATCACGATTAGAAACAATCGATAAGGGTACCCCATGAAGTCTCAAAACTTCATTAATATATTGTCTTTCTAGACATTCAAGTGGTAAATATTCTCTTCCATAAAAAAATGTGTTTACTCGGTAAGACAGTCAACAATGACCCATATTGCATCATTCATTCTTGGAGTCTTTAGTAGTCCCATGACAAAGTCCATCATAATATTATCCCATTTAAACTCTATTATGTAAATAGGTTGCATGAATTCTCCAGGCTGTTTTCTTCCATCATTCACTTGTTGACAAACCATACATCTTGACACAAAATCAACAATCTCCCTCTACATGTTTTCCTACCAAAAATGTTCCTTCAAATCTCTATACATCTTAGTGATACCAGGTTGTATAGAGAAAATGGAGCTATGAGCATCATCCTTCAATTATCTTTTTAGATCAGGTAAATTTGTAACACAAAGCATCTTCCCAAATTTTAAAATTCCATCTTCATATGTGAAGTCACTTAATCACCCATCATTCACAACATTAATCTTATTTTGAAACTCCTCATCATCATCTTGAGAACATTATATCCTTTTTAGTAAATATTGTTTGGAAACCATTTAAAAAAGTATTGACATTTCACCTTCCATGATTATTCCCATATAAATTTTCACTAGATCCATGAAAATACATCCCTTTAGACACTCTTCTTGTTTAAAAATCCATTATATTTTGTGCTCAAAGCATCTACCATGTTATTTTCCTTCCTCGAGTGGTAGTCTATTGTTACATAATAATCTTTGAGTAGTTCAAGACATCATATTTTCCTCATGTTGAGTTATTTTTGTGAGAAAATATACTTCAAGCTCTTGTGATCAGTATAAATCTTACATTTTTCACCATAGAGATAGTGTCTCCATATTTTCAGAGAAAATATTATAGCTACTAACTGAAGATCGCGAGTAGGATAATTTTGGTCAGGAATTTTTAGATGTCGTGATGCATATGAAATAACTCAATCATTCTGTATATGGATATAACCAAGTCCTTTCTTTGAAGCATCACTATAAATAATAAAATCATCTTTCCCTGATGGTATAGTCTAGATAAAATCATTGAATAATATTCTCTTCAGTTATTCAAAACTAACTTCAAACACTTTTTTTTCAAACAAATTTAACCCCATTACATGTGATCTTTGTTAATAGGTTATCCAATTGGGAAAAATTCTGGACAAAACACCTATAATAAACTACTACACCAATAAAATTTCGAACCTCAGTTATACTCGTCGGTGCGAGCCATTCTTGGATTGCCTTGGTCTTTGAGGGATCAATAGATATTCTATCCTTAGAGACAATATGACCAAGAAAATAAATATGTGGAATCCAGAATTCACACAAGCTAAACATCCCATATAATTCATTTCATTAGAGGGTTTTCAGAATGGTGCACAAGTGATTTTCATGATCTTTATAGCTTTTGAGGTATACCATCATATCATCAATAAATACCACTACAAATTCATCAATATATTCATTGAAAACAATGTTCATTAGATCCATGAAAATTGATGGAGCATTAGTCAGCCCAAAAGGCATTACTGTAAAATCATAATGCCCATACCTAGTTAGAAATGCTATTTTCGGAATGTATTCCTTCTTCACACAAAATAGATGATATCCAGATCAAAGGTCAATCTTTGAAAAATATTTATCTCCATGAAGTTGGTCAAATAAATATTCAATGCGAGGTAGAGGACACTTGTTCTTTTTTGTTATAGCATTGATCTCCCTGTAGTCAATGCACAACCTCATAGATCTTTCATTATTCTTAATAAAAAGGACAAGGGATCCCCATGTAGAAAAACTAGGGAGAATTAATCCCTCATTATTGAATTCTTATCATTGTTTCTTTAGTTACACTAATTCCATAGTGGCCATTCTATAAGGGGTCTTTGATATGGTCCTTGAACTGGGAATTAAATCATTGGAAAACCCAATTTCTCATTCTGGAAAAAGTCCAGGTAAATCCTTTGGGAACACATCAACATATTCTTACACAATAGGTATGTCATATATTTGAACATTCTTTTCCTCACCCATAATTATTTAATTCTCATCCACCTGAATAATTGAATTTAGTAGAGATACCAGGGGTGGATCTTGATAAGAATTTGGTGGTGATGGTTCTTCTATAAAGATAATGTACTCCTTATCATCATCAAAAATTGTAACCTCCTTCTTCTTACAATAAATTTTAGCATCATGGTACAAAATCCAATCCATAAAGAGGATTATATCAAAAGAAATCATGGGTATGGCAATGATATAAGTAGATAAAAGACATTTATATGCCTTATGAAATTTATTCACAAAACATTGTTGTGATAATACTTCCCTTAGGTGTTTTAACAGAAAACTCCCTTGTTAATTCAAATTGAAAATATATAATTTTCTTAGAAAACTGGGAAGAAATGAAATAATGCGATGATCTAGAATCAAATAAAGCATTCACCAAACATGAGGAAACTGTTATTTTACCTACCAATATGTCTTTCAGAGCTTCATCCTCTGCGGTAGTGATCACATAAGCTTTTCCTTTCTCTCTGGTCCTTTTTTGAAGTAATTTCCCTTGGTTATTAGGACAATCAATTGCATAATGCCCCTTTTCTATAAAATTGTAGAATTCACCATTGACATCCTCTTTCTTCCCTTTGAAATCATGATCTTGGTGGCATTTTTCACCACACATATAATAGACTCCCATTCTGTTATGGAAAATATCAGGGTGTTTCTTCCCACATTTACCACAGGATAGATATTCCAAATTTCCCTTCTTCCCCTTATTTTCATTTTTAGAGTGTTCAGTAGATCTATTCATCTTCTTCTTTTCTTTAAAGTCATAAGAATTAGAGAATTATTTTTTTTTTGTCTTGATAGCACCTGAGAAAATATATTCATATGATGAGAAGGATTGTGAGACTAATGGTTGATGGAGAAATGGTTTTAAACTCTCAATGAATCGATCAATCTTACTCCTTGGGTTATGTGTATAATCTTCTACATGCCTTGCTATCCTCGTATGGTTAGCATCATATTTTCTGACATTCTCATCTTGTTTTTGGTTCATCCTCATAAATTTTCATTCTATATCTGCTCAATGGTCAGGAGGAAAGTATTTTTCCAAGAAAATATCTTTAAACTCCCTCCATTCAATATTTGATACTTCATCATCTTCCATTGTGTTTTGAATCAATGACCACCATTGATCTACATCTCTCATGATGTTATAAACTACCATGAAAACTTTTTCCCTTTTTCTACTCCCTAAACCATGAAATATTTTCTCTAAGGAATTTATCTATTGCTAATATACTAATGGATTTTTACTCCTATTGAATGTTGGTGGTTGTTTCCTCATGAAGTGGTCTAACATTGATCCTATGTGTTGTGGATCAGGGTGCTCCATATGGGTATGGTTATTATTAATAACCTGAGTGAGTTGTCCCATTATGGTGATAAGATGATCAGCACTAGTTGCTTCACCTGCTCCACGATATTTATCTTAAGTAGGAGGGAAATTCCTACATGGATTATGTGCATTGATATGGGTTCCATTCCATCCACTATGCACCATTTCTAAAAAATTTAATATAGTAGATTAGTTTATGAACCATAATACTAACTCCAAACTTGTAAAACACTTAAAAATAAATTGAACAGTTTAGGGATATAATCCATAATCATAAAGAAAATTTCTTTAAGGAAGTATATAATCATAAAACCTTCATAATGTTTTTTTAAATAAAATGAGAATTAACCTAAGAATATCCCCTAGGAGTGTCATAACCAAGTGTATATCAAGCCCCGTTATCATGGACCAGTTCCCGTTCGAGTCTAGATCAAAGCGGTGTTTTCAGGTATTACCCCTAGGTACATATTTTCCAGAGCTACCTCTACCTACTCGTATTCAGAGAGGGATATATTTCGCAGAAAAATCACAAAATATATAGAGTACCAAAATTCTATAAAGTTCTTCTATACTAAAACTCAATGTTATCTTAGGGTAATGTTCTCTAATAAAAGTTTTTCTAAATCTAGCTTCCAAGGTTTGTACTAAACATCCTCTGATGCCAACTGTAACAACCAGACCCTAGTTAACTATAGTCGGTGCATTATTACATAACGTTGTCATGATTAAAAAAGATCCAGTCTAGAAAGACTGATTAGTTTGTTTTCCTAGGAAATCCTAGGTACATTAATAGGTTTTACATAACGTTATAAAATGAAAAACTACAAAAACATAGTCTCCATATGACAAACTCATATCCCTTATA
This sequence comes from Viscum album, assembly GCA_963277665.1. Classification (NCBI taxonomy): domain Eukaryota; kingdom Viridiplantae; phylum Streptophyta; class Magnoliopsida; order Santalales; family Viscaceae; genus Viscum; species Viscum album. Next base: position 1,348,396,137 of record OY728132.1, read on the forward strand.
CTATCCCTATAGGTTAGTCATAATATACTTCTTTGTATTCTAGGAAAAATAAAACATAGATAGGGGTGAGCTCAAATGCTCAGTAAGGATAACAATATAGTGGAAACATTCATAAATAAACATAAACATTTAAGGCAATGTAAGAATAAAACAAAATCCTTTTAAACATGAACTTTATAATAATATGGAAATGATAAAATAAAATAATTTCATTTACTTATTCACATGGATATTCTACAAGTCGACTAATCACATGCAATTTCAATAGCCACATTCATAATGATGGAATGCATAATTCCAGAATTCATAACTACATAGTCAAGGACATGTTCCAAGACTAAAAATAAGATTTTTTTCAAGGCCATTTTCCAAGACACTAGTTTGTCTCATGAGACCTACTAATGCATCGATGAGCTATAGTGGGATATACTTGTCACTTTTTAAGTCCAATTCATTCCTCATATGAAAAGGATTAATCATAACACAAATATTTTTATTAAAAATAGCATACGAAAAGTCAACACTTTATCCAGAACCCATGAATGGTGTAAATATAACATATCCACAGTAAAACATATAACATAACCTTTAGTAAAATATGGAAGTTTTGTATCATAACAAATCAACTTCAAATAAGCTTACAATCAATCAAAGGATGTTGACATAGATGATGTCAATACTTTATTTAGAGAAATACCTCTTTGTATTTTGAAATCATTTAAAACTCATATAATTATAAAATAAAACATTTATTTTGATAATATTATTATAATATTATAAGGGAATCTTCAACAAGGTTATAATGGAAGAAAATAGCTATGCTCACCGTATATGTTAATAAAAAATATTCCCACCTTAATTTTGTCAAAAAGGTCATAATGTACCTTGTTTGGAAAACGACGGAAATATTTCTTTCAAAATATATAAGGTCAAATAAGGGTATTAATTTAATTAAACCATTTTCTATTAAATAGTAAAAATGTTTTGAAATATGTTTTTAAGAAAACATGTATGTGGATGATAAAGAGGTCCCAATAGATACTTATGCAAAAAAAACCTCAGATAATAAAATGATGGGGAAATTAACCCTTACTTTGTACTTTTCCGTAGTTGAGGGTTGCTTAAAATCATATATAATGGTAAAATTATTGTTATTAAATTATAAAATAACCATATACATTAATATGATATCATATATAATATTCTAATATTGCTTTGTTAATTACATTTTAGTAGTATCATCATTTCAGTTGTTAACTGATTAGTTTTCCTTTATATGATTGGTAATGTAAGGCATGTTTGTTTTGGATAGGATGTATTTGATTAATATAAAGAATTATATTATGTTAATAAACATTATTTTTAATAATAAAATGTCAATTATTCTTTAATGATTATGATGGGGAATGATCCTCATCGAGTTCGTGGAGACTGTAATCTGTATGTACGCATTAGCGACAATATAATTATTTTGATATTAAAATCAAATATAATGGGATGATATATCATATATACAGAACTAATATCATGATATATTTGCAATTACATCAATTATACTCATTTTTATACCCATCAAAATGATTAAGTGTTGGAAAAACAAACTACACCATGATGTGGAGACGGTAATCCATACAAATGCACTTATGGTGACATTGTCATTTATAGGATGGATATAATCATGAATATGGTTGTACCATTTTTATTGTAACATAATATTATATATAATATATTATAGTTATTATTTTATAATGGATAAAACAAAGAAAGTGGAAGTTCAAGAAGAAAAGAACTTGAAATAGGTAATCACACGTTTACCACTTCTTCAGGTTCTTCCTTTTGATTTTATCAAAAGGGAACCATAGAATGGATTTTTGACTAAATGATTGACTCAAGGATTAAGGTAAGGCACATTAGAGGATATTTGGTTAGGGTATGGCCAGTATAAATGGCTTTTAATGTGTGAATTTGAGTTAATGGGAAGTTCCCTTTTATAAGATAGTTGAGGGTCACTTTAGGAAAATCTTGAAATATTATTTTATAATAAAAACATTTTTGGTTTCTAATGGATCTAAAATGAATTATTTAAATTCTAAGGTGGTTATTTATGTAATAACTCTCATCCAATAGGTTTTATACAGGTTTAGGTCATCATATTAACCTTATATTTTAGATATAACTCTTATTTAAATTGTTTGACATTTACAATGTCTATTTGTATTTTTATATTATATGGTTAATAAACATACTATAAACTTCCAAGAAAACCTCAAGTGGATAATTAATTACATATATAATATTATTTAAGACTTTTTTAGGAACCTTTGATTTTTAGGAACAGAATACCAATTATTAAAATAATATTTGTTTTAAAAATACTTTTATGTCAATTTTGACACTATTTGGTATTCTATTTTTGTTAAATTCATTAAAGCATTATTAAATCTAAAAAAATTCTTTTAATCAACAATAACATGACATATTAACATAGAAAATAAAATTAATTCATTAAAAGTCTCAAATTAGAATTATTTGGATATTTATAATGTCAATTATTTTAATCTTTTATTAATAAGGTAATTTCTGCATCATCATTGTGTTGTAAATAAATTTAATTATATAATGTCTAAATATTATAAATAAAATACCATTATGTAGGAAATATTTTTATATTTATAATGAATATTTCTAGTCGAATTTATCTTATGTGTGACCCTATATTAAAAATGGTCTAGTTTTTAATCATTGATTTCAACTCTTTTAACTCTTCTTTAAATAAAATCATAATAAATGTCCAAATCAAATCCAAGTGGACCTAATGGATCAAATGTTCTTAATAAGGTTTTTTTGGTCTAATTTCATTTATAAAATATAATTAAGGCAAGTGTTATTGTAATAATAATATCATTTTCTCCTTATTTACCCTATTTACTTTTAACTGTGGTAAATAAAATAAAAAAGTTAATATTCACCAAAAAGTATTTTCACCTTATTAAACCAAATTTTACATACTGATATCAACCATCTCTCTTTTATTTTTGAAATTCCACTCACAGAGGCAGTAAAATTATGTTTTATGTAAATTTTCAAATGCTCATATGAGGTGGGTAAAAGACACTAAAAAGTTGGATAAAATTATATATATCTAAAATTATTATAAAATGACTCCAATGAATTAAGTTGAACATATATAGGTATTTTATATCAGTTTTGACCAAAAATAAATTAAAATAAAATCAATAATTATTTAAATAAAAAGTCAGTTTTTACAAATAACGTCGTGTTTTTCCACTATTCATCAAAAATTGATATTGTTTTTAGAAAAATACCAAAAAATCAACCTAAGCTAATTTAGAAATTTCAAATACAAAAATGAAGTCCATTTTGAAATATAAAATTTATAAAATTCCAAAAATTGGGTATTACTATTCATAACGGGTGGTTTGATTAGTCGTGGTGTGTTAGAATCTCGAAGTTGTGTACAATGCAAGCTATTACATTATTCAAAGGGAAACGTACCATGTAAGCCTGGGTTGTTACAATTATAATTAATATAATTTTTTAAAATTAAATCTTCATTCAAAAAATATATTCATAATTTAATAAATTTGTTTATTAGAATTACAAGATAACTTTAAGATACCTTAATTAATTTCCCAATGAGTTATAAAAACAATTATTATTTTTAAATCAGCATTTTTTTGAATAAGTTATTATTATATATAAAAATTAAATTTCTCATATTTATAAAATTAATTTCACAAAATCAATTCCATTTTTGAAATAAAGGGGTTAAATTTTCCTATAGTTATTTTTTAGTAAATTTATAAAATAAATCAATTTTCATGTGAGTAGTCAAAATAATTTTTTATCGCATTGCTACTATATCTTAAATTAAATCATTCATGTTTTTGTAATGAAAAAAATAATTACTGGATATTATATTCTTTGATTATATATTTTCATTCATCAATGATTCATTAAAATATGATATACTTCATTTCAAAACAAAAAAAAATTGGAGTAAGTTCCCTAGATACAAACTTATTTCTACTTTATGATAAGCTTGTATTCATTGGATGAATATGAATAAACTACATTTCACATCATAATTGTTCTTATGCATGACATATTATGAGATAATATCTGAAGAATATTTATCTCATTAAAAGGTCATATAAGACCCCTGCTATGAAGAGAAACCAGAAGTTCCATGACACTATTCTTGAATATACATTCTATGGATGAGTGATTTCATTTTAGGGGCCACAAATAATAAAATCCATTAGGGGTGGGGTCTCATAAAACATTGAGGCACCTTCTCATGGTGTTCAACTTTGGTAATATCAAGGAGGATATTATAAGAACATGACCCATCAATAAGAAATAAACATTCATAGGTGTCATTGGATGTTCCAATCCGCATATGTGTGTATTGGTCCTTATACATTAAGATTATTATCAATGAATATTAAGAATCATGCAAATAGATGTATTGAACAAAACCATGATGGTAGTTGTTTTTGATGAGTTAATATATATTGGGTGTGTCACAAGTAATACTGCATTAATGAATAATGAGAGAAAGTATTTGTCTCTTCTAGAGAAGTAGATATATCAAGACCTTTGATGGAAATGATATAGCAAAACTAAGTCAATTTCTATGGTGTTCTCTAGGTGTGTTCAATTACTGGAAGTCAATGAATGAGAAATCGAACACATTGGTTGATGGAACTTTCATCCAACCCACATGATTGGAGATGTTAGGAAAATAGGATTATATTACACGGTAAGTGTTCTGATGAGGTGACTTGTCATTGAAACATCAATTTATTTCTCTTGGGTTCCTTGACCCATTGTTAGACAGTAATCATGGACTTCAGAAAAGCCCGCATAATGCCAACAAGAAACAGTCCTAGAGGGTCGTACAATAATTTTTTCCAGTATCTTAGTTTTGTAATTTATTTATTTAACAAGTTAAATAAATATTATTCTTGTATATAGTTTAATAATTATTCATGTATGACTAATATATTTTATTTTGTTTCTAGTTATTTGAGAGAATATATTATAGACAATATATTTATGTATCAACAGGAAAATCAATTTTATTTATATAATAAATAAATATTCATTATTCAATGCCCAATAAAAAAATGAGTAGGATTGGGGGAAAAGTTATGGGTCTGGTGAGAAAAAATATTAAACATTATTTGGTTAAATAATATATAAATATAACATTCATGTTAAGAAAACATCATGGAAATAATATAATTTTAATTATTATTTAAAATGGGGTTACACATGGAATAATAAATTATATAATGGAACCTAAGATAATTATTTATTATTATAAGGTGAATTAAATTCCATGTTTTGTTATTATTATCTATATTATCCTTGGGGTCATTTGACTAGCTAACCAATCAATGTGTGCACAAAATCCTTGGAGAAAAGCTCTTGAGCCTAGGTAACTCGTCCCTCTCCATGAATGATCTCCTTAATGAGAGAGATCTTCCTCCACCAGAACAAAGAGAACACATTAGAATCGATTTTCACCACAATCAAATGAGGACATTTCAAGTGCAAGGCTCTTCTGTGCTATCCCCTAGATACTCCTTTGGCGATGTATAAAGATGTTTGGAGCACTAGTAGATTAACTCTAGAGGATTAATTTCCTTAGATTCTATATCCCAATTAAGACAAAGCTTGATCTCGTGTTCGGACACATCAACGATGAAAGAATGACCTTGAAGATAGTACTATAATTTAATTTAATTAATTATAAAAAAATTTGTCAATCATATATTATTAGTTCTGGGTTCTCTATTTTTACTTTTTTCTTTGATTAAATTCCATAGATACTGGAGTTCATCATCATATTGATCCCATTTTAATCATCGATTATGAGAATTTTCATAGTTGGGTAAATTCCCATCATTGTGTTCCATTGTTCCAGGATCCTACAAGTGGTATAAAAGCGGTTCAATTTTTTTTATAATTATTTAAATAATTATTTTATGATTTACACTTTAATAATTTAGTTTTTCAATTCATTTTTAATAAATCATACAATCTAGATTTTGAGATCTATTCTTCCCTTATTGTATCTTGCAGATCTAATAGAAACAAATAATTTTATGACTAAAATTAAATACTGGATCTCATCAGGAGGCAATGATGATTTTTTCTAGATCTCACAAGAATACATGACTTTTTGTAGGATTTATATGCAATGTTTTATTGTTTAGTGCATCAAAAGTAATTCAGAAATTAATCAACCCATGTGTATTTATGACACCTAGTGTAGTTAATTCTTCCACCTCATTCTGACCAGGACAGACTGAAACACATTCAGCCAGACTACACTCCATGTTCCCACTATGCACGAAGTGTAGCCCCTTTGGGTTAGAGTAATGTTTTGTTTCCCATACATATATTTCCATGTTTTTGATAGTATAACACAGAGTCTGCATGGCATGTGGCCTATTGGTCAAGTCGTGTACTCTGATGATTTTGAAAGTACATGTCATGTGTTGTTTCCCAAGGTGTGTAGATTGGATGGATGGTGATGAGGGTGCACATGGTGTAGTCTGAACTACATTCCATTTACTTTTTTCATATTACACAGATTTAAAATATTTATTGTTATATTACAAATCCCTTGAGACAAGTACATTAGTGTGTTCGTAAATCTAGGACACACATGCCCGAATGGCCCGAAGTCCATCACTTTTATTCATTTTTGATAACCCCCCTTTCAAGGGATGAGGGATAACCCTTACAAGTCCTATAGGCTCAGAGATTACATGGTCCATAGGCTTAGGAGATTACATGACCTGAAGGTATTAGGGAATTCAACCAGACTATCTACAAAGAATTGTCCCTCCCTAGCATCTGCATCATGATAGTAGCTCTCAACCTTTGGATGGATATCTGGCTATGCTTCTCGTGCAAGAATTGACTGGTCCAAATGGAGTAGCCATATCCATAGCCATAGCCATATCCATTGCCTTTAGGTTCCCCGAAAGCCTTAGAGGAGGTCTGAAATCCATACTAACCTGAAGGACTGGGTGGTCTGAAGGCCTTAAGGACTCTAAGCCCAAACTGGTGGCCCAAGGTGAATAGTTACAGCTACTACAGAACCAAACAATACCTGATACAGTAACTGCTACACTGTCTGCTACAATACCCGCACAGTGTACAGTCTGATATAGGACCTGTATATTGTACAGTCCTGGTATAGTACCCGCATAGTGTATATTCTCTGTTACAGTAATGCTTCAGTGCCTACTATAGTACCCCCCATAAATATACCTCTACCAGGTTTTGAACCTGCTTCTTGTGGATGCACATAAAGATACCTCAACAACAGGGCTGAGGCACATTTTTTTGGACACACATGTGATATGTGATATATATATATATGTGTGTGTGTGTGTGTGTGTGTGTGTGTGTTTGTGTGTGTTTAATTATCATATGTGTAATTTTTAATGATATTCACATCGTTTATGAGTTTTATTAAAATTATAATTCTACATGCATGCTACAAGACATAACGAATAATGTGTATATGAGTATAAATACATTTTGGGTAGTTTTGGATTTGTATTCATCAGTTTTCTTCCATGTTACAAGTTATGTACAAGGTTATTGATGAGAATATCATGGAAATTTAGAAAAGGATTAAGATATAAAGAATTGATTAGTTAAATATAATTATTAATCGATTCAATCGTAATTTATATTAAAAATAACTATGAAATAATAGAATGTTTATTTTATTAAATTCATAATTCATTTCATGTATGTGTAATATCATGATTTATACCTGACCTTTTTATGGGATTAGTTCACTTTTAATTTATTAATTAAATTAATATTGATGGCATGTGTTACTTATCCTCATTAATATGTAGGGCTTGTATACCCATGGTTTATTTTTTGTGAACACCCTTTTACACCTCAATAGTGTGTAAGTTAAAATCATAGCTAATGGATGGAGATCCCAAGATAGTGGATGCAGTTCATGTTAGGAGCTGAGTTGAATCCTATCTAAGGAAATATAAAGGTGGGCATATGGAAAGCTGTAAAAATAAACCATAAATATTTCTAGGTGTTTCCCCCCTATGTGAGGGTTTTTTATCAACCACTTGATAAAGTAACCAATAGTAATGATCATGATCACACCATTTATTTTATTTTTCAGTTGTGTAGTCATTCAATTTGGACGTATGAGCAATCACATAATTAATGAACTAAAAATTATGTAAGTTGGAACTAAATTAAAAAATGAAATATACGTAAATATTTTTTATACATTTTTAATCACATGAGTATATCCCACTTAACATTAACAAGTATTTGAAAAGATAATAAGTTGAAATTTTCACAAAATGGATAAAATCCATCAATTAAATATTAAGTCGTTATAACTTTCCATTACTTCGGTTAGAATCAAATAATAGTTGAAAGTTCTTAACCATCCCTAGTTTGGGTGGTTTAAATTATTATGGAATTTTAATTTGAAGTTTTGGGATGAATTAACTTAGTTTATATGAAGGATTGACTTCTCTATAAGGACATGGTTTAACTGGGAGGAAAAGGATGAGGAAATATGGATTTTAGGATTGGGAAGTTCACTCTACTATTCAATGAGCTATGACCTAATGAAGTTGGAAATTATAATTTCTAACTAAAACCTTTCAAGTTAATTGAACAACTGTAATTGGGGTAACATGAAGGGAAATATGGATTCTTTCCACTAGAATGTCCAAGAAAATGAATATTCTAATGCCAAAGGTGAGGGTTATTGGATGTCAAAAAAATAGTTAGAGACTAATAGATAATAATTTATTAATTTCTATGAATAATGAAAAAATTCTCACCAGCACTAATTTCCAAGAGTGGCATAGTGTACTTTAGGTTATCCTTCACTATGAGAGGAAAAATTATGTGTTGGAAGATCCTTAACTAGTTGCGCCTGGAAATGAGGTGAGTGATGAAGAACTCTTTATGCACGAGAAAAAAAATAATGTTGCTATGGATGATCAGGTCCTCAGGCTATCATCCATGACCAATGATCTTTTGAAGCAACATGATGAAATGGAATCTTATAGCATGATGTCTCAACTTTAGGATCTATATCAATATAAGGAGAGACACGAGAGGTATGAGATCTCTAATTCATTGTTCAATACTAATCCTAGAGAGTCTGTACTAGCTAAACCATTCCTAGTAAGACTTATTGGAAACATTGGGTGTCTATACATCTTAAGGATCAAATTCCAGGATGAGTTGCATTCATATTTCATTCTATCATTGCTTCTTAATAACTTCTCTAGTTCTATTCTAAATTATAATATGAGAAATAATGGGAATAGCCTATCAGAACATCTTACCTTGATTCACCAAGTAGATAAGGACACGGGGAATGAAAGACCTTCAATCCTTAAGGTGAATTGGAAGATGAAGGACATGAAAAGGGGGGCTGCGATTTATAAATATTATAAGTACTCTCAGAACCATCTGACGAAGAATAAGATAATCTAGAGGTAGGGTAATTCAAAAAAGGCAGTATCCTTTTCTGGTGAAATGTTAGGCCACTAGAAGAGGAAATACGCCCATAGGCAATGGGAAGCCAAAGATGTATTCGTTATATAGTTTAATATTTCAATTTTAGGACATTGGTTATTAGATACAACTCGAGGGGATCACATTTGTATTCAAATTTAAGAACAAAGTATATTATGGAATATTTCTAGAGGATCATCATATATACAATGTTGTGATGATGTCTTCTCTTTCCATGTTTGACAACCAACTCACATTACTGATGGGAATGATTTTTGTTTTACATGGTTGTTATTACATATCTTGTATAACCCAGAATGTATTTTCTATATCGATTTCAGATGTAGATGTATTTATTTTCAAGTTCAAAAATAAATGTTATTACATTTAGAAGGAAAATGTATGTTATGGTATAGCGCATTTAAATAATTGTATGTATGTATTATATTATGAGAGACAAGTGTTGGAAATTGATAATAAACCAAGTTCACCTGACTCATATAACACACAGTTGTGGCATCACCACATTGGTCATGTAAATGAGAAGTACCTAACTAAGATCTTTCAAGATGGATATTTCACCTCTTCTAAGCTAAAACAACATGATAGATGTTACACATATTTACATGGGAAAATGACTAAACCACCATTTGGTGGACAGGGTGAAAGTGCTAGAGAGCTACTTGGATTGGTACTCACTGATTGTGTAGACCATTTATAGTAGAATCTAGAGGTGTATATTCATACATCATTACATTTACTGATGGATTAAGTATATATGAATATGTATACATAATAAGGTATAAGTTCGGTCCCTTTGAGGAATTCATAGAGTTAATGAATGAAGTAGATAATAATCTTTGTAAGAATATGAATAATATTCTATCAGATCAAGGTGGATAATATCTTAACCCAGAGTTTTCCAACATTTTATAGGAGTATGTGATTCTATCTCAACTCCTTCCACCTTATATGTTATAGTTAAAAGGTGTTAGTGAATGGAGCAAGAGGTATGCGATCTAAAGAAATATGGTTATTCCTAAAACAGATGAAGTGGATGATCAAGATACATAGGTCCCCATGGAAGAGGTTATTCCTAAAACAGATGTATTTTGTAGTATCACAAAAGAGGTATGCGAACTAAAGATATATGGTTCCTTTATCACTGCGGAAGGTTACTCACTATTTTTGGAAAATGATGAACCCCTCTTTTTTAAGGAAGCAGTAGAGAGCTCAAAATTTGTATGATGGATAAATGCTATGAATTATGAGATGGATTCCATGTATCAGAACCAACTATGGGTTTTGGTCGATGCACCAATTAATGTAAATCCTATTGGGTGTAAGTGGGTATTCAAAAAGAAACTGGACATGGAAGGTCATGTCAGAATCTATAAAGAAAGGCTAGTGGGTAAAGGTTTTAAACAACATCGAGGAATTTACTATCATGAAACCTTTGCTCCAGTTTCCATGTTTAATCTATAAGAATCATACTTGACGTAGCCTCTTTCCATGACTATGAGATTTGGGAGATGGATGAAAAAACTCGATTCCATAATGGGTACCGTCCAGATGTTGTCTATATAGAAGAACTATATCTTTTTGTGACAACAGGTGATGCTAAAAGGGTAAAAAAGTTTCAGAGATACATTTAGGGATTAATTAAAGAATCCAGAACATGGAACATCCACTTTTATGAATCCATAAGAATATTTTGTTTAATTACGAATGAATGTGAGATCTGTGTTTACAAGAGGTATAATGGGAGTGTCTTCATTATCCTTGTAGTGTATGATTAAGACATTTTTCTTTTTGGAAATGATATACCATTCCTGCAGTGAGTAAAATACTAGTTGAACAAGTGTTTCTCTAAGAAGGACATAGGTGAAACATCATATATTCTAAGGATCAAGATCATTCATGATATATCCAAGAGGTTTCTTGGACTATGTCAAAGTATATACATTGACCAGACACTAAATACATTTAGTATGGAACAATCTAAGAAGGTATTGGATCATGTGTCACATGGTATGCATCCTTCGAAGAAAATGTTTCCCAAGACACAATAGGTGAAAGATAGGATGTGTAAGATTTCATACGCTTCCGCGATATGATCTATCATGAATTCCATGTTATCTACTTGACTTGATGTTTCCTATGCACTGATCATGGTAAGTAGATATCATGAAGATCTAGGATAACAACATTGGAGTGTTTTCAAGACTATCCTGATGTATCTGAGAAGAACTAATGATATGTTCCAAGTGTATGGAGGATACGAGGATCTTTTCATCAGAGGGTATGTTGATGCAGGTTTTTAGACAACTCATTATGACCTAAACTCTTAATTAGGATATGTTTTATGTCTCAATAAAGGAGCAGTGAGCAGGAAGAGTTCAAAGAAATAACTTTTCACTGATTATACTGTATAGTGTAAATATTTTTTGGCTTTTGATGTAGCCAAGAAATCCATATAGATTTGGAACATTTTCTAGGAACATGATGTGTTTTCTAAAAATAAAGTCCCCATTACATTATATTGTGATAATACAACAATAGTGGATCTTCCAAAAGATCTAAGGTCACATCAAATAAAATATAACAAACTCCAAAAGTATCAATTCTGGATAGATTTATATCAATAGGGTGAATTTTTAGTGATTAGAGTGTCAAAAAAATAGAAATCACGTGAACCCTTGACTAAAGACCTATCTCACCAGAAGCATGAATATCATCTAGGAGCTAGAAGAATGAAATTTTTATTAGTATTCTCTTGTGCAAGTGGGATTCTGTTGGAGTTGGTTCCCTAGAAGCCAACTTATTTTTACTTTATGATAAACTTGTATACATTGTATGAATATTAATAAACCAGTTATCACAACATGATTTTTTTTCTCATGACATAGTATGTGACAATTTACAATGAATATATATCACATTTAAGGGTCATAATAGAACCCTACTATGATGAGAACCCATATTTTCCATGACACTATTCTTGAATATTTGATCTATGGCCTCATGATATCATTTGATGGGACACAAATGATACAAGATCTTAGGGGTGGAGACTCCTGAAAGATTGAGGAACCTTCTCATGGTGTGGTCACCTGGTAATATACAGGAGGATATTATTATAACAAGACCTGACAGTAGGAAATCCATATTCATAAGTTTCATTAGCCGTTCCAATCTGGAGACATGTTTATTGGTTCTTATATTTTAATAACATTGTTAAATAGTATTATTACTTTTGAACATAGATGTATGGATGAAAACCATGAGGATAGATGTTCACAGTGGGATAGAATATGTTGGGTGCGTCAAGAGTAATATTGCATTAATGAATAATGCGAGAAGTAATTTTTCACTTCTACAGAAGTTGATATCTTAGACCCCTTGATGGAATTTATATAGAAAATATAAATCAATTTACTTGGTGTTCACTTGGAATGTTCTATTCATGGAAGTCAAAGAATAAGAAATAGAGCTCACATGTTGAGGCATTTTCATGCAACCCGCTTGATTGGAGATATCATGACAAAGGGATTATATTACATGGTAAGCGTTCATATGAAAGGAAATCTAATTAAAACATCATTATGTTTCTCTTGGGTGCCTTGACCTGTTACTAGACAGTAATCTTGGACATTAGGCAACATCGCCTAATGCCAACATGAAAGAGGACTAGAGGGAAACCCACTATGTGTACCCACTATCTCTATTAAATAATTTATTTATATAAAATGTTGAATAAAACTTATTTCTTGTTGTGGATTAATAATTATTGAATTATGCCTTAATGAATTTATTTCGTTTCTAGTTATTAGAGAGATTATATTTTGAATGAAATATATATTTATTAGAAAATAATTAAGTTATATTAATTTTATAAATAAATATTCATTATTAAGGGACCGGTAAATATTGAGGATCGGTGGACGATGTTATGTGTCTGGTGAAAAATAATATGAAATATTATTTTCTAATTAATATTTAAATATAACATGCATGTTAAGCACATGTCATGAATGTAATAGCATTGCAATTATTATTTGACATTGGGTTTCACATGGAATAATAAATTACATAATGTCACCTCTGCTAATTATTTATTATTACCCGATGAATTAAATTCCGAGTTTTTTTATTATTCTCTATATTATCCAAGGTGTCATTTAAATGGATAACCAATATTTGTGTGAAAAATATCCTTGGAGAAAAGCTCTTGATCCTTGATAACTCTTCCATCTCTAAGAATGGTCTCATGAATGATAGAGACCCTAACGAACTAGATCAACAAGAATGCTTTGGAAGAGATTCTCAAGGCGATCAAATAAAGATATTGAAAGTTCCAATATATTTGGAGCTAGCACCTACAGAACCCTTTAGCGACATCAAGAGATATGTGGAGAACATGTGGATCACCACTGGAGAATTCCTATCCTTGGACTTTACATTGCAAAAAAGCTGCACCTCGATCCCATGGTCGGCCTCATCAACAAGGAAATAATAACCGTAGAGGTAATTCTATAATTTAATTTAATTTATTATAAACACAATATGTCTACCATATCTTCTCGATTCTGGGTACTCTCATTTTTATTATATCATTGATTCAATTCTATGGATACTATAATTCATCATCGTATTGATCCTAGATAATCATCGATTAAGAAAATTTTAAAAGTTGGGTACACACCCATCCTTCTCTTCTACTGCGCCCGAAACATACAAATATGTACTTTCCAAGACCTAAAAATCAAAAGTATTACATTAACAGATTTTTTTTCATTTTTTCATTGTTCCTTTTGATTAAACTAATTGATTATAATTGTTAAGAATATTTAAAGTCTCAAACAAATTATATTATATTTATATATGATTTAAATTTTCCAAAAAATCCAATTACATATTTAACCATTGTTATACTATTTTAGTCAATATTTTATTCTAAAAATATAGCTCCCCTCATGCGTAAATATCCCAGGTAACATCCCTCAGAAAAGAACTACTCACACTAATTACAATGCCCATGATCATCCCAAAACCTCCCCCTTAATCCCATTAGATTATATAAGGTCATTATAGATAAATAGTATTCTAATGACTACTGGGATTATAGGGTCATACAATAGAAGCCACGCCCTGGGGAGAGTATGTCTCTATTAATTGTTCCCTCTTTTCTTCTTCAAATTCTACTTTTTCATAATTCCATTAGAAATTTATACTATAAATTTAATTATTAAGTAGGTTAAGATTTATTTAAATTATTTTAAAATATTATAATTGTTATATTTATGACAGATATAAATTTTTTCTTCCCTTTCCCCCCAATTTCACAATATCCCATTAAGGGTCAGTTAACCACCTATGGGGAAATTTCCAATAAAATTCCTCAAACCAACATCATGGATGGATATTATAAAATATAAATAATATATAATTAATTAATTACGTGTATTGTAATATTATGTAGTGAATTATACTATTCTACAAATGAAATTGAATGAAAATACATATATCAATGAAACAATTGTAATTTCTTAGATGAATGTGATACCAAAATGCATCAATTGAATCAGTGGAAATTAATAAATATTATGAAATTGTTATAATTTATAATTGGTTGTATAAATTACTATAATTTTTTATGCGTAATTTTTTTAATAATTCTACTTTTATTATTCAAGAGTCAAAAAAGTGATAGAATAAATTTATAATTTTGGTATGGAGATTCTCAAAATCAAATCCTTTTCTTTGAGTTTTCCCTATTCCATGACTTCTTTGGTATAAATAGTTCTCTAATTATCTTAAATATCATTTTATCAATTTTAATGTTTCTTTTCATGGATTTAAAATACTACACGTAGAATTTATTACAAATGCAATGCTTTCCGAATATACCTCTTATTTCGAAAACACATTTTGACTCCACTTGAGTGGTATATTCTTATCTTTAGAATTCTGAATCATATACCCAACATATTTTTTCCTTTTTTCATTTTTAGAACACACAAATTATTATTGAAATCATGATTGACAG
This sequence comes from Viscum album, assembly GCA_963277665.1. Lineage (NCBI taxonomy): Eukaryota > Viridiplantae > Streptophyta > Magnoliopsida > Santalales > Viscaceae > Viscum > Viscum album. Next base: position 1,348,411,756 of record OY728132.1, read on the forward strand.
AATCCTTTTGAAATAAAATTTATTCCCATGTTTAATTAATGAATGTGATTATAAAATGTTCTATGTGAGATACATGATTATTTAAATGAAATGATGTTATGGGCAGGCCTGGAATTATATATCCATAAAATTCATTAGGTAATATGATTTATCTAATTAAATTATGTGTATTATTCATGACAATTAGTCTATATTTCTTAAAATTAATGATGTTATGATTATGTATATATGTTATGCATGATCATGATGCCCACATTGTTCACAACTATGTGTGGTATTTTACCACTATGACATGATGTCTATTTTTTTAATTTCTTTAATCCATTCCATTGTGATAATTTCCCTCATAATTTTCATGATGATCATATAATTATGATATGATAATTGTGATTATAGGTACCCATGTTATAATGATTAATGTCCCTTAATCATACTAGTACAATGATTTTAGCTCACCCCTTTCATTGATGGATATCTTCAGGTGATTACTTATTTCAAGGAGAACAAGATGTTCAATAAAAATTTATAAAATAAATAATTGGTTAATTATTTCGTTTTATTATGTAATTTTTCTTTATGTGACAAATTTTTACAAGACATTATTCTTAGAGATCAATTATTTGTATCTTTATTATGATTATTATCAATAAAAATGTTCTAATAGTCATTAATGAAAAAATAGGGTTACTATAGCTGTTATTAGAGTGTAATAGAGATGATTTGGGAATTAGTATTAGATAATGTTAGTAAAAACCATTTTGATAAGTCTATGTATATATAAACATCAATGTTTATTTTTTTCAAAAAATTATAAACATTGGGATCCCATAAGATATGCATTAAAAGATAATTATATAAAAGAATAAATTGGTTAATAATTATGGACTTATGTTTTGTTCAAACATTTTCTATTATTAAAAATGGTGGGATCCTGTAGAGACAAGTCCAACAACCTATTAGAAATACATTGTATTGATTTTTCCAACAACATCACCAATGTCATGGGTGATGGAGTTCAAAAAAACATCATAATGCCTACCTTATTGTCTCAATATATGATTAATAAACTAAACCACATGAAACCTATTCCTTCTAATATGAAGTACCATCTAGAAATTGAGTCCCTTGTGATTAAATTACCACATACATTTATCGGTTATTATGATCCACGTTTTTTGGGAAAATATATTAACTTATCAGACAGAATATTTTCTTTGCTCCACTTTTCAAATGAGGAGAAGGTGTCTCTACACATTTATCATTTTGATGTAGAAGTTGATCAACGGTTGTAATTGATAAATAAAACTAACTATAAGGATTACATTAAAGTTATATGCTGGGAATAAATTATAATAATACAACTTACCAAGTATTTACCTCAAACTCTTTGAAAAATATTGAGATTGAATTTATAAAGATGAATCAAAAAGTAGGTGAATCTATTTTGCCTTGCTAAAAAAATCTGAAAAGGCATTCAATATACACATTAGGTATTATTATGAATAAATAGAGAAAAAAATATTGATTCGTTAGTGGTATAAAACTACACCTTTGAAGGGATCCAGTTATCTACAACATTAGGAGTTACATAGATTAGGTTTGATGTGCTGTCCATATTAAAATGGAGTTTAGTGAATGGAATGATTGTTATGGGTATATCTAGAGAGTAATTTAGTTTCATCTAGTGGTTCACATAAAAAAGTAGGAAATAGGATCAAGGTACCAACATTTCAAAAAAAATTGGAAACGAGAATCATTGGAATTGCCTCTATGTGAGAGGGAAATGCTTCCCGTTTGGGAGAGATGGACACCATGATCATGAATTTCAGTGATATATGAATAAGTGGTAAAACATGATGGAGGAAATGACGTCAGCACCTAATTTACCAAAAATGTTCCATACGTCAAATGTAGGGGGAAATTGAGTTATGCACACCAGTTCACTAAACCACGTGTCCTTGAGGGTATTCTACTCCAGCTTTCCCTTATGAAAAAGGATAAAGGTAACGATTATTCCTTCCAAAATGATAATTCAGATCATGAAATGATGTCTTAAAAGGTATAATTACTATTCCAGAAATAATGGAAAATGTTTTATTTGATTTATGTTCTAGAATTTTTTTTTAATTCAATACATTTCCATGAACTATTGACCCAAATACCCAATACCATGATGTAAAGATACCATTAAATATTATGATTGGTAAAAATCATATCAACCCATCTGTTTGAATAATATCTTATAAGTGTATATGGGAAATTTCTTTATATTAATCTCATAAGAATCACACTGTTCGAATTTGATTCTATAGTAATAAAGGATTGACTCTCATTATAAATTGAAGACATCATTTGTTAGGAAAAAGAAAATTAATTTTCATATTCTGAACCATCCTGTGATCCACTAAAATTTAATGAATATAACGCATCTCAATGGTAAAATCTCTAAATGGTGTGGATTTTGATACCCTATAAAAAAGTAATACCTTGCCCAAATGTTTTTTAAGGAATGAATCATACTTGATTAAATTCCCAATTTTAGGAAATAAATTGATGTATTTTCCAAAGGGATATTCAAAATTTCCCCAGATCATGATAAAAGATTCTCAATAGGGTGCAACATAGATCCACTCCTATCAAGGAACTACAATGTCTGATATACAGAATCAATCTATAATATTTAATGTATCTTCATGAAGACCACATGTACAAAGGGTTTACTCATGCTAGTGCATCACCATTGTGTGCACCAATACTCTTCGTAATGAAAAGGAACAGATGAATGCCGATAGGTACCGATTATTGTGAACATAAAAAGATCAAAAAAAATATCTCCTTAAAACTATTTATGTATTGTTTAATAAACTACATGGATTTCAATACTTCTCAAAAATGGATCATCAATCTTGATATCATAGGTTAAGGTGTAAAAGGATGATATTCAGAATATTGTTTTCTATATAAGGTATGGTATCGATGAGTTAATATTTAATCCATTCGAGCACACTAATTCCCATGCCCTCCTCATTGATGTGATCAATATATACATTAGAGGCTACCTTGAGGTATTTATTTGTAGTTTTTTCGAATACATTCGATATTAATCCAAGATAATGGAGGAATATTAATAGCATCAGAGGATTTTTCTGGTGGAATTAAGGATGGAGAAAATTTATTCTATTTTCAGAAAATAAGAACTATAGATGCAATAAGTCACATTAGTGGGTAAGTGATCATATGTGAATTAGTTTATATAAACCCTTCAATGATAAATCCAAATGAGGAATGGTCCATACACACTGGTATCACATAAATCCACATTTTCATTAGCATAGAAGGGTACTAAAGATGCTTTTGGATAAATTACTAAATATTGTATTACCCACTAACTATGTTATCAAATAAAGGTATAATGTGTATCTACATTTAATAATGTGAGAAATCATTAAGAATATCAATAATAGGCTAATCAATACACTAGTACTGACACTATTAATAGGTGGAGATGGTTTTATGATATATAGAAATTCTACAATGAAAAGATTAAGTTATCTACTCATTAAGAAATATAAAACTGATATAATATGCCCAAAGATAATTGAATATCAATGAGAATAAATAATATATGCATGATCTAGATTTTGTAGATTTGATCTTCACAATGATGATTTTGTAGTACGTCCTATATGTTAAGAAAATATAATATATATACTAATCATGAGAGTCTGAAATATATTTTATCACAATAAGAGATCAACATGTATTATAAAAGATTGTAATAGATAATAATGGACTATTATTTCTCAATTCACTAAAATCGAGGAATGGTAATCAAGGTATTAAATGATTTCAGTAAGAATGAATATGTTACACTATCCTTTATGTGGATTGATAAAGATCATATCATCATGGATATTCTGTGGATTGATTTGGAAATCATAATAACATTGAACACATCCTACCTTTCCCAAATTATTTCCCAATCATCTATTTAAGATAAGATAAATTTGGCACAATGAGATTTCATAGCGATTAAAAATAAGGTGAAATATTTAATGTAAGAGAAGAAACATGATCTCCACATCAATGATGATGGTGTGATTGAATTTGGAACTAGTCTTTGTGTGACTTTTTCACCTGAGATAAAGAAGGAGCTATTAGATAATACACGTAGTCCACATTTATACATCCTTCCTAGATAAAAAATAGTTAAAATGATCATTGAGAACAATTAATGTGGGAAAACAAGAATAATTATATTGTGTAGCATATCTCATCATGTTTGGTATGTCAGCAAGTTAATGTTGTGAAATAGAAGTCCCAAGGGATGATGAAACCACTTGATGTACTAATGGTGGAAGTGGGATAGTGTCACCATTTAATTTCTCATTGGTCTCTTCAAAACATTTAAAGGAAACAATGCAATATGGGATATGGTGGATCAACTCTCCCACACATCCCAATTCATTACTATTTGTGACTATTTCTTTATTGAAAATACATTACATGTTATATATGAAATAATTGGTGAGGTTGCATGTGGTTCCACTTTTGATCATATCAAATCAATATCCATAGTTAAAATATAAATTCATGAGAAGCCTTCAACATGATTTTCATACTAAACTAAATTTTATCCTAGCCTATCAACCCCAAACTGATGGCTAGTATGTGATAAATATTATAATGCCCGAACACCTTATAGGGGCATGTTCAATGAAATTCAATGATTGGTGGAATCAACAACACCCCTTAATTTAGCTCTCTTATAACAATATCATCCAATCGTACAGTCATGTGGCTGTGAATTAATATCTTTATGGGAATATATATAGATATCTATCATATTTTGATGGTGTTGGAGAATGAAAGATACTTGGACCAGATCTTGTGTACTATATGACTGAGAAGGTTCTTGAAATCCAACCATATATAAAATATTCTATAGTCAAAAAAAGAAATTTTATAAAAGCCATCTAATTGAATTGGAGTCTAATGTTGGGGAAAATTCTTTTCATCTAATGTCACCATGATAGATAGTCATAAAATATAAAAAAGAAATGGATTATTATGCCAAGGTACATTGGTCCCTTTAAAATCCTTGATCACATACGAGTAGTTGCTTTCCAGTTTTCATGTCCAAATTTATTTGGATCAGGATTGTGACATATTATATGTATCACTCGTGAAGAATTAAAAACCTATTGCATCACATGTTCTGAATCATGATGTGGTATAATTATATAAAGACCACTCATATGAAAATAATTTGGTGATGACGAAAGACCGTAGAGATAGAGTTCAACGCAACTGGAAAAATCACAATGTAAAAGTATTATGGATAAACCATAATTATCAAGATGAGAAAAGGGATCCACAAAAATAATACAATACATGTACCCTCAACTATTAAATTATGATAATATTAGTGTAAATGTTTTTGTTGAAATTTCTATGAGGGGAATAATGTAACGAACCAAAATCCTATAAATGAAATATACCATCTAATGATCTTTTCATGGAAAAGATATATCACATATATATCCTAGTAATTAATTATAAATTAATAATGATATATTAGTAAGAAGATAATTCTATAAGAATGCCCAATATTGCTGCTAGAAAATAAATTTGAAATTAGATAATAATAGGAAAATTTAGATCTGATCAACCCACTTCAATGATTGAACTCATGAACGAAGTTATAGAATTAAATTATAACATTAATTTTGAAGATGAAATAATTTATATATATATATATATATATATCAATGATAGAAATATATTTAAATTAGGAATGAATGAAATATGTGATATTTATAGACAATATGGAACCTATGCCATTAGAATAGTACCGTGACAATTTGAATAGTAATATAACTATTAGGAATAGTAATCTATTGATGTGAATAGTGAATCACTTATGAAAGTATAAATAAAATATGGGTATATTTTATGTGAAAATATTATATAATTATATCATGGGATGGGTAACCAAATGCTTTCAAAATGATAAAGTAAGTGTTCGTTTTTTTTGAAACATAAATGTTTATTTAATAATGTATAATTATTTAAATGATTTAAAAGTAAATTTATTTTCATAAAATATATTCAAAAATTAATATTTTTTGTATTATAATTGTAATATAATTTTATGATACCCTAATAAATATTTAATAGTGTCAAAAAATTGATTATAATATTCAAACTAATATTATTTGTGGAAATGATGATTTTAATTACAAATTATATTTCTCATATTTGAAAATTTATTTTCATGAAATGATATCTATTTTAGAAAAATTAAATTATAATATTTTCAAGGGTGGTTTCTTGATATTTTTTTTAAATTCTTCTGTTTTTAGGTGAACAGTAAATTTAATGGTTTTCACATAAGAAATGTATCATAAATTGCATCATTCATGATGTAATAAAGAAAAAAATATTTATAGAAGCCTAATTTTTTCCATGAAATGATTAATTTCATCAATGATTCATTAAAATATTATATACTTAATTTATAACCAAAAATAATAATTTCCAAATCCTAAAATTCTATAGTATTACATTGAAATATTGATTTATCATTTTTCAACATTTCCTTTTTTATTAAAAAAATTAATTCAAATTATAAAGGGGATTTAAAAGTAATAAACCCATTATATTATATTGATTTATGATTTATAATGTAAAAAATTAGTTTTTAACAGCATTAACTTTGATATAATATTTTATTTAAAATTTTATTCTAAAAATATTTCTCTTATCATGTATATATAACCCCTCTCCCATCCCTTCGAAAACCACCCCTCCAATCTATTCCAATAGACAAAATCTACCCAAAACCTCCATGTAAATCCACATATAGTACTTTGGGACATTATAGAGAAACATGAATCCAATCAGAAAGGAATTAATAAGGTTTTAAAAGATAATATACACAAGTGACAGAGTGATTCTGTTAACTCTTCCCCCTTTTCTTCTTCTATATATTCATTTTACAAATTAATTTTGAAAAAATATAATATAAAATTATTTATTTATTTATTTAAACTTATAATAATGATATTAACCTACTAAAATTATCATAATTATTATAAATATATATCTGATACTTCCCTTTCCATCTCTTCTGACAATGTCCTGTTAAAGATCGGTTAACCAACTACAGAGACATTTACAAGACTATTCGTATAAAAATCATCATGAGTTGATATTATTAAATATATGTAAAATATAAATAATTATTACTTGAATTATAATATTATTGAGTTAATTAAAATCTTCTTTAAAGTAATTTTACGGAATGTAGAGAAATAAAGTTAAACGGTAAATTTTTAAGAAAAATATGATTTCCAAATGATTTAATTTTATCATTGAAAATTAAGAAATATAACCCAATGATTATAAATAAAAAAGAGTTTAGGAAATTTATATAATTAAATTATTGATAATTTTTTTAATAAATCTATGTTAATTATTATAGAGTCATAAAGGAGACAAAATAAAGCGAGAATTACAGTAAGGGATTCTGGAACAAAACTATGTTTCTCTAGGTTATCCCACATTAAAAAAATTATATGGTATAAAGATTTCACTAATTTTCATTAACTATAATTTCCATATTATTCCCCATTATTTTTAGGGGTACACATGTTTCTAACATTAAATTATTACAAGTATAGATATTTTCAAAAATAACTCCTCCTTCCAGAACACGTTTTTTCTCTTCTTGAGTTGTGTCGTGTTCACTCATGAATTTTGATTCTTATACCAGACAAGTTTTAACCTTTATTAATTTGGTAAATCCAAGTTTTTTCATGAAATAATTACTGATTAAAACATTATTAAACCCACTCCATTCCATGAATTAATTCATTACTATGGTTTTAATACATTCTATGTGGCATGCATGATAATGTCAATGTTATGATTGACAGGTGGGTCTAGAATTATATCATCATCTAATGAATTGGGTAGTATGATGAATCTCTTTAAATTATGTCTATTACTCATGAACATGATTACATCTTTTTTCACAATAATGATTTTATGAATATTCACATTTATTATGTGTGAAAATGATGTGTGCTTTTTTCACAACAATTTGTGGTATGTGGCCACAATGAAAGGACATTTCATTTTAATGCATTCGCACTATACAATCCTTTAAAAAATTTCTCCATAATTATGGTGATGATGATCCAATACATATGATATTATGATGATGATTAGGCTCACCCATGTTATATTGAATCATGTCCCTTGTTTATTCTCTTATGTGGATTTTAGTTCATCCCATTCACTGATATATATCCCCAGGTGATGACTTGTATAAGGAAAATGTGAGGAATAGAAATTAGATAAAATAAAAATAATTAAAACAATTATTTTTTATTATATTATAGATATGTATGATTTTAATTTTTCAAAGACTATAATCCTTTGGATATTAGACTTGTAACACGATTTTGTTTATTATCATTAAAATGGTGCAACATTAATTTATAAAAAGTAGGGTTTTATATGTGTCATGTAACTAGGATCATTGAAAAATTTGGTCTCTTCACCTTGATGTTATATCCAGTAGATTTTATAATACATAGCATCTTTGTGGTGGTTTTCACGTGAATAAAAAAGAGTTGTCTCATCATGAGGCACCCATACTCAACTATTGATGTATTATTGGAGGAATTGGTGGTACAATGGGGGGATTAATGGCTCCAAAGTTGATCAAATTGATTCATAGTATCCCATTTAAAGAGTTTTCCTTTGAAATGACCATAAATCAATTATTTCAAAATAAATGTTTTAAATCAGTCTACATTGGGATATTTTTAAGTCAAATCATATAACACTTATCATGTCTTTGAATATTCAAGTTTTAAATGTCAATATCATCATTTATGTAGTTGATCATGTTGAGTATTAGAGTCTAGATAATATATTACATAGATCTAGTATCTACCAAACAAAGTTTGGGATCCACACCATTAAGCATCTATGAAACATAGAGATAGTTTATATTCCCTAGGTTGATTTGATAATCATATTCACTATAAAAATAGATTATGGAAATGAAATAATCCTGGATTAAATCATTAATATAGAAGAATTAAATAGTAGTAACATCAGTATAAAAATAGAAAGGAAACACCAAATCCTTGAAAAGTGATACATGAATCCCCTATGATAATAGGACTGCATCGAGGATAGAGAGGAAGGTTGATAATCTAGTGAGGTACTTCATAATCATATAATTTTGAGCAAGTGTAATATATATTCCCCAAATTGAGGACAATCCGTTAAATAAATTGAAGAGGGTTCATCTCACTATGGTGATGGTTCCTGATTTCTACCTACATAACTCCTATGTTAGTTTCATAATTTATGGTGCAAACATAGAAGTATACAGTTGATCATGGTGGTCTATGAAATGAATGTGTCATATAGATACAGTAGGGGATGATACTTTATAGTTCTTTTATGATTAAGATGAGAGTAAACCTTAACTTCTGGTTTTAATAGTGGAGGAAAAAATTTCAATTATAACACTTTGTGAATTGTGATTATTGGAGGGAGATTTAACATTACATACAAAAATTGATGAGGGGTTAGAGAATTTCATTGGGGTTATTTATATATTATCTCCAAAAGAATTTTCCACAAACCTGGTTGATTTATTGGATGAATACTCTTTATCTTCATTATATATTCCCCCCATTGATGAATGAGACACATAGAATACTTTAAATTAATGTATATACACACTATATCCATCAATATTAGATGATCTTATTAATATTTTTTAGAATGAAATTGGTCTATTAGAGCTTTTGTGCCATGTTAGGTCATTAGTGAAACTAAAAAAGTCATGATAACCACTATGGGTTCCAGTTGATTATGTTAGGGTTTAACAATCCAATGAGATTGGATAAACAACCTTTAGGCTATCAAATAATTAATCATTAATACCACCTAGTCAAATACATGATGAAATTACAGGGAAACATAAATATCATCTGGGTTTCAAGAGAGAAACATGTCAAGAACTATAGGGGTTAAAAATTTCAATATTCCAAGACACATCATGTTTTTAGATCTTGAACATACTGATAAATGAATATTTTATGATGTTTCCAACGAATTTATGGTAAGGGAAGCTGTTGTAACTTTTCTGTATGATGTCCTTTTGGTGATTCTTGTTCACAATGATGTTGATATGGTAATTATGAATTTCAATGAAAATTAAACAAAGGACCTACACATTCTTGAATGATTAAACCCCCTCTTCTATTATTTAAACAACTTGGATAATTTTCCCAGTCAAATTCCAAGGAAAAAATTAACAGTGAAAGTATGTTCCTATAAGGGAATGTATGTGGGGCCTCCAAAAGCTAGGTTGGATGATAGGTTGGGTTCTGAATGCTTTAATTAATTTTTAGTCTTAATGAAATTCATATTAGATATGTGGGTAGTTTTTGTGATATTTTACTACTCTTTTACATGGCATCCTTATGGAAAAAATCCCTCTTAGTGAATCTGTAAATCCCCATGGACACATTAGTGATATGTGGGTGAGAATCAACATATCTTATATATTCCTTAAAAACCCAAAAATCATTCATGTGTAAGATTGACAAAGAGGGGGTAGAAAAATCCATTCCATTGCAAAATAAAGTCCTTAAACATCCATTATATCACTATATATTCTTGGAGAGGTCTGTGACACTATTCCCATACATATTGGATCCATAATGATATTATATTTTTTAGGGGATATTCTCATTAATATGTATTTTTACTTAAACCATATTAATCTACCAAAAAATTTAGGCTCATACAAGGTCTGGAGAAGGAACTATACTTTTCATGCCTCTTGTTATTCAAGGAATCCAATCACTTGGTGACACTATGTGGAGAAATTGAAAAGTTTCTTCATTTGGACCCCATAATAATAATGGATGTCAATCTCCGTTTACAAAAAAATATGGTGGTGGAGGAATATGTTCTACCCACTCTAGGATTTAATCCTTTTAAATCTAAATCATAGATCTCAACATCATCACTGTTTTTTGATGAGTGGTTGGAACACTGATAAAGTAATTATAGGGGAGTGGGGTAGCATGTAGCAGCCACATGGCTGGTCAGTTGGATTGTGAGGTAGAGTGGCAGTGATTATATTGTTTAAAGTCATATTGAACCCGTAAAGAGTGATTTTTTGTGGAACATTGTATTATGTATCAATTATGTGGAGACAAAATCTTCAATCAAAGTTGTATTATTGAATAAACATTCATCATCCCTAGTGGAAAATAAGATAATGATCCCTTTTCGGGGATCTAGAGGGATCATGATAAGGCCTTCTTGATCATCGCATCACTCATGATAGTATCCTAATAAGAGTTGACCATTTTTTTCAATCTATAATTACTAGATAAAAATGTAAATTTGATCATATTTTTTCTTAAGTGGATAAAGGAGAATTGAATTATTCAACCACTACATAGGCTTTCTTAAGGCACTAATAAATAATATTATGAAGAATTACCACTGTAGGATTTTAGAGGACCATTTATATACACTATTTATGGGTGTGGACACCTAAATGTGGTTAAATTAATGATTTTTATCCACTTGGGGAATTTCCTCCCATATTTACTTATCAATGATTTCATTCTCATGATAATCATGTATATTTATAGTGATAAAATTCACCTTGAAAGTAGTCATTGGTAGAGACTTACTGACATCATTGGGAATATAGGTTATAGATATCTATATTTTTAGTAAAGGGGACTAAACTATAGTGAGTCATACACTTCAAATCCTCTGATTTACAAATGAGGATATTACACTTCAATAGTCATTTTAAATACAAATATACTATAAGTACAGACTCATTGAAATCATAATAATTATCTTTCATATTTAGAATACTAAGGTATGAGAAGGTTTATGAGACAAACCATTAGTTATTTATAATAAATTATTTTATTTAAATATGATCATATGTGGTTTTTAACATGGTTTTAAGTCAGCATCCATGGGATTGTGAATTGCGAGGTCACCAGTGGAAAAACCCTGATTAGTAATATGTATGTTTGAAAAATTTCCCATATGACTTAATTTTCCTACACTTAATTAGGAATCCATACATTATCTCTATAACACCAATCATCTATATATGTCTAGATAAATGTCAGAAGAGGATGTGATATAGACCTACATGAATAATAGTCTGAAAATTTGAGAGATGACTTTCAATGTGTATGTTATTTGGATGATGAGTCTTCTTGAGGCAGTGATTCAAATTTCTATGCATATCCATTTTTATGGATATTCAACATCATTATACTAGTGATGGTGTTCAGACAGAATCTATAGTTTAATTAAGTGATGTTCCTCAATAGGGAGATCTAAATGCAACCCCCAATGATTCACCAATATCGAACATACAGATTTAGATAATAGTGTCTTATGATGGTTGGGAAGGCTTAACATATTATATTCTTATGGGATGAAGGTTATACCCCATCAAATATTTTTTCTAGGGTCCTCAAGGTGTCGGGGACTAATGATTTGGGTATGGAAATCCTTAACCGATTGGTGCTTTCCCCTCGTTTTTGTGGAAGGGATTATAGGATATCTCAATAGTCTTTATGGATTATGGAAGATATATGTTATCATGGTAATATTTCTCACTATCCTACATCATGTTCAAACTATGAAGTTCCTTGAGTTTCATCTCTATGAATATATGTGATGCTTCTACATTGGAATTATTGTTGTTATCGTGCATGCGGGGCTCCCTGATTGATTGATTCCCTTTACTATGGTGAAGATATAATTTATAATTTATTTCATCGATATTGGGAGGACCATGTGGTTGTTATAATAATGAGGAAATATATTAAATATCTCTTAATCTTGGGAAGGAAAGCCCAGATGGTCAATGATATGGATATAGTTTTGGATAATTAAGTTAGTTCACCTATCATGTAGCTCATGCCCTGATCAAAGTCATGAAAATATATCTCTTAGTATGGTAGTGAGGATAGAAAAGGATGTGTCGAAACTGGAAGGGACCACTAGAGCTATCAGAGAACTATCTTATGGATCCAAATTAGTTTAATGTCTTTATTTTTATAACAATATAGTAATAATTGGGGAATCTGAATAAGGTTTTGGATTAGAAAGTTCAACAATTGGTTGGTCCACCATCTAATGAAATCATCATCAAGTTCTTTGTTCTCGCTGGGTAATTCCTATTCAACAGTTGGAGATATTATATTTTATCCATCTCATAACACTATGGTTTATGGGAAATATCCAATGGTTCAATCTATGTAATGACTCATATAACAGTTAGAAGTAGTAATGGGGGGAACGCATCCTCTTTCAGATCTATGTTAGTGGAATCAATATGGAGTCACAGATTCCCGGTCTTCCCAATAAATTAATTATATGGTAATTACTAATTCCTTATCATATCCAAGGAAATGTGAATTGATAATTCTTTACTTTATAATATGAAAAAAAAATAATTAAAATCATTTCCATGATATAGGAGATATGATTATTTTTTCGGTTTTGCTTATGTATGTGGGATAACTAAAGGATTGGATCTCCTTTCCCAACACGTGTTGGGGGTGGTGGTTGGTGTGGATTAATAACCATAACTTATGGATAGAATACTTTATTAAAAAATTGAATCCAACCATAAATATATGCCTGATGATGGGGATACCCAAAATGTGTAATGTTGATGATGATTAACCATGATTAACTCTAATGTCACTCATCATTTCACTATCAAATGACATCGGAAATCATTGGGGGTTTACCATTAATTCATAAAAATCCTTCTATGGATACCATTGGGTAAGATTGTCCCATGGATGTTCATAGATCAATTGGTCCAAATTTCAGGATTGTCAATGTATTTTCCATATCACAATAGGGATTCACAATACTAAATCATTAATTTTAATGATATAATGGTATATTGTCCCTTCAATCCATGGCTTCCAAAATCATGTTGATTTCTTACATTATGATTCCCTCATCAATTTAACTCATGATGAGGAATACTATTTCAAGCACCATTGTCATCCATATAGTTTTTAACTATAAAAATTTCTGTATTAATTTAGTGGAATCAACACATAGAGATAATTAGTATTCAAGAACCATTATATATTGATGGAAAATCTGAGAATCTATAAATATATTCCCTATGATAGGATATAAGGTAATCATTTAATTTCCATATTGGTAATATTTGATTTTTCACCAAGGCATCATGTGAACATCCCATTACACAAATTTCAATCACCATATAAGAGATCATAGGTTCATTTCTTAAGATCACTATGGGTCATTTAAGGATCTTGTTTTCCCTTTATTAATTTTGAAGCCCCATGTTTATGCAAGAAATTGTGAATGATTGAATACATAATAAACCCATTCATTCACATGGTTTTATTCATTATAATGATTTAAAAATGTCTTATACTTCATTCATGACAATGGAAATGTTATGTTGTGATGGGTGGGACACTAAATATATAGTCATATAATGAATTGGCTAATGTGATGTGTCTCATGAGAAGATGTGTATTATTGTTGAACACAATTCTATTAGTATTCACAATGATGATGATATGATTATACCCATATGTTATGTGTTACATGATTCAATCTTTGTTCAAAACATTGTGTGGAATTTGAACATTATGATAGGACGTTTTATTGTAATGCATTTCAAATTTCCATTAATCTATCACATGTTTCCCCCATCATATTGATGAATCCAATGTTTATGATATGATGATGATGAGTGTGCATGCCAATCTTATATTAATTCATCACCCTTGTCTATTATCTTACTTTGATTTATATCACCCATTTCTTCAGTATATAGACTAAGGAGATTTTTTAAATTTGGAGAATAAGAGAGACACTAACTAGATAGAGAATAAGGAATTAAATAATATATATTCATTATTATTTAATAGATATGTATGGAATTAATTTTCCCAAGACTATATACCATTTAATACTAGGTTTCTAATGATATTATGTTTTTTAATATTAAAATGATGTCATAGAAATGATAGAAAAAGTATCATTTCTATTGGTGTCATGTCATTAGTCGAATTGAAAATTTTGTATCCTTCAGCCAAATGTTGTTTCCACTTGATTTTATAATACCCAATATAATTTTTGTGGGATTTATGTGATTCAAATAGGATGGTTTCATGGTAAACCTCCCATAATCGACTGTTGAGGGAGTATTTAAGGCATTGGTGATAAAATGGGAGGCTGAATTCATGCATTTTCATCAAATTCCTTCATAGTGTTCTATTTAAAGAGGTGTCTTATGAGATGGCCCTAAATCCAATATTTGATAAAAAAGTATTTGAACTTGGGATTATGTTGGATCTTGTTAAGTGGAATCTTCTATCTCTTATCATGTTGTTGAATTTTCTAGTAGGAAGGTTCTATATCAGCCTCTGTGAAGTTGAGTATGTAGAGTAATGGAGTTGAGATAATATTGATATCCTATATAGTGTGTACCAAAAAACATCAGACATCTAAAAAATTATACATTCATGAAACATATATGTGGTGTATGTTCCTAAGATGATTTGATACTCATCTTCCCTAAAAAAGAGAGTATGGAAAGGAACCCATCATTGTTTGATTCCCTTATATGGAATACTTTATTTGTAGTCACTTCTATATAAAACTCAAGAGGAAATTAAAATCCTTGATAAGGTACATATTAAGTACCTTTGACATGAAATGTGCATCGAGTATAGAGATTAATACTGGTATTATAGTGAGGTACTTCATAATGTTGTAATTTTGATAAAGAGAACTATGTTTTTTACAATGTAATCATTCCTTCAGAGAAATATTAGAGTGTCTGTCTATGTAAGGTGATGGTGCTTGATTAGCACCTATAGAACTCTTCTGTTATTTGGATAATTTTGGTTTATATATTGAATTCTACAATTGAGATAGATGGCCCATGAAATAAATGGGACATGAAAATACACTGGTGGATTATATACATATTTCTTTTCTGATTGAAATAAGAGTAATGATTTAATTCTGGTTTGAACAGTACTGACAACATTTTCAATAATGAGACCTTGTGAATTTTTCTTGTTGGGGGGGGGGGGTTCTCTTTCACCAACAAAATTATGAGTTTTGGGAAATTTTATTGGGGTTCGTCATATATGAGGTCCACAATATGGTCTTCCAACTTGGTGAAAAAACATGGGGCACACTCCTTATCTTTATTAGATATGTACTCCAATGAAAAATAAGTCTTAGGGAATCCTTTAAATGTTTGGGTATAATTTCAATGGTAATATACACTATATCCATCACTATTATAGTATCATAGTGAATGTTTTGAGAATGAAACAATAATATTAGAGCATTGGTTGAATTTTAGGTCATTTGATTCAGTAAGAAAAATTATGTAATCCAGTAACATCTCTTGTTGATTCAGTTACTAATTTCTAGTCAAATGGGATTGGGTGATCGACAATCAGGATATCAAATCATTATTCTTCAATACCACTCAATATAAGACAAGATAAAAATTAATAGTATCTTTAGCATCATAATACTTTCCAGAGATAAACATGTCAAACACCAAGAAGACTATGGAGTTTCAATATTCCATGAAACTGTAAATACTAGATCCGACACATAAAGATAACAGACTCATTTAGTGTGTCTATAAGGAATCTATGGTAAGTGAAATTGGTGGAAATTTTCTCCTTGTTATCATCATGGATGTTGTTCTTCTTCAAGAGAATTAAATTGATATTCTCCATATCAATGAAAAAAACCATGGACCTACACACCCTATAAGGAGTAAACCCTACTCTTCAATTTTTTAAATCTCATGGAAAATTGTATCATTCATGGGACATGGAAATAAATCATAGTAAAATTTTGTTCTTGTTGGGGTGGGGGGTTGTTGGGGCCTTCAAATATTATATTGGCTGAGGTGATGGGTTCTAAAATATTGAATTCATTTTTATTCTATACTACTTTCAAGATGGAGATGTGGGTTATTGGTGATACCAGTTCTTACTCTTCTACATGGCCTCAATGAGGAACAATTCCCTACTTGTGAAAACCTATAACCCATAGAGATACATTAGTTTTGTATGGATAAGAATAAAATAATAAAATATATTCTCCAAAATATATCAAAAAAGTCTTCTCATGGAAGCTAGATATTAAAAGACTAGGTTAATACATTACATTGATAAATTAATTCATTTATACATCGATTGTCTCACTACTTGTTCTTGGGGAAGTCATTAACATTGATCAAATACATAGTGTAGAAATAATGGTAAAACATGGTACAATATCCCAAGGTATTACTTCCATAAATAAAAACTCATGGATATTTGAATCTTCACAATTTTTTGATGAGTGGTTAGAGAACTGATAATGTAATCACAGGGGGGTGGGATAACATGTAGTATCACCCTGACTAGTCAGTTTTCTTGTGAGGTGGAGAGGATATGATTTAGTTACGGATAGTCACATTGATCCCAGTACACTGACTTTTGGTGATCATTGTTCTATGTATCATGTGTTTGAATCCAATATCATCAATACTATTTATATTTTTGAAGAAACATTCATCCATTGCCGACTAGACAAGAATGATCCCTTGTTAGGGATCTAGAGGGACTGTGATGGGGTTGTCTTAATCGTCCACTCATTAGGCATGGTATCCTTATATGATTTCAACATGGATTTTTTTTGATATAGAGATATTAGATAAAAATATAAATTTTGTCAATTTACACTATTTCTTGTGTGGGTTATATAGAATCATAAGATTTTGGAACTCTGTGTACTTATTTGAGGCTCTAATGAATGTTTTTAGGATGTATTACCATTGTATTATTAATGAGTCCCATGGAAATCTTCTACTGATGGGTGTTGGAACCTACATGTGATTTAAAAATCATTTTCTATCAACATGAAGAATTAACTAACATCATTCCCCATCACTTATTTCATATTAAAGATATTCCTTGAAATTTATAGTGATTACATTCAGAATAGTATTAGCTTGTGGTTGAGACTCATTGACAACATTGGGCATATAGGATTGAGATATCTATATTTTTTAGTATATGGGACTGATCTATAGTGAGGCGTACTATAAAAATATTTGTGTTTCCATATAAGATATTAAACATCAATAATGAAGCTAAATACTAATATACTATCTATACCCACTCATCAGAAGAATAATTGTTATCTTACAGAATCATACTATATAGCCATCTGATGGGTTTTAGACTATAATTTAGAACTTTATATTTAAGTATCAGATAGATATTAGTGACTATATATATTTTCATATGAAGATATTAAAAATGTTTAAACATCACCCATATATTTTTATAGGGGCTTGCTACATGATTCATAGTGATAAACCCAGTGATAATTTATTACGAGGTCACAGGTAGCCAAAAAAATACTGTTAATATTTCTATATAAAACATTTCCCAGATGCCTTCATCATCCAACTATTAATTAGTAGAAAAATATTTCTCTTGATAACCCCAATATTTGATATATGACTAGATAAAATTCATAAGAGGATTTTTCATTGAAATAAATGAATATTAGTTCCCAAATTTGAGAGGAATATTCCATGGTATAAATTATTTGGATGAGGAGTCTTCCTAAGGTGGTAATGCACATTTCAACCCAATATCCATGTAATATTTATATTCCAAAACATTCTATTGGTGAGGGAGTTCATCAAGTAAATGTAGCACAATTTAATGATGTTCCTCATTGTTGAGATTCAAACCAAACCACAATGTTTACATCCAATATACATGTTTAATGGATATAGTCTTATTTTGGTAGGGATAACATTACATATAGTATTTAGAATTAATGGATGTCATTCTACCAAAAATTTATTTCTTTATGGTCTCTAAGGCCCTATAGACATTTGATTTGGGTATAGTTCACCCCAACCAACAGGTGCCTTCCTCTTTTCATGGTGGATGTGTCTATAACATCTCTTCAGAGTAATAATATATTCTTAAAGATCGCTATTTTTATGTTCATAGTTCATAAATTTTACCTAAAGTTATAACATGATTTTTCCAAGAGATTTATATTCACAGTTACATGGGAATCTTCAACAAGGTAATTATTCTCAATGTCATGGGTGGGGGACATACATGATGGATGTTTCTCCCCAAACCATGGTGAATATCATAAGCATATTGAATATAATCAATATTGAAATAACATGGTTGTTGTTATAATCATTAGAAAGTCCTCCATGAAATATCCTTTAATCATGGATAGGACAACAATGAATGTTTATGATATAGATATAGGTTGGTATATTCAAGCCAGTACACCTATCATTTAGCTCATGTCTATATCATAGTACCAAAAATACTTCTCTCTAGTTAGTAGTGAGGATAGAAAGGGATGTGTCAAAATTAGAAGGGACTATAATGGACATTAGAGAAAAATATTATTTAGAATAATTATATTAATATATCTAATGTTATATCTATATAGTAATTTTTTGGGGAATTGATAAAAGGGATTGGATTGGAATGTTTGACTATTAGATGGACCAACTTCTAATGAAATAATTTTCCAATGCTAGGATCACACGTGTTAAAATATATAGCATTTTTGTTTCTAATATATCATAATAATCTAATAACTCTTATGTTTTTGGTGAACATGAAATGTTTTAATCCATTTAAAGACTCCAACAAAACCTAGATGTAGTAATGGGGGAAAATACCCTTTAGGATCTATGTTAGTTGCATCAATATGGAGTCCTAGATTCTAGTCCATCACAATACATATCTCTTGTTATAATTACTATTTCCTTCACAAAACCATGGAAAAGCACATTGATAATCATTTATTGAATATATGAAAATTAAAAAATAGTAAAATGTTCTCATAATATATGGGATATCTAGATTTTTTCAGTTGGGATTATGTTTTGAGGGATCACTAATTCAGTGGTTCTTCTTCACCAAGACATGTTTGTGGTGGTGGTTTTTGTGGATTACTACGCATGGATGATGACTAAAATAGTAAATAAAAAATTTTAATCAAAAATAAGTTCATATCCAATGATGGTGATTCAAAATATGTGAAATGATGATGATGTTTGACTATTCTAACGACTAATGTTACTCATACATTCACTATCAAAGGATAAGATAATTAGTGTAGGGTTTACTATTCTATTTTACAAATATATTTGTGGATACCATCGTGTTAGACTCTTCCATGGATGTTCATAATGCTATCAGTCCTAATTTCATGATTTTCATTGGGGTTTCTATATCTCAATTGGGGTTGATGCTAATAACTACTTAATTTTGATTATATAATGGTATAATTTTCATTCAATTTATTTATTCCTATATTGAGTTCATTTCCTAGTGTATGTTCGGTCATCAATTAAACGAATTCTTTGGAATCTTGTTTCCATCACCATATTCATTAATATAGTTGTCAAGTATGAAAATAGATACCATATTTCAGTTAATACGATCACTTAGAGATAAGAAGTCTTCAATATCCATTAGATATTTATATCTATATTCTGAATGTATAAATATATTACCTATAATAGGCCATAAGGGAATCTAATGAATTTCACATAGGAAATAATTGATGTTCACCAAAGGGATCATGTAATCATTCCATAAGACATATTTTACACACCACACAAGGTATAATAGATTTGTTTCCAAATACAACCATTATATATTTATGGATATGTTGGGAATCTATAAATATATTGTCTTGTTTGATTGACATTTAACCAAGATCATTCTATGATGAATTTTTGGACAATAATAGTTCATAAGATAATGTGTAGTGTATATTTGTAAAGAACTCCTTATATGATCTGGTTCTAAATATTATGTCCCTAATGTTTCCATATTGATTCTATGAATTGTGTGAGAAAAATATATCCAAAATTCTATGTTATTGTTAAATAAAGGATCACATCTTCTGTAACATACATCTCTAAAAATATTTGGAGTAAATAAAAAGACAATGATATAGGAACCAATCGATCAATTGATATGGCATCAGTTGGAAAAGGAGAAAAATCTACTACATGAATAGTGTAATTCTAGAAACATTCCCCATTATCAATAATAAAGGATGAAATCTAAAACCTTTTCCTAAATATAGAATAAGTTCCACATAATAAAGTATGAACATATCCTTTTCTTTTTAATATTTTTCTGGGAAAATAAATTTCTCAATTACCGTAAAATTAATAATCCAAAAGATATTGTAATGAATAAAAAGTATAACTATTATACCTACCATATGTTCCAAGTTTGCTTGTTATAAAGCATTATAAACCGAGGCATTGTGGGGTTGGGTGATCCTTAAGATCACATGATAAGAAATTTCTCCACCCTTTATCATGATCAAGGTTTCAGGGATTGGTAACACACCATTAGTCATACAGAACATATATTTGATTACTGGTAAATGAAAACCCTATCTATTCAAACCAATGGGTATATCAATGCATATTTTTATTAGTAAATTCCTTCCTTAATGAGTGTGTCCACTATAGTTACATGGTTATCTTTTCAGCCCTCTGAATTATATCAAAACATTCACTAGAATCACAATAATTACTAAAATACTACTTCTTACACCAAATATAGAGATAACCATTATATAATTCATGACCAACAAAATTGGTGGAAATGCATCATACCATCTTGATTATGTGGTATTTTTATATTCGGAACAATCGAATAGATTTATTGAGTTCATTAGTTTATTTGAATGTTTTATAGATCCTATAGTTAAATCATGTCAAATGTATTCTCCATGAACATCTTAGTAATATTAATGACCCAACAAAAAATATTTCTCTAGTAAATCACTATACATAGGGTTATATTCCAAAAAATATATTACAATTACATGAAGAAAAGAATTTTAGTGTTTATCTATGCTCAGTCGAAGAATACCACTTTGGAATAAACATCAACTGTTATTCCATGACTCTTTTTTTCTTCTTCATCATTTTTCTTACCCACATCCATATAATTATTGATATAATTCAGTTGCTTCCATTCATGGATCACATCCCATTCCATAAGGGCCCACTACACATCATGCCAGGGAATATCCCCTTCAGAGTAAAAACATTCCCTTGGTAAAGATATATATCATTGTCATGAAACTCATTGATATCCCAGATTAGATCTCACTAAATGATTCATTATATCTATAAAATGAATTGGATGAGGCCCTTATAGATGACCTTAATAACCATATAGATTGTTAAAATAATTTAGAAACTACTAGATGTTATCATGTCAAAGAAGTACATGATTAATATTATCAATTTATTATCAAATTTTTTTGGAAGATGTGGGTGTAATAATATTATGCAACATTAAGACCCTATACCTATCATTGAAGATAAATATCATCAATTAGTAGTGTATAATGGTACTAGGATCAATATATTCAAATCATACACACAATATATGATTGGATTCCTAAAGCCTGTTATAATCACATTCGCCAAAATGATTTATACATATGGATAGATTCATTATAATCTTCTCGAAATGATTATACTAAATGCATATTTTAGTGATTTTCATTACAATAATAAATTCATCATAACCATGGAAGAAAACATATCCAATTCCTTACTATGAATTACCTATCTACACCTATATTTTTATATTCCCTCATATTATCATAAGGACCTTATATAATCCCCTAGTGGTTGATTAATTTTTATTCGTGGTGATACTTCTCGACTAACCTCCCGTGAATCCCAATTACATGTTGTTGTAAATTAGATAAGGGGTTGGAATATGGCTCTAGTAGATGTATCTGAGTGAATCAATGGACCTAGAGAACTGGAAACCACCAATACACATCCATGGGGAGAATTAAATATTAATTTTCAACTTCCAATCCACCACTTGAAAGTAATATCTATATTTTTTAGTGGCACCTGATGAATACACTTACGATAGGTGTGAGGGAGTAATGAGTCTAAAGATGATAATGAAATTATCTATAACACAACATAAATATATCAATATTCAAATAAATCATCATGTAAACCTTGTTTACAAAATATAAGGATAAACCCACAAGTGGTTGACTAATA
Organism: Viscum album; assembly: GCA_963277665.1. Taxonomy (NCBI): domain Eukaryota; kingdom Viridiplantae; phylum Streptophyta; class Magnoliopsida; order Santalales; family Viscaceae; genus Viscum; species Viscum album. The sequence goes on from OY728132.1 coordinate 1,348,434,992, forward strand.
TGCTATGTTTTATCATTGTGGAAATACATCATCAGTGAAGATCATAGGGGGTATGAGCCATGATCTATTTTAACATAGTGATTATATTTCTAGTACTATCATAATATATATATGATGATTTATCATTTACATAATAATCTAATTACATATTGAATCAAATTTTTGTTGAGGGGTTATCTCCTCTCCCAAACCCTTATTCTTTTATAGAATAAGATTTTCATATATACGTTTTTCCACAATATATGATGTTTCCACCACAATCTATGAGTTTATATAGGTAAAAATAGAAAGATTTGAGGGTCTAATGAAAATATTAATTACTTTATTTATAAAATATAGTCAAAAAGTGTTTAATATTTTTTTTAAAAGTTGTGTAATAATGAATTTTCATAAAATGTAATGAATATTATAATAAATGGTCATCAATTATTCATCTCCTATATCAACCTTCCTAGGGCCACTATGTTTAAAAGAGTGTTCCATAGATAAATCACATATCATGTGGTTGCATGGTAGAGGATAAAGTTTTTAAGTGGATTAAATAGAAACTAATCAATGATGTTTACTACACCATGTGTCTAGGACACATTTCCCAGTCATGAAAATAATCGATATATCATATTTTTCATTGACTTATAGGACTTAAAACAACAAATCCAAAAGTAAAAATTTTATATTATAGTTAAAATTTTGTTTAAAGATGAAAATATCATATAATAGTATCTCTTTATCAAGGTTATATATAGTGTAAATAATAATCAATAGGAGGAAACTAAATATAAAGAGTCCATAAAATCTATTGATCCCTATCGAATGTCTTCTTCTCCGGTGATTCCAGTTAGTTTGAAAAAAATGGACTTAACTAACAATTCCCCACATATCATATCGTAAATACATTTTTTGGAGAAATGGTGGAGTTCTGTATAGAAAATATGGGGGTAAAATACTGGATGTTCCCTAACCATCTCAAATGTAACAAAAATGGGTTTAGAATGGTCAATACCCACAATCTACTAATAAACACCATTTTGGGTGAATTTTAGGGTACCTTACAGAAATTACTATGTTTTTTCAATAAAAACCCATCAAAATTTACTTTATGAATATTAAGGTCATCACTGAGATGACCCTCAACTAAATTTATGGGTTATTATATTTTTAAAATTGTGTATTTAATACATCCTTAATTATTTGACTAACATATTTTAGAAAATTTAAGTCCTTATTCAGACTGATGAAGTATAGAATCCCATATATGTTGGATAAATAATTCCTATGCATATTTTGTATGATCAAGATGTAGTTTTAATTTTTTATAGTTTAACATGGTCAATCCCAAGGAAACCATTGGTCCTATATATGATAGCCTAATAGATATCACACCGTTCCCAACTAGTCCAAAAAACTTCCATGGAAAATTAACTGTTTATATAACCTCAGTTAAATGATGATAGATACTGATTTCATATATTATCTCCCAGAGATGAACTATCATTCCCTATTATTTTTCCCCCAAATATATTTCATTATCAATAGTACCATGAGGTCTACCAGTTCTATTCAATTAACCAAATTATGTACATCCAAAAAAATTCTTGGTTACCTATAAGACTAATTTGTTGGGTAGTATTCCATTAGTAGTTTGATATTTGATTCCTCCCTCAGAATGTAATAAAGGAGTATGTGTTATAATATTTCTTTATTTTTCACCATATCCCCAAATATATACCCCTATTTTTAATGTTTTTGTAAAACCCCATTCTAAATATAATCTACGTAGATTTGTATATATATATTCACTATAAATATTCCTCTTAAATCCCTAATTTTTTGAAGGTATGAAATACTAATTCCATAACTCACCCCCTGTGAACCCCACCTAGTATGCCATAGAAGATAATAGTGTCCCCTGAAACCTACCCCCAATAGACCATAGCATGGATACTAACAACCATTTAATAAATAATACAAATGGGATGGAATACACTCATAAATACAAATAATATATATAAGGACCAAAATCAACTCTATTATGTTATGTCAACAAAAAAATTATCTCAAAATAAAAAAAATGAATAAAATTGTATATAGGTACAGGTTTCTGAATAAAATTCCAAAATAAATACTAAGGAAGTATCTCCAATTTAAATCCTAAACACCAAACTAGTAGTGTATATATCTATCTCTAAATCATCTTAAGAAGTGTATGAAATAATATATATATATATATGATCACAAGATGTATACTAAGTTGGATCATCGTCAATATCTATCAATAAAAGTAGGAATAGTTATACAATTTATTTTTTTACCATAAAATATAACAAACAAAAAACGTAACCATTTAATTACTACCTAGCCTCATCAAGGACCATGTACTATTCAACTTATCTAAGAATAATTACATAATATCAAGTATAAAATTCCAAGGGGACCTCAAACCACATCCCCTGTGGTTTATTTCTATCAAACTCCTAATGGAAATCTTGTTGTGCTTCCATCACATCATTATCATCACAACCATAAAAACATCATATATATCATTTCATTGCTCATGTGGATAAATTGGTTGACCTACCCATACCAAAATATTTAAGTGCCTATCATATCATGTTAGATTCGATAAAAATATAGTCTTTATAGTTAACGTGGGTTATATCATATCCCAACTTATCATATCCTCCTACAAGGTCCAATATCACAATTTGGAATGAGTTTATATCCATAAATTCATCATCATATCCTACAGTGTTGGGTATCATGAATATTTTATACATCAAACCTGTTTAATCCTCCTCTTTTTCATGGAACCCCCACATAATAGTATCTTAATGCACTATATATTTAATGTAGATTGTGATGTACGGGTGGTAATCCATCTATATCCTTTCGAACCAATATGTTCGTGAAGACAATAATAACCCAAATAATTTTGGAATATGTATTAATACATTTCATAGTTTTTTTATGAAAATAAAAGTAATTAAAAAATACTATAATATTCATGCACACAATACACTACTCATGTGTAATTTCTCCTCCCTGATTAAATATACATTAACAGTATCAATCTTTCTGGTGACCTCAAACGTGAATTCCCATGTGCTAGATTTTACTTACATGTAATAGGGGTATAGCGTAGAACTATATGGAGACTATAATACAAAATTAGTGTGTTAATTAATATTAAAAACATCATCCAATAAAATAATAAAACAAATTACATGGAATAAAGTAATCATAATTGGCTAATCAAATGATCATTTTTGCTATAAGAAGTTATATTGACCCATGGAGAATCCATAATATAATGACTCATCCTAGAATAGGATAATCATATATAAAAATAAATCAATCAATGAATTAATGATTATATACTATATACATGAGTAATAACATATCTATATCCTAGATCTATCTATGATATGTGAAAGAATGATAAATATTGGTCTTCTTCCCAACCTAAACATGTAAACTGTTAAGATGACTTGGGTAACCAAGGGTCATGGACACCTTAGTAGGGATTCAGTACAACATAGTAAGGAACCACCAATGTTGTATCATTAAAAACCATTAAATATAATATATAGATTTTCTATGATTATATGAAATTATAAATAACTAGGGATGTGAAAATAAATATTCGTTGTCCATCCTTAGGTTTTGACATAAAACCCTGGACTGACAATACCTAATTTGGCATGTGTCACAGTTTCTCTAATCGTGTCATGTAACTATTCCAAACTAACCTATTCAATGGTCATATATTAGAAGTAATAAGCATTTTTTTCACTGGAAGTATCCAAATTAATTCTAATAGTCGTAGGATTCAAGGTGATCCATATTTCATTATCCATGGTGATCAATGGCTATCAATCATTAGAAAAACACCATGAGGAAATAATGAGAGTTTCATTGTCATCGACATCCAATTCAATCACATGATTCATTCCTAGGTGATAAAAAACAATAGGTGTCATTATATATCCCTGTGATTATATTCTTTTTGTTATTATATTTATCATACATCACTCTCGACCCTTAGAAGGAAATCCTTGGTGATCAAAAGTAATTTAGAGATATCTCTAATTCATAAGGGGATAAACATTAGAAATCCAATAATAATAGTCTCAACACATATATCATGGAAGAATGTTCAATTAATCCCTTATTATAATCCTTTAGGGAATTTCTCCCTACCTGGTATATCTCATATAACATTAGGCACAAACCTATGCCTACATGGACAAACATGGTAAATATTGAATTTGTATAAGAAATATAGCTTATTATTAGGGGGTTACCTAGGGAAATATATATAGACATAGGATTAAGGTTTAATCCTATTAAATATCTCATGTATCCAAACATTACAAGGTAAAATTAAAATTCTTGTTCTGAGGTGAAACATGAAATCATCACTACATATCTATATAAAAATTACCTCTCTAGAATAAATGACACAATGGGATACCCACATGAGTCTCTTAAATCAATCCAAGCGCGAACCCCTCATATAGGTTCTTTATCTAAAACAAATCTATCAATTCAACATCCATAAATTATATGGAATGAAATACCTCAGTTTATTGATAGTCTCATTGAGGCATGATTTTCCCCCTATTAATAACTACATTGGAAGAAAATTTTAGAGGTGGAATAAAGAATACCTCACATCCCCAATTACCACAAGGTAAGTAACCAGGAATTCAACCCATATAAATAATTCTAAGGACACACTTACACTGATGATCAAATCTCATGGGGAAACAATTTATTACATCATTGTTTTATTATCTAGCATAAAGGCTATAATGCATCTCATGTTTATCATATGGCCTTTTCATTCTAATTGATCTAAAAAACACATTACACTATAAGTAGGTGTCTAAGTCTCTTATTCTAGGGCTGCTATTTTAACTAATTCCAATCATATATCTCTAAGTTCATTGTGTCTAAAATAAAAAAAATCATAATTTGGGCCTTGACCATCAATTATTGAGTAAATATATCCAAAGAATAAGGGTATATCATAGACCTTGGAACACTATACATTTCATATATATGAGTTAAATTTAATTAAATAAATTAACTGACATTAGAAAGGGTCTATTACCGCTCTTTTCTACTCTAGAGTATCACATTCCTAGAATAAAAAACATATTTAATTACCATATGGGTATGATGAAGGACCTAATACATCAGTATTAGAGTTACATACTTTTTAATTCAACATCCAAAAAATGCATACTAGGCCTGTCCTTGTGCATCCAATTGTAATGCATAATCTTAAGGACATATATCATTAAAATTAATTGAAATTAATTATTCTTAATAAAATTATTCTTAATTATAAATTTCAAATAATTTTATGAAATAATGTAGTGAGGTATCATCCATTAATTACTCATTCTATGACCTCGATGCACCAAAACACTGAACAACCACCCATAGATGGACCATGACGTACTCCCATTACAATTTTGAAAAAATTCAATAACAATTGAAACTATTTTAAAAATGAAATAAATTTAATTTAAACAAATTCCTTGGATATTTATGTATGATGATGAACATTCAATGAAATTGGACACAATATAATTCCATCATTTTATTAGATATCATAAATCCAATCCAATATAATTTCCTATCATATTATAATATTTCCACCATATTACCCTATAAATAATATCAAAAACCTATCTTGAGTAAATACAAAAGCAGTTTTAGAATTATAGAATAATAATGGGGATATAAATATGAGAGGATCAACATGATTCAATGATAAAACCACTCAAAAACACCACTTGAAACTATGGGGGATTGTGGTGAGCATGATGTATGAATACATAGGCTGGTCATGTAATAGAGAGTAAAAAAAATGGGGATCGAGTCCTTAATAAATGTAGTAGGGTTAAGGGGTGTTTCCCTAAAAAAGTAAAATGAACAGGGATATCGAGGATTCTATTACATAGTGGTTGGTTATATCCATACCCTTGAGTGTATGAAAAATCCAATTCCATGTCATATCCCCCTATATGATCATTTTTTTCCACTATAGAACCACCCATCCATATCCCCTAGTGAATCACCCTAGGTTAGGGCACTACAACATGGTGGCTTTCCGAGACACCATACTCTACTAAAGAGAGACACCCACTAACATAATGATTATTTCCACTATAACTCTAACAATTTCTCACAATGATACCCCTGAAAATAATTGGTTCTCTACCCATGGTAATCCAAAATGTCCATAATAGGAGAACCACCATGTAACCCACTTTGTGTTATCCTTAATGTAATTAACAAGCCTCCCAAGCCTCCCAAGATATCTCGTAACCCTCATCAACACCTATAATACCTTTGAGGCCTCATTATATGTATCTAAAAAAATATCCTTAGGATATTAAAATGAAAAACATTAAAACACAATACCCAGTTTTAAAAAAGCATCACTCGATGGTATTCAATTCAAATATTCCCCCATTTTAACATCCTACAAGAGACATGCGGTTTAACAATCCCCCCCTATAAAAATTACCTTCATAAAAAAGTATCCACAACCATTTACCATCAACCCCAACCTATTTCAATCACTAATTCATTATCCATCCTATTACATACTTCCCAAGAATGGAACATGATCTTTCATTAGGAAACTCTGAAAATAAGGGAAAAGTTTCCTAAAAATTCAATCCACCAATCATCATTATAATACAAACCTTTAGAGGTTTCTCACCTACACCCAACCAATACGATATACTATAGTGTAACATATTAACACAGACCCCAAATTATATATCTCCCCTAAAAAATATCAATCTTTATGGGCTGACTCTAAGCCATGGTACTCTCCACCATCATATTTTCATTCCTTATGTGATTCTATATTCCAATGGTCCAATAACATTCATGGTGGTATTTAAATATCATTTCACCTAATTATACATTAATTAACTGTTCAATCTTCCATTCCCCATACATACATTAATGATCTTGGTTGTACCCATGAACATGCTACCACATCACAGCTTGATCATGATTCCTTAACCCTCAGAGGTATCCTATGACCATTCAAGTACTAAAACCAATGTCTGAATTCATCTTTATGTTTAATTCCATGGTTAGATCACTAATGATAAAAATAAATTTCAATGATTTCCCCCAACACTGAAATGAATCTCCAACCATACAGACCCTTAGATCATGTGAAAATAATCCAGTTCCCGATGAAAATACATGGGTAACATAAAAATTTATATCCAAATACTATATTTGGTATTCTCCAAGGAATGAGATATAATTATATTTATCAACACACTTGTGTCCTAAATCATCATATGACCATCCAACCTAATCCCATAACTCCCATGGCCATTCTATCATGGTTTTATATCTCAACAACCCATAATTTTTACATTATCTCACATTACATTTGGATGAAACAATTTCACTCAAAATCATGTTCCAACCTAAAACCTTAGTGAATTATATTCATATATCACTAAGATCATCAACCATGAAGACATATAAAATTCCATTAGATATGTGGGTCACATACTCCAATGAAATATTGTATATTCCTCATAACCTAGATTGACATATATCAATCCATGTGAACATCCTCATCACATTATCTCATAAATACCACAAGATTTTACTTTTCAAGGTATCACTCAGGTAAATCGTATCATGGATCCTAATTTATTTCCATTGAAACATCTCCCCATATTGTGGAATTTCCTATTTTCACAATGTTCCATGAATCCAATAGTACAACATTACATCCAAACCATCTACCCTGGTCTCTCTCATGACCAATCACCAATCCAAAATTAAATGGAACATTGTTTAACTAGTGTGTCCATACTCTCTCTCATATGAATCAAACATGTTTATGCTCTAATAAAACTATGTATCATCATGAGACTCATGATCATATGAGTTACCCATAATTAAATCCAAGGCATTGTGTGTAAATACAAACCATTTATTAAGAATATGTTAATATAATATTGGAATAATTATTGTTAGAAACCATTTCAATATTATAAATTTCATAATTCCAATATCTATCACATGAAATGGCACGAAAAAACACTTTTAAAAAACTGGAATTATCCCACACTCTATAAACAAATCCAAAAAACCCAAGTTATAGAGTCTATTTGTTTCCACCATATAAATTTATCCTTGACACCAATAAATATCACTCAAGGTTCAATAACTGTAAAAACAAAATGCATCACATAATACTATTTCCCATATTTGATAGCACATCTCATTGTTCAATCTCAAATATGAATTATATCTCTAAGGCACTTAGAAGCATAAGATGGATCCATTCTCCGGGCACCCTCTTATATCACACCTTATCTAAAAACCATCACCTCAATCACTAATCTCTTGATTTGAATATAAAAACACAAGGCTCTACTATCTATCCCATAATCCATGCAACACATAAGCATAAATATTAAACTGTTAGATTGCACTCCCTGATCTAGTTCAATAAACACATTCTTTTCATACTGTCATAGATTTAAACTATATATTCCTATAAAAACCTATCCTATAATTACACATCTTAAATAAAATATTGCATTATATATATTCCAGATACATTTTAGTTTTACCTCATTTGAAAATTTTAATGAAAATATAAACTAATAAAACCCACTTCATTTTAATCTGATATATAATTTTTCACTATATAATATACTAAAAAATTTATAGTAAATCTATACTATCTCCCTTAAATTTTATAGACATTATATCCTATTGGGAAAATAGTTTTTACTGGTTTTATTCATAACATGGTGAAATGAAAACATATAAAATGGGTGAGATCAAACCCTTCCTATGGGAAACATATAAGTGAAGATTCTAAATCATATGCATGGTATATAAAATTAGGAAGGAATAAATAATCTATATATGGTTATAATAAAAAAAATTGAGATCATGATGTTACATCCTGTTTCTGGGTGCATCCCAAAGTTTCCCCAAACCCCGTTGGTCACATGACCTCAAGACCATTTCCACAAATTTTAGAGGCTGCCGACTAGCATCGAGATCCAAAATGGGTAATAGTGAAACTATACCCTCATTGGAATATATATAGTATCTAATATTCTAAAATGAAGCAATAAAATTGGATGTACTCAAAATTAAACAGTCATATAGTTTTCAATTATATTCATTTAACATTCATTATTCATCAGTTGAATCATGTAAACCTTGGGATATATAATAATATATGTATCCCCTATGTAATAGAAACAACTAATGTCTTATAAGACCATCTAAACAATCAACTAACACCAAGTCCATGCTTGTGCTTTGGCTTGGTAGACTTATAAAAATCATTCAATTATTCAATAAAACCACTTTTGGGACAAATATCACAATCTGATCCACCAAGTCTAACATAAAAATTATTCATTTAATAAAAATCCTCAGGGTAGATCTCACGGTCTAACCAATCTAGTCTGTCATAGAACTAATCATTTAAAAATGACCACCTTGGTAGCTCACACGGTCAATGCCCCTTGGTCCACATAGCTTCAATAAATTATAAATGACCACCTGGCATCTCAAACGTTCAATACCCCTTGGTCAACATAACCATAATTCATTTAATAACAAAACTCTAGGTAGCTATCATTATCTAATACCGATTCCCTAACATAACACTAATCATACATAAACAAACCTATCTTGAGAATCTCTCATAGTCAAATCCCCTATGGTCGAACTTCCGCAATGCATATCACATGCATCTAGAACATATAGTAACTCCATCCTAACAACACAGGGCATGGAAAATAGGGTAACCCTAATAGGAATTCTAGACCGAACAACATTAATCAATCAAAAAAGTGAAACTCACTGACGGGGTGTTCCATAAACAAGGTATCTAACCTCACTCATGTCAAACTACCCTTTATCAATATGGGTAACCATAAAAGGTAATAAAACATGGTTTATTTCTAAATACACAATACCACAAACATGGGTATATGGAACAATTATCATATCTAAACCAAATACAATCAATGAAAGGAAAAAACCACCTACGTTGATGTTGTATGATCAATACTCTTGATTGTAGACCCTTCAATCGGCCAAAACGATGTAGATCTATAAAATGGTGAAAACGTTCAACCTTGAATAAATCATGATTGAGGAGGAATCAGTAAAAATGGCTCTAAAATAATTGATAACTCACTAGTGAGATTCCAACAAACCTGACTCCATCTCAATCGGAGGTCGGACGGAGAATCAGGAGGGGTGTAGAGTTTGTCATCCCTTCGGTCGTTCTCCTGTATGAACCAAGGGAAGAAGTAGATGTTTCTGAAGATGAGACATGAACCCACTCTAATTTATCAATTATTAAGAAAGATACATGAAATCTTAATTAATGGTACACTCCACGTAGTATCCTTACCTTGCCCCAACTTTAAGCGGTCTTCTAGGACACTTACACAGCCATGGACTCGGACATTACATGGCTGGTACATGGTTGTATGCAGTACTCGGGTACATGCTGTGTACTCAGAAGTACATAGAATGTACTCATATGTGCATGGTGTGTACATAGATTAATTCCCGATTCTTTATATTTTTTCTAAAAACCCCAAAATAAATATCTTTATCAGAAATGAAAATAGGGGTTTTTACAAACTTCCCTCCTTAAAACTATTCGTCCTAGAATTTCCCTTCCATGGATGATGAAGAAGAAATTGTCAATCGGTCCAACCACTGTGATCATACAACGGCCTCTCTCTCCCATGTCTTGTCTTCTACTCATTTGTGCTAGCATATAACCCATACAAAAGGAACAGACCATCCATGGAGAACCTTCATGATGTGATACACAATCTGAATAGGGTTCTCCAAGAAGGATGCATCCACCTCCAACTCAATCTCATCAGGTTGAAAAACATGATATGGGTTTGAAAAGTATTGGAATAGTTGATAAACATAACATATTTCTTGAATAGTGAAATACCTATATGGTAACTTCAACCGATAGGAAACTAGCCTGATTCTCTCCAAAAAATCAAATGGCCCGATTTATCATAGAGAAGGCCATCCTTCTCTCCAAATCCTCTAGTGACCCAACTTCAGTGTGACATGTAAGATAACCTAGTCCCCAAACTTAAAATCCAGAGGCCATCTCATCAAATTTTTAAAATATTTCTAGTGAGATTGTGCAGTATCTATCATCTTCTAAATCAACTCAACTTGCTCTGTGATCTCCTAGACAAGACAAGGTCCTAGCATAGCTGCCTCTTCTACCTCTAATGGACATAGGAGTGATCATAATGTCCTACCATACAAAGCCTCATATGGTCCCATCTGAATCATTTTCAGAAAACTATTATTGTTGGAAAACTCCAACGGGGGGTATGTGTCTCTCCCAAGATCCCCCAAAATCATAGATGCATGCATGAAGCATTTCCTCCTAAACCTAAATCCTGTGCTCAGACTGGCCATCATTATGGGGATGACATGTTTTACTCAAAGGTACCAGTATACACAAATCCCTTTTTAGTCCCTGTTAGACATGAGAATTAAAATGGGTATCTTTGCATAAAATGATAGAGTGTGGAACCCCATGTAAATGTACAATCTCATGGTTATACAACCTTCCAAACTCATCAACACTAAAGGATTCCTTAATCTATGGGAAGTGTTAAACTTTCAGGATCCTATTGTTAAAATCACAAAATGCATTGTTCCTTGAAGGAGACCGAAATATAACTATCATAAATTCCATTTCAACATCATTCCACTTCCACTCAGGAATGGGTACCTACTGTAAAAGTCATGCCAGTCATTAATGATCGACCTTCACCTACATACAGGTGGAACATATCATAAAAAAGATAGCTACATCCCTCTTCATACATGGCCACCAATACTAATGGTGTAGATCTCGCGTCATCTTCATGGCTCCATAATGAACTTCCCATTCTAAGAAATGGAAATCTCACATCAACTTCTCAATTATATTTGCTGAAACCAATTTGAGTCCATCAAAACACAGGACCTCATAATTGCCTATGCTCCACCAAGGAGCATAGTCCTTTCTAGACACACAATCTTGTAGGACTAATCCTTTGGAACCTAATAGCTTCCTCATTCACAAATGATCTAGTATAGTAGATTTAATATTTTTATATGAAAGAATCACCTTCCCCTATCAGTCATGCACCTCCAAATGCATCTCAAGGAACAGAGACACAATCTTCCACTCACTGTTGGCCTCCTGAAGTACCTTTATCTGAGTCATCCTACTCAATGCGTCGGCCACTTTTTTGTCATTCCCAAGCATATAGGCAAGCTAAATGTCAAAAGACTAAAGTTACTCAACCGACCTTTGCTGTCTCAAATTCAAATATCACAGAATAAAGACATACTTGAGATTTTTGTGTTCAGTGTATACCACAAAATTTTCTCCCAAATTTTAATATCTCCAATATCATAAAGCATGCACAACCACAGCTAACATGAGATCTTTCATCTGGTAATTCGTCTCATGTGGCCTCAAATGCCGTGACCCGCACACAATGACTCTTTTCCCATTTATAGTCACTGCTCCTATCCCTTGGATGGAGGCATTGTAGTAAACTGTGTAACCCTTTCCTTGCTCTGGAAAAATTAGTATCGGTGCTTAAGTCAGTCTCCCTTTGAGCTTTTGAAAGGTTGAATCGTAGGAATATGTCCATATGTACTTCCCACCCTTCAATGTTAGGACCATCAGTGGAACTGATAAGCATGAGAATTCCTGAAAAAAAGATTTTTTAAAACCATCTTGCCCAAGAAAACTTTGTACCTTAAACATATTATTTGTCTTCTCCCATGATACTAATGCTCACACATTATTTGGGTCTAATTATACTATTGTCTTTGAGATAACATGACCCAAGAAGTGAATCTGTTACATCCAAAAGTGTAATTTTGAGATATTAGCATACAACTATTCCCCTCTCAATGTTCCCAATATGATATCATGATTGGTGGAATGGCCATGTAACGGTTTAGAATACACCAAAATATTGTCCATGAAAACTACCATGAAATAATATAAGTAATGATGGAACACACGGTTAATTAGTTCCATGAAAATTGACGACATTTTCTTGAGATCGAACAACATAACCAAATACTTGTATAGACCATACCTCCTCCAAAATGATGTAAGAGGTAAATCTATTTGTCTACCTTTCATGTAATGGTAACTGGATCCCAATAAAACCATCAAGAACACCCGGCCTCCTTGAAGGTGGACAAAAAAGATCACCAATCCTTGGAAAAGGATATAGGTTCCTGAATGTTAACTGATTCAACTTCTGATAATCCACATTGATTTTAAGGGTACCTCCAACTTTCTTTACAAAAAAGACCAGTGAACAAAAATGTGAAGTACTATGTCGGATGAAACCCTTCACCTTCAACTCGTCTAACTAATTCTTGAGATCCTATAACTGCATGGAATTCGTCCTATAAGGAGGAATGGACACCGGTGTCACTTTTGGCACAAGCTTAGTAGAGAAATCAACCTATCTCTATGGTGGTTAACATAAAATTTGTTTGGAATGAAATATCTAAAACAACCCATCATTGGAGGAAAGTCTATCTCTGAAGTCTCCACGTCATCCAAATATAGACATGCAATCTAGGATGTAATTCCTCTCAACCCATGATTCTCTGGTGTAGATCTTCTCACCTTGTCATCCCATTTTCCCTTGTGTAGAAAATGTCTGCCCTTTGGTGATGTGAAACTAACACTATGGAGATAATAGTCAACAATGTTCGGGATAGAGACCAACTACTCTATTCCGATAATGACATAGAGTCATGTCATCTCTTAGGAATATAGGTCCTATAAGAAGTGACACCCACCACCCTAAAAAGGCACTCTTTTCACTTATGCACTCTCTCTTTCCCCATCCCCAATGGAGTGTCTAGAATCCTAATATCCTCAAAATTAAAGATAAATTTCCCAATAATCACTACAAAGGAAAAATATATAAATCTATTGGAAACCCCTGTATCAAAAATAGTAGAAACTAAATCCAAGGGAATTAAAATCGCACCTCTAACTGTAGAGGGTCTGGGATCTATCCCCTACTAGGAATGCTCCACTAAAAATGTCTGACGTATTCCATGGCCCTATAACCCTTCCTGACTACCCTGAGCTAATCCAATATGATGCCGCTGAAAATACGTCATATGACCAGCACAACCATGACCACCTCATTGACCTGAATAGCCGGAATAACTCCAGTTCACAGACTAATGAAAAACGAGTGGTCTTTCCCTTGAATGTGGAGTTATAACAGATCTCCTATCACTATATCCAAGTGAGAACATCCAGAAGAAATAACTGAATATGTCCCATCTTAACACAAGATTAGCACTCGACTGGGTCCTTCTGGTAATGTGGTCTTATATGCCCACTCTTGCCGCACTGGTATCATACCACCTGAATACCTACAGAAACATCACTTGAAAGCTCCCTCTAGCACTTCATTCTATCTGTCAATGGAGTATAATCCATGTATGCTAAACCTCCCAGGCTCGCAGTACCTAACACTTGAAGATTGTGCTTGGTAATCAGTGCCTAGTTTTCTATTGAAGACAGTAATGATAGCCTAAAAAATTTCACCTATGATCAGATGTAATGCTCGATACCATACTAAAATATCCCATCCAAAGATAAATTGTCACCCCTAAAAATAGGTGTGAAGTACAGAATTTCTATAAAGAAAGAAGAATAATGCATCACCGAAAGTGAACCTTTCTCCAAATGCATGAAATCTTAGACTCGATCAGACCTCCGTGTATTGAGGTAGAAGTAATTATAGAATGTCCTCTGAAACTCTTCCAAAGTCATATCTAGATAACTTCTTACCTATAAGATAACATCCCACCATATCTTGGTGTAATAACATAGTATATATATCATGAGCTTCACCCTCCTCCCAGAAGGATTCATTGGATGCTTTATGATAGAAAGCATTGCCCCAACCATGACTTTACAGCCTATGGGTATTACCCCCGGTTTCGGGTTCATAACTCCTTTCCTCACGTATTTTAATTTGGTTGGCCTAATATAAATAGTTTCCATTAAGTTGGGTGTTTCCATAATGTTTTTTGTTTCTATATATTGTGTTGTTTCCATAAAGTGGGATGTTTCCATAAAGTGGGGTGTTTTTATAAAGTGGATTGTTTCCATAAAGTGGGGTTTTCCATAAAGTGGGACGCTTCCATAAAAAATGTTTTTCCAAAAAAGGGTAAAGGTAAATGTTGGAAGAGTTTGGGAGTTTTATAAAGAGTGTTGGGACAATAAGTAAGATCGCACAATCTATACATGGTTGGCCCAAACCATGCAGTCAAACCTTGCGTAGAGGTCAAATCTAGATCCTATTTTCTAGAAGATTAATCATTTTTTCTCTATAAATTTTGGTTTGGCTTCAAAAGGCCCCTATTTCAAGATTACTCTCCGTAGATGGCTGGAGAATCCTCTCAGCATGATTTTGAGCCATCCCAGAGCCTTCTATTGCTAATTTGAATCTGATTCTTGAGGAATGTCACCATTCTTTCTAGATTTGTCATGTTTATCATAGATCATCATAGATATAATTCTCAATCACCGTTATTTCTCAGATATGAACCTATAGTGGTTATATCTACGTTTTTTGATTCCCATTAATTCAATATTGAGTCGTGATATTTCTAGGATAAGATAACTAAGTCCATTCTTGGTGAATTGACCCACTTTTTTGTGCATTCTTCGTCTGTTGAAAAAGATTAGTCAAAACCTTTGAGGTATGTGGCTTAAATTTCATATCCTCTTGATATAATTAATTATATTAGATTCAAATTGTTTTATTTATTTTTGAAATTCAGGGAATCATCTTCATTATAGATGATTTATGGTTTTTGTGAAATTGTGTGATCTTGGTGAATATTTGTGCAAAGGGGGTTTAGTTTCATGAATTTAAAATGATGATTTTAAATTATGGATTTTCTATAACTGGTATGTTGTTGATGAAAAAGGGGTTTCCAAAAGAAATTTTTTTTAGTAAAAATGTAGTTTTATTAAAGTGGTTTGGAATTGAAATGATTTGGCATTGAAAAGGTTCTGAAGGAAATGGTTTTCAAGAAAATGATGATTTTATTGAAAGGGTTGTTTTGGCATGATCTTTGGGAATGTGTGGTGTGTCTTCATGTTTCATATACGGGGCTTCGTTGTAATATGACCTTGTTCTCACTTCCAAATGGTTAATGGTACATGGGAAACAATTACCTTGTGATGACTTAGTAGATCGATGAGAAACCACTCTTGAGTATGGAACTGTCATAGAATAACATGAATGGTTGTTTTCATGGGTTTGAGGAATGGTTGGGTATGCTGATAAAGGGATATTCTGAAATAGTTGTAAATATTGTTTAGTTATTATTCTGAAAAAATAACTTACTAGAAAAATTGGTTTCAATTGCACTTGTATGATTTTGGTAATAAATCGTTTTAGAAACTTGTTTATATTTATTTATAAACTATTTTTGAGATGTTTTTTATATAAACTATTTTATATAATTATTGATAACTTCTCTATCCAAGTGGTGTTAGTAGGGAATTCATTGGGGAAATCTTACTGAGTTTTATACTCACCACTACATTGGCACATTGGTTCTTTTGTAGGTGAAATCTTACGAGACAATGGAAAAGGTTATTTTTCACATGTGTTTTGCATTACCTCGTGATGTATGGGATGTTCAGAGATTTTGGAGAATGGAGCTTGTGGATCATGGAGTCTTGAGGACTTTGGAGAGTCTGTGTTGTTTATTTGTTGTGTACTTTGATTTGTTGTTATTCTTCCATTGTTACTTACTTTGATGTGGTTTTGAGATACCTGAAGTTGTTGAGTTGTCTTCTGTGTGTTTATACGTCGTATAGTGAATGTTTGGTAATGGTTGGTAGGTTTATTTGTTTATTTTTAATGGTTAAATCGTCCCACTCATGTATTTGAAACCCTTTATCATTTATTTGTAGCATTGGGCATCTTGGAGATGTCGTTTAAGGCCTAGTAATGACTCATTGTACTTTAAAGCCAATGAGAATTGGAGGGTCATTACAAATGGTATCTGCTTTTTCGGTCCATCCCTAATAAGTAGTCATCGATGTTCCATGTTTGGGAGATGAAATCCCTTCATGTCTCTTCTTTGGGCGGGAATCTTAGAATGGAGTGGGATTGTCGGAACATAAAATGTATAGCAAAAGAGGACATAGCTAACCCTTTTATGCTGAACTTCAAGTTTCTATGGAGTTGGGTAAATAAGTGTTTGGAGACACTTATAGAATTTTGAAATCTCATTTTCATGGGTTTATCAAATGAGATGAGCATGAAATTCATTGTAGAGGAATGAATTCCCACAAGTAGTTCATACCACATTTCATGGAATAATTCATGTAGTGAAAAAAGTGTAAAATTTTGGAAAAGAATGGAATTGGTTTTCAAATGAATGATTTTGAAAAATCTAATTCTTATCGTATTTTGAAAGTGGTTTAATTTTTAAAAGTGTGTGACATGTTTTAAAAAATGGTTTAATATATGAAAAATGATTTTTTGGAAAACAATGTTGTGATATTTGATGTGATATAATTTAAAATTCTAAGCCATCAGTTTCTAAATGGTGAGATTATCGAAGTTTGTTGTTAGGCATAGAAAACGACACTTGGTAGGCATCGTCGAAACCAACCTGAAGAAGCTACGGAGAATGTTGTTACACCTAAACCATGTGTGAACCAAGATATGGTTCAGAGTATTGTCCATGCTTTTCATGCTATGGACATAGGGAACCAGAAGAATGAGCCACGACATGTGGATCATACCATCCAGTTCATGAACCAAAATCCACTTAATTTCTGGGGTGATTCTGAACCCGAGAAGGAGGAGGTGTGGCTATCTAAGATGAATCGTATCTTCAACATCATTGACACATCGGTAGAGCTAAATTTAAAACTAGAGATGTATATTCTCGAGGATCATTCTCGTTAGTGGTGGGATTTAGCAGTGCATGCTAAATTGGATGAAGGAATTACATTGGAGGATTTCGAGGAATTGTTCTATAAACGATTGTAATCCCACATGATCATGATAAAAAAAATGACAAAATTATTCATCCTGAAACAAGAGAGTCTCTCTATCACATATTGTGTGGCTATGTTAATAAACATAGAATGATTTGCAGCAGATCTTGCAGAAAGTGCCTCTTTGAAGACACACATCTTCGAATCTGGGCGACGTTAAGAGATTCTATCAAAGATTGCAGAACATTTTATTATAGATTATACAGAGATGGTGAACAGAGTGATTCTGGTTTAACTTGATATACCAAGATCTATGGAAGGAGGCATGATGATACCTACAAGAAACGGTGGGAACTCAACTACTGGGAACAAGCGGAAATAGGACACTTGTTTCCAAAGTGCAAGTGGAAATCCTAACCATACGGCTCGATCAGTAAACCTTCTTCCATGACCCCAGAGAAAAGCATGTTGTTTTCAATGTGGTTAACTTGACCACATAATGTAAGATTTTATGGAACAACATAGAGCATGTCATAATTGCAACAAGATGGGACATCTTCAGCGCTATTGTCACTGTGCTCCAAGGTCTGGTGCTCAAGACACTTCTCAGGTGTCACAAGCATCATATGCTTCGACTGGACGAGGATAGAAGAATTAGTCTCGTCAATAGATCAGAGCTGGCCACAATGATTCTAGATATACCATGACACCTCAACTAGGGAAACCTCATCAAGAAAACAAGGAGAAAAGTGTAGTGAAGAAACAATTGTATGGAGTTGAGAAGATGATAGTTGATGATCATTCTGGTCTATATACAGTGAGACGTAAGATAATTTTGAATTATAGCTTTGTGAAAGTGTTGTTTGATACTGGTGCATCACATTCCTTCATTGCTTCTCTTGCTGCTGAATTGCTATGTTTTAAAATGGAAATGATGTCTTATGTTTTGAAAATGAAAATTCCTCTCGGTGAAAGATAATGTCTAGCCTTTTTCTGTAGATCATGTGCTATAACTATGGATGGAGCTAAGATAAAATAAGGAATCTCAATGTTGGATATATATTTCTATTATGTAATCTTGGGTATGGATTGGTTGAAAATGTTCAAGGCTTAAATCAACTTCTATTAGAGAACATTTAGTTTCATAACTGAGGACGGAATCGAAATCTCTTTAGAGGAGAGAGGATTGTAAAGAAGGGTGCAAAGATCTTGTTGGCGCTAATGGGTGGAATGATCTCTTACCAATTTGCATCATTGACTTTGGAATCAATGGAAGAGATCAGGGAAAATAGTTTTCTAGTTATTGTGGTTCAATTTCTAGATATTTTTTCAAAGAACATATCAGGGTTACCACCTCTAAGAGAAGTGGAGTTTACGATAGATCTCCTTTTAGGAACCAATCATATTTACCTTACTTATTATAGGATGGCACAAATAGAATTACGGGAATGGAAAGTGTAGTTAGTGGAGCTGGAAAGAAAGGGTTTCATTCGAACAACTATGTCTCTGTGGGTAGCACCAGTTTTGTTTGTGAAGAAGGCATATGGAACTCATCGACTGTGTGTTGATTATCATAAGATTTACTAATTAATGATAAAGAAATAATATCCAATTCCACACATTGATGATCTGTTTGATCAATTAATAGGATCTTAGTGGTTCTCTAAGATTTACATGCGATCAATATATCACTAAATGATAGTTCGATAAGAGGATATAACAAAGACATCTTTCAGAAGTAGATATGGACACTATGAATATATAGTAATTCCTATCGGTATAACGAATTCACCAATGGTATTCAAGGAATTAATGAATCAGATATTTCAACAATATCTGAATTCTTTTGTTGTGGTGTTTGTGGATGACATTTTGGTCTATTCAAAGACAAGGGCGGATCATGAGGTGCACCTAGGAACAGTGTTAAAAATCCCGAGAGATCACAGTTTGTATGCCAACTTATCGAAGTGTAATTTTTGGATACAAGAAGTACGTTTTTCTAGTTATGTCATTTCTGAGAAAGGGGTTTTGGTTGATCCTAAGAAGATAGAAGTTGTTACCTCATGGAAACCACCGAAGGCTGTTTTCGAGATATGAATTTTTCTTGGTATAGCTGGTTTTTACCGACACTTTGTGCATGATTTCTCATGTATAGATTCACATTTGATAGCCCTACAATAAATAATTCCTTATTCCAGTAGACAGAGGAATTTTAGAAGCCTTTCTAGGAACTGAATTTTTGGCTTATATCAGCACCTATCTTGATCTTTCCAGAATCAGGATAGGGGTATGTGGTGTATAGTGATGCATTAGGAGTAGTGTTAGACTATTTTCTCATGAAAATAGATCATGTGGTTGCTTATGGTTCAAGGAATTTGAGGGTTCATGAGAATAATTACCCAACACATGATTTGAAGTTAGTTGTAGTAGTCCATTCTTTGAAAACATCGAGGCATTATCTATTTGGTGATAAATTTAATATGTTTACGTATCAAAAAACCGTGGTACACATTTCTAATAGTGTAATTTAAATCTGAGGCAAAGGTGATGGATAAAGTATCTCCAAATGATTTACATTGACTTTATGTACACACTGGGGAATGGAAATTCGGTGGCAAATGCATTGAGTACAAATTCATATTCTCAGTTGTCGAAAGAAGCTCCAAATGAATGACAATTGATTTTGGTCTTAGCCAACATGCATGTGAAATGTGAAGAACGAGTTGATGTTGCAATTTTCTTTTCAACTACGCTTGTTCCTGATTTAGTAAAAATTATCAAAGAGGCACAAACCTTTGATGCATAATGTCTGGTTATAAGGTCAAAACTCAATGATGTGGAGACCATTGAGGGATAGAAACATGATGGAGGTTCAGTTTTTTGTTTCATAGATCAGCTGGTTGTACCTATGATTTTTTAGGAATAACTCCATCATTCTTACCACTATTCAAGATGTGATTTACATATAGGTACACATAAGATGCCTAAGGAATTAAAGGTGCAGTTTTGGTGGAGCGACATGAAAAGAAAGGTGGCTGAGTTTGTCTCGCAGTGCTTAACATGTTAGTTGGTTAAAGAAGAGCATCAAAGACGAACTAGTATGTTCTAATATTTTCCCATCCCAGTGTGGAAATGGGATTATATAGTAATGGATTTTTTTACAGGCCATCCAATAACAGTCCAGAAACCCGATGCCATTTGGATGATAGTGGATCGTCTAACAAAGTCATCCCATTTCACCCCTATTCATGCAACTCATATGGTAGAGGATCATTAAAAAATCTATTTATGAGAAGTGGTAAAGAGACATGGTGTACGAGTGTCAATAGTATCATTAAGATATCCAAGGTTCACATCTCGTTTCTAGAAATCCTTACAGAAATCCCTGGGGACATAGTTGACTATGAACAATGCGTATCATCCTCAGACGGATGGGAAATCTAAGAGGATGATACAAATGATGGAAGACAGGTTGTGGGCTTGTGTAATGGATTTTTGAGGCTCATGGGAGGAGAATATACCATTAGTAGAGTTCTCATAGAATAAAATCTATAAAGTCTCGATACACATGGCCCTGTTTGAAGCATTGAATGGGCGTCCTTTTCGTTCTCCACTATGCTGAGTGGAAATGGGAGAAACTTCACTAATCCAGCCAAGCCTTGTCCAAGAAACAATAGAGAAGATCCAGTTGATTAGAAAAAGGATGGATGTGGATTAGAGTCATCAGAAATCTAATGTAGATCACTGTCAAAGACCATTGTTATTCGCTTTGGGTGATCATGTCTTCTTAAGGATCTTTCCAAGGCTAGGACATTGTCACTTTGGGAAGCAGCGCAAGTTATCTCTTAGAAACATTGGCCATTTTGAGATACTAAAATGGGCTGGAGAGGTGGAATATAGGTTGGAATTACCACCATGGTTAAGTTTGGTGCATAATGTGTTCAATGTATCCATGTTGAAAAAGTATCACCTTGATCTTGACCATGTGATCAAATGGGATCACGTTGAGAAAGAATTAGATGCATCACTAATACATTTCCCAATGAAGATCATGGATAGACAAGAGAAAGTCTTACATGGGAAAAGCATCGGCCTAGTGCGGATTTATGGAAACATGTTCAGATTCTAGAAGAGACTGGGAACATGAGAAGGAAATAAAAGAGCATAATCTGAAACATTTTTTGGCTAGTGAGGGTTTTCTACTTTTCGAGGATGGAAAGACCAATGGTGGGGAGAATTTAGTTCCCCTGATATCAGGTACATAACCCCTTTCACCATGTTTTTTAAATTTGGTGTACATAATATTGTGAGTTTCCATTAATTTGGGTGTTTCCATAACGTTGGTTGTTTCAATAATTTTGGTTGTTTCCATAATGTGGGTTGTTTTTATAAACTGGGGTGTTTCAATAAAGTGGGTTGTTTCCATAAAGAGGGGTGTTTCCATAAAGATAGATGTTTCAATAAATAAATTGTTTCTATGAAAAGGGTAAAGGTTAAGAATGGGAGATTTTGGGGGTTTTATAAGGAGTTTTGGGACAAGAAGGATGGTCGCATGATCCATGCACAGTTGGCCCAAACCGGGTTGTCAAACCCTGCGTAGAGGTGAAATCTAGAACCAATTTTATAGGAGCTTACTCATTTTTCTCAATATATTTTGGATTAGAATAAAACGCCCCTATTTAGATATTACTCTCCCTATAAGGTAGTAGAACCCTCCCCACATGATTTTTATCCATCCTAGAGCCTTCCCTTTATGATTTCGAGTCTGATTCTTGAGGTATGCCACTATTATTTCTGGATTTGACATGTTTTCATAGATTTGATTAGATCTACATCTCCTATATCCATTTTTTCTCATATATGAACCTATATTGGGAAGATATACATTTTTGGAAGCCAAATAATTCAATGTGGAGTCATGATCTTTCTAGGATAAGATAACTAAGGTCGTTCTTGGAGAATTGACCTGCTTTCTTGTGCTTTCTTCGTCTATTGTCAATGTTTTTTCAAAACCTTAGAGGTAGGTGGATTCACTCTCATATCCTCTCTCTAGAAGTAATTGTTTTAGATTAAAAATGGTTTACTGATTGTGAAAGTCATGGAAAACCCTTCATTAGTGATGATTTGTGGTTTTTGTGAAATTGTGTGATCATGGTGAATAATTGTGCAAAGGGAGTTTAGTTTCATGAATTTAAAATGATTATTTTAAAATATGGATTTTTTAGAATTGATAAATTTCTGATGAAAAATGGGTTTTCAATAGAAATAGGTTTAAATAAAAATGGTTTTTTATTCAAATTGTTTGAAATTGAAATGGTTTGGAATTGAAATTGTTTTGAATGAAATGGTTTTCAATAAAATGGTGTTTTTATTAAAAGGGTTGTTTTGGAATTATCTTTGGGAATATGTGGTGTGTGTTCATGTAGTATATACAATGCTTTCTTAAAATATGGCCCTTTTCTCGGTGCCAAAGGTTTAATAGAACATGGGAATTTCGTACATGGGGCATGGTTGAAATATGACTTTGTACTTGTTGCCAAGGCTTAAGGACACATGGGAAACAATTACCTTGTGAAGACATGGTAGGTCATCAAAAAACCACACATGAGTATGGAATTGTCATTATGTAACATGCATGGTTTGTTGCATGGGTTTGAGGAATAGTTGGGTATGCTGATAAAGGGTCATTGTGAAATGGTTGTAAAGATTGTTTAGATATTTTTCTGGAAAAATAACTTCGTGGAAAAATTGGATTCAATTGAACTTGTATTCATTGGGTAAAGAATGGTTTTGGAAACTTGTTTATATTTAGTTACTAATTGTTTTCTTGAAGTTGTTTTATATTAAATGTTTTATATAATTGTTACTAACTCTTCTATATTAGTGGTGTGAGTAGGGAAGTCATTGGGGGAAACCGAATGAGTTTTATACTCACCCCTAATTTGGCACTTTAGTGCTTCTACAGATGATATCTTCTCAGAAAAGAGAAAAGGTAATGTTTCACACGTGTTTAGAACTACCTCGTGGTTCCTGGGCTATTTGGATATTTTGGATCTTGGAGCTTGTGGAGCATCGAGTATTTAGGTCTTTGAAGAGTCTTGTTTGTTTTATCTGCTCTGTACTTTTATTCATGGTTATTCTTCCATTGTGGCTTACATTGATGTGGTTGTGAGATACATGATGTTGTTGAGTTGTCTTCCGTTAGTTCATACATTATATAGTTAATGTTTGGTTATGGTTGGTAGGTTTATTTGTTTATTTTATAAAGGGTAAATCTCGTTGTACTCTCAAGCCAATGAGAATTGGTGTGTTATTACACCATGGTCCTCCATCATCTGAGAATGTGGTAGGATTATGTTGTTAGAACACAAGCTTCAAATTTGCCATTGATGGGGGAGGATGTGGTTCTCCCTAAAAATCATGAATCATACAATAAAAACCTTCAGGGGACTATGTGTCAGTACCTCTGTCAAGTATAATATCTGGTTCCAAGACGAGGACAATGGCAGGATTTCCTGGTAGTCCATGATCTACCATTTCGATTGTCTAATCATTTCCCTTTATCTGGCATACAACTGGGGGGACTTATTAGTGTCATGAATTTTCAAGTTCAAGCACACACCTTAGTAGAATATTATAAATGATGGAAACGTAGAAGTGAAATAATGGAACAGGAGAAGGAAAACATTCATGTTGTACAATACAGGGTTACATGACATGTAGAATCACCACACAACATGTTCCCTTAATCCTTAACATGGGTGTGTACCTCTACTAACCTGGTCGTGTAACACCCCATACATATGGTGTGCTCATCCTGCAACATGACGTGTACCTAAATTTTCCCTCCATACCAAGTAATTATACATGGCTATAACTACACGATTTGGTTGCTGTGACACTACAGAGCATGTTCACCCTAGACACGACATGTACAAATTATGTTCAACACACATGTGTGGATAGTCACATGACCGAATACATGGTCTCATATAGCAGGGCATGTACTCCTAGTACACGGCGTGGTCTACAAAATTTTTTTATACCATGTACCTCTTCTCACACAATTAATATCTATAGGATGTGTATATATGGTACATGACATGTACTCAAGAAAAGTTATTTATTATAGAAAATAATAACAAATTGCATGTGTTCATAACATCACATTTCATATTATCTATGTTTCTAGAAAATAAACTTATGAAACATCTCTAGAACCCTTAAAACATAAAATGTTATCTAAGGCATGGCATGTCTAGATCCGTGGAGTCCCATAATTCCATAAATCACTGTTTATAATCTTTATTCATATCATAACTTGATATAATTTAATTAAATTTCAGCCATGATCCAGCAACTTCTGACCCAAGAGGGACCCTAACACCTTAGGGACAAAACTTTAGCATCCATACAAATGAATCTTCACATATACCAATACCATATAAAAAGAGCATGTATTTCTATCGTAGCATCTACCAAAACACCATGAATATCTTGCACAATATCTATCCCAACAATATTCAGTTTTTAATGCACCCTAAATTGAATGATAAAAATACAGGACATCGGTTCT
Source organism: Viscum album (assembly GCA_963277665.1). Classification (NCBI taxonomy): domain Eukaryota; kingdom Viridiplantae; phylum Streptophyta; class Magnoliopsida; order Santalales; family Viscaceae; genus Viscum; species Viscum album. The sequence continues at coordinate 1,348,460,680 of OY728132.1, forward strand.
CGAGAATGTGTTGATATGATGAATGAGATGGTATACCCTCATATCATTGGGTTGTAATAGAAATAGAACCACAATGATATCAATTATAATAGTAGAAAATAATTGAATCACCCAATTGTGAAATCAAATCAACTATAAAAATTGAAAACAAAAAAAAAATCAATATTTGAGGTAACGTGGATTTTCCCCGTGCATGGGTTAGCTAATCTCGAGCATAAATTATTACTAGTTATCCATTTTTACCAATCATAGTCTATTGGATCTAAATATTATGGTAAAGAAAAAAGAAAGAAAACTCCCCTCATACAACTTAGTATATCTCGGTTCTGGGTGCTGCCCAAAGGTTCCCCGAATTCTGTTGGTCACATGCACTCAACCGGATTTCCCCAAACACCCAAGGCTGCTTAATAGAAGTGAGAGACAAATTGAGTAATGGGGAAACAATTCCCCTCAATGGCAGAGTATACGGAGTGGAAAGAAAATAGTAAACAATATAAGATGCAGTAATACCATAAAATAAATGTAAATAGAGGATGACTGATAGTATTATAAAAATAGGAGAATATATAAATGATTCATGTCACATGTGTTTTAAGAAATAATCTAAATAATTCGCAATGATGGAAATACAATATTGAATCCAAAGAACAGAAAAGAAGTAAAATCCAACTGCATCACAAGACTCATCTTGGTCCCATGTTCTTTAGATCCAACAAAAAAGGTACATAATCTATAAGTGTGCTTGCCCTTATCTATACCCATAATCATATAATATATTTGGGTCCAATCCATGACCCATCCAGGGTGTCAGTTGAATCCTAGTTGGAATCCACCAAAATATTTGGGCCGAACCATCAGTGAATATATATTGAAGGTGGTCTACATAAATTAAGCAATAAAAAGAAAGTAATCAGAAGTAAACATACCTAAATTTTCAAAACATTCATTTAAAATTCATTATTCATCCATTGAATCATGTAAACAATAGGATCTAGCTTAATCTATGTATCCCCTGTGTAATAGTAACAACAGAGGCCTCAAAATACCATTTAAACAATCATGTGAGATTGAGCCCAAGATTGTGCTTTGGGTTGTAAGACACATCATCACCATTAAAAAAATTCAATAATGACCTTTTTGAAAAAGTTCTCACAGTCTAATCCCCTGGTCTAACATAACAACAATTTATTTGATAACAACCCATTGTGTAGGTCTCGTGGTCTAACCCCTCTAGTCTATCATAGCACTAATAATATACGAATGAGCACTTGGGAAGCTCACATGTCCAATACCCCTTGGTCATCATAGCAACAATAAATTATAAACAACCACCTGGAAGTTATCATAGTCAATACCTGTTGGTCAACATGATAACAATTCATTAAATAACGACCCACTAGATATCTCTCATAATCTAACCCCTCTGTTCTAACATAACACTAATCATACATGAATGACCCTACCTTGGGAAGCTCTCACATTAAAATCCCCTATGGTCAAACTTCCACAATGCATATAACATCCAACTCAAAAAATCTATAACTACATCCTAAAAACCCAAGGAATTGAAAACAATGAAATCCCAACAAGAATTATTGACCAAACAACCATAATCAATCAATTAATGGAAACACACTCGCTGGGTGTCCAAAAAACAAGTTATCTAACATCCAACATGCAAATTTACCCTTTATCAATCTACCAAATTATAACAGGTAATAAAACATTGTATAATTCCAAACATTCAATACCATAATTGTGGGTATACGGAACTTTTATCATATATACTCTAAAAAAATCAACTAAAGGCACAAACCCCTGACCTTGATGTCGAATGATCAATAATCTTGAACGTCGGCACTTGAATCAGCCTAAAATTGTGAAAATCTATAAAATTGTGAAAAAATTTCAACCTTTAAAAACTCATGGGTGAGGAGGAATTAGGATGAAAGGACCTAGAAGGATTGAGAACACACTGGTGGGGTTCCAACACACCAAACAACGTCTCAATCAGAGGTTTGATGGGGAATCGGGAGGGGGTTAGAGTTTTTCAGCACTTTCTTCACTCTCTTATATGAAAAAAAGGAATAATAAGATGTTTCTTGAGGATGAGACGTGAACCCACTCTGATTTATCAATTACAAATAAAAATACATTGCATGTTCATTAATGGAATATGCTGTGTAGTAGCCTTAATCGGTCCAGGGATTATGCGGTCAGCCATGTCACCGACATGGCCATGTACTCAGCCATTGCGTGGCCAGCACGCAGTTGTATGTGGTACCTAGGTACATGTCATGTACTCATAATTACATTGTGTGTACTTATAAAATTTACCATTTCTTCATTTTTTCATAAAAAACAACAAAAAATAAAGATCAATACCTGAAATGGAGATCCAAGTTCATACACAAGTTGAATCCATGAAAATTAATTAAATTATAGATATAAATAACATTAATCTCACGATGATGGAATTCAAAAATACTCAAATCAAAATAATTATTCCAAATAAATGTGTCGAGACACAATTCAGGATGTTATAGTGCTATCAAAACACCATACTTAATTGTGTAGGAAGACACCAAATTCTCAAACTTGGTTGTCTTATGAGTATCAATTCATTGGGGTGGTATATAATTCTTAACCCCACTCTTCTCATTATTAATTCTAATTAATTAACTGTATGAGTAAATTACACCTAATATACCCTTCACTAAGGATCCATTGGCTGAATAGAAGAAGATAATTCTAATAATAAAGAGTTTGAACAAATAATACATGATCAATAATTTTATAGTTAGTTATCTGTAACATCCTGAGTTTTAATATAAGACTTATTTATTATATTAGTATCTTGATTCAATATTTTCTATAATAAAATTTAATATAAAAGACATTGATAACATTAAATTATCAAATAATAATGTAAATAAATGATAATTTAATAGTTTTAAAAACATATGTTATCATGCTTTTAAATAAATTATTATTATCAAGAAATAGGATTAGAATTATAAAAGCATAATTTTTTATATGGTATTATTTTTACTGAAGAAAATATTATAATATTATTATATTAATTTGATTGTTTTCAAAAAAAAAAATTTATAATAAAATTAAAATTTTTTTTATGGTAAAATAAATATGGTTTTATTATATATAATTATAACTAATTACTTGTTATATTTAAAATAAATAGAAAATTCTTTTAATATAATAAATTTTATTTGAAAATAAAATAATTATCATTATTTGGTTAATATATAAATTGTTTAAGAAATATTTTTTTTAAATAACGTAAAATGATTTTAATGAAAATAAAAAAATAGGAATTATAATTTAGTGGAATAAAAATGATTAATTAAATTATCTATACTAATTTTAACAACTAAATTTATAAATTAATTTATAAAAACAATTAAAATTATAATGAAACATGATATTGTATATTACATTTTTATAATATGTGTAACTAATTTGATTTTGAAGATAACACTTTTTAAGGAAAATAGTAATTAAATAAAATTTGAATATTCAATATAATAAATATAAAATGTAATGTTTTAAAAATTAGTAATTTATGAATATATATATATATATATTAATGACTATTAAAATAGATATATCATTAATTTCATAAAAATGATGTTAATGGAATTGATCATCTTAACCTCATAAACCTAGGTATATTTAGTCATGAGTGAAATGAGATTCATCATTGAGATGATTTATATTAGAAATTTGATAGACCATCACTGAGTACCTTAATTCATTTTGTGAGGCTGAGTGATATAAAACCCAAGTGAAGATCGAGTTGTTGTCGAACAACAGTGAGGATCAAAGGCCATATCTAATTTTCAAAGTGTTTTTGATCATGTGGAGAACATTTTGAGAAAGAATATGGGGAAATCAAGAGTGTAGATAGAATAGTTTTCTCCTATAATCTGAATCACAGACAATTTACCCGTATTTGATTATTATTTTTAAATAATCTAATTAAATTAATTTCCCACAATTAATTTTTATCTTAATCCTATCATATCTATAAATATTTTAAATGATATTATTAAAATCAAAAAAAATATTTGTATATGTGTGTGAGCATTTTTGGTCAGCACGTATATTTTTTTTCCATGATCATTTGGGCAGTTTTAGTTATGCTGCATTAATTTATATTAGAATAAATTTTTTTGAATACATATTTTTTTGAGATATTTTTTCTATTCCAGTTTATAATGATAATGATTTGATTATTTGTATCAATAATTTTTTTAGGGTTGAACTTGAATACTAGAATTTCACTATTATGGTTTGAATAAAATGAATCAAAAACAGATGAATAATAATGGGATTATGTGATTATAATTAATATCATGTTGATTATATATTTTTAGTTTATCCTATTAAAACTAAAATGATATATATAACATATATTCTTTATTAAATTTATGATTTCTTCCCAAACAATAAATACTAGCAACATGATTTTAAATCCACAACACTATGCTTTATTTTTTTCTTATAATAAATTCATATATGAATAGCTCATGAGTTGACTATATAATTAAACCATATTCTGTAGTAGTAATTCATTCCATTGTTAATCTCTCTTTTCAAGGAGAGTTTGTAAATTAATTCTTGAGAGTAAGACTAATAGTGGAAGGGTTGCAACCTTATTTTCCAATTTCTGTGTTTTTTCTTTAAAAATAAATCCCCTCGTTGTCCTAGGAAATTTTAATGTAGTTTTTTGACTGTGAGGTATTATTAAGGTGGGGAAAATAATTTTTTATCAAATAATTATTTTAATGAATTTATATTTTAGTAATGTTTTTAAATTTCATGACTTATTATTATGTATTTCAACAAATTTTATGGTAGAAAATGATAATATTTTTAAAATAATGTTTTAATTCAAATATTTTTATGGGATAATTTTTTTAATGAATTCATGATTTATCTCTTATAAAATATATGTAAGTGAGTTATATTATTTTCAAAACATCCATTATTATATGTTTTTATGTATAAACATGCATTTTTAATGGAAATGATTTAAAAACATATATCATATTGTGATTAACATAATTAAAAGTGTTCATATAGAATTTTATAAAATAAAAATAAATTATTGTTTAATTATATAACCCTTAGTTATTAAGGAATTTTATTTTATTAAAAATTTTCAATACATTATATTTAATGAATATTTATACATGTATTTTTTTTAATTTAAACGTATTTAAATCCATTTATTTTAAATGTATGTAATTTATTCTAAAAAAATTTATTTCACCATAAATTGATATTTTTAAAAGTATAGAATTTATTAAATTATTTTATTCATTGAATATAATATGTGAAATATTTAGAATGGATTTTAATGGGTTAAAAATTTGGAAGACAGATCATTAGAAATATTTTCTCTAAAAACACTGTGTTTCTATATCAAATGAGTTGATGAGGAATGTGAAGCAAACTCACAATATCAACATGGCACTTTTCAACCAGTGTTACTACTTTGTATCCATAAGGGTTTTATAATATATTTCTAGCATCATATTAATGAATAAAAATATTATTATTTTAAAATTATTTTCATTGAAAAATTAATTTTTTTAAAAAATTGTTTTTGAAAATGATTTTTCAGTGATATTTATTTTTTAAATCAATTTTGAGAGTATTTTATATATCTAATACATATATATTTTCTATAAACTACTTTAAGAAAATTTATTAAAAAATATTATTCAGAAGTACTGTCACTAGTTTCAAAACCCTTAACATGATAATTTTATGCTCATACCTTGTTTAAAAAATATATTCTCATGTGTCCTAAATGTTCTAAGTTGTATGGACTCATTTAAAGAGTTTTTTCAAGTGAATTTAATTAGATAATTGTATATATTTTATAAACTCTAATACTCTGTTAGCTATTTTCCTAATCCTCAAAACCCTATACCTGAAAAAGGACATTATTGGTATATGTAAAAATATATTTTTACTTATAAATGTTAATACAAAAGTTCACATTTTTTTACATCATATCTGGAATCACGGATCAGGGGCTCTTACATTTGGATTCAATGCAATACTCAAAAAAAAACATTTTAGATTAAGTTATATCTTCAAAAAACAATGTGAATGTATTTGCATCAAAATTTATAGATAATTAAGTCCCATTAAAAGTTTTAGTTTTTTTAATTCCGATGATGGAAATTCAGAATTTTCAATAGACCAACAAATGAATTGTGGCGGTAAAATTCATTTGGGGGAAAAGAATATAAAATTCTGATTTTTATGATAAAAATTATTTATTCCATTATTATCTTTATTAAATATGATAAATAATAACATTTAACAAAATAAAATTGTATGGAATATTATATTATCAATTAAGAATGTAATTAAATGAAAAAATTAATGTTTCAAATATTATGTTATAATATTTTTAAATTAGTTATTATTTATATTAAATAAGGTTTGAATTATTAGAAAATACTATTCTTATATGGAAAATTATTTGAGAAAATAATATTCTAACTGAAATATATAAATTTTATTATTTTTAAAATATCTATTTTTTATAAAAAAAATTCATTTATTGAAATTGAATTATGAAAATTTAATAAATAATTATATCTAATTACATATTGTAACTAAAAGTAGATTAAAAATGTTTTAATATAATAAATTCTTTTTGAAAATAAATTATTACCATTAATTGTTTAAGATATATATTATTCCTGAAAAATATAGTTAAATAATATAAATTTTTTGTAATGTAAATACATCAATAATAAGATTTAAAATTTAAACACTGAAAAATGAATTATTATATTCATATAAATTAATTTTCTCTGGTAAATTTAGAAATTAGTTTTATAAATAAATTTATCATTAGGATGACAAATATGATATAATAAATTGTGTTTTTATTATATGATTAACTTGTTAGTTATGAAAGATATATTTTTTTGGTAAATATAAAATAAATAAAATTAAAATTTACATACATATTAATATTCTTGTGATTTTTTAAAATTTAATAAATTTTTAATATATGAATATTATAAAATATATATAATTACTTGAAAAAACAAATGAATAATAGGATGCTATTTAGATCAACACCTTAATCCGAGGGATTTGAATGCTTGAGCATAGAGGTTGGGTTTCGATCATGTAGAGGATGTTTAAAACATATATAAGAGAAAATTTTTATGTATATCCAAACACTATTATCTAAAAATCATATTTATATTTATTTAACTTATAGGTGTTCATGTAATTTTATTCCAATATTTATTATTAAAATATTTATTCATCGTTTATTTGGTTTTTTATTCCGCATGATGTTTCTTGGAATATATTTTATTCTAGTATTAAAATTAGAAAATTATTTTCGTATGTTTGTCAATAATTTTTATTGTAATGTTCTAGATTTTCCTTCATTGGTAATGTTGGTTGTATAAATTATCATTATTCAATTTATAATGGTATCATACTATTCAAAGACGTCATTTTTTTTATAGTTTTATTTTTTAAGCTTATTAAAAACAAAAATAATTTAAGTATCTTGTGTTAAAAAAATTTGTGGGGCTTATCTTGAATCATTTGTTCTCAATTATTATGCTTTGACAGAGCTAAATAAAAACATGACTAATAATTATGGGATGAAAATGTTAAAATTAATATCTCGATGTGTATATATTTTTATTTTATCAAATTTGGCCAGTAGTGATATATAAAATATTTATTCTCAATTCATGTATACACCTTCCTAGAAAGAAAAAAATTTCAACATTATTATTTTAAATCCCAACTACTCTAGTTTCTTTTTATTATATATATTACACTAATTCACAACCTATGATTCGTCTATATAATTTATCCTTGTTTCATGATAGTAATTCATTCTAAAGATGTACATAGTGTGTGAGGAGAGTAATGTGGGGAATTTTGGGATGAAAGACAACAAGTGGAGGGGTCATATCCTTCTTTTACATTTTTTTTCCGTTAATAAGAAAACCCATATAATTTCAAAGATATCTTCATATAATAGTTGTACATATGAGGAGTAATTAATTAAATGAAAATAATTTTGTTTCAAATATTTATATACATAAAATTATATTTTTTAATATTTTTATATTCTAAAACATATAGTAATGTATTTCAAAAAATTTTGTGAAACATTAATGATAATAGTTTCATAGTTATTTATTAATTCAAGTTTTGTGACTATGTTAATTTTTATTTATGAAAACATGATTTATCTGGTTATAAATTTATGGAAAAGTGTTTAATTATTTGGAAATCTTCTATTCATCAATGTTTTTATGTATGAAAATAATTTTTAATCGAAATATTTTTATTGTAATGTTATTATTTTGACTAAGTAAACTCAAATTTCTATTCTATAATATAAAGTAACAAGAACAATTGTCTATAGTTATTAAATTTTAAAACCCTTCCTATTAAAGAAATTTTATTTTATTAAAAATATCTAATGATAAAATCTGTAACACCCCATGATTTTATGAAAAATGTTCTTTTTAATTTCATTAATGTCTTGTGTTGTACGCTACACCAAAAGGAGCTTGCACAACACGCATCCCTGACTTGTCTTGCATTACACACAAGCGCGACCTTCCACGATAGTGTGTGTTCTACGCAATAACGAGTTTCGCAAAACAATGATATGTTATTAAAATATTATTAAAATTAGCCTTTATAAATAGTAATACCCTCTTTTTGAAAGATTATAAATTTTATTTTTGAAAATGGACTTCACTTTTGGATTCGGAATATCAAAATTAGCCTAGGGTGAAATTTTGGTATTTTTTTGGAAACGTTAATTTTTTTATGAATAGTGAAAACTCTAGGTTTCAATTTAAAAACTGACTTTTTATTTAAATAATTATTTATTTTATTTAAATTTATTTTCTGTCAAAATTGATACATAATACTTATATACCTTAAATTTAATTCATTGGAGTAATTTTATAATAATTTTAGATATATAAAAATTTCATTGAACTTTTCAACGTCTTTTACCCACCTCCTAGGAGAATTTGAAAATTTACATAAAACATAATTTTACCGCTTCTATGAGTAAAATTTCAAAAATTCGAGACACACGGTTGATTTTAGTAAGTAAAATGTGGTTCAATGAGATGAAAATAATTTTTGGTGAATAGTAATTTTTTACTTTTATATACCACGGTTAAAAGTAAATAGGGTAATTAAGGTTAAAAATGATATTAGTATTACCCTAAATCATGTCATGATTCTATTGGATAAGTTTAATTTGACCAAAAAAACCTTAGGAATAAAATATGACCATTTATGTCCACTTCGATTAGATAAGGACATTTATTATTAATTTATTTACAGAATGGTTAAAATAGTTAAAATCAAAGTTTAATAAGTAAATCATTTTTAATATATGGTTATACATAAGATAAAATCGACTATAAATATTCATTAGAAAGATAAAGAATTTTCTACAGAATGATATTTTATTTTTAATTTTTAGAGATTATATAATTTAATTTATTTATGACACAAAGATGATGTAGTAATTATCTTATTAATGAAATATTGACATAATTAATTTTATAAATACCCAAATAAATGTAATTTGAGAGTTTTTATGAATTATATTAATTTTCTAGGTTAATATGACATGTTAGTATTTATTTAATTAACTTATTTTGAATTAATCATTCTTTTATGATTTTTTCAAAATTGAATTACTAAATAGTGTCAAAATTGAATTACTAAATAATGTCAAAATTGACATAAAATGGTTTTTAAAACAAATATTATATTATTAATTTTTATTTTATTCCAAAAAATCTAAGGTTCGTCCAAATGACTTAGATAAGGTTATATATTTTAATAATAAACAACTTGGGGTTCTTTTGGCTTGTTATGGTATGTTTATTAACCTTATAATGTAAGAACACAAAAAGACACGGTAATAGTAAAATTATCTAACATAAAGTTAAATCTAAATGATATGGTTAAAATAGTAAACTAAACTTGTACAAATTCTATTGGATGAAAATATTCCGACCCATACCCACCTTATCTTCGAAATAAATCAATTTGGAGCTATTTAAAACCAAATATAGCTTTATAATAAAATAATATTTTTAGTTTTTCCAAAGGTTCCCCTCTCCTCCCTTACAAAAGTGAACCTCCTCCCTCTCTTCCTCACACCACTTTGAGCCTTCCAACTCGGCCAAACCCTGCCAAATTCTCTTATCTACTTCCCTAGAAACATCCTAGAGCTCCTGGTCGTCTTCAATGACTAGCTTTAGTTCCCTAAAAGGAGGCCTCAAAAAAGTGCTTCAAAGAAGAGGTAATATCTGTTACCTATTCTTTCAACTTTATTTCTTCTTCCACTTCTTATTATTTAGTTGTTTCATTATGAATTAATAAAATCAGTATCACTCATATACTGATATGTTATTATAAGTATGAAACAACCATGTTTCACCATCTATACATCCTACGGAAAACGAAATCACCCCGCGTGCGTACGTACAGAATACCATCTCCATGCCGTGGTGTAATCTATTTTCCACCACCACCATACTTGGATGGGTATAATGGTGGAAATAATAAATATATATGATTATTTGAAAGTTATATTGATTCTGAAATAGTATACATACACTCCAATACAATTCCATGATCATGGGAACGATATCATCGCTCATGCGTACGTACGGAATACCGTCTCCACGATGTGATGCGACTCGTTCTACATGATTTTCATTGCATAATGATAACATAAATGAATTTAGTGAATAAATATAATATATATTACACTAATACCATTCTATAAATGAGGTATCTATAACCTAAAAAGAATAATAAGAATTTATTCGACAAAACACGCATAAGAACAAAAAATAATAAACACCCGAATAACAAGTAACAATGAAATATTACTAATAATAAGCTAAAAATATGACCATATATGATATCATAACAATGAGTATGATTCTGGAATAAGTCAATGACATTATTTAAATAATTATACATGAGTTTCGGACACTTACGAAGCAAATCGGACGTAAGGTAAGGGAAAATCTTGCAATCTCAATTTTTATTCGATATTGTTTATACTTTAGAATTTACTGGGGAATATTTATCATCCACATTCATGTTTTCTCAATACGTAATATTTATATCCTTATACAATTTTTTTGTGTCCAATTTTACCCTTCAGTGAGTTTTTAGTAAATGATATGAAAGAAATCTTTTGTCGTTTTTCGTACGAGGTACTTTTTAACTTTTTCAAAAAAAGTACGAGAAGATTTTTTTTAACTTATACAGCAGGAATGGATTTTTAAAACATTATTTCCAAGAAGATTCCATTACAAGTTTTCATGTTTATTTTTAATAAACTTCTTTTAGTTTAGAATTTTATGACATGCTAAGAAAAGAAATGAGTTTTTGAAGTAGAAAGGATATTTTCCTCAAGAATGGAGTTCAAGTGTTTTATCAAAATTATTTTCCATCTAAGATAATAATGGGTTCTGTTCATATCCCTATTATTACATTGATTTTAGTATGTTTTGATTTAATTATTTTTATGAATTCCTTTATCTTATATGAATTGTTTTATGATGTCATGATGTTTAAGAATCACATTTTTATTACATGGGTTATGCTATGATGTATGGTTTATGATTTTGTGGGACACATAGGAATGCTATCATTATAAGATGGGTGGGACCTATATCTCCCTCTAATGAATTAGGTAAAGACTTTATATATCATGAGATAGACATGGCTGGAATGACAGTTTAAACCGGTTCAGTGAAATAGGACTGAAATGAGGAGTCAACTCGGTTTAGAAATGGACATTGTCCACTAAGATAGTCTTGGCAATGAGTCTTGAATAATAAGAAATGATTGTCTATGATTATGTGTGTATGACAAAAAGTTTCATGTTTTAAGTTATGATTATTTGGATTACATTTCACTACTATGATTTATCCAATGTTATGATATTATGATCTCTTTTGCAGGTTAAGATTTCCAAAATGTTATGTCCTTATGAATATGATGTGATTGATATTTCTTTTGTTTACCCTCACTGAGCATTTGAGCTCACCCTTTTATGTTTTCTTTTCCCTAGCATATAAATAAAGGTTTTAGGTAAGAAAAAAAGGGAATATATTTATGGGAGTTGTTGAAGATCTTTCACCATGATTAGAAGATCATATTCCATGTTTCCAAAGACACTAAACTATTACAGTCCTTGTGTGTGTGTTTTTGTAATATACTACAAATTTCAAAAAAAGTAATGTAATGTCCATGTACATCAAGCTTAGGATCTCAACAGTTGGTATCATAGGAAAGGTTTAGTCAACCTTTGGAAACTAGGATGCGAGAACATTAGTGAGATCCCTATAGATATTTCTAAGGTATGTATTATGATGTCCCTAAGGTTATGTATAAGTATAGGTTATAGTACTAGAATTATGGTAACCTGAGATGTTAGATATTGAAGGTACTCCCCCTTTATTATGTTGTTTTCCCTAGCGTGATTTTTTCCTCTCACGCTATTATTTTTGGGTTTTAGATGATGGTTGGGACCCGAAGGAACCCTGTTGATCAATTTAATGTACAATGCAATGATTGTCCTCCTGAACAAACAAATGTTATGGTAGATGGAGTGAAAAATATTATTTTTATACTTACACAATATATGAATCATTCTGGACTTCCAAATGAGCAGAGAAGGGAACAATATTTTATTCAGTCCTTCATGAGGCAACATCTACCTTCTTTTAGTGCATCTTATGATCCACTTGTTGCTAAACAATGGATCAGTACCACTGAAAATATATTCATAGTTCTTCAATGTTTTGAACATGATAAATTCCTCTTAGTAGTATATTGTTTGGAAGGTGAAGCTGATCAATGGTGGAATCTTATCAAGAATAAAAGGACAATAGATGAAATTGAGTCCATGGATTGATATGAGTTCAAGAACTTGTTTTTCAATAAGTATGTCCCTCATATTCCTCGAACAAATATGGAGAAGGAGTTTCTTGAACTAAATAAAAAGGATGATGAATCTGTTGGTATATATGAAGAGAATTTTACAAGGCTATCAAGGTATGCATCTGGATTTATCATCCAACCTAAAAGTAAAGTTCATCGATTCTTTAGTGGCTTAAACCCAAATCTTCGAAGGGAATTAGATATAAGAGACTTCAGTAGCTATGAAGAAATTGTGAGCTGTGCTATTAAGGTAGAAATGGATGTTGATGTTACATATCCATCTCATAGTTTTAACAAGAAACGAAAGATGGACTTCAAGGAGAAATCTCAGAATAATGGTGAAAATAAGATGAATGTTTACTTATTCTCAAAGTCTGGAGAGAATCATGGTGGAGATTGTCTTAAAGGGACTATAAAATGTTTTAATTGTGGAAAAGAAGGTCATCGAGCAGCTGAGTGTTGAAGTAATGGAAAAAGGGTTTCTAATATTGTGAATAAAGAAAAGACTGCAGAGAACGAACCAACAACACTTCAATGATTCAAGTGACATGAAATGGGGCATTATGCTAATCAATGCCCTAATCCAATGGTTAATGATGATCGACATGAGCATCCACTTAAGGCAAAGAACAAAGGGAAGTCACATGCGATCACTATTGGAGATGTTGAATATGACAATGATGTGGTGGAATGATTAAGTGTTTATGTAATGGGATTCAAAAATAATGTTGTATATAATATCGTGGAATATTGGAATATTTATGTATTGGTCTATTTTGGTTTTCAATAATTTTATGGTACTGGTAACCATGGAAAGTGATTGAGAAATTTTTGGTAAGCAGATGATATGCGCATAATGAAGGGATAAGAAAATAATGAGATGTTTGATTGTATTCATGAGCTCATGATTGATGTATGGAATAAGTGATATCATGGTTTGAGTATAAAGAATTTTGAGGATTTTGGTTTGTGGAAAGTGTTAACTTTTTACTGCATTCATGTTTTCACTAAGGTTCAATGGGTATTCATTATTCAAGAGAATAAATGATTAAGGTATTCACATGTTTTTAATTTGACCAACAAGATATATTATATGATATATGGGGGATAAATGATGGCATTCCCGTGATTGTTATGTGACATTTCAAGTAATCATTTTCTTTATATTCTGAGCTTGGACCGAAGTATTTTTGATAAGCTTAAAGATTGGAATGGATTATGTTGGACATAAGTTAGTATTGTTTAAGGATAGAACTTTTTTAGATATTATTGATGGGATGTTATAGTAATATAGCTTTAGAAAAAGGACAACCTGCAGGACGGGCGACCGCCCATCGCGTCGGAAAAGGCTGTGGGAATCGAACCCACAACCGAAGTGCGACTGGCCTTTATCGTCTACCACTGGCCTACAGGAAGTCCATGGTTAGTAGAAACTAGTTTTATTTTATTACGCGGTATGATATATGAAGTATAAGTTCATTTTTGGAATCCTATATGATTAACCTCACCATAGATGGAATTATGTATATTTGATAACTTTTGCTAACCTTTCGTTTGAAATAGATGGAATGACTCATCATTCTATCACATGATCTATAAACACTTCACGATTAACAAATTAAACTTCATTTCTTTAAGAGAAGAAGTGGAAATTGTTCAAAGTACGAACAACAGTGATATTGTACCAAAATAATGTAAGTATTTATTCTAATTCAAATTCTTCAACTTTAGGGAAATGATCTTGAAAACCAAAAATGTTTTACTAGTGCCCTTATATCTGATGAATCAGATGGTACCCTAGATCATCAAAAATTTATGGCTTTGTGATTGTTGTATTTTTCATAGCCGTGTTCTCTACCACTCTCCTTGAGAACATGACGGATAGATTTCTCTTCCATATACATATTTTCACCTATGTTCTCTTATGTGGAAACACAGTTATTAGTTAATTTGGGTAACTGTTATATTTAATAATTTAGTTTTTAAAGCCATGTTTTGGTATTCCTTTTTACGATGTGGGTTTCTATTAAAGAAACTTTCGAGTAGTAAACCATTTATAACCCCGACGAATTTCAAGGGTGAAATTCATTTTAAGGGGGGTAGAATGTAACACCCCAAGATTTTACAAAAAATATTCATTTTAATTTCATTAATGTCTTGTGTTGTACGCTACACCAGAAGGAGCTTGCACAACACTCATCCCTAACTTGTCTTGCATTACACGCAAGCACGACCTTCCATGATAGCGTGTGTTGTACGCAATACCGAGTTTCACTAAACAATGATATGCTATTAAAATATTATTAAAATTAGTCGTTATGAATAGTAATACCCACTTTTTGAAATTTTATAAATTTTATTTTTTTAAATTGACTTTATTTTTGGATTCGGAATATCAAAATTAGCCTAGGGTGAAATATTGGTATTTTTCTAGAAATTGTCAATTTTTGATGAATAGTGAAAACACTGGGTTACTATGTAAAAACCGACTTTTTATTTAAATATTTATTTATTTTATTTAAATTTATTTTAGGTTAAAATTGATACATAATACCTATATAAGTTCAATGTAATTCATTGGAGTAATATTATAATAATTTTAGATATATAAAAATTTCATTTAACTTTTCACCGTCTTTTACCCACCACCTAGGAGAATTTGTAAATTTACATAAAACTTAATTTTACCGCTTCTGTGAGTGGAATTTAAAAAATCCAAGATACACGGTCGATGTCAGTAAGTAAAATGTGGTTCAATGAGATGAAAATAATTTTTGGTGAATAGTAACTTTTTACTTTTATTTACCATGGTTAAAAATAAATAGGGTAATTAAGGGTAAAAATGCTATTATTATTAGCCTAACACTTGTCCTAATTGTATTGGATAAGTGTAATTCTACCAAAAACAACCTTAGAAAAAAGAATATGACCATTTAGGCCCACTTGGATTAGATTAAGACATTTATTATTAATTTATTTAAAAAAGGGTTAAAATAGTTAAAATCAATGTTAAATAAGTAAAACATTTTTAATATAGGGTTATACATAAGTTAAATTTGACTATAAATATTCATTAGAAATATAAAAAGATTTCCTACAGAATTATATTTCATTTTTAATTTTTTTACAATATATAAGTTAATTTATTTATGACCCAAAGATGATACAGTTATTATCTTTTAATGAAATATTTACATAATTGATGTTATAAATAACCAAATAAATGTAATTTGAGACTTTTGTGAATTAAATTAATTTTATAGGTTAATATGACATGTTAGTATTGATTTAATTAGATTTTGTCGAATTAATAATTCTCTTATGAGTTTCACAAAAATCAATTACTAAATTGTGTCAAAATTGACATAAAATAGTTTTTAAAACAAATATTATATTATTAATTGTTATTTTATTTCTAAAAATCCAAGGTTCGTACAAATTACATAGATAAGGTTATATATATTAATAATAAACAACTTGCGGTTCTTTTGTCTTGTTATAGTATGTTTATTAACCTTATAGTGTAAGAACACAAAAAGACACGGTAAAAGTAAAATTATCTATCTTAAAGTTAAATCTAAATGATATGTTTAAAATAGTAACCTAAAATTGTCCAAATTATATTGGATGAGAGGATTTCGACCCATCCCCACCTTATATCCGAAATAAATCAATTTGGAGCTATTTAAAACCAAAAATGTCTTTATAATAAAATAATATTTTTAGTTTTTCTAAAGGTTCCCCTCTCCTCCCTTATAAAAGGGCACCTCCTCCCTCTCTTCCTCACACCACTTTGAGCCTTCATGATCAGCCATACCCTGAAAAATTCTCTTCTACACATCCCTAGAAACATCCTAGAGGTCATGGTATTCATCAAAGACCAATTTTAGTGCCCTAAAAGGAGGTCTCAAAGAAGCGCTTCAAGGAAGATGTAATGTCCGTTACCGATTCTTTCATCTTTATTTCTTCTTCCACTTCTTCTTCATTAGTTGTTTTGTTATGAATTAATAACATCAGTATCACTCATATTATGATATGTTATTATATGTATTAAACAACCCTATTTCACCATCTATCCATCCTACGGAAAACGAAATCACCACGCGTGTGTTCATACAGAATATCATCTCCACACCGTGGTGTAATCTATTTTCCACCACCACCTTAATTGGATGGGTATAATGGTGTAAAAAATGAATATATATGATTATTGTAAAGTGATATTTATTATTATATAGTATACATACGCTCCAATACAATTCCATGATCATGGGAACAATATCGCAGCTCGTGTGTACGTACGGAATACCGTCTACACGATGTGATGCGACACGTTCTTCATGATTTTCATTGCATAATAATTACATAAATGAATTGATTGAATAAATATAGTGTATATTACACTAATACCATTCTGGAAATGAGTTGTCTTTAACCTAAAATGAAGAATAAGAATATATTCAACAAAACACGCATAAGAACAAAAAGTAATAAACACCCGAATAACAAGTAGCAATGAAATATTACTAATAATAAGCTAAGAATATGACCATATATGATATCATAACATTGAGTATGATTCTGGAATAAGTCAATGACATTATTTAAATCATTATACAAGAGGTTTGGACACTTACGAAGCAAATCAGACCTAAGGTAAGGGAAAATCTCACAATCTCAATTTTTATCAGAGATTATTTATACTTCAGAATTTAGTGGGGAATATTTATCATCCACATTAATGTCTCCTAAATATGCAATATTTATATCATTATACAATTTTTAAGTCCAATTTTACCCTTTTGTGAGTTTTTAGTAAAAGATATGAAAGGAATATTTTGTCGTTTTTCATACGAGGTACTTTTTGACTTTTCCGACAAAAGTACGAGAAGAATGTTTTTTTAACTTTTACAACTTGAATAGATTTTTAAAAAATTATTTCCAAGAAGATTACTTTACAAGTTTTCAAGTTTATTTTTAATCAACTAAATTTAGTTTAGAATTGTATGACATGCTATGAAAGGAAAAGTGTTTTTGAAGTAGAAAGGATATTTTCCTCAAGAATGGAGTTCAAGTGTTTTATAAAAATTATTTTCCATCTAAGATAATAAAGGGTTCTATTTCTATCCCTATTATTAAATTGATTTGATTATGTTCTGATGGAATTATTTTTATTAATTCCTTTATCTTATATGAATTGTTTTATGATTTCATGATGTTTAAGATTCCCATTTTTATGACATGGTTTATGCTATGATGTATGGTTTATAATTTAGTGGAACACATAAGAATGGTATCATTATATGATTGGTGGGACCTATATCTCCCTGCAATGCATTGGGTAAAGATTTTATATCTCATGAGATAGACATGGCTGGAACAGCAGGTTAAACCAGTTCAGTGAAACAGGACTGAAACGAGGAGTGAACTCGGTTCAGAAAAGGACTTTGTCCACTAAGATAGTCTTGGAAATGAGTGTTGACTAATAAGAAATTACTCTCTATGATTATGTGTGTATGCCACAAAGTTTCATGTTTTAAGATATGATTATTCGGATTACATTTCACTACTATGATTTGTCCCATGTCATGATATTCTGATCTCTTTTGCAGGTTAAGATTTCAAAAATGTTATGTTCTTATGAATATGTTGTGATTGGTAATTCTTTTGTTTACCCTTACTGAGCATTTGAGCTCACCCTTTTATGTTTTCTTTTCCCCGAGATATAAAGAAAGGTTTTAGGTAAGAAAAAAAAGGGATGATCTTTATGGGAGATGTTGAAGATCATTCACCACGATTAGAAGATTATATTCCAAGTTTCCAAAGACACTAAACTTTTACAGTCCTTGTGTGTGTGTTTTTGTAATATACTAAGTATTCCACAAAATTAATGTAATGCCCATGTTCGTCAAGCTTAGGGTATCTACAAAATCTATCATTTTATTTTAGAATATATAATTTTCATAAATTCTTGTGGATATTGTCATTATCTATAATTATTGACATTTATAAAATATTTATACACATAATTAATTTAATTTCAATGATTAAGTTCATGTATTTTAATTGTATGTAATGTTTTTTAAAAATAAATGAATTTCTCCTAAATATGATATTTTTAAAAATAATATAATTTATAAAATTATTTTCCTATGTGGGAATTATATATGTAATGTTTTGAAAGTTTTTAATGGGCTCATTATTAGAATAAACATCTCATCAGAAATATTTTCTTAAAATTAATTTGGTGCATTCATATCAAATGAGAAGATGTGGAGTGGATAGTGAAAAAATAACCTCAATGGGACATTTTTCTACTAGTGATACTATTAATTCTACATACTTTTTTTTATAATATCTCTCAAGTATCATTTTAATAGATAAAAGTGCGATAAATTTCAAATTATTTTAAAGATGAAAACTAATTATATTTAAAACAGTACTTTTGAAATTCATTTTTAAAATGATATGTATTTTTTAAATATTTTTGAAAATTATTTTTTATATCACATATATATACATATATAATGTTTTAAAGTGTTAATTATTATTTTATAAAATATTTATCAGTAGTTTTAAAACCCCTTAAATGAAATTTTTTTTCTCATCCAATGTTTTAAAAATATTTTCTTGGGTATCTTATTAGTAATCATTCAGATCAAATTGTTTAAGAAGTCAGTGCACACAAAGATAATTATTTAATTGTATAAATTTTATAATCTCTGATGTAATTAATGTTATTTTCCTAATCCTTTAGAACTATACTAGAATAAGTTCATCAGTTTTATTAATCACAGTTTATTTTTTAGTTTTCTTTTAACAAGACAATACACATCATGTTTTTTACACAGAATTTGGAAGTGTGAGTCTTTGAATGTTTTATAATCATCATGAATTTTATTAATTGTCCAAATTTAAATAAAAGGTATAATATATTCCTATTACAACATGATAATAAATTTTTATGGTCAAATAATTCATTGTTGAATAACCAATAATAATCTATTTGGGAAAAATAATGAACAATACTGCAATACTTTTCCCCGTGATAATAAAAAGTATAGAATAATCATTTCCCATCATAAGAAAGAATGTTTAAGGTTTAAATATATCATTACCTTATTTTATTAATGATAATATATTTTTTTATTTACATTTATTAAAAACAAATGTGTAAAACAATTCTTTAATGATAGCATCCAAGTGTGGATCAAGAATTTTATATGTTTTATACCAACATTAAATTCCACCAAATGATAAATATTCTTTATATTATAAATAGTGAAATATAAACCACATTGGGGTAAATAATTTCGAAAATAAAATGGAAAAAATAAGTGAAATCTTAAATGATCTTTTTATAATTTTTAATAATAATAATGTAATAGAAAATGTTACGGGTAACATCTAAAAGACAATTTCAAAAGGTGACGTTCAAACTCAATGAACACCGTTAATTTAAAAATATATATAATATTGGCATCATAAAAATGAATATATATTATCATAGAGAAATGAGAATATGATGAAAAAATATTTGGATATGATGGAAAACACTTATTATTAAGTTTAAAATAACATTTCCCAAAACATATATTATAAAAATAAAACAGAACATTAATTTTTATTCAAATAAAATTTAAAAAAATGTATTATAAAATACAGTATGATAAGAGGTTATGGTTTTTGATCCTAATCAAGTAAGTAAAAATTCTAAGATATACCATTATAACTCAAACAAAGAGATTTGGGTTAACAAAAACCACAATGGAAAGCATGTCCAACAAAGTGGAAAATATTTTTCAAAGGATCTATTTGGTAGAAAGGTATATACCATAAATCTAATGATGTAAAACAACATAAAATAACAAAATGGCTCAATGTACAAAACCTATATAGAACAATTTCAAGAGAATGATCGTAACTGAAAGAATGATTATTGGGTTACCATAAATATTAACTATAGATGAAATAACAAAATTAACTGTGACTTGAATAATGGAACATAGTTTTTCTATTAAATCCATTGAAATAAATTTTTTGAATAACAATATATATGTGGGATTTGATTACATCACACTATGAAAACATATTGAACAAAATGTATCATGTCTCATTCCATCCATCCAACTTCCCGAAAGCCTTCAATTTTTTTAATTGACAAAGCCCCCTTTTAAGGGAAGAAGTGGGAGAACCCAAAGGACTTTATAAAAATAGCACAATCACACCAAAAGGAAAGAAGATTGAAAACCAATATTATGTCTCATTGAATTAGAATTGAGACCCAAAGTCACATACTGCTTCAATATATTTCATATCAAACCCAATTAAAAGATAAATAATATAATTAAACTTTTAGAAGCATGATAAAAATGTATATAATGATATGATATTTCATATAGGTAGTATAAACACAACATAAATTTATTTATGCGTACAATATGAAATAAGCCTCAAATATAGGAATTAGAGATAAAAACACACACATGGGTCTTCATAAATTCTAAACATTCACCAAATTTATTGAATCAATATTTTTTTCATTAAATACATAACTATTAACCTTATTCATTTCTATAAAAATTTATACACCCCATTTATAATTATAATATTTAAATAATGTAGTTTTACCTATTTTCAATAGCTGATGTATGTAATATTTATCTATTTGAATTGGTTTCATAAAAGAGATCTTTTTATCTGTCATTAATTCATACTATATAAATATTATATCATATTTAGTACTCTAATATATTTTCAAAAATATTTTATAATTCTATTATTTCATTTCATGTTTGTTTTTTATTTTCCATGATGATAAATTCTACAATGATCATATTTCATAGATACATAATGAAATAAATATATTTTCATACTTAAAAAGTAAAACGTAGAAATAAAATTACCAAAAAACATTATTTATATAGTAAAATCATATCATACGAGAAAAACAAATTCATCTTAATCCATGAAATAAATGTACAGTATTATTAAAATATGTGGTTAAATTTACCCAAACATCCACAATCAAGGATTAATGGATTATTATAACATGGTTTAGTGAAAATATAATTATAATGTAAGAAAAATATATTATTAATTTTATAATAGCTTTATATACCCTAATCATATGAGAATATATTGATAATATAATTTATATAAATCCAGTACATGAAAAATGAGATAATTTTACTCTTAGTTTTTCATTTTAAACCAATGAATTATTAATGATCCTTTTTTTGAAATATCAGTAATAGGTTTTAAAAATTTTAATAACAGAACCATAATGATGTGAAAAATAATGTATTTATTCATTTAATTATTCAATGAACAATCAATTGTTGGTTTTTTAGAACATGTAATTTTGTTTCTCATTGTAGAGGTAGTCTATAAGTATGGATGGACAATTATTCTTTTTCTTAATTTATGGGATAAATTAATAAATAATTATATTAACCATAATAATTTTAAATTATAGAATATAAGTGATACTGAGATCATAATATTAGTGTACCTAGAATAATTTTTAAAGGATATAATCTATAATGAATACTATATAATTTATAATACTCATGGTATGCACCTGAATTTTCATTGAAATTAAACTTCAAAATAAAGTCCTTATACAAACATATAGTAACCAAAATATTTTGAAAATGTGAGAGGTTTTTAAGAATATGAATCCAATTTAGTGAAATGTATAAATTATATGAGAATTTGATTCTTAAAATTGAGTAATTATTTAATTTTTATAAGGGAAGGGAAGAGAAAATTTTGAAGTACAGATAAAATTTTCATTAATGTGATGTCTCTACATCTAGTTGAACAACAATTAAATGGGAATAAGTTCTTGATAATGTTAGTGGGTAATGAATCTAAACTAAACTAGTTAATTGGGAGACTACTGAAGTGTTTTAAGTAATTTGTCTCTAATCCTATTAAATTTTTTAATCCAATTTACATTCATCTTGGTATTTTTTTTAAAAATAATATTTAATATTAAGGAAAACATTAAGATCGACTCCTTTACATATGAACTATATTTTCATTTCAATATTTATAAAAAATTTAGTATATGATTTTTTTATGAATTTTAATTGATAATTTTAATATTTGTGCACATAACAAGTTGAATATTTTTTCAAAAAAACGTGTTTTAGAAAATATTTTTTTTTAATTCATATAAATTTAAATTATATATCCCAAAATTATAATTTAAATAATTTAAAAAAAATAAATGGAATGTGTATTTCCTGGTAATCCAAAATCCGATCTCAATATGAAAATACAAGACTAAATGGTGGTCTGAAATCATATTTAAATAAACTAAAATGTTTTTATCTAAAAATGTTTAATATCGATTTTACTTTTCATATTTTATTTTAAAATTCATAATATTATTCTATATATTCTTATTTAATAACATGATAGTTCAATTATATATGTCTATCTTAAAAAAATTTAGTCCTAAATTTTAAATATTCCTTAAAAATTTTATTTTCTGACTAAAAATAAACTTTTTTTGAAAAAACAAAAATAATTCTTTAAATAAATTCATTATTACTAATAATGAAATTATTTCCATATTTTCAAATTCAAATTCTATAATCTGGAAATTATTTTTTCATAACATCAAAAAATATAATGAAGAACTATATCTATTGGAAAATGACATTTCTTCTAATTATTATTATTATTATAATTACTTATTATCTTTTAACCCATAATTTTTAACTAATAATTAATATTAAACGTAATTTATAATCATTAATAATACATTTTATGAAAAAGAAAATAAATATCTCATAAAAATTTATGTTTTATAAAAAAATAATTTTCTAGAAAAATAATTTTTTATTTTTTTTGGTAAATTAATTGAATTTCATTAATTTTAAAAGATTATTATATTTTATATATACATATATTTCATAAAGTAAATACTCTTATTCTTTCATACTAAATAAATTTATTGGTCTTATTAGTCTTAATTATGTACTTATATTTTATTTAAATATATCATAGTTTCTTTGGGGGACAAATTTCCTTGTAGAAAAATATATTAAATAA
Source organism: Viscum album (assembly GCA_963277665.1). Taxonomy (NCBI): domain Eukaryota; kingdom Viridiplantae; phylum Streptophyta; class Magnoliopsida; order Santalales; family Viscaceae; genus Viscum; species Viscum album. The sequence goes on from OY728132.1 coordinate 1,348,484,782, forward strand.
ATATATTTATATAAATGTAATTTAATATTGAAGTCTTAGGGTGTCACATTCTCCCCCATTAAATAAATTTTTTCCTCATAGATTTAATTAATACTTATTAGGTAATATATGAGAGTGTATTCTTAACATATTCATCATTCAGGGTATATCCTCTAATATAAAATATACCATACACTCCAAAAAAATTTCATGTTGCATAACATTATTAAAAAACATTTTACATTCATACTATCATATAACCAATTATATATACAATTAAATCATATAATATTTTTAACATAAATTTCCTAAAAAAATTCAATCCATAAGTCAATAAAACAAGGAAAATTTATCTATTCCTCAGAAATTTTAATCAATCATTAGCCATAAAATGGTATCAATGACTACTTTATATGGCCACACATATCTCAATTAATATTAAAATATGGAAGTTTGAAAAACATTACAAAAAATATATCATTATTTTTCATCATTTCAATGGATATTGATACTAAAAATCATACATATTAAAAATCACTAGAACCATTAATATCTTGATATCAAGACTATAGTAACAGTGAACTTATCCATCCCACAAATATGGGTTAAAAAATAGTAATCTCTAAAAATATTTCATTAATATAATATAATTTTAGAAGGTTATTGATAAAATTTAATATTTTATTTCATAATAACAATGAAGAACTATTGAAGAATGGTCATTATATTTATCACCAAATTAACAAAAATATTTATAATATACGAATATGTCATTGATAAATATCAATTCTGTAATTAAAATTTCAATGAGTATCAAGAATTAATTTTTATATTGATATCAGACTCACTATCATAGTTAATACTAGGAAATGAACATTTTACATTAAAAAAAACTAAAACATTTATCCATTTACATATTCTCTTTTTTATAGTTATATGACATAATGGTTTTTGGATATAAACCATTATAATCTTTTTCTTTAGTATCCTACCTCAACAAAATAAAAATCCAAATTGATTATGGTAATATCTAATATATCAATTTCATGACATGAATACAAATATTTCCACCCTTATTAATATTGTTTTGTAAAATATGATATATTAGGTTGAAGCCATGGATCTCTTTAATGAATCCTCAGTTATGTATTTTAATTTTCCAATTATATTCTCAAAACACATTGATTAAAATAATTCTTAAAACATTCATAATGGTTTATAAAGATAATTTTTTTAAACATAATTATATCTCTTAAGACGTTCAATGTAGATGTATACCTAGTACTTTTTATAATGTACAATATAAATATTGTCGTAATTACCAATCATTGTTTTCTAGGTTACTACCTCTATGTTTATATTATAATTATCCAAAAACCACTTTTAGTACATAGATAGGGATTTAATTTAATTTAGAAACAAAGAAATATCTTCATTACCAAATCCTCATGCCATGATAATGTAAATAGAATTATCCCAAAAAATTAAATTTAGGGTTTTCTAAAAAGTTGTGATATATTAATCATGAAAAAATAAAATATATAGTATCCATATGATTTATCTATACATTTTAGACTGTGATCAAACCTAAATTTTGAACCATTATATTATCCTGAAAAAACATATTAATCTTCATTATTATATAAATCCTACTATGAAACCAATTTTGACACCCAAAAAATGTAAACACAGTTCTTGTTCCAAAAAGGTAAATAATATATTTTGGAATCAAAACAAAATGTACATCCATAGCCAAACAATTATCTCATATTTAAATGACATAATGAAAATATTACATTACTTACATTACAAATAAAATTTACGTTTAAATATTTAGGGAATTAGGATAAAAACTTTTCAAACCCATGTCTTTATCCACAAATGGATACATTATCTTTTACTATATAAGAAATTAATTAATCCATAGTAAGTGTTCAACAACCCAGATAAATATTCTACACAAAAATGAATGTGAGGCATATCATGTTAAATATTTTTACATATTACCTATGTATAAGGAAATATAAAAACTGTGTGAGCTCAAATGCCTACTAAGGGAAACATATAACTGATGTTTTCAAAACATAAGTCTGGTAAAAAATGGAATTAATAATTTATTTTAATAATTCTACAATAAACAAAAAATGATATCATGTTATAACTTGTAGAAAAAGTATAAACATTAATATCATTAATAATGATCTAATATTGGTGGAATTCATCATACTAGAACATAAAAACCTGCTAGAAAGTCCTTATGTCTAGAAAATTACATTTCATCGGGACAATAATCAATAACAATTTTGAATATTGAAGGTACACCCCAAATACCCAAATATGATTATCTCATGAGACCAATAAATGTTACAAGGGGTAATGTAATTTTCTTCTAAACATTTTCAAAAACATGAATTGAATTAAATTCACCATAATAGTATATAATATAATTCATACCATTCCCTATGGAACTATTGTCTGAATAAAAACATTGATATCAGTATACTGAATAATATTTAATATCCATATAGGATCAACCTATGTAACTGAAAATAATCATCGTGAATTTAAATACATTTCCCCATGTAAATAAACTAGATATCATGATCAAAACCCATCATGATAAAGATTATTGATGGGATAACCATAAATAGTCCACCTTCCAATAAACATCTAAATTGAAATAACAATATCAGGTACCCAAATACTTATCCCCTTTTAATAAAATTGATAAAATAATCATAACTCATCGGAATAAACAAGGTATATGGTTTAAACCTAATGTAATAAAAATAAAATATTGGAAACATATAAGTTTTTTGATATAAATAAAAATAATTCTTGACATATAAAGCTTGATAATTTTCAACTATGTAAGCTTATTTCGGTTTCTTTTGTTTGATGAGTCCATTCCCCCCAAACTATAAATATAAGTTAGATTTAAAATATTGGAAAATATACCCTAGTACACTAATAAAAATTGATATTAAGGGAATTATATGAGAAAAGTTTAATGATTTTATTTGAATCATTCATAACATTAATGTAAAAGACCATGATACATGTCACTTCAAAAAAACATTGCAAAAGGTGAAGTACAAACTATTTGGAAACAATTAATTTTAAATTTATTCTCTAATAATGGGTCCTGAATGTACATAAATTTAATCTTTGAGAGATCATGAGAGGGAGAAAAAATATAGGAATGTTAAAACAAATCTATTCTTATTATTTTCAACATATATTTTTTTATAACTCACATTTATTAAGAGAGTTTGATAATCACATATATATGAAAAACCAATTTAATTAAATTTCATTATAATATCAACAATTATAAAATATATGGTTGGAATAACCTAATCAGGTATGAAATAGTTCCTAGAAAAAACATTATAACACAAAAAATAGATTTGATTTACCAATTTCCCATATGGGAATCTTATCCCGGGCAGTGATAAATATTCATCAAAGAAATTCTATAGTATTATTGTATTTCCCAATAAAAAATCAGATAATTACACATAAAAATGGAATGGGAAATTTTTTTCCCAACTTATATAAAATATTTCATTATAATGATATTAAATCACGGGTTGTTTCTTGTGTTTTCGATAATCCTTATTACTGGGGAAATAGTAAAATTAATTTCCACTTCAATTGGAGAAATTATTTTCAAATAAAATACCATGATCTAAATATATTGTAACAGTGATATATCTTTGGTATGTTAATATACCATAAAATGAAAAAATGTAGAAAAATAAATTATTTTTCTCAAAGAATCAGAATTGAGATGAAGAAAACCCATATAGATTTCGAAATATCTAATTCAAAATTCATTAAAAGAAAATAATTGTTGCTAAAATTAATATATCATGATAAAAATATAAATCATGATATGATATCTCAAATTTTATGTATAAAAACTAAAAAAATTAAATTAGGTGTATAACCCAAATCATTTCTCAAAAGCTTGAGTTTTTTGAAAAAACCATTCTTAGGGTCTTGCTATATTCTACACCTGCACTAAATGTCCTGAAAAAATTATTATGTTAATTAAATGAATTACTATGAAACATATTAATAACTACAAAAAATTATACCACTTATTTATAATCATTTCATATATATCGTCTCATTTTTACCTTTTTTCAACACCTCATATAAGCAATATTAATCCCATTGAAGTAGTTTCATATAATACTTGTTGGTATTTATTGCTACTATAGAGATTATAAGTATTATATTATGGTTTTCAAAGGATATATTTTCTAAAATATATTATAAATATATAATTTAATTTTGTGATATTTTTGGTTTCAAATAATTATTATAAAATCATTGATGATCAAGTTTCAGTGATTCTTAACAAAAGAAATGTGTTTTAAAATCAATTTGATTAATTTTTATACAACCTTAGTAGATGAAAAATAATAGTAAAATATATAGTTAAATATATAACACTTTCATCCTATAAGTAAGTTCCCATATCCATCTTGGACATATTTTTATACTATTGATAATATAGGTCGTTAAAATGACCTAAACATGAATCTACCATGATTAATAAAGGATTTTGGGGAGGTTGTAGTTGTAGAATGATTATAAAATAAGATTAATATTATTATTTAGTGTCTAAAATTTTTATATATAATAACGAGAATTAATTATAAAGAGAATATAATTTATATAAACTCTTTACTTGAAAAATAAAACCACGTTCCTCTAAGTTCAATCGTATTAAATGATTGAATTATTGAAAATCAAATGTTAATCTAATAATTAATATGTACTCTAATTTTTCATAAAAAACATCAATATTGTAATAAAAAAATATTACCGCATTTATAAATATTGTGAAACATATATTTTGGGTTTTTTTAAAAATTAATTATGTTTCTCTTGGTGGTGTAGTCTATACTTATACAGGAATGAAGATTTCATTTTTAAGGGATTATATAAATGAAAAGATATTATAAAAACCATATACTAGCTAAATTAATGTATATAACTAATACTAATAATATTATAGATGTTTTTTATAGAATAAATTTTGTTAAATATAATCAATAAGAAATTCAATGTATTTAATAAAGCACATGTCAAATACTTGAATTTTCTGTAAAATTATAATTAAAAATAAAGGACATGTGATAATTAATGGTGACCAAAATCTTTTGAACATGGGAAAGGGTTATAGTAATAGTGTTTAGATATTTTTTAAAGGAGAAATTTAGAGACATGTTACATATTAAAATTTAGTAAGTGTTAACATTTGATAAGTGAACATAAGTTCATTTTTTAACAAGCCCTTAACATTTTCAGAAATGCCTTGTTACTATTCATAGTACAATTAATAAAATGTAAAAATATTACCATAGAAATTTTATTTTTAAATGATTATATCATCAATTATTCAATTTTTAGAAAACTTAATGATTTAAATCACTTACATTTACATTGTTAAACTCTTATTATGAATAACTTTTACCGTGGTAATGAATTCATAGCAATATTAATTAATATTAATGAAACATTTAATAATTAAACCCGTAACTAATTTGGATATTTTGATTTGGAAATATGGAATTTATTTTTCTCAATAAGAATTTCTATGTTTTAGAATGATTTATTTTATGATTAATTTAATTAACATGTATAACAGTTTTTTATAAAAAAGTTCATTTTTAAGAAAAAAATTTATATATATGACATATCTATAAGAATTATAAATAAAAATGACGTAAATATTTCAATATTAATATCATTTTTTTTTCATGGGAATCCAAAACCAAACGTCACCTTGAAAATTCAAGGATTAAAGAATAAATGAAACCCTCTTAATAAATATTTCATTTTACATTAGTTCTAAGTAGGTTTAATATTGGTTCGATAAGTTAATAAAATATTTTATAATGCATAATATTATTCCATATATTCATAATTGACATAGAAAATATTTTTGATCATTTTTATTATAATTATAATATCATAATTTCAAAAATATTAAATGTTTTTCTAAAACTTTATTTTTCAAATAAATTTATTTTTTTAAACCCCAATATACAATAATAATATTATATTTTCATTCTAAATACTAAAAGATTTATAAAATTTAAATTTAAATTATAAAATATTGAAATTAATTTTTTTAGTAACATCATAAAATATAATGAAATATTATTCTTATTAGAAATTAATATTTCCAAATTTTAACTATTATTATTCCTATTTTATATCAATTACACAAATAATTTTTTATGACAAACCATTTACATCAATCAAAATTTATCATCATTTATCATATGGTTTTGGAAATAGAAATGAATACCACATAAAAAGTCAGGTTTTATAAAAATAATTTTCTAAAAAATATATTAACTTATTAGTCTTTTTATTTAAAATAATTGAATTTCATTGATATTAAATGTAGCAATTATTTTTTATATACATATATTTCATATATTTTTCACATTAATTCATTAATGATAATTAAATTTTATAGTTTTCATAATCATACATAAATAATAATATATTTTATCTAAATATATTATTTTTTAGTTTGTGTTTTGTGTTTCATGTGGATAAATCAATCTAATTTTCTTATTTCTAGATATATATCCATTCATACAATAATATACCCATGTATGTGTACACCCAAATCATAAATTATCCATAATATATCCTTCCTAAAACCATTTGAATCTCAATATGAGTAAACCATATCAAAGTAATATCTCCCTCTAAAAATTCACTCTCTCTTTTTAACCCTCAAACTGTATTGACCACTAGTTCAAAAGGTTAAAGACTAGTTAATTTATTTGATAATACCAAAAATAATACAAACATTATGAAAAAGTTCCTAAATTATAATCAATACTAAGGATATAAATGTTACATAACATACATTTTCAATGTCTTAAAACCCTTTAAAATATGAGTATCAAACATATAAAAAACTTATTACATATTGATCCCTCAAACATGTCTTTTTCAATAGTAATATAAAGCACTTTTAACAATGTATAAAATCATTTCTAATGATTTTTAATAAAATTTAGTATATTATTTAATGTTATTAATAAAAATATAGTAAGGAATGATCTTTAGAAGTCACACAAAGTCCTCAATAACATTTTGGATTTTTCAAAATGAATTTGATAAAAACCACTTATCTATTTAAAATATATAATAGTATCATGATTAAACTTTTATTGTGATATCAACCTCACTACCATTGGTGGGACTCAAAAAACTATATCATTCCATCTTAATTGTCAAATATTGAATTTTTTTATTATTATCCTATTATCTCTTATTCTTTTGTGATACATCGTGTTTTCTTGATACATAACATTCTATAATTTGTTTTTTTTTATCTATTTTCAACTGAACACTAAAAATAAAATGGTTATGGTAAATTATAATTTTTGAATATGAATAAAAATCTGAATATTTCTTCCCTTATGAAACAAATGTTTAATAGATTATTTATTAGGATAAACCTATGACTCTCCTTGTTAAATCTTTGGTTATCTATTTACAATTTCTTAATATGTACTACAACCAAATTATTTAGAATCATTGTTAAATATTTCACAATAATCCAAAAAAATAATCTGATTGAGTAAATAATATCCCAAAGGAGTGTCAAACTTGGTGTGTTTTTTTCCTCGTTCTCATGCACTTAGGGACAGTTGATTTAACACCCAATTTACCGTTATCAAGGATATTAACCATAGGTACATATATTATAGTTTCTAAATCCACATTTTGTATCCATATAGGGATGTGGTTTCTTGGAGAAACACACGTTCTCTAATTTTTCTAAACATTATGATGTTGTACTATACTGAGTCATATCCTCTACACATATCCCAATGTTTTTCAGAGAAGTTATATTATCTTAATCACTAATAAAAAAATCATAAATTGTTTAAACTGATTGTATTATAAATTTAAATCGTAATCAAATATAAAATATTGACCCTTAAATTTTCTTTAATAACATTATAATCTCTATAGTTAACAACACCCAACATTGACACCATTTGTGATACACCAAACCTACACTCTTGGATCTGGTGATATAAATTCATAATTTTCATACAAGATTCAATAACATCTATAGATTAGAATACATACAAATCATTTATTACATCATGTAAAGTCACTATTTCATTAAATACATTCACATGACAATTTAGGAACAAATATTTAGAAAAATAAGAAAACTAATTAATAAAACCCATATTTTCACAACTGAAGGATGTATTTTTCAATATTTAAGAAACTACTTGTTCCATTTGAAGTATTCAATATCTACCACAAACTCTTAACATGGGATTTCATATTACACATATAATTTGTAATCCTATTATTTATAATATGGTTAAATTTAATAATAATAATTAGATGATCTCAAACTCTTAATAAGGGAAACAAATAACTAAAGCAGTCAAAACATTTGTAAATTTCACACGATAGTGAAAGAATAAATAATGTGAATAGTTCCATAATTAATTAAATCTATGATTATATTATATCAATTAAAATCAATTAAAACATGTATATATATAATTCTAATATTATACTATAGGAATTCATAATTTCAAACATTAAAAACATGTTGACAAGGTGTTTTGTGGAAACACTATACTGTCCTTTGAGACTACAATCATGACATTTATCTATATTTGCAAGGCATACACAAAATACCCAAACATGTTTATCTCACGAGTACTAATGATGAATCAAGGGGTTATATAATTTTATAACTCACCTTCCAATTGACTACATCCAATGTATTAACCATAATATTATATTAAAACATTCACACCATTATTAAGGAACATTTTCAAAATAAAATCATGGGAATCTATATAATGAACAATGTGGAAAATCTAGATAGGATTAACCAATGATATCTTTGTATAATCATTAAAAATTTAAATACATTTACCTAAAAAAAGAAAAGAAATAAAATGATTATAACCCATCCTAATAAAGTAATCGAAATTTCAAACAAAACCTAGTGAACATTCAAATAAATTTATATATTGGAATAATATTTTATAATATGGAAATACTTTTCCCGATGGAAATAAAATAAATAACATGGTTATTATCCATCAGATGAAATAACGAGGATAGTTTCCACTATACAGGACCTCTTCTGTGATAATGGAAATATTTAATGATGTTAACATATATGAAAACAACCATCCAAAATAAAGATTTAACGATACCAACCAAGGTTGGATCTGGAATTTTATTTTTTGAATTATGAGTTAATTACTCTAAATGATTAATATATTTTAGATTATATATGGTGAAACAAGAACCCTATCAGTGTAAATAATTTTGAAAAAAGTAAATTATTGTGAAAACATCTAATAACTTATATAAACCATTTATAACATTAACGTAAAAGACGACAGTAAGGGAAACATAAAAAATTATTTTTCCAAAGATGATGTGAAATTTTATTGAAAATCATTAAAAAAATAAATTACAATAATAGAACTATGAATAGTCATAAACATTTTCCTGGAAGAAATTAGGATATAAAGAAAACACCAAGAATTATTCCCACCAAAGATACTATAATGAGGAGAATGATATAATGACCCCTTGTGCCTGCCACCACTAGGCCCATGTTTGGTGACTGGAATCGAGGGTGTATAAATATCATAAATATTGAAGGAATTGCACTATAATATTATAGTAATAGGTGACAAGTTGATCCATTGACATGAAACTCCTTGAAATTATATAAATGGAAACCAAAACAATCCCAAAATGAATTTATGAATAAAACTGGTACATATTAAAGTATATAAAATAAAATACCCAAAAGCAACGCCAATGAAGTTGTGTAAAAACTATCCAAATTACTGAGATAGTAATGTTTAGAATAATTCCCCTAGTCCAATTAGATTGTTGAAAATTAGTTTGTATACATAGGTTGAGTATATATGTATACTTAGCAGGAAATCCAAATCCCCTCATTCACATGTTAAAGAAGCATACTGATGCACCCATGAAAAAATTAATTAACCAATATCAACAAAATATGTAAACTATAAATACCAAACTGACCAAATTAGTCTCACCAAATAAATCTGTTGATTTATAATATCCAGATGAGGATGAAACTGATAAAGGACACCATTCACCATTTTTATAGTAATTTAACACCCACACACCCCAATGTTACATGTCATGAAACTCGCTTATCTTCTTAATAAAATAAAACAATACATAACTATATGGTCACATCCCATCATGAATGTAAACACCAGGTACATCACCCCAAAACTTGGAACCTTCTCATATTTCCTAAACAAACATGGGACTTCACATCACAACAACTTATATAGATATTTTAGTAAGGTTTCACAAACACAATGGACATAAAACTCAAGACCTACACTAACCATGTGTGACCGCCGGCATAAGAAGGCCCATAGCATGGTCACATCACATCTCTCCCAACAATGTTGGGGATATTACCTAGTAAACTACCAAGCCTCTAGCCGTCAAAATTTGATCATATCTACTCTACTAGGATAGAGATCATGAAAGAGAAGGTATACACCATCATCATCTCTAACATATTGGAAGGAACACCACCATGTGAATGTATGTGTGTTGAAACTTGGTGAACGACATGGGGGGATATATAAATAACAAGAAATATACAAATATTTACATATAGCCACCAAAAATTCAAACAAGTGTGTACACACTAAATCACTAATCATGTCACAAAATACATACCATAACTATAATTTATAAATACATAACAACACACAGATAATAATCTACATCTGAAACCACTAACCAATATATTTATCCATCCCATTCATTCACTATTAAGAACCAAGCATGTTAAACCACACACTCTGTCATTTATTTTTTTATTGAAAATTTCCATCACATTAACAAAACCAAACCCAAAATATTTTAATCATTAGGAAATAAATATTTTATATCTCCCAAATCTTCTATCACAACAAGACCATACATTAAAATCATATCTTTATTTCCATTAAACCATCACCTTGCTTCCCCACTATCATATCCAAACAAACCATCATATCGATGCCCCAAATTCAAATCCAAAAAACCCTCACCTCACCACAAAAAATAATGTAAAAAATCCATAACATTGAATTGAATCAAATCCCCCTATCATAACACATCAAATATCATATTAAAGATGTATAAAACCATCTTTTATAAAATCTGATTTATTTTAGCGGCATTATCACCCAAGAAAAAAATAATGGGGTAAACATTTTCTTATACAAATATAAGTGTCTATCCAATTTTTATATTAGGGTTATATCCCAAAAACCACACAATAAGGGATCCAAAATAAATATCAATCTATGGAAAAAAGACACCCAACAATCATAAGTTTTAGTGGGGGAAGTAATCTCTTATTATCAAAATGTCACAATAATGCCAAAGCCATTAAATTGTGTTATTCAATACCCATTTCCCATTCAATATAAATTACCAATTAAATTATCCTTAATTATGACATAAAACCCATACCCCATAGATTCAAAAAATAAAACCCATCATTTTTGATCCACAGAATGAGAAACTAAATAAATCTCTACATTAAAGAAACATTACCAACCCATTGCACACTGTAGTGTGAATAAAAAACACCCAAAAGACTCAACTACATGAAAAACCCGTCAATCAATATTCACAACATCAAGGTTTATCAAAAACAAAATACAACCCACATCCCTTCAAATCCACACCACTGTATTAGATCTTCTGGAGAAGAACATGAGGAGATCATGGGAAAAGGGGAGAACTCACCACATATTTCCAATGCGAGTCCACTAGAATAAATCGATTGAAGAAGGTGAAAGGGTTAGAAAATACTATAAAATCTTTCTAGTGTTCTCTTAAAATTATAGAGGAAGGGTAATTGTCCAATATGGATGGGTTCATCTAGAAGCCTTATTTCTAACATTTTACTCTAGGATTTCAAGTCATGTAACCCATTTAGAACATGAATTTTACCTATTTTACCCCCAAAACAACTTCAAGTGAAATTCAAGTCACCTCATCCAATATAAAATCTCAAATTTTAAATTACATTCATGATATATTTTCATTAAATAGAATATTACATCATTGTATAGAGGTTTTGAATCTAGAAAACTACATAAGCTGTGTAACATTAGTTCACATAGTGTAAACCATTTTTGATATGAACTTATGATAACATCCCTACTGCACATCAAAATAACATGGAACATTGTCATGCCCCTATAGGTAAATAATATATGAACAAAGACCCTATGATATACCTCTCAAGGATATCATTACTTTTCAATGATACTCCAAGAAAATGCTAATTAAAAAACCCACAAAACACATTGCACAAGCACAAACTACCTCCTTTTACACAACCTCTACTCCAAAATAACTTATCAACCCTCATACTACCCATGGAAAAAACTTCATCATAAAATAAACCAAACCAACCCAAACACATGAATTATGTAATACCATATTCCTTGTTATGATACTAACTGCTATAGGAAGCACTCACTCTCCTGGTCATGCTTAATCTCATTATAGTATAATGCACCTCTATCTGAAATTAGGGCATCCCATTTTCATATCTCAGATCATTATCTCATATAATTCAAAAAAAATCAATGAAAACATCTTATCCAATAAAATTAAAAGGCTTCAAATATCACACCATTTGTCAAATATGAAAAAAAAACTATAAAAAAACTCAGGCCAATAGGCGCATATATGCATCTATAACTCTTATGTACTATCCTTTAAGCCACCATGCTTCCATAACAAATGAACCAAGGGAATGGTTCATCCATGAAGAACCCTATCTTAATTTTCATGGATCTCATCTTGGTGACACAAAAACATTGCATCATCCTCATTATCTTACTCTCCCTAATCAATGAAATTTGAGTAATCATAATGATACTGATGATGTTTAGAGACATAAATTACATCATGGATCCTCTCCAGCTATGGTGGAAATGTGAACTAATACACCATAATACATACTCTACAAAAAAACTCAAATGTACCCACATACTAGTGAGAATGTTTACTCATTCTTCCAAACCTATACTTCCCACATTAAGGAGAAACCCTGAGAAAAAAATAGACCCCAACCATAATGTACAAGTACTCCCCCCTATGATCAGTATAAGTCTTATTCCTATAATGTGATTCTTTCATCCTCTCTCAAACCAACCGAACAATTTCATTCATGCTCTAGACAACATTAGGACCATGAAAATATACCTCCCCAATCCACATCCAACATAAATGAAAATGACATGGAATTATATATAAATCTTTAATCATGATCATTCTAATCGATGAGTGATCTCTTTATTATAAGAAAAATAATAAAATGGAATGTTCCATTCCCAAAAATCTACGAACATCTGATATGCATTCCTACAACATGTCCCCATCTATTTGGATAGTCCATAATGTACACCAATTTTTCCAAATGTTGAAAGCAGTGATGAGGCATAACTGAGTGATAAAACATTACACATTCCCCTATGGATTCTCTATGTTAAATATTCATCCCAATCAAAAAATAATGGACCTTATACCTCCATGAAACTGTACCACCTCATACAAATACAACATACCTAAATAATTTAATGAACCTGACATCTCGATCGCTAATAAGTGGGCCTATTTCATCAACTGATCAGTGATAACCCATATAAAATCTAAAAATCCATATGTTTGGGAAATAACTATGATGAAATCCATCAATATATCATCCTATAACCACTAAAGAACTTCCATAGGCTACAAAAAACCATATGGAACATGATGCTTGACCATTTGCTGTTGGAAAACCAAACACCTCAACACGAAATCCTCCACTATTCCTTTTATAATGGAAAAAATGAATCATTAAGACATGATACTTCTAAGAGTCTCATGGGTGTATTACCAATGGAGTGATAAGATACAAAAAATGTAATCCATCATGCATCACCACTGGAAAAAATGAGATCCCACAAAATAATATCTTGTTCTAAATATCCTCCAACCATCTCTCTAGAGAATCAGTATCGACAACATGATTTCACATCACTTATACCTATGAGTCTCCCCAATAAGTCTCATCCATATGATTCATCAATGAATACTTCACCTCCATTTTTTTGGGACCATGTAAGAATCAATTTGTTTTTTGAATTTGGATGATGTTTTTTTGTTTTCAGAAAAGATAGATGTTAAAAGATATCAGTTAAATTTTTTATTTATTGTTGATCAGACTCACAATAATATTCATGATTTAAAACTCAAAATTATTATAAATTATTATCATATGGGGAAAAGATTATTCTAAAAGAAAATGATTATCCAACTCACCTAGGTTCTAGAATGAGATTTTGATCTTAATAATGAATGAAATTGGATTCTTCCTAGATCTGATGTATAACTAATAATGCTTTAATGTTATTTATTTTAAAAAAGGAAGATATTGTATATTAAAATTGTGATGAAATCCTTATGAAGGAAAGGAGGAGAAAATATTGTACCAATCGTATAGAGGATTGATGGGAAAGAAGAATGTTGTCAAGAAATGGAATGTTACAATACACTCTATTGTAAGATAGATGATTCTATTATAATATTAAACATATTCAAAGTTAAGAGGAATTAAGGATACAAGAAGAGTTTTTATAGATGGAAACTGATGAATCTGATTTTTTCCAGTATTATTACATCAGTGTGAGATAATCGAATGTGGATTAGTTGTCAGCTAGGAAGGTTGATTGGAACATATAGCTATGAATATGTAGGATTTTAGTTAGAATAATAATTCATCAGTAATAAAACATCATGAAATTAAGTTTTGTGAATCATTATATGATAATGAAATAAGTTGTTGATATCAAGCATATTGATACACGTCTATCAGATTTGGTGTGCCACACAACGTCGGTGCATGAATCATTTTTTTGTGATGTTTTTTGGTACTTATTAGAGGATGAATGTGACAGACTAATCAATAATATTATCATCCATTTATGTCAATATTAATTATTTATTACTTTTGGAAGTCGTAACTTTTTTTCCATAACATGGGGGGTTAATATAAATAATAACTGTGATTTTATTCCTGTGTTTTTGTATCATGAGGTTCAAGACTGTCAGGATGGAAATAACATTGATGAATTCATCAGACACAACTTCATTGGTCTAGGAAAAGATGCAAATGTGATTTTATTGATGCTAGTTGTACTATTATCAATGAAGTCACAGAAGAAGTTTAAGAAATTTCAAAAATTATTTTCATATGTTTCATTTGGTACAGAAAAATGAAATGAAGTATCAGATGTCATCATCATAATGAAAAAATCATAATGTCATTATTAGTCTTACAACTAGTATGTTTTATTATAATGCAAAAATAGGAATGGACAATAGAAATTGGACTGAATATTTTCTATGAATGTATGATTAAATTTCATCTTGTGGAGATTTTATAAGGTTCTAGATTACTTATGAAGCTTTTAATATGTAAAATATTGATATAATATTAAATGGAAATTTATTATTTGGAAAATTTGGTTTCACAAGAAATATTTTCAATATCCTTCCCAAAATACTTTTGGGTAATCTCTAAATAGATTTATTACCTTTTAATTTCCTGACACAAGTATGATGTGTGGAAGAAGAGAGGGAAGAACCAAAGTTATATGTAGAATCACTTTCCATATTGGTATTTCATATGGAATTATTCCTAACATAAGATGGAAAAAATAAGATTCAAGGTCATAATCCGAGTTTCTAGAATTAGACGGAGTAATTAGATTAGGATTCACTGATTGATGAAGAAGATGTTTAGAATTGTTTCAGCGAGATTCAGATAGAGTTATATTTTCTAAATTGATAAATCAGACATAGAAACCATACTATGAATTTTTAATTTGTATCTTTATGAATTCCTAAATATGTTCTTTAATTCCACTATTTAAGGGAGTGATGAATTATTTTTGAATATCATATTTCTAAAATTTGAAAAGGAAACACAATGACATCTTATACAAAAATATCCTATTTCATTTGGCCTTATAAGGAAAACACAAAATTCTTTATTGAAAATATAGCAATATGATAGTAAGGTCATATCCAACTCATTTTATTCCACATAAAAGGATTGTTTTTTAGTGGATTGTGTGGTTATGGATTTCTTCCAAACCATACCAAGGATATAGATACTCTTGTTGAGTAATTAACCTTGAAAATTATGGTGTTCCTTTAGAAGTGTGATTTCTTTTTTATAAAAAGTAACTACTATTTAATAGGAGGTGATTTTTTTCATAATTAAAGAATATCAAATGAAAAAGATATCATATATTCACACCATAGTGATATATTTATCAT
Source organism: Viscum album (assembly GCA_963277665.1). NCBI lineage: Eukaryota > Viridiplantae > Streptophyta > Magnoliopsida > Santalales > Viscaceae > Viscum > Viscum album. The sequence continues at coordinate 1,348,501,201 of OY728132.1, forward strand.
GTTTTGGATTCTCAATTATTATTCGAGTGGAAGGTTCTATTCATTTATAATCTATTTGATGTTTTAATAAGTCTTTGTGGTGGATAGTAAAAATTGTGTGAATAATAAGTGTATTCTAGTATTCAATGGTAAGAATTATCATATCTGGATTGGTAGAAGGTTTCCTTATCATATTTCCATTAGGTATGATGTTCATGAAGCTTTAATAGTTGGATTTCCTCATAATAATGATAAATTTCCTCTTACATCTATTCAAAATAAGAATCTTGAGAATGAAGTAATATCCATGAATAATTTACTTTCATCACATTCAAAAAATTATATTTTAAGAGTGAAGGGTTTTTCAAATAATAATGGTATCTAGGATAAGATGAAGAACATTTATAATGGAAAAAAAATTAAAAGAATAGAAAGTAAAAAATTTTGAGGATGAAGTAAAGAGATCTCAAGATGGGTGAATATAAATATATTGGTGACTTCTTTACCATGGTGAATTTAATATTTAGCAGTATTAGATGTTTTGGTGAAAAGGTAGAAGATTATCTCGCTGTTGGAAAGCTCATGAGAATTCCACATTAAAGTTTCATGTTAAAGATTCTCCATTAAAAGATAGTGATTTGAAATCATTATCTTTGAATTGTTTTCATAGTACTCACATTACATAGTAAATGAAGAGGGAAGGGGTTATGAAATGAAAAATAAAATTTGATTGAGAAATTTAATTAAAATATTCTAATAAGTAAAAGTAAAAAAATATTACTTTCAAAGAATAAGATATTGATTATTATTATGAAAATTTGGTATGTAAATATCATTATGAATCATTATCAATATATTTTAATAGTTTGAAAAGGTGTATTGGGTAATATATGGGAAACATCCTTTGAAATATTTGAAATTTAGAGCTTTTGGGCACTTTTTGGATAATTGTTTTGAAGAAATAAATAAGAGGATAGTGAGGAATATAATAGAATGTATATAATATCCTTTACAATTAGAGAGATAATGATAAATAATATATTAAAGGAAGTGATAATAAATTCACCAAATCTAAAAGGATACGTTTCTTATCAAAATATATTGATGGATAAGACATTTAAACTAAATCTGTAAAGTCAATTGAGATGGGTGAGAATACATTTATTATAATAGGTAACAATGATTATTTTGGATGCTTTATTTTTTAATAAGAAGAAAACTAATTATAATTTCATATGGAAGAAGAATTTAAAGCATGTCTCATGAATATTTAGAGGCTTTAGAAAAAAGACATCAGAATGAAAATTTATTTCAAATAAAAAACTGATTAATGTTTCCTTGATGATAATGTAAATATTCATGAAGAGAATAATTCTGTTATGATATATATTTATATTATAAATAATTTTAATCATTATCTATAAGTAAAGATGATAACAAAATAAGACTTTTTGGAACATGTCTGAAAAAACCTTTCTAAAGATGAACTGATGGTTACATGTTTCAACAATGCTATCATTGAACATGGTGAAATCACTATAAAGGTTAAACGTGAGAAGGGTAAAAATTTAACTGTAATGATTAAGAAAAAATTTAAATTGTTTTTAAGATGTAGAATATTTGTTAAGTTTTATATGTATCCTATAACGTCCAGGAGCTGGATTCCACTCAACAGTTCCCTAATCCTATATGGATGCATGGCCTCAAGAACATCTCCCTAAGCCCAGAGGGTTCAGGACTAGCATTAGGGCCTAGGTGAGTTATTAGGGAGACTATTACCAAATTACCATAGTATTTCATAGTATAAGTCAATCATATTCAATATCATATGGTGATACAATAAGAAATGAAGGGATAAATATATAATAATGATAAGAATATATAAAAATCCCAATGTGTCACATATATAATGATGCAGATGAAATATTTACAAAAAAAATAACCAAAATAGGTACGTAGAAGTAAAATAAAATACATGTATCCAAAAATTCTAAAAGACCAAAAAGATTCCATAGAATTGTGTGCATTGGCTTGGTCCTATTCTCCCTAACCCCAAAGCTGCGTTCAATATCCTATGTTAGGGAGATTTCCCCTACCATCACATGCTTCCATGTAATATGTTTAGGCCATTGAGGAGTCCCAAATAGAATGTTAGATAAAATTACTAGTAAGTAACCACAAAACATCTATATAGTTCATTCATCAATATGTAAAGTGGTAGAAAGTGTATGTGATGTAGTAATGTAAGCATGAATTTTAATGGCATTAGTTTTTTGAAATAAGTAAAACAAAATATCCCTTCCAGGATCCTTTTATTAAAATTCAGCTCTTATAAATGAATCTATACATTATTAAATATGTCACATTGACACGTTGTACATCCATGCATATCAATAAACCCATGGGAACGCCTGTATAAAGATATGTAGACCCAATGGGCCAGATCCAAGGTCTCAAGTTCCAAGGCATCTATGTAAGAAGTTAAGACCATGAAGGGATGAATACAAGGTGCAGTACACTAAGGAAAACACATCGAGTGCCCTGGGAGTTCTAGTTGGGAACTCAGTCTAGGTACTGGTTAGAGTTCGAGGTGCATGTATTGCAATATGTCCTATGCGAGTCCTAGCATGTAAGATCAATTGGGTAGATAGGCCCATGGCATCCCACGGAATCAAGACCAAAGGGGTATAATAACCATAACGCATACACTACCACGTTCTATATCCATGGAGAGCAGTCCATGGAATTTATCAGTACATTTATTCAATTTAATCATTTAAAACTTTTAAACCCATGTCAGTATCCCTATCACATAATAACATACAAGACATGAGTGTACCCACTCATGCACTCCATTTATCAATCAAAATTCATATTGGCTAACCCTCCTATATTTCCCATTTAACATTCCATTAAACAATTCATATAGGTATACCCACCCATATCATCACATTGGTAATTTTACATTTTAGGACAATTAATAACTCACCAATGAGTATAACAACTCATTTTACTATTTTCATTATATCCATTTGATCAGAATAGGAATGGTGTAACATGAAATCATTATTTAAGGAGGTATTAAATATAATAAGAAATATATTCAAACCATTTAAACATTAAGAGGATTCCTTTAACTAAGAAAGAAAAGGAATTCACCCCTTGAAAAGTTTAAGATGGCATAAATTGGTAAATTTTATATGTAAAACCCAATTGGTGACCTTGATTCGAGCAACAGTTTCCAATACATCTAAATAGATCCTATAGGAATCCTCACTAGGTCCATCGACATCTATTAAACGTGACTCTATCAAAACAAGGGGTCATGATAAAAAGTCATGTAGGTTGAATATTGTCCAAACACACTAAATAAATAATAAAAGACGATGAAAATCATAGACAAACTACCTCGGCTTAGTAGTAGAGTGCTCATCACGTTTTGAGTCATGGTTCATCAAGGTTTTTGAGAAATATAAATAATAAAATCTGAATAGAATATTGGAGAATATGATCCTAAAATAAAATAGGGAAATCATTGTCATGAAAAATCAAGAATTTCTAAAAAGGAATCGAGGACCTACCGTTGCATTTCCAATTGTAAAAACCACATTCTAATCAGATGTGATCTGGAATACGGGGCTTAATCCTTATGTAATTCACCAAAGGGGAGCTCCCAACATGACCCCTATAGTAAATTTGAGGGCAGAGAAACCAAAAGGGTTTCAAAAATTATCAAGGAAATTTTGGTCATTTTTCCCAAAAAAACAAGCTCTTGTGGTTTTTGAACACGGTTTTCATAATCGTTCCAAAATCGTGCAAGGATCTCATTTAACTTGGGGCCTAGTGAATTCTTACCCCACACAGTCTGACTGACCATGAGGTAACTATCTATTTAATGTTTACAACCATTCAATATTTCTGTGCAACCATGTGGCTAAAACGTAAAGTATCCTAAATTGCAAGGATGCTACTACCTCCTCTCACACGGTTAACATAATCTTGAAGCCTACCCCTATATGATTTATTCTGACCTTACAGTAGGCCTAAAAAACCACTAAATCCAGGATCCGGACTCCAAATGATCCATAGATACCTCCAAATCACCCATGATCACAAGTGGTACACAAATTAGGATATAATAATCATTTACTCTAAAATGAAATGGATATTCACCTTGTACAAAGACCCATGATGTTACAATCTTCCCCCCTTAAAACATTAGACCATGAATTTCTCTATAAAGGGTAGACAAGATTCATCTGAGAACAACTTTGGAAACTGGGCACATACATCACTCTCCCAATCTAATGTATGATTTTTTATATGTTCTTATTATCATAACAACCATACTAAAAGAATTGAAAAGAACCAGAGATCCTTCATTATCTTAACTACGATATGAATATGATGCTCCTAAAAGGATGAACCAACCTGAAGCTCAAAATACACAAACTAAAAAAATATTAGATGGGTCTAAAGAATAGAGGTGCATCAGAGATATGTGGATGACATCATGCAGGTCTCAGTACCTCTGAGGTAACTACAACTGATAGTCAACTTACCCAAATATCATCAGAATCTAAAATGGCCTTCATTATCATGGGGAAAGCATATCCTACCTCTTGATCTGTTTGTGTCACATCTTTGGTAAACAAACAAGAAAACCCAATCCCTAACCTCAAAGTCTCGATGTATTGTATAATGATCGACATAAGATTTCTTATGAGACTATATTGTAGTCATCCTCTTATAGATTAACTTGACCTTCTCATTAGTCTCCTATATGAGATTTAGTCCTAGTAAAGATGTCTCTCTTACCTATAGACAACACAGGGGAGAACAAAATGGCTTACCATATAAATCCAAATAAGGTGCCATCTTTGTTTTCTTCTAAAGATTTTTATTACATGAAAACTCAACCTGGGTAATGTGCCTCTTCAATGATCCCCCAAAATCTAGGACGTATGCCTACAACATATATTCCTACACCTATATTGTATGCTCTTATTGGCCATCATTCCATGGGTGGTATGATGTGCTTTGAAGCACCTATGTACCAAACTCTATTTAGAGTGTCTACCATAAATGATATGTAAAGAGGGAATCCATATTTGAGATGATGGATCTAGGGACCCCATGATGTTGTACCACCTCTCAGATATACAACTTTTTCTGTTCCATCCCCACTGAAGGTCTCCTTGATCGGAAAATGTGAGTGACCATGGTAAGACTATAAAAAACCCAACATAATATCATTACCTCTAGGAGAAAATGGTAACACAATCATGGAATACATCACGACATAATACCATATTCAATCTAGAATAGGTAATTATAGTAAAGGCCCAGCTGGTCAGTGGTGTTCTTCTATAACCTTCTTGATAAGTGGAACACCTCGTAACAAAACTAGGTACCTATCTCTTCATACCTTTCCAAAAGTACTGATAGACAAAGTCATGGTACTTATTGGTGACTATGGGATTCACCTACCAAGATAAATCATTAACCCCTTAGATAAACTATTCTAGTATATCCCCTAGAACCCAAAAACATACATGGATACATAGGATATCATCACCACTTACTGTCCATCTAAGAGGTGGATCCACACCTTCCACTCTTGTAGGACCAGGCCATCAGAATTTGAAAGATGCATCAGCTTCACTCTGTCCATGAGGGTAGAAGACACAACTATGGATGAAAAAAAACACTTCCCTTGATTATCGTTCACCACCAGATTAATCATAGAGAAAAACTCCATAATAATCCACATGCTACTATCCTGTTCACCACCTATATTCAAGCCCTCCTAATCACTACATCAACAACTTCATTTCCCTTACCAGGTGTAAAAGGAATCTCAATATCAAATTTATGAAGGTGCACTACCCAAATTCATTACCTCATATTCATATCTCGCTATGTAAAGATGTACTTGAAAATTTTTTTAGTCCATATACAACACAAAATTATCTACCTATTAATAGTTTGTCTAATAACATAAAGCATGAACGATGGCAGCTAAGTCGAGATCCTGTGTCGGGTGATTCCTCTTATGAGGCCTCAGTTGATACCTATACGAAAATAATATATCTCCCTACATCGGAATTGTACCCATATCCAAACCTAATGTTTCATAATACATCATGTAACTCTTTCCCTACATTGACAGTATTAGGACTAGTGTTGATTTCAACCTTCCTTTCTACTACTGAAAGGCTATCTTACAAGATTTTGAACACACTGACTTCACACCCATCTTAGTCAAGCCCAACAACAACATTTCTATGTGTGAGAAGTACGATATAAAATGTCAGTATACCATCTATCCCCATGAAACATTTTATGTCAATTATTTTATTGGGTTGTTCCTAGGAAACTATTGCCTTCTCTTTTTTAGGGTCAAATGATACTTCTGTCTCTCAATTGATTTGACGGAGGAAGTGATTCTGGTCTATCCAAAAATTCACTTCATGTGCTTATCATATAACTGATACTCTATTGTTTTATTCAAAATGATCTAAAGATGGTTTTAATGTTCATTTAGATTGTGAAAATACACCATGATATAGTCCAAAAAAACCACCAAAAATAAGTCCAAGTAAGGATGGAACACCTGCTTCACCACATCCATGAAAATGGTTGGAACATTTGTGATGCTGAAGAACATAAAGAGATACTCATATATTACATACCTACTATGAATGGTTTTATGAGGTGTGTCATCTGGTCTAACATGAACCTGATAGCATCCTTACCACAAATTGATTTTCAAGAACACTCAAGATCCTTGAAGATTATAAAACACTTCATCTATCCAGGGAGATAGATATGGGTTTTAACCATCTGCTAATTCAACTTCTGACATTGCACACATTTCTAATGAATTATGTATTCATTTTTCACAAAAAGGACTAGCGTTCCCCATGGAGATACACTAGGTCGAATAAAACCCTTCACCTTTAAAACCTATAGCAACCTCTTGAGCTCTTGCAGCTCCATCGTAACCATCCAATAAAGAGTAATAGATACCATTTTTTCTCCAAGCACTACATTGATGGATAACACCACCTATATCTTTATAGGTAAATTAGAAATGTCATTAGTTAACATGCCCCTCAATCACTCCACCATTGGAGGAAAGTCTGCATGACTCTCCCCCTAATCATCTTGATAAAAACTAGAAATCTAGGATATCATTCAACCTAGCCCACAATTCTTGAGTCTAGGTCAAAACTTCTAGAAATATCATTAACCCTTGTGAATAAACACCGCCCCTCTGGTGATGTGAATGTCACTGTATGTGGAAGCAGTAAGAAAAATGCTCGAAAAGAAACTAACTAGTCCATCTCCAGAATGATGTCAAACCCAGTCATCTTGGGGACATATAAACTTCAGAATAAGTGAATCCAACAATCCTCAAGGGGACCCTCCATTCACTAGATGACACCTCCCATTATAATTCCTAATAGTTCTTTTAGAATCATAACAACCTCATAATGATAAAATATAAACCCATGGATTTTATCCACCCATGTAGATATAAAACTATGTGATTCAGCTATATCAAAAAGGAAATTTGAAATAGTAGATGATACTAATATCATACCTCTCATTTTAGACTATACGAGATCCTGATCTTGTTAGTTTTGTTGAACTAAAAAATTATGGCATGTACCATGGCGTTGCGACACTGCCTAGACACCCTATGTTGATCCACCAAACTGCCTCTGAGAGCCTGGTGTCTGCCTACCACAACCATGTCCAACTATACCTTGGCCTGACTAGCAGGCACAAGTCAAGATAAATGGCTAGCATAGAGATAAATAAAGAACTCATAATACGAATGTCGATGTTGATGCACTTCCACTCTCAGTTGGAGGTACGGTAATATGAAATAGATTCATGTTCCTGTTCTTCTACAAGCTTGGAACTCAACTGGGGCACAGTCGTAAAGATTATTTATATGGACTCACCTACCACAATGATGGGAACCCAAAAAGCTATCTACAACTATAGCCTTACTGGCACTCATGTCCTGGGAAGCCTAAAAAATCCTTCCTTTATGAAGATGTATATCTATAAGGTTGAGAAACAGCCCTCCCCAGTTCTATACCTTCAGCTTCCCTTAGGTTTTGATTCATAATCAGCACCTTGATCACAATATTAGTGATAAAAGACAACTGGAACACATTGACATGATATTGGACACCATTTCTGAGAGCTTCCTTGATGTATATCTCCCTGGAATGTTTATCATTTAAGATACTACAACATAAAATGATACAGCTCTACAACTGTATCAAGTATTCCATAACCTTCATCACACCCTGCTCCAGATGCATGAACTCACTATCTCATTATACTATTATATATGTGGATAAAAAATAGTCAAAATAGGGTTTAGAAATCAACCCAACCCATATTCTGCGGACCTTCCTCTTGGTTCAAAATGTCACTCCAGCTCTTTGCTACTTCACACAACATATAAGTTGTGATCATGACCCTCTACTTAGGAGGATTCTCTAGAGGCTCACAAATTTCTGATGTGTTGTCTATCCATAGTTCTACAGCCTATGGACTAACATCCCATGAAAACATGGAAGGATTCTTCTACTCAAAAAGTCATGTTAGCTCTGCCATAGACAAGGCATGCTTTTCTACTACCTAGAAAAACCTCATATATTAGTAAAACCCCTCGTGGAACTATTCCTCCTAACCTATGTCTGGAACAATATTTTTTTTGTAACTAGAACCAAAGGAGTATCAATCAGTAGCTGATATCCTATCACCTAGAGTGAGTGGTCATCGCCTTCCTCACAATGTATGATTGGGGGTCATTGTGGGGGAATCTCTCAACAATACCAAATACTCTCCACTGAAAATAATGACATCAAAGAACACATCAAAAAAGTGAATATAGGTCACGACCCTCATAAAATCCATTTCAGCCCACAACATACTCCTTAGGAAAGGACTGTATAAAGAACAACCAAAATACCACATAAAATTATGACTCTTTCCCACTAAAAATATCGGTCTATGTCAAGACTATATCCATCAAATCATGTATCCATTCATTCAAACATTCAGTTATCCAAGAAATTTGACCAAGGGTTTAAAAATTCGGAATCCATGTGGGCCCATACCTAACAGGTTCTAAGATAGAAACATTTATCTGATACCAATTTTTAATTTCCCAGATCCATATTCCACTGAATAGTTCCTTGAGCTCAGTTGGTTACCTTCCCTCAAGTGCATCTCACCAAACACTAGAAGTTGCTAACTACTAGTGAGTGACTAAGTAAGATATTGTGCAGATGATTCCCTCATTACCAAAGTATTCCATTGATGAATCTGATCACATTCTATATCAGATGTAGATACATTAATCAATTATTAAATAAATATACCAGAAAGATAAGAATATAAAACCAAGAAGAAGTGTCTCACATACAATAATGAAGATGAAACATGTGTATAAAAAACAAATAAAATAGTTACATGTATATACAATATAATATATGTTTCCAAATAAATACACAAATGTGTCCATAGGATTTCAACCCTCGGCTTGGTCCTATGCCCCATACTCTAAATCCGTATTCAAAAACATGTGATAGGGAGCCTGGCCCTACCATCACCTATAGCAATGTAATATACTATGGTCCTTAAGGAGTCCTAAACAAGGTGTGAGATAAAAATCTCAGTAGATAACCACCAAAAGACTATATAGTTCTATAAATTATTTGTAATGTGCTAGAATGCTTATGTTAATTTGTAACATCAGAATGAATTCTAACGGAATAATTATACTTCTATAAGTAAATCCCAAAACCCCATCAATGAACCATGAATTAAGAGTCATCTCCTAATAAGGCATCTGTAAAAAAGTATTCAAGTCTCACAACCACTCTGTACATCCATACAAATCATGTAATCCATGGAAATAGAGTATAAAGAAGTTTAGACCACATGGTGTGCATCCAACGCGTCACATACCTGGTCATCCATATAAAATGTGTAGACCATGAAGGGCTGGATACCTGGTGCAGAAAACCAAGGAATCCATATCGAGTCCCATGGGCGTCCCAGGAGAAACTCAGTCTAGGCACCGGTTGGGGTCCTAGGAGCATGTATGAAAACATGTCCTATGTGAGTCTAAGCATGCCAGGTCAACGGGGTACGATGGTGTGAAGAATTCCATGGAATCAAGACCCAAGGGGAAGAATCCACCTAAGGAATCCACTACCGCATCGCAAAACTTTAGAGAGATGTCCAAGGCATCTATCAAACCTTTTATTCAATTCAATTATTTTATACATTTAATCCCATATGATTATACCGACTCATATAATCAACTGCAAGACATGAGTATACACACACATGCACTCAATTTATCATTCGTAATTTATATGGACCTACCCTCTCATATTACCCATTTTACCTGCCGTTAATAAAATAATATAAATATGACCACCCATATCAACATATTTTCAATCTAACTTATTAGGGAAATTAAGAAATCACCAACGCGTATACCCACTAATTTAACCACATTCATTTAATACATTTGTTCAAAATAGGAATGGAATAACATTACATAATTATGTGAAGAGTTAGTACATCTCATAGGAAAGATACCAAACCTATTTAAATATTAATGGGCTTCATCTAAAAATGAAAGCATAATAATCCACCCTTTAAGTGATTTAACAAGGAATATTTGAGTTAATTCCATAAGGAAAACACCATTGGTGACCTTGATTCGACAAACATGTGACAATTCACATAAGTTGGTCATACAGGAATCAAAAATAGCTTCATATACATATATTACAAGTGACTCAATCAAAAATGGTGGTCGCGCCCAAAATTCTGATTGGACGAATATCGGCCATGTTTCTAAAAAGAACTAGAAAATCAAAGGAAAAGAATAGACCGCCTAACTTGTCTTAGTAGTAGAGAGTTCGTCCAATATTGAGTCCCGATTAATCCATCTTTAGGAGAAATCTAAAGAATTGGAGAAGAATAGAACATTATGTTATATGATCCTACAATCAAATATTATAATAGTAGTTATGAATAATCAAGAATATATTAAAAGGAATCAAGAATCAATTGATGCAGATCTAATGAGATAAACCACGTTCATATTGGAGGTCAGACGAAAGATAAGGATCAATCCCTAGGTTATGATCCATAGGCGAGCTCACAACATGCCCCCTACCATGCATTTGAATATGGAGAAACAAAAAAAGTTTTTAAAACATTTTATGTGCATATTGGTCATTTATCTAAAAAACACAGTCGCATGGTTTCTATTCAGAGTTTTCCTAATGATAAGGAAATCGTGAAAGGTTCTCTATGACAATGGGGAATAGTGCATGTTTACCACATATGGTCTAACTTCCCGGTTGGTAACTCTATATCAAAAGTATTTAACTTTTTAGCCTTTTTTCATAGTCATGTGGATCCTACCAAATGATATCCTTAACCGTGTGGCTGCTACTACCTCCACATACATAGTTATCTTTACTATGAGGCCTCATCCACATGATTTATTTTAACCATGTTATGGGCCTAAAACCCCAAATTCATGGATCTAGACTATAAAAGAGAATTTTACACCTACAAAACACCTTCAATTAGAAGGGTTACATAGCTTATGATGTAATAATGCATTTAAACTGAAAATAAAAGTATTTTTACATCATACGAATTCACAAGTTCTTACATGGGTAAGATGAAAAACGTATGAATTCAAAAATTTCTAAAAATCCTAAGTCTAAAAATTTTCAATTACATATCATTTTGATAAATATAAAAAAGAATCCATGATGAAAAAGGCGATAAAATTTGAGAAAAATAATTATGATTATCAATAATGTACTAATAAGAAAGATATGGATGTTGCCGAGAAACATGATGAAATCACTTAAAAGTTTGGAAGTTTCGGAGTCAAATATTATTTCTATGGATACTGCTAAAATTTTGGTGGGATTGGGAATATAGAAAATATTTGTTAGTTTAACCAACAAAATTATCACTATTACTTGAATTATGGAAGGAAACTTTTGTGGGTAGTCAATAAACTCGAAGGAATATGTTTGAGAAGGATGTTTTGATGAAATATTAGAAGGTTAGAGTGAAGCTGAAAAATTGATTCAAACATTTGGAAACTATTTGTGCGATATGTGAATAATATAGATACCTTGAAAAAGTTTGATCTATTTTGTTACTAGCACAATAAAATTCTGTTCACAATTCGCAAATGATAAAAGTTATAATGATAAAATGAAATAAAATAATTTTGTTATAGAAACCAATTTTAAGGAAATAAAAGGACATAAACTTTTCATTATAGATAGTGGGTGCTATTATCATAATATAGGATATATAAATTTTCAAAAGATTGTGAAATATTTCATAGAAGTAATGGTGAAATATGGAAATGTCTAATGTCTCATAATCGAAGGAGTTGGATCAACCGTCATTGGGAAATAAATTTTTAAATCCATGAAGAACATTCTTCTATATGGGATAAAAGAAAATGTTATTGGTTTTTCATAATAGTATGTTTATGGAAACAATTTTTTTTTTAAAATATTCATTCATTATTATAAGTGAGGAAGATTTTAAAATAGCCACAAGAAGTAAATGTACAACTAGAAACTTGTTTCAAGTTGTTGAGGTTCAAAAAACTTTTCACATAAGTATGAGAAAGAAAATCAGTTGCAGAATAAATGTTTTGGAAACTTATATCAGAGAAATATGGGAAAGTTATCAAAGAAAGCCAGTATCGGGGGTATTCCTAATATATCAATACAAATTTATTGGTGCAACATAGTTAGTATGAAAGGAAACACTACCAATTATGTGCATATGAAAGTTTACATTAGTTCATAGAGACCTATAGAACATATTCAATCATATATCTTAGGTCTATTGAGAAAAAATTAAACTCATGGTGATAAGTACTTAATTTCTTTCCTTGTTGATTCTACTCTCATTACATGTGTTATGTATAGGAATCATGTGATATATTATATAAAAATAATTAAAAGATTCAGGGAAAAATCTAAAAATATATGCAACTATTTAGTAAAGTAGTTGAGAATTGAAAACGGTGGTGAACATAAAAATGAATTCCTTGAATGATATATTGAGAAGAATGGAATCTCAATGAGATCATAACACCATAACAAAACTTTACAAAATAGTGTTTCTCAAAGAAAGAATAAATGTCTGGTTGAAATGGGATGAACTGTGTTACTCGAACATGGTCTTTCTCATTTCATTTAGAGTAAATATATTAGAACTGTTGTTTATATTCTGAACAGATGTTTCTATAGTTCGTTTTCATACATGACTCCATATAAAATTTTTTATAGAACAAATTAATTTTTTAAACCAATAAGTGTTTTTTTTATTTAATGAAAAATAATGAATAATGGTGGAAACCGTGAATGTTTGAGTAGAGTGGTGAAGTTCTAATTCTTCATGGCTATTATAAAGATGACATAGGATATATATATAATTCAATAATGATATATGAATATATGTTAACTATATGATGGAAATTCTATTGAATATTCTATATAAGTTAATAGAATCAGGAAAATAATAAATACGAACAAGAGGAAAAACATTAGGATAATGATTCTGATAAGGTTGAAAACATTTGTAATAATTCAAATGAAGAATAATAATACGTAGTTTTATATATTGATGAAAAATAATCTCAAAAATATCATCCTATTCTTAGGAAGCATGTGGAGGCTCAAAACATTATTGTGGATCAATATCAATGTGTTCAAAAAAGAATATAATTTATACATACAAATTTTTATTGAACATTTGAGAAGAAATATGTGAATAAATATATTGAACATTAAATATGGGTTTAGTATATGAATGAAGAGCTTGATCAGATAAAAAATAATGATCTTTTGTAACATTTACATAAACCAAATAACAAAAATATTATTTTTACATAATGGGTTTTCTGGAATAAGCTGAATGAAATTAGTTAAGTGATAATATAGAATTAATTTTTATTGTGAAAAGTTTACATACAAAATGTGGTCATTGAATTTGATGCTACTATTTCTCCATAGGAATAGTTAGAAACTATTAGAATCATACATTCTATTTCAACACAATAGAGATAAAAAAATTCAGATAGATTTGAAATAAACATTTTTCAGTGGTGATCTTGAAGAGGACGTCTACACTGAACAACCATGTGTATTTGTTAATGCAGGAGATGAATTTCATGTGTGAAGTTTAAATAAATCTTTATAAGGGATAATAAACTCTTTAGTGAAATGGTATTCCAAATTGGAAACATTCAAATAGAATATGATTTTTAGAAAAGGATGAGTTGGTTGCAATTTTAACGATAAAGAATGTCCTAATTGTTATCCCATCATAATTGTTATATATATGATATTATCTTTTCTGTGAATGATGAAAAATCATGTGAAAGAATTTCTGAAGATATGAAAAATATTATTTATATGTCTACACTTGTTGAAATGATATACTTTCTTAGGTTACAAATCACATAAAAGAGTAAATACATTTTATTTCTAAATAAAATTATTCTAATAAATTTCTTAAGATGTTTTCCATTGAGATTCCAAAACCCGTTTCAACATCCCTTTTAGTGGGAACCAAGTTTACAAATGTTGTAAAATGTACATAATATGATTATAAAGTGTTTCATATATTGATAGGGTGTTTTCTATATTTATCTTTCACATGGAAGAAAATTGTTTATGTTGTTGCCTTATGTGTGTGATTTTATATTTCTCCAAAATAATCTCATTTTTAATTGAAAAATAAATCTCGAATATATTAAAGGAACATCATGTTTTGGAATTTGGTATGATAGCTCTAAAAATATTGACTTTTATGCTTATTCAGATACTGATTAAGTATTAAATATTGATGAGAGAATATATAAATCTGGTGGAGTATTTTTTATGGAATAGTTGTATTAGTTTTCATAAAAAAACATAATTCAATACCTATTATCAAGAATGAAACAAAGTATATTTCTTCCGCTCAAGATGCTACTCAATATATGTGGATTAAAAAATTTATGATTTACCTGTCGATGTGAAGTTACCCTATCTTATGTGTTATGATATTCAAGTTTCTATCAACCTTACCAGAAATATGTTAAAACATTCTCATTTTAAATATATTTATATAAAATATTATTCCATTAAATACCATTTGGAGAAGAAATATTTGATGTTATATTATTTTCCTACATTGGTAAATGTTTATGAAATTTTCACAAATCCATTATAGAATGAAACTTTTTATAAACTATGGTTGAAAATAGGAATCCATAATTTTCTCATCATGATTGAGGTATGTTTTCCCCCTCTCTCATCTTTTCATTGGAAAATGTTATTAAGTTGGAAATTGTTTTCATAAATCATATTATAATTATGTGCTAAACCATTTGATGAGGCATATAAATATGGGATTTATTTCGTATGTTGTGAGTATAGCATGTATGAATGTGAACTATTCTAATAGATTATTGGATTGGTTGTGGAGAAAAAATTATAGGATAGTGAAAAATGTGTGGAATGATGTGAGGAAAAGATGAATAGATTTCATGAGTCAGCACTTTTGGACAATATAGTTTTTCTATCATTGATTCTTTTTCCCTATAGTTTACTATCTCAAATAGGAATATATTTTTTGGTAATAAATCAATAGATTAAATTTACAAGTTTTACAGATTTATCAATTTTGGATGAAAAAAATCTAATAGGCGTGAATTTTGTGACCAAGATAGAAAGAAATTTTTTGGAATCTAGATGTTGTTTGGTGTTGTCTTTCTTTCACATAGAAGATATAGAATAAAATAAATAAAGTCACATTAAATTTTTAAGTGAATAGACTCTAAATTGAAATTGAGATTTTGGAAACACAATTCTTATGAACTTCCATCATATTGGGATGATGTTGGACAAATGAAAAGGATTATATAATCACTTGGGGTCCACAATGGGGTTTTTATAGTAATGAGGTAGATTATCAAATTTTTCATTGGTCCAATATATATTTTATGATGCATTGTGGTTTCATATTTAAAAATATTTCATATTATGTAAGAGAAGCTAGTGGTGGAATCCTAATGATGGGAATGTGGAGAAAATATAGTGCAAATTATTTTAAATATTTGTTGGAAATAAGAATGTTACTAATCAAAATAATGTTAACATACATTTAATTAAAATTCAGAATATTTTATAATAATGGAAAATATATTAAATTTCCATAGGAATCCATGATACAAAAAAAGGTTTCTGAATGTTGAAATTTTATGATGACGATGTTTTGTTGTCTCATCCCATTTGTTTGAGATCACTGAACATAGAAATTTTTGTTGGTGGGAAGGTTGATCTGAATGTGAATTTATAAAGATGTTGGTTTTTATTCAAACTAATATTCCATGAGAAAAAACAATACATGAATAAGTTGTGTGAATTTTAATCTTATAAGTATGAAAGTTAATAATTATGAAGCAACCAATAATTGTCCATCAGATGTGTTATGCCACCGATCATTGGACATAGAATAATTTGTGTGAGAGGTGTCTTGGGACTAATGTGAGGAAGAAATTCTAAGAGTAGTCTACAATATATGAAACAATTTCCATCAAGACGATTTTTTGATTGTGTTTCAAGTGGGAACATTTGTCTCTTTAAATCGTGAGTCAATATAAAAAGTAACTTTGATTTGTCTTCATTGGGTTTTGTATCAGGTGGGTCAATAATATCAAACTGGAATAGAAAATGATGACTTACTTAGACATAAGATCACTAGTCTTGCAAAAGAAGAAAAGGGTAGTTTCTTGAATCTAGACAATGTGTATTCAATGAGATTATAGAAACATATGAACCTGTTTGAAGAATGATGTTCATATAGTTCATTTGGTGTAGAGAATCATAAGGAAGAATCATAAATCTTCATAGTGATGATGAAATAAAAATGGAAATATTATTCCTCAAACATTTATGGTTCAGTGTAAAGATAAATAATGGAATGTAAAATTAAATTATAATATATTTTTTTAAGAGTTTCTAAAGAAAGATGAGTTTTTGAATATTTGATGTGTTTTTAGAATAGTTAGGAAGCATTGGAGAATCCAAATCTTGGCTCAATATTTAAGAGGAATTGGAGATTCTGAAAAAAAATTCGAGTGGGAAAGACTGTCAGAATATCACCCAACCCACTGTTGGGTCACCTATAAATAGAGGAGGTACTTTTTTTCTAACAAAATCATTTTTCAAAGAATAAAAGGGAGATAATATTTGAAGTTATAGTGAGAATAATTTTCTAAATTGTACCTTCATTGGGAAGTTGTCTTGACTGAAGAAAGAATGTATATGAGATAAGATAGTAATTAGGGATTCTAGAATTAGAAATATTAATCAGACTGTGATTTGTTTCACTAAATAAGAATTAATTTGAAAAAGATTTACCCGTATCCTGACAGAAGTATATATTCATTATTGACCCATCAGTCTTGGGAATGGGATAGGGAAATCAAACTGGGAATCATTAATAAGACATGAGTAAATTCTCTTCTGAACCTAGGTAATGAATTAATGATTTTTTAAGATATTAATTTTTAATGTTAGAAAGGAACAATTGTATCTTGATTCATACATTTTTATATAAAATTCTGTTACACAGTTTTTTTCTAAAAATGAGATAAGGAAATTTTTTATTGAATATAGTGAATATCTTACTCATGGTATACCACACAAAAGGATTATCTTCTAGAGTATTTTTTCATATTATATGTTTTCAAAACAATACCAAGGATGTATGTAGTCTTGTTGAGTATTGAACCCTTTATATATTTTTAGTCCTTGGGTTGTGTGATTTTTTTCCTTTAGTAAAATTGATAACTCTTGAACATTAGGATAATATTGGTTAAGAAATTAAAAAAATTAAAGAAAAAGATATCACAGATTTTCCCCTTCTCCTATTAATGATACATTGATCCAACATGTCATTATAAATCTTAAATGAGTAGACATATTCCTCATCCACACTTGCATCTAAGTGAAAGGATATCTACTCCTACATTAATTTTTAAATATCCCCAAACTCTTAAAAAACATACATTCCTAAATTTATTCTCAAATAGTATCCAATAACATTCCACAATCCCTTGGTGTGTGATATATAAAAATACTAATCATGGTGAAAATATTTCCATCACTACTATAAACAACCCTGATCACACTGAGAAAATATATACCTAATACTCTTTTGATCCATGAAGAGGATAATGTTCTCCAAAATGAGGTAATTATACTATAACAACAAAGAAAACATATTTTTAATAGGTCCAAATGATCGATGGAATAGTCATGCTTCTAGTGATATAACTTTTTTTACCCTTAAAAGATAATTTTATTTTGCTGTATTAGCATGATTCCTTGGACCAGGTAGGAAGAATATCAAAACACCTCAACATCACCCCCTACACAAGATACTGAAGAAATGGATGAGCTTTAGAATTCACCTTCATGTAACCAAATAATTCATGGTACTGATCTACCCACCCAAAAACCATGTTCTTCATTGTTAATTCAATCATAAGTTATAAAAATTAAGAAAATTTGGTCTCAAACCTCTGATAATAGATTTAAAAGAAAAATAAAATTTTGATCTTATTCCATGATATGTTGTTCTTACAAAGAAAAAACTACCGCTATGATTGACATATATACTACCATGCCCTTCTATGACACCACATGTTTGAGGAAACATACCTCTCATGTCCAAAACATGTTCTTAGAAGACATCCCATAAAGCTACTAGAGTCGAAGGACGTAAAAAAAGAACCAAAGAAACACAATATTCTCATCATACAACATTAAGTAGACCAATATATCATTGGTGAGCATGAAAACTATACAATCCATGATCTCATCGAACATAGAGATCATAATCCTCTATAACAAGTATTGTGCATTTGTAACACCGAATGACATGACTAAACGCATGAACTGTACATACCTGTATCTGAATACTATTTTCCAAACATCATTCTTTTATACTCATCTGGTGGTGTCCATAATAATGATCGATCGTAGAATATTAGCTAGATCCTTTCTAATGGATGAAAAAATCATCGATCCTTTGTAAAGGGTAATAATTATTTAATATAACCTAATTCATCCTCTAGTAGTCTATGTGAAACCTCATAATATTTTATAACTATTTCTAAACAACACTAGGGCACTCCAGGATGACACATGAGGTCACATAAATCCCCCAACATCAGATCGTCTATATGAATCCATAAATCATGCAACATAGAAGGTGTAATCTGATAATAAACCTTCCAAATAATAGAAATTCCAGTCTAAAAGACTTTCATGAACTCAATCACATGCTGAGGGGGTAACATCACAACCCCCTTGGAATAAACATCCACAAAATCCACAATAATCCTTGGAACCTCCACTACCCCAACCAATTATAATTCCACTGAAAACTGAACAATCAATGAATAAAGATGCACTATATGCTGACTACAAACATAAAAACCCCTCTTGAAAATGAAACCCACACTCTAGAAATCCCCATCTGGGAATGTGTCACTCTTCTAGAAATGTTCTATAATATTACATATTTAATAAAACAAACTGATGTATATGATTACATTTTATGGATACATATTTAGTATGAAAATATCCCAATTTGAGTGATGTGGCTACATCATCAATCTACACTCAACAAACACAAAAAATGATGGACTCTTACTTCCATTGTCAACACCATGGGTGTGGGAGGCCACTCTACATCTTGGATTAGGGTATTAACTAGAGGGGCATTAATAAATTTGTGTGAATATCCAAATAATTCAATGTATAAACCACTATATATAGAAAATTAATAATAACTCGAATTCTCTCTGGCCTCTCTAGAGATACTACATCCACTACGTGCAACTATCCATGCTCATATCCTCAACATCTCTTTTGATGACCTCATACATGACCATGATCGAGTAAAGCTCCCTAAATTCGATTAAAATCCAGAGTTTGGCCACTACCTTATCAATCTACCTTTGGTGGAGAATAATCATAATTCTTGAGTTATAGAAACAGTATTCTTGGAAACTTATATATAAAATTAGGTAGAACCTATCATCATCCTCCAAACTATGATCCAAGGACAACAGGTAACTAATTTTGATGATGGCCTTGAACCAAACAGAATGTAAACATTAATATAATATCTCTAGAAAACTCTCGAAACCACTAGTCCTTGAAGTCTAAAAGGGTATTTTTCTGGTTGACACCCTTCTGTATGAAACTACAAAGTTTTTTTCACCTAGACCATACACTAACAAATCTTCTCCTCTGGGAAAATTTTTTGTTACCCTCTTGTGGAAATCAATTGGATCAGTACATCTTCCTAAACACTACTAACTTCTTATAATCCTCTAGAAACCATGGAAATATAAACTAGTCAAGAATATAATGGATAGAAGAACATGGTTCCTCCTAGTTATGTCTCACATGAGACTCCTCATCTAAAAAAATATCACTTGGAAACCTTATAATGTCCTTTAAATTGACTCCTAACTCCCACACTACCATACTCACCTTCTAATGAAAAAGAATATTCAATATCATTACTATTGTAATGGTCTACGAAAATGATTCTTCATAGATCTTTTCTAAATTTCAACCCAGAAAACCTCTTTCGCATTCTTCCCACCCAGATACATTTACCACCACTAATTTGATACTCCCCGTATATGACTAATTTCTAAAGGGACATGGTATCCCATTGGGGATAAAAAAATGAAAATTATCTCAAGTTCCTCCAAAAATATATTTGTATCCACATCCAAAATAATATCCTCATACATCCCAAATTAATACCATAGAAAACTACCCAAAATCAGATTTCCAAGACTCATCCTACTATTGAAAACCCAAAATATGATAATAAATTGAATTATCTTATTGAACCTAAAATTCCTAAGACACATGCAGAAATTGTCTAGGAGACATAAAATAAAATGAAGATAATAATTTTATAATCCATGTAGTATGAAATTTTATTCGGATTAATATTAATTCAATTTAGTCATTATAAACATCCCAAAACAACCCAAATCAAATAGGAACACAAGTCATAAATATATATTTACCTATCATAGGATTCTGTATTGATAACATGACCACCTCACTTGGTTAACCAGTATGCTAAAAGTCCATCCACTAGATCATAATGGGGTCCTAAAATCATGGATCCAAGTAAGTCTGTCTGGCCTTTTCACACACAAAAATCAATAAGAATTGTTCTCATAGAAACCCATTAAACCCCCATTGAGTCCAGCTCTAAAATACATCATATATCTCTACCATCAACATTGATAATGATCTTTCATGAACCCCTCTTACAAAAATACACAAATGAGGTGAGACAGATAATGACCCCCAAATTGTCACATCCAATAGGACCTAGGTTAGTGACTATCACCTAGGGAATAAAAATTTTAAAAAATAGTGTTATTACCCTCTATAATGATATAGAAACTAGATATAAGATGGATATTCCAAATGAAATAGCATAAAATAGTAATAAATGAAAAAATATCCCAAAATGCATGTATAAATAAAAAATATATATAGAGACGTTTCAAATCCAAAATATTCAAATGAAATGAAAAATCTGTGATAACACAACACCCTGAAGGTCCAAACTAGTAATGAATAGAATTATCCATATAGTTCATCTGGAAACCTGAAAACTAGTTTATATACCTAGGATGATCATACAAGTATATTCTATAGGAAAACCAAATTCTCTCAAGCACATGTGAAAAATCATTCTATTTCACCCATGGGAAATAGAAACCCCACAATGCCTAAATAGGTCAAATATCTATCCTAAAACCACCAAGTACTTCTATCACAATAATTAAATCCATATATAATAACATAGTATTAATAATATCAATTATGGATACCCAAAAAATATTTCTGTCTGATTTTACACTCTCAGAACATTACATTGTATATCCTAACACTCTCATACCTTCCAAAAAAACATAAACTATTTCCTCATCATACAGTCACATCACATCATGGTGTAGACACTGGGGCTGCAACCCCATATCACAGACATATCATATCTCCCCCAAATTATCCTTGTCCATCACACCGCAACCACAACCATAACCATACTTATAGAGAATCATTAAGATAATGTAAATTATCCTAATACCCTCCTCTTACCATGTGTGACCACAACCATAAGTCACCCAATTGCATGATCACATAAAAAATCACATTAAGACAACTATGACATAACCTAGTTCCCAGAAAGACATCTTCCCATTACAGACTCTACATATAAACTCACCTAGAATTGAGAGTGGGAATGAGTGGGTATCCCTCAATCAATCCACGTCATCGGGATGTTAGAAAAAACACTCTATGTGAATATAATTGTGTTTTAACATTTCTCTTGATGTGGGTGGGGTGAGTATCTAAATCACATTGAATTAAGTATATATATATATATCCACACAAAAATTTTACAAATTGGTTCACAATTAAACAATAACCTATACAAAAAAAGATCACCTTCTCTACCACAAATGAAGGCATAATATCACATAAATCACATGCCACATATCACATAACAAACCAGTTGCATTATCCATCACATCCAATAATTATTAATCAAAAACCACATTTAACCACACAACACATAATTTATTTATTCATTTATCATTTACCTGTACTTTACCAAATCATTCCCAATTCATTTCAATAATTATTCCATCACTAACATAGATTTTAGCACAAAGCAATGATACCCCACAATAATCCCATCATTCCAATAGAATTTTCAACCCACAATCACAAAAAGAACATCCAAAAAACCATAACCTCAACACCCAAAAAAACAAGACAAAAAACCATTACATCACCACAAAGAAATAATGACCAAACTACTATCACTGTCTAGTACGTCACAACCAAATATCACAATATATAGAAGATTATTTTGTAGATTAGCAATGGGTTTTTATCACATTTCACTTAATTTTACGTACTTTATCGCACATTATAAATCAAGGGTAAACTAATAAATAATACAAAAGTAATTTTTTATTTAAAATCCATTTTATGGTGATATCACAATAACCACACCAATAGGGATCAACATCACATATAAAATGAGTGAAAAAAATACCACAACTTCAAAAATATTTAGTGGGTCATTCGTATC
Organism: Viscum album; assembly: GCA_963277665.1. NCBI lineage: Eukaryota > Viridiplantae > Streptophyta > Magnoliopsida > Santalales > Viscaceae > Viscum > Viscum album. Next base: position 1,348,524,493 of record OY728132.1, read on the forward strand.
GTAATATCGCAATATCATAATAATTTCATTGTAATAAAATAATGATAATCATTCCCCTAACGTCATTTAATTTCTATTAGATAATTATATTAATTTAATTAATTCATCAAAAACATCCCCCATAGATATCCATGAGAAAAAAACCCTCTGTCATATTATGTGAAATGAGAAATGAATAAATTCCCTATATCAGTGAAGCTTCTCTAATATGCTCTATACCTGACATCAAAAAATAATTTACTATAAACCAAAATTTCTTATTAAACACTATGATCTACCTAAAAAACATTTGGTGTCTTTGAAAACATAACACAACTCAAACTATAATTCCATAATTCACCAACAAAGTAGATCTCTATGAGAAAAATGAGAGAATACCATGGGAAATATTGGATAACTCGCCATGGACTACCAACAAGATCCATTAGAACCAACAAATCATCATTGAAAAATGGTGGAGATGATATGATGTGATCCACCTACGGTTATACCAAAATGTTATAGGGAATAGTTATATTGAATAAGTAGGGGTTTGACCAAGAGAATTATTTAAAACCAGAAACATGAAACATTCACGTTGTGAAACTAATATATGATGTCAATTTCATGGGATTTTTCTAGAGAAAACATCTATCAAAATGCATGTCACATCTGTATTTATTTAATTAAATATCAGGAATTAACATAATGACGTGAGTCAATTTTATATATTCTCTTTTCCCCAAACATATTTCTCTAATTGAAAGAGTAACACATTACATGAAATAAATGTTCACATCTTGTATACCTTTCAGGATTTGAATATCACGTAGTAGCCTAGTTCTAGCTCCAATGACCATAGAACCACCTCAATCCTCCTCTAAATCACCCCAAGAATCCAAAACGTAAAATGTAATAGACAATGATGGAACATGATTTTTTTGATAAAATATTGGAAATAGAAAGGAAAAGCCATTTTGTATTTTTAAAATACCATTAGTCATAACTGAAATTATATGAATAGAAATAGAATATTCATTTGTATCAAAACATAATTTCATATAGGATCATTATAATATACCACATAATAAAATATTATGGTGAAATTAATGTATAATTTTTGAACAAATTTCATGATAAAACATTATAAAACAATTTAGATGATTTGAGGTACCCATAACACTCTCTACAAACAAAACCAATGTAGTGGGAAATATTGTTCAAGTGGTTTGTGTGGTAAGAATTTATATCCCCATAAAACAATGTTAGAATATCACATAGGATAATAAATTCAAAAAATTTACATAACTATTATGGATAAAATACATGAAAGATATCACAACAAAATGAATTAATATTGACTTACCAAAAATACTTACTATAATGGAGTCAAAAGAATAAATATCTAGTTGAATAATGAAACATGATTTGGGTAGTAAATAACATGATCTACAATGAGTTCGATAATAACATATCCATGGTCAGTGAATATAAAATATGGAAAAAACATGGTTTTAAAAATATATTATGTTTATAAGAATTAGAATTTAGACAAAGAAAACTGTTATTGCTTTAGAATCATTTAAATAAAATCCCATTGAAATTTTGATTTTAATTGATAATAATACAACACACTCAAAATATAATTAATTATATGATATCTCAAATAATTAGTGTATTATCCAATATATATTAGATAAATAGTACAAAATTTTCCTCAATGACATTAATTTGATATGAAAACCCTTACCTCGGTCCAGATATTTTCTTCACATCCACCAAATTTAATGTATAATTTAAATATATTTGTTAAATAAATTACCATGAGTTTTATTCAAATATATAAATATTTATACTCAAAATTTATAATAATTCTCTATAAATATATATACAATAGTTTTTCCTATTTTCAACAAAGTTCAAATAAGATTTATCCTATTCAATAAGATTCATAAAATTCAATATGATATCCATAATATTTTCAAAATTCTATCACTATTTGATCATATATGTTATTAAATTAAAAGTTACATGATATTTATTAAATATATAATTTCATTTAAGGATATTTTTGGTTATTAACTAGGAAGATTAAATGAGTGATAATCAGGTTTTGGTGACTCTTGGAAAATGCATAGTTTTTTCTTCACTAGTTAGGTAACTTTTTATAAAACCTTACTATAACCAAAAAAAATTCTTCCAAATATCTATAAAATTTTATAACAGTAAAACTTTTCTCATAGTAATTCATGACATAAATTTATAATACTTTTCAAGTAGGTGGATTAACATGCCTATACATGAACCTACCATGATTAATTAATGATTTTGAGATTTCCTAGTTTTCATATAATTATACCAAATTATTAATGATGCTATCTAGTTAATATTGGTTTGATATATCATAATTGGAAATAATTATCAACATAATATAATTGATATAATTTCATTTTGTTGAACAAGATATCATTTTTCTCATAGTTTGCTCATTTTAAATAATGGAAATGACTATAATTTTTATGGTATTTTCATTAAAAGTTTATCCTATTAAAAGTAATAGAAAATTAATAATTTTTTAAATATCATATTTCACCGTTAAAGAATTCAATGATCAATCAATTAAGTGTAGTTATAAAAAATTTATTTTTTAGTCATTGTGGATTTAGTCCACTTGATAATATTGATTGTGATTTTGTTTTTCATAATGGATGTGATTGATAAATAGAAAATGTTAATAATAATCATATAATTATAGTAAATTATATAAATTAGACTATAATCATTATATTTATATATGTATAATAAATTCTTAATAAAGTAATAATGATGAAATGTTAACTACTTGAATGTATAGAAGTTGAGTACTATAATATTCCATGGATTTATCCTTGGAAATAAAGTCTTGATGATAAATAATTGTGATAAATCTTATTTTAACTTGCAATATGATTATATAAGGATAAATTATATATAATTTCATGTAGAAATTTTGATCTAAAGAAATTATTCATGTGAAGGAATTGTAAACTTCATAAAAGTGGGGACACGAGAACTGTTGGAATCACCCATACGATTTGAAATAACATGATGTTACAATTCCATGATAAATAGATCAAAATAAATAATATTTTATTTAGTTGTATTTTCTGTAAAAACTCACCTCAAACTATACTTTGGGATAAAAATTGAGTGTTTTTTTGTTTTTTTAGTTTTATCATGTTTTCACCTTTACTACAATTTACTTTTAACTTGGTAATTAATTTTATAGCATAATAATTAATATTAAAAAAATAACAATATAACGATTACATAATTTATATCTTCTGAATTTAAAATTTTGATATAATATTATCAAGAAATTTTTTTATTATTCTACTATTTTATGTTTTTAATTAGCACAAATAATGCACATACATGTTTTTATAAAATAAGTATATTTTTATGCATTAAATTTATGTGTAATCTATAGTTATTAAAATTATAAATTTCCATGAAACAATTTTTTTAGTTTTTAAATGAAATTTAAGGTGTTATTAATAATGCTAAATCCAAAACCAAATATCAAATTAAAAATACTTGATATAATGAATGACTGAAAATAGTTTTTAAGGTAATATTTTACTTCTTTTTAAAAAATATTTCCCACAAGTTTTACAATTTTATATAATCTTTAGAAATAAATAATTTTATTCCATCAATTCATATTTGGACACATATAATGTTTTTTAATCTTGTACATCATTGTTATATAATGATAATATCATAAATATTACATGTTTCTTATAAATTGTATACTTTATCAATTTTTTGAAAATTAGTAAATATCATCTTAAGATAATATTTTTATTCAAAATAAAAAATTTATTTTCATCATTTCAAAGTTAAAATCTAAAATATATAAATTCAATTTTTGAATAAGATCATAATATACAATGAAAATGTATTTCTATTAGAATTATCATTTTCAATATTATCTATTATTATTATTATTTCATATCATTTACTATGTAATTTTTTTAAATAATTATTCATATTATACATAATTAGTCATTATTAATCATATGGTTTATGAATTATAAAGTTATATTTCATAATAAGGTATGATTCTAGAAAATATTTTTTTCTAAAAATGCATGTCCAAAATAGTCATTTTATGCAAATTAATTTACTTTCATTCATATTAAAAGTATCCTTAATTTTAGTTATACAAACATTTCAGAATGTGATTACTCTTATATACTAAAACCAATTTAATGTCTACTTTTTAATTTTTATATTGAAATATTTATACTATATCTAAATATATCATGTTTCATTTTATGTTCGAGGTTCGGTGTGAAGAAAGCTATCAAATATATTGACTTATTTAATATTTATCATATATTAAAATCATGGGGTGTTATAAACACTAATAGAGAGCATATCTACTTCTATATCAATATTAAATGGCAACACACTAGCCAAAACACCCATATCTAGTGTATCATGCACATAAAACATCACAAGTATTATCATCATCAAACTAATGAACAAATTATCCCCAAGAATCAAATATGAAACTACACTCGTATGATTATTTATCACATGCAAGTCATTATCAGGTCTCCATTTGTGGGTGGAAATAACTTTATAATCATGATATCATTTATCGACACATATAGATGTACCAATATTTACTAATATGATTTGTATCATGTAACTAGAGTCAAATTGCTAGGTTATTTGGAATGAAACCAAGAACCTATATAGAAAATAATTATAAATTATTGTTGAATCATTAAATAATCAAACCCATTTTACCTCAATTTAAAACAATTATGATAGTCCACATATATATTTCTTTCACCAATGCATCAAATTACTTTACCAACCTACCATGAATTACTATACACAATTTACAATAGGTATGGTGTATTCATTACCTACATAGAGTGTCTCATCATATATGCACATGAATTATCATCAAATGTAATTATAATATGGGTTAACCAAGTATAATTCCACAAAAAAGTTCAATGGAAAATACCATATATGTTTTAAGGGACAAATTAAACAGATTAACCAACAGAATGTATGATGTAAATCCCACATATGAATGAAAGTATCCTGAAAATTATATGTTCCAAATATAATACTTGAACATAGGATTAATTATTGTAGATCAAGATCCAAGAACTATAAATCAGGAATCTCAAAATATCATCTGTTCCTAAATAGGGGAAAAAATACAACCATATCATCAAAAACCAAAGATTAAAAACATTCATTCCCTAATAACTTGGAAATTTCATATGAAATTTTTTTCTGATGTACCAATATAACATCCATCACAAGTTCAAAATTATTCCTACAGAACTTGTCCACCATGTCCCGAATTAGTATGTAAAAACAAAAACATGAATACATTTTTCATATTTTTTTCATTGTCACTCAATCAAATTTTAAAACCCCCCTCCCATTTTCACTCTTTATTAAATAGATTGGGTTGTTATGTAACCTCAAGTGTACCTTTTCATTCAACAGGGGATTTTAACTGTTGGTGGGGTCTTAGGGTTGCAACATTGGGAGACAGTACCCCCATATCAAAGTGAATAATAATAGAAAAAATGAGACAAATCTCACCCATCACATTAATATATGATATGAGACCCATCTGAATAATCATAAAATGATATATCAAATGAACGTGTTGATATATGTAGCCATATAGACCCATAATCCTTCCACAATAAAGTAATTAAATTCCCACTTGTTTGATCTCATATATAAATAAATAAAAACAATATCATGATAATATTATAGATCCCCGATCCATAGGTCATATATACCCTAAATCCATCTATCATATACAATTAAACAATCAATATCAAGACACTAAGCATCCAGAACATTATATCAACGAATAATACATGGTTACCTAAGTGAAATATCTTATTGAGTTGGGTATGAGTATAACTCATTATGTAACAACCAACATTGGCCTATACAAAACCAATAAATTCATTTTAAATATGTGATAATATTATCTAAATGAATATGTTTACCTGGTTGAATAAATATATAACCATCCTAAATACTTGGGATATTAAATGACATTCAGGATCACCTATACCTTATTTTCCTATTTCTAGATTTTCTATGGGAATATCATGTAACCTTTCCAACAAAACCAAATCCAAATGTAAATATAGTAAATGGTGTATACAGAAAAACTATGGATGAATCATTGTGAATCCAAATAGTATTAAATATGATCAGTAGAATGTGATCCAAGATGATTAATTATCACCAAATATAGTTTCAAAATCCATGAATTGATCTTGAACATTCATTATTCATCAAGATCCATATGGATCCATCAGAATAATTCCTATGAGATCAATAATCCTTGATTTTAATCACTAATACTGTGGAGGTAATCATAGGTGATCTGATAATCATCGACCATCATCAGTGATCCCTACGGGAAAATCCCCTAGGATGAAAACTAACCAGGTATGATTGTTGATTCTAGTGGGATAACCATGGGAATTTGAATAAAATCATCCTAAATAGCTTAATCTTATGTGAATGTTATAGGAACACATTGGTATCTTTCTCAATGGAATTTAATCCATCCAATAATATCTCATATTATATTTTTCATAACATGATTCCCAAGGTGATATATATTGAAATTATAATAGGGGAATCATAAATAATGTTTATGTATAAGGAGATGTCCCTAGGTAGTTCATATAGTAGCAGGGACATGTTTAGAGAATAAAGGGTATCTCAAGAATCTAATAATTATATATCTAATAATCTATTCAAATTATAGTGTGAGATCCATAATAATCATTACCAATCTAATGGGACTACCCCTTTCTAGCGATAACATGGCACTAGGAATCCCACTAGGGTCCCCAATAACAACCAAGTATATACACCTCACATGGGTTCCATTTTCATAAACACATATCTTGGGTTAACACCAGTCTCTCATCACTTGGCATTGTCAAAGTCTTGTCTAGGATTCATTATCATCCAATGAAAATATATACATTATCTAATATATGTATATCACAAAATGTATGTCTTATATTCATAGTCATCATTAGGTTAGAACATAAAAACAAATCCCATACAAATCATACTCAAAAAATACATAATCTGGTGATCACATCTCATTGCTAATGGAACGCTCAACTCATTATTGTTTTAAAAATCCCATTGGATATATGTAATATCAATGTTCTTACATGGACTACTCATTACAATCTATCTCAACCCAAAATTTTCATATATAATGGGTTTTCAAAGGATCCTACACATGGGACACTATGTTGCCATTTCCCATTCACAACCCTCAAGTGTTTTTGGTCTCAATTTTTATAATCATAATCTGGGTCTCATCCATGGGGGATAGAGCTAATCCATCAAATAAATAAGGGTACATCATGAGATTTTCCAATTTTGTCAATTAATGAATAGGTAATTTTTTTTATATAATTCATTTAAATAAAAAATATTTATATCACATGGTGATAATATCACATACGTCATGCCATGAATAAATAACAAAATAAAACACTATGGGGTTATTGTAATTGATCTCCTTCCTAGATAACTTTGCTATTACGTTTTTTATTCCATATCATGTCAACTCTTAAAAGGCATTTCTAAGTAAAATAGCCTTTATTATAACATCATGAATCCATATATCATTCCAAGTTATCAAAATATATTAATAATTATAAATTTATAATTAATTAAAAGAGTAAATAATATTACAAAATATGGTGACTAGGTAGAATAACTAAATTACTAACAGAGTGACATCATTACAATGAAACCATACCCAACCACTCATGAATGGTCCCTGACATGCTCACACAAAAATTCAGGAAAAATAACAAAAAATAACAACCATTCTATTCAATTAATATATTTATTTGAATAAAAAATAATGAATAAATTCTGATTGCGAGATACCAATTTTTAAAATAGCATGAAATATTTTCTGATCAACTTACAATGACATAATTTTTAAAATTTGAGCTAACTCCCTATCGTATTGAAAAATAGCCACCATTACCGAGTAAATATATTCACCAAACCATAATCCATGATATTCAAATTTATATGTAGAAACAATAGAGGAAAAATTTAGGTAAAAAGTGGAGAAGATCACTAATATTCACACAAGAAATAATAACAAAAAATCACACAAAAATAAGGTTGTATTAAGGAAGAAACGCAAAGAGATCCCTAGATTGTGATCATTAGAAGAAGAATAAAAAATAGGAGTTTGATCTCTTAATAATAAAATAAGGGGAATGGGGTTTTCTTAAAAAAAATATGAAGAGTATGGGAACCATGGTTGTGATACATTATGATGTTCTATATGTAAAACTATGAGACCCATGCATCTCAATCTGAAAAAAGGGATGTATATAATTTATATTAAATATAACTGAAAAATTTACAATCAATTACACATCAAATATATTTCCATTACTATTACTTAGAGGAAGAGGAATAACTTTTAAAAAAACATTGTATAATCAATAATTAAATAGGATTCTATTTGAATATTTAAATTCTTGATTTATATCAAAGGTAATCTATTAGAAATCCATTAAATGATCCTAATTTTTTTTAAAAACAATGTGTAGTCATTATTTCATATTTAGGGGTTTTTAAAAGACACTAAAAACCATCCTAGAAAATAAAAATTTGAAAATTAATTTGAAATCATTATTATTTATATCATAATAAAATTTTGATATAAATATTTTTTATAAACTGTAATATCATGGTTTTTCAAAATAAATATTCAAAAAAAATTTATATAATACATTTCAGTTATTTATAAAATTGGAAATATCATTTTGAAAAAAAAAATTTAAATAAAGTAGATTTAAAAATACTTAATCATTCAAAATATTATAATTACTTTAAAAACACTTATGGTTTAAAAATACTTTTTTTTATAATCCCCTAATATTTTAAAAACCATTATAAAACCATTGTAAAAACCCATGTGGCCTATAGAATCGTTGAATGCTTTCTGGACTAACCCATTCTTGATGTTTGGGTTCCCTCCTTAAATCGTTATCATGTTTGAAAAATTCTATTTTCTAAAATTTTAAAAAATTGATCTCTCCTTATATAAATATATATTTATTCCATAATGTTTTTCTCTTAAAATATATTAAATCATATTTTTATAAATAAATAATTATATATCTATATCAATACACATATATTCATTGGAAATCACATGGAAAATTTTGTAACAAAAAAACTCCCTAAAATAAACATCAAAAACATCCATGTAATGTTAATTAAAGAATTATATACATTCAAGTATTTAAATTTTCATTTATAGGCATATAAAATCCATTTTACTGAAATTGGATATAAAATAACAAAAAATTACATTCCTAATCCATCCATGAATAAATAAATGACATACCTAGTTTTGAATGTTGTTGAAAACATCATTATTATACGTATAATGTTGTTATAAACTTATAAATATTGCATATAAATAATCGTAATTTTAAATTTCTATTTTATCTAGAAATAATAATTCTTTTAAAAAGAAATATAATAAATCATAAACATGTTTCCTATAAAATAAATTACCCATTTTAAATTTAATCATGGGAAAAAAATTATATTAAATACATAACATATAATATATTATATTTATAATAAAAAAATTATCATCACATAATCATAATTTTGAAATTATCCACCCGAGTAAGATAATAACATAAATTTAAGGTAAATTTTTACACAAGAAATTTTACTCATTTCAGATAACCCCATGATTGTAAATTTTGTGTGTGTATATATAAATTTTATGTTTTAAAATAATTTTGATTAATTTTATAACTTTAAAAATAAAATATATCCATAACATAAAATCTAATAAAATTAGATGTCTTATAAATAAATTTTAATTTAAAATTATTACATATAAATATATGTTTGTTTATTTATGTTTGTGTGTATATGTATGTACACATTATTTGTCATATTATTGTGAACACAAGAAAAATTAGATGTCTTAAAAACATAAATAGACTAAAAATTTGATGATAGTATATATATATATATATATGTACTACCTTACATTGAAAGGGTATTTAAATACAAATAAATAGATGAGTGGTTTGAAATTAGAAATATAATTTATAAATCCTTTAAAATAAATATATTTTTTAAAATAATATAATCTCCATACATTTTGCAAAATTAATATTTGTTTTCAACCTACTTGGGGTAATCAATCTATATTGATGGAAAATAGAGAAATCAAGGGAGAAATTCTTCTTGGGTGAGGATTATTCCTCTTATAGTAATGAGGGGATCCCCCCCCCACCGTAGTTTTTGTATTTATTTTTGTATAATAAGAGTGGTTCATACTTGAATATAAAAAATGATGTTGTACACATAATTCATCAGTGAACATAATCCTACCTAAAGGCCTTACACGAAGTATTGTTTGAATATATGGCTTGCGGGAAAAGATGAGCCATTATCATAACTTTATATTTGTATATATATATATATATATCATGATGGTAAATTCAATTATTTATATTTAATTAATGAATTATAATCAATAGTTTGTATGGTTCTGTTTTTTGGCCAATCACATTGCTACTTCCATGGAAAGGATAAAGAAGAAGACAACCACTTATGGAATGATGATGATTATTATTGTACTAGATTTTCATCAAAAGAAAGATGATTGAATAGTGTGGGGATGGGTTTTGATGAATACAATGTCCAAATGATGATTGGATGACTGTGGTATAATGGATCAGGCATACATTATATAATTGTTTGATTTTTAGATGGGTAAAAATTAACAACTAAACTAATTCTCACATTAAAAATTTACTATAATATCCACTCTCATATAATATAAAAATTTATTTCGACTTCATATAAGAATTTGGGTATGATCATAGATACCTATTGACAACTGTGAGCTTCAAACCACCCTAACTAAGCACTAGAGCCACATAGACCAATCATTGTATCTTCCACATGCGAGGTGGCCAGATCGTTTTCTACCACTCATGATAGGCTGGGTTTGAGATCTCCATGAGGTTTAAAAACATGGGTCCCACAAATGTTTTGTGGGGACTACTATTTGTCTTAGGTATTTGGATAAATATTTTGATCACATTAATAATTAGTTAAATGTATGGATATATAATTTTTTGACAATAATTTTTTTTTCCATTTATAAATTTATCTAGTTACTACATAAAATATGAAATTTAAAAATTACTATGTATTATTATTATTATTATTATTATTTTGTAAATTTAATTTTAAGTAGTTCATTATAAATTTAAATTGGTTACTTCTTAAAAAACATATCAATTACTCATTTTTTAACAAAATTTCATTCACGAGTGATTTATTTCAAATAGATATTATTAGATATTAAATAGTAGTATAATAATTTTTATTATTTCAAAATAAATTAAAATTTTAATTTAATCTTACCATTTTCACTCATTTAAAAATAGTATATTATTTAACACAAATTATATATATATAACATATCATTTTCAAAACTATAAATGAATATAATTTTATAAACTTTTAAAATTATCCTAATTTTGAATTCAATTTTATAAACAATGGATATAGTTTTGAATGAAAAGTTCATTTTAGATATTCATTTAAATAATTTAAGAATATATTTTATTAGTTTGTTATTAAAATGAATTAAAAATCAAATCATTAAAATGTCTTATTAAAATACTAGTTTTAAAAATATCAACATATGATATAAATACCATTCTTACTTAGTTTTAAATTATAAAACAATCAATTTATTAAACAATAATTTTAAATGGAAATACTCAAATTTTTGGGATGTTACACTCTTGGAATCTCCTATGGGGATCAACAAACCAAGTTCTATGCCATATCCACCAAAATAATCACAATATTTCTCCAAGGGTCCTCTTGGAAAAACAACTAGAGAAATGACCTTGTTTAGGGAAATATGATTTTGTACATTTTTGATGAATTATGACCATAAAATGATAATATCCCTCAACCAATCTGTGTTTTACCCACTCATCCCTTCCTATTTTATACTACCCCTCCCCTTGCACAATGTGGTGGTCCACTTCATGTATCTCCCTGTGGTTATCCAACAAAACTAGGCCATGGGCACAATAGTCTATTGAAATGTATGTCAATTTCTAAGATCCACATGTCCTTCCAAAGTCAATTGAAGAATGAAATTAGACCCCATCAATAAAAAAAAGTCCTAGGAGGCCTTTTCCACATCAAAATACATCTCCTCAAGATGTTTAAACCATCAAAAATCAAGTAAAATAACTAGTTATCATTTAAAACATCTTATTAAGGACAAAAATTTAACAATTCCCATGTTTTCATAACTGAGAAGAGACACTATGTTTTATTTAATATATTCCCATCAAAACCTCCATAAACCGACAAAAACATTACTATAATTCTACAAAATTTCTTGGGAAAATAGTTCCACCTCTACTGCATTATGTAACCCCCTTTCTCACACAAAATATCAACAACAATCATCCTGGATTACATTTTAGTTTTGTAATGATCAAATTCTAAATAGTATAGGTATAAAAAATGATAAAATTATTATTCCATTCTATAGTAAGGACAATGAAATTAAATTTAAAGAAATAAACCATTTTTAATTATGATAATTTTCCCATTTTTTCCAATGATTATAAATTTAATTTACAACAACTTTATGATCAATATTTTATATTCTGACTTCCTTCTATATGAATATGAAATATTAACATATCTAAAAAAATACACAACCATCCATCATATCAACTTCCACACTTATCATGGCAAAAAATTACAACATCCCATCTAACCACCAACTAAAACTTTTACTACAAAATAGTTCAAAACACCACTTCCCAACATATTCCAAAGCCCAAAACCAAAAACATAATTCGAAAACATATCCCCCCAATATAACCACATAGTAAGATATATATGTTAAGAATATAAATAGAGTTTTATAACCAATTGGAGCTTCAAAAATTAAAAAATTTCCCTTTTTAATCATGACTTCATCAAAATTTATTATCAAATGCTTTAGGTTAATAAAAAATAAAGGATTTCATACAATTGGTTCCATAACATATTAGATTACTTATACATATTTGAAATTAAATTCAAATAGTATGATCAAAATTATATCACAAAAATAGTAGAAGAAACATTTTTGTTTAAAAAACAATATGGAAATCAAGAATCAATACCCAAGGAAATATATTTGAAATATGTAAACTCTTATGAAATATCTATCCCATAAAATATAATTAAGTACATTTGATCCTTAATATTAAATTAATTATCATCATCCATTAAACGAAATAATGATAAAGACACATCCATGATATTCATTAACATAATGTTACCTCTTAAATCATATACCATGACATGAATCTATTTGGAATCACTGCATAAGAATGGGAGAATAAGAATTAAATCCTATTCCACCACGATGGAAACTGAACTATAAGATATCCAAACAAACTATGAATAAAAACTAACTAAAACCAAAATAAATTCACTAGAAACGTCTCTATAATTAATGGTGATAGAGAAAAAGATGTTTGGACTAGAAAAATGTACAACTAAGACAAAGATCCCACTCCTCGAAGAACAACGATTCTTAAAATCTTAGAAGAAATTATTGTGGATACCAAAGTAGTATATGGGTTTCCTAGTGTTCCAAAAATGAAATTAATGTTAAAATAAATTGAATTATTACCAAAAAATTATATATATTACTAAATGTTCAGTAAATATGGTGTAGAGGTATTTGAAATGGTCATAATTCCTCCTAAGAAAAGAAATCATTGGTTTTTATAGTGTTTTAAATGGAAATATTCTACCAAACATTTTAATATTTACTATTACTATTTTATTTAACCGTTAATGGAACCATAGGATGAACATTGGTGTGGATGATTTTATTTCATTACCTGGAAAATCCCCACTATTTTCACTATGGAACATAAGAATGTAGTTCATCACTTTATTTCACCATTACAAGAAACATGTCTTATGAGATTGGTGCTGGAATTTCCACTCCTCCTCTCTTACATCATCGTTCCATAGACTCACCTTCGCATCTATAAAACAAGGTATTTCAGTATCACTAATAATTAATAAGGAAAATATCCATGTTCCATGAATGAAAATTTATTTACACAAATTCATGGTGGTCCAAGGGCTAAAATAGTTGAAATCCTTTAGGCTTAAATTTGAACTATAACCTCAACCATGGGCATGAATCTATTCACTATTTCACATTGTAAATTTCATCACACACCATTCCCCTAAAAATTAGAGTTTCACACCTTTGTTTTAAAAATTCATGAACTACATCACACCATGACCAAAATTATAAAATGTTACTCACCAACACATCCACCATGACTATTGATAGTGAATTTTTATCCCCTAAAGGAAAAAAAATAAAGTCACATCCACTATAATTCCTTAAAACTCGCTTTAGACAACACTATTCTCTATGAAAAGGTAAATGATGGGATTATTGAAACTCATCTAGTCATATTAGATACCTCTCAAAAATTTCGCATCTTTGAGTTTCTAAATTAATCAATCAAGGAAACAAATGATTTCCAACTACAAAAATCCACTACGGATAGCTCTTTAATAGATATTGTTCCATTAAAAAAACTTAATTATAAAATAAAACATATAATCTCATAAATAATTAACAATCCAAGTTTTACATCATAAAAAAATAATGAATCAAATAGCTCGAGATACAAGGGTTAAATTAGAGACTCGTATTAAGACATACATACCATTAACCGACCATGCTTCCATAAAACATGAACCAGAGGAGTATATCTTCCTTACAGTAGCTTCTCATGAGGATCCTAGACCTCAACCAACCAATGAAAAAAATATCACATCACCTGTGAAATCCAAAAATCCTTGGTAAAAATCATGGGTGTGATTGTAATGTTATCAAATTAGTTGTGATATATGGAAGACATTTTGACTATGGTTCATTTTATGATGAAGTGAAAACAAATACACCACCTCATAAAAATCCTAAAAATAGAAAAGGTACAACAAAATTATGGACAAAGCTTACTTCCTTGGTCAAAATGTTTCTTCTCATGATGAGGGGAAATCCTTTTCTCTAGCATGGAACTCTAATTGACTCCTCATCCAATTAGTGTATTTCAACTTTTGATCTTGTTCCACATTCAACCATTACTAGATCACATAATCCTTATATGTCTTTCTTAATAGCACTTTGGGACCAATGAAGTCTGATTCTCGACCTTGTCTAATTAAAAAAGAGATATGCAAGTCTTCCCATACATTTCCAAAAAATTGGGTCCATTATGATGGAAGAGTAATAAATGATATTATTTTTTAATCAACCTAGGTGTGTGGTTTACCCACAATCCACAAAAATCCATGACATATGTCCATAATATATTCTAAGAAACATTAACATTGTTCTTTTTCCTGCTATTCATTTGATGAGGGACGGTTGTATTGATATTTAATTGTCTAAAGAAATCATGGTAGAGGCCACCCCAAAATCATGACGTGAAAAAAATTACTAAATAGAAATTTTTATCCTTGATACCTTCTATTTCCACACCATCCACTCTATATAAAACCTCACTAAATACTCTAATGTACTCAACCATATGAAAAAATATGACTTCATATTTCTAACTAGAATATTATCACTGAAATTGTATCATACACACCTTGGGATTTCAAAAAATGGGTGAAGAATTTTTACAATATTTCCTCCAACATATACTCATTGTTATCAAATGGATACAACATGCCACTTGAAACATAATTATGTACCTTCAAATACAAGTAGATCTGGCATTTCGATCTTCTCTCTATTACAGACAGTTCCATCTTAGGCCACAAAAGATGATCCCTCATAGAATTATGCACTATGCATATACCTAGACTCAGTTTGGATGATAATAAATGTATATCACATAAAACTTCCATTCGTATCATTGATGTATCAAATAACCCCAATGGAATATCATACAATTATTTTAATTCTATCCACATACCTTTAATGAATCTACATGAACTATATGGTCATGAATCACCTCTTACTCTATATATCCTAACTTGGACTCCTCTATGAAATTTATCTAGGATTTCTACACTCTCCTCTTTATAGTATTCATCTAAAATAGACCTAAGATCATCAGGATTAATCACCACATACATCCCTATCTCCCTCTAATAATCTATTGTCATTAAAAATAAATATCCCATAAATATATTAGTTACATCATCATTGACCATATTTCTATAAAATAGAGTGTAAGAGAAATTAGATTCGTCACCTTGAAAGAACTCCACCCACCATAGTTGGAAAAAATTATGATTTTTTCAATAAAAAATATACCCATGGATCTTGAACTCTCTGAAGACCAAATAGCGCTCGATTATGTGGTAATTTCAAGACAACATTAGAAAATAATACTATCACTAGATATAGATCATGGGAAGAATAGAGGTTGCCATAACTAAATGAACCCATATAATATTACTTATCTAAGTATCATCATGATGAAATAGGTATTAGTATTGGATGTGTTTGTGAAAATCTCAAACATCACTCCCCCATATATGAACAAAATTCTAGGGGAACTGATAAAACATTTCTAAAATAGAAAAAAGTTATGTAAAATTGTCAGGTTCAAATAAAACCAATTCCCATTTATCTATGGAAGTCAACAAGCCCGCCATCTAAGAGAAATTAGTCCTGAACCTCTGATAATATCCCAGGAGTACAAGGAAAATACATACTACTTAGAAATTATTCGGTTTCCCACAAAACAATCACCTTATCCTTTAAAGGATCAGATGGCACGTTATTTCGAGAAACCACATTACAATGAACTTTCACCTCATGAATTGAATGGATTTTCATAGAAACATTTCCATAGAGATTAAGTAACATAAATAAATATAAATAAAAATTAAGAATCTTAGAATGATCCTACTCTAAACTCAAGTATATGAGTTTTTTACCAATGAAAAATAACCCAAATTAATCTATAAACACATAGATGACAGTGTAAAGTGTAAAATAAAAATATTTTTTTCATTTAAGACACCAAACCCCATAATGAGGAATATGAAGAATATATAAATATATCAGAATTTATTATTCTACACATTCTTCTCATGCACCAACATATATTGAAACTCAGATCGTAGATCAATTTTAAAAAACCATAGATCTTACTTTAACTAATCAATCTACTATTCAATACTTAGAAGAGGAAAATGGTTCCTAGAAATATTATTTTTTAACCTATGTTAGTTTAAATATAACCTCACATCATCATCCACCATAATGGAAAATAAAATTGGGCACCCCAATATGTCATATTGGAAAAAATGGAACAATACTAAAACTAATCATCGACCATAATTCTCATGTCACAGAGATGAGATGGTGTCCTCTGATAGGAAACCATTTAATTTAATGAATCACCTTGTTAAATGACTATCCCAGACATGATGTCATGTTGAAGTGGTGGATCCCCAACCATATGAAATAAAAAATCCATAAACTCTTCCATAAAATATGTTAACTTCAAAATATACTCCTACATCGACAAAAATACAATGTTTCCAAAGATAAAAGTAATGGATATCAATTCTAATGACCCATCCAATAATATGGGTCTCTAATGAAAACCACTCACTGTCCCTTATTTCCTTATCCAAAAATCTCCTCTAGAATAAATAAATTATGACACACACAAAATAGATATTTTTAATGTCGAGAATGACATCATGGGGTAGTATTTATAGAAACAGAAAATCTCAAGACAACCTATGATTCCGTATTATCAGAACATAACCCAAACAAGCAACCATAAGATCTTCAGACCCCTAACTATTTTTTTCAACAAATTAGGAATAATAATAATCCTATCATTGAGACCCAATTCATGATCCAAGATCAACAAAATTAAGGAGTGTGATGTTTTAGAATAAAAATAATGAATAATATAGGGTTGATTACAAATAGATGGAACCTAAAATGATCTATGGTTGATCAAATTCTAGTGCCTCCATGGAATGAAAAATCCAAAATATATTCTCAACAAAAACACTAATTAATACCACTATATCGATGATTGATAGTACGTACTTGATTTCAAAGGCCATCATGGGGATGAAATCTATAATATTAATCTCCTTTTAGTGGAATATAAGAAAATTTGGGGTCTACTTTTATAGATTCTAATGAAATATCTTCTATTGGGGATGATAAAAAATTTTCCTCTAAAACAAAGATCGACACCAAGACTTATTAGTCGTAGATATAGTTGAGTAAACTACCTTGAAAAGAAGAGAAAACTAGTGTGTTGCACCTAGAAGCATCATGATAACTCATATACCTAGATAAAAAGTAAGAATAAAATTATAAAGGTTGACTCATAGGTTTATTAAACCATATATTCCACGACTTTTTTGATCCTTTAGAATTTTACATGATCCTTAATGAGATCTAATGATTACACTTCTTATATGACTGCAACTATGCATTCATGTTATAAATCACCTAATCCTTATTATATACCTATATATAAAAGTCAACATATACATTGTTACTGCATGTTTACAAACTAGGTATAGTGCCTCCTATAAATGTTGGGCTCCAGAATCCTCATCTGAGAAAAGTATATGTTCGAAAAAAGAGGGTTTTTAAAATAATCTTCATATTCTACATGCTTAGTATACCTTGCTGAATTCATAGAAACTGATTCAAATTATCCGCCCACATCATTGAAGATTATTACTTTATAAAAACCAACCTCTACAAGTCATACCACAAAATCATCTTCCTCCTTCTCCTCTCCAAGAAACAAAATCCACCACTGGTATGATGCACTATGAAACTGAATGGTAGATAGAAGAAAACAAAACTCTATCTCTATAAAGAATATTATAAAGGGTATATATTGTTCTAATATCCATTACCCTATCTGAAAATTACATAATCACACTTCCTGCTAGTTAAATCTATGAAGCTGTAATACACGCAATATCTTCCTCAAAGACACATCCTTCAAAACTAGATCAGACACAAATAGAAAAAATATGATTCATCTACCACTCTAAGGCCTCTACCCTACCATTAATATCATATCACCTTGTAATTTTTGTAATATTATGATCCTCACTTCATATCACATGGGTCCCAAATCATAGGTGTCCTAGATAGTTTCCCTTTATACATCCTGAAAAATGTTTGTTCAATGTAGTTTCCATACCAAAACCATTTTGTCCTAACTTTATCCAAACTCCAAAATCATCCATAACAATTTTCCCAATGTGATTATACCACTCTATAATGAACTTTACCCACAAGGAACCCATATTAGGGATATAATAAATAGTATATCTACATCAGATGCCATTCATCAATAAGACCTTGGATGAGTACTGATAACAAGTTTATAAATAATTCAATTGGGGTCATCACCCACATATATCCAATAAATATATAATGACCTCCAATAAACCCCATGATATTATAATGATAGAAAATTCTAGAAAAAATCTAAACTCATTTAAATAACATACAAGTACTAGTATATAAATAAAATAATAAAGTAGACCATAAGGAAGTAACGCCAACATAAATCTAAAACACCATGCTATTAATGAATGATATGATCTCTAATGTCACACTAGATACCTAAAAAAATAGTCTTACTATATATGGGTGAGAATAGAAAGTATACGCAGTATGATTAACTTCATTACCTCTCATGTACATGGTGAATGAATTGTAATAATGCTACAAGAAAAAAAATTAATGTTAGTGATCAAATAACATGTCAACTACTACCCTATCTCACCATGGATGAATCAATAAATAACAAAGGCATGATTAATAAAGAAATATAATGAATATTAGAATAGTGTATCCCCATACTACCTACATGTTGTTTTTTCAATTTCACATCCCAATGGAAAATGTACTTTAACATACACACCTTATATATAATGACCACTATATCCACAGAATACATATCATGACAAAGATGATGTGGGTTAGTACACATTCAAACATATCCCAATCACCTGTAGGGTTATATATCCAATAGATTCATCAGTTTAAATACAATCCTCCTGACTGTTGTTTGTAAAACTACAACCCTACATATCCAAACATCTCAAGGTTTCTAATATCTTATGGCTGCGTCAATTCACATACACAACACTATATCCTTATCCATCACTATATCATGTCATGAACAAAAAGGAAATACACCGTTTTACATCCTCCTATCTTGAATGACCCCAACCATGTACAAGTACCACTATTCACTATACCTAAAAGCCATGTCTTTAAAGGGGGATTAGTCAACCATATGTTCCCTCACTAACAATTGGTAGGGAAGACACCTAGAAGCTAATAAATTTTTGTATTAGATAGATTATTTAACTTAGGAGGGGTATGTATAAAATTCACAAGTGGATAAAAAGTATAATAAGACCACACACAACCTCAGTCTATTGTGTTCTGATTAAATATCCCCCATCACATCCCTAAAACATCACTATAATTTTACATCCATTCATATATAATTGTCTCTACCTCTTCGTAATAAACCAACACACATTCCTAAAAAAAATCCAAAATATGAATTCAAATATATAAATTTTATATCATATACTAATTTCATATTTATCATTTAACAATCATTACCAAGTTATTTTATGCCCACTCATTATTTGAACCCATTAATTAATATTTACATGAATAATAAAAATAAATTATACCACAAACATCAAAATACGAATACATCCAATGAATCAATCTCCCCAAATATAATTATTATAACACTACATTAACATATCTAATTTCTAACAATAACTATCACTTCTCATTATAATATCTCAAAACAAAATTCCACAATAAATTATAAGGCCCATAACCAACCACATAATTCTAACATAATAGACCTAACATAATCATGAAATCATATTCACACAATATGTATAAGAATACAAGTTAACAAATAATATTATCTTTAATATCTAGAATAATATTAGATTTAATGTATTTCATCACAATATTTTATTATCCCAAACATAGCAGGTTATAAAACAATTACATATTTTATAAAACAATTTATTTAAAATATTTCATTGGTTTACCATATATAAAAAGTGATTCTATGAATAATATTATGATGATATAAACATAATCATGAATTATAAACTATTTTTTTAGAAATCATAGTAATTAATAATAAATCATAAGAACTATACCATGAAAACATATAAATTCCTTCCAAATACCCCACCCATCAATTTTCATTATGTTTGGTTTTTCAAATTTATTAATTTATTTCTCACCATAAACCCAATGTATGAAAAATAAATATAATTTCAAGATATAAACTAAGATTTAATTAGTTACCAAATCCCTTATGATGGTTTGTATCATTGAGTAATTACCATAAAATAATGAAATAATATGTAATAAATCACTTTCTATCACAAATAAAACCATGAAAGGTCAAATCTATAATGAATCAGTATCAAAAAATGAAAAAAATTTACAAACTATGGAAACCGTAGAAAAAAAGTATGGAAAAAGTGGATAAGAAATAATATTGGTGGAGATTATAAAGTTCCTAAAATTATTGTTATTTTATCCTAGAAAACCAAGAGGCATAAACAGTCAATATAAATTGATGAGGAGTACTAATAAGACATGGGGACAGATAGGTTTTGAAGAAAGATTACAAAAACTAACCCAACAGGGATCTATAATTGTACTTATATAGAATAGCATTCATTCATTAAAAATGGGTGTAATGTCCTCCCATAAATGATAGATATAATTTTACAAGACTTCTTAATGGATATATACCTCTAAACTATACACCCTTTTCAAGAACTATTTATTTTTAAGCTCAACTAGTACTGTGACATTTTCTACGGAATGAAAGATGCATTATTGATCCCCTAAATAACACTATGGATACTCACCGATACATAATGTAAATTCTCACAATGTTTCATCTCACCATGATCAATAACACAACATGGTAAGACCAATATCAATGATTCCATTCAACACTAATAAGGCAACCGTTTCCACGAAAAACAACCACACCCATCAACATGGGAATTTTGATATCCCCATTTTCCCTTAGGGATAATATCCATAATCTTCACCCACAAATATGGATACCCTTATGAATGGTTCTCCACACATAGAAAATCCTTAATATCATCTAGAGTTTACCCAACACCCGACCACCCACCATGGGCGTAGATCCATTCCCTTTTTTATGTAGGGAATATCATCAAATGCCACACCCATAAAATTATGTATTTATCTACCCTTGTTTAACAAATTCCAAAATGAACGATCACCGGGACCATATCTATAACCCCATGATATGAATTAATATTTTTGGGCCTAAATATTATATATCCCATGTAGTTCCCCTAGTATTCAATTGTTTTTGGACTAGTGAAGAGGGGCCAAATGGTTTAGTATGGTGTCTATATCCATAGCTTTGATAGACATCAATTATAATAATCAAAATAAAATTATAATTACTCAACAAAAGTTCATCATATTTTAATAATAACAAAATCTATATAAAATTTAATATTACATACCATATATTGATCAAATTTTATAAACTAATGACACCCAATTTAGTAGTTCAAACCAATGTAATATGAAAAAAAATATGCATCAATTTTATGAATCTCATATTGGAATTTCCTTGGCCACCACTATACACTAAATTATAAACCTTTCATAGGCCCATTTATCTTCCCTAAATCCCTAATCATCATGTCATAACATGAACCAAGATTCTCCTGAAGGATGTGATTATAATCCTAGTAGGACCACAAAAATTAATTCATTACATAAATTCACATGTGGAAGAGTTTTATGTAATGTGATGACCCAGACCCCCTTGGTCCCTTCCTTTGCCAAAATCTGAATCCTTAAGGTGTACGGATCGGTGAGACCGATCGGTGAGACCGATCGGTGCGACCGATCGGTGCGACCAATCGGCGGAACCGGCTGACGTCACCCGACCTTGCCAAGTTGTTCCAGTAACGCTTCTTTTTTCGCAAATAGGGTTTTAAACCCTATTCTGCCTCATTAAAAATGTCTTGAAAACCCGAAAAGCGCACAAAATTTTCAATTAAATGCTTCATTAATTCATGAGTCGGTTTAAACCACCCAGCACCTTTAATGATGAGTCAAGCCGCGTGGTCAACCCACGACTTCCACGTCTTACGCGGTTCATCGTTTTTATCTCAACTGTCCCCGTCTCTTATAAATTAAGGGTTAGGCCATGGTTTCCCCCTTCTTCGATCGTGGCTCTTCTGGTGCATCGGGACCGCCGCGTCGTTATCCGTAAAGTTCCGCGCCCCCGACCAAAATGTCGATCATCTATCAACAAGTAGAGAATTTCTCTCATCTCTTACCTTTGTGTATCATGCGGGGTGGGCGTTATTTCTTGTTCCTATGGAATTGGTTGAACCAAACCTTGAAGATAATAAACGTAATTCTAAAGAAAGAAGGGGAAGGGTTTGTGATTGTCGCTTATGCTTTATCTTGTGCTATCCTTTTTGTTTTGTGCTGGTTTATTTTCTTCTGGAAATTGAGGCCGTTGGTGGTCATTGTATGTGCGCTGATGAATCCCTTTCGTGATGTTTTAAATGGGTTGCGGAAATTGGGGACTCCTACTGTGAATTTGGTTAATCACGTATATCCGGCTGAATAATTGAAAGCACCAGGATCAACCCTTCTGTGATAACTTCCGGTTAGAACACACAGAATTTTTTTTGAAATCATGGAGTGTGTTATGTCGTTTAAACCTGAAAATCCCTGACTTGTGTTGGTAGTGGTGGTTGGTTGTTTTCCCATTGGGCCGTTTACTGGAAATGTGGGAGGGGATGGGATCTCCGGTTGGTATGGATTCAGTGGTTGTGAGTTTTAAACCCGAATGGTCAGTTGTTGATATCACAAATTGGGGAGAGATCCTCTGTTAACAGAACCGGGTGTGAGTGTTTTGGTTGATCCTTGATTTTGACGTTTTCCTTGGTTATGCTTATGGTAGTATCCCAGTAGTGCTTAAAATTAATTGAACATTTTGACTGAACGTGAAACAAGAATGGGACAAATGGTTTTGTGGGCAAGGGTCCTGAACTGTGACTTGGGTGCAGTGGTGTTGTGTCCTGTAGATTGGCTAGGAAAACCTAAGCTTTGGGTGAGTGTTTGTTACCTATATCTATACTTGTAGCTTTGTGTTTCTTATTCGCGCCCCACCCAAGTTGAGCACTCAGTGCCGAACACCCCCATTTATGGGGGAAGGGTGTTTTTCCCAACACTATCCTTAGTGGCTGGTTATTAGCTCCTTTTCTTCTCCCTTTCCCGGATAGCCCAAGTATCTTCGGGCAGGTTGTGATGGCCTGAAGTCCATTATTAGCCCAAGAATCTCTGGGCGGGGTGTTGTGGTGGTTGGCCAGGTGTGTGCGGCAGGTGGTTTCCCAAGTGTCTTCGGGATGAGGCCGATGTGTCTTCGGGCGTGGCGGTGGTTGCTCTGGCCTAGGTGTTTGCAGGCATGGTTACATATGACAGTTGGGGCCCAGGTGTGTGCGGGCGGGATTCGGCAGTGGGACTGCGTGTGGTTGTGGCCCAGGTGTGTGCGGGCGGGTGTGGCAGTGGGACTGCAGTGAGAATGGCTGGATTGGTCAGATGCGTAGGATGTCTCAATAACCAGTGGGAAAGTGGCGCGGGTACCCAAACATTGATGTGCTCTTATATATATATATTACTTGACTTGCGTTATTTGGGGAGTGAGCCTTGGTGAGGCCTGGGATGGATAGTTTTCCTTGTTAGTTGTTTGGTTTACTCTTTCTCACGGGACTTTAGTACGTTCCCCCACTTGTGCACGAGAGTCTTGGTTTTCCCTACTGAGTGTACTTGTATTCTCACCCTACGTATATAATACTGATTTCAGGTTTCCAAGAGGACTTCGGGGATCACGCAGGACCTTACTATCTCGGAATTTGGAGCAGTTGCAGTTGTTTCTCTTTTCTTTTGGTACTTTCCTTGTAGTCACCTTTTTGCACTTTGTGGCTTTCACTTTTGAAACATGCATGTGGTAATGGTTTACTTTTGGCTTTACATTTCTTTCTACCTTGGTGTTGTCGGGTTTTATCCTCCTTATCATTCGATCCTATAAAATAAAAATGGTAATGCCTTCCATTTACGAGGATTTCCTATACCCTTGGTGCTAGTCGCCACTTCGGGACCTATTGAAGGCGGGTTTCGGGGGTCATTATCTCTCCTTCAACTTAAAGAAGGAAGGGCCTGGAAATCTGCTGACCCTTCCCTTCTTTTGGTGAAGGCGGGTCGTGACATGTAATGATAATAATAAATTCACATTAAAGAAACAATAAATCATGTGTCAAGTGATCATGTTCTAACAGATCCACCACAATCCCAAAAAGTATCTTCTTTGGCTCCTACTAGAAGTAAATTTAGAAAGGAAGTTTTGATCAATTGTTGGCCAAAAGTCAATCATACATATCTTAGAAAGTGCTTGAATTACAACCTTTAGTTTGGATTATATGGTTATCCTTCCATGTCTATATCATGGGTCTGGCCACAATGCCATCATACCCCATCATTGGCATGGTTCGAGCCACAAGCCCAGCATATCCTGTAACTATGTTGGGTAAGACCTCAATGTAATCATTTCATTTTCCTATTTCTTATACTATTATTTTCATAATTTCAAGCCACACATATTACCCTTCTAAGTGATAACAAAAAAAAATAAGGTCTCTCTATAACGTTATATTTAAAAAGTACTCCATAGTTTATACATTCATAAAAAATAGGTAATAACAAAAACATGTAAAAACATACCATATCAATGACGAGTCTCAGTAGCCACACACACACACACACATGTAATGATTTTCAAGCATAGGTCACCTGGGATACCCATGCACAAACATGCTATCAATATCAAGGGAAACAATTGTACAAGGTCAACGTGTGGGTATGAACATGATACCTTTACCACAATGATACAATATCCTAATAGGGGCGTACCTGAGTAAGTGGGAATTAAAATCCTAATATTCATAAAAATAAATAGATTTTTTTATATATTACCGTTCAAAAATCCAATGATTTACTCACCTTAGGGATGGATGGAAATAATCCCAAAAAATTACCTTGGATTAATCTCTATCATCAACCCTTACAAAAGAGGATGAAAAATAGTTACCAAGGGGGAGCGAATGTAAAATATATGTAAATTACTCCACATACAAATCACATGTGGTTTCCATTTTTAAATTCACAAATAATTTGATTTTGGGTGGATGACTCATCCATTTCAAAATAAAACCCCAATAAAAATCACTACGATACGGTGATTCCATCCATGGTCATGATGGAATCAATTGAAATAAGGACCTAAAGATCCACCATTTTGACTCACCACTATGTTTGATTAATTACATGGCCACTTCACCTTACAATGCCTTCCACCATGTTGTGGTTAAGACAATATGGTCTTGGTCCAGTGTGAGACATCTCGTTCCCCACAACTAAAACCACACCAATCCATTTTGAATGTTTCTCTCCCCATTTAACCTAGGAAGATCAAGGATAAAACATTAAATGAAGGGAATTTTTTTCCATCTCGTGGGTACTGAAAAACAACAGACTTCCACCCATTCCCTTCAAGATTCGTCTTACACATTCTGAAAAAAAAATTAAACAATCACAATGATCCAAATTTCATACTGTAAAATTTCAGGACAATACAAATCTCTCCATATTAATAGTTTTTATCCTTGTATGTTTATCTAGAGTTATTATCAAATAACATGTGCCATTGAGCCCACACATCTCATTCCTACTCCCAAGTATCATCATATATATTTCCATGAAACCAAAAAATGTGGAAATTCTGTGTCGTATTCCCCATTATAAAATAATCAATATAATCAAAACATTATTCCAATCGCTCCACACATGATGCATCATGTTCCAACTCAATATCACTTTTGTTGATTGCATGTGATGGATCAGGCTAGTAAATATGAATCAAAGACATATGGAACATGTTATGAAAATATTCATCTATAGAGGGAGGTCTAACCTATATGTCACTACTAAGATATTCTATATGATCCCAAATTGTCCAAAAAACCATGGTTCCGTATTTCTATTCCTATTTAGTTGATGAATCCCTAATTAAGGTGACACTATTTATAATGAACCATTGTTTTTATTCAAGGATATTATATATTTTTAGAAGAATATTCATTGAATAACATTATGAACCATGATAGAATTGTATATTTATAGTATCTTTGGAATATTTAACACATAAAAAATTAGTTCATATGTGTATCACATTATGTTATTAATATTTATCAGCCTTTATATACATATCACACATAGTTCCATTATTCATAACCTTAGGAAAGAAAAAATTTGACCTCATACACTCAGTAATGGTACATACATGGGACATAAATGATAACTTAAACATAACATGATGATAATTGTATGAGAATATTATATAAACACTTGAAAACCATACCATGCATATCAAAGATTAAAATCATGATTCATGTAATAAATATTGGTACTTCATAAGATAATAATCTTAATTTAAACATAAAAAAAGATCCATGATAGAGAAATAATTTCATAATACATGTAATTATTGAATATGAATGTGAAATTATATTTTTAGTAGTCAATTCTCATTTCAGAGATGATCATAGTGAATTGGTATCACTTCTCATCCAGTCATTGCACTTAATTTTCACTCCCATGAATATAATGATGGAAAATGTCCCTTAATGAACTTGGTTCACCATCCATTATAATCCTATTTATCTCATGATATATCAAACATTTCCCAGTTCATTGGATGACTAAATAATTTTTCACCCACACATCCTCGGTTATAATGTAACCACCTTCTTTGGTTATACCGTAACCACCCAAGACATTATTAAAATTTAAAAAAATTGGAACAATTTCATAATACATTAATCATAAAATTTCAAAAAAAAAACCCTTAGAAACAAATAGGTTTCATAAACATTTCCTCAATTCATCATAGTATAACCCATTAAAGATAAATTGATTTGATAAAAATCACATCAGCATAAAAATCAACCATACATATAAAAAATATGAATGGTAAAATTGGATCATGTCCCATGATACCAATAAATAACTCCAATATATCTTATCAAATATGAAAATTTATTTAAAATATCAATTAAATAAACACTAAGGATAATACACTCTCCCATTTGAAAATAACATTTAAAATAAAAATAATTTTAAAATATTACAATTTTTTTCTCTGGATATAGCCTTGGAAAATTATAAAAGACCCCTCAAAACATATTGGGTTTATAATAAGGTAAAATTCATTTCAGGCTACATAATTTAACTGGAACTATTTATTTCTTATTTTTGTATAAATTAAAAAATTAAGCCATTAGAATATAAAAACATTATTCCATTTAACATTTTTATAAAAAGTCAAGAACAGTTAAAAATGACCCCAAAAAATAATTGTATAATATTGAAATATTTTTTTTTCAAAAAACATGAACATGAAAGAAAATGGGTTTTCAACCAAAGAGAACTAAATTTAATTCTCCATAAAAAACATTATATTTTAAAGAAGACATTAATTGAAAAAATTGAAATAAAATCAATTATTGTCAAAAATATAAACATAGAAGAAAAATTATAAAGAAGTTTTATTATTTGAGGATTATATAATTTACTTACTTAAAATTAAATAATAAAAATCCTAATTAATGTAGGATTGAAAATTTAATCCCTTACTTTATGTATGACATTTTTATAGTTGTTTGAACCTCCTCTTTTCTAAAACAACTCATTTGTATCTCCTCTTAAGGGCTCTAGGGTTGGACATTTGAGAATACAAAAAACTATTGAATGATAAAATGGGTGTGGAGAAAAAATAGGTGATAGTTGGTTGAGGAAAAATAATCAAAGTGGGTTGAAGATGATAAGGGAGGGGTGCCCTCTTATAACTTAGTAGAGGGAACTCTTTGAATATAAAAAAAGATTAAAATATGTAAAATTCATTCTCAATCAAAATGGAACAAAATATACTATAAATGGGTAAGGTTTTAAATTTTCTTCAATATCTTGTCCTATTTTTCTAATTTTATTTTTTTTAATTTAATAAATTATACATTTCATTAAATATAACTATTTAATATTTATACATTATTCCTTATATTAGAATTTAATGTCATAAATAAATTGTTTGAATTATAATTTTAATATTTTGCCAAAAAAATAACATATCACATTCATCAAAAATATTTATGTCACAAATCATCTCACTAATATTTTATTGAATTTAATATCTTTATAAGTAATTATTATTGGTTTTACTAATATGGGATATATTACATTAGTGTTTCATAAAAATTTCATGTCACTACAGAACTAATCTAAATTATATATAAATTTATACCAAAAATACATTTTAATTTAGATGAATATAGAAACCTATATTCATTTATAACATGATTTTGTTCCAATTTGGACACATAATAGATATTTAAAACTATATGAGTGAAATTTTGTAACATTAATTCATTTAAATTTTATATATATAATTTTCCAAGAAAATATTAACTTATAGAATTAAATTTCAATACTATGGTGATAAGGTCTTAATTACTTTCATACAATAGTAATTAAGATGAAGGTTTTTCCTATATAACTTATTTTTCGCGAAGACTATCACTATTTATTTTTTACTGAAGTGATACAATTTATTATATCTACGATTCATAATTTAAAAAATAAAAGGGAATAATTTACCATATTTGGACCCCATGATTCATAATTTATAATAAATTATATAAAATACAAAACCCATAAGTGTAAGAAATTAATTTTAAAACATTAATGAAACATGCAATGAAAATCCCTCTTTAGAACAATACAATTTTAGGCACAGAACATTGTTTATTCTAGTCCCATTCTAAGAAATATATTAAATTAATGTCAAAACATTTGAATTCGTACGTAATATATATATTTATAGTTAAAGATATTCACCAATATTAAATAATTTAAAATTTCCAGAGGAAAACAAATTATTAACATAAACATTGATCTTCAAAGAAAATATATCTTTTACATTAAAATGATTTTTATTTTCACTTATATTTAATAGGAATCCAATAAATTAATTTTAGTTATATTTAAACCAAAATTTTTAAATCTATTAACTTGTATTTATACTATACATTATAATATCTTATCCATAACAATACTTTAATAATTTATTTATAGTTTATCATCGTTCATCACCCTGATTCAAAAAAAATTAGGATATCATGGTTTAATTACATCTTTGAGTCCCAATCTCTAAATAACATACAGTAGCTGTGTATTTTTAATCTAAAACACCTTATCTATATGAAAAATGATTTATTATATTTTATATAAGAATGATCATGTTCTTGTGGTATGACCAATGATTATTGTATGTATTATAGATCATGTATATAATTCATAATGAGAGTTACATGTAAAAAATTGTGATCTTCATAGAGGTTCGGTAAATGTTCCAAGTGATAAGATTTCATCCCTAACAAATCAAAAATATCAAATGAAAAATTATACGATTTTGTCGACATTCCATTATTATTTAGTGTAAGAAATTATTTTAATAGCGAAATTAGTTGAAAAAAATATATCACCAACATCAAATTCATAGTTACACTAATGATTGTCAGCATAACATTTGAATCAATACTAAGATATCAAGATGTGTTACTGAATATGTCAAAAAAAATTATCATTTCTTTATTGAACACAGGTAACACTAGAATTCATTCTCTAACATCATCCCTAAACATTGGAGTTATCAACTTACTTCATTAGAGGAATTCATGAGGATCTATACGAATGCTCGAGTGAAATATATTATTATATAAAATATTGACGCAAGAAAGGGGTTGATCCCAACCACTATAGAGATCTATAAAATGGTATCTTAGAAAATAATATATGATTTACATTGTTTTTTAGTATTACTATCTATATAAGGATGATATGTGGTACTAGACTTACCTCTATATCCAGATCCTACATAATAATTCTCGAAAACATTAAGAAAAAAATATAGATCCCAATCAAATACAACGAGATATTGAACTTTATAAAAAATTAACACCACCTTAATGTTATTCCTAGAAGTCTAATCTCATGAGAAATGTTATGTAATAGTTATGAATTGGGCAGAATGTTTAAGGCGATCATCTACCACCAAAACTGTAGTGTGCAATTTAGAAACATTGGGGAGATTAATGAAAAAAATCCGAGGGAGATTTTCCCTTTTTCATTTTGGGATGGGTAATGTATTTAAAATCGGATCATATTTCTATCTCTAATCCAAAACATTAATGCATATGTAACATTGAGACACATACTCTGTAATATATTCCTTCCTACTATCCCAAAATAAATACTCATTCAGATCTCTTTACATCATCCTAATTCCAATATGAATATAGAATGATAAAAAATTATCCTCATACAAAAGAACCTTCTTCAAATATGTTATGGATGAAACACAAACATTGTTCTTAAACCTTATAATCCTATAAAAATCAATATTAATCTTACGAAAATTTCCCACATTTTTTACTATTCTAGAAATTGCTTCTACATCATTTTAATCTTCCCATTGATATATGGTCGAGCACTCATATGTGAAATATGATATATTTCTTCATCCTTCATGATTTCCATATATACCCTGTGAAAATATTATAATTTTAAATCTATCATTATAGTAATAATTAATTATCTATAATTATCTTTAAACATAGGGTATCTACAATAATGTTTTCTTTCTTAAAGAGGTAATGTATTGAGAAACAATAATTTTTTATGACCTCTAACCATATTCTCTGCAGCATAATCAAAATTTTATTTTTGAAAGGATACATTAGACATGTATTATGTATATATATATCATAAATTTCCATAATAATATAATTCCTCCAAATCATTAATGAAAAAATTACCTCATATATCTCTAAATCATGTGTTGGTTACTTATTCTCATGATCCTTCAACTCATGTTACTCATGTGATATCACCTTATCGTACTGTGTGATAATGAATCCCAACACATTTTTGGTTACTTCAATATTGACATAAATAACTACCCCACTATAAGGGTAGCTTGAGGAATGGTGCAGTGACCCTAATTTCTTTCAACTCATTTAAATTCTCTTCATATTCATTTGTCTAAAGGAACGTAGATCTTTTCTTAGAAAACGTGGTGAGTGGATTATAAATCTATGAAGAATTGACTAAAAATAACCTATAATATCTAATCGAACATATAAAATAAGGGTTTAAATTCACAATAGTTAGTTGGGGGCAATTATCAATTAAATCATTTCATTGAAGGATCAATAGATATAACCTCACATGATATTATATAACCCCTTAATGAAACATCACAATGTTAAAATTTAGACATTATAAATTTTTCACAAAACTTATGCTTCCTCATGTTCATTAGATATATCCTCATGTCAAATTAATTATCTTCCATGATCATCATTTATATAATAATTTCATCTTGAAATAATACCAAATATAGATCAAGGTAATCTATAAATAATCTATTCATTAAATATGGGAAGATAATGATGGAATTTGTAAGACCAAATAGAATATCTAAAAATTCTTATTGTCCATACAATGTAATCAATATAATCAAGTTTATTTAATATATTTTTAACATCAATTGATGGTAGTAAAAATGAAGTTGAATGTTTGAAAATTATTGAACACACCAATGTGGATCAAACAATTCGACAATATGGGGTAGAGGATACATGTTATGGATAGTGATAATTTTATGTTCAGGATAATCAATGTGGAGTCCCACTGATCCATATTTAATTTTAATAGAAATAACATGTAGACTCCGAGGATAAATTCATAGAAAAATTAATCCCCTATCATGATTCTCCTGAATTTTATTATCTAATTCATGAAACAAAATCAAAGACATTCGATATGGAGTCCTTGAAATATGTATTGAATCAAGTTTGAGGTCAATTGAGAACTCATCATCAACATTATTTGAAAAAAATATGAAATTCATCGATAAAAAAATAAAAATACTAATTTACTATTGGAATATCATGAATGTTGTCCACATTTGATAAACGCCCCTTTTGAGTAACAATGGAGACCCATAAAATAGATGTGATTTCCATTATAATTTTTTATTAATTTTTTCACCGATAGATGAACATAGGTTCATTTAGAAGAGAAAATTTCACATACCTTAGTCATAAATTTATATGGGAATGATAACAATAAATCCAATCTATGAACAAAATCACATTAAATTAAACTAAAGGGATAATCAAAAAATTTAGGAAATGATTTCTGAAAATCATCAATTAGAGAGGAATTATTAACTTGATATGAAACCATTATACCACAAGTATTTTTCAGGAAAAACATAGTATCTATTATTTTATCAAGTAATTTAATAACATTTACAAATTTTATACATATAAAATTGTGTGTAGATCCATAATCAAATAATACAGTAGATGTTCAAGAGTGGATGTTAAGAGTACCTTTTTCAATGTTATTCTAATAACACACATCAAAATTTGTGATCATATGATATTTCACATTATCTTTATGATTGGTATTCCATTTATATTGATCATAACAAAATTTTGAATTCATGAACTTGTGCACATATATTTTATTTTTTCATTTAATGAATTGACGAATTGTTGGTTCATTAGTTGCTTCCTTCCAATCCTCTATTGCATCAACACACCTTTTCTCCGCCTTTAGAAATTAACTATATCTATAACCATTATTCTAACATTTAAAACACTTTTAGTTTCTTGACATGCAATTTTTCATGATTTTTGTCCAAGATTTCATTTATAAAAGTTCCTAGAATTTCATTCCATCATGTTATTTATTAAATCTCTCAATAGACCTGATCTTCAATTTGTTCTCAAAACCTTTTTAACAGTGGGTATATTTAATTTATATTTCTACATTGAGACAACATAGAATTATATATTTGTAACTACTAATCTATTATTTCTAATGCTATTTGGGGTCATGGTTTTTGGCCACTAGAGAATCGATCATTTTTTGGTTCATTAATGATGATTAAATAAGAATCATACCATGAAAGTCATGTAAAAATAGATTTATAAGTAACAATAGAATCATTATCCTTATAATTGATCATAATAAATTCTTTCTACAACCTTTCTTGTATAATATGATAGTAGTCAATAGTGAAAAATATTCTCCTAAAATCATCCTATTTTATATATTAAATTTCATCCTTTTTGAATCATACTCTTAATATGGTTCCACAATTGATTTGGTACACCTTTAAGCTAGTAAACTACAAGGATAAATGTTTTAAAAAAATTTGGAGAAAATATAATTCTTCAATCATAATTATCTGTCACACCAAAACTATATGACAATTAAATATAGTGAAGGAATTTGGATGTTTCCTCAAAAAATATTTAATACTAATTTGTTTCTTACATTTATTATTTGGATGTTTAGCCTGATTCATGTTTTGAGAATGATCTCTACGTATAGAAAAAATATTATACATTCTTTATCATGTAGAATTTGGTTTCTCAGGAGGAAAATTGTTGCATTTTCTATAAAATTCATTATTAGTGTGATGATTTGTGGTTGCATCCATTCAATATAAAAAAAAGGAAAACTATGATAAGTAATAACATTTATACAAAACCATAAAATCCTGTAAAATTATTTATTAGATGCATATATGATGAAACCTTCTTAATATCTATGGAACCTAAGTTTTATCCTATTTTATCCACTTTCATGAACAAAAAATAAAAACGTTATCCAATACGTAGATTTATCTCGAAGGAGGTCAATAATGTTTTGACATTCTCGTATACAAACATATACTAATACAACATATAATAACCCATACATTTAATACATAGATATTACATTTAATTTTTTGAATATTCATAAAATAGAAATATGACCCATGAAAATATATTATAGATCACGTACTATTGGTAACATAGACAAAAAACAATTTGATCATAAATATATACAATTAATTTATTCATAACTACCATTCTTCAAAGACATATAATACATAGAACTTTTCATCATGATACATGGAATGGAAATTTTATAAAATGTGATATCATATTCTCAATAATTGTAAATAATATATATATCTATGATCTAATAAACTAGTCATGAGAATAAGAGAATTATAAAATGGGAATAACATTCTAAAATCATACCATATAAGTAAAATATAATAATATTTATTATTGGAAAAAATAATAGAATTTCATAACATTTGAATCATAAAGGAATAAAAAAATGAGACATGAGATCATAACATTGGAATGAGACATGGAATATTGGCTTAAACATTTAAAATGATTTTATTATTAATCAAGGATCATTACAAACAATATAATAGTGCATGGGTTTCACTCCCCATTTCATCATACTAGTCAAGGTTCACTCCCAATACTAGCATTTGGATTTAAAAGATGTGAAGAATTGTGATTTGAGATGTTGTTACTTTGTGATTAAATGAATTGGATCTATGCGGTGGCATGATGGGTATTGATGGAAATATCTGTGGTTTCGAAGAGCTTTATGAACAGATAATTTCCACAGAGATTTGTGAGTGGAGGAACACAAAAAATATGTTTTTGACTGATCCAAATAATGCACTAGTAGTGGTGGAGGTTTTTGATTGGTCTATCGTATAAATAAAAGGGTACCCCTCTTTATTTTAGACAATATTTTCATAGAAAATATGAAATTTCTCTAATTTCATAATACAAGGGGTCCACTATGAATTTTGTAGTCTATGAGATCATGAGATTCGTGAAAAAAATATTATATTGTTGATCGAAATCAATTCTTTTATATATTTTGTGCTTCATGAAGATGGGATGTTCCACATTAGCTAAGTGAACTTTGCTAAGGCAGGTTGTTCCTTGATGGCAACAGAGCTTCATGAAGGCAGTTTGTTCCATCAGGGTAGGGGTGCTACATGAAGGATCTTTGAAAAATCTTGTTTTTTAAAATCATTTTTAAGTGGATAGAGACTCCAGGGTTCATCCACTTTGGTATACGGTGCAAGTAGAGTCATTTGTTAAGTACGGTACAATGACTTTAATTCCAAATCATTGAAGCAATATTAAATTTGATAAAATGAGCTTGGATTCTCTCAAAGATTTGAGATAGGGGGAGCCAAAGAAATTGTTACAAGGGATGTAGTGAGTTTTCCCTAAAATCTTGTAAATGCAGTGTTCCTATCATATAGTGACTGTGACTGAACTTTTTTATTCCACAACAAATGAAGATTATTGGATTTTGGTACGAATGACACATTGTCGGTCTACGCTCTATGGACATAGCCATTAGTGATGAAATAAGTAAAAGTGTTTTTTCGCTTCATTGAATGTTAATGATTTATTTCTGATCATATCCATTATATAG
This sequence comes from Viscum album, assembly GCA_963277665.1. Taxonomy (NCBI): domain Eukaryota; kingdom Viridiplantae; phylum Streptophyta; class Magnoliopsida; order Santalales; family Viscaceae; genus Viscum; species Viscum album. Next base: position 1,348,561,220 of record OY728132.1, read on the forward strand.
GTTTAATGAGTTCCTATAAATGTGTGAACAAGCCCCATCACTTAAAAAGAAAAATTTGAAACCTTGATTCAACCCTAACTTCAAAGGGTGTCCCGATGTCCTACAAACATCAAACCAATGTTTCATTTTATCCCTAAGATTAATTTTTTTCTACAATATTATTCCTTCACATTAATTATCTCAAATTATATTTATTTTAATATTTACATTAACATTTGTTTTATATTTTCATTAATAATATAATTATTGTATCTATATTGAATAATTATTTTATATACATATATCTTTACTAAAATTTATAAATACAAATAAGATTTTTACAAATCTTCAGCACTTTAGAATAATATTTGTATTCAAATATATCATTTGGGAAACCCAATATTAAAATGTCATAGTATTCAAAACTTGAAAGTGAAATATTTTAATATTTATGAAATAATAAATTATAATTATAATAGTTTCATTTAAGTGTCACAAAGACTCAAAAATAAATATAAAAAAAATATTGTTATTAAGTTACAAATTTATAGTTATATTCATTCACGACATAAATTTGTTCCTATGTGGACACATGAAGGATATTTAAGATAATGAAACTGACATATTATGACATTTTAAAATTTAAATATTATATGAATTTATTTTATATAAAGGTATCCATTAAACAGCCAAATTTCTATTCTTAGGTGTTAAGCGTCACATTATCTCCATCGAGTAAAATTTTGGCATGTTTTACTATTATTTTATAATCATCATTATTGTATTTTTTACCTAATTTTCATAATTTACCTTCTATCATGGTAACAAAATTTACAAAATATTAATATTAATATTGGCCAAAAACAAAATAAACCTATTAACTAAATTTGGAACTTTATAATTTAAATTCAATTACAAATTATTTAAAATTTAAATCATATAATTTTTTAATTTATATTAACCTAAAATTGGTAAAATTCCATGAGATTTATTTTTCATGAAATATTTCCTTTTAAATGATAATTTTTTTTAATAAAAAGTCCATGTTTAAAATAATTTTAAAAACTATAACTATTATTAATAAAAACAATCTAATTAGGATTTAATACTAATTAAAAACAAAATAATACATTTAAATAGCATTAAATGAAAACACATTTTACAATAAAAATTGGCATTTTTACAATTCCATGAAAAAGTAAATATTTTCAGGAAAATAAATAAAAATCATGTTATTATAATTTTTAAATAAATATTTAAAAAATGAAATTAATTTTTTCAAAATATTTCTATATAATTTTTATAAAAATAAGAGAATACCTTTGGAAGAAAATGTTTTTTATGGATAAAAGTATTTATACAAAAAATTTGTATAATAATTTTCTTAAGCCCTTACCACTACATTCATATTAAGTTAGACCATCATATTTATTTAATGAATAAATTATTCAAATTTATTCACTCAATTGTAATATCTAGGTTACGAAACTAATTTTATATTTATTATTTTTATAGTGACTTTTTATTTGATTAAACATGGTTCTATGTGCACCAAATATATTAAATTATTTAAATAGAAAATTTTGAAAAAAAATATTCTTGTGTTACATAGACGATTAAACCCAAAATAGAAAAACCCTAAAAAATTATCCATTAACTAAAAATCCTAAAATCAAAACCCCAAAACATGAAAACCACAATCCCAACCATAAATCCTAATCCCAAATCAACAACACCCTAAAATATAAAAAACCACAAAAAAACTAAACCCTAAAACCATAAAAACTAAACTATAAACCATAATCCCTAAACCATAAACTCTAAAAAATAAACCCTAAAACCCAAACAATAATCCATAAACCATAAACCTTTACCTTATCCCAAGAACCATAAACCATTTCCCAAAATTAAAAATTATTAGAAAACCTGGTCTATAGACTTTAAACCTTAAATTGGAAAATCAAAACCCAAAACCCTTATCCAAACCCCAAAAACCAAAACATAAAAATCACAAAACCTTCAAACTAAACACAAAAATAATAAACCATGAACATTAATCCCTAAAACATAAACCTTAGAACCAAATATCTTAAACTGTAAATCATAATTTCTACATCTGAATATCCACACCCTAAACAGAAGACTCTATACCATAACACTAAAACCCTATGCGTAGATTCTAAAATCTAAATCCATAATTTTTAAATCATAAAACCCAGATCCTAAAACTCTAATACCCAAATGACCATAAAGCATACCCCCTACACCCTAAACCATAGTCTATAAACCCAATACACATAACCAACACACTAAAATTTAGATTCTTAAAACATTACATCCAACACTAAACTGTTAACGCCAAACCAAAACATTACACAATCAAACCTAACCCTTAACGACTAAAACATAAACCCTAAATACTAATCATAAACCTTAAAATAATATCCATGAACTATAAACCAAAATACCTAATACATAATGATTAAAAACTAATCATTAATAGACTAAGAACTTAACCAAAAACCTCAGACCCAAAACCAAGAACCCAAATCCCAAAATCCTATCACATAAATAAGAAACATGAATCCCTAAAACATAATCTCGCTAATCCATACCCCAAAATAGTATCCATAAACCCCAAGAACTAAAACTAAAAACCTATATAGTATAACAAAAAAATCCAATCCCAAAACCAACAACCTAAATTAATGTCCTCAAACCCTAAAACCTAATTCCTTACTACTAAAACAAAAAAAATCCTAAAACCAATACTATAGACATAATAACATTAAAAGCCCATAACCTAAAATCATAAATACTAAATATAAAGAATTAAACCCTAAAACAATAAATAATAAATTAGAAACCTAGTACACTATACATTAATCCGTACATCATATTACATATACCTCTTACCATAGAAACTAATCCCTAAACCCTATAATGTAAACCCTATTATATAAACATTCAAAGACAATATAGTTAACCTAATAACCATAAACAATGAATCCTTAAACTTTAAAACCCTAAAAGTAAAACTCTAATCCCAAAAATCTAAAACATTAAACCATAAGTACTGAATTTTAATTCCCTAAACCTAAACCCAATAATTATAATCCTTTTTACCAAAAAAATTAAAGTCCAAAAATCAAAACCCTAATCCCTGATGTGTAGACCATAACCCCACAACCTATACCCTAAACAATCAAAATCTCTAAATGCTGATCACAAATTAAAATCCCTAAACCATGAAACCAAAGCACTACAACCATAAAAATCTAAACCTTAAACCCTTAACCCTAAACCCCAAATCCTAAATCCAAAAACAAAAAATGAAAAACCCCAAACCCCAAAACCCAAAACCCAAAACCCTACTACAGAAAGCATAAACCCATCTACAAAACCCAGGCACATAAAACCCTAAAACTCCCAACCTTAATCTAACAAAATTATAAACCCTAAAAACTAATCCCAAAAACCAAAACCCCATAACCATAAATGCTAAAACCTAAAACCAAGATTCTTGACCCTAAACACAAATCCTTAAACATTAAACCCTAAACCAAAAATACTACATTTTAAATATTAATACCTATATTTTACCCCTAAACTCTAAACCGTAAACTAAAAACCATAAAACCTATACTATATACCCTAAACCCTAAACCCAAAACCATAATCCATAAACACCTAAACCCAAAAATCATAATATATAAACTCAAAACCCAAAAATATAAATAATATTCCCCAAACCATCTATCAAAAAAATCCTAATCCCTATATAATAAAACCCTAACCCTTAACCTCCTAACCATAAACCATAAATAGGAAACATTAAATATCTAAAATAAAAACCCTAAACCAAAAAAATAAAACACATAATCCATAATCAAAAATCCATTAACATGTATCCCAAATCCCTAAATCCTATACCATAATCCCTAAACTATAAACCATAAAAAATAAACTCAATTACTTACAACCCAAACCATTGACCCTATATGATAGAAACTAAAACCTATCACCGAAAATATTCACCCAAAACCCTGAACCCTATACTCAAAACCCGAAACACTAGACCGTAAACCATATACCATAAAACCTAAACCTTGAAAAATATAAGGTAAAAAATAAATCATAATCCATATATCCTAAAACCCTAAAAACGAAAATTGGAAACCCTAAAAATAGAACATAATACCAAAAAAATAATCAAAAAATAAAACTTATAACACTGAACCCCAAACAGTATACCTTAATACCTGGAACTATAAACCGTAAAACCCTAAAATCTGAAACACTCTCTAGATCCTCGAATCCTATACAAGAAATAATAATCCCTAAACACTAGACCAAAATCTGAAAACCATAATCTTAAACCATCAAATGGTGCAACACTAAACCCATATAACAATAACCCTATGAAAACCAAATATCAAAAACTTTTAAATAAAAAATAATAAAAAAACCAAATAACCTAGACCGTGAAACATTAAGCCCCAAAACCAAAATATTATACCCTTAATCCTATATTATGAACCCTGAACAGTAATGATAAATCCCAAAACCCTAAAACCAAAAACCCAAATACTAAACCCTAAAATGATAACCCTAAACCAAAAACCTACATATTTTAACACTAAACCATAAAATGTATACCCTAATCCCATATTCGTAAATTGTAAACCCTAAATCGTAAACCCTAAACACTAAATGTTAAATCATAAACCCAGAAAATTATACCCCAAAACAAGAAACTATAAACTAAATTACTTATATGATTAAAACATAACTCTAAAACCAAAAACCTTAATCCCTAATCCAATTAATTCAGAACTATAACCCCATAATACTAAACTTCATACCCACAAAACTGAAATGTTAAACTAATAAAATAAAAAACATGTTTCCTTGAACTCAAACCCTTAAACCCTAAACCATAAAAACTAACTAAGAAACCCAAAAAAATAAACAATAAAGCCAAAATTTTAAACCCTAACCATTAAATGGAAACAATAATCCCAAAAAATTATATACTAAAACCTAATCTCAAATCCTGAACAATTAAACCCTAAAACCTAAAATAAAAAACCCTAAAAAATTAAACCCTAAGCCCAAAATCCGAAATCCATAAACATTAATTCCCAAAACCCGAAACCCTTGATATCTAAACCCTAAACCCTAAAACCATTAAACCTAAACCGTGATAATAAAACATGAACCCCTATCCCTAATATACCAAAAAATTCCTAAAACATTATCAACCAAAATAAAATATTATAAAAGGAAATACCTAAAACACAAAAATCCAGAACCATGAACCCTAATCCCAAATCGATAAACTTTGAACCATAAACACAAAACATTAAACACTATCCCATGACTCATAACCCTTAAATTAAATACTAAAAACCGATAACCTGAAAATCTAATCACCTAAAACCTAAACACCAATAACATACTCATAAATCCAAAACCATAAAACCCCAAAAACTAAAATCCTAAAAACATAACCCTACACCCTACCTCCAAAACTCTAAACCTAACACCAAAAACCTTGATTGTAAATCGTCAAACCTAAATTCTAAAACCAAAAACATCATCTCTATACACTAAACCCAAAATCCTATAACCTAATCTAATAATTACAAAATATAAAAACTGAAAATTATACAATATAGACCCTAATCTATACCTTAGACCATAAAATAAGGCCATATACCCTAGAAATCCTAAAACCCTATACCCTTGACCTTAAACAATAAAATACAAACTATATACCCTAAATCCATAAATGATAATCCCAAAATTAATGTCCTAAATCCCTAAAATATAAAACAAAAACCCAAAACCCCAATCCAAATAACATAAAATCCCATCCCCTTAACCCTACACACTAAAAAACTAATACCAAATTCCTAAAACATTAAAACCTAAACTAAAATTTTAAACCCTGAAACCCTAACCCTAAACAGAATAAATTAATAATTAAACTCCCACCCATAACCCCAATTCTCTACAACATAAACCATAAATCCTATTAATAAACCATAAAAACTCTACCCTAAATTATTATCCATAAATTCTAAATCCCAAAATCAAAACCCCTAAAACACAAACACTAATTGTAAATATGAAAATCCTAAAACGCAAAACCCTGGACCCAAATCCAAAAAACCAAAAACCTATACATATAAACCTTAAGAGAGACTAAAAAACAAAAAACAAAACCCAAACCCCAAAATCAAATATCTTCAACCCTAACCTTATACAATAATCCTGAAAGTCAAACTAGAAACCCATAACCCAGTCCCCAATAACATATAACCTATAACTTATAACCTAAAACCTATGAACAAAAAACTAAACACTAAACAAAAAAACATAAAAATAGACCCTAAAATCTAAAACCTCACACCTAAAACAATAAATCTATAAACTAATCTCTAAAACCAAAACCTTAAACCAGAAGACCAAAACCATAATCCATAGACATTAAAACCCTAATTCTTAAACCTGATATCCTAAACCTTAAAAACAAAAACCCAAAAAATATATAACTAAAATCATAAATAGTAAACAATAAAACCAATGAATATAGACACTAAACCATAAACCCTAAAACCTAAAACCCTAAAACCCAAATTCTAAATTATAAAACTCTAAAAAATAATCCCTCCACCTAATTCCATAAACCCTAAACACATATCCCTCAACCCTAGGTACTAAACACTAATTTATAAACCCTTGACCATAAACACTAAAAACTAAATATTAAACCCAATATGAAAACCAGTAATCCCAAAATATTAATGTCTAAAACAAAAATAAAAAACATTAAAGATAAAATTATAAACCCAAACCCATAAAACCCAATAATTTAATCCATGAACCTAATATTCTAAAACCCCAAACCCTAGAAAAAGTAATCATAAACCATTTACCCTAAACCGTAAACCCAGACCTCTACACCATAAACCTTAAATGTCAAACATAAAACCCCAATCCTAAACTCCTTAACCCAAAAAAATATATCATAAACACTATCCTCTAAACCCTAATCCCTAACACTTAAAAAAAACAAAAAACCCAAAATGATTAACCATAAATCCTAAAACCATAAACCATAAATAGAAAATCTTATATCCAAAACCATAAACCAAAATCTTAAAACTCTAGAACCCAAAATATAATACCATTAAATATAAAACATAAACCCTACAACATAATCCGTTAACTCTATGTATTATACCCATAAACAATATACCATAAAAAATAGACCCTAAATGAAAAAATCCAAACCACTAAAAAAACCATAATGCCATAACTATACAACATACACCCAATACCCTATACCCTAATCCCTAAATTATAAACCCTAAACACTAAAAATTAAACCCTAAAATAAAACACATAAGTGATTAACCCTAAAAACTAATACATATATTATACACCCTAAACCATAAACCATGTACACTAAACCCTAAACCCTAATGGCTAAAACATAAACCATGAGACAAAAAACCTTTCAAACCAAAATTCCTGAAACCAAAATGTGAAAACCCAAAAAAAAATTAATAAATTAATCCACAAAACATTATCAATAGGACCTTAAATTCTAAAATCTAGAAACTGAAACCCTAAATCATAAACCATAAATAATCAACACTAAACTATAATAAAAAAATCTGAAAACCCAAAACCATAAAAACTAAATCCAAATACTATAATACCAAAATTGTAATCCATAAAATTCTAACCCATAGACACTATATCAAAAAACCCTAACACCCTAAACACTTAAAACTATAGCCTAATATATAACCAAAAACATTATACCCTAAATAGTAAACCATTAATAGGAAATCAAGAACCCCTAAATCAATATTAAATATGAAATAATTAACAACCATAACACTAAACCACTAAACTAAATAACATGAAAGCCTAAATCCATAAATAGTAATAAATAAAACCTGAACATTAAATCCCTAGGGCTAAAATCTAACTCCCTAAATCCAATACACAGTATCCCATACCCAAAACCATAATTTATTAACCCCTAACCAAAAACCCCAAGAGCTAAACATAAAACTCTAATCCCTAAACCAAAAAACCATAAATCATAAACTCTAAACTAGAAACCATTAACCAAAACCCAAAACTATAAATCATATTCACTAATCCATAAAATCAACACTATAAACTCTCATATCTAAACATTAATCCTAAAATAGTAATCTATATAACAACACTATAAAAATTAATGATAAAGTCATAACCCTAAAATCATAAAACCGTAGCTCCAAAACCTTATACCCTAAAACCAAATTACTGAGCATTAAATCCTAAAACACAAACCCTAAAACCCTAAGACCAAAAATCATAAACCCTTCCGACACATATTTTACACAAAATCCCATATCTAAAACCTTAAACCAAAAAATTAAAACAAAATTTCTTAAACCCATAACCCAAAAACCAAATCCTTATTCCCTATAATATAAATGCAAAAAACTAAACTGTAATACCTAAAAAATAAATCTTATATATTTATCCCTAATCCCTATATATCAAAAAGTAAAACTCTAACCCTATTATATAATCACTTAATAACCTAATGATATATGATAATTCCATGTTTTTATAATATAATATTCATTTTCATACATATTTATAGTCATCACATTAATATTATTTTATAATTTGAGTATTATTTACCATAATGATTCTAATTCATTCTTAAAGTGCACTATATGATTGTACATTTTGAGACAAATTTCAAATCGCCCTCTTATTGATTTTATTTTCATATTAATTTTCATATTTCCAATAACATTGTAAATATTTCATCATTATAGAGAACTTGATGAATCATATTTTAATGCCACCAAAATGTGTATTCATTCCAACAAATAACAGTGAAGAAAACTAGACAATGGTAAAATTTACATCATTATATTTCCATTTGACTGCTCCAATTAGTCTAAAATTTTCACTGAAAATATAGGATATACATAATAAATTTTCATTAATTACATTTTAGTTCCAATTCTAATGTTTCTAGGTTGATCAAGTTTGTCGAACTTGAATATATAATTCTTGACTAGATTATGTGGCCTAGAATGAATGTTAAAATTTTTTATCTTATCTCAACATCCCGAAAATAAAATGCGATAAAAAAACTCAATATTTTTTATGAAGTAATTGTAATAAATATATTATTGTATATTCCATTAACATTCATCGATCTGGAGGATCGTGTAGACAGATATTCTAGAGGTAATAATGTTTGATCCCATTTCGGGTCAAGGGTCGAAAAGTCCACATTCCAAACACATTACACCACCCTAATACTTCCATAATCCAGTTGTAAGTCCTAAAATATAATGGTATTGAACCAAGACTCTTTAAACATTATTTTATGTAATTTTTTCTAAATGGGATAGAGTATTATTTGGTTTAGTTAATTTGAATGATATGCAACCAATTCTATTTTTGAATTTCATTTATTCAATTGTATGTCTCTTGAATCTTACAATTTTCTTAAATAAATTAATTATTATGTGATTTTATATTATTTTTATTAATAAATTGATATCATTTAATATTTATTGAATTTATTCTCATATTAAAGATATAAATACTTCACAGAACATGGGAGTGTTTATCATTTTATTGCTTTCTCATCATTAATTCTTCTTTTATAAGTATACTTATGTCTTCCTTTGAGAGAATTTACTTAATGGAAGTATAAATCTATTAAGTTGTTACAGTGGGATTATAAATGTGATGAATTTTATGTTACCTCGCACACTATAAATATTTAGTAAATTTATTTATTTGAATGTTCATTTAAAAAATTTTCATTCATCCACTGCCTTATTAAAATTTATTTTTATACTTTTCATGTTCTAATAATATAATATGACTTAGGGTTCTCATTAAAATTACCATATAAAGGTATAATTAATTATCATGTATTTTTAAAGATGTTAAATTGGTAAGTTATAAGGAAATCTTGATTTTAGTGAATGAATCCATCCCTTGTTAATGAAATTAAAATAATTTAATAAAAAATCCATCCATTCAACCATTTACATTATCCTTGGCTTAACCTATAATATTAAATTTAATTCACTAATGTATTATAGTTCTCAAGTATATAAACTAAAATAAACACCAAATTTGATCTCATCATATCCAACGAAATCCCTACAATGAGTGTCTACAGGTTACTATTTGGTATTTGAGGATTCGATAACTCCTTCTATGTTGTAAGCTACTACTTCTAACTTAGGGTCAACATTGTGTGAATAATCATTGGAATTGTTCCTAAGAACCTATGAAAGATATATTAAAAAATCATGTCTTAATATCACCTCACTTTTCTATTCCCACAAATTATTTCACTCTTATGGACGTTGTTTTTGAAAAAAATCCCAACATGGGTAGCCTCACCTTACATTGAATAACCCACACAATGTGGGACGTACAATGACTATACAAGATTATACTTGTTTGATAACTAGAAACTCTATGAACCATAATGATTAAATCCTATTATCCACAAAACATTCCTACCAATAATGATTTCCAATCCCAACTAGGCCAATATGAACATCATCCTAAGTAATTAAAACAACTTAGTTATCCTCCTACAATGGACCACATTCCTCAAAACATTTTCCATCATGATAAAATCCTTTAATTTATAAATTTTTTAAAAAATGAAAGGAATTTATTATAAGGATTTTTCATTAATATTAAAAATACAATGCATCAAAACCGATATGGTACCATGGCTACCCCGGTTAACCCCGCCACAATAATGAAAAAAAGAATATTATTGCACAGATTCTTCACATAAAAAATTATACATTCTGACTATTTCTATGATATGTATAACTAAATAAAAAAGAAAAATAATGAATTACAAACCATGAAAGGCTTAATAACCAAAGGAAAATACTGGATAACCAACTTTAGAATTTGGGAAATCATAGCAAGAAAATTATTTGATTTAGTTTGGAAATGTTGAAGGTTCACCTAATCTGCCTATGATAATTGTTAAAGAGTGATTAAATATAGATAAAATTTAGTTTATATATTAAAAGATGGGTAATTTTGAATCATGGATTTAGTTTCCTGAATATTTATTCATTTAAGATTTTTTAGATCCAAAAATCCCTTAACAATTGAGAATATTATTGATCTCTGAGTTTGCACCATACTCTGACACTGAAATGGAAAATTTTGAGGTTGAAACATCTTTTCAAAAGAAAATAATTATTTCTAAAATTTGGTAAAATTAAATTTATTTTTATTGAATCTCCCAATACATTTTTGGAAATTTTGACCTACCTAGGCGTGATTTCAAGATCACACCTATATCAATAATGAATTCATTCATATGGGATTATAAATATCACTTGTTTACATTCATTATTTGATAAAATAAAACCAATACAGTAGTTTAATTTTATGTGTTAAGAAATATTAATATCGAAATTTCATTGAATCTTATTAATATGCTTAGGATTATACCTCTCACTGACACTCGTATTTTGTTAAAAAACAGATTCTAAACTATCCTGCTGACCCCTATATAGATTAAATCTCAATCTAATTTAAGTGGTCAAAATTAAAATCCAAAAAATATTTTTTGTTAGTATTGGGTAAGTCATACATGGTGAAAATAGAGCCATTGTTGTAAACTTTGTTATTTTTTTAAGCTAACCCAAAATAAAAAAAAATTATATTACAAAATTTTATTTTATGTTTGTGTATTTTTGGTTTCAAAATAGATAAAAAAAATTCTTTAACTTTCATTCATCTCACTTTCATCATTTTATTCCTTTTGTTTATTTTTCTCCATTTTTCTCCTTTCTAGGAAAAATTAATTTTATTTAATTTCTTTTAGTTTTGTTTCTTTATTTGTAGGTTTATGAAAACAAAATTAGAAAATTAGAAATATATTAATAACAATATTTTTTAAAAAGGGAACACTTCAGATTATTTGTAAAACCTCTTCATGATTGGCATATCCATAAGTCTCAAACTCAGGTCCAAATAGGTATAGGCTATTATGACATCCATAGAAAAATGAACTATATTGCTTTTATCTTATATTTTATTTGTATATATACTTATATTTTACAATTAATATATATATATATATATATATATCATTTTTACTTGTTCATAGTATCAATTTGTGATGTGCTAAAATAAATAGGGGTCGTTAAGGATGGTGTATTTTTCTTTATGAATTCACCTTATTATATAAATACCACCCCAATATACCATCTAATATGGGGTTTCTATGAGTGAAATAGTGATTAAATGGGTAATCAAGAGCATAATGAACTTCAAACGTCAACCACCATTTGACATTCTCACATATTTTGTTCCATTTAATTTCTATTTATTATCCCTCTCCTTTCCTTTAACACCATATGAATTTTATTTTCTTTAGATATTGTGGAAAATTTAATTCTTTTCAGGTGTGATGAAATAAAAAAAAATTAATTCATAAAAAAATCAACTTATAAAAAATGATATGAATAAAATATGCATAGATTGAAGGATGAAATAATTGAACCATAATCATCCGAATAAAAATTATAAATTTTAAAACAGAATATTAGTTAATTTTTAAAGAAATGATTCTAATATTATTCTTTATTTAAGTTCATGTGAAATTTTTCAGAATTAATGGTTTTTTATTTTGATTTTCATAGATTATATTTTCATCCATTAAAAAACTCATAATGAATGTCCATGGAATTGTGTGGTATTAGTTGGAGTTCCTGGGGTTACATAATAAATAGAACAGTTTTAGTGATCATTTAAATTTTTAAATTATTATAAATAAAGGAAAAAAATATAAAGGAAAAAACAATAAAAAATTTGTTCATAGTTCAATGGATTCCTCTATGGTGTGGATTTATGACCATGGGGAATATGAATCCATGTTTTTGAGCCAATATTTGAGAATTTTTCTCTATTGTTGGTCATTGGATTTTTTTTAATTAAGTTAGCTAATGATGATGCTTGAGTATGTGATCATCATGTTGTGTATTAAGGGATTTGAAATTAAAAAGTTGAGATATTTCTCGCTATAAGGTTCGACATGATTGAGTAAAATTTCAATTACAATGGAAAATTTTCAATAATAAATCAAAAAACAAAAAAATAGTTATCAGTCATCTTACGGTTAAAATTATATTCCACATAACACTTCCATCTTTTATCAAATGAATAAATGTGAACCCCCGTGTCTACTATGATGCATAATACATTATTAATTGAATTTAAATTAAATGTGGTGATTGATTTGAAAAAAAAGGAATGGGACTAGTTTGGGATATTATTGTGATTTTAACTTCCCATAAATTATATAAATATGTTTTGTCATTATTTTATATAATCTCTAAATGATAAACATTGTATTTGATAATTTTCTAAGAAAAGGGGATTCAATTAATCAATTTTTTTGTGAGATAAATTTTTATCACGATAAAAAAACTCAATTTGAGGGTTTGATTAACCACTAAGTGAGGATAATATTAATTTTTAATATTATATTATACATGTTATTCCTTATTGATAAATTAAATTTATAGTTCATTTTTTAATTTGAACATTGTTTTACATCATGATTGTAGTTCTTTATTATAATATAATATTAAATAGTATAGTTTGAGACATATTGTATATCCACTACTAATATAGAATTGAATATAATATATTAGTTTTGTATTTCAAACTACAATGGAAATATTTTACCCTTTTATTTCACTTAAATAACCACAATGTAAGACACCCAAAATGGGCCTTCATGACAACAAATTTTGGGGGAGGAAAACTCAATTATAATCCAATTATCTTCATATTGAAAGTCTTTTATAGATCCAATGAAGTACATATTTAAATTTATGATATATTACATATGTATAAACATTTAACTACAATGAATCTATAAATAATTTTGGGGCTTCATGGGTGATTCTGGTGGCCTAATTTAATGTTGAAGTTATGGACCATATTCTAGGACCCAAAATGAAAATTTACCATTTTCATCATATCTCCATATAAAAAATTTTCATTTTCGATGAAATTTTGTAGGATATTTTAAGATAGAATAGGATTAAATAATATATATTATTTCCAAATAAAATAATTTCCATCTATAATCTCATTTGGATCCATCTGTTGGAGTTATGGACGTTGGACACCATTTCAGGTAAAGGGAGGAAAATTCCACATTCCACACAATTTATACAACCATACATCTTCCATAATAAAGTGGGAGGAATTTGAATATTGGGAAATCAACCCAGGAATCATTGGAAAAGAATTTAAGAAATTTTTGGTGAAGGAGATATACAATAAATTGGTTTGTTTAATTTTAATGTTATGATATCAATTTGATGTTGTATTCATATTTCTTCAATTTTATATTGCATGAGAGAACTTATTTTCTAAATAAACGGTCTTCTAATTCAATTTTTCTATCCATTATATTAATGAACTGATATAATTTCTTTATTTTGTGAATTTATTCACACTGTTAGTAAGGAAATGCTCCACACAACTATGGATTTTTTTGTTTTATTTCTTTATCATCTTAAATTCATCTCGTATGAGTCTTATTATATCTTCCATTAAGATCATACTGACAATTAAAGTATAAAACTCTTAAGGTTTGATCGAACCTAGTAGTGTGGGGCTAGATATAATGTTATTTCTCACATCAAAAATGTTTAATCATTAATTTTTTTGTGTTTATCATAAAATTATTTTCAATATCACACTTTTTTATGGAATTATATCACAATAATTTTCATTTGAAAATAAGTTCATTTACCTTGAAGTTATCATGAAAATGAGACCCAAAGTGTATAGGTGACTAATATTTTCATTTTTCAGTGTTAATCCCAAAATTTATGATTTTTTCTTAATTTAATTGAATGAATTATTATAGAGTTAACGAAATTGTAGTTTTTTTTTACAAAAATCATAAAATAAACCGTTTGAAATATCCTTTGATCAACCCATTCATATAAATTTAATTCAATTAAGACATTTATTTCTTTATTAATCCTACTATATTTAATCCCAAATTATTCCACTCTATATCAACAAAAAAAATCCTTACAATGGGTTTTTATAGGTTTTACATAGGTCTCTAAGGATTCAAAAATCCATTCTATGTAAGAAGGGATCACTTATAACTTAGGGAAAATTTTTACCAGACCAATAATAATCCCTAAACCTTAAACACTAAAATACTGAAACATTAAAATTGATACTCTAAAACCCTAAAACCAGATTCTTAATAATTAAAATATAAAACAAAAAAACACAAAACTAAAATCCCCAATTACTATTATGTATGAAAATTAGTAAAAATATATAACATAGAGAACCTATAAATCGATACCAAATTCCAATGAACCATAAATAAATAAACCCTAAAACTCTTAAAAATTAATCCACTAACCCAAAACCCTAAAACACTAATATCTAAAAACATAAACCATAAAAATCTAAATCCTAAAAATGATCCCTCAAATATTACACCATAAATGAAAAACTATAATACCTATAACACTAAATAAAGAACCCTAAACTCCATGAAAAATTACAATATCATAAAACCTAAACCATAATCCCAAAATGAAATACCCCATCAATAAAGTACAAACCTGACATCCAAAACCCTAAACACAAAACCTTGAATTGTAAACCATATACTATATACTCTATAATATGTACAATAAACCCTAAGAACTAAACTATAAACACTAAAATTCAAACCATGTACTCAAAAACCATATCCATAAAGCATAAACTATAAACCCTCAACACAACAATCTAAACCATAGACCCTTAAATATAATGTATAAAACAAAAAAACCCAAACCTAAAACCATAAAATATAACTCAATAAACAAAAAAACTAAAACCATAAACCATAAAACCTTAAAAATAAAATAGTAAACTGTAAATCATAAACCCTAAAACCCTAAGCCCAAAAACAAAAACCCTAAACCATAATCCATGAAAACCAATATCTAAACCCTAAAACCTAAACTATAAATAGTAAAATCAAAACCTTATAAACCAAACTCTACACTAAAAATTCAAAATCCTAAACCATTAAAAACTAAATTGTGAAACAAAAAACCCAAAAAATGAACATTTAAAGCAAAAATTTAGTACCATAAACCTAGAAACCCTAAACCATGACCACAAAAACATAATACCGAAGAAATAAAATAGTAAACCATAGACCAAAAACACATCATTCTTATAATCAAAACAATACAACCCCAAAATTGACACCCAAAACTATAATACATTAATACAAATCCCCAAACCCTACCCTAAATCCTAGACCCTACACACTAACCACTTTACCCAAAACATAAAAA
The DNA here is from genome assembly GCA_963277665.1 of Viscum album. Lineage (NCBI taxonomy): Eukaryota > Viridiplantae > Streptophyta > Magnoliopsida > Santalales > Viscaceae > Viscum > Viscum album. Next base: position 1,348,577,641 of record OY728132.1, read on the forward strand.
ATTACACCATGATTCCTAAACAATATTATAACGATCATAGAAACTAAACCCATGAAAATTAAACACTTAATACACAAAAAATAAAACCAAACTTCTAAGACATAAATCATAAAATAGTAAACTAGAAATTGTAAAACTGTGAACTAAATATCCACGTAGCCTAAAAATTAAATATTATAACCCCATGCTCTGAAATCTAATCAATAAATCAAAAATATCGCAATAGTAATCCCATATCCCTATAAACCCAAACCAAACCATATACATTATACTATAAACATCAAATCCTAAACCAAAATATATTAATGTTTAAACCCAAACACTAAACCTTAAAACTAAAACCTGAAAACCTAAACTCTAAACCTTAAACCCGAAAATATTACACATACAACCCTCAATACATAAACAATAATTATTAAAAATAAATTTAATCTGAAACCCAAAATCATAAAATTTTATACATAAAACCTTTAACCATAAAACAAAATAATCTAAATCCTAAATCCTAAATAAAAACTAAAAAAAACATAACTTCCAAAACCAAAAAACCTGGACCCAAAAACCTAAAAACCAAAACATAAAACTGAAAACCCTTAAAAATAATACAAAAATTTTTACACCCTCATCCCTAAAACTATGTCACCTAAACAATAAAATTTCAAACATTAAACCATAATACCTAAACACCACGCAATAAATTTTTTTCCTTAAATCATAAAACACCAAACCTTAACCTATAAACCCAACAACCCAATTAGAATAAAATATAAGCACTAACACATTAAACAAAAATACCTAAAACAACATATTAATAAACACAAAAATAAAAATAAACCTTCAAATTGTTGACCCAAAAACAATAACCACAAAATTCAAAATTGAAATACACTAATCCATTTATCCAAAACCATAAACACTATTCCCTAAAACCTAAATATTGAATCCCAAAACATAATATATATTACTAAAACCCTAAAAACTAATCTACTTCCCCTAAACCACAAGCATTAAACTCTAAAACAATACCTATAAAACCTACACAATAATCCTATAAAACTAAAAAATATTCTATAAAAACTCTTATATAACAATTAAAAGATAAAACCATAAATGTAAAATTTTAAATTGTAAAACACCTAATACCAAAACTCTTAACCCCATGTCCTAAAACAAGAAACACTAAACCTGAAATCATATATTCCTAATCCCTAAATAATATATAATGAACCGAAATACAAATACCTAATCCATAATCTAGAAACCTAATACTATAATCCATATACCCAAAAACCAAAACCAAAATCCTTCAACCCTTATTTCCTTAAGATAAACCCTAAAACCTAAATCATATCTTGTAAATAGTAAATGCAGAGTTATAATCATGTTAGGAAAATGTAATTTTTATGTGTTTTGTAGGGAATTTAGGAGATGTTAATAAGTGTTTTAATTAGATTGTTATAAAATAATTCTTTTTTCTGAAAATTTTATTTTAAATTTTTTCTACTTAAAAACACCAAACATTGTATGAATTCTAATAATGGTTCCTATATTGTTATTGTTAGATGTTATATGGGGAAGATCTCATCTAATGAAGGATACTGGATAAATAATTCTCAAAATGCAAATTTTAATTAACATTTATCCTACCATGATTGCAAGAATAACCAGATATAGTGTCAATAATTTAAAAATACATCCTTATTTGATGCACATAGTTTTTCAAACTTATTAATTTTTGAAATATCACATGATCGAAGCATAATCCGAAAAGGGATAAATTAGTTTGTATGTACAAAAATTATACAATGATCTTTTGAGTAATTCGACCAGAAAAATATATCAGGTGTATTTTTTCATATATTGGTTTAAATAACAACCGAGGCATCGATAGAATAATTTTTTTCATATTAGTCAATACACTTTAATTATATATATAAATTAAATATAGATATTTTAAGCATGAAAAAGTATTATTTCATGTAATGTTAAATTTATAAGATTAATTTTTAAATTATAAATTTTGATTGGAATAAAATTATTTAATTTTTTTATTAATATTTACAAAATAATATCAGTTTTATTTTTTGAAAATTTTCTCAAAATATTAATTCTTTAGTGACTAGTGATAAATATAATTTTTTGTAAAAATGTCATTTCATTTAAATATAGTAAAAAATTTAAATGTCTAACTAAATTTTAAATATAGTTCCAACAAACAAAAGTTTTATTTAGTTATATTTAATCTGAAAAAATTATATTTAATCAAAATTGTATTGTAGTTTTGAATAAGTTTATTTGTGGGTTTAAAATGGTATTTTTGTGAGAATTATTCTAAAGAACATAATATATCTATTTTATAATAAATTAAAATAATACCTAATAGGGAATGTTTTAAATGAAATTTATGTAATATATTTCAGTTAAAATTAATGATGTGTCAGGAAATGATGAATTTTAGTCATAATGTTAATATAAAATAATATTTTTCTTGAAAAATACAGCTCTCGAAACCCATCTTTTCATCAATTATGAGGGTATTATTTTTAATTTTTCAAATTATGTGATATTAATTTTGAAAAATAAATTACATATTTTTAATTAAAAAGAACCAAATTAGGTTGTAAGGTCATTTTAATTTTTATTCATAAAAAATTTATCATTGTTAAAAAATTATTCATCATAGTATATGCAAAATAATGAAGCAAATTCACGTTAAAACGTAATGTATTGAGATACAAAAACAATAAAACATTAAATGGGCCTCTGATGTTTTTCATAACCATAAAAATAATTTCAAAATTAATAATCAATATAGCTCAATGAAATCTCTTCCACTCAAATGTGGTTAGTTTTAAATATAAAGTAATATTTATTCAATCACTTTAAACAACTCCCCCCCCCCTCATGTATAAATACCACTCCTCACCATTCACTCTATCATAGAAATCCACAATGATCTTAAAATATCTAAAAAAACTCGCATCCCCACTATCTCAAACTCCAGGTTATGATGATCTCAAGAAAAGGCAATTTCCAAGGATTTTAAGTGATCCTTCAAGGAGGTCATATTCAAAAGGTAATTTTGCTGACTCACCTCCCAATATTTATTATCATCTACTAATTTCAACACACATTTTTCATAAATGAAGATAAAATAAATAAATATAATTTATATAATATTTTTTTATAATTTAATGTCTTATATTGATCCCTATTATTATCTCCTCTTATTCAAAGAGATGAAACCATTTTCCAAATCATGTCAGTAAATAATCTTTAACGATAATGAGTTTTATTTTTCCGTTATATCCTTCAAGCCTGGTAAGAAAACTTTTATTATGTTTATATAAGATTTTAATATATATATTATAACTTATTTTATGTTCTGGAACAAATTTCAAGAAATAATATAAAAAAACACAAAACTAGTTATTGATGGTTAGAAAAAATGACCAAAAAATTGAACATTTTTCATTATCACATTTTTTAAATGAATCATCCTAATGTTTGAAAAAAATGAGATGTGAGACCAATATTAAATCAAAAATTCAATTATCACCATTCCATTAAAATTATTATGTTTGATCTCCATTTAATAAGATCATCTATAAATATACAAAAGTTAACTGACCACAAAAGTATGTAATTAATACTTCCCAATTGAAAAAATTGGATATTATAACACATAAAAATGGCCATAAATAAACTTAATGATATTATTATAATTCAAATATATGTGAAATAGGTTCTTATTACGTAATTAATTAATATAATTTTATTTTTAGGTATATAAAGATCAGTTGAAGTACGCTTTAAAAAACAAGGCAAGGGACCTCTCTTCGCCCCTCTCTTCATTTCCATTCAAGAACCTACATAATTTTAGGTTTTAGATTTCCAATTAATATTTATGTAATTTTGTTTTAAACACCCCTCTTAATGATATTTTTTTGTTGAAATAATGAGACACAAAATTTCTCAACCATTATACAATTTCATAAATATTAAAAACTATATTAGTTCTAAAAAATTTAATTTCATATCAAATTCCTTTCATTGGGGAATATTTTGTTATTATGGAGTTTTTTTGTGAAATTAGGTGTAAAAAATTCCCCATTTATATATTATTTCGGAAATGTTTATATAAAAATGATATATATAAAATTTTTAAATTTAATCACACATGGGAATACTATTAAACTAATTATAATGTATTAAAAAAAATAAACTGAATTTCAATTATTTAGGATAAACATATACATCATTGATTATGTCATGATAAAATTATGTGTGAAATTTCATTTCAAATAAATTGTGTTTTATTTCAACATTCCTATTTAGATTTACATTATATATTCATAATAAATTAATTTGACTAACTCTTACATCAATGATATGATATTTTTAATGGGTATTTTGATATCCAAAAGAGACCAAGTTTTTTTAAAATATTTTCAATGAAAAATTTATAGAATATTATTTTTTCCATATATGTTACTTGAGAATTATATGATGGATTATCCCATATAGAATTAAGTGTTCTAGTTATTTATTATATAATGTGGTGACCTATATAGATTCATGTGACACAGTTTCAAGTTTTACGATGGGGTGGCCAAGATAGCTCTAGGTGAGCCTATTACCACTTATACAATAGGATATCCTTGACAACACTCTAGTAAATTGGGTTATGATTATATTGGATGTTTTATGTATGGTTATTCATATTAAAATGGGGTGTTTCAATGGTTTTATGAATTTTATTCTCAATGTTTCTTAAATGAATTTTACTTTTCTTTCAATGGTTTTTAATGATTTATGTAATTTTTGTTTTTCAAAGGACTAATAGTTTTATTCTTATTATGCCCCTTAAGGATCTATTTTTTCATCCTAACATTTAGAATTTTTTCACAAGACTTCAAGAGTAGTAGGTATATATATAATAATATGATTAAAATAGTGTATATTTATAATGAAAATAATATGGTTTCATATTTTGAACATTTTTTCTTAAAAAATGGATAATGTGTAGTATTTTACACATTTAATTTTTGGGATTAATTTTAATTAGATATTACCAATTCATTAAAAAAACTAAAATAGAATGATTATTTGGAATGTTAAAAATGTGAATTGCAGTTTAAAATCAGTGGAATATGTGAAATTAAAGGATGAGTCCTTAATGATTTTTTAACAACATATACTAGGTATCTTTAGGGGTTTTAATAAAGTTAAAAGAAAAACATAATATTATTTTTATATTATTGATAAGATGAAATGATATAGTATTTAATGATTAATATATTGAATTCTCTAAGATAGGTTTTTTCAAAATGGTTTTCTACAGAGTAAACAAGGAGGTTGTGGTGAGAATGTTGTGAGAGCAAAAAATCCTTCCAAATAAATAATTTATGATTAATGGAATGAGAAAAGAGAAATTTATCATGGTGTTGGATATTATTAAAAAAGATATAAATGGTTCTAGTATGAATTAAAGGGAGTATATGGATAAACCATATAGGAATATATAAGTAGTTTAACATTGTAATAGGAAACATATTCATACTTTCAATTGAACCTCAGATCAAGTGGAAGCAAAAGTATGGATCATTTATCTAGAAAATTTTTGTTATATCATGGGATGTTTGCAACACCAAAAGGAAACCCTTTTTGTTTATCATTTTTAAGGATAAATCGATTTCTTGTGGTCTTCGATTATGAATAATAGAGAGAAATATTATATTTATACCATAAAATTGAAAAAATGAAATGATATTTTAATTAAAGAAATATTTCCCTAATATTGTTGGATAGAGATGGATAAAAAATTTCTAAAATTACAAAAAAATAATGAATAATATATTTACATGTATGAAACCAATATTAAATGAATGGATAGGTATGTGCAAGAATATATTTAATAAATTTATGTAAAAAATTAATAGGTTTTACTCATGTTAGTAATGGATTTTGTGGATAGAATTACCCGCAAAATAATTCAATAGATATAAGAATGTGTTTTGTTGTCTTGAGAACATTGAAATAAATTTTTCACATCTTTATGGTCCTCAAAATGACAATAGTAAGAAAAGTTCATCGTGGGAGAAAATGGAGAAACAAACAAATTAATGTTCTATAGGTAAGCTCCAATATATTTCATGTTTGGAAATAAACATTTCAATGAATATTTTATAGGTTTTGGGAATTATTGATTGTGTTGTCATTTTAGCCACATGGATCAGGACTATAATGAAAAATGTCCTAAAAATGATAGCACTCTTGTTGAAAACACCATGTGGGATAATTAAAGATTATATATATATATATATATTTTCCAATTATTATGGTTAAAATGGTGTTTCATAAAAATATATTTTAAATACACATATTTGAGTTTAACAATATTTTTGGTATGGATTGGCTATAATTTTTTCATTATATGATAGATATTAGACCTAATAATATATTGTTAAATTATTTTAAATATTTAATCTTCAACCAATAATAAAAAAATATTATAAATTTTTGTGAAAGTAACTTAGTAGAAGACCTTGAATAAATGGAATAGTTTATATTATTGAGGTGCATGTGGTGAATGAATATGTGAATGTTCTTACTGATATTTTATATGTGTTATTCATGGCCAATGTGTTGAGTTTAATATTGACATAGTCCCCCATCCTAATCTTATTTCAAAACTTCTCTATAAAATGGTATAAGTTGAAATTATTGAACAAAAAATCAAATTTAAAGAGTTTCAAGATAGTGGTTTTATTCAACTTCATACATCACCATGGGGTTTTCTAGTTCTATAGGTAAAATATATAAAGTTATATAATATTTTTTTGTTGAATATGGATCTTTAATAACATAACTATTAAGAACATGTTACACTTTCCTCATTTCATATATTTCGTTTGATCAGCTCTAGGGAACACAATAAATTCTAATGATTGATCTATGTTTGGGATACATTCTGTTGATACCGAATGAGATAGATATTATGAAGCAAGAATTTTAGAATGGAAATTAACATTATGAGTTTTTGTATTCCCTTTGGGATGCCAAATTTCTCTTTTTGTGCTTATGTATTTTATTAGAAGAATGTCCCATGAGTTTTTGATAAGTTTATTGTTTTTATATCGTTGATATTTTCTTATTCAACAATTTTTGATGATCATAAAAAATATAAATGTGTTGTTCTAAAAATACTTAAATATAATAAGTTATAAGAAAAATTTATCAATGGTGATTTTTTATTACAATAATTTTTTCCTTTGAATCATTATTTTTAGAGCATGAATTAATGTTGACCCATCCAAAAAAAATTTGGTTGACAAATAGACAACACCAAAAAAATGTTACTGAGATTCAATGTTTTCATCGATTATTAGGATATTCCTTGATGATTGTTGAAAAATGATCAAGGTTATTGATCCAACATACAATGTTAACATATTAAGTAGTCATGTTTATATGTAAAAAATAATTTGACGATTTTTTCAATAGTTTAAAAATAATATTGGGAATAATCCACTATGGCATTTCTCTTAATAAAGTTGGTTTTTTTATCTACAATGATTCTTATTTTAATTTTTTGTGTTGTTTCATAATGAAAAATGATCAGTTAGTTTCTTATGATTATCATAATTTATAAAATCATTTGATAAGTTATCCTACACATTATTTATAATTATAATCTATGGTTTTTCAATCATAAAAATAGAGGAATAATTTATATGTATCCAAGTGGGAAATATAAACTGATCATAAGAGTTTATAATATATATTTCCTCATAAACAGTAAGTTAGGATATGTACTATATGGTAGGAACTGATGAAAAATAATAATTTCAAAATTTATTTCCACTTTGGGATTGAAAAACATGTAATTGATTCTTTGACTAAGAAAAAAATCTCCATTAGCCATGTTATGTTTGGAAATGGATACGTCAGTTAATGATTGGGTGAATTTTTTCCTATAAATTTTTATTGCCAAAACATCCATTATTTTTTCATATATTGTTTTAATCTTATCTATCAAGTATAACTATAAAATCTCATGAATAAGACAATCAGATAAAAAATAGTTCATTAAAAGAGGTAACATAAAAGAATTTTGTGTTGATAATGATATTTTTTCGATTTGGTAAGAGATTTTGTGTGCATAGGGATTTCTAGTGTAAATTTTTTTGTTAAAATAATCCCATAGTTCTCCATTTTCCATTCATCAAGGAATCATTAGAATGTACCGAGTCATTTTTAACTATTACTAGTTAGATGGATGAAAAAAGATACTACTAAAATTTCCTAGAAATGTTTGAATTTTCAATAAATTAAAAAATAATCAAAATTACCAAATGGGATGCTTCATCCCATTCCAGTTCTAGATTGTATAATGGATAAATATATTTATGGATTTCATAGTGGGATTGACAATGAAATAACAATGTAACAAATCGATTTGGGTTCTTATTGATTGAATGACTAAATATGATCATTTCAATCAAATTCAATATATTCTGAATTTGGATAAAATTTATTAGATTTATATTAAAGATATAATTGTCTTTAATGTAATCTATATCTTCATTATATTTGATCATGATCCTAGATTCACCTTTAATATTGGAAAATGACTACAGAAGTCACTGGGAACTGAATTAAATTGAAAAACTATTTATCATCCTTAATATAATAGACAATCTGAGTGAACAATTTAAAATTTGTATATACACTTCAATGATGTTTGATGGAAGAATATGGAATTTTAGATCAACAAAATTATTAGGGTGAGTTTTTTTAAACTATTTTTGTTTTATAATATATATGGAAACATTTGAGGAATTATAAGTTATATAGTCTCGACTACTATCTTTTTAGGATGATGTGCGTGAAATAGTGTTTTTCATAGAAAAATTAGTAGAGTAAATGTTTGAGAAGTTAAAATGATTCAAAAAAATATCTTGATATATCAGAGCATGAAGAACATGTAAATGGATAATAGTTTGATTTTTTATTTGTTGTATACACTCATGTTTTTCATAAAATATCTTCCTGGTGAAGTGTTATGTGTTTTGGTATAAAGGTAAATTTATGTTGAAGGTTCATTGGACCATATTAAATCTTGGTGAAATTTGGATAAGTTTCCTACAAATTGGATTTACCTCTGATTTTATTTTAAATGTATTATTTTTACATGTGTTTATCTTGAGAAAGTATTTTTGGTATTAATATCATGTATTTATCCCAACGTATATCAATTTTAAGATAAAATTTTTTTTGAGGAACAACCTATTCATATACTTGACCATATATATAATTATAGTAGAACTGGTTAGTTCCCAAGCATAATGTTTTTTGAAACTATATAGTTGATGAGGAAACATGTAAATTTGATAATGATATGGTGGAAAACATATAAATTTTTTTAGTCAGTGAATAAAATTGTGAGGATGAAATTCTCAGAAGTGGGGATAATTTAAAAACCAAGGAATTGATAGGATAATTTTTCCATTTACCTACTTTTTTATTAAGTGAATAAAATTTCCCAGTAAATAAAAAATAAAGTTGTATTCTCGATGGATAAAAGTTGGCCTTCAACATGGCATCTACGTATAGTGAAGGATGCATACATAAATGAGGATTTTGGGACCTAGATGTTCATAAACTGTATTTGGATCCTTTTAATGATCCTTTAATGAATAAAGTGTAAGAAAATGATCCTTTCTATATGCATTTTGCTAGAGAGAGGCATAGGGAGTGACCCTTGAGAATGTGGAAAGGAAACCCTAAATCTTGTAAAGGTGGTGATCCTTGGTGCATAAGTGATATACCACAAACATAATTATTAAAGGTGATCCTAAGTGAATTTGGTTCAACCATCCTATTGTCGTTTCATTCTACTTGGTTGTTTTCCAGTGAGGATTAACCATGAAAAAATATATGGGTCCTTGTGTTAGCTTTATTTTTTTACCTTCAGTGCATTATCATTGGAAAAAATTTGAAACAGCACGATCAAAATTAATATTATAGAGAATTATAAGTAACCTATATAATAAAGAGGTTAAGATCAAGTGGTGCATGAATAACTTTTAAAAATAATATCTATACCCTAATTCAACACCCATATAATGGTACTTAGTCCTATTTCGTGATCAAACAATTGGTATCAAAGCATAGGATTATTTTATTAGATTTCTTTTCTTTGAATTGGATGGATTTATTTTTTTTGTTTATGATGTAGTCTTCTCCTATATTGTTGTTCCATGACATAGGGGATACCTTTAAATAAGAGAAATAAGCCTAGTTATATTCCTCAGTGTGGATGTTTTTACGTAAAAAGTGTGATTTAATTTAATGAATCCAATATTTTACTAAACAAATGTTTTCTTGTGTCGGATAGTGTAATGATATACTCAATCCATAATGTTATAGGAATGAGTGGAAATTGTGAAATTCTAATTCATGTTGAAACTATTGATGATGATGAATATCCAATAACTCCAAAAGTGGAATATTTCCATGAAAAAAAGGAATTGGCTCAATAATTGGTTGATGGAATTAAATCTAAAGATGTCATATTACAAGCACTAGAAATTTAGGTTAATAATCTAAGAGTTTTAAATCAAGGTATTATAAATGTGGCTACTAAAATTAGATAGAAGAATAATTCTCTAGAAGATGAACTAAAAAATATGCCTGTAAATATATAAAAACAAAAAGAAAATGAAAATAAAAAGAATTTGAAGGCCATGAATATTGATCTTTCTACAAATTTTTCTGAACTAGTTCATAAGAACCAAAGGCTAAACATAGATATTTCATGTTTTTCTGATTCTGTTGCTCAATAATAATTAAAAATAACAAGGCAATGTGACATGGTGGATAAGCTGACATGTGAATTGGAATATGATCTGATTATAGGGAATAATATCAATATGAAACATGATTCTCAACATTATTGAAGTTATATCAAGATTAAACAATTTATTGAAGATATGTAATTAGTGAAGAATGAAGTGGAGAAATCCAATGCCTAATGAAATCCAAAAATAATCAATGTTTTTTACATACTATTTTATTATATTTTTGTAGGTGATGTTTAAATGAGAAGAAAATATGTTATTTCTAAAGATAAATAAAAACATAATTTCTCATATTTAAGGCCAGACATTTTGGTAAAAACTGGCATTGGATTTGATGAATCACCTATCATACATGACTAGAAGAGAGTTGTGATTATTTTAAAAATGGGAAAATCCTATATATTCTAGAAGAAAAATTAGAAATTATTTTAAAGGAATTAATGATTGTATGTGTTAATTCATTGGTTTTCATGGTAATACTTCAATTTTTTATTCTGAACCCTTTGTCTAAATTTCAAATTGTGGAGGTAGAAAAATTACCAAATCTGAGAATAAGAAAAAGACACTAGAAAAATCTAAAATAAATCTCTCTCAGATGAAATTATCAATTTTTTGATACGATTGTGGAAGTCTAGGAAAAAATATGAACTCGTATTAAGAAGCCCAGAAGATCAATTTCAGATGAATAACTCACGTTATATCGATATCTTAATCGAGAAAAGACTACATGATGTATGTTTTTAATAGGAGATGTTTCATATGTTCTAATCATGGAAAATTTCCATGATATTGTAGGTGTAAGAATGTTTGTAAGGAAAAGGATATTTGAGGGATATTTGCGACTTTAGTGGTGTATAACTAGTAATCCTATATTAGAAGACAACATTATACTTTGAAAAACTGGTTTATAGCCTCTATGGAAACACAAGGATCTCAAATAAAGGAGTGTCAATCACCTACCCTGCTACATTAGTAACATCACATTGGGAAAGAATATGAATGAAGATAGAATAAAAATTAAGGTGGTACTCCAGTTGTGAATAATAAGAATGCACATTCACTAAAGAACCCACCAGTAGCAATAAATAGTATGAAGACTCAAATATTGGATAAAATAAAAATTAATAAAGATTGTTACTATAATCTCAAATGTATCAAAATATGAAAAGTGGAATAAGTGGAAATAACCCTCCAATGGGGAATAAAAATGAGAATGAGACTTTTAGAGAGATTCCTGCTCAATTAAATAATTATGAATAATGGAATTTGGGTGGATCCTCAAGGAAGTAAATTGAAACTAGTAGGTATAAACCACAAATTTTGGAAAATTACAATATAATAGAAAAAAATAGTAGAAGAAGACTCAGAATGTGGGGATATAATGTCTTATTATATGGAAAGAATAGTTGAGGTTGGCTGGACAGTTGGTACAAGAATAGAAATAGAACTGTTATTTACAATAAAGAATCAAAGGGTTCATCAATCTCGATCAACCACAATACTCTTCTTGAAAATTCTTGATAATATGATCTCCCTATGTTAATAAATTCTATTAAATCATGTTCATGTGTTTCATGATCAAGGTGGGATAAGATTCAATGGGAAGTGGCGTCAGATGATGTATAATGTTGGTGTGATCTACATGAGAATTTTATCTAACTCAAATATGACCCAAGTGCAAAAACATTAATCTAGATGAATTATTTGATAGGATTTAATGGTTTATGGCTATAATTAATTGAGTGAAATAGACAGTGATTGTGTTATTATATTTATCTCTTCTTTTATTCACCAAGTTATGACATAATATTTTTAGAGGTTTTGTTGATGTCTCATTACGATGTTCCACATAAGAATAAATGACAACAGAGAAAAAGAGTGGTTGAGGGTCTAATAGTGGGCCCAACAACACAAATAGTTTCAAATTAGATTGGGAAATCTATCTTTTGATCAGATGCAAGATCTAAATGTGATATAAAGGGTGAATGTATATATTCATTGAAATAAATAAGACTAATTGGGGTATTAATAGGAAAAGTCATGTATTTCAGGATTATATATTTTTCTCTAAAAATATGTTATCAACTGACTATTTTTCGGATACCAATTAGTCATGGGAGAATATAAAATGTGTTTAAACATGAAGTTGTAAAAGTAACAGAATTTAATGATGTCACTATATCAGAGAATGAATAAAATATTTTAAAAAATAGTGAACAATTTTCTTTGGGAGTAAATGAGGAATTAAAAAAATAGGGAAAGTAGAAGTGTTAAATAGTGATTTAGATGAAGATACTTATGATGCGAACAAAGTATTCAAATCTATATCATCATGTAAACCAAAGATTTGAGCTATAATTTACTATTAGATATGAGAACTAAATTTATGCTATGAATGAAGAGCTTAACTATATTGAGAATAATGATACATGGGATATTGTTTTGAGGCCAATAGTTAAGAATGTCATCGACAAAAAATGGGCATTTCACAACAAAATGAATCAGCATGGTGTTGTGATTAAAATAAAAGAATGACTACTATGAAAAGGGTACTCCTATAAAGAGGGTATCAATGATGATGTAACATTTTCAATTATTTCATGTATATATACAATTTAATTATTCTTGGCCATAGTAGTCCAAAGAGAGTTCATGGATTTCAAAATGGACATAAAGTTAGAATTTTGGAATGGGGTTCTGTAAGAGGAAGTTTATATTGAGTTAAAATATGGATTTCTAATTCATGACAGTGACAATAGATTTTTTTGAGTGGAGAATGATTTATTTGGTTCAAAGCAGACAGTAATAGTATGGTATTCAAGGATATATCAGTTTTTGAAAAAGCTAAGGTTTTAGCTTGGTGGAGTTTATTATAGTCTATATGTACACCATAATAGTAATCAATAGATGACGGGTCTGGTATATTTCAATAAAATAATTTCAAGAGGATGAAATTAATCACAATGTGTTTAGTTTCATGACTTATTTAAAAGTGATTTTTAAATGTCAATGATTGTTGAGCTAACATTTTCAATTTTTTATATGGAACACAATGAATGAATGTGACCATTATTTCTCAATCTATTTTTTCCAAGAGGTTTTTAGATGACTTTGAACCAAAAATTAAAAGGATATGAATACTCTAGTGGATACCCAGATAAAACATTCAAGTGATAATAAAGGAAAACCCTTTAATGTCACAAAATACTAGAAACTCATTAGATGGATGTTACACATAACAATGACATGACCTGATATTATGTTTTCTACATGTAAAACAGTACAGTATCAATGAAATATCATGGAAAGCCACATGATTGTAGTAAAAAATAATATTTCAGTATGTCATGTACACTATGGATTTTTGTTTGATGTATAATGATGAATCTCAACAAGAGTTGTTGGGATACGAAGATGAATATTGGGATAGTTTAGTGGATGGAAAGAAATCATCCTCCGGAGGTTCTATATATCATGGTGGATTGTGTAATTCATGGATAAGAAAGAAACATGATTTCATTTCATTATGAACCATAGAATATCAATATATTGTGGTTAATTAAGTGTGTATAATGTTATTATGGATGAAGTAGCATCTTGATGATATGGGTGTTGAGGTGAAATATCTAATTGGAATCCATTCTGATAATTCAAGTTCTATCAATCATTTCCAAAACAAAATCCATCACAAAAAGAAATATCACATCAAAATCAAAAAAATATTTCATCAAGGAGAAGGTGGAGGATTGTCTTTTCATGTTGGAGTATGTTCTTATAGAACCAAAAGATGTAGATATTATGAAAATAGCCATACCCAAAGAAGCATTTGAATGGCATCGACAATCTCTGAGTATTTTGTTGACTTCACGCACATGAAAAATTGTTGATGTTCTACCCCCACCCCCACCTCTACCCAAGGTGAGGTTTTTTTACCTAATGTACTAATATATACACTTAATCCTATTAAAGACCTAAATGGAATGGAATTCGGGTTCATCGACAAACAGGGATAAATTGTGGTCTGTAAAAGGGAAAAAATGTCTTTGTCAAGACACGAGAAGAAACTGACAAGATGATCACAATGATGGGGGGAGTTATTCAAGTGAGGTGTGTAAGCTTCTATGGGGAGAAAATGATGATAATTATATAATGTTATTATGAAATTGTTAGAGCTCATCATTGATAACATTAATCATTCAAAGACATGTAAACCCAAGTAGTGATGTATGCTGAGTTTTAAAATATGAAGTTGCTAGATGTGATCGATCAAAGGATATATATCATGACAACTGAGGTACATGATTAAAGTAGTTAAGTGTTTCTGCAATGATGTGATTCATTGATGATCTTTTCACATCACTCTTGTTTCTCTCGTCGAGCATGGATCATGTGGGATTAGAGTATTTGTTCAATAAATCAATTATCTCTATCAGAATCACATGAAGTGAATTATGCTGGAAGATGGATGAAGATGTAAAGAGGTA
The DNA here is from genome assembly GCA_963277665.1 of Viscum album. Lineage (NCBI taxonomy): Eukaryota > Viridiplantae > Streptophyta > Magnoliopsida > Santalales > Viscaceae > Viscum > Viscum album. The sequence goes on from OY728132.1 coordinate 1,348,592,990, forward strand.
TCCATTTATGAAAGATTTGTCAAAAAAACCCCAAGGGTGAGATTGTTGGGGAAAAATCAATCATGGTAACATTGAATCAGTTTTATGGTGATTTTTTTTATGGAAAAATCTAGATATATTTATGATAGTATAATTTGATAAAAAACCATGAAAAATGAATGGACGATCCGAACAAGAGTGATTTTTAGAAATAGAATTTGCGGGCGAGTGTTAAGAATATTATATAGTTTCAATTCAAAAAATATTCATAATCCAAACATCAAACATGACAAAGGAAATATGGGCGCGTATATTATGGATCAACGTGTATGGTGACTAGCATGATAGAGGCTAGAGAGAATGGAATTGTGTGGTTGGGATAATGATGTCTTCCACACGTGATGGGTCTCTAAAATTCTTATAAATTGATGGTTATTCCATCATTCTGATGATTATCAACAGTTAGAAAAAAATCATAGCACTATTCATGTAAGTGGTGAGGAAATTCAAGTAGAGAGTTATTTATATGTTGAGCGTTAGATGGTAGTCTCACAGCTATAGTAAGTTAGGCATAAAAGGGCGTGTGTCATGCATTTTGTGAGTATAAGGGTTTTTGTACAATTTATTTGAGTAGCGTGGATGTTAGTATTCTATAACTAAAGAAACAATTTCATACCATGCATAATGAAGCATACAAGACAACCTATGTTTGTGTGAAAGGTTTCAAATTTCCCAGAACATCTGTGGTAAAGTGTTATACATAAGTGGATAAAATTTTGACTTCACTATAGAATCAAAATACTATAGAGGATGCATTAATTAGTGATGACCAAGGGACCTACAAGCCCATAAAATATGTGTGGATATTTTCTAAGGGAAATTAATGATGGAAGAAGAATATAGTGACCCCTTACACTAGTAGTGATCTGGGGAAATATACACAGGGATTGAACCATGGGAATGTAGTGTGAAAACCCAAAATATTGTAATGTAATTGAGCCTAGGTATAGAAGTGATCTATCACAAACATAAATATTTTTACTGAGCCATAGTGAATTTGGTACAATTAAAATATCAACATTTTATACTCCATGAATGTAACCCATTGAGGGTGAACCAATAAATATATTTATTCCCTTGTATTTTTTTATTTCTTTACAATCATTTCATTATCATTAGATAAAATTAAAAAGTATATGATTAACATTAACATTAAAGATGGTAAGAAGTGGACCCTGTAATAAAGAGGTCAAGATCCAATGGGGCATGAAGAAGTTTTAAAAGTAACATGAAAACTCAAATTCAACCCCACCCCACATATCCAGGTATTTACAACCTATTTTAGATCTATCATAGTGAATAATGTAGTTTTCTTTTTTTTTAAAGATTATTCTAAAAACTATTTTTATTTAAATAATTTTTATCCTTTTTAAAATATTAAAAATCCCTTATGTGGAATTTTTAAAATTATATATATATATATATAGAAATATTTATTTAGTTTCCTACAATGATTATTTTTTGTTATGGTGTTATTATAAATCATATTTTTCATGAAAAATACGCTTCTGGTAAACTTGTATTTTCTTCACATACGTGGGATTTGTTTTCAATATTACAAATAATTTGAATGTAATTTCAAAAAATTAATTATATATTTGTAATTATAAGGTAATAATTAGGTATAATAGTTATCTCATTTGTACACATAAAACATTAATCATGTTAAAAAATATATTTAAAATAGTATAGCTAAAATAACGAAATAGATTGAAGACAAAAGTTAAATCCTTAAAATACCAAAAAAATGTAATTCAAATGGTTAGATTATGTTTTTCTCAACAATAACCATCCATTAAATTTTTTTATCCATATATTTTTTCATTAATTCCACAAAAATGATATAGTCATTAAATTTAAATTAATCATTATTTATTAATGTAAAACCACCCATCTTAAATTGTAAATACCACCCCTAACCACCCCGATCCTCACAATAATTGGTCATCCTAAATCATTAATGAATCCTATCATCCCCACTCTCCCCATGTCTGAGTGATTATGGTATCACCCAAAGAAAATTTCCAGGGTATTTATGGGATCCATCAAGGTGGTGATATTCAAAATGTAATTTTCTCAACCAACCTCTCTTAATTTCTTTTTTTCTTCAACGTTATCCTTACCTCTATCGTAAATCAAGGAATAATAGGTATATTATAATTTATATACTATTACTTCATATTTAAAATTTAATATCATATATCCATTCTTTTTATTATATCCTCTCATTCAACTAAAGGAATCCATTTTCAAAATTATTCTTGTTAATAGTCTTTATGGATAATGTGTTTTCATTTTCTATTACCACCATCAAGTCTGGTAATAAAACTGTTAGTTTGGTTAAATAATATTATGTGTTATATTTTATAACTTATTTAAAGTTATAGAACTAATATACAAACAAAATTATAAAAAAATGAAACTAATTCGGGAGGGTCAGAAAAAAGAACCCAAAACAAATTAATGATTATTAATTATGATTTTTTTTTCAAATGAATCAACATAATGTTAAAGAGAAGTTATATATTGGAGATTCTTATATGTATTTAAGTGAATAATTACCACTTAATTAAACTATAGGATTTTTATTTCCATTTTACAATAACATAAATAAATATACACAAGTTCACCGACCATGAAACTGTGAAATGAATGACTTTGGATTAATGAAATGGAACTTCATAACTTGTAAAAATGTCCATAAATGAACACAATAAAATTATAATAAATCAAATATATTTTATATATGTTCTTAGATACGTTTTTAATGAATCCGTTTTTATTATATAAGACATTAATATCTAGTGGGGAACTCTTTCGGGAACAAGGTAAATGATCCCTCTACTCCACTCTCTTCATTTTCATTCAAGAACCATATTTATTTTAAGTTTTTGATTTCCAATTCCTATTGAAAGGATATTCTTATAAAAATCCCTATTAATTTATTTATGATATTAAAATTTTTACATATACCTTTTGTCTCCCATTAATCCATTTTATGGACATAAAGTAATGCTATTGTCCAAAACAATTTATTTTATCTCAATATCCTTCTGTTGAAACATATATTAATGTTATGAACCCATAATAATTAATGAGATTTTTATAATTTTACATTTAGATAATATCTCATTAATTTATGTATTAAAATTATTTTCATTGTTTTGTAAAATGTAATCACTAATGTGGAATATGATGCTAATGATTACAAAGTGCTAACAGAAATTCTATACTCAATTTATATTCTTTTGGATAAACATATACTTTATTGTTTACATCATGATTTTTTTTGTGAAATGAATATTGTATTATATAATGTGTTATTTAATTTTTTTTGATATTTATTCAATACAATATATTGAATCATTTGATTTAATCTCACTAGAATGCTCTGATATTTTTAAATGGTATTTTGATATAAAAAAGTGATTTGAGTTTTTAAAATATTCTTTGATTAAAAAGTTAAATAATGTTATTTTTTTACTCTGAATATCATACAAGGTAATTTTACATTGGGGATGACTAGATCTTATCGGGTCATCTTGTTAAAGTGTATATAATGTGGTGGCCCAGATAATATCGGGTGAGCTTGTTAAAGATTATATTATGGGTTGTCCCATATAGCATTAGGTGACCATGTTACAACATGAAAGATGTAGTGGACCATATAGTAGTCCAATGCATTTGGAAATTATTATGTATTAAGTCAATCATATGGTCATTCAAATTAAAATAGGGTTTTAAGTGTTTTAAGAATGTGATTTATAGTGTTTTGAAAAATTAATTTTCTTTTTCAATATTTTGGTTTTATTGATTTTTTGGGTTTCATTTTTTCCATTGTATGACAATTTTATTCTACTAAAATACCTTTTTGTTATTTGGGTTCTCATACAAGGTGTTTTAAAGCATTTTCATTGGGATTAAGGGAGTTTAGGGAAAATAATGATCCTAAAATGAAAATTCTGAATATTTATCAAGTAATGAATCTTAGTTTTATTGTTTAACGATTTTTGTATGATGAAAATTAATAGTGTGTAGTAGTTTACACTTGAAATTAATGGGATTAAATTTGTAAGAGTTAGTCCAAATTCTCTAAAATAGGTAACCTAAATGATTCATGCCAATTAAAAATATTGATTATAGTTGAAATCAGTAGAATATATTTTTTTTAAGGTCATTTCCTTACAGTTTCTATTATTTCTACATAAATGTAAATATTAAATTTTTTAATTTTGAAAGGGTATCTAAATAAGTTTTTGTAAAGGTATATGAGTATATTTTATATGGTTATACCCATTCTTTAGTACACTATGTTATGGTACATGTAATTCTCTAAAGTTTGAGATAAATTTTTATGATTATTAGTGAATAAAAGAATATTGTGGTTATGTAAAAAGGACATTTTATTTAATTACATCCAATGAATTATAATAGGTGAAAATATAATCATATGAATACCATCAAACAATAATAATCAATATCATTGGTCAATGACTAATCGAGGAATGATAGCATAAAATATCTATCTAATGGACATGTACGAATTTTTGGGGTTGAATTTCCTATAGGGTGATTGGATAAAATTGCATGTGTCATAGAATTGTTTTTATAGATTTCACCAGAAAGAAGTTTTTATATAATGATCACTAGATAGATTTTTGTGGAGAAATTATGAAAGATAGATAATTTGTATGAAATTCATTATAGGATAACATTGCTGATATGAAGTCTTTTGAGAAGTTCTAACAAATATGTACAACAAATATCGGATAGAGTCTCATCAAATAGAAGTGTTATTATAATGTATCACTAGAAAATTTTTTGGTATAAATGGTTTACGTATTCTATGTAGCTTATAATGTTTTTATATAGATGGTAGTAATTTTATGATTCGAATATTATCATTAATCAATCATAATAACATGAGGGGTGATCATGGTTCTTTCCATGTGTTAATAATGTTTGATGAAGTTCATTAAAAAATATGTTATTAATGTTTGGGAAAGTTTATTGGTATGATGTTTTCAAGCACAATCAAGAATAGAATAGAAGACCTAAGAAAAAATATAGAGAATTTATTATAATTGGATAATTGAATTTTGAGTTTTTTTTATTATGGAATTCAAATTGGAGTTCCCGCCATTTCCACTTTTATATATTATATAAAAATGGGGTGTTTTTGTACACAAAATGTAACATTATTCTCACATGATGATGGTTGGGGAAGAAATATAGGAGAGGAAATTTTACCTGAAAAGTATTGTGAAAAATCATAGAATAGATACATAATAAATATTGATTTTTAATTAATCGGTATTCATCAACTGACGTGTAGAAGTGATCTAATGAAGATCTTATTGGTAAAATAGTATTTTTATTGGATGTTTCATCAGTTAAAGGATAATAGACAATGTTTTCAAAATAGTTCTCCTTGGAATGATAGAATAGAATTATTACTAGATGGAAAGATGATTCAAAATTTTCTATTTATACAAAGTCACCTGATAGAAATTCGATGGAGTATACAAGGAAAAACCACTATACTATCAACTAAAATCCGAAAGATATTTCATTATTTAAGTTTGGAAATAATGTAAAGAATAATTTCTTATAAGAAGATAAATTTTGAAGAAGTATAATTAGCATTGTAAAAAAATAATAAATTCATTTGGGGGATCCTTCTAACAGGGTTATAAAAAGTATATTTTACATCATATATATGTTTGGAGATCACATTCACTATGGTTTTATTATTCTTCTATTCTTTAAATTTATATTCCCCACTTATTGTAAGCACAAAAGGAGTTTTTTCTTTTGGATTTTTGGTAAATTACTATTTATAAACAATACCAAAGAATATAAACTCTTATTTAACTATGGTCCATTTAAATATTTTTTCCATGTGCTTGTATGTATTTTTTTCAAAAAATTATTCTATATCTAATAGGAGGTGATCATTTTTGAATTTATAAAATATTAAAAGATCAGATCACATACTCACCACTTTACTGCCCAGTGATCACATTGAAACTTATTGAACCATTCAAGTGTTATCTAGGTGAAGGTTCCATTTACTGACACTTTTATAATATATTAGTGAATGGTAATTTGATATGTATTTCTTTAATTTTTGTGAATAGTTAGGAAATTTCTAGTTTTGATGGTAGGAACTATAATTTTTAGAAAACATGAATGTTTCTTTGTCTTTTTTTCTTGGTCTATTATTCTCTTTAGGATCCCAAAAACTGTTTCCCACATTAAACTGAGGGATTTACCCAAACGGTTGTTGATAATAAATTTTTTTCAATAATTGTAGATATATAAATGTTAAACAATCCACATTCTATGAATTTGATTTTCAAAGAGATAATGGAGGAAAAATGGATAATAAAATATATTACAATTTGAGAAATATCAAATAAGGAAATGTGAATGTAAATAAAGTGATGTTACAAATTTGGAGACTAAGTTACAAATATCTATTTTTTGTGATTATATATATTTTAGTGAGTTATTTAAAAGGGTATAAATCCCTATTAGTACAATAAATGTCATCTTAAAAGGGTGTAATATTTAAACATATTTTAAAACATATTTCCAACATTCCGATATAATATTTGTGTCAATTTTAATCCTTATAAAAAAGAGGTCTTAAGAATCATTTCCTTGATAATCTATATAGAACTCGCATCACTAATTAAATAAGAAAATAAAATGTTTTGAAGAAAAAGGAAATATATAATCATTAAATTACAATCAAATCTAGAATTATATAAAAATATAATTAATTTATCAATGAAGAATCCACTAACACTGAAAATAAAAAAAATTTTATTCAAAACATTTTGAAATTATTTATTTTATAATGAAGGTAAAAAGTGCCATAGAAATGTACATAGGAAAGTTACCATTAAAATTTATTGGTTAAAGAGGTATTTTAATTTATTTTTGTAAATTTTTCTCTATGAAAGGAATGTGATATATGTGATAAAGATGATAAATAGTAAAGAATATGACTCCAGCAGACGGAATTAAAATTCAATTCAAATTATAAGGGAATAGATAAGGATTCATTAAATAAAAATATAGAAACATGGTTTCCAATTCTAAGAAATATAATTCTAGTAATTGAGAAGGTCATAACGGTCGTAGTGATGGTATTGAAAAACTTCTTATAAAATGTTTAATGATGAAAAATTTATAATTGATGGAACCAGTATATTACAATATAAGTAAGAGACTCAAACGAATTTTATTATCAAAAATGAATTAATGTAATGTATTTAAAATATAGTGAGTCTTTATTTGGACAATCAGAATTGGGCGAACTTTAAATTATCACCAAATAAATAAAAATAATTTATTTGAGAATAATCTAAGTTTTATTGAGAGATTGATGCTCAAATTAAGTCTCTTGATTAAGATAAAAATATTAATATTATGCTTCATAGAAAGATAAATGTGATGGATCAAAAATTAGATATTATTAAAATAAAAAATTATAAAATGATTAATGATTAATAAATTTCCAAAACAATATTACAAAATTTGGTAAATGTTATAATAAGTGTAAAAAATTAAGAATAAACAAAAGTCATTCTCATTATTTTATAATAATAATGAATATGATGATAAAAATAAAGAATCTATGATTACCATGTATATAGCTTAAAAAATAATATTTTTGAAACATGATGTTGTTATGGTTTTATTATATAAACCAACAAATTATACTTTAGAAGATTATGTTGTTGAATAGATTATATCTAATATAAAGAATAAACTATCTATAGGTAACAAAACATTTATTCTGTAACAAAATTCCAATGTGTAAGGATTGAAAGTATATGAAAATTATGTGTACAAATCTATCAATTTGAAAGTCACCAAAGGAAATATTCCTCATATGGTTACTATGGGAATTATATATAATTTCATCACTCAAAAATATGATTGGATAAATGTTACATTATATCGAGGTGAAACTAACAGAATATTTTGCGAGTGATTCAACCCACTCAAAAGAGAATGCCTGGTAAATTTAAACTAAAATTGAAAATAGATTCCAAATTTTTGAAGCTATTTCTTAATGATGTGATCTATATATAAATATTATAAGATGGTTTCTTTTCCTAATAGTAATTCATTTAATATTCATAAATATAACTCAAAATAAAAATTAGAAGAATGTAAAAGGGAAGTTAAATTCCTTAGTTATTGTAACGGTTCACAAAGATACGAAAGAAGAAAAACCATGGATAAGACATAGTGGGTGTTACTGAAATATGATATGATATTTAATGTTGTTGAAAAATGATAAATATTTAAAATAATATAAATATCTTATAGAAATGATGAGTCACATAGAATCAATGGTGTCAAATCAGCACTCATTGAGGAATAAAATATATAATCTAAGATCCTTATTTGATGACATGATGAAGCAAAATTTTTATAATTATTTAAAACACTTTAATGAAGGTAAACAATTTGTTTTCAGAGTGTATGATTTTTAAGAGTTTGGAATTTAGGAAAAATATAATTGGAGGCCAACAAACAATGGGAATCCCATTTAAAGTTGGTGATTCAAAAAATCTATGTTATTTAATTATAATGGGATAATGTAAGATGTGAATTAAATGTAAGGATAATATGTTTTAGAATGATATGATGAATCTATTGAAGAGAGAAAGAATTGATCATATTCCTAACATTAAAAGAATAATATATTTATGTTGATAAATTTTATAAAAGGGGAATATTATGAACATAGTATATAATAATGATGATATATATTCATCTAATTCCCTATGACTGATACATTCAGATATTTAAGGGATCATGAGTAAAAAATCAACAAATGTAGATAAGTACATAATTCATTTCATTAATTGCATTACTCATTTAATAATGATTTCAATTTTATATGTGATATTTATAATTTTATTTAATTAATGTTATTATTTATAATATATCTCACCCTTGTTCTAATTATTAAATATCATTTTGTGTATTGGATGATTTTTAATGACATTGATAAAAGTTAAATTAATATAATTAATATAGAATGTAAAATATTTCCATAGTTTTTGTATTATTAATGTGTAGTGAAGTGGAAAATGAAGGATGAAATTATAGAAAAAATATATCATTGGGCTATCCAATAAGAAATGGTACATCATGGCACCTAGTAACCCATAATATGGGAGTATAGAGTGAGTGGATATATGAGAGACTATATAAAAATTTGGGGAATGGGTCTATAGGGTTGAGTGAGGATTGACTGACTAACATGGATAGGTGCATGACATTGAAAGGAGACCTATCTTCACCTACCAGAATTATTAAAGGGATAATGGGAGTCAATATCATATTATATGTATACAATACTCTTTAAAGTTCAATATTGGATGTGTTCCATGGAAAGCGTATTATGTACTTCCAAAAATGGTTTCATCATGAGCCACAGGTTAGTCACCTTCATTAAATATTCCACCTCTTCTAATGCCTTTGTTTCTATGATTAAAACCAACACTTGACCACTATTGAGACTTAATAGAAAATATCAGGGAAGGCACTTGGTAATCTTGGGTTGGATAAAATGATGGCATGTGAGGCCTTGAACTTCCATAGATCACCTCTAAAGCCTTGGAAAAGCACATACAATACCTAAATAGATGAAAAATAAATTGTTCATGTCGAACGAGGAGGATCTCAATTCCTAGTGGAATTTTAAGATCAAATATGTCACATCCATTACTATACATAATTTTCTCCTATATTATCTAAGCTATATAATATGAACTTAGCTATAGGATGGCCACTACCCCATATATCCCAAAATTACAAGAATAAGAAATTAGATTTGTGGGGTTATCCAACATTCTGTGTCGCATCCATGAACAATAGAATTTCCAACGACTAAGCTATAGCGTTGGTGTTCCATTATGCTATGGAAGGTGAGAAAATAAAAGAATATTGGAATTTGATGGGATAAACCACTAATTTAATGGATACCTACACTACACAGTGGCCATAAAACCATTCATAGGTTGTGTCATAAATATACACATCTACATCGTACTGTTTCTAATATATTAAATTTCCAAGACACAGATCCTTTTTTATTGTCAGAGTTATAGGCTAGACTTAGTGAATATTTGAATGATGACACGTTGGGGAGTCTCCCACCTAGAAGGAATACAGAAACCTCCAGAAAATATTGAAGGCCAGTGAACCGCCATTTATTTGGATTTTACTAAGAGATAAAACCTATTCAAACTAAGAGAAAAGAAAAATGGGTGAGGGATGAATAATAATTAAAAATAAAGGAATCAATAAATAAAAACAAAATTAATGATTATAATGGAGTTAGAAACGATCTATTTATACATTTAATAATATATTTATAATTCTCTCAAAAAAATATCATCCCATTGATGATGCAAAAATGATAAGAGAATAGAAAATGAACCAGACAGAAACCCATTACATATTTTCATAGAACTAGATAGAAGATATAATAAAAAATAATATAAATTACGATTATAGCATATGATCTGAACTGTTTATTTGAACAAATTGTGGTGGAATATTTTCATCATCAACCACAAAGAAACATAATTTATATTTCCAATTTTTATGTAGTTTTTCTTCTTATAGTGTAATTTTTAGTGCATATGTCAATGTGAATGTAATTTCCATGAGATTTTCATTTTGACAATACACCATTATTTTTTAACTAACGCTATATTACCCTTCCTCAAAAATTTAACTCATCCATATTAATGAAGATATTAAATGATTATAACTAAATATTTGATAGAGGGGTGATATTTTTATATGTGGCTGAGTATCATTATTTTTAATTAATATAACTCAAAATTAATTCAAATATTAATATATAAATGTTAAATGGAAGTGGTTAAATTTATAAGAGGATTATAACAACTTAAATGGGACATCTAATAGAGGGATATGAAAATCACATCACATTTCTTCTTGATATTGAACACAATGAATCTAAAACAGTTATAGACAGCCTTAAGAGAGGGTTTAATCAAATTTAATAGTACTAGATTGGGCCATGATGCTACACTAGTTAACTAAATAATCCTCAAGGATAGTAATTTATGTGGAAAAAATATCCAGAATATCTACTAACCTCCCCTCATATTTATTTCCATGTTTTACTCATTCCAGATCATATCTCTGATGTAGTTTATTTAATTTTATATTTAGATAAATTATGTCAAAAAATATATGTTATTGAATATATATAACTATTTTTATTGTGGGATATTTCCCATCATTCCAGAAATTTAATTATATGTAGACAGTGTCATTGAATCACTGAAAATTTAAATTTTGATATTTCTTGAAAGAAGATAAAATTCTATTAGCCAAAATTAAAAATGGTGACATTGGTGCAGAATATAAGTTCGAGAATTCATTTTATAGAAAACATTTTCCAATTAATTTTTTATTCTATGATTTTATATTAGTTTCCTTGTCTATTTTTTCTTTTTATTCAATTTGTTTTACTTCAGACTCATGTTCCTAAATAGTTAAGGACCACATACAGTTATAAATCAATGTTTCAACACTAACATTAGGAATTAAATAAATTTAAAAAAAATCCATTTCCAATAAATAGAGAATGAAGAAAAATTGAGGGAACCATAGGAGAACCCAATTCATGAAGATGCTCTCCATAGCATGGAGTAATAGCTCAAAGGGAGATTTAAACAACTAGAAAGATTCATTAAATAAGAAAATGAAATTGAGTATAGAACCCAAGAGGTCTCCCAAATCGAATATCCATTTGAAATAATAATATTTAATAAGGCTCAATTAAATGTAAGTCACATTGTTAGGATAATTATTAATCTTCATTAGGGAACTAATGTTGTGGTGATGTTGAGGAATAAAAAGAAAAAACCTATACTCATAAAACAGAAGACAAATAGGAGGAGTAATATCTTTTTGGATACATGATTATAGAATTTTAAATTGTATTTTATTGATGATAATCCCTTAAAAAACAATTGAGGTTTTATTATGATGTTATGAAGTTGAGTGAACAATTTGAGAAACATCATCCACCAAAAAAGACAAAAAATAATGGTTACCTTCTTTGAATTCCCATGACCTTTTATTCCAAATAGTTGGGACACACAATTTTTGGTACTTCACTCAGCAATAAGAAGTAAAGAATTCATATTAGAGGAATATTGGAAAATATACACTATAAAATCAACAATATGAAATTTGTTCAATATAAGTTGATTAGCTCTATTGTATACTCCCAAAAATTAAATAAAGAGTTAAGGTTATTCTTATCAATATTCATAAAATATATTTTAAGGTGGTAACATGATATTTATTTATTAGTTTTATTAGCCTAAAATTTCATTTTAGGACATATTTAATCCTCACATCAACATCATTTTTATGAGTATTAATTTCAATGGGCCATCAATGTTTTTATTTTTCTTGGATTTTCATTTCCAAAATTACCCTGGGAAAAAATACACAATGATTAATGATGGGAAATAAAAGTTCATTAAACTAAAATGTGGAGTAAATATTAAATATCATTATTCATTTACTCTACCATGTTTTCTATAGAATATTTTTTATCTTTAAGGTGAAAAAATGCATTCCCACACTTAGAGAGGTTCTCACTTTTTTTTCAATGCTACATAGAATTTTTTGAAACCCCATGATTCCATGTTTTAATTTTCATATTGATTTAATTGAATGAGTAACATGGGAAAATTGTCTGATTAATGTAAAACATAGGAACTTGAGAACAATGAGTCGCCATTTTCCTCTTTACTCAAAGGATATTGAACATGAATTCCATATGTCTTGATTTAAATTTAACATTATAAATTTAATTAATTTATTATTTTAAAGCATTCCATGACTTATTTACTATTAATTATATGCTCTTGTTCTTAAGAGAAATCTTTGATGAATTTTTTTTTAATTTCCACGATAAACATCATACATTTTTCTTAAAAGAATTTAAATTTAGATATTTTCAAATTAATGATTGTGGAAATTCACTAAAAAATGATTGAGAAATATTTTTAAATTTATTCACTATACATGATTCCATCCTAACATGAATCCTCATTTTATCCTTTATATACCATGAATGAAATTTTATAGGAATTACAAAATTTTAAGTTCATTTACTTATTTTGACATGCACTATAGTGTTTTTTTGTGGTTATAAATGATATTTTGTTGGGGAGAGTAATTTAATAGGTGAAGGTATGTACTATATTGAAGTGTTTTTTGGGTGTTCCACTAAAATTGGTTCATTAAAGTTTTAATTATTTTTATTATTTACCCCTCTATAAGAAATGAATAAATTGTCGAAAGAATAAGAGATGAGTTATAGAGTGTCATAAATCAACATGGAATAAATAATGATTTTCTAAATTTGTGATTTGGTTATGGAGAAGGGAATTTTCCTAGCATAATTATTCAACTGTAGGAAAAATTGGGAAAAATTTGGGGAAATTTAGTTATTTTTTTATTAATCATGGACTTACATTATCTTGGGAAGTGTTTGAATTTTAACTTTTTTAAATAGGATAATTCGATTGTGTTTATTTTAATTTTCATTATTAATAATTATAGATTCAATCCCTTTTCATGAATTATATATTTTCTTCACCAATTACCCATAGTCACTACGCTTCAGATTAGTATGACCATAGTTTTCAAATTCTACATGATTTTTTGTGATATTTTACTTTACAATGTAAACCAAGTAGATCATTATAAAAGCCATATTTTTGGAACATTCACTAAATGTATAAGGAAGACATCACTTATTAATTTTATCATGAGAAATGAAAGCAGAAAAAGTGGTAAGATGGATCACAACTTGTAAGGTTAATAATGATGAATTAAAAAGTCATGAAAAGAATATTTGGGAAGTTACATAACCTTTTCATGGGAATTTAAATTACATTGTCTCTAGTGATGAGTTTATATCCTTTTCTATGTGATATTCAAAAAATAATTTTCCCCATTGAAAATTGTTTCAATTAAATGATTTCAATTTTTAATATATCTCGAATGGTGGGGTTATTTATAGATGAAATATATGATTGAGGAAATAAATGATCTAGGTTTGGGGATTTTATGATTTTATTTTGGGAATAAATTTTGAATAATATTAATTAATAAATTGAAATTATTTTTTCCCTATAACAAATTATTTAATTATTATATATGATTTTCTTTTATTTGAAAATTTGGAATGACAGTGTGAAAAATGAAATTAAAATATTTAAAATACTATATTTTATATAGTTTTGTATTTTTTGTGTTTTTATGTAGTTAAATTGAAAATAAGGATGGGGGATGGTTTAAAAATAATTCTAGTTGGATAGCCCCCTAACCATGGAAAAAATAAACCTAACAAATATTTTAAGGGACCATCGGGCAACAAATACCATTAGATCATATAGACCATTAAAAAAAGAGTGAGCACACTACCTTGAAGGTAATTATTCTACATGGAAGTTGGAGTATTGACTCACTAGAATGGGGTGGTTCATGGTGGTGTAGGGTTCCCTTCATCCCCTATCTAACTTGTTGGAGGGATTAAGGGACATGATAACTTATTATGTGAATGAAATTAAATTTCATGTTCGATGTTGGATTAATTATATAGCATCGTTTTTGTGCAAATAAAAATTGTTTTGGTCTCAGTCTACTCATGTGTTTTCTTATTTTGAAATTCCCCCTCCATGAATTTTATTTTTTTCAGCCATAGAATATTATAGGTTAATAGTGCAAAGAACCTATAATTCTATTAATTACTGGGATGATACCTTTTCTTATATCACAAAGATAAAAGTCCTAATGAGAAATCTGAAAATTTAGAGAAAGGATAGGTTCAGTACCCTTGATTCTGATATTTCCTCCCTTTCTGACTCATTACAAATTATTTATGAGATCAAACCTTCTAGTGATTTTTCTAATGGGTTCTTAGATAAAGCTAAGATAACCAATAAGCTTAAAAAACTTCTCAATCTAAAGGAATCGTTTCAAAAAGACTCCTTTAAGATCAAATTGTTAAAGGATGGAGATTGGAACTCGAAATTCTTTAACGCCCTCCAAAAAATTCGAAAGATGTCTAAACCTCTTTCCTTGATCAAAAATGGGGAAACCCTCATTGATAACAGATAAGACGATATGGATCACATCATCCCTTACTAAAAGAATCACTTCAATGGATCAAATACCCCTCCTTTGGATAGTGTCATTCCAGGACTTGTTAATCATGAGGATAACTCAATTCTCACTGCAATCCCTCTTGAGATAGAAATCAAGGAGGCTATTTTTAGTCTCAATCCTAAGAACTCTCCAGGCCCAGATGGCTTTGTTAACATCTTCTTTCTGCACTTTTGGGATATTATCTATGTCGATGTTTGCAGGCTTGTTACTCATTTTTTCAATTGAGGGCCACTCCCTTGGAGTATGAATTTCAAGTTTTATACACTCACCCCGAAAGTGTAGAATTTGAATGAAATTCACATATCCAAGAATGTTTCCTTGGTAAACACTGTATAAAAGATTCTTTTAAAAATACTTTCTAGTAGGCTTTCATGCATTGCTTGCAAGATAGTTTCTACTAATCAGTTTCGCTTCATCAAAGGGAGATCGATCTAAGATGTCCTTATTACTACTTCAAAATGTGTGAACCTAATCAAAAGTCATATCATAGCTACAAGCATTTATCTCAAGCTGGACATCAGAATGGCCTTTGAGACAATGGATTGGGGATTCAAATGCAATATTATTTCCATGTATGGGTTTGATGATGTCTTTATCAAATGGGTAAAGTCTATTTTGTACTCGGCTCACATTTCTATACTAATTAATGGATCTACTAAATGATACTTTGATTTCTCAAGGGGTGTCAGGCAGGGTGATCCTCTTTTAGTGATCATTTTCTCTATTATAGAGGATTATCTCAGGAGATTCCTCTCAATCATGGATGGTAATAATAATCTGAAGACCATACATGTCATAAGAGGGTTGGTTACCCCATCACACCTTCTTTTTGCTGATGACATCCTTATCTTCATTCAAGGATACAAGGAAAATGTTAGAATCATTAAGAGAGCCCTTTTTCACTGTGAGTTAGTTTCAGGTTAGGAGATTAGCTGAAGCACATCCTTTGTTTAATTTGGAAGAAACTTCTCCTCTACCTGGAAGAATGATCTTATCATAGAGTTAGGCATTCGAGAATGAGATCTCCAATTCATTTATTTGGGGGTTCCTATGTTTTGTGGGAGACCAAAAGCATGCTATTATTCTATCATTATTGGCATGATCAGTAGACAACTCTCCTCCTAGAAGGGGAAATTTCTCTCCATGGATGGTAGAGCATGTCTTGTAAAGTCGATAATCATTTCAAAATTTGTCTATTCATTCATGGTATACAAGTGTCCTCTTTATTTCCTCAAGAACATCAACACCTCCATCAGGAAACATAATTTTGAGTGTGATAATCTCTGAAAAAAGGCTTGGAATAATTATTTGGAGCTCAGTCTGCAAGCCATATGAAGATGGGGGTGTGAGCATTAAAAATCTGACATGCTTCAATGACTCTCTGCAAGATTGTTTTATCTGGAAGCTTTTCTACACTCTATCTGAGGCCTTAGCCTTCCTTGGGCCAGATTCATTCACAAGTTAAAATTTGTAAAGATCAAGTATCCCAAATCAACTGTCTTTCCTACTTTTAGGAACATTTTCTCCATAATTGATGATGACTGCAAGTGGCTTGTTTCAAAGGCCTCCTCTTTACATTTCTGGAAATGAAACTGGAATGGAAGACACCTGGAAGACATGGTTGTTGAAAAAAATTCCAATATGAATTTGGACCTATCAATCAAGGAGCAATTGGGTTATATGGAGGGAATTCTAAACCACATTATTTCTACTATGGGCTGTACTTCTTCTTCTCCAGGTGTATTTCTCGGCTTGGGAGTCAACCCCAAATGGAATCCTTTCCTAAAAGGACTTCTACAAGCATACTGTTGGAAATGATTTGGGCTCTCAATGGATGGTTAAGTTGAATAATGGATTTCTAAAACCATCGTGTGCCATTTTTTTTCTTTGAGATTAGCACACATGAAACTTCTCCTGGATGACTTTCTTCAAAGATGTACAATATCTCTCTGCTCTAGATGTTCTTTATGTCATCAACACAAAGAGGACTTAGACCACCTATTCCTCTACTGTGTGGTTTCTGTAGAAATATGGGATGTAGTTTCCAACTTATTTGAAGTGCCACATCCTCGGGGAAATTCAATCGTGGACTTCATGCGAACCTGACCTTCGATTAATCTATCTCCACAACTCAGTTATATATTCCTAACTGATGCGGAAGAATTAATTAGTATTATATGGAAATCCAAAATTAAGGCCATTCATGAGCCGTATAAATTATACACTGGTACTTTGATTTATGGGCGTCTCACTGATGTTTGTGAGGCTATTCATCTAAGAACCTTCTTCTGTGACAATTCTTGCAATGATATTTTTGTTCTGAAGAGACTGGGAGTCTGGGGAAACTTCCCTCCACCTCATGGAATGATTTAAGTGCTTTGGAAACATCCCTTCCAAGGCTAGACCAAGATCAACACTGATGGAGCCGCGTGAGGTAACCTGAGTAACTTTTGCTTTGGGGCGGTTTTCTGGGATCATACAGTGTGTGTTTTTGGTTGCCTATATGGATTCTGTGGATTTTCCACTGAACCTGAAGCAGAGATGAGAGGTTTTATAAAAGAAGTTGAGAATGATGGTAGAAGGGGCTGGGATAAGTTGTGGGTTGAATGTGACTCCACGCAAGTGGTGATTGCTATTAGGATAGGTCCTATTCATAATTCTTGTATGTTGGCCAATAAATGGTCAAGAAGCATGGATCTTCTCCACTCAAAGCATCACATTGATACACATGTCTCTAGAGAATAAAATGCTGTGGTTGATGGTCATGAGATCAAAGGTGTGAATGGATCTATTTTTCATTGGGAGGATCAAGTTCCGGGTGGTCTCCTTTCCTTTATGAGGAAGGATAAATGTAAGGAATCTACTTTTAGACTTGTGTAAGTACTTTGTTTATGATCAATAATGGGATCTTTCTTTTCTGGGCAGGATCTGAGTATTTCAAAAAAAAAGATCATGTTCACTCCAAATTCCAATGATGCGGATTTTAACATCCATAGATCGCCTCTAGAACCTATGTAGACCACCATGAAAAACAAAATAGATGAATAAGAATAATACATACATGGATAGAGAAGAAGAAATCAATGCCCACTAGAATTTCAATACCAAATATATCACAGCTATAACACTACGGTGTACTAGCCAAGGGTGTCTACATTAGAGTAGAAGAATTGCACCATGGGTTGTCTGCTGACTTGTGGAGTGTAATAGACGAATAATAAGAAGAATCATATTCATCATCACACAAGGCACTATGTCG
Source organism: Viscum album (assembly GCA_963277665.1). Lineage (NCBI taxonomy): Eukaryota > Viridiplantae > Streptophyta > Magnoliopsida > Santalales > Viscaceae > Viscum > Viscum album. Next base: position 1,348,611,555 of record OY728132.1, read on the forward strand.
CATTGATGTAGAATATAACCATATAAATGTGAGCTCTACAGATTGAATTCCACTACACTATGGAGGGTTCAAAAATTGTTGAAATGAGGAAAACGAATTTATAAAATACTATGACCATAGACAACTATGATACAAAATGATCGCACAAAAATTAATAGGATACATTTTATCATTCACCATCCACATCATAATCTTTATGTATTCTTCAATTTTTAAGACCCTAGTCATCTCAGGTTTTCACGTGATTTACAGAATACCCTCAAGGATGATTATAATGAATATGTAACACCCAATGAATTTACAAATAAATTTATTATAGAATTCATGGATCATCGATTCTCCACAAACACCACTTTGTTATAACCTAGCCATGTAAACATATGTTTGTCACTTCTGTGATGTGAATTTCAAAAATCTAACATACACGGTTGTGATGAGTAAGTCATTTGGAGCCTGATAAGAAAAAAATATTTTTTTGTGAATATTAACCTTCCATTATGAATAGTAACACACCCTTATGAATAGTAAAATAACCCTAATGAATAGTAACCTTAATTATGAGAGTATATGTATATTATTCAAGTCGGAGTACAATATACCTATGTTTTGGAATAAGTAAATAAATGTTTTAAAACTACATTTCAGAATAAATTATGATTTTAATTATGTATTAAAGTAATCAAATTTAGAAAATTATTAATGAAAAATGGACATCATTTTTTGATTCTACATATTGAAAAATGGTTGTGGTGAATTTTTGAGATTTTTTTGAAATGCCTGAATTTTGATGAATAGTGAAATACCATAATTTACAAAATAAGATAAATAAACTAATTATAAAGTCATGTATGGTGTGTGTATGATGTAAGCCCAAATGATTCAGATTTACAAGATAATATTAATATTTTTGGTCATGGAAGACTCACTATTCCTTTTATTTTAGTGAAATAATAAATTAATGAATATAAAATTGAGAAATCCCCTCTCCCCTCCCCTATAAACCCCCTCATCACTCCATCTTCACTTCACACCTCTCAAGCATTTTTCCTTGTTTAAATTCTATCCAAATATCCTCCGAAACACATCCCCCACATCTATCCAGCCTTGTTCTCATAAAATGACCAAAACGCCTCCCTTAAAGAGGCTCTCAAGGATGTTTGGTTCAAGAGGTAAATTCGTCTTTTAAATTATTTGCCTTTCCTTTCATGTTCATTTGTTTTCTTCTTCTATTATTACCTCTCCTTATCCGAATGTGGTGAAGAATCCAGTACCTTACATGTACTAGAATTTTTTAATTGATTTTGGAATAATTAATCATCATATATTCCTTTTACATGCTTTTATACTAGTAAAAAACACTATCTGAGATGTGTCAATTTTCCACATTCAAGGACAATGGGATTTTGATTTCTATTATCATTCTTGATTCTCGTCCTGAAACCATTCTTCTTATGAATGAACCAGATTATTATATATGTAATATACCTTATTTTTGGTTCTGTATTCCCTTTGTATAAATGGAATTAAATTGTAAAAAAAATTATTTCGTTGTAATCAAGACCCACAAATTAACCGAAAGAGTTATCATTAATGTTCTATATAATAATTCATCCTCATGTCATGTATCCAATTTATGTAAATGATCATTAACACTTCTGGATGTTCATAAATAATATTTAATTTCAATTATGTATATTTACATCCATTCCAAATGAACTCCATTACTTAAAAACAAGTTAACTGTTTATGAAAATCATGAAAACAAACACTCTAGAGGGACATAATTTGATATTATAACTTATCAATAAGGACATAAATGAACTAAACCGAATTATGATAAACTATATACATGTAAAGTAGGTTCGGAATTATGTTATTAATGAGTATAATTTCGTATTCTAGGACCTTAATTTCAAGATGGGAACACATTCAGATTTAAGGTAAGGGATATCTTAACTCAATTTCCATTCGTTGAGATAAAATCAATTTCATTGGTTTTGTATTTTACCAGAATATATGTGAGTGACCAATTATTGTTTTCTTATATATAACTAATTTTATTTGGTGGGTTTATGTTTTTCACACATAATTATGACATTGATTGTTTCTCAATCTAATGATATGTTCTTTGTAAGGGTTTCTTCATCCCACTTCCATTATTGTGAAATATTCAGTAATCACTTATATTAATTTTGTATGGTGTTTGTATACTGACCATTGAGGTTTCATACCATGAATTTTTTTATTCTAATTTTATTAAATTTATCATTTGATGACGATTAATTTTGGGGAATATGTTTAAATTGATTACAAAGTAGTAAGTATTTTTTTAACCTGGTCCTCCATTTTCATTCGGGTCGCTCTTATTCTCTATTCTCCTCAATGAAATTATTATTTATTCTTATTTACTCATCATAAATTATGTATGTATGTACTATATATGTGTACCATTAAGAATCCTTCTTTATTATATGAGAATTTAAATTTTTTAAAATAATATTCTTCTGAAATGCAAGTTTGATACAAGGAACATCTAAAATTCATACCTATTTTGATGTTCTCTCTATAATCTATTTTAGGACTTATTTATCTTTTTAAATCACATATTTTAATTTATATTTTGGTTCATTTCTGGTTTTATGAAATAATACATTCCATTGTGCTATAAAATCACTTCAATGACTTCCTTAAACCGCCTTAAAATGTATTCCTTCAAAAGATTCTTTAAAATCACTTTTTAAACAATTTCATTTTATTAGGACATCATTTATGCCCCAAATGTAATCTTAATATCATTACCATTTATTTTTTGTGATTTACATGTATAACACCAGATATATTATAAGAAATTGATTTACTAAAAGAACTATTCCTTCCAAAGTAAAATGGATTTTTCTCCTCACACTTAACTTTTTTAGATATATTCCTTGTTCACCACTTATATTGTTCTTGTATTTTGGTATATCATATCAAGAGTCTCCTTATTCTCATGATATTTTGAGGAATTTTTATTTTAATGTTTCAGGGTGGCATGGGACACTTTGGAATGTTAAATGATTATTTATTTAATAATTTTTCAATGGTTTCATTTAAAAGTATATTTATTTATGTCAACATCCATTGATGAATTCGTATCCTCAAATATATATATATATATATATATATATATATTGAGAAGGATTATTGTACTTGTATTAAATTTTTGTACAATGAATGATTTGTTCATGCAGCCGAGGGTTGGGTTCTCTGTAGCCCCTTGATGCATCGACAGGTCTCATGAGACAAATCTTTTGGCAAAAAATATTTCGAGTTTTTTTCAAAAAAATCAATCGAGTTTATACCCATAGACATAAAACATTTCGATGATATTATGGTATCATGCACCACATACATTACATATAATTAATAATCATTCTTTTTATTCATGTTTATTTTTTTATTTTCCATGAGGTTTTCACTATGAGAAAACCCATGGATGTTATTTCATTCCCAGTTTATTAAAAGAACATGTTATTCATTTATTCACCATGCCATATTGAAAATGACCAATTGTTTATGATTCAGTTATTATTGATTCATGCTTCTGTTATTGGTAACCCTTACAATGAATCTAAGCTCACCCATTTCAATTTTTTTCCTTCAACAGGTTATGAAGAAGATACTATTTATTGAGTTCTGATGGATGTTGTATTTTAGTTTCTGTTATGTGTTTTTTTTTGTTACCATTCCCAATGTAATACGAGTTACATGTATGTATCTAGTTTCCTCAAGACTAATATACTACTCGGTACTTTGGGATTTGATTCACTATAACCAACCCAATGTAATTAGTAATGAACTGACTCCATTCTAGACGGGTCAGGGTATTATAGTTGGTATCAGAAGGAGTTTAGTAGAAACCATGGGAACTAGATTTAGAAAACGTTGGTTAGGGAACAAAGCCCGAATATTGTATTTGAGGATAAGAAAACAAGAACATCCTAGAATTTTGGTATGTAATATATTATGTGAATCTTTCTAGAAAATACATCCACGTCTGGATACAAACAAGTATAGGTGGCTCTAGTGCAAAAGTACATAGGAGTGAAAGCTCGAATGAGGTTGTTCGGGCTTGACTCGGGGTATCCTGGTACATTGTAATGGTCCTTGTTGAACTCTTGGTTTGACACTCCTAGGGGATATGCTAAGGAAAATTCAAATTATATTTACCCACCATTGTGAAGTATTTATGTAACCAAAGACACTATATTATATTGTTCTAGGGTTTATGATTTATAAATTAATGCAACGTGGTATACAATGTTTAGAGAAATATAGAGTTTAGAATTTTATGATTTAATATATAATATGGAATTGATTAGATATGGTACCTAGCAGTTGAAATGAGTACTTCACAATGCACAGGATGTGATGATTAAGATAGATCATATCTATAATGTTCTTAAGCCATATTTTCAAATAAAGATTATCTCCCATGTATCCTCATCATATGATAAAATAATATCATTTTTTTACAAGGTATATAAAGACTTCTCTGAGTCATATGGATTTTAAGTGATGCAAAATAATAAGAGGATGTTATAGAGATACAAGGATAAAGGGAAGAAGGGAATGGCGTGTTTTACCACATGAGATAACTAGGAAAATAAACACTCTGGTAAATTCCTAAAAAGAATGGTTTTTTGCTAAAAGTGTGGAGAAAAAGGACACCAAGTCTATGATTTCAAGGGTAAGAACATGGTTTCCAATGTGCAATGATTAAATTTCAAAGAGATGGTACACTATACGAACAAATGTCCCAGTCTTCAAAGGAATATACCCCATATGATGATTTTGGTAATGAGAAAGTTATGATGCAACCACTGATGAAAGAGAATGATTATTATGCCTAATCAAGAATCATGACATTTGAATATTTTTTCAGTAATGTTCTAGTTGTATAAATTATGATATATATAAGCATTGTACTAAAATACTCTTTCATTAAGGATTTAAGGTCATATGATGAATGGTACAAAGGAAAAATGATTCAATGGAAAGTTAAAATTTTTTGAAAATAAACATGATTGAGGGAAAGACAGCCCTTAAAATATATTTGATGTTGAGATGATGATGAAGAAATTATTGATTTAGATAATTATTAACTACCTTGTATCTAATTATTAACATGTCAAGAAGAGGACTTTGATATCACCAATGATGTTTAAAACACTTTGGGATTTAAGGATTATATCCAATAACAAGTATCTTATATAAAGAATATGGAAGAATACTTGTTTCCAATATGGTTTTTATGTTAATTCATGTTATTATGATATTTCAATAGGATACATGATGATTGATCTATTTGGATGGATAACTGGCTTGGAGAGAAACTATTTTTTCCCAGGATGCCCTGGTCTGGATTTGTCCTTGAGAGATGCTTGGTAGCATCCCAGGTTGTTGGAGTCCATTACCAACCTTGATCCAAAAGAGATAGTTTAAGATATCGTTCTGTCAGAGAATGAAGACTAGTTATGCTTTACTGAAGAGAGCCTTGGGTTATTTAACAGCTACGATTTTAGGGGTCTGATTCGACAACAGGGAAGCTGGGATGAATGGGGTGAGCGGCTGTGGTGTAATGTGATCCTGTCAAAGATGAATTTTTTGGTTTGGCGAGCTCAAAATCAGGCCTTTCCCATGGATGATAACATCTAGAAAAAAGGTATCTCATTGGCGTCCAGTTGTTCATGCTGCAGTAGTCCTTAGGTGGAATTGGTATTTCACCTTTTTTCAGAAGTGAATGGGCATGTTTTCTCTGGACCAGTTTGGATAGAATGGTTAACTAATGGATTTCTTGTAATTCAATAGATGAGTTTCTTGAAGGGTGGTTCTTGGGAGCAGTGTAGAATGGAATGGAGTCCAAGATCCATAGCAACATTTTAATCACAATTTTCTGATCAATTTGGGAGGTGCAGAATAAATCTAGATTTGATGTTAGACCTTCGTCGTCTCTTCTCCTAATTCGTATAAATTGGCAGCTATTTGAGTTTGTGTCCCTAATAAAGAGTGTCCCAAACTATTATATGGTCTCTAATTCATTGTATGGTCTGGTGGGTCATCCGAAGCTTTAGGGAGGTTGGATAAGATGAAAGCCTCCAACCAACGACCTTAAACTTGATGTGGATGGGTCTTTCATGAATGGGATTATGTGAGGGGGAGGTCTGGTTCGAGACAGTAGTGGATCAGTTCTAATGGCCATTAGCAGCTTTCATGGTATGGGAAACTCGTTGGGGGTGGAGGTACGGGTGTTACACACTGGTGTTATGCTGTGAAAAAAGATATCATTGATGATCATGGAAGTGGAGTCAAACTCTAAGGTGATGATTCAGGTTCTTCAAGGGAAAGGTGATGTCCCTTAGTGTTTGACTTACTTGGTTCATGCATCTGGAGTAGAGATTTCTAATGATTATGATGTCTGAAAAATCCCTAGAGAGTCCAACTTTGTGGCAGATGCTCTTTCTCGTGGAGGTAGTCCTGACTCCCCTTTGTTGTTCTTATATACAATCGGCTCTCTACCACATGACTGTATAGGTACTGTGTTAGGGGATTCCTTGGGGATTCAATATTTCAGACCTCTGTGATACTTGTAATGTAAAGTTCTTCACTTTGAAATAAAAAAATAAAAGTCCAGTCAGTTTTGCTTCACCAAATTGCGTAACCCATATTATGTGATGATGTATTGATAGTTAAACTATAATAAAAGGATGAGTTTATAAGTAGAAATGTATATTTATACTCATATAGAGTGGAATAATTCTTTAAATCCAAGAAATATTATTAAATAAAATGTTTTCCTATTATGATAATCATTGATAATGATAGTTATGTAATAATAAACATTCATCTGAACATGCCCTCTATCGTTTTCCATCAGAACATCATTGTATGATTTTTCTACCATGTCTTGTTTTTTCCCTTCCAACTAATGTCACCTCATTCGAAAGCATGCATTTTGGGGTGACCACCTAATCTCCTTGAACCTTTTTAGGAGTATATTTTATTAACCATATCTCCGATGTAGGTTTCCATATGGTAATTTTCAAGTATCAACCATCAACTTTTGAAGTTTAATTTCAAATTTCTAGGATGAAATTTTTGTAATGAGGGGATAATTTAATACATCAATAAATTAAAAATAGATTTAATATAGAATGCATGGATCACTGAGTCTCTAAAAACACCACTTTGTTATTACCAAGCCAAGTAAACATTATTTTGTCACTTCTATGATTTGAATTACGAAAATCTGACAAACACAGATAGGATGAGTAATTTATTTAGTGTCTGATAAGAAAAACATAATTTTTGGTAATTAGTAACCTACAATTATGAATAGTAACATACCTTATGAATATTGATATACCATAATGAATAGTAACCTTACATATCATAGTATATAAATAATATTCAAGTTGGAGTATGATATACCTATGTTTTGTAATAAGTAAATAAATATTTTAAAACCATTTTTAGAATAAATTATGATTTGAATTAAATATTAAATTAATAATTTTGAGAAAATTATTTTTGAAAAATAGAATTCATTTTTTGATTCTAAAAATCATAAAATTCTTGGGGTGAGTTTTTGAGATTTTTTTTTGAAATACTTGAATTTTTATGAATAGTGAGATAAAATAATTTACAAAATAAACTAAATACACTTATTATAGAGTGATGTATGATGTTCTGCTGATAGATGCCCAATTGATTCGTATTCAAATAATAAAATTTCTATTCTTGGTCATGGAATACTCACTATTCCTTGTCTTGTCGAGAAATAATAAATTAATGAATATAAAATTGAGAAATCCACACTCCCCTCCACTATAAAACCCCTATCACTCTCTCTTCTCATCACCCCTCTCAAGCCTTATGATTTCACCAAATTCATTCCAAATATCCTTCCAACCACCACCCCCACGTCCATAAGTCCTTGGTCTCATAAAAATACCAAAACCTCTCCCTTAAAGAGGCTCACAAGGATGTTTGGTTCGAGAGGTAAGTTCCTCTTTTCAGTTCATTGTCTTTCCATTCATGTTCATTTGTTTTCCTTTTCCATTATTTCCTCTCATTGCCCAAATGTTATGATGAATCCATTACCATACATATACTAGAATGTTTTCATGATAGTTGAATAAGTTATAATCATCTATTCCTTTTACCTTCTTTTATACTATTAGCAAGAACACCATTTGAGATGTGTCAATTTTCCACATTCAAGGATGATGGGCTTTCGATTTCTGTTATCATTCTCGATTCTGGTCATGAAACTGTTCTTGTTATGAATGAACCAGATTATTATATATTTAATATACCATATGTAATGTTCTTTAATCACATTGTATAAATGGTATTACGTTATAATGAAAAATGAGGTTATTTTTATGAAAACCCACAAATTAACTGAAACAGTTATCATTAAAGTTCTCTATAATAATTAATCCTCATTCCATGTAACCAAGTTATATAAATGATCATTAACACTTCTGGATGTTCATAAATAATATGTAATTTCAATTCTGGGGATTTTTATCCATTCCATAGGAACTCCATTACTTAATAAAAAGTGAACCATTTATGAAAATCATGAAAACAAACACTCTAGAGCGACATAATTCGAAATTATAACTTTTCAATAAGGATGTAAATGAACTAAGAAGAATTATGATAAACTAAATACATGTATAATAGGTTCATAATTATGTTATTAGTGAGTATAATTTCATATTCCATGACCTTAATTTCATGAGGGGGAAACATTCGGATTTAAGGTAAGGGATATCTAAACTCAATTTCCATTCCTTAAGTTAAAATCAATGTCATTGGTTTTGTATTTTACCAAAGAATGTGTGAATGGCCTATGATTTTTTTTCTCTTTATAAACTTTTATTTTGTGTCTTTATGTTTGTCACACATAATTAAGTCTTTGATTTTTCTTGAATCTAATGATACGTTTTTGGTAAGGGTTTCTTCATCCTACTTCCATCTTTAAGATATATTCTGTATTCACTATTATTACATGTGTATGGTGTATGTATACTTCCCATTGATGTTTCATACCAAGAATTTATTTATTTTAATGAAATTAAATATATCATTTATGACTATTAATTTTGGTCCATATGGTTCAATTTATTTCAAAGTAGTAAGTATTTCTTTAACTCGAACTTCCATTTTCATTCGGGTTGCTCTTATTCTCAATTCACCTAAATGAAATTATTATTTCTTCTAATGTACTCCTCATAAAATAAGTATGCATGTCCTATATATGTGTACCAATTGGAATCCATCATTATTTTGTGGTAAGTTACATGTTTTAAAATAATCATTCAAAAATTGTTTTGAAATGAATTCTTGATTCAAGGAACTTCTAAAATTTGTACTTATTTGATGTTTGCTCTATAATCTATTTAAGCCATGATTATATTTTGAAATAAAAAATTTTAAAATATATTTTGGTTCATTTCTATTTTTATGAAATAAAACATAACTTTTCTCTTTAAAATCTCTTTAATGAATTCCATAAACCGCCCAAAAATGATTAAATTCTAAAGCTTCTTTAAAATAACATTTTACGTAATTTCACTTATTTATAACATCAATTATGACTCAAATACAATATTAATATCCTTACATTCCGTTTTTTTTGATATACATATTTAAAACCTGATTTATTGAAAATAATAATGATTTTCTAAAATAACTCTTCCTTCTAATGTAAAATGGGGTTTTCTCCTCACACTTTAACATTTTGAGATATAAGCCTTGTTCACCCGTTATTTCTTTCTTGTATTTTTGTATATCATATCAAGAGTTTGTTTATTATCATGATATTATATGGGATTATTATTTGAATGTTTCAACGTGGTATGGGACACTTTGGAATGTTAAATAATTATTTCCTCAAGAATTTTTCCACTATCACATTTAAAAGTTTATTTATTTATGTCAACATCCTTTATTAATTTGTGTCCTCAAATATATGTAGATATTGAGAAGTCATATTTTACTTTTATTAAATCTATCTATAAATAATACTTTGGACATGAAACGGCAGGTGGGGCCTGTTATAGCCCCTTGATTCCATGACAGGCCTCATGAGACAAATTAGTTGGCAACAAACTCTTCGAGTTTGTATCCAAAAATTAGACTGGATTATACCCACAGACTTAAACCATTTCGACGGTATTGTGGTATCATGTGCCAAATACATGACATCCAATTAATAAGAATTCTTTTAATTCATTTTCTGTTATTACTATCCATGAGTTTTTCACTATGAAAAGACCCATGGATGTTGTTTCATTCAATGTTTATTAAAGGCATGTGTTCTTCATTTATTCACCATTTAATATTGACTATGATTGAATATTTATGATTCAGTTATTATTGATTCATGATTCAGATATTTTTAACCCTTACTGAGAATTTGAGCTCACCCCTTTCTTTTTTTTACCTACAATGGGTTATGAAGAAAATAGTATTTATTGAGTTCTTATGGATGTAGTCTTTTATATTTTGTTATGTGTTGTTTTTTGTTTCCTTTCCCAATGTAATATGTGTTACATGTATATATGTTGTTTCTTCAACACTACTAAACTACTCGGTCATTTGGAATTTGATTCCCTATAATCATGCCAATGTAATTAGTATTTCATTGACTCTAATCTAGAGGGGTTTGGGCATTATAGAAGACTTGTGTTTGAATCACCCATTATGAAGGTGTAAAAACACCGTAAAAAAGTGGAAGGATATGCCACAAAAACTCAATGACACTTGATTCATATATACAAACAATTCATACCATGAAATAATATTATCGAAATAGACAGAAAGAAAAATAATAAGAAAGGGTGTCAATAAAGAAATGTATAATTCAAAATTAAAATAAAGAGAAAAACTATATCTCAGGATTTTTCCATAGATATTGATATAAATATCCTTATATGTAACATCCCTCTAATATTGTGTAATAAAGAGTAATAGTGATCAATATTAGGCGGGGACCCTAGTGCATAATTTACTAGATCTTAGAGGTGGTTCCATTAATAACATAGGCAGGAATAGGATGCCAGTGTTAAAACACAACCTAAAATCAAAAGAGATAATACATGTAGATAGATTATATGACCGAGGAGGATTCTTTATTAATATTTTTTTCATTCATTTTTTATTTTTTCCTATATAATTCATTAGGAATCTGTCGGTGAAAAATTAATTTTCCTGTATTTTCATTTTCCCATAGTACCTTTATTTTTGAATATACAATTTATTACACTCCCTTAAACATTTAATTCATCTGTATTAATTGAGAAATTCATCAGTGATATAAATTTATTCAAGAGAGTGGGGGCCATGATAAATGATGATGAGTACCACTGATGTAATTAAGGTCACTTTTAATTTAATAAAATCATATCCTCTTAATATTCAACAAGAGTGATTACATATATAGGAAAACACTCAGTTTGTTAAAGGGAAGTGGGATAGTGATATCCAAACTTAACTTCTACTTCCATCTTGAGACTAAACACCATACATCAAAAATGGTTATAGTAATCCTCTATAAATGAGATGACTAAATTAGATGTCATAAGATATGTTTGACAATAAATTCCATTTAAACCAAAAAATACATAGAAAATAACGTAAATAAAAACATCCCCCCATCATCGTTATTTTAATATTTTATTCATTATAATGAAAATATCTAAATTAGTTTAGGTTATTTTATTTGTATGTTAATTGTCTCCAAAAATTGATTCTAATAAAAACTTATAACGCTTTTCTCATTGGATAGACCTCATCTGACAAATATTATATCCTCCAGTATTTACTATAATAGGGTGACTAAAAATTAATAGAAGCAACATTACATTTTGGAGAAACCATTTAAGTTCTCTATATTGTAAAAGAACACAATGTTTTATAACATCTGAAACACACAAAATCAACAACAATGGACCACGAAATATTAATTTTAAATTATGTTTTTTATAACCAATTCATTTAATTTGTTGGTTTGAATTGTAATAATAAAATTATGTAATATATATTAAGTTCATATTGAATACCAATTTATTTATTAATGTTTATGAGATAAACACTCAATTATTTGTATAATTCATTTTATTCTTTAAAAAGTTATGATTTCTTCAAATATGAACTTAATTTTTTGTAGGGAAATAATATAATTAATTTTTTTTCAAAAACATTATAATTTCTCCTTATTTTTGAGTTATAATATCAATATCTCTTATTGTGGGCTTTTTATTATATTATTGAAATTTTTTATTTTTTTAAAAAAGAATAAAATTTACTAACATTTATTAAAAAATTTATATTTAATTCAATACTATACCAAGTTTAATTTTGTCTTAGAATGTGTTAAAATTATTTTTTTACAATATTCTTTAATAATAAAATTTAAAATTTTGGAATTAATTTTATCCTTTAATTTTTTATAAAAATATTTTAATAAAAAAAATTATTTTCTTTTTGAAAAAAGCCATTTTACGCCTTTTGTAGGTTTAACATTAAATTAAATTATACACCTTATTTAAATTGAATTTTATTAAATATATTTCATACATGAAATTATAATTTAAAAAAATTAATTGGGAAACTTTCATATTTTCCCATAATAAAGAGTGAAAACATTAAATAATCATTGTTGTTAACCATAAAGAATGTTTTCATAGGGTAAAAATAAAGATATAATTGTTAAAATTTCTAAAATAACATGTATAATTTATTCTCTAATCCATAATTCAACCCAATACCATATAATTATTTAAATGATATATTTTGGAGTAATTTTTCTTGATTAATTAATTTATATATTTTATGATTTTCTAAAATTTCAATGGTGACATCTCCACCTATTATCAAAAGACACCAACCCCCTCTCTTGTTCATTGAAATTTGAGCAATATAACTCTAGAAGAACCTACCATAATATCTCCCTAAAACATTATACATGATCTAGATGCACTTTTCCTCCCAAAAGATCAGTTCTATGGAACATAAGGAGAGATACAATCGATTATTCTCTAAGAGATGGTTTTCTTCTAAACAAAGCTGTTTTGTTTTACTTATTTTTTACCACCTACTATTATAAACTGAAAATTAATATATAATAACAATATAAACCATGTGTAGAGATGTTACTTTTTTGTAATACTATTTATACATCTCTTTCTCCATAAAAGGGGAATCAAAAACCTTGATCATGTTCATGGTGGACAACAGCCTGGTAAACTGATGAAATTTTTTCTAATACCGACCCAAAATTATAGTCATGATTATGAAACCAATGAAAATAAATGATATTTTTAAAACAATATTTCTATATTAAAATTAACATATCATCTACTTCATTACCCTTTAACCATTAATGTAGTGATAACATTTATATGTAATATATATAGCCCACAAACCATGAAGAGATGCGATCTATTATCCATGTCATAATTTCAAAAACATTTCAAAAAAACAATGAAATAAATATGATATTTATAATAATAGTATAATTAAAAAGATGATGTAACTCTACCCTATTAAATAGAACTTAAATATATAAGTGGATCATAAAGGATATTGTAAATATTACTATGGGTATGTTATAATTAAATAAAATGTTTAAAAAAATGATACAAAAGGTTAAATCATGCTGAATTTAGAGGAGGCATGCTGTAAGATATTTTGTCTTAGTTTCATATTTATTAAGAGAAATTTGGTATTATCAACATTTTTACTTCTTGTGGAGTATATAATAACCCTTTTACGTATTTAAGATGAATATATTTTTAATAATGATTATAAATTATAAAATATAAGTTAATATTTCATGAGAAATAATTAAATGATAATATAATATTCTTTCCCTTTTTGATCAGATGTATTTTTCGTCAAATATCACATTCTTCAATATTATTTGATGAAACTCCCCTTTATTACTCAAAGTATTTACTATTTAATTTTTTAGTTATAACTGAATTTAATGTCATTTTAAAGGAATCATTCTAGTTCTTTTCACTAAATAGTTCTTTTTCAACTTTCATTAAAATGTCTAAATAATTTATTTAATTTAACATATATGACATTAATGAAGTTGTTTTATCATAAATTTTGTACTAAATTTTTCTTATTCAATATTATTTCGATGATTTCACCATTAAAACTATTTTATGGAAGAATATTTTAATTTTTCACTTCAATTTAACATTATTTTCCAAAATACATGAATTTGTAAATAAATCATAATTATCATTTATTAATTTTATTGTTCTTTTGTTTCTCTAGAAACAATCATTTCCTTATGATCATTAGAAATTTTGTTTATATTTGATATCCATATTATTTTTTTCATTTTTACGATTATTTCTTAAAACATATACAATTTCTAAAAATAACGTTTTTAATTGAATGTAATTTTATTAAATAAGAAAAAATATTGACAAAAATGAATTCTTTATACATTATGAATATTTTATTAGAATCCAATATTTTTATGAACGAAATGTATCATTCAATGATTAATGAATGAATTGGATATTTAGAGATGGTTGAGGCTTGGAATTGTTTATCCCAACGATGCATTGATAGTATCATGATAGTTTTAAATTTATGAAAATTGAATATATTTTTTATTTATACTTATCCATATATTAAATTTTATTTGTGAAAGGTTATAACCCTATAGATGTTAGGAATTATATGATCATGACACTAAATATTGTTTATTTAAATCCATGAGAATTCAATTATTATAATCCAAGATATTTCTTCATTGATATTATCCATGGAATCATTTTTTTTCTCAAGTTATTGACTAAATGGAATGTGTTTTAAGTTGTTTGAATTTCTATATTTATTATTATTTATTGATCTTTGATTGGTTCATTTATGAATAACCATTATCGATAATTTCATCTCACCCTATTTTTATTCAATTTAAAATGGTAAAAAGATTATTTATTTGAATGTGTTTCTTATATTATGAAGTTTTTTATTTTTTTCATGTTTTATATATTATTAAAAATGAAAAATGAGTATCACGTACATATTTGGTTCTATAAGATTGGTAAAATAATTTGTACTTTTGGATTAGATTCCTGATATCAATAACAATATAGTAAAATTGACAATATATTTTTTTCTCTAGTTAATGTTACTATAACTCAAATTATATTGATTATATATTTTTTAAATTTAAATCAGAGGTAATGAAAATGTATAAGAGTTTCATGACATGTATAGAAAAACAATACAGATATTCATTGTATAAAATTTGAAATTATAATGAGGGAGAATATAAGAAATTTTTGGTAGATATTATCTTGATAAAATTTGAATATTTCATGATAATAATGAATCATACACACCATAAATTAATGGAGATACTAAAAGAACAAAAATAAATGTTTGGTGGGGAGGTAAGAAACAATATTTAACAATCATAATACTTATTGATAAATTTGGAAGCATGAAATCATGGAAAGGGTGTATTTTCATAATTGATTTTTTATAAGGTGATCTTGGATATAAACCCATGAAATATGTATTATTATGAATCCCAAAGTATTAGGAAACTAAGGATTTTCATCCACTCCAGCATTATAAAAGTAAAGGGAGATAATCTTGTGATGTTTGATATGATTGTTATTGATGTAGTACTTCTTGGACACCTCCTAATGTTAGTGGAGAACAATTTTATAATAAAGGTATATGAATGATTTTTGTCTCTATAGATGTTATTATTATTATATTTTATAATAACAATGTTTCATAAGAGATTGAAGATATCAGAGAAAAAGTATATGAGGAGAATACTGATGAATAACATGAAAAAATATTATTACGGATAGGAATGAAGTTTTTTTAATTTATTTTGATGATTCTGACTCAACTGTCTCATGTGATGGGGAGAAATCACATTCATCTTTTCCTATGTTCAGGAATTAATTTGAAGTAAAAAAATCATTTTTAGATATCATTGAAAACGTCTTAAACCCATTGTAATATAAAATTATGGTTTACATACTTATTTATATACCTAGATTGAGTAAAAAATATTCAGATGAAGCTACGAGTCATCAATAGTGGATTGATTAACTGAATAAAGGGTTGGATCAGATGTTGACAAATGATATAAGGAAATATATAACCAATATTATCAATAAAAGTGTGATTTGTATAATTATTTTAGTATTAAATAACTTGAATGACATATTATAAGTGATTAGAATCATTCCACGAATTTTTTGTGAAGGATACTCACAAATTTTGGGAAATAAATTTCATGGGACCTTTTCTCAATTTTAATGATTACAATTTATCATAAAATTTCTTTATATCACTACTAGATAAATATACTATTTTTATATGAATATAAGACATATTTTATTAATATATATCTCGAGAAATAGTTTTTTATTGAAAAACCTTTTCACTTTACGCTTGAGAAAGTTGAATTTTAGGTGTGAAAGTTGAAAAAATGCTTTCTATGGGTTGAAGGAAGGTCATAGATCATGGTATTATAATCTAAAACCTGATTAATTATGTTGATATCCAAGAAAATAATAATTTAATTTAGCCTTAATATAAATAATTCAAGAGGTTACCCTCATTTTAATTTTTACTGTGGATGATACCATACTCCGAATATCCCGAAGGCCTTCTTTTTTATTATTATAGATAATCCCTCTTTTAAGGGTTGAAGGAGAACCCGTACATGACCCGTAGGCCCAAGCCATTATGAAGAAATATTTGAACCTTTAATAAGGATATGAAAACAATATTTGAAATTTCCATGTTTGGAAAAATTAAACGATTTAATATCTTATAATTATTACCATAAAAAGAAATATATATTCATATCTCAAGATATATATGCAACAAATATTTTAATGAAGCTTTACATGGAAGTTTCAAAGCCTACTTCCACACCTAAGATAGTGTACACTATGTTTTACAAAGAGGGAAAATGAATGGAGGTAGATTCTAAATATTTTAGAATGTTGGATATATGTTTTTCATAACTAAAAGCATCAAAACAAGATACTATTTATTATTTTATAGTTTCTTCCGTGTATCAAAGTGATTTAAAATAACATCATCTCATGATAGAAAAACAAATTACAAAATATATAAAATGAACAACTAATTTCACGATAAATTATTATTGGTCAATAAATATTAATATTTTTGGTTCTAAAGATGAAAATTGGTCATGTTGTTTTTTTGAAAGAACATCCATATAGGGTGGGGTTTTTATTCTATGAGAAATTTGTGTGAATTGGAATACAAAGATGAAAAATTAAATATCACACGAAAAGGATGAAGCATACAATTCGTCTACAACTAAAACTACAACTCATCTTATTTTTATGAAGACATAGTAAGAATCATTGTTAAATAATGTGATGTTACAAATACTCTTGGGTTGTGATAATAAAATCATTAAAAGTAACACTAAAAATAAGCTAAAATATTATCATTCAAAGAACATTAATATAAATTTTCACCTTTTCAAATATCATGTGGATAACAGTGAACTAAATCTTGAGATTGTTATGAAAATTGATCTAATTTCCAATATTTTCACAAAACCATTAATAAAGGAAATATTAAATAATATGATAAAGTTAATGGGAATTCAACCTCCCACCTTCTTCAATAATAAGTAATGTTATATAAATTTCATCTCCATATTTTCTTTTTATAGTGCTTTCATGGTTGATAAAAATATCATAACAATAATATGTCATTTTTTAAGTGTTTTAAGTTTCTAAGTATAATATATATTTTTGGGGAGTTCTTTAAATGATTTAAGTTTGTTTTATTCTAGTATGATAAATTATTTATTTTTTTTTCAGTGGTTATAGAAAAAAAAATTCATGTATGATGGAGTCATTTTTTATTAACGTTATAAGTGAGTGACAAGGATTTTTAAAAGGATTATGAAAAATTATTATTAAGTCACTAATCATGGAAAGCATATTATTGTTTTTCAATAGTTCTCTTATCCTGAATTGATTTTCCTAATGTACTCAAACAATTATTAAACAAATAATCCATTACATGAGTTACTGTGTTTCTTTGATTTATGTTCCTTTGTTATTAAAAAATTGAAATGTTATGATTTTTGTAAGAATAGATTTTTATGTATTTTATGGAATCTGGTAGATGAATATAATATGTTTTTTAGTTATTTATAAAATA
The DNA here is from genome assembly GCA_963277665.1 of Viscum album. Taxonomy (NCBI): domain Eukaryota; kingdom Viridiplantae; phylum Streptophyta; class Magnoliopsida; order Santalales; family Viscaceae; genus Viscum; species Viscum album. The sequence goes on from OY728132.1 coordinate 1,348,629,822, forward strand.
GTAAGGCTTTCCTAATAGTTTAACCCTTTGATGTCGAAAATAAAATTACCATAAACTGTTAATGATCAAAACCAAGGGGATGGGAATGATGTTGATGGAAAACGTTCCAGAAAAAACACATTGGATATAGGAAAATGGAAAATGTAGTAACAAATTGAGAACTATGTGGAACATTTGTCTTACCATTATTACAAGAATCATCAGACATGGTGTTTGATGGTGTATAAAATATTGTGATGATTTGTAGCTACTATGGTTTCTAACATCGTTATATATGAACTATCTAATATTCCAAGAGTAATTTTAAATGGGTATAAATACATTTTTATGTAAAATTTTAATAAAATTAGGTTCTGATGATGTTTATCAATACAAATTTATTATTTAGATTTTTGTTTTTCGTAATGGTTTCTATGAATTTTTTCATAAAATAAAAAAAATTGCATAGTGAATGGGTAACTGAACCAAGATGTATAAAGGTAGATGGGCATGTTGTGTATGGGTATAAATAAATTTTCATATTCTATGTAATATTACATGATATTATACATATGTTTTGTTTTTTTCCTATTTTTTTTATAAAATTGAATCTTTTTTGAAGTATAATGAAAATTGATGAGGAATGACATCAAAAAATGTACAATAGGATGAAGAAAATCATACGGTATCCTCCAATATCATCAGTCAAGTTATATTAGATGAAACTTTGTTTAAAATTTATGTTCAACAAACTTGTATAATGTTATAGGGTGATGTTTCTATAGGATGATAGGATAGTAGTCTTTGAGGCAACAGACAAAATAAAATTTAAGTCATTAGTTGATTTTTCCATATAAATATCATCAGACATAATTATGAACACCAACAAAATGGAAAACTATTTTTATGTAGTTCATAAAATTATATAATTGTTGAGAATAAATATTTTTATAAGTTCATGGGATTTCTTTTCGGAACAATCGGATGGAGTCTCATTCAATAGAAGTGTTGTCATAGAAATTCATTGACTCGAATTTGGGTATAAAAATTATTCTTGTTCGAAGTTCATTACCAATTTTTTATAATAATATCAATAAGGTGAATATGATCTAATAGTTTTCAAATTTTCATAAAATCACAAAGGAATAACATGATTCGATCATAGTGATAATAAATTTTTGTCAACTTCCTTAAATCTATGATTAAGGAAGCTTGTGGGAAGTTGCTAGAATCGATTTTTCAATAGGCCTCAAGAAAAATAAATATGTTTTGAGAAGAATCTTGTGATATTTTGGGAGAGTTATATTCAAAGTATTTGTTTTCATTTATTGGGAAAATAAATTTGGGTTTACAGCTTTTCTAATTTTAGTACTACATTATGAAGAGGTATTTGTACAAAACCAAAATAATGCTACTACCATGAAATGATGTGAGTTGAAGCACTATAAAAAAGAAATGTTTATCCAAATTTTTTTCTGAAGATTCATCAAACATGAATATATCATGTTGAGATTTCCAATAAATGGGGATCATTTGGATAATGTGTATAAATGAACAGATGAAGAGGTTTTAGACATAGCCATTTATTTTTGAGATGTTCCATTAGATAAAAGATACAAGAGTGATTTTTCCTAAAAGGTGATATTAGATAGATAGAATTTAGTTGTGAGTAGAAGAAAAAAGGATCATAATGTTACAGTCTACATAAATTCACCAGACATACAATATAGCATATACACTGAATGAGTTTTTTCAAACGAAACCATCAAACAGATAGCCAATGAATAATAGAATTTTCATTCCTAATACACGTAAAAAATGTGAAGAAGAAGTCATTACATGAAGATACAAAGTAATTAATTGAAAAAATAACATTTATGGTATATTGAATCCTACTGGTGATGTTTTCTATAAGTAGATAAAAATATAATTATTACATTGTATATCTTTATGGAGGGTAAATGTACTAATGTTTTTATATTGTCAAATTCAAGTGTAATTATATTCTATACTAGTAATAACCACTTAAAAGTAATATTTACTAGTTTATTGTGTGGTGTTATATAATTTCAAGACCATTCCATGTTTTATATAGTCTTATTTATTAGTGAACCTTTTAAACCTAGTTTTACTATAGTTGTGATTATTTTCTTTTCCATGCAAGGTAAAATATATCTAATAGTATTAAAAAAAATATGTTACAAAACATGAAAATACAAGATCAATGATATACCGCATCACAATCATAGAGAATAAATTGATCTTATTTGGTCCTTATAATGACCAAAACCGTATATCCTAACCCTTAATCACTAAACCCCCAACCATAGTAATTAAACCCTAAACCAAAAACCTCTAAACCCGAAATCGTAAACCTTAAACTGTAAATATATAAACCCAAAATCATTTCCCATTAAAAAATAATACCCTAATCACTAAACCCTACATCCAAAATCTAAAACCATAAAACAATAACCCAAAGACCGTAACCCTAAAAATGGGTTGCCCAAATCGAAAATATCATAAACCCTAAAACTCTTGAAAAAAATATTAAACCATAAAATCTAAATATATATCATATAAAACCATATAATCTCTATCACTAAAACCATAAAAAGAAAACCCTAGAACTTTATACAATAACCCATAAATCCTTGACCAAAAAACCAAAACCCTAAACCCATATACCAATCCATATACCCTAAACCCTAAACATACAAAACAAAACCCTATGGGAAAATTATAAAATCATTACCCCTAAAACCATAACTAATTGTTAAACACATAACCCTAAACCCTAAACTCTAAACCACAACCTGTAGACCCTAAACCCATAATCCATCAAATCAATAACAAGAACCCAAAAAATCGAGACAAAAACCATCAGCCAAAAAACATACATCCCAAACCCTAAACCTTGAACTAAAATCACTAAAAATGACACCATTACCCACGAACGTTAGACCATAAACCAATGAAAATATAAACCCTCTAACCATAACCCTAAACCCTACGCAATATAACCCTTATTCATTAACCAGAAAAAACTGAACCATAAACCATGAATCATAAAACCTAAACTCAAAACCATTAACTTAATACCTTACACTCTAAATAATAATCCCTAAACACTATAGACAACACCCTAAACCCTAAACCCAACCCAAGATCCCTAAATGATAAAAAAAATTCTTAAACACTAAATCCAAAACCTTAATCTCAAAAACCATAAAACTAAAACCCAAAACTCATTTCCAGAACCATAAACCCTAATATATAAATAAAAATAGCTAATAACGTAAACACAAAATCCATAACCCTATAGCCTTAACCCTAAACCCAAACCAAATCCTCTAAAATATAATACCTAATGATTAAACAGTAAACCATAATCCCAATACACTAAACCCTCAAACCAAAACCATAAACATTATATAGAATTTCCAAACCATAATAATGAAAACCTAGATTATATACCTTAAATGTTAAACCCCTAAACTAGGACCAATAAAATAAAACCGTTAATCCTAATCCATAAACCCTAATCCATAAAATAAAATCCTTAAAACCCTAAACCCTTAAACCCAAACACAAAACATTAATCTCAAATTCCTAAAATCCAAAATCATAAATCCTGATACCTAAACAGTAAAACCATTTAAACTTAACCATATAATCAAAAACAGAAATAACACTAAACCAAAAAACCATATTTCATAAATTCTAAACCATAGAACCTAAAACGAAAACCCAAGTCTTTATGAACTAAATTCATAGATACATAATCCAACAACCTAACACCTTCCCCCTAAATACAAATCTATAATCCATATATCTGAACCATATATCCTAAACCTAAACCTTAAACCCTTGTCTTTAAATCCCTAAAATAAAATCCCTAATCCTTAAATACAAATCCCTAAAACTATATTCCCTAAATTGAAAACTCTAGAAAAAACCCATAAATCATAACCCTAAAAAAACTGAACCAAAAACCCTAATCCCAAAACCCAATCCCAAATTCTAAACACCCTATATTCTTGATAAATTAATTATGAACATTAAAATAAAATCCATAAACCCTAAAACCTAAACCATTAACTCAAATCCATAAAACATAATACATTTACACAAAAACCCTAAAATATAAATGATAAACCCAAAAATAAAAAACCTGAAGTTGAAAACCATAAAACCTAAAATCTTAAATCATAAAACCATAAACCTTATAAGCTAAAATCATAAATAAAACATAAAACACTATACCATAAGACCCAAAAATCTATTCTAAAAACCTTAATACCCTATACATTAAACCATAAATCCAAATTTATAGACCCCAAGCTTCATTCGCTTAATGTTAATGATAAACCATAAAAATTAAAACCTAAATTATAAACAATATACCTTAAATGTAAAAAAATAAAATCATAAACCCAAAAATCCTAAACCCTATAACCCAGTATAAAAAACAATAAAAACTAAATACTAGAATGTTAAGCACTAATACCTTATACATTTTATACTAAACCCAAAGAACCCAAAACCAACAAAAAACATAAAACCAGACCATAGACCCTAAACATTAAATCCTAAACCACCAAGAACCCTATACGCATTCATATAAAACATAAACCCTATACTCTAAACTCTATAACCTAAACCTTCAAACCTAAAAGCTAAAACAGTAATCCATAAAATATGAACACTAAACAATAAACTCTAGACACTAAACCCTAATATTAATATACTAAAACCCCAAAACCTAATAAATTATACCGTACACTATAAACTATAACCCTAAACACTAAATCCATAAACCCAAAATCCAATACCCAAAACCATATTCCCTAAAAAATAATCCCTTAGACCATGAATTCATAACATTAAACCCTAATCACAAAATAGTAATTCCAAAACTAAAAACATGAAATCTTAAATATAAAACTCAAAACTATAAAACCTAATTGATGGGTTCTAAATAAAAAATCTGAATCCCTAAACACTGAACCCTGAAACCCAATCCATAAATCAAAAAAACTCCAAATCCCAAAACCTGAAACTATAAACACAGAACCCAAGACGTTAAACCAATACTTATAGACCCAAATACCTAGAAAAATAGAAATAATAAACCATATACACTATCTAAAACCCCTAATTCATAAAACCATAAACTTAAACCCTAATCACAAAACCCTAAAACAAAAAACCCTAAACCATATTCACAAAATCATAATATCAAAAACCATTAAACACTAAACCCTTAACAATAAATCCAAAAATCCTTAAGTGTAAAACATAAACACTATACAAAATAATGATAAACAAAAAAACAAAAAACCCTAAAAATAAAAAACTAATTCCCTAATCATGATACTATAAAACCTTACCCTTAAAACATAAATCTTTGGATTATTAAACCCTATAAATCAAACCGTATCACAAACTATTTTAATCCACAATAAATAGATCCAATATCCTACAACCCAAATGATAATCCTTAAGTTAAATATTCCAAAATATAAAACCTAAAAACAATACATAAATATATAATCCCTAAACACTAAATCCAAAAACCTATAAATGAAACCATTAACCACAAACCCTAAATTGTAAACTTTAAAACAGAAACTGTATACCCTAAAACCAAAACCAAAAATATAATCCCAATCATGGAACCCTAAACACATAATTGTAAACCATATACATCCATCCATAAAAAATAAACTAATAACTATAAGATAGTAAATTGTAAAACCATATTCTATAAAACTATTAATACTAAGAAATTAAAACCAAAGGATTATACACTAATCCCATAACACAATACAATATAACCCTAAATCCTATACTCTAAATAGTAAACCCTAATATCTGAACCTGTAACCTTAAACCAAAAAGAAACACACCTCAACAAAATAAAAACTAAAATCCTTAATAACTACAACTAACACCACAAAACCCAAAATACAAACTATAATCCTTAATAAACATAACAAATACCACAAACCCCAAAACATAAACCATAAATCCTAAAACCTTAACCCGAAACTTATACCAAAAATCATAAACCAATCCCCAATAACCCAAAACAATAAAATCAAAAACCTAAAACTAAAAATCAAAAACATTAAACCAAAAACAATATACCATAAAATTGAAATTCCCAAACCATTAAACTATCAACCCTAAAACCCTAAACTCGAATCACCTAAACCCTAAAAAAAAGAAATCCATATACCCTAAACTATAATAAATTGAACCATAAAACCATAAAAAAATAATTCCTACCTAGTAAACCTTGAAAACTAATCATGTAAACTCTAAAATCCAAAACCATACATATGACAACCCTGCTTTTTATTACAACTTAAACATGCTTTATTACATAAAACTTCACTTGATACAACAAAGAAGATCGAGAGGTTTAGTGTCTTTGGGGCTTAGGATTATTACATAAAAACTTTAAACTTGATATACAACATCCTTATTGAAAACTTCCTTTACATGACCACTACATTCCTTCGTACCTAGCATTGCATGGGATAACCTGAGGACATGCATAAGAAAAGGGTGAGCTATAAAGCCCAGTAAGGGAGTACATAATGAATAACATGAGGAGTACAATACATGTTAGGCAATAGGAATATCAATAGAGCATAAGAGAGACATGAACATAAAGGCATGATAAAGCATGATAATCATAACATGGAAATGTGGCAACAACACTTAACATTGAATTAGCATGAGCCAAGGCTCATTGCACATGGAGCATGAGTAAACCCTCATTGCACGTGAAGCACGAGTAAACCCTCGTTGCACTTGAATTAGCATGAGTCAACACTCATTGCACATGACGTATCATGATACTATACTTTACCCAATGCATTGGAGCGCTATCAGGGCGCACCCTTCTTAAACATTTCATTTCATGCATAAGTGTGCCACATGGATCATAAAACATGGATTCATAAAACATAATCATTTCTTCCACGATAAAGGAATGTGGAATTCATACATGAAACATTACAATCAATACGTATATGTGCATAAAGGTGAATACCCTTGATGGAGAAATGGGCATGGTATTCACTACACAAAGACATTGGCTTAGAAAATTGGTGCGATTTCGGCAGCGTAACGGCGTGACATAAGAATTCATAAAAAAGGTTGATGAGAGAGAAAGGGGTTCCTCATCATATTTACATGAAATGGACAGTAAGGAGATCATATATATACATGTCCCAACAACAGAAATGGAATTTAGATTCATGATACAAAAGTATTGCTTGAATATAAAAGAAGAGAGAGAAGTTCCTTTCGGAATTTCGGCATAGTAACGGGTGTACATGGGAGGCATTTAATGAGAGAGAAAGGGTTCTCCCATCATTCAAACAATAAGAGGGCAGTATGGGGGAGGTGCGAAACCATACCCCAACATTCATAAATTAAATTAAAAGGGCAATACAACTTAAAGAAAATTGACAAAAAAAAGAGAAAGGAAGAAAAAACCCTTACTTGGAAGTGTGCTTCCAAAGGCTAGAGAGAGGCTTGTGAGAGGCTTCTTGGGAGCTTGGGGCACCTTGAGAGGATTCTAGAGAGAGTAGGGCAGAGGTTGGACGAACTTCAAGGGCTTTGAGTGAGGAGGAAGTGGGAGCTTGGGTGGGTTTATATAGGAAAGGTGAGAGAATTCTTTATTATTTAGGTTTGGGACCCCTTATATTAAAATAATCCAAACCACAAACCATCCCATGGTATTTGCCCATGGTTTCTGGAAAAGGAGAGAGGAAAACAATATTTTACAAGGCCAAGGTCCGAACTTATTAAAAAATTAGGGTTGCTTATGTGGAGGTGAGTCACACTCCCATGGAAATTAATTTAAAAAGGCAAAGTGTTGAATAAGTCTTGAGGGCTCCATTAATGCTTTGAAAAGTGATTCAAACAAACCCAAAACCTCATTATTTTAATGATAAAACATATTTTGGCTGAACCTAAGGATTATGGTATTTTATTACATCACCATTGGGTCATTATGATGTCATAAATCACATTATATATTTAAAAGGTATTTAATTTTTACCCAAAAATTGGATTGTCTCAGAAAATTATGAAAAATTCACCGTTGGATAATTTCGACGTCCTGATTCCAAAAATAATATTTATTTTATCTAAATAATTTTCTAAATATGTGAATTTGCACTTTTAAAATAAAAACCGACATTTATAAAAAATTCACGGGTTTTGACAGAAATGGCTTTCAAACCTTAATAAAAATTTTAATTGCATTCATAAAATTATAAGATCATTTATATTTAATAAAAATTAATTTAATATTAATAATAATATTTTATTAAAATATTATTTAATTCAAAAATCCTTTAATTTAAAAAAATATAATTCTTAATTAAATAATAACTAAAAACATCATTTGTACTTTAAAATCTAATTACAATGCATCAAAAATGACTAGAAATTATATTCATTATTATATACAAAAATAATGTACATGAACATGGTGCTACTTATTTGTTACATAACCCCTTAAAATAGCCGCATAAGACCTAAGGGTAAGGTGTGCGATGGTGACAGACTCTTGGGGTTTCTCGGATAACATCGCTCGAGTGGTGATCTCTATCAACTTCCATTTTTTCCGTAGACGATCACGTTCGAGCTTGACTTGATGAAGCTCAGCTTGGGCTTGGTCAAGGGCAAAGCCCAAAGACGCCACCTCCTTTCCGAGCTCCGACAAATGGGCTTCGTAAGGGGCAATTCTACTGGATGAGGCCATCGCTTCCTTTGTCTGAGTAAAAATGGTTTCGTTAAAGCCTTATATTTAAACTACCCAGATGATCAATGTTCAACGGCTATAAAAGTAACGGTCACAAATCTTAACGTAAAACTAAAGAAGTTGACATCTTATAAAAACATAAAGAAACATTTAACTGGATCAAGAGGGATTTTCCATTAATGAAATTTTGGGTCGTTACAACATTCCCCCCTTAAGAAATTTCGCCCTCGAAATTTTCCTTTTCCCACACTAAAACAAATGTGGGTAACTTAGCTTCATCATATCTTCCGACTCCCAAGTTTCTTCTTCAAACTTGTGGTTTCTCCACAACACCTTAACGAGGGGCATTGTCTTATTTCGTAGAACGTTTTCTCTACGATCTAAGATCTTCACTGGTTGCTCCTCATAAGAAAGATCGTCTTCTAATTGTACCACCTCAGAAGAGAGTACATGTGAAGGGTCTGGTATGTACTTCCTTAAGAGGGATACATGGAAGACATCATGCACCTTGGCCATAGTAGGTGGAAGTGCTAGTCGATAGGCCACAGCCCCAACACGATCAAGAATCTCGAAGGGGCCGATGTACCTTGGACTTAACTTCCCTTTCTTTCCAAACCTCATGACCTTCTTCCACGGAGATATGCGTAAAAACACCATGTCTCCGACTTTAAATTCAAGGTCTCGTCGACGATTATCTGCATAACTCTTCTGTCGACTTTGGGCTGCCTTGATATGCTGCTGAATGGTTTTCACCTTCTCCACCATTTCTTCGACCATTTCTGGTCCAAGCAGCTTACGTTCACCGACCTCATCCCAACATGCCGGTGTTCTACACCTTTTCCCATACAGGGCTTCATATGGTGCCATTTGGATGCTTGAGTGGAAACTATTATTATAAGAGAACTCAACTAGAGGAAGATGTTGATCCCATCCTCCTTTAAAGTCCATTGAGCACGCTCTCAACATATCCTCAAGTGTTTGGATAGTCCGCTCGGATTGGCCATCAGTTTGAGGTTGATAGGCCGTACTGAAGTTCAGTTCAGTATTCAGAGCATGTTGAAGACTCTTCCAAAACTTAGAGGTAAATCTTGGATCTCGGTCATACACAATAGATAGTGGTACTCCATGCAACCGTACCACTTCCCTGATATATATCCGTGCCAGTTGATCCAAAGAGAAGTCCTCTCGAATAGCAATGAAGTGTGCAGTCTTTGTAAGACGATCCACAATAACCCATATTGCATTGTTGCTTTTGGATGTCCTTGGAAGTCCAGTGACGAAGCCCATGGTGATGTTCTCCCATTTCCATTCTGGTATGGGCAATGGTTGCATCATCCCCTTAGACTTCTGCCTCTCTGCCTTCACTTTCTGACACACCAGGCACTTTGATGTATATTCAGCGATCTCCTTCTTCATATTATCCCACCAAAAGTTTTCTCGGAGATCTCGATACATCTTTGTGCTCCCTGGGTGAATAGAGAAATTTGAACTATGTGCATCATCCAAAAGTTCCTTCTTCAGCTCCGAACTTGATGGGACACATAGTCTTTTCCCAAACCGCACAGTTCCTTCTTCATTAACATTAAACTCTGAGGATTTTCCCTTTTTGATAGCTTCCACTTTTTCTTGGATTCTCGCATCATCCTTTTGAGCATCCTTTAACCTTTCCAAAAGAGATGGTTGAGCAATCATTTGTGAAAGGATTGATGATGTTCCCTTCTTTATGATTCCCACTTCCATCTTCATCAAGTCTAAGAAGATTTGATCCTTCTCAATTCTCATCATTGATAGAATTGCTGGATCCTTTCTACTTAGGGCATCCGCCACCTTGTTCGCCTTCCCAGGGTGGTAATGTATTGAACAGTCATAATCCTTTATGAGCTCTATCCATCTTCTCTGGCGCATATTAAGCTCTTTCTGTGTGAATATATATTTAAGACTCTTGTGGTCCGTATATATCTCACATTTCTCTCCATAGAGATAATGCCGCCAGATTTTCAAGGCAAAGATCACCGCCGCCAACTCCAGATCATAAGTTGGATAGTTTCGCTCATGGATTTTCAACTGTCTTGAGGCATAGGATATCACTTTATCATTCTGCATCAGCACACATCCTAAGCCCTTCTTTGAAGCATCACTGAATACCACAAAAAGCTCCCCACTTGTGGGTAAAGTGAGCACAGGTGCAGTGATAAGCCTCCTTTTCAACTCCTTGAAGCTTTCTTCGCATTCATCACTCCAAGAAAACTTTACTCCCTTTCGAGTTAGCTTGGTAAGAGGGTTGGACAATCGTGAGAAGTTTCTCACAAATCGTCGATAATATCCAGCTAACCCCAAGAAGCTACGGATATCAGTTACTGATGTTGGCCTCGGCCATCCCTCAATTGCATCTGTTTTGGAGGGGTCCACAGATATCCCATTGCTTGTGATGATATGGCCCAAGAATGAGACCTCCTTCAACCAGAACTCACACTTGCTGTACTTGGCATAGAGCTTCTCCTTGCGCAAAGTCTCCAGTACAGTTCTTAAATGCTCCTCATGGTCCTCCTTGGTTTTGGAGTATATTAGAATATCATCTATAAAGACTACCACAAATTTATCTAGGTAATCTCTAAAGACTCTATTCATCAAGTCCATGAATATTGCTGGAGCATTGGTGAGTCCAAAAGGCATTACTATGAATTCATAGTGCCCGTACCTTGTACGAAAAGCAGTCTTGGGGATATCTTCCTTCTTCACCCTTACTTGATAATATCCCGACCGCAAGTCGACCTTGGAGAAGTATTGTGCTCCACGCAGCTGATCAAACAAGTCATCGATTCTTGGGAGAGGATACTTGTTCTTTATCGTGATTTTGTTATGTTCACGATAATCGATGCAAAGCCGCATTGACCCATCCTTCTTCTTGACGAAGAGGACTGGTGCACCCCATGGTGATGCACTTGGGCGTATAAACCCTTTATCCAGATTCTCCTGTAGTTGTTTCTTCAGTTCTTCAAGCTCAACAACAGCCATTCTATATGGAGTCTTGGATATTGGTAGCGCCCCAGGTATAAGTTCAATTGAGAACTCAACATCTCTTCTTGGAGGAAGACCAGGAAGTTCCTCGGGAAATACTTCAGCGAATTCCCTCACAATAGGCATTTCTTCAAGGGTGGTTTCTTCCTTGGACTCAATCATCTGAGCCAGATATGCGTGCTCATAAGGTAGTAATATCCATGCTTGAGATGATGGAGTTAAAGGAGATTCATCTTCCTCCTGACACTTGTAAAGAATCGGGGGTCGATTCTCCATATGGAGTGTGATTTCCCTCTCCCGACAATTTATGTTGGCTCTATATAAGGAAAGCCAATCCATGCCAAGAATTGCATCAAATTCCACCAAAGGGAGTATGACAAGGTTCGCCGGGAAATTCAATCCACAGATTATAACAGGGGAGGACTTATACTCATGGGATGCAATGATTGCCCCATTTGCCGTACTCACCGACATCTTTACTTCCATGATTTTTGGTGGTGCAGGGATTATTCTACTAAACTTTTGAGATATAAAAGAATGCGTAGAACCTGAATCAAAAAGTACGTTCGCTATTCTTGAATGAATAACTAGCGTACCTGTCACCACTTCGTTGTCGGGGTTCACTTCGGCAGAAGTGATGGCAAAAGCTCTTCCTTGCTGTCTTGGAGGTTGTTGATTGCCTCCGATAACCCTTGGATTAGGGCACTGATTCGCAAAATGACCCGGTTCTTTGCATTTGAAGCATTGAACAACGCGTTGAGGTTCGAACGGAGCGTTCCTCCCCTCCGTCGCAGCCGCGGGTCCTTCTTGCTGACAGTTAATAGCTAGGTGCCCTTCTCTTCCACACTTGAAGCATTTTCTTGTCCCCCTAAGGCAATTCCCAGGGTGCTTCTTTCCACACTTTTGGCAAGTGGGGTGCTGGAATTTCTTAGCGCCGTTGGATTTATCCATCGGACCACCAGCATTGAAGTCCACCTTCCGCTTCTTGTCCCCATGATACCCCTGTGATTCTCCGATCTCCATTTCAACCTTAAGGGCACATCGGACAATCTCCTCATAGCTGTCAAAGTCACGGATCGCTAATGCTTTCCGCAAGCTAGGCTTCAGCCCACCAAAGAAGCGGTCAACTTTGCATTCGGGGGTAACGACAAAGCCGGAAGCGTATCGTGCAAGCCTTGTGAAGTTTGCCTCGTACGCTCCCACAGATTCTTCATCATTCTTCTTGAGGGAAAGGAAGTCCCTTTCCATCTTAAGACGGAGGGTGCGTGGAAAATATTTATCGAAAAACATCTTCCGGAATACCTTCCATTCCAAAGCCTCGATCTCCTCCTCAGGCTTCGTATTTTTGATCAATGTCCACCATTGATCAGCTTCACCCTCCATACGATAAGCCGCCATGAGAACCTTCTCTTTTTCAGAGCATTGGAGGATGGAGAATATCTTCTCAATGGAGTTGATCCATTGTTCAGCGATCGTGGGATCAGATGATCCACTAAAAGTAGGAGGCCTTTGTCTCATGAAGCTTTCAATAGCGACTTTTTCTTTCTTAGGGGGGGTTGAACGTTCCTCTTGACCAGTGTTTCTATTCAAAACTTGAGTTAGCTGAGAGAGAAGCGTGACAAAGTTCGTGATTCCCGCTCCCATCGGATTGGGCATCTCATTAGTACAATCATCACACTGATCTTCACAACGGTTGTTAGCCCGAGTTCTCCTATTACCGGCCATTGGCTGGAATAAAAGGAAAGTTAGGGGTAACACATAGAGGGTAATCCAAAGACAAAAGTTGATGACTTATAAATAAACTTTGATCTCTTTAACTCATGAGTCTATAGGATTCAATCCAGGCTTTTCAGGATCTTCCTTCTAACATATATTCTTAGGGGAATTTTTACCTTAATAAGGGTTCATACTAAGATTGTGAATTTATCAAAACATATCCCCCGGGAGTGTCTTAACCAAGAGTGCAGCAAGGCCCGTTGTCGTGCACCAGTTCCCGTTCGAGTCTAGCTCAAAGCGGTGTTTTCGGGTTTTACCCCTAGGATACATCTGTGCCAGAGCCGCCTCTACCTGCTCGTATCCAGACAGGGATGTATTTGTTTGATAAAACACTTACTTAGTATTTACCAAAACTTAGGGATGTTTTTATTATGCTTAGTCTTGTATCTAAGGCTTTACTAGGGTTTCCTAATCCCAAAAATAACTAAACCTATCCTCTGATACCAACTATGACAACCCTGCTTTTTATTACAACTTAAACATGCTTTATTACATAAAACTTCACTTGATACAACAAAGAATATCGAGAGGTTTAGTGTCTTTGGGGCTTAGGATTATTACATAAAAACTTTAAACTTGAAATACAACATCCTTATTGAAAACTTCCTTTACATGACCACTACATTCCTTCGTACCTAGCATTGCATGGGATAACCTGAGGACATGCATAAGAAAAGGGTGAGCTATAAAGCCCAGTAAGGGAGTACATAATGAATAACATGAGGAGTACAATACATGTTAGGAAATAGGCATATCAATAGAGCATAAGAGAGACATGAACATAAAGGCATGATAAAGCATGATAATCATAACATGGAAATGTGGCAACAACACTTAACATTGAATTAGCATGAGCCAAGGCTCATTGCACATGGAGCATGAGTAAACCCTCATTGCACTTGAAGCACGAGTAAACCCTCGTTGCACTTGAATTAGCATGAGTCAACACTCATTGCACATGACGTATCATGATACTATACTTTACCCAATGCATTGGAGCGCTATCAGGGCGCACCCTTCTTAAACATTTCATTTCATGCATAAGTGTGCCACATGGATCATAAAACATGGATTCATAAAACATAATCATTTCTTCCACGATAAAGGAATGTGGAATTCATACATGAAACTTTACAATCAATACGTATATGTGCATAAAGGTGAATACCCTTGATGGAGAAATGGGCATGGTATTCACTACACAAAGACATTGGCTTAGAAAATTGGTGCGATTTCGGCAGCGTAACGGCGTGACATAAGAATTCATAAAAAAGGTTGATGAGAGAGAAAGGGGTTCATCATCATATTTACATGAAATGGACAGTAAGGAGATCATATATATACATGTCCCAACAACAGAAATGGAATTTAGATTCATGATACAAAAGTATTGCTTGAATATAAAAGAAGAGAGAGAAGTTCCTTTCGGAATTTCGGCATAGTAACGGGTGTACATGGGAGGCATTTAATGAGAGAGAAAGAGTTCTCCCATCATTCAAACAATAAGAGGGAAGTATGGGGGAGGTGCGAAACCATACCCCAACATTCATAAATTAAATTAAAAGGGCAATACAACTTAAAGAAAATTGACAAAAAAAAGAGAAAGGAAGAAAAAACCCTTACTTGGAAGTGTGCTTCCAAAGGCTAGAGAGAGGCTTGTGAGAGGCTTCTTGGGAGCTTGGGGCACCTTGAGAGGATTCTAGATAGAGTAGGGTAGAGGTTGGACGAACTTAAAGGGCTTTGAGTGAGGAGGAAGTGGGAGCTTGGGTGGGTTTATATAGGAAAGGTGAGAGAATTCTTTATTATTTAGGTTTGGGACCCCTTATATTAACATAATCCAAACCACAAACCATCCCATGGTATTTGCCCATGGTTTCTGGAAAAGGAGAGAGGAAAACAATATTTTACAAGGCCAAGGTCCGAACTTATTAAAAAATTAGGGTTGCTTATGTGGAGGTGAGTCACACTCCCATGGAAATTAATTTAAAAAGGCAAAGTGTTGAATAAGTCTTGAGGGCTCCATTAATGCTTTGAAAAGTGATTCAAACAAACCCAAAACCTCATTATTTTAATGATAAAACATATATTGGCCGAACCTAAGGATTATGGTATTTTATTACATCACCATTGGGTCATTATGATGTCATAAATCACATTATATATTTAAAAGGTATTTAATTTTTACCCAAAAATTGGACTGTCTCAGAAAATTATGAAAAATTCACCGTTGGATAATTTCGACGTCCTGATTCCAAAAATAATATTTATTTTATCTAAATAATTTTCTAAATATGTGAATTTGCACTTTTAAAATAAAAACCGACATTTATAAAAAATTCACGGGTTTTGACAGAAATGGCTTTCAAACCTTAATAAAAATTTTAATTGCATTCATAAAAAATTATAAGATCATTTATATTTAATAAAAATTAATTTAATATTAATAATAATATTTTATTAAAATATTATTTAATTCAAAAATCCTTTAATTTAATAAAATATAATTCTTAATTAAATAATAACTAAAAACATCATTTGTACTTTAAAAACTAATTACAATGCATCAAAAATGACTAGAAATTATATTCATTATTATATACAAAAATAATGTACATGAACATGGTGCTACTTATTTGTTACATAACCCCTTAAAATAGCCGCATAAGACCTAAGGGTAAGGTGTGCGATGGTGACAGACTCTTGGGGTTGCTCGGATAACATCGCTCGAGTGGTGATCTCTATCAACTTCCATTTTTCCCGTAGACGATCACGTTCGAGCTTGACTTGATGAAGCTCAGCTTGGGCTTGGTCAAGGGCAAAGCCCAAAGACGCCACCTCCTTTCCGAGCTCCGACAAATGGGCTTCGTAAGGGGCAATTCTACTGGATGAGGCCATCGCTTCCTTTGTCTGAGTAAAAATGGTTTCGTTAAAGCCTTATATTTAAACTACCCAGATGATCAATGTTCAACAGCTATAAATGTAACGGTCACAAATCTTAACGTAAAACTAAAGAAGTTGACATCTTATAAAAACATAAAGAAACATTTAACTGGATCAAGAGGGATTTTCCATTAATGAAATTTTGGGTCGTTACAATACACCTTCAGTCCTAAACACTAAATACTAATATGTAAACCCTAAACCATAATTCCACAATCTTATCACCTAAACCCTTAATGTTAGATAGTAAATCATAAAAAAATACCCTGAACTGAAATATTAAATAATCAAAACCCTAAACGCTAAACCCTAAAACTGTAATCCCTAAACCTAAACATCAAAACCCTAAACCCTAAACCCTATACAAAAAACCAAAAACACTAACACTAAAAACTAACCGATAGGATCCAAATCTAGACCCATGACGAAAACTAAATAAAAATCAAACCACTAACAATAAAACAGAGACCAAAAACTGTAAGCATTAAACCCTAAACAAATCTCGTAGACAGTAAAAACATTAAACTAAAAACCATATAAAATATTCCCAAAAACCAAAAATCCATAAACCAAAAAAAACCAACCGTCAAATTAATTCCAAATACTAAACCATATTCCCAGAAAACTAAAACACTATACTCTTAAAATGAAATCTTTAAACCCTAAAAGCATAAAAATTAATCCCCAAATAAAAAACCCTAAAGATTAAACCCAAAACACAAAATTCCTTTTACCCTTGAACCTATCACGTAACCCATAAAACCTAAACCATAAATCCTAAATCGAAACCATAAATCAGAAAACATAAACCATAAACCCTAAAATCTAAATAGAAAATCCTAAACTTTAAACACTAAATCCCAAAACTCTAAATGTTATACCCTAAACCCCATAACCAAAACACAAAACTAGAGACCCTATACCATAAACCAAAAACCAAAAACCTAAAACCAAAACCCTTAACACATAATAGTAATAAATTAAACCTATGCCTTATGCCATATTCTCTATACACTAAACGATTTGACATAAACCCTAAACAATAAACCCCAAACCCTAGACCCCAAACCCTAAACCTATAAACCTAATCCATAAAACCAAAATATAATCCTTAATCCCTAAAAAATAAAACCTAAAATATAAAACAAAAATCCTAAAATAGAAACCCAAACCCTAAAACCCAGTCTATAAAACATAAACCATTTAACCTAAATTCCTAAACCATAAACACATAAACTTAAAACAATAAACACCTAATCATGAAACCTAAACCCTAATCCCTTAAACCCTAATCTCTATACCCCAAAACATTAAATCCTAAACCAAAATCCCTAAAACACAAACCCTATATGTTATACCTTATAACCTATACACAATACCCTAAACCCAAAAAAATAAAAAATTAACCCTTAATGATAAACATTAAAAACTAAACACTGACCCCTAACCTCTTGACCCCACACCCTATTTTGTTATCCCAAAACTGTAGACAATAAAATTTAAAATCATAATACCTAAAACCCCAAATCCAATATCTTAATAACTAAAACCCAAAAATATAAACTCTAAATCCATTACAGAAAAACTAAAACCTAAACAAATAAACCTAAATCAAAAACCCAAAAAACCCAAAACCTGAAAATTCATAACTCTAATACCTAGACCTGAAACTCTAAACCCTAATCCCCAAAACCTAATACCTAAAACCAAAAAAATGACATCAAAACCCATATGATTTTAAGAATAATCCAACAACATATATGTTAAACACAATATGATAAAATATAAAATCATAAAACCCAAAACAATTAACCATAAACCCAAAACAGTAATCCCGAATCCAAAAAAAAAATCTGAAAACCCTGAAACCAAAAACATTAATACCTACACCAAAAAGCATAAACCCGAAACACTATATCCATAACTCTTCAACCATAAAAAAACTAAACACTGAGCACTAAACCCTAAAACCTTATACTCATAACCAAAAAAATCAAAATTAAACTGAATTATCAGAACCCGAATCCATAAAACCAAAACCAAAAACCATAAATGTCTAAATTTAAACCCAAAACCCCAATCCATGAATCCCAAAATATAAAACCTAAATTCGCTGATTAAACTCTAAAACCAATACCAAAAAACCAAATCATCAATTCCTTAATCCCAAAAAATAAAAACCATGTACCATTAATCCACTACACTAAACCCTCAACCATAAAATCTTCACCGTAATATAATAAAAAAGAAGACTATTAACCCTAAACCAAAAAACCATAATCCTTTAATCTAAAACATGATCCCTACACCATAAAAAACCCTAAACCCTACACCCAAAACCCTATCTAATTGTCCCAAATCCAAAAAAATTAAACCCTAAAACCAAAATCTAAAATCCCTAAATCCCAAACCTAGGGCCCTAAAACCCTAATACACTAAACCCTAAAAAATAATACTATAAACAAAAAAATCTGGAACACTAATCCACAAAACTGTAAACACTAAAAACATTCAACATAAAACCCAAAACCCAAAACACTAAACCCCAAAACAAAAATCCATAATGCTACACAACAAACCTAAAACCCTAAATCATAAATCCCTAAACCCTTAAACCCAAATAAAAAACATGATAATCCCTAAGACCATACACCATAAAACCAAAACCCAAAAACTCTAGAAATGAAAAAAGACTCAATACAATAATCCAAAAACCCTAAAATTTTATAAAATAACTACATAATCCTCATTCCCTAAACTAAAAACCCCAATTCCTTAATCTATGCATCAAAAACACGGGACCATATACCATAATCCCGAAACCCCCAAAACATAATCCCTTAACCCTCAACCCTAAAAAATAAATACAAAACCCTAAACCATAAACACTAAATCATAAACCATAAACCATAAAACATCAACACTAAACCATTAACCCTTTACACATAATTTTAAACCAAAAACAAGAAACCATAAAATCTAAAATCCAAACCATGAATTCGTAAACCCTAAAACCTATGCAATTAATCTTTAAATCCAATACATAAGACCCTAAATCCAAAAACACTATACCATGTACCATAAATCCTTAAACAATAAACCCTATTACTTATAAAAAATAGATGTAACCCCTAAATTATAATCCAAAAAACAAAGACATGAAACCTGAAACCAAAAAAACTAGAATCCATAGCCCCAAACTTATAATAATATACCATATACCATAAATTCTATACTCTAAACCCTAAAAACTCTACAAAAAACTAAATCCTAAACCCTATACACTAAATCTTATACTGTAAAAAATATACACGAATTTCTAAAACCAAAAAAATAATCCATAAACCAAAAATAGTAAACTATAAAAACTAAAACCCAATAACCATAAAACCAGAAACCAAAAACCATAAATTGTAAACTGTAAACCATAAACTGTAAAACTTAAAAACCAAAAACTCTAAACCCAAAAAATCAAAACATAAAAAACCTTAAACCCAACACCTAAAACCAAATAACTAAAACCCTGTTCTTTAATACCTTATTCCCTAATAACCTAAACTCAAATATGCTAAAACATAAATATATTAAAATTTGAACCATAATTTTTAAACCCTACAATTCTAAAATCCTAAACACAAACCCCAAGATCACAGAACCCTAAAATCCAAATATGAAATAACCAAAAATCTGACCCATAAGCCCTAGACCCCAAATCCATAAGCAGAAATCCCTAAACCATATACCCTGATGTTAATCCTAATACCATAAAATATATAACATAAACACTAAATGATAAGAAACTATCCATAAAATCTAATACATAAACCCTAAACACTAATCCCAAAACCCTAAACACTATATCCTTAATCACTATTTCTAATAAACAAAACATTAACATTTATAAAGTAAACCCTAAACTCTACACACCAAAACATAAACACCAAACCAACAACCATAAATACTAATCCCATAACCCCAGACCCTAACATCTAAAACATACACATCAAACCCTAAATCTTAATTCCCAAATCATAATCCCTGTTTAATTTAAACCCAAAAACCTAAACATTAAACCCTAGACCCCAAATAGTAAACACCACAACATAAACCCAAAATCTAAAACAATAACTATAATCCCTAAACACCAAACCCTAAAAAAGTAAAACCCAAACCCTTTAACCCTATACACAATGACATATACCCAAAACCCTATACCCTGAACCTTAATACCTAAAACCAATTCAATAAACCATAAACCCTAAATGATAACCCATAAATCCTAAACCTTGTACCATAACCCCAAAACCCTAAATAGTAATCCCTAAACCCTAAACCCTAAACCCTAATCCATAAACCCAAAACTGAAAATCATCTACACTAAAATCTAAACCATAAGCCCTAATCCATAAATAGAAAACCCTAAACCCTATAACATTAAACCTATACTACTAATCAAATGGATGAGAATATAAATTTAATATAAAAATTAATTTAAATAAATTATCGTTATATACTAAAGTAAATTTCCATTGTCTCACCTCAATATATTCTCCCCATCCCCATTATGTTACTTTAATCAAATAACATGCACATGGACCCTTTTAAAAGCCTATATTCCAAACATCAGATTTTTTTCTATAGACATTCATGTGAACAGCATTTGTATAAAACATGATAGGAAACCACCAATGATTATATTATGATATTCAATATTTTATATACATGATTCAAATTAATTTCTTATAATTAAATCATTAACACATGATGTCGTACAATTAATACCATACTAATTACCTCAACCATTCTGAGTAAACTATATAGTGTAAAGATAATGCTCCATGGGGTTTTAAGTCAAAAGTGTTTTCACCCTATTTATAGTAGAATCATTCCTTATGTTACAAAGAAAATTTTAGTTTAACCTTTTTTTGGTAATGATACCCATAATGGGATATCTCATTATATATATACCACATTTTCCAGGGTAATTGTTTATGACATGAGGGTATGTTAATATATATAATTTTTATTTCTCTACAAGTCATGCAAAACACAAATATTATTTATCATGTATCATTCTCAAAAATGATCATATTTATGATAATAATTAGAAACAAGCATGTGGTATCATATAGCACATGTCTTATACCTCTGGGGTAATCATTGCGTCTAATGTGTGACTTACCCCCACTCAATGTATATGTACCTTAACATTCCATGAACATACCACTATACCAATTATAATTTTAGAAATTAACAATAATTACATTAAAAATACAATAAATTCCCACAATTTTACTCTACATTTACAATGATGATAAACAATCCAATAAGAACATCAACCCTAGGAATGTCTTCTCATTCGATGTGTAATGATCTTACTCAATATTTTATAATCCATGAAACCTCAAAAAAATTATCATCTAAATAGGGATTATTCAATCCCTATATAACACATCACTATTTTATTTTTATTTCTTTTTATATAAATTTAATGTATTCAATGGAGTTTCTTACACACAACCTCGAGTTTAAATTAACTCATGACATAATTTTCCTTTTTAACCAAGTATTTTGATTAGTGGGTATGAATTTGATTAAATAAATTACGCTATATATATATTCCTATGTTATAATATATTAGTCAATTCCTAATAAATAATCGTTAAATTTTTTATGTAACAATATAATGATTAAAAGACCAAATTTTAAGAACTAATATATTTTTCTGGTGTAAAAAATTCTATATGAAAAAATATATTAAAAAAATTATAAATTAATTTCATTGAAATATATTTTCAATATATGAATAATAATTCTTATATTGGTGATGAAATTTTTTAGAGTGAATAAAAAAATTATTCCAATGTAAAAATAGTTATTTTTCAAGAGGTTTTTTTGTGTTGTGTGTTTATATAATAATATATTAAATAAATAATTATTTATTAGTTCTTTAAATAAAATTTATAGATTATATGTTAAATTAAATACTTTAGCATTGAATTTAAATTTTCTACTATGAAATAAATTAGAGTAAATTCAGTCTTATACTTACAAATCCATTTCCTAAAAATGAGTTTTCATTGTGTTTAGTGTGTTTATGTTATAATTAATGCTTTCCAAATATATATAATGAAGATGATATCATCTATCAGATATTTATTATCATAATTAATATATTTTTTAATTATTCTGTATTCATTTCTAAAAAATAATAAATAAATATTTTAATAACTTGTTACTATGGTTAAGGTTAAAATAGGTTTACTGAGGCTCAAACTAAGAGATGAGTTAAACAAGGCAATATAAAATTATGTTATTATTATTGGTTAAACATGTTTAAAATTTATCTGGTCCTAAATTGTTATTATTATAAATTTTAATACACATTACCAAGAATGTTACATTATATTATTTACTATTTCATGTAATTTTAGATATTTCATAACCCTCACGTATAAAGGGACAATGCCTCTCCCCCAATTAATGAATTGTTAGCCTTATATTTCAGAAAAAAACCCTTAAATAACACTAAATTATACTCTTTAACAAAATATATAATCCCATTTTCATATCCCAATACCAATACTATAATTCATAAGTTGTAAACTAATGGAGTTATCCCAAATAAGACGTATAAATCCTGGCAAATCTCCTTTGATGTCATTTATTCTTAATCCTTATAAAAATCTAGTATATAGCATAACATTATCAATACAATATAATAATTATACTTATATGTTATTATATATATATGATATCCATTTTCTACCACTACCCTATCCAATGTCAAATAAATGTATCAATTGAGAGTAAATATGGACTTCCAACAACACAAAAAAATATAATTCATTTTTCATAACCACCACTCATTGATGGATAAAATGAATGAATTTATAAAAATATGTGATATTTATTTTCAAATTATCATTATTTAATAGTAAATTATTATTAATCAATATTTACATATTTTCATTAGAAAATGGAAACATCATTCTTACATATACACATACTGTTATCTCCACGAATTGTATAATTCATTTATCAATTTATAACTTTTCTTTATGAAAATACAAATTTATATAAAGAATATAAATTTTAAATTTTTATAATTATATAAATTATAGAAATTAAAATACCATGATCAAGATGAATGGACTATAACATTAAAATCAAAACATACATGGAAAAAGAAATTTTTATCACCCGGAATAATGATTTTAATAAAGAATTATTAAGGAATATGTGAGGATTAGTTATCAGTAATATAAGTATTATATTACAAATATTAATATGGTTCAATTATATATTTATAAGAAATTAAAATTTTTTATACATTACTTTATTTAAATTACAATGTATGAGATAACAATTTTATGTTACAATATCAAATTTTATTGGGATTTTTTATGCTTAATTGTTTGATATCAAAAATATATTATCTATATCTAAAAAATTATAGCTATTGTATTATCATTTTTTAATTTATATAAATTACATTTTTTCATTTGATTCTCCTCCATCTATGAAATTAAATGTGTGAAAGAATATTTTTGATGAAAACTGACATTTTATTTCAATTTTATTGGGAAAATGTTTCTTCGATGTACACATTTTCATTGAAATGGTTTCAATTTTTTTTTTGAGTATTTTAAACTAATTGATTAACTTTAATTTTACCCATATGTTAATTTATAAAAAAAATATATAAAAGGAATTATCATGACCTTTTCCGAACAAGGAAACTCTTACCAAACGTGTGAACAAAATATTTGTTTTAACATACACCACATGAGTATATTTCCTCATTATAAAGAATAATATTTTATTTTAATGTTACATGAATACATTCCAATAAAAGTTTCAAATAAAAAATTACCCTAATATATTCTATTTTTTATATTTTAAATAAGTTATTTCTAAATAAATAATGGATTTTCCCCAAAACTGTTATAGTTATATTTTAAATCCATTTACCATCCATAATAACATCATTTAATGTTACTTTTTATTCACTATGCATATGATCCTATGACAGCTTCATTATTCTTTCATTGAATGGTACATTATTATGATGAATATATTCTTTTTATATTCATTCTATTTTCCAAAGGGAAATATATAATGAAATGATAAATTTTTATGATCTTATAGAATACATAGTAATAGATTTGGATTATTTTATGGGTAGATTAAATATAGACTTCTAATTAATTGGGAAATTATTATCATTTAATATAATCAATGTATATCATAGAGGTTATCCCAGTCCAAGAAAGGGTACATGTGAGGTTATGACATGCATAATGTAGGTACATGGCTGTTTGGCCAAAAAACATGTCATGAATGTGTTGGGGCAGCTTTTATATATGTTTTCAATGTTTATGTTTTTATATTACTTTTTTATTATTATTATACATACTTATTGTCTTTATTCAATGACTTGAAATTTTTATCTATGAATGTTTACATTTTATTTTCAAATTCTATTACCATATTCATATACCATTTGGGTCATGTATTTCTTAAAAATGATTAATTATAGATATATTCTTTTCTTACTCAAACTGATGATTAGTAAACACCCCTTATTATTCTTTATTCCATGATATATGATTTATATTATTATTTAAAATATATCTAATAAGGTTTCTACTAATAATTATATGGGTGGTTAATTTTTTAGATCTTTTATATACCGGTTTTTTTGTATCCAATTATCCGAATACACTAGTCCTTTATTGTTATCACATCAGTCGTACTGATATATAATAAATATATTCAAGTAAGACATAAAATTTATATATAAAATTTCTTCATCACCATAGTTGTTATCATATAAATGATTAGAAATTTTTGGAAACTGGGATTAGAAAAATATAGTGGTAGCCCTTAGGATATGAAGTGGTATAGTATAATATCATTAATAATGATAATGAAATAATTATAGTTTTCATAAAAAATAAATCACTTGTGGGATACTATAATATAGATATTTTCATTGAATATATACACCTAGTGGTCATAGTTTTAATATTAGTATGTTCAGTATTGACACTATTTTAAATGGTCTATGATTAGTGTGCCTTTGAAAAAAAACCTTATTTAGAATACATTGTGGAATTTTTAGGTCCATTCATATTTTATTTATGAACCATTATAAAAGATTTGGGGAGATTATAAGAGTGTATGAGATAGTTTAAACCTCATGTATTAGGGATAGAAAACAGGGTTTCATTATTTAGATATCCTATAGATGATTTTCTATATTATAGTCTTTCTCACGAAGATTATTTCATCTCATACGATGGTTTTAGGTTTTAATCATTGGATTTAACTTGAAGAAACCACACCAAAGTGGAATGTAAGGTAATATTAAATAATTTTACACTTGAGAAACTATATTTTATATTAGTTGGGAAGAATATTTTCATTATATTTATTACAAAACTTTCTTAATCCATTAATCATGATGAGTCTCCAAATGGGAAAAAGAAGAAACAATGTTCTATTGAGTTTTTCATAATGAAACATCCAAATTGTTTTTGTAATTAAATTAAAGAACTAAATGATAACAAATGCCCCTATATCATAGAAAATATATCTTCCATTATATAGTGTTTAGAGAATTAAAAGGTTATTTTGGTTTTGTATCCATTAAATAATAGAGAAGATCAATATAAGACTCTTACCAAGGACATAAGTAAATAGTAATAAATTAATTCTATAAGGTATGATTAGTTTAGAAAGAATTTTTTTAAAATTCACATTCCTCGTATTCATTATAAAAAAGTGTTTAAGGAATTCCGTGAGCTAAATAAGAAGGATACTAAATCAATTTATACACCTGAGGAAAATTCTAAAAGACCCGTATTGTATGATTCTAAATAACCATATAACCGAAATGAAATATTTATGAATTATATAGTGTATTAAAATCAAGTATTTAAAGGTAGTTATCAATAAAATAATTCATTATCCATGAAATAAATGATATATATATTCTATCAATGTATAAATATTGATTGGATTCACAGATCAATCACATGGGTTGGATCTAAATTTTTTTTTTGGAAGTGAATTAAAATTATAATAATAATAACTAGGAAGGAAATATGATTAGTCTTACTCTATTAATAGAGAATTTAAATTAACATGGTGGAAATTTTAGTTAGTGTGCTCGTAATTTCTTTTGGAATGTATCGTCGTCCTTTAATAAAATGTTGAATTTATGGGAAGTGTTTATTTAATAATTTGAATGGATAGAATTATCCATAGAATTCACCACTCACACTCTTGTGTTTCATATATAATGATTATGCTAATTATGTATAGTAGTTCACGAATGAAATAATTTATGATGATTTTATATGTTAGAAACCCTGTAATCCTATACATAATTGGAAATCTCCTTCAATCACAATTACGTATGTCTGTATGATAATGAAGTTGTTAAAGGTGAACATAATGTCCACTATAGAACTATTAGTGTATTCTTTTCTTATGGGTATATCACCTATTTCATATCTAAATAATTTTATAACCAAAAAATATTACCCCTAACAATTAGATATTGTCTTTTCATTTAAAATTCATAATAAAATGTTCACCATATCTCAAGTCTTTTATTTTTCTTTCAATCATGTTTATTGTAATGTGTTTCTTGTGAATCTCATTAATATCCAATTAGATGATTTTTATGTTACATTGGCATGGTTTGTATTTCATTATATGGGTCCCATATCAACTAGCCATGAAGGTAAGTCCCATTTGAAATTCTGAAACAACCAATGATTTTCTATCAATGAAATGAATATATTTGAACATCCAATGGAAAATACTTCCACAATATAGATCTTTATTCCAATTTCAAGGGGTTTAGTATCTTAGATGATTTTGGGGAAACTCAGTACAAATTATTTTCCAATTTTATGCTAGTTTATTGATTTATTTCTAGAACATGTTCTTAATATTCATCATTATGATTAAATTTCAATATAACTCATACATGAGAATACACCTATTTCAAATATTCTATATACAATATCACAGATTGAGTTAATGTAATTGAATAAACCACCTCCCTAGGAATGTTAATAAGGAATTAATTTGGATGTGTGTTTCACCTTGGGGTTCACATATTATTTATATTAATATGAAAGGCCGGTCAATGTGACTCATCATTTCCTATTTGATAATAAACAAGATAATAATCAATAATAAATATCTTATTCATGGTATTGATTATTTTTTTACAAATTGATATGATAAAAATACTTATAAAATATCTATCTTCATTTTAGATACTATAGATTAATGGTCTAATTTGAAGAAATACAGAATAAAATATTCGATATTAGGTATTGACATTGTGAATGTATAGCTATGTAAGTTGGTCTTACTAATACTCCAGATTTATTAATAATTTTAATGGATAGAGTTCTTAAAGTATGTCATGATCATTTTTTTGTCGTATTTATAGATTTTAACTTAATATTCTCCAAGAGAATTTAACATAATCATGATCACTTGAGGAGTGTATAGGAGACCCAAATGAAGGATATTTTTTTCAAAAAAATTTACAATTGTGAAATTTTGTTACAAAATGACTCATTATTGGTTCATAAAATCTTATGGGATATTATATAAATGGAGCCATAAAGGATGGAAATTATTGATCATTGGCCCAAATGACCCATAGAGACAGACACCAATGGATTTCATGGGTTTTCATTATATTATCAACACTTTGGGGGGGACTTTTCAAAGATTTCTAATTTCGCACTAATTTATCTCAAAAGGGGTTCAAGTTCTTTTGAACAGATAAATGTGAATAAAATTTCAAGGAACTGGATAAAATATTGACTGGTGCTACTCTTATCATGCTAAAATATTGTGGTTAATGATTTTTGATATATAGTGATTCATATAAGATAGTTCTGGGAAAAAATATGATGCATAATGATATGGAGATATCTTATGCCTCTCATCCTATAATATTTTCTAAATAGAATTACTCAACCCATGAACTATAGTTTGAAGTTATAATCGTTACCATATATGTATGGAGGAATTATCATTATAGATATTTTTTTGACATATATATTTTTCATAATTGTTTTGAGTTTATATTTAAGTATAATGAGTTTGATATGTGCTATATAATATTATTGAATTTGATTAAAAATAATTATTAATCAATAAATTTCCACCTTCAAAAATTAAACATGGTGGATGAGGCCTTTTGTTTAAAAGTTCATGAAAGTATATATATATTGGTGATCTGAAGAGATTCAATGTTTTTAGACATTAAAAGAATCAACATTGAAATATTGAAATAAGGGGTTAAATATCAACTTTCTCAAGTAAATCTTCACCCATTTTTCATCATGAGGATTACTGTGTCACTGAACAAATATGTGGAGCTACAAAAGAAGACAAAATTTTACTAAGTTGAAACATGATTTTTATTTATCGATACTTTTCAAGAATACAGTATGTTTCAGATAAATATCAAACATGAAGTATGATATATTGAAAGAATCTCATCGTTTATCATTTTTTATTCATCGTAGATGTATGATGATATATATATATCAAATAGAAGATTTATTGTTTTAAAACACGAAGAGATACATATTAGAGTATGTATCTCAATTCTCGGTATGTTTGGAATATATTTTGATAAATGTTAGTCTAATGGGGTTTTATGAGCCTTACTTATAACATAATTGAAATGAGAATACACACCTATATATTTGTTCATTAGACTCCCTCAAATAGGTAAATGGGAAAATTTTATTTCTATTATAGTAAATATCCTTATGAATTTCTCACATTTTTTATATATTTAAAGATATTTTTTTACTAATAATATTTCTTTGACGATCATTATTGAAGTAGTATGGTTTCATTGATAACCAAATTCTATTTTACTTGTTTTGACACCACATGTCTACCTTGAACGTCATGAGAACACTTTTGTAATCTATGGATACATAGTTTTACTTAATATATTCCTTAGATATATATATTGTCTAATATTAAAATTTAAACCATGTATAATATAGTAAGATCATGCTCACCAAATTAAAATGGTGGTTAGGATAAATACATTCCTCTTGAATAAATTCTCATATAAAAATATATTTTACATGAGAATTTTGATGGATCAGTATGAACCCCTCTATGGAAGGATTGTAATAACCCAATTAAGATGGGATGTATTTAGAGATAGAAATCTATTGGGACCTAAGAAATCTGAGGAAATTTAAATGACTATAATACACATTCAGTAACACACAAATGAATATCAAAGGCAATAGAAGAGTTACACTGAATGTTATTTTTGAGTTATCTATTGTTTTAGTGAGAATGTATTACTATGAATTATTATATATAATAATACAATTCCATTCATTAAGAACTCAATGATGTTCCCAAGGAATAATGGTCCCCTCAAAATTCGTGAACAAGTAGGTAATATCGATTTTTTTCAAGGTGCTTCCACCAAACCTCTTTCTTGTTCATGATTTGTTCCATATATCTATTTTTAAGAAATAAATTCATTACAACTAAAAAATATTAAAATAATAGGTTTGGAATATGAATACAGGTATTTCCTCAAAAAAATATCCAACCAAAATCTTGGACTATAGAGAAAAAGTGATCAAGAACAAGACTAATCACATAATAATGGTTAACTAAAGAAATAATAAATTCCAAGAAGGTACATAGGATCTATGGGATATGATAAATCATGGATATCCTTTCTAAATCCATATAAATTAAATGGTTCAACATAGTAAATATTAATACCTATGTTAAAAATGTCCATGTTTATTTTCGTAGGCTTCCTGATTCTAACTCTGTAGTTAAGAGAGGCTTGGACCTGGGTAGTGTTAGGATTTTTGATATACTAGTAAGTTTTTAAATGTGTGTATGGTGTTATAAAAATCACAATGAAAGAACATGTTTTTCCTAGGGACACCCAATAGTCTGATTATCTATTCAAGAATGTGTTTGTTCCACATAGAGGGGACAACATGTGTCTATTGAGAAACTAGTGGCACATAGAAGGCCAGAACTATAAATTCATGGTGATGATTGGGGTATTTACTATTATTTGGGACCTTTTCATACAGTGGTATCAGTTTCAGTACCAAACTAGTAGTGTAGTGGATCTATCGGTGTAGAAATATAGAATATAAAAAAGGGACATTTTGATCTAAAGGGGATGATAATATGACACTATAGAAAGTTAAAGGGTTAAATGACTAGATGTTATTACCCAGGTCAAAAAGGTGACACATTATTATTAAGAACCTACATGATTATAAATCCATAGTTAATCATATCTTATCCTATAGTAGTGTCATGATTGGTAACATCCTTTTAGGATCCCCAATGTGTGTGTGAGTGAGGAATAAGAAAACCAAAATAATATGTGTTGGAATGTGGTGAGAGTAATTAGACTAAGGATCAATTCATGTTTATCTTTTTTTCCCATGGTGGGATCACAAAGTGCTTATTGGGTTACTGGTGGAACTTTTTAGGCCAAGACACAATGGTCATATTAAGGTTGGTTAGTTGTGTAATTATTTTTGAACAGTGGTTACATTATCATTTTCTTATCAAATTTATTTAATTATTTTCTTGAAAATAATTTTAATGGTGGTTGAATGTAACTCCACAATAATTTATATATATATTTTTCAATAAATAATTAATTTCATAGAATAGTTAACATGTGTCCCCATGTTTAAATATTCTATTGAAATATTATACCATTTCTACATTTATTTTATATTATAGGGTGTTGGCCCCCAAATACGCATATCATCGGATAATATGAGGCAGGAATGAATTTTTTAGAGTAAATATATGCCATAATAGCCCAAAAATATCCTTAAGGGTCTATATTAATGAAGATCCCAACTTCCCTGAGTGCATGGGGATCTTAGTGTTCCTAGAGACATGGAAGGTTGATGGTAACTTACTCATAGTTTATGTCCATAGGTATGTTTTTTTAATTTTTTCAAGTGTGTGAAGGTTTGATAGTAACCAAAGATTAATTCCATATATGTTTACATCACCCAAACCACCTTCAATGATTATAAAGACTTATATAATTCTTCATTATCCAAGAAACTGTCAACCCCACCTATATAGGCACTATAAATTCCCCTTTATCTCTTATATTTAAGGAAACTGGTCCATTCAACTGTCGAGAAATTATATGAGTTCATGAAACTCTTTATCCCTGTGATTGAAATATAATATGGATATCCCAAGGTATCTGTTAAATAAAAATCCATATACCATGGATTCATTAGAACCTCATCCTATATTTAATTTTACTTTCAAAATGGTTTGTGGATTTTTTTGCATAAAAAATCACACGGAAGAATATGGGGTTTTGTGAGGCACCTATCCATTAGAATCGAACCCCATATCAACCATGACTTTACCCAAATATAGATTCACTCTATTTTGTGATGAATAATTGTTCCCAAGACCTCTAACCTTCATGAAACCCTAAATTTTATGAATCACCTCCTCTATTCCCCTTAGTGGTGCCTCTATTCAGTAGACCTTCTTTTTTAAAATCTGAGTGGTGTGGGAACCCATATCAAATCAAGAGTGGTTCTACTGCACCTGAGTCTTTCTATGACTAGTTACACACACTATTGTTTCCACCCACATTCCTCCATGTACATACAACCCCATATTCGTTCATGTTTCTTTACTATTATCATCCCTAATGTCAATCACTTCTAAGCATAGGAATCCTAACATCGGGCCTTCAGATTGCCACTCCTCTACAGTAGTACCAATGCCATGTCCCACCTATAGGCGCATGATCGGTAGAAATGTAATTCCTAGGGGTGTAATTTTAATGGTAACCTATGAAACTATCTTGGTAGGAGTTCCTCATTTGGTTGCTTCCTCTATCTCCTTAACATGATCCCCCTCATGGAGTGGCCCCATCCATGTATGAAATAAATGACATAAAACTTTAGTGATTCACGTCCTAGTAAAATGATGTTAGAATAAACTGAAATGTGCTCATAATATGACATAAAAGTTTAGTCATACCATATCTGATGAACACATTATTCCCCAAGTGTTATTGACATTGGATGAACCCGCACTTCCAATAATGTTCTATAAACTCAAGATGCCCCTAATATTACATAAATGTGATTAAACCAAAAATCTGACCATTTGTGATATGCCCATGATTACCCATGTATGATCATTATGGTAACCCATGCCTATATTTCAGGAAACTCCACTCAAAAATCTCTAATGTGTAATCCCTATTCACTTCATTACTACTCCTTGAAACACCCTAGGAAACTCCCACATGTAATTCCTATTCACATCACTACTTATCCAAGAAGAACTCAAGGTAGTTTATATTTTTAATCCATTCCTTTTACCTCATATAACCTTCTTTAGAGACATGAGAATCATTATTGCATGATTCTAAACATTTTGGACAACTCATTTCACCAAACCTGATGCTGATATGTTGATCTACATGGGTTTTGATCCCTGTCTTTTAAATGGGGATACATAGGATACATCCATGATATTATATCACAATGAAATCACTTCTACATGTAAAATATTCCCTCTAAGGGACACACCTATTGATCTTTCTCAAAAGGATATTTTGATCTATCCCCAGAAAAAATTAAACATACCCCCATCTGGCCCTTGCAATACCCTAAACCCATTCTGATCCTTTACCATCTAGGAATTAGATATGAAACCTTCAAATCATCACAATTCACTAAACATGATACCATACTATCCACATAATACATTAGTACTTCACCCATATTATCCCTGGAAGACAATAAATGTACAATCATCTTTTCCCAACAAGAAACTAAACTAACACCCAACCTATCCCTGAAATACACTAAACATGTGACCATAAAGACTCCCCAAGGAATTAAACAGAGTATTATCATTTCCATAAAAGTAATTATATATATTATCATCTTCTTCCTACAAATCATTAAACCCACACACATCCTTTCACAAAAATACATTAAACATGCACCCATCCAATCCCTGCAAGAAACTAAACATGTTCCCATCATATCCCCATAAGTCACTAAACCTACATCCATCATGTCCCATCAAGAAGCTAGACCAATGCCCACATTTTCCCCACAATACATTAACCATGTTCCCATATCTGTAATATATTAAACTAAATCCCTGATCTAGTATCCCAACCTCATGTAGTAAACATGGGTTTCTCTAGGTGAAAACCCTCAAAATTATTTTGGATCTGACATTAATTTCTTTGTGATTGACCTAGGATTCCGTGGATTCCATTATTAATATCCACAAATGAGATAACATCTAAAAGATGAAGAATTTATAAGTTCCCAGCATACCCAATGTCTAGACATGCCCTAATGTTTATATTATGACCACTCTCATAAACTATGTTTAATGCCATATCAAGATCAAATTAATGCAATTAATTAAAGTATAACATGGAATGGAACCAAGAAATATTTCCATGGCCATGAATTAAATCTCTGTGGGAGACTTGGACTAGGAAATGATCTCCAATGAGGTATCTATATAAGGGGGAAATGACATCCAATCATCTTGTTTCGATCAAGGACAATACATCCCTGATGAAAGTGATGAAATCTTCCAGCCTCTGAAAATAGGAATGTGGGACAAAAAAATTGTAGTTAAATAGATACAAAGAGTATGGGAAGTAGTGTGCCATAGAGAAAGCATCAAAATAGAAAATGGTGAACCTAATATGAAACAATTCTACTCAACTATTGGGATAAGTAATGTTCAATGAATCAAATGATTTTCTTATCACCAGATTCTGAATTTTGTGCTAGGTTCCCCCAAAAAATGGTGGGATCATCATGAAACTCACCTATTAATTAGGGAAGCTAACATTGGGCATCCTTGGTATGTGACATCATTATCATAGAACCTTCTCCATTCATGTAATATTAGATGATGTTGTGGAATAGATAATTGCATTCTCTATACCAATGTTTATGGCTAAATCCACATTTCTTATAGGACTCAATCCCTGAAAGGAAAAAAAATACCTCATATGAATCATGAAAAAAATCCATTTAATGCAAAAATTCCACATAACTACACCTCTACCATGAATTATAATGTTTATTCACCTATTGGTTTACACATCCCATATTGTGCTCTAATTTCATATAGAGGATTATTAATACACTATTGTGTTGGTATGAGTAGGATGAGTCATTACAACTAGTGATATGGACTGCTAGGACTTAAAGGCGTCATTTTCTTTCTGATAACATCAAAACCAAGGGAATCATAGTGGAATTTTTCCCATTTTCAATGTTGAAATTTTTGGGAGTCTCTCCCTGGAGTACTCTAACGACACCCTACCCCACATCAAGGAGGTGGGGGAATTTAATTCCATCATTACAGTGACCCCAGATGAGCCAGCAAGGAGTGTTCCCACTAGGATTCTCTTACTCCCTCATAGACTGGTCTCATAGGTTGCGGAGCGGGTTTATTTTTTGCCTATATGCCAGCCAAGTCCAAGGCACTCGATGAAAATGTTAGGGGTAGGACTAGGAAAATTCTCATCAAGGGGTACCTCGTAGATATCATCTGGATCATTACACCACTGGTGTATAACATAAAAACCCTAAAACTATAGACCAATGATCCATCATCAACATATTGGAATTATGGTCTTGTCGCCTCATTGATAGGTCAAGTTGACTCTGTTAGCCACCATATCCACCAATAGACATTACAGGTTATCCCACGATGAGGAGAATTAGTGTGGAGGTCCTACCTACATCGTCACTAAAAATAATGGAGATCATCCCATATACATCAAAATATTTCACATTTGTCCTCCACATTCTATCAAAAACTAGTGAAATTATTCTACCCACTCTATAAAAAACCAGAGTGGAGATCATCCATACTACATAATAAGCTAGATAGGAGTTCATCCGCACTCCAAAATAAATAAGAACATAGGTCGTCCCTATTCTCCTACAAACCAATGAAGATTCCATCCTAACATTACAACATACCAAAATGTATGTCCTACAAAAGAAAAAGGCATACCCTACCCTGAATAACCATCCTCGGGAAGGAGGCAGAATACTGAACATCAGTGTTGGGACCTTGGGAAGTATCATATAAATTTCAACCACTCAGAGTCTGAAACATTTGGTGAATCCATGGGGGAACCATTACCAAATCTTGGAGATTTAGGGGAATAATACTTAAAATTGACTTTTGTGATTCCTGAACAAGATCCACAAAATATCATTAGATTCTTCCATAGGTACATGTAGGTAGAGGATATTCTAGCACCTTCTAGCAGTTTAGATTTCATCTATCTTCCACACCACCAGTTTCCCTCCCCCAATCCTAGAAACAAGAATATAGAGAAATTTATTGATCTATTTTTATACATTATTATGGTGATCATTCCGCTAAGCCACTTATAAATGCCACTGCTCCCTCATATTACGTAGTGGTGAACTCTATGTACTACAAGGGCATAGTCTTGAAACTATATACTTCTCCAAGATATGTCCCAACACATAGAATCAATTTGACTTTAAAATAACTCTCAATTCTACTAGAAAATTTTAAATGAAGTTTCAAATCAGTTCCACCAACCATATCTCATCATGCACTAGATGGGTTATGGGACAACAAAAAGAAGGACCCTTCCTAAGAGTAAGAGGGCTTGTGGGAAATCCTTCAAAATGAACAAAATTATTTAATTATCAAGTAGCCTATTAATCTATAATTTTTCATCCTAGTGTCCCTTATATAGTACAAGGTAGTGTGTTTCCACCAGATTATTTGGGAAATGGTTTGGAACCCTCGAGAGAATAAATAAACCTATATGGATGTCGATGATCATTTCGATGCAATTTTATAGAAGTGTAGAAATGATGAGATCATATTGATCCCAATGGATTAGAATCTGGTGTTGTATTTATTGCAACATTCCCTCATTATACCTATTTTATTAGCATTACTATTCTCTATCATGTTTTTGGATGAACTATCACCACATGTATCAATCATAGGAATGGGGTAGTATACTCCTCTCTATTTGAACACAATCATGTGACATTAATTGGATTGAAACTCCACCCTCTCCATCGATGGAGAGGATTATTTTCTAAATACCACTGTAGAAAAAATAGTCATCACTCACCTTCTAGATTATTAGAAAAATAAGTCCATTGATAAAGGGTGTGATATTAAAAAAACTCCACCAGGTGTGGCACATTACCAGGCTACTGCTCTAAGCAGTGTCCTCAATCTTTAACAGAGACATGCACTAAACCTCAGAATCCATCCTTATGAGGAATTTCTACCATCCCAATGGTTTATAGATAAGTTAAAGAGACATATAAATTTTTTCCCATTAAATTTCTCACCAAAAGCATAGAGGGAACCCATGATTTACCACTTTCCCCTATGGATAAAGGAATAGAAGAGTCTCACTACAGACCTCATTATTGATTGGTACCTAGATTTTGTAAATTCCCCAAGGAAAGAAATCTATCCTACTTGGGGGAATATAGTCCTCATCATTTAGGAATCCAAATTCAAAAGGTATTTTCCAACACATTACATCAGGATAGAAGTTGGGGTATATATAAAGTGACTATGGTTTGCTTTTCTAACACCGCCTGAATAGTGTGAGCAATTTGGTCATCCACCTCATGATCCAAGATAGGTTGATCACTAATTCAATGAGATTTTCAACATTATAGTGGTAAGATACCCTCTCCAATATGACGTGATAGCTACTCTCATTGCACAAATTGAGTCCCTAGAAACATGATAGGTGGAAATCCCACTTGTGGAAAAGTTGTACCTAATTTAGATTTTTAATGTCCTAGCACCCCTAGGGTTTGGAAATCTTAGATTCACCCCATTAAATGGGATGGGATAAACACTATAATATATTTACCTCTCCACATTTTAGTGTGGCCAATTTTGGGGACCCATAATAGCATGAGGTCTCCAAGCATTTATGCTTCTTTCAATCATTGGATGAAACTTTTTTTATCAGGTACTACAAGATTCCCCTAGGGTCCATTTTTATTTGGGAGGATCTTTGATGAATGTTCATATTCTAGTTCAAATCCATCATTTGTAAGATTATTATAATTGACTCTTCATTCCCAAACTGATTCTTGATGAGGGAGTTTCATATTATTACACCTAGTGGAATGGTCTCACATATTAAAATGACATGTTGTTTTCCCGACATCAACTACTTATGATGTTTGTGGTGAATATTAAGAGTTATTTGGTTTCAACCCACATAAACCTAAAATAAACACGTGAATTTGGGGATTCATTCAAAAATAATCATTGTCTAGTTGGAGCTTCTAAACAGACCAAAAAATACTTGTGCTTGTTTGAAATTACATCTCTCATGAGAAGATCTAAAAATGAAAGGATTGTATCACCCATGCATGTAGAGGCTCCCAATCTAGTATAATTTCTAGACTTTTTTCTATAATATCCTCACATTGTAAATCCCTACCAATCTTATCCTCACCCATAGCCAATCTATCACACACTACCACACCATTCATAGCCACCATTATGAGAAAATAAGTCTCAGTGACCTCATCCCGTTTGTGATACCAAGGGGAGTTTCTCAGAATAAAATAAATAGGAACATATTATTTTGGAATGTCTT
Source organism: Viscum album (assembly GCA_963277665.1). NCBI lineage: Eukaryota > Viridiplantae > Streptophyta > Magnoliopsida > Santalales > Viscaceae > Viscum > Viscum album. Next base: position 1,348,668,074 of record OY728132.1, read on the forward strand.
AATCCTATTCTACTTCATATGTCCCCTAGAGAAGGGAATTCTATAATTTCTAGAGTTCGAGAGAACCTACATGGTCAGACTTACTGGCCTCCTTGATAATTTCTCATAGCACATGATCATAGGACACACAATTATGGAATTATTTATCTTCAAATGTTAGATTCATAAACATATAGATCAATGATTGGTATAGTTGGGTGACAGTTTGGAATAGGTGGAACATTTCTTCACCACCCCATAGAGTGACAGTGAAGGCTTTAGAGAATAGAAGCAAGCGGTTAGTCATGGGACATAAAAATATGATTACTGGTTGTCTTTTAAGGAATTAAATCAGGATTTTGGTGTCATATGTGCTCATTTGATCATACCATAACCTCATATAGATACTATTGTTCCTATGGTTTCCACATCCACATCATTGACATAGTCATCCATGTCACAGAAGAAATTTTTTTGATGGAACAAGGGAAATTGGAGTTCGCATCTGGGGTCAAACCCAACTCACACCCTTCATGATTTCATGTCCCCTTGGAAGGGAGTTTTTACCAAAGAATTTACAACACTATATTACCCAACATATTATGAGAAATAACTTTCCTATGTGAATTTAGTTTGGATGGTAGACTGCTTCATAAAGTCTCATGTACATTTGGGTGCCTTCGATCGACAACATCGGTGGACAGGAAGAGGACATACGAGCCATCAAAAAGCTAAGCGCAATGTTTCCAACAATTACGTTCATTCAATAAATACCCTATAGTATGTATTTACTATGGAAATGAAAATTATTTCTTCTTGGTATACTCATCCAAGTATTCTTATACATCCATCAATGTTATTTGATCAATCAGCCTATTCATGATTGCATCAGGATTATCCACATCGAGGCCAGCCCCAACCACAGAAAACTAAAAGTCCTATAGTAGTTTTTTGGTGTATTATAACTAGTTGGAATCATGAAATTTATAGTACTATATAGACCCAAATTTTTTATAAGGAATCATCCATTGTTCCCCCTTTTAAAGAGTGACCCACCATATGAAAAAATATCGTAGAACAAAAAAATGATGTGTTGAATCACTTCTCTGGGACAATCATGAATATTTCAGTCCATGAGGCTCTCTCATTATTGAAGAAGATTTGTGAGGCCATTCAATAGAATAAAAAATAATCCTATAGTTCAGGATAGAGAAATATGCTAATTAAGAGTACTATAAAAATTGGGTCGATCAATGGTAATTTCAAGCCATCATCTCATTTTTTGGCGAAGATAGAGGTGTCATCATGCTTGGGAAAAAACACCCAATGTACATCACTAGTTATTTCAATAGTGTTTGGATCCCCCACTACCTTGTGGATAATGGCTCTATGATCATCCTCATCCTGACCCAAACACTACACAATATGAGAGTTACAAAAGTAAATCTCACTACCCGAAATAGGATAATTCAAGGTTATGATTAGAGTAAAAAGGAAACCACTTGGAAAGGTTCTGTTGAAGACCAATGCATGTGGCTTTATATCAAGTACTAAATTCATGATAGTATCATTTGATAACCACTATATTGAACTATTGGTAAGGCCCTAAATTCACTTGTATGGAGCAACCCCGTCTTCATATCACTTTCTCCTCATGTACTCCCTTAACAATCATATTGGGGTACACAGGGGAGATGCTTCCCTATTTGAATCTTATGATGCCTGCTATTTTGATGACATCTAATAAGAAAGTGTTGAGATGTATATTTTTGTTGATGGGGTTGAGTTTATACATCCACCTAATGATTTAATAGCCAGTACTGTAAATGCATTGGCAGACTTCAATGGAAACTTCATTCCACTGATTTATCATTTTAGAGGTAAAAAATTTGAATCTAAGTAGTTTTGTTGTATCCATGAAATAAAATGTTTTACCCCCAAAAAAGGAATGTCCATATATTAACTTATTATCATAGAACTGATAAGATCGACGGCTACCTGAATACCAAAATTTGGGGAAATAATGAGAAGTTGTGTCCATGGCCACCAATTCATGGTATTAATGATTATTCCCAAAAGATGGAATGAATCATCATAAGATGTCTAGAAAAAAATTATTTGACATAAATAATGTACCACATTGATGGAGAGTTTTGGAAATGTCTCTATAGATTATGTATCTATAGATTCAATAGGCCATCAACCCCTCGTAGATAATTCCCCATTTGACAAATTAGACACTATTAGATCCTATAGATTGACTTCCACATAAGATTCTCTTCCTCCCATTGTTTCCCATATCTAATATGAGAAGAGGATTTAGAATACACGCCTAATTAATTTTTTAATGGTGTATCCACCATCTTTGATGACATACTCTTAGTGAACTTTATTATTATGGAACATTTGAGGCAACCACTGATCAGTGATGTCATGTATTCAGAAGAAATCTAGCAATATGTGGAATTCCTAAAATAGAAAATTGATATATTCTTTAAGAGATATGGCTTTTATGTTGGTGATTGATTCTCCAGTCTCAATTTATCATCATATCCTCTTAGAGAAAAACACAATTTTAAATATCCTAACCTAAATATGCACCAATCTCATAGTGTTGTGGTCGAGTCTGAAGTTAAAAACCATATCAAATATATCTTCATCTAGGAAATCCAATACCCCAAATGGAAATCAAAGATCATATCATCCAAAAAAATGTGAAAATCATTGTACGTATCTAATTCCTGGACCTAATGAACTACTTTTCAAAAGACTATTTTCCCTTACAGTGACTGAGTTGTTGAAAAATGATACATGGGAATTCAAAGACCTCTCATTCATTGATTGATATTCTAAATAAAATTAGATCCATATGTCCCCAAGGAGTAGGAGTCTTCCATCTTATACAAACCCAATGGAATTTATATAATTGGGTGATTTGATTTAGCATGATTAACTCTGGAGCCATATATCAGAGTTTCATGCAAAACATCTTCATGATATTTCATCAGATATTGCTGGAATAATACGTGGAAGGTGTGGTGGTAAAATATTTGATGTTATAAGACAATTTAAAGGATTTTAGGAATGTTTTTCAACCACCCTGCTCCTAAATCTTGAAGATGAACCTTTTGATTCTCTCATTCAGGGTTCCCTTGGGGATATTTATTTTCTTCATCATAAGATACAGAGGCATCCATATAGAACAAGAGAATATCAAGTCCATCATCAAAATACCTCTCCTTAGTAAAATCCATTCGTTTTGGGAATCCATATCCACATAGACTATATACACTGATTTATCACAAATATAGAATGAAATCGAATTCCATTCTTGAGGCGTAAGAAGAAATTCACCATTTATCAGTGATATGAACAATTTCAAACCCCATTTATGTTTATCATGATATACATTCAAAAAAACCACAAATTATGATCCCACCCATCAAACGTAATTCTTTGGTCCGTTATATTTCATCCCTAGATAGGTTACATAGTTTCTTTCTCACCTATAAAAACAATTTGAGTAGTTAGAAAAAAAATTCAAGTTTATCTTCATGCTCCTCAACATGAAGGATAGATACACCCCCATCCAAGAAACATTTCCTCAAAAGTTATTTTTCATGGAACATGTTTCAAAATTATCTTTGGAATTATGAGATATAGAAGGTATCCCAGGTATACCCATTGAAGTATATTCTCAATCTCCCCTTGCTGAAAGGACAACTAGCATGTTAGGCAGTGATCCTCTAGTAGTTCGACATTAGGTTGTTTCCCATAAAATATTATGAAATTCACGACATTAGTATACATATTGTAAATGGATATGACTCTTAAAGTTCTTACCCTAGATTTTTATTTCCTAGATGTGGTTATCATCTTAGTTGGTATGGTTCTTCTAATTTTCAAGATTCATTTCAATTGTTCTCCCAGAGCCTAGTCAGATAAAGGATCATTAGTCCCAATCTGAATAGGGTAGGCCTAAGGATCATCTCTATCACCCCAACACAGACTATCTTTTTATATCCATTCCTATTTTTAAAATATTTCACCAAATAATCAAATTATAATCATTCCCTCATTACTGGTCTCGAGCTAGACCTCAATATTGATGCCAAATGTTTATAAGTGAAAAAAGCCTCATAGTTTTTCATCAAGAAGAGTAAGGGTGACTACGTCATCGAAAAAAAAGATCATGCACCCTTTCCAAAGTGAACCAATCATGTGAAGACCTAGTTCCCATCCCAACTGAAGGTGACTTATGTACCTCAGTTGTAGAATGGTTGGGAATATTCATTAGAAAGATTGGTTGTGTCACCCACTAATCATGACTTGGATGGTCTGGTCATTCAGGTGGAACCAGTAGAGGTTCTTCATTATTATTCATTCTGATGATGGAACCCAATAGTTAAACCAACTATCAAATAGGTATCCTATTCCATGACCCTAAAATCCTCCCAAAGCTGAATAGACACATTATTGTATTACTCTTTTCTTCGAGTACATCCTTTATGGAATTATCTCATCATATCATGCCAAGCATGAGCATATATGCTGCTATGAAGCATGGTTTATACACCACAATCCCCCCAACATATAAGGCCCATCTATATACCTACTATTGATGGAACTATCCTAAATTTCTTCACTAGAGATGTGATCCCACTAGTTATGCTATAATTCCATTTTTATGTCACATGTCTCCCATCAGATGTGATTGAAGCTCTCCCATCAGATTAAGAGATATAAGAACTTTTTTCCACCATATTTCAAAACTATATTTACTTCACATAGAGGTTTCATTCACAATATATCCATTCTAATTTCTTGAATCATAAAATGAAGCTTCTCTACACCAATAATTAATCTTGTTTCTTTTCAGTATTGGTACTCAGTGCTTTCTTTCCATACTTGCTTTTGATAACTCAATATTCACGGTTCATTTTAACCACAATATAATTATTCTATGAATGTATATAAGTAGTTTTCATTAGAGAATTAAAATCATATTCCATTATGTAGTTCTTTATCTTTAATATTATCCATAAATTTGAATTTCCTTATGCTATTCTGATAGAAACAGGCACCAACATCTAGACATCTATGTCGATGCAAATTTATTCAAAGTACAAATCTTGTAAAAACAAAATTATTGCTAATACGATAAGGTGAATTTGTATAATTAAACATTAAAAACCCCTCTCTAACATTTTATAGAAAATGTTGGGAATATGAAAAGGATTTTCCCATAAAATCTCCCAAACACCCTCTAGAACTATCAACTGAACATGTACAATCTATTGTATGGAACTGAAGAAGGTTTCCCCTTTTTATATTCAGTTTCCATCACTTAGAATATTTTTTAATGACCACTAGATTCCATATATAGTCGAATAATTCTATCTTTCTGGGTTAGAACCCCTCAAAGATAATAAGTTCCAGGTTGTTCACAATTTATAAAGGAACCTGGATAGGGTAGAGAGTGTGTTCGACCAGAGGGTTCACCTAAGATCCTTCCTCAAGGGTTACATGGTATTGGATCTTAGAGCCTTGACGATACCTAGAATAATTCCACCAATGTTGAATCCCATTTGCGAAGGACCATACATTATCCAAAATGTCTATTTCAATAGATTTTATTCCTTGATCAACACATACAGAGAGTCTATCACACCTCTAATAAAATATATGTTTCCCAAGTAGTAATTATCAAAAGAATACTTTGTGCAGATATAGTATAAACATATAATTTTTACAATCATTTCAAGATAAATAAAAAATATCTAAAATCAACCCATGATCTTGGAATTCCAAACATAATATATTTTTAATTGTTCCAAGAATTATGACATTTAACAATTTTAATTCTCTATATTCTGATCATTATTACCTTAAACTATTAGCATGAGATTCTATGTTTTAAGAATCTAAACTACAAATCTCAATTTCATTGACATGTGATTATAATATGTGATCATTATATATATACAACTGAGATGCCTCATGTGATATTATATGAATAAAATCAATTTACTCAATGCGTAAAGATAAACTACGATCATACCACATATAGGGCTAGGATGGTTAGAAATATGCTTCATCATATAATGATGTTACATTCAAGACTTACATTATGAAATTTACATGGGATGACTATAATATCAATGTGGTCTGACAAAAAATTCCAATGTCCTTAGAATAGAACAGTAGTCTAGGGCCTTACTCCACGTCCTATGCATGGTTTTCCCCACCCCAGTTATGGGACATCACAATGCCCATATCAGGGAGGGTTTCCCCCCTAACTCTGGTGTTGTTCAAATTCTAATACATTTTCTATAACTAGGTTTTTAATCATTCCTATTTACATGGTATATGTAGTGAGGACTAAAAATATTTTCATTTGGAATCTACACAAATTCATCAAGCCTATGGTGCCTTACCCCCGTTTATGGTCCAGTGATTAGGTCTAGAAACTACATTCATTTTTATTCAAGGTATTTATGTGTTACATGGGAATAAATTACCTCATCATAAATTAGTATTTACTTCTGTAGTTCCACATATATATCCTTCAGACCAAAATCCTCCCAGTATAGGACTCCTGAATTTAAAATGTTCTCCACATTTACCCATGTTCTAAGAATTATGACACAAGGCTTGGTCAAAGTCTCCATAAGGTATTATGTGAAATGTGGGAATGAATTCCATATTTTCAAATCTATTTTACCTATTTCTTGTCATGTAAACAACCTCCAAAAAATAATTTCATGCATAAGAATTATAAATTTAAAATTCTTTCCATGGTCCATGCATAATGACCCTAAACTACTTATATTCTCTACTCCTGAACAAATTTTTCTTCATCCCTAGTGTTCTATAAAGACCATGTCCTCATCTTCTCCATTATATTCTCTGGCCTGAAACCCAACATAATGGGATATTCAATGATTCATAGAAATTATATCCATGAGATAAGCCATATATTCATCATAGAACCTTCTATTACCAATGATGTTATCGCCCGAAAATGCCCCATGTGCCCCATTTTTAGGTATAATCACCATTAATTTTTATTTTCCCCATGATGAACCGTGGTTCTCTTTTGATCTAACATTTGTACAAAAATAATGTCATGATTAGGTTATAAACCCCCACCAACATCCTCAGCACCCAATAAAAAACTGCAGGCTTACCCTCAAAAAAAGGGATGCCACATATGAACTGTTTGGGATAACCAAATAAATGTAACACTATATGAAACCAAGATACATAAAGTGGAAAATATGGAATGAGAAGAAATCATAATTTCCATGGATAAAATAATGATGCCTCTTATCCTCATGTTATATAGTTTAGTATTGTTATTTGAGAGGGAATCCATAGCCGGTGTTGGTCTCCAACTGCACCATGTTTCATAACTATGTGTATCTTCATTATAATTATAATGGTACACATAATGATTATTTGATGGTCTATCATACTACTAGACCCCTTCATAAAATCATTGTGGGTCCCTCTCTTCCAAAATAGAACGACGCCGACCTATGGTATGTTTTTTCAACTTCTGTGGAATCTGATCTCTTTGATCTTCCTTTTTTCCTTGGGTTATCACCCCACTATGTCCTAAGATACCAATTAGAATACTCATTCAGAAATTGGGTAAAATATATGTGACTATAACCCCAAAATTTCTCCTATGTTATGATCTCCCATACCTTAAAATAGTAGCATCCATAGTTTATGTTGTACAATATTAAACTGCAAATCCATGCATCCTTAATGCATGATGTTAAACTAGAATCTTACATGGTATAAAACTGGTAAGCCCCATTTAATTATTATGGGATGATCAAAATAATTTACCCTATAAAAAACCTAGATTCCTCATAAGATGATATATCTTAGTATCCTCATATGAGATGATATCCCCAATCGATGTCGGTCTTCTACTGTTCAGCATTCCTGAAATATATATGGATTGATCTTCATTATCTTTGGATATATAATGATGCCTATATATTTAATCTTGGGGCTATTATTTCCTTTGAGTAATTTCATGTTCTCCTCCCTCTCGGCCAGGAATTATTATCTCCAACCCACGAGGGCAGCTACCATGTCAGAGTTTATGGAAAAATAGCTCCCATGGTGCTCTATATTTCATATAAGACATTCCCTATTGTCAATTTCATGATTTTTTCTTTCTACAACTAGATAACAATCACCCTTATGATCTTAACATTCCCCATAATGAAATAGACATATTCACTAATATGTAATTTTTTTGTATTAATTGTTTGTTTTTTCTGACCATATGGATTATTCTCATATCATTTATTCATTTAAAATAAAATTAAAACCAATAAAAGGATTTAATCTATTTGTTAAATCTAAATATACCACCTTTAATGGTTACACTAATCCTTACAAGTAATCTCAAAATTTATCCCTTATTATACCCAAAAATTTATTTTTAAAACATCCCATGATCTAATGATTTCACTTACACGAATACTAAAATAACTAACAAAGAATTACCCACACTTAACCAACCACATTATGGTCTACCCTCACTATACCCCATAAAATTAGGATGCAAGATATCATCCTATATCCCATATAACTTATTTCTCACCTGAACATCTGTTCGGAATCCATCAAATATAACTGCTACAAGGTTAACACTACTATGTGGTCTCTAGTAAATCCTAAAATCAACCAATGATTTTTTAAAAAAATCATTCGTAATTGAGTTTGACTTTATTTTCTAAAAATTTTGATCCCTTTTAGTAACTTTTTTGTTTTACCTAACCAAAACAAACAATCCCAAAAACAATAATCCTTAAAAATTTATAAAAAGTCACTCAATATATTATGGAGAAACAATCTCATAGTAAAATAAATTAGGACACTTATTATCATCATGTAATTTATACCTAATTGGGATAAGTAAAAGAGTTGGTAAAAATACATTACTTAGATATTTTCTCTTGAAAACATTCAATATGAATGAAATAGTTATTGAAATGTTTTCTCTTACATTTTCCTTACTAATTTTATCACATTAACAAGGATTTCCCCTTTTTTATATGATGAATGGGAACTGGAATAGGGGAAAAAGATAAGAGATTATAGAGAGAATGGGGGAAGTAAACTAAGATTATGCAAATGAATATGTAAAACAATATAAAAGGGGACCTAAATTTTCCAAAAAAAATACCACCCAACATGGAGATAAATCTAATTTATTTCCTTTAGATGGACCACAAATAGGAATATGATTGATCATTAGGCTCCAAATGTACTTCCACAAGACAACTGGTTGTAGAGACATATCCTATAAGTAGATATACTGACTTATTCTACAACCTGTCAATCAAACTCCTGATGGGATACCACTGATCACCTAAGAGAATCTTGTGTTTCCCACACAAGATTGTTTATTTACAAAACACATTAAATATCTATTTGTGAATCTTAAATTAATTTTTCATCTCCAAAAAATCGATTACATAACTCTTAACAACCCATATAGTCATATCCCATAAATATAATATATATTTATATTTTACTATAACATGAATCCACTCTGATCTATTGTTTACTTCAGATTCCATCAATAAACAATCATGATGTTCATTATAAACACCCCACCATATGGTTTATCCAACAAATTTAGTTTTACTACACATCTCTCATGTAACCTTCCATCCACTGGGCTGTAATTCCTATCCTTATTCATGGAATATATATTGATACAATCATATTTTCATCATTCCAAAACATGATAAACTTCTTATCACTTTGATTTAAATATATAGATTAGCCTCTTCTCAAATGAAATGTATAATTCTAATTCCATTTAAACTCCATAATCCATGAATTAGAAGATCCAACAAATAAATCATTGCGTTGAATTCATCTAAAAACATTATAAAATATGAACTTTGGAGAATTTTTTTATTTCAAAAAAAATTTCTCTTAATGGAAATTAAAATTTGAGATAATCCATATAAAAACATCCATCTTTTATATTCAACATCACTAGTTTTTTTCAAAATCACTAGTCTAAAAAGGACTAGATTATTCTTTAAAATAATCATAGTAATTTCCTATTTGTATATAACCAATAAATATCTTATTGATTGAGGTATATTTTATTAAACAAATCTATAATACAATGAATATATCAGTGTACCTCCATCACTAGCAATCACAATAATAAATTTGGCGTGTTTTGTAAAAATTTTTGGAATTATATTCCCTTTTTGTTACCATATGAACTAAATATACCTTATATAGAATTAAAGATATAAAATAATTTGTTTACTAAGAAACTAGTTACAATAATTCTATTTCTATAGTGTATCGAAAAAAAATATTTAGCTAATAAATCCATGTTATGTAACACGCATCACCCTTAACTCTTACTAATATATTAAGCAAGGACAAGATTATCATTCCAGAGAAACTGATAAGGTTAATCTCTTCATCATATTACCCCTATCATCTTTCTACTAAATCAAATAAAACCTAAGTCAAACATCCCCATAGAACAATATCACACAATCCTTTTTGACAAAACTATTTAATCTCTCCCCATGTTCCTTTTCTTACAGAAAAAAGAAATTAAGGCCCTCCACTCCATCATTTTCAAACACCAATACTATTCAGTCATGAAAAACTCGATCAATATAGATAAATATCATCCCAATCATAAAGAAAAACCTAATAAGAACCAATTAATATAATATTATATTCTTAAATGAAACAAGCATTAAATGAAAACCTAAAAATCAATGACCTCTAGAAAATTCAATGATATACTAATTTCTAAACATGGTATTCTTGTTATATAGTCTATTAAATATTTTTTTCCTACCTATTTATAAATAAAGGTTCATTATAGGTTTTAAATTTCTATATTATACACACACACTATGAGGGAATATGCCTCATCCTTCAATATTGGAAACACTCTAAGGAATATCACATCTTGAATTATAATAGTAAAAATCTAACTTATTTTCGAGTATAGACTATATCTTTAAGATCATCAATAAATCACTTCCACTTCATTCTTATTATTACCCCCACACTTCAGAATATCTATTGGAAAATAGAGGATTTATTTATACTATATGATCTAATTTGACAACTTATAAGTTGGTGTCAATGAAATATGGTACCACTTGTACACACAATATATCATTTTGGACCTCACAAACATAACAACCCTTTATAAACACATTATAAAATATATATTTTTTGTGAAAAATGATAATCATTTAAATTTGGTCACATAATCCATCATAGAACTTCCATGTATCATAATATCTTTGAACACTTGGAACTTCCTATGGAATACTAACACTTCGTATAATCTCCCACTAATGCGAGTATAGAACTATATATGGGATATTCTATCGATATACCATTTTAAAAAAATATCTTACACATTTATAAGAAAAATTAAAATTTATTGTTTTAATACCATACATATAAAAATCATGGTGTATAGTTCAATACAATCTTTAATTAGAAATTATAAAAAAAATTCCCATCATGGAACACGATATCATCCAAAAAAGATGTGTAACTCTACAATAATTGTTTGGGAATTTATTTTCATCCACTACTTATACTTTGATAAAATATTTTATATTTCCCTGAACACTAAAATAATAGTATCTAAATGGAAATATGCATGATATATATCAGATATGGTTCAATCATCTTCACATAATTCTCTCTAAATTAATGATGAATATAAAATTTATAACAAGAAAAATATCAATTATCATATGATACATTCACTTTGATCTAGTAATAATAAATCTTAAAAAGCCAATATAAAATTAAAGGACTCACTGTTATCATGTTTCCTATAAGAGACACTTCTAGTGAGATGTCAGAAAATTTACAGAACTCAATGGTGTGTTAGTATTTAATAAAATTAGACGCACAACACCACCATTCATTAATATTTATGATTCTGAACAAAATTAATTATTAATATTTCATATCTATAGACATGACATATTATGTGAACATATTTTGAACTCTCACCCACCATGTGATTGAGGTCTATAGATGCACTCTTGGCTAATCATTTTTAGGATTTATCATCTGGGATTATTGAATTGAATATATTGGATAATAGAACCCATAATTTTCTAAAATTAAAACTCTAAACATATAAATGTTCTCCAACTACTTATCAATTACACAAATTACCTCATACAGGTCCAAAATGAATTATATTTTCTTTTAGATTTTATCACACAACTCTATTCCATAAAGATCCCCCTTCTTGAAAAGATCAAAACATTCACATAAGTTATTGTTTTATGAAACACCCAACTATTTTTAAACACATATCATGTTCATCCAATTGAAGTCCTACTTTTGTGTATACGTCTTTAGTGAATTTTTTGGTCTTTTAGTTCTCTATTTTTTCTAACCATACATATATTTTGTAATTCCAAACACATGAAAAGTATTGTTGAGCAACATCCCAAGACCAATATCACAAAGAATAGACTGGGAAGAATATAGGGATGTGGATCCCAAGTTGATGAAGTGTAGCATATCTTCTTCTATAAACCCCTCTTATTCTATTCATATGCATAAGAATCATATAAAGACATCTATTAGGTGTAATCATTCTCCATGTACTCTATAGTGATACAACCACATTTCTTCACAATGGGATATTCTCACCACTTGGATGATGAAATCTTATAGCCCACTACTTATATTCATGTCACATATTCAACAAAACAATCACACTTATGACATGATATTAAACTATATGGGAATGATATTTTACATGACCATAGAATATAAGTCTCGGAATACATTTTTGTCTTCCTTATTTTATAGCATGATATGAATTATTTCTCTTTGAGGTTCAATACCAATTCCACCAAAACTTTATCTCCCCCTTGTTAGGCCATATCATTGATTCCAAATCATATATCTAGAGTGTACTCAATCTCATAGATAACCTCCCCATGTATCCATGTTAATTTAAACCATACAGAGTCCCGGTTGGAAGAAAAATATATTTTTCTCTTAAGTGGAATGTTTAGTAGGATTCATCCTTATTGTATATTAACTTGTTCCCTCCCTTGGGTGATATACATAAGTTTATTTATTCCTCGTATGGTAAAAATGATGTTCTATACTTAATGAGAACAGAAAAATACTAACTAATTCCTTAGTAACCTATCCCTATGTGATTATCCAATCATACCATTGTTGACGACCAGAAGATGAATTCTGGAATGAGAACAAGAAGCATGTTTAGTGAATATATGATCACATTTACCATCCCATTAGTAATGATCCTAGGATTCCATCCTCATATAATGAGTTTGATACTACATATGTTTTTATCAAAATATGCCTTTTTGAAGAGAATATAATAAATTCATCCTACCCTCTATTTAATGAGACATGAATTTTACCCCTACCCATGTGATGATAAAATGGTTCCTTTTGTAACAATATTGTTTTTCATGGGCTGAAGAGAACTGGATGTTTCATGTGATGAGAATTACTTTCCATGATCCATGTGCAAAGGATTTCTTAGGAGGAGAAACTGAGTTAACTAATGTAGAAAAAGAGGATTCACATGCGATTTATCTTGAGGAATATATTAACAAATTCAAAATGTACCAATAATTCCATACATAATCGACCTCTACATCTGAAGGAATTCATCCCTCAAAGGATGTTAGTGAAGTAATAAACTAGTTCCTATATAAATATAGCATGGATAATGGGATTCAAGATCATTCCCTAAATATATAGTGGGGAATGGACATATAAATTAAATCCATAATGGAATTCAAGGAAGTAAGATATGAAGCCCAATAATCATATTCCAATCAATAAGTCAACACCATAAACCCTAGTGGTTATAGGCCACAAGACTTTTCCATGTGGGAATACAAAACCACATGATCAAGACGATCAAATGTATATATAACAAAAAAATTCTCCTTATGGAATGAACGAAAAAATGGAGAACCCAATGAGGATATATTCTTCATAAATAGTTACACAATATGTAACTCTAGGATTCATGGGATTAAAACAATAGAATGGTGAATATGGTGTGATTATTTTTTCATCAATAGTGAACATATGTGTAACTCTTGCTCACCACCATCATAATTAATCAATTTTGGGAATTTTAACCATCACCCTAATTAGGGATATACTCATTGTTGGATTCAAATTATCTTATAGATTTTCATACATTAGTCATGGTCTATGATCTTCCCCAACCACCAATGGTACACATATGGGAAAGAAAACTGGTAACCCTAAAATCTTATATTCATACTTCCATGAAGTTAATACCACCTATCCTAAGACACCATGGTTCACTAACAAAATTTTACCATCAGAGGAAATATATTGAAATTTCATCAATAAAGTTCCTATTGATATGATAAATAAGGTTCTCTTACCACTAAAATGATTTATGTAGAGGATTTAGAAGCTATGATTCTAAATTATTTCCATTGATAAAGGGACCATATGGGGAAATACTCTCATTAGTAATATTGGACATTATGGGAACCTTCCCATATAGCATGTGGAATTCAAATCCCCTAAATCCAAATATATTGGGGATGACCATGTTGGCCCAGTAATAACATGTACCTAGAAGTCTCCAAGGAAGGGCCACACCATCTGACATCACTGACAACACATGATATACCAAATAGAAATACAATTTTTAGAACTAACTCCATATATGAATACTGAAGTCCAGAATACACTACACCAATGTTGGGGGTAGGAAAATAATAATATATCATGGAATACACTCCAACAAATCTTATCTACTTTTCCACTATCAAGTATCATCTTCCACCAAATAAATAAATAAATGGGAGTATATACTTTCTATTATGTGATAATGAAATCATATCCCTCCAAGAATGTTGGGTTGAATATCCTAATAATTAGTTCCCCCAACAGTCATCACAAAGGTCCTCCCCATGTAAAAGTGGTCCATCACATAGAAGATATACCAAAAGGTAATGAGCCTACCAAACATTTTTGATTCCTCCCCTTGACACAAACATCAATTATCATGGTAAGGATCCACAAGAACCTAAAATGAATATACATAGTGAAATTGTGTCTGTAAACTAAAGGAAGAATAGGGTGAGACAAAAAAATGTTACCCTAGATCTTTCATAATTTAGGACCTCCAAAAAATCCAAGAATATGTTTCTAACACCAATACTAAATCCATAAATATTTACCCATTGGATGATCATTTCCTTTAGCCAGTTTTTAGTACACAACATTCTAAATTCCCTTCATAATTACCAATATATGGAGGATGTGTTGTAATCCTTCAAAGGGAAAGATGTATATTTAACTTTACATAAATTGGCATCACTTATCACATATTATATTCTAGAAGTACCATAAATATTATGTTCTAGAATCGAATCCTAATATGTGTATAAACATCCATTCCATCAATAGGAACCTAGGCATATCCCTCAATAAGAGGAATTAGACTCTACCCCCCATATTGGAAGGATACTTAAGTTTGAGAAATTTAAGTTAAAAACATCTTATTCAACAAAAAATTGTTTTATCTAAACACAATCATACCCAAGACTGAACACTAATATTCTTTATCACTCCCTTTTGTTAAATCAATCCAATTAATATTTTGGTAGAGATATTTTCCCTCCATGCAACAGGAAGAGGGATGTGAGAGCATCTAGGGATCCCCTACTATTGACAAGCTTATAGTATTGTTTTTTCTGTATGTGAACCCACATTTCACAATTTTAAATTTTTTAACTAATAATAACATAGAATATAACTAGAACCCCATAAATTAATAGTAATTGGTCATTAAATGAAGCGAGGGGTTTTTTCTCTATCCACCTAAGAATTAATTAGATCTTATCTATAGATCACTCTCATAAATATTAACTCGAATTACAACCACTGGATCATGACCACTACACTTCAAAATCCAGTTGATCAACATTCAAAAATATGCATAATAATTCCACCAGTAATGACCTGGTCGTTGCTCTCACTAATCATTGAGATATTATAGAGATATGATGAGCTTCGTAATAGCCTAAGGGGAAGTCATTCTTGGTGCGTGAGGACCATTTCCCCAACCTACAGATATTTGATACCTGATATTAAAATTCATCAATGGTACAAGTGACGTTGAATAGAAAAATTTACATTTCAACTCCATGTGTTCATTAATGATGGTAATCATATAGTTCCAGGATGAAAAAAAAACTCAGATGCTTCTTTTAAACACTATATGGACTAGCCTTAGTCTAAAACATTCATATGTAATTAGGTTCTATTATTATTTGGGATAATATTTTCTAATCTTTCCACGTCTGCATCAACTAAATTTTATATAGGAAGAGTGTCATCAACCTCTCCAAATTTATGTATCATCATAAAAATAATGTAAAATAAATAATTTCTTTGTGGGAGATGTTGAATAAAATTCTCAATTTTAAACTACCCTAGGAATTTTCATTGATTTTGTGGGTAGAGAAACTCTACGACGAGTTGTATCCAAACCTCATATCCCCTTAGTATTTTATGATGATTATGAGAATTATCCGGGATAAATATGTTCCTTGAGGAATAGATTCAGTGTACCAAATAATGGCCTCAAAAATTATTTATCATATACATATTAAATCTTATGAGAGTAGAAATTGATTTTATTACATAAACCATATAACCTTTTTTCAGTTGGATTTAGGAGGCCACACATAACAAGTCACTTTAGGCACAGACTCGCACACATAATGTCATCCAAGTCTTCGATGATGGATGGGTATCTATACCATTTCCAAAATAGTAAAATTAATTACACTTATTCTGGAATGAAGATATCACCACAATCTTCATTTCTACAATAGTGAAAAACTTATAAACATTATAAAAATAAAAAATTTATATGATGGTTTCCTGAAAACCATTACAAATATTAAGCCAAACAATATTCCTCAAACAAACCCTCAAATATGTTTTTTCTTTAATAATTATCCCCACAATATGCAAGATCATGAAACAGTTAAAATATGTTACCCCTAAATGCATTTCACATGAATCTTGACAACCATCTATGTTTATGAAGATGAAAATTAATATTGTACATTTTTTTATGGAGGATCAGATAATTTTGATGAATAGATAGACCAAAATTTTATTGCATGATCCCATTATATAATATTTTTACAGCCAAAATATATGGAACCCTTATAGGTGAATTCACCTTCTCTAGTAACCTCATCAGCTTCGCATCCCTCATAAACTAAAAAGGGTTGATTTCAAACTTGAAATTATTATTGGGAGACTATGTCCATTCCATATAAAATATGCAATCCCAAGGACTTTTTACCTTTTTAGAACAATGAATCTATATTACACGGCCAAATCTAAATGAATCTTCTGATGAAGAGAAATATTATGCCAATATAAATTCAATCAGGTTGTTATAGTAGTGTTTAGGGTTATAGACGAATCATTACATATTTGTATTATGAATCCACATTGATGATCTCAATGAATGTGTAAATTTCTATTTAGAAATAATAATTTTAAAGAATGTGTCCATAAAAATAGTGGATACACTTTTGAGGTCATAATCAAATTTCTTCTAAGGCCTCTACTAGAAACCTCCTCTGTTGTAGGATCCTATAGTGAGGCTTTGTTTCCCATTAGGTCAATTAAATAATGTAATCATTTATAGTCATTCATGTATTATCCACAACAACACAATCGATTGAAATTTCCAAACAGGTCCTAACTATTCATCATCACCTTAGGTAACTAGATCCTCCATGCTTCTTATTCATGAGCTAACACTAGAATGGAAAATATTCCCCTATCATAGGAGTATTAAATGATTAACCACCTCATCATTAGTGAAACCTATATCTCAATCATTTATAGAGTCTAAATATAAAAGTATCATTGTGAATCCCTCATCAAATAATTGAAGAACCCTCTAGAGTTTGAGAATAAGGTGATGACTTTTAAAGTCTAAAATATAGAGGATGCTCAAAATGAGAACCAAAAATCTGTGATCACCTTATCTAGAGTGGGTTAAGGTCCAACCAACCATACACACATACCCCCTATACTACTAAAAAATTAAAAGAATTTAGATTATAAAAGTCAAGGTGATTTTATAATGATATATCCTCATTAAACCTAATTATTAAAATATATGACAAACAGTGAGCATAACCATCTTAGATAGAGCCATTTGAAGACCTAGTTTAGTGATATGGTATCAAATACCAAATTCTTTTTTTCCTCACATGAAATTTCATTCAATGAATTTCTAGGAAGGCCTAATATTGATTATAATTCATGAATTCTCTAATCATATCACAGGTTCCTGATATACTCATTCATTGGTCAATTATGGGAGATCCATTATGATGTTACTCTCTTAGACTATTGTGAATCCCTTGAACCTTGTTATGGGTTTTAAAAAATGGAGGGAATTTATCCCTAGGATGAAGTAAAATAATGTTTCAATGATACCAAGGACATAAGACATACCTCGATGGATCTCTTAGAAATATTAAATATATATTTTATCCCAACCATCCACTTCCTGGAATAAACAACCCCAGACTAGGGGCACCATATCATAGTACCCATGAAAGGGGAGGGCGATCTGATCCACAAATTTTTTATATGAATGAGTAGTTCCTTTTAGTCCGAGATAGTTCACTCCAATTACATATCACAAATTCTTTCCAATTCCTTATAGTAAAGGTCTCCAGAAGATATACCATATATTAGGATTTACCCATTCACATTCGAACAAGACACATTTATTTGACATAGTAGGTAGACTACACCATCAACGACCACATGGGATGAGAGCTGAAACCACATTTTAAGTGGTCTCTATTAAACAAGAAGAAAGAGAAACAAATTATGAATATTCCACCCACTCACATGAAGACAATTTCATATCCAAATCTCATATACCATGGGAGACAACTTCTCTAATGAGTCCTCATGATTCTAATTAATAGGAATTGTGGGAATCCCTTACCACCATTGAAAAATGAGAATCCACCACCAAAAATGACCTACTATAGTTAAACAATCACACCATGGATTACCCAATACTAACATTTATTTGTGTTATAATTTTTATTGATGAAAAATAGTTTTATGATTCATTATTCATGAAAAACCATGACATATTTGGGTGGAACTATAATGAGAAGTTTTGTATCAATCTCTAGGTCATTTTACAATGTCAAAATTTTCTCATTGGCCTTCATGGGTCTAAATAAAAACTAATAAATATGAATTATTCATATGGTTCCATGATCTAGTCCAAAGTTGATAATTAGATAAAACCCAAATTCATAGTGGAGGTTTAGTACCACAATGGGATTGTGGATATTATCTTATTTATGAAGAGGAAGGGACAAATTTATATATACATTGAATTATAGGACCTCAACGGTAACTTATCGAATGAATAATTCCCAATTATAGTCACATAGATACTAATTGAGGAAACCACTAGCTTCCATGAACAACCCTTTAGGGGTGGCTACACTAAATATAACCAAATAAAGATATCTCCTAAAAAAAGTTACTATATTTAGCGATAATTATGATATATAATGACTCCATCAATCATGAATAGAACTAGATAAAACTACCGTTGGTTATTGAGAAAAATTAAATATAATGTTTTTTGTATAGGTATATAACATGGTTGTTAAATCTCTCTGATGTCAGGACCATCTCACTGATCCTAAAAAATTGATTGGCATGATCAATGATGGTCGTCTAAAGATAAACCACTTAAACTGTGTGTTTGAGGTTACCTTTATGAAATTCAATATCATTTTTTTATTCTAAATATCTATCATGATAATCACATAGATGATCTAGGTCATCATTAAAATTTCTCCTGAAAAGATACATGCATTTTTGGGCTTCAAGTCAACTTGGATTACATTCAGTTTTTTGTTAAAAAAATTTCATCATGATGTAATACATTTTCTAATATGATGAAAAAATAATTTATTATATATGGGAAAATGAATACCAAACTATGTTCAATGATGTCTATTCATATATAATATTTCACTTTATTTTAATGTTATATTTACAATGGAATACATTATGCCTCAATGGGGTTCCCATATAATGATCATTCTGAACCCTAATTTCATTAATGAATAATGAAGGAAAATGAAATAGTCCTTATAATCTCATAGTCACATGATGCTTTACACAAAGACCAAAATACTATCCCAATCAAGAATAACTACCTTAGCTTGGCATTTGGGGTCATGAATTTTTGTCACTAATTACAAAATCATGAGGTCTAATTGATCTACTACATTGATTTGATTAATTAAATGCTCACTTGACCGCTATTAAATGGAATAATGGTTTAGAGGTCAGTAATACATTATCAATTTGATATCTTGTTCATCTACTAGATGGTCAAAAATGGAAAATCACAAAAAGAATTCTTTTTTAAAAATTACACATTTATGGAGTTTACTTTACATAATGTTTTTGATTACATGGATATCATAATTAATTAACATTTAAATTAATTCTAGTAGATATACATTGATGGGGCCTCCATAATCATATCTCATTGAAGTATAAACAAACAAATGCCTAACAAAGTTGAATAAGGTGTTTTCTCCAACACTCCATTAAAAGACCTCATGAAATAATAAAACCTCCTTTTGAAGTGATGTTCAAATACTAAGACTAAATTAATATACATAATTAATTTTATTGAGTTCAAACTCAAGATATGGTATTTTTTGTTACATATGAATGGATGCACTGAGGTAGTCATCATGAAAATTAATCATGGCCACACTTTTAAAAAATGAGGAAACATCACTTTTCCTATGTGAACCAATGAGTTGATGGGTAAATTTACCAAAAAGAAAAATGTATAAAAGGTCCTTCAACCAAAAAAATGATCGATTATAATAACTAGAAATATTTTTCTCAATCAATCATAGCATTGAACCAATAGGATTTGATCATCCATGTGGCAAAATAGAGAGTGATCAATATCATTTCTCCTGAGGAAGATAGTCAGGATGTGAATCCACTCAATACCCTAGTTATCAATAGAGGCCTTTTGATCTCCTAATCATAGAAGAAGAATCTGATTAGATGACTCAATTAGATCGTACCCTCAAAATATAGTATCTTTATAAACCCATGCTAAGAGAGAGAAAATCAAAGAGCATGTGTTGAATATTTCCTCTATGAAATCTAAAAATTATAGAATGTCATCTACATTTACAATATCTATAGGATATGTTAAGTTTCTAAAATATTTTAGTAGTTTGATTCTAAAACATGTGAATTTCCCTTGTCAAGATTGAATATCTCCCATAAAATTTGTATACTTGGCTATATCTCGATCAGGATTGTTTATAACAACACATAATTCACTAAGAAGTTTCATGCATTCACGATTCATGAACGATTTGTACATATGCCACTATATATTATCAATTCCCCCAATTATTCATCCCTATTATTAATAGGGGTAATTTTTCAATGGGTCCCAACCTGGTAATGATAACCCATATGATTAGTTGTATATATACTTCCACCATTTAAATTCAACGTGTCTTGAATCCATTTCTATTAATTATTTCATGTCTATATCTTGGATTGATTCTTCTAAATACCACATCATTTATATGTTAGGTATCTCTAACACCATCCCAAAAAAGTGATACTAATTTTCCATTAATTGAGATAAATAGGATATACACCTATTATAATATCTTGAACAACCATAGATCTCTCTATATTGAACAATAATATGGGTATATTGAGGCATTAAATAAAGTCATATCAACTATTTTATCAAAAATAGTGGACCAACAAAAGATGTGATAGATAGAAAACCACTCTAATTCCATGTCTCTATATTTGGTGACCACACACACTTCCACTTAAGCTACTCCTTACTCCCTACTATATGGAAAATAATTATTTAATCCCATTGAGGTCTAATCATCATCTCTCCAAGTATACATCCAAAACTAATTAACATGAAATATAGGGACTCACATTAATCTAGTTGAACTAGACGACCTCACTAATAGTACAGACTACAAATTATAAAAAATAAAGGTATATTAAATTAGTATTTATTTTGGATTCAATAAAAAATATCTCTTTTATACTTTCCTTCATGGTGACTTCTTCAAAGAGATGAAAATATTTATTATTCCTATAAGGATACCACCAATGTGGGAGTCTAACCTGGATGGAATCCTCACTATTCACATGGTTTTCATTAATTGTTTATAATCATTGTTCAACATATATGGTTAGAACATCACACCTCCCCTTCATATAGGGGTTATCCTAAAAGTACCTTTGAAGACATCATGTTGATTTCAACAACATTGTTAAAAGATGTTTAACTACATAATACAAATCCATTCTTCATAACATTGAACTACTTGATACAAATATTAACTACTTAATGATAAACAATGTAGTGTATTGTACTTGTCTCATGACTATAAACTATGCATAATTTATTATATGTTACATGAATCTATGATACCATATAATGGACAATTATAAAAGATAAAAACAATATGGAATTTGTCTTCATTAAACGACCTTAAATTTCATGGAATATGGTACCGAATTCATGACCCTAAAGTACATTGAATATCATAATCACTATATGATGTTAAACTATCTGATCTAAAATCTCTCAAAAAAATCAATATTTTATTGTTTTTGGTCCCATCTCTTTAACATTAAATTTTGTACAGGAGATGTTTTTATATGAAAATTCAAATGTATATCCGTGAAGTTTTACTCTGTCTATAGGGTCACCCCAAAACATTGGTTTCATAATACTAATGAAATACATACCAATAGTAAAATGTGTCTTTATTTCATTTTCACAAGATACAATGGAATTCTTTAATGTCTAATAATAGGATCCTCTACCAATTACGTTTTTATTTTTACCATTCAATATGATTAGAGGTCACTTATTAGTTTCCTTAAATAACCAGAAATCAATAATGTGCTCTTCTAAAAGAAGGTTATAATCCCCGCTTGTGTTGATATAACTCATGATGTGGTAATATGTACTTCAATATAGAACTCATAATTTTCAACTCTACCCAAATATTCTTTTCATCTAACATTCTCACTTGGCCTCAACCATGATTATAATATTCATAAACCTTTTCTGTCTTAATAAAATAAAATTTATTGATGGAAAAATACCTCAATTGATCAAGTCCAAGGTGGGGTATACACCTTAGAGTTCTCTTTTCTGTAACATGATGTGGATCATATTTTGAAGACGCGGTTCTCAACAGACACTGATTTTGTTTCCCCCAATTTTAACAATGTTTTTATGGAACCTATATTTCATAAACATGGTCTATAGTCATCCTCAATCAATTTTCACCCCCAATTTATTTGTATATTACAACTTGTGGTTTAATTTTTCTCCACCCTCCTTTATTCTAATGGAATTTTAATTCCTTCAACATTACACACATAATTTATTAGCACACGTCGGTAAAGAAAATTGGCATGCTCTATTTTCTATGCCTAACTTCCCATTTGTCAAGTCACCATTAGTGATCGAGGAAGCATTTTAACCATAACCCATCTAACCTTGTTGTGTTCTATTATGTGACATTGGTGGACAACATTTACCCATTTTCCCCACACTGATCATGAAACGAATGGGATTTGGGGTTTTACTGTATTCTGTTGTAAAATTATAGTTTAAATTCATGTTTATGTGTAATGAGTCCCCTAAGTACTATATAAATTAATTTAAACTATAAAAAACATTTTTCATTATCTTATGAGTTAATTTTTTTACAAAATACTTTTCCTATAAGATTATGTTATATAGAATATCCATAATCATATGAATTGATACTATATGATGCTTTAGGTCCTTTATCCATGATATTAACCACTTTTTTACTTGTTTTTTACCTAATACGCGAATATCTAGAACTATTTGTGGCTTGATTAATACCACATGGGATTTTTAATAATTTATAGACGACCTTCTTAGTCCCAACCACATAATTTTGTGTCCATTACAGCTAGTTTCCTAGGGATATGACATTGTTACCAATCCTTGTCAAGTTTTAGTGTTCCTTTTCATGTTAGACCACCATTCCCATTTTCATTCACTATTTTTGATCATAACTCATATTTATACATTTTTTCAGTCCCATATTGATTATTTGTGGCTTGATTCTCAAATTTAAAGAGACCTAATGATTCCACGATTTACTTATATACACCTAGAAATAGGTATCCCATATCATATACCTTATTTTGGGGCACAAACACCCTTATTAAAGTTCCCTTTCCCAAAACAAACCGATGTGGTTTCATATTCTAATTGAGATTATTCAAGCATCGCAACATCAAAATTTATGCACACACTTCTATGTTTTTCTGTATGGAATTGTTTTTTCAATTATTCTTTGGTTTTTTCCTGGGGTGACATAGACAACCTCACCCTTTGAACCCTATATCATTCCCTAAAATTATACACACCCCCTACCTAGGGATCTATCTACACTAACATTGGGTTTTCAAATTCACATTATTATTCTTCCATTGAATATAATTACAAAATCAATCCATTTAGATTTTTTTTGAAATTAAAATATAGAACATCCCCATGTCATGGTTACAATACCAAAAAAGTAATAATGATTAGTGAATGCTCCATGATCTTAAAAATTTAGAACATTGTTTTTTTATAATGGAGTTGTGTCATCGATCCATGTTCAATTTTAGATACACATATACCATGTAGACTACCCCCACCTACATAAACACTTCATGAACATAAATAATGTGCATTATCCTCTAAGTTCATCTATATTAGAATAGATGAATTTTAATTATTTTTGGGATAACATCTCCCTTATTTCTATATAGAAAATAAAATGACAATTTTGTTCATTATGGTGTTAACCTCTATTAAAGTGCTTATAAGGTTTTATATATGGTGTTTTGATCACTAATTCATGTCATTTTTTTCTTTTCCCAATGCCAAATAGACCACATCATATATGGTCTATGTCTTATGAACATAAAAAAATTATTATTCAACCTAATATTTATTTATATTATAATGATGGATCCGAAATTAATATCTTGTTTTTCACCTCCTAGATCAGTTTTGCTTATTGAAAAATCTTGGTATGATTTAATTCACTTTGAATTAGGAATTACCCCATTCATAAAAGTACAAAATTAAATATATTCAACCTCATGTCAAAATTCCATGTCATTAAACTAGGAACTATTCATTCTGAGGCTTTATAAAATTGAATTGATTCCCACAACCACTATTTTATTATTATCCTCCCATATAGGTTGAATATAAATCATTAAATCTATTCTAATATTTAGGAAATTAAAATATATATCATTACAAAACACTCAATCCCACTGTAGGGATTGTTCAAACCTTTTATATTTTTATTGTGTGTTCAATAATCCATTACAAATGGTCGATGTGTGTGATATGACCAAAACATGGAAATGTAACCCAAGGGTATTAAAAACTCTCCTTATACACTCCTCTCTATCTCCACACATTGTGTCATAGCAGATGGAATTTCCAAATCAACATTTTATTTCCATATAGGCTTCGTAATGGTGACAACACAACCATCAAAATTCACAACTCCCTTATAAGAAACATATCCTAGAGTATAATTGATAGAAATAGGAAGATCAATGTGTTTCAAAATATGTTCATTAGATTACGGTAATTCTTCAACTGTTCCTAATGATGTGGTAGTGGGACCCATTTTCTAATTTTGTTAATGGCCATACTCATCCTATATATCACCGCCTTTCTGATGAAAATTATAAGAGTATGAATTTACCTTACTCTAATACACATTTATTGAATTGTGTTTGAACACCCCTGGTGTTGCAGATTCATACATTTTGGTACGTTTCTATGGTGAATCCATCCTTTAGCATCTTTCCCTATATATATCCCCATTTTAACAAGTACCTATAGTGTTCAACATAAAAAATAAACCCTAACATGTACATACTTTTATAGAACCATCATGTTTTATAAGTATCTTTCCACTGATATTTGTTTTTTATATTAAAATAATAGAATTGGAAATGTGAATTTTCATTAGTTTCTACATTATCAAGATTGATATGGCCCTTTATCCTTCTCTATACAACATAAAAATTGTCTTTATAATCGTTTTTATATTATATTATACTATACAATATCAGAAATGTTACATGAATTAAATAAATGTGATATATTGGTCATTTATCAAGATTGTATCCCATGTATGTCATTTTCCTCTAATCATGCCCTCCCTTCAGTGATAGTCATCTATTTCACCCTTTGTAGAACTATGTGTGGAATAATTCATAATATATGGTTTGTGGGGTTATAAAAAGATTCATATCCACAGACCCAATCTCACACTTTAACCTCATTCATTATTATAACATATGTTCCACTTCTATCTATGTCGTACCAATTCCATTGACACTAACTACTAAAGGATGATTCCTCTTTTCTATATATGATCTAGTTCAATATAAGATATATTAATTGGTTGGGATATTTTTAATAGTACATACTTAAGTCAAATCCTATCTTCATTATTTCCAACCATATTATTTCTTCTTTCCACTATGCATGATCCAGATTCATATAGAGTAATTTAATTTCCCAAAACCGCATAATTATTGATTCTCATCTGATATGATGTTTAATTAAATTTGAATACCTTATCCCAAACATATTAATTAGCCTCTTGTTCTCCACACATTTTCTTGGTCCTAGTGTCTCATTTGGGTTCCATGTTTTTAAAAGTATTTCTCTACGATGGTTTCTTTTTCTAAGTGAAATAGTCTATGATTCATTACCATAAAAGTTTATCCCATGTTGGGATAATGTTTTTTAACATCAAATTCCATCAAACATTTCTTTGAGGATATATAAATTTAGAAGAAATACCATTGGTCTAATCTTAGAAACCATCAAATATAGACCACCCCTTAGTTTAAAATCAATGTGTCCTTAAACAGGAAATTCACGGGATACATTTTTCACCTTTCTTGACCACAATCAAACAATTTTCTCATGTACCAAGCTACTTGGAATTTTTTATTACTGTATAAGACCACATGATTTCCATCTCTCTCATATTACCTCATCAATATTCTTATTGTGTGATGGTGTATTCAAAATATTGGATGAACTTTTCTAAAGAACGTGTCCCTTTCACAAAAATATATTTTCCATTCATTGGGATGGAAATTCACTCTTAGGTAAAAATGGGATCCCATGTTGTGATAGGTGGTGTAATTACATTCCAGCTATCTATGGTACATGAACAGGAGGAAAATTTTACATTTTCTCAAAATGGATTCCCCTATTGGGATGGTTCAATTTTTTAATGTCCCAAAACTCATCTAGGGAAAAAACATAAAGAAGCATAATTTGTGGTATTTTAGTGGAGCCCAAATATTGAATGTGTCCAGTGGCCATATTCAACCTTTCAACCTCTTGCACCTTCCAATTTAGATTCCTAGAATAATAATTTACCATTACCCTATTTACATTTTCTCAAGTGTAATTCTAATTCCCATGGGTTTTACCCTCATACAATCTATTCATTTATATGTAATCTAAAATTGGAATCACATATATAAGATTCCCCATTATCTTGGACTTCCAAGTGGTGTTTGATGAATTATTTACACACTAACATACCCACCCCTATCTAGAACTCTCATGTAATTATATGATCCAATATTTATCCCTTGTTTCTCAACCCAATCTTGAATCAAATAGTCTTATAGATTATTTGATGGATGTTTCATAAATGTAATTGATATGAAAATTTAAAAATATTGAATTAGAATAAGGTTCAAATTTTATTTCTTATAAATGAAATGATGAGGATCTTTTATATGTCATATCCTCTCTATTTTTAAATGAAACCATCATATAAGAAATCATGGGCGATTGATGAGTCGCTCAAAACAATCCTACGATTTGATCATTCCATAGTTTTTTTAGCTTGGACAACCCCACTATTTACATTTCAACTTATGGTAACACGATTTTTACGTGGACATAAATCTTTCCTTTTTTTGCCACACCTTATACATCTCAGAACATTTCATGAGATAACTCATAATTGAATGTAACAATTTTTTTTAAATTTATGATTTTATGATAAATGGTAGAGAATACTTATAGTTAATATAATTTTTTTGGTTCTAGTAGATCTCTTCTTCGATATTACAAATAGATTAAATACCATAAAAAATTGAAGAATACATATTGGGGGTCAAATTTTCAACATTAAAAATTATCCAACTCAATTACGAATTACCAATAAATTTTGGGGAAGGAACAATATTTAATTTATTCGATACCTAGGTTCATATTTTAGTGGATAATAGACATTATTTTTTCCCTCATAAGCCATGATGATTTCAAGATTTTGATATTTAAAATGTTTCTACACACATTGTATTATATTACTTGGTTCTCTTCAATGATATATAATTTTTATTGAGCTATCTAATGAATACAATGCTCATACTCTATTAAATTTTTGAGTAGTCCAACATCATGATTTAAATTGGGAATTAACTCTGAGGTATAGTTGGTATGTCATAATGATGGAATTAATAACCAATATCGTGTTCCTTAATTGTTGTCTCTACTATTTCCTATACCATGTCTAATAAATCATTTGGTATTTCAGTAGTTGTCTCTAGATTTTTTGGTTCATTAAGGACACGTCTCATTATTATGTTGTTTTTGGGAATACCTTCAACTACATTAGTTTCTTTATTTGTTAGCACTGTAACTCTATCCATCATAGTGGGGGAGGGATCTTATATGCCTATTTTCACCCCGAAGAACTTTCTATATAGTTTAGAAAGTCTCAAGTGGGAGAAAAAAGTTAGAGGAAACTGAGGCATGTTCCACCACCTATTCTCTCTCAGACCTAGTGGGATGCTTTAAAACTACCATATTATAATTTAAACCTTGGAGAACTGGATGTATAATAGGAGAATAAACACGTTGAGAGAAAACTAAAATAAATGAATTTTGTGCTAAAAACAATGTAAATTATAAAAAGTTACATTCTCATATATGTGGTAGTTAACATATTATTTTAGCCAAATTTTTCACCTCAACATTGGATAGATAAACTCTCTCTGTTTTGGGAAGTAATACTCCTTCCATTTCATGGTCCCCCAATTGTTTCTTACCACCCAACCTCTAACATCGATGGTTCATATAATCATCAAAAACCTACCCATCTCTATGTTTTTGACTCCAATACAAAATAGAGGAAGCAATATGGTATTTATTTACATCCATTAATGATAATGAGGTCTTATGAGTTGTGAATACCCCTCCTCATCATGTGTTTTTTTATCATAGACCGTACAAAGCTTGATTCACATTTTCCTCCATAGAGGAAATGTAATCTACATCGCTCTCTAAGAAATCTTCACCATCATACATCTCAATAAAAGATATCTATCTTTTTTCAATCAATATATAGATGTTTAAAAAGGTGAATTTTCTATTTGGTAATGTGTTTTAATAACATATATGTACCATCCAATAAATGTTTGGAAAATCTTTTATCATTAAATGTAATTGGTAGAGATAAAATAGTTCTATATCAATTATAATTTTAACAACATATAATAAATTTTTCTATCCAAATTTTGAGGATTTATTCCTAGATTATATTTATATATTGATAAAAATTTTATCAATATTTATAAGTAATAAATATAGTTAATATAAGTTAATAAATTATATTACAAATAAATATATAATCTGAAGTATTCAATTTTTTTAAAGAAAACTTTTAAATTATATTTTTTAATAGAATTAAACATTATATATTTATTTTATTGATTATATTACAATTAAAAATATTAAATTTTATAAAACACTATAAAATTGAGGACTTATATGAGAAAGTGTGGTAAATTTAAATTTTAAATATATTCCAACACAATAAAAACACACGGAGTTCAAGTAACAGTTACACTAATGTTTAAACTTATTGAAACACCATTTGAATTTACATGATTTTGTAAATTTCTTATATAGTATTTTTATCTCACACATCAAATATCACAGTTGTGGTTCACACTAGAGGTGGGGTCTATTCATGTGTTTCACCCACTATGTGATTAAAGGGACCCTATGTTTGTGTCAAAATATACTTGGATCCCACTAAAATTATGAAGATCGTCACCCACAATTTTGGATGTAGGTGGTTGGAGACAACTAATTATCTCCACATATGTTAGAAGGACCACATTCCTTCACAATTTGATGAATGAAGTTCAACATTAATCTAACATTATCTTTAGGAAGAGTTGGAATATAAAATAAAATAATAATAGAATATATTATAATAAAATAAAATTGAACAAAAAAATAATATTTAAATAATCCAGTAAAATAAGTTAAATATATGATTTCTTTTTTAACAATTTTTCAAGTAAAGGACCACTTCCGATCATTTTTTAATTTTAGTCATATATTACTAAAATTTATAAAAATAAATATGTAAAAATACTTTATAGAGTAAAATGGGAAGTAATTTGGTAAAAATTCCATTATTTTACATTGTTCCATAGTATTAATTTCATTTTGACACAATTCCCATGAATTTGTATCACTAAAGAAAATTCCATTCATTAACACAATTCCATAGTATTAATTTTATACTAACACTATTTTCTAGCATTTGTATCACTAATGTAAAAAATAAATTTTTATAATATTGATAATTATAATAATAATTTTGAATATTAATTTTTTTATTTAAAAACTTATAATTATTTTTTAATAATAAATTCAAACACCAAAACAGTAGTAGTTATAATATATGGTATATGTGGTATATTTCAATCGGTTTAATGAAATATCCTAAATGAATATAAAATACATTAATAATTTCAAATAACCATTTCTAAATATTATAAATAATAAATAAGTATTTTTAATGGTAGCATTATAATTCTAATCATTTATGATCATACAGTCAAAAAAAATCCATATTTTTTTGAGAGCTAATGTTTTCAAAAAAACGTTCAAATTATTTAAAAATATTTAAATGAGTGACAAAATCATTAAATTTATGAAAAAATATTTAAATCGGTGATACAATTATTTTTCAATATATTAATTAAAATTAAAATATTCCATGCATGATTTTCAACAACCAATCAGTTTGAAATAGAGATTCCATATTTCAATTCTACATAGGGGAGACCCATCCAATATAAGGGATAAAAATTATATTATCTACCACAAACAAAATTTAATACCAATCATCAACCGGGTATGTGGTGAATCATTCGATTATATATTGGACTTGATATGATGTAAATAGTCGTATAGAATACTTGATAGGGAATTCTATGACACACATTGTGTGAATAAATTACACATGAGACATTTTTTATCAACAAAAGATGCATTCTTATTTCTGAAAGAATTCATTCTCCCTAAAAAATAGATTAATTTGTTACAAAAATAAATGTTTCTTTTATTATTGTAATGTAATATATTGAACTATCGATAATGGATGTATTGGAATTTAATGAACAATAAAAATAGATATAAATATTGGTAAAATAAAGTATTGGTAACTAAAATTTATAAAAAAAATTATCTTTTTGAGTTGATATCTTTTAACAATACATCTCTTGTTTGTAAATAAATTTGTACTGGTATATATCACTTTTATATAGTTTCTTATACAATACCACTTTCACAAACCATTTATTTTACTAATCAGCAAGCATTTCCCAGCCATGTATTACTTTTTCATGGTCTATCAGGGAGCTCAGTTAGCATTTGGAGTAAATTACCTTATCTGTCTTACTGATATATTCCATATCTTTTATTTTGGGAGTGTGTACTTGGACATTGTGTGGATGAGACAAGGAATAATTATGCTATCATTCTAAAGAATCCCCTATATCTATCACTTATTTTATATTCATTGGTATTGGTCGGAATTCATCAAATAATAAATAACAGTTTCATCTTCCACCACCCTATGTAGAAAAATCAATTTCAATAGAGACACACTTTAAGAAGTGGGTTTCATCAGAGATGTTTATCTATAATCACACACCTTCTAACCCAATAGCCTTTTACTTCTTGATGGTCCTACACCAAGGGCCTCACTGGGATATAGTGAAAATACCCCGGATCAATTCATATATTTTCCACTACCTGTATAGAAAATACAAATTTTTGCCTCATCATTCCCTAATTTTTACATTCCTCTTACTTATCCTCCCTAGTTAATAGTCTAGTAGTTATTCAAAAAATTCTATCAAACGTATTAGTTCCACTAGTAATGTGGTCATCTAGATCTCCACATAGTCTTCAAGAAATATAAATGTATAAACATTCATTAGTAGCTCGGTCCTGTCACCACAACATTCATAGAAGAACATAGACATTAGCTTCCAAATAACCATGGGATTGAATTTACGGATCACTCTGGTATATATCTGTGGAATAATTCATTGAAGATAGTGTAACAATTTAGAAAAAATTATATAGGTTACATGGGTCAAATATTATTCTTCCATCAATGCATGTGACTAATACACAAACTGAAAAGGAAATTGGATGCAATCACAATTTAGTGTTACCCTAAACATACTTTATAATCACCCCCATTAGGATAATTAATGAGAGGAATATGAAATGTTAATACCCTCTGAACCAGTAGACCTCTTTAAATTTATCGATTTGCATTTACCAAAACAAAAAAAATTAGTTATGAGTTCTTAACGTCAGTGATAGGGAGGTCTAATTGAATTGATTCCACTATAGCCCTTAACTAATGGATACCAAGAAATTAAAAAAAATTATGTCACCAAACCCCCATATATGTAACTTCTTATGGATGATTTAATAAATCATATTAAAAATATTATCCATCATCCAGGTTTCTTAGTTTATCTGGTACACATCTGATATTTTTATATCCATGTGGAATTTCGCAACACACAATCCTATGTATTCATCTATAACTTTAACTAACTATGAATTAATTAATTAATCCAGGAATTCATTCAAATTAATCACTAGAAAAAATTCCATTATTCTACATCCACACTGATCATAATCACCTTGACATAAAATAAGTTAATAAGACCTGAATATCCCACAATGTTGTGATGTTGAGTAATATATCCTTAGTTTAATTTTTTGATGTATGTTGATATAGAACTATTACACCAAGACAATTTTATACAATATAATTCTATAGATACTTTCTATAAATCTAGCATAATTATAATTCTATAAATATGCCCGCTCCAAATTATCTATGAAATTACCTCCAAAACATAGGGTTTATTCCTATGTACATCCCTAGATGCCATCAGCCAGAGCCAACATAGAGATACTTGGGTACCATGGTGGAGATGTCTTGAAGCTTTTTTTCCTTTATTTGGGGGCCATTTTTCATTCCAACAATTATTAGTGACCATAAATTTGTGCTTCATTATAACATGACAAAAAATTAATGATATTCCATCAAACACACCACAATGATATTTTGAACTACTAATCTTGGGGGTCTTTGGTGACATTCATGATTAAGACATCTTTTAGAAATCTAAACCCATACATTGTAAAACTATTTAAAAATAGGTAATCTATTTGTTCCTCTATCAAAAAATACCACATTACATTTTTTTGGGTAGGATCTATACACATGATTTAAAAACATTAATCTCACATAGCTCCTTTACTACATCCTCATCATTTTCATCACCTCCATTAGCTATTAGATGAGTTTCTATAAAATCATCCAATTTAATTTTATGCAAATGACTTGTTCATGAATGTATTTCTTAATGAATGTCCTGTATAGATTTTTAATGATTATATATTCATGAAATTCTGTCTCATAGAACATGTCATAAAGAATATGATATATGTTTGAATGATTATTAAAAGGTTGAATAACCTGAAACTCAAGGATTTGAATGTAAGGACATTAATGAAAAAAATGATTTCAACAAAAATTAATTAACTACAAAATTTTCATGAATTTTAAATGGTCCCCAGAAGAGGGTAGGATATTATATATAAGAAATGGGATTTGTATAATTTATATAAATTTAAAAATAAAAAATTTTCATTTTTTACATTTTTTTCATAAAAAGGTCCTCATCTAAACCATTAAAATCCATTCTAATGGGTGTATTTTTTTTTTGTGAATAAAAATAATTATAATACATATTTTGGAATAAATAAGGCTTAAAAATATAACAATAATGAAATGTTTTAACTGTCCTCCAACATGGAATTGTCTGATTCTTTAACAAAACGAACCTCACGACAGAGATTTCAAAAAAAATGTAAAATATAGGGTGAGATGAAGTCATAACACCACACAAATCTTCAATTTAATAATGATGTAATACTTCTAAGATATTACACTAACCATGAGCTAGAGTCCAATAAAAACCCATCACCCAATTTTTTGGATTTGAACATTTAGATTCATTCACCAAATCTCTCTAGTCATGTAACTCAAGATTCATTGAATCACGCAACCCCAATAACCTTTATTGACTCCATCCAATGATATCATACAAAATTTAACAAATAAATTTCCATAAATTAAATATCATATTCTTCATATGCACTCATGTAACTATATTCTATAAATTAATATCAAAATTTAATACTCAAACCATCCATGAAAGTTATAATTTATCACAACAACTAACTTTCACAAAAAACATATCATGGTGATTCACTCAAATTAATCCTTTTTTCATAAATTGCATTCATGAAATAATAGGTCTCCACGATCCTATCCTTTTTATAAACTAGACACTATCTTATACATTCAATACACATGAAATTGACACCCATATCTGGACCACTTACACCAAGTATATCTAGGAAAGATCATTTCACGTGGATTACGTGTCCTTTTCATGTATAAAATATATATTTGTAACACACTATAAATCATTACCATATACTTGGAATCATCCAAGCCTACCATTAGCTATAATCTCTGGCCATTTCCACATTTTTTATCCAATGATGAGTCCTCCCATTGGGTCATTCTCCCTCGCCCCCCCCCCCCCAAATAGTTTATACTTAATCCCCACTTTATCAGATGATGTTTTCAATTTCATGATACGATAGACCTTGTAAGATGATATTAAACTATATTGAATTGATTTATTACATGACCATAATCTATAAATCTTAAACTAAGTTTAATTTTTTTCTTTTTATCTAGTAATATTCATGGGGTTCCTACTTGTGTTTCAATTTCTACATCACCAAAACTATTCCTCCCCCACATGTGTTGAGGTCTCCAATGAATTATTATATTCCCAAATTTTTCTCCGACCTCCAACCAATCCTCCAAATGATTATACGGGACTATAAACCAAAGGGTGTCCTATAAAAAGTTATATATGTTTCAAAACTTAAATAATGAGTTTATTTTGATTCCCCCCCCCCCATACATTAACATTTTAACACCCTTAGATGATGAGCCTAAATGATTTTTTCTACATTTGATGATCATGAGATGTTTTATGTGATGATATTATGACAAAATTAACTGATAAATCAAAAACCATTCCCTATTTTACTAGTCATCTCAACCTTAGTTGAAGATCCTAATTTGACTTATGAAATGTCTACATGAATCATATTTGATTATCATAATTTCTTTTGATAACTCAATATTCACAGTTCATTTTAACCACAATATAATTCTTTTCTGAATGTATATAATTAGTTTTCATTGGAGAATGAAAATCCTATTCCATTATGTAGTTCTTTATCTTTAATATTATCCCTAAATTTGGATTTCCTTGTGCTATTCTGATAGAAATTGGCACCAACATCTAGACATCTATGTCGATGAAATTTTTTTCAAAGTACCAAATCTAGTAAAAACAAAATTATTGATAATACGATAAGGTGAATTTGTATAATTAAACATTAAAAGCCCCTCTCTAACATTTTATAGAAAATGGTGGGAATATGAATATGATTTTCCCATAAAATCTCCCAAACACCCTCTAGAACTATCAACTGAACATGTACAATCTATTATATGGAACTAAAGAAGGTTTCCCCTTTTTATATTCAGTTTCCATCACTTAGAATATTTTTTAATGACCACTAGATTCCATATAAAGTCGAATAATTCTATCTTTCTCGGTTAGAACCCCTCAAAGAGAATAAGTTCCATGTTGTTCACAATTTATAAAGGAACCCGGATAGGGTAGAGAGTGTGTTCGACCAGAGGGTTCACCTAAGATCCTTCTTCAAGGATTACATGGTATTGGATCTTAGTGCCTTGACGATACCTAGAATGATTCCACAAATGTTTAATCCCATTTGGGAAGGACCATACATCATCCAAAATGTCTATTGCAGTAGATTTTATTCCTTGATCACCAAATACAGAGAGTCTATCACACCTCCAATAAAATATATGTTTCCCATGTAGTAATTCTCAAAAGAATACTTTGTGCAGATATAGTATAAACATATAATTTTTACAATCATTTCAAGATAAATGAAAATTATCTAAAATCAACCCATGATCTTGGAATTCCAAACATAGTATATTTTTAATTGTTCCAAGCATTATGACATTTAACAATTTTAAATCTATATCTTCTGATCATTATTACCTTAAACTAGTAGCATGAGAGTCTATGTTTTAAGAATCTAAACTACAAATCTCAATTTAATTGACATGTGATTATAATATGTGATCATTATATATATACAACTGAGATGCCTCATGTGATATTATATGAATAAAATCAATTTACTCAATGCGTAAAGATAAACTATGATCATACCACATATAGGGCTAAGATGATTAGAAATATGCTTCATCATATAATGATGTTACATTCCAGACTTACATTATGAAATTTACATGGGATGACTATAATATCAATGTGGTCTGACCAAAAATTCCAATGTCCTCAAGATAGAATAGAAGTCTAGGGCCTTACTCCACGTCCTAAGCATGCTTTTCCCCACCCCAGTTGTGGGACATCACAATGCCTATATCAGGGAGGGTTTCCCCCCCAACTATGGTGTTGTTCAAATTATAATACATTTTCTATAACTAGGTTTTTAATCATTCCTATTTACATGGGATATGTAGTGAGGACTAAAAATATTTCCATTTGGAATCTACACAAATTCATCAAGCCTATGGTTCCTTACCCCCGTTTATGGTCCAGTAATTAGTGCTAGAAAATAACTTCATTTTTATTCAAGGTATTTATGTGTTACATGGGACTAAATTACCACATATTAAATTAGTTTTTACTTATGTAGTTCCACATATATATCCTTCAGACCAAAATCCTCCCAGTATAGGACTCATGAATTTAAAATGTTCTCCACATTTAACCATGATCTAAGAATTATGACACAAGGCTTGGTAAAAGTCTCTTTAAGGTATTATGGGAAATGTGGGAATGAATTCCATATTTTCAAATCTTTTTTACCTATTTCTTTTCATGTAAACAACCTCCAAAAAATAATTCCATGCATAATAATTATAAATTTAAAATTCATTCCATGGTCCATGCATAATGACCCTAAACTACTTATATTCTCTACTCCTGAACAAATTTTTCCTCATCCCTAGTGTTATATAAAGACCATGTCCTCATCTTTTCCATAATATTCTCTAGCCTGAAACCCAACATAATGGGATATTCAATGATTCATAGAAATTCTATCCATGAGATGAGCCATATATTCATCATAGAACCATCTATTACCAATGGTGTTATCGCCCGAAAATTCCCCATGTCCCCCATTTTTAGGTATAATCACCATTAATTTTTATTTTCCCCATGATGAACCATGGTTCTCTTTTGATATAATATTTGTACAAAAATAATGGCATGATTATGTTATAAACCCCCACCAACATCCTCAGCACCAAATAAAAAACTACAGGCTTACCCTCAAAAAAAGGGATGCCACATATGAACTTTTTGGGATAACCAAATAAATGTAACACTATATGAAACCAAGATACATAAAGTGAAAAATATGGAATGAGAAAAAATATTCATTTCCATGGATAAAATAATGATTCCTCTAATGCTCATGTTATATAGTTTAGTATCGTTATTTGAGAGGGAATCCATAGCCGGTGTTGGTCTCCAACTGCACCATGATTCATAACTATGTGTATCTTGACTATAATTATAATGGTACACATAATGATTATTTGATGGCCTATCCTAGTACTAGACCCCTTAATAAAATCATTATGGGGCCCTCTCTTCCAAAATGGAATGACGCCGACCTATGGTATGTTTTTCCAACTTCTGTGGAATATGATCTCTTTGATCT
Source organism: Viscum album (assembly GCA_963277665.1). NCBI lineage: Eukaryota > Viridiplantae > Streptophyta > Magnoliopsida > Santalales > Viscaceae > Viscum > Viscum album. Next base: position 1,348,706,604 of record OY728132.1, read on the forward strand.
TCCTTTTTTCCTTTGGTTATCACCCCACTATGTCCTGAAATACCAATTAGAATACTCATTCAGAAATTGGGTAAAATATATGTGACCATAACCCCAAAATTTCTCCTATGTTATGATCTCCCATACCTTAAAATAGTTGCATCCATAGTTCAAGTTGTAAAACATTAAACTACAAATCCAAGCATCCTTAATGCATGATGTTAAACTGAAATCATACACGGTATAAAACTGGTAAGCCCCATTTAATTATTATTGGATGATCAAAATATTTTACCCTATAAAAAACCTAGATTCCTCATTAGATGATATATCTTAGTATCCTCATATGAGATGATATCCCCAATCGATGCCGGTCTTCTACTGTTCATCATTCTTGAAATATATATGGCTTGATCTTCATTATCTTTCGATATATAGTGATGCCTATATATTTAATCTTGGGGCTATTATTTCCTTTGAGTAATTTCATGTTCTCCTCCCTCACGGCCAGGCATGATTATCTCCAACCCACGAGGACAGCTACCATGTCAGAGTTTATGGAAAAATAGCTCCCATGGTGCTCGATATATCATATAAGACATTCCTTATTGTCAATTTCATGCTTTTTTCTTTCTAAAACATAGATAACAATCACCCTTCTGATCTTAACATTCCCCATAATGAAATAGACATATTCACTAATATGTCACCTCACATTCTAGGATCATTACTTGAAGGATATTTTGGTAAAATATTGTCTTTCATGTCTAGAACACAGTAAATGGTGGATCTGACATTTGTTCACAGCATCCCAAACTGACATTGGTACAAAACCTTTGTTTCCAACATGGTCAATAGTTCATTTCTATCACTAGTTATTTCCATTTCACTATCAAGGTCTCAAAATCTTCAATAACCCTCATGATATTTTTGGTTCACTTGCACCGCTCGTTGTGCTCTCCTCTACAAGAAATGGGAACACTGTACCAATATTTTTTTCTCACATAAAACATCGCTCACAATGGATTTTGAATTAGAGGTATGTTATCTTCACACAAGGATGAGATATAAGATTTCCTCATTGGTCCAATATCTAAAATATTAAAAAATAATCATAGATCCAACCACCATGAGCATAATATATGTGTAAGATGAATCCATGATATTCTTGGTGGTTGGTTATCCTAGGAACCTCTTAAACATCATGTTTCTTCTCCCCTATTATACACACATATCCTTTGATAAACAATAAATGGTCCAGGAATCATTACATTATACTATGTGTGCTCAACAATGATACATTTTCATGGTGTAGGTAATCCTAAGCTCTCTTTTCCTAATAAAAACCTATGGAGAGTACCTCTACTTTGTTACCCTCTTTCACCCTTGTCACCAAAGTTTTGTGGAAATTGTTCAAATTGGTTCACATGTCCCATTCAAATGTTGTAAAATTTTGTGATCAAGTCCCAAAAAAAAGATTTCACATTATGTGGTAATATTACAATCACATGATGTTAATCTTTTTAATCCACTTTCAAAACAATATGACATTAAACTATGAATATTTTTTACTCCCATTATGATGTTAAACTAATTTTCTACTATCCTCATTGTATGTCTTTACACAATGAATCATATTTGCAATTTTTTGACAAAACCTTTTCACTGGTTTTGGTAACCTACCACTTGGATTGTCCTATCTGACTGCTACATGGAAACTGAGATGATTCTCCCTTGGAAGATGAACTTGACAATTTTTATTGCAAAAATGCATACTCAATGTTCGCCCACCCATAGTGGAACAATTCAAGGAGGGTTAAAATCCATTTTAAAATTCCATAACTTCAACTCAAAGCATTTTATTTATATTTATTTGAATCCTCATCCTCATCCACATCTGAAGGGGACCCCCTGGATGAAATGGTTCAATGCCACATTGGCTCACCTACCATCCTTGGGACAAATCACGAAAGATTTTTTATGGTATTTTGAGATAGTCCATATATTCTGAACATGATCAGTGGTCAAACCTTATCATTTTTATCTGCTTCCCAGAAAAAATGTTAATGGATACTATTTTTTGAACATGGTAAATCGATATCCTCCATCATCATGTTAATTACCATGCATTCAATATATTGGGAGTCTCAATTCACACTCCTTATAGCCCTTTGTTCATGTATAATTTAACACAACATAGATTACCCCATTCAATCTCTAGTATAAAATTTAGAATGAAATTTGATCATTCTAAGGGAATCATTATCCAGTAATTGGCATTATTATAAAGTACACATCCATTACTCATTCAACAAATTTAGACCCCAATTGTTCATTAATTGATAAGAAATATTATATGAGTGAGTGATCTCATGGTTGTTCATTGTCTCTCACACTAGGCATTACTCATGTGAGCTTAGAGATAGGTTATTGGTTATTAGATAAGTGTGATTGAATTGTGATATAAAAAAGTGTAGTGAATGAAACTAGTCCATGTATATGAAAAGTTTTAAAAAATACACATTAGTCTGAAAGGGTCATCTATATATCAAAGCCTCTATTAATTCCTTGAAATATCTCCGCGTGGATCAGACTTGGTGATCTAGTTCTTGAGTTGTTCCCACCTTTGTTGAGTACCGTCGAGGGTATTTTTTCACTCTTCAATGTCATCTGCCTCTTCCTCCAATCTAGATGCACTTCATTAGACTAGATCTCAATTCAGTCCTTCCCATCATGGCAATTAGCCACCATATATGTATTATCCAATTCTATAATCTTGTCTTTCACCAACTAGGCATTCAGATGACTAATGATCTCATCTTCAGTTCTAGTAACATCTACATCCTCCAGTGCTAGCCCTTCTAAATTGTTGATCTACTATTCATCATCCTGAAGATCCTTGGAACGCTTAGCCTTTTGTTTTTTTGATTCATCATCGAACAATAACAACTATTCATGTGACATCTCGACAAGAATGTCTCAATATAGTGTAAGGAGGGCGCTAAAGTCTACCCAACTGGTCACTAAGATGACTAGAATGTGGCAGAGAGATCCTAAATCATTTTTCAATTCTTACATCGGTGCGGCAGTGACTAATTTCTACACGTACATTCAAACCCAATAATGAATGAATCAACATTTCTCTATGGAAATAGAGTCCCAATCCTGAATTTCCTTGAGAAGAGTAGGTTTGTATAGAGGAATGACCACCTCCAACGTAGTGGATAAATAATTTGAATGCATGACCTCATGAGGAATGACATTTATTACTAAATTCAATATATCCTCTCAATCCCCGTAGTCAATAGTAGGAGAGCACTATTCCTCATGTGGAACCTCTATGGTAGACCTAACCATACTAACATCCTTGTCTTTAACCCGTCGGTTGAATAATCTCATCATCAACTCTAGAAACCATAGAAAACAACACACATATTATAGTTATGACCATAAAATCCTAAATATAACCCCAATTTCTGGAATGAGTGGCACCTCATCCATTGTGGATTCATCTCAAATAGTCACCATCGATGGTGCTTCTACCATAGGTTAAACTACTACACCGCCTCAACTAACCTCATCATGGGAACCAAATGGACCCCTACATAGAGGGATAATGTTATAATCCCTTACTCATGGAACCTCAATGGTCTTCCCAACCACCAAAGCATCCCCAAGAATCTATTTTGGGTAGAAGCACTCAATAAAACTGCCTCGACTTCAGGACCCATAGAGTCCAAAATTGATGCTAGTGGATGATCCAAGATCATAGTTTTCAATAACATTTATGTGTGATTTAGTCAAAACCAACAATGTATTATTAGAATAAAAAATTATAATAGGGTAAAATGGTTACATGAACATTATAGATTGGTGAGGATCTGGGATAGGTTCATAGGAAAACCCCTTGAAAACATATTCAACTAGAAGCTATCAATTCAATCACAGATACCTTGTCCTGTAATGGTTGGCCTCCCATAGACATGATAAAATGGAGGGGCCCACTATTTTTCCTTAATGGGTTGAGGTTCCATCTCCCTCTGTTTGTAGTTTATCACAACCCTCACCCTCCTCCATAAATAGAATATCCATGTACATGTCCAAGAAGACTTAAACAACACACTAAGGGGTTTGATATCTACTAATTCATAAGATACAAAATTAACAAGTTCAATGATGGGTCCCCCTTAAGTAAAAGATTTCGGGCACAAATTTATCCCCCATGACTCTTACAAATCATTATATAGGGGTATAAGAGAAGCTAAGTCGATGTTCAATAGATCCAAAGAGGTGTTCATACCAATAAGTACCTCAAAAAATCTAGTTAGGGATAGAATTGTACACTAATATTGGACCAAATCCTCCAACTCTATCATGTATTTCAATGCCTTATCTCAGCAAATATGTAAATAGGTCCATGCATGTCCCAACCAGCAAGGAATATTCCATCTTGACTAAGATTTGTTCACATTACGTGGAGGTATTTTATTTTATAGAATATCCCCAATCTCTTATTAGTATCTATAAATACAGTATATATAGAGATGTCCATACAGTATAGTCACTTCACTTGGCCTTTAGAAAAAACCATCAAAACCACCGCTTAAGGTTTTCATTCCCCTCATCACTACATTCTCATGATAGTAAATCCGGATATTATCCATATCCTTATGATTTCCTCCTATATCAGACAAGGGATTACTCGTTCTATATATTCAAACTTACCCAATGGGTTTCCCCTAACACTATGGAATTATATAAACATTTCTCACTCTCTACCTCATGGGTTTTAATATTCTTATATATCAGCTCCAGTGGTTCATTACCTTGGTATATTATCATAATATGTGGTCTCCCAATATAGAACATGTTTGTTCATAAGCTCATAGGTGGAAATACCCTGAGAAACTCATTCATGCATTTACTATCTTCTTATATGAACATTTTCCATATCTGTATCAGGAAAAATGGATGTCTCTAATAGTGCATACCAGTGTTCCCATTTCGGGTTTACCATTATAGGATTTGGAACTACCATTCACATTTATGAGGTGTGTATTGTGTATATATCACCTTTCCATTGACTCTCACCATCATTATCCCACCTAAAATGGCTATGAGGTATGACCACTACTTTATGGTCACTATATCTTCATTGATCACCATCCACATAGGGAAATGGAATTGGAGGAATATGATGTGTTCCACGGACCCAATCATCACCAACACATCCATGAATCCAAAGTTGAGGGGGATACTCCCTGTAATATTCATAACTAAAGGAAAAAAGATCATGTGGTGAAGGGGGATAGGGTAAGGGTGTTCATATCTCTTCATATGTTCGGAGAACTAACGATATATGAAGTGGATGTTCCAACACACATGGGGAGGAGTGTTCCATTGGCTGATGTGGTAGATCATCTTGTGTAGCTTCTCCAATACAAGGATAGCCAGGTTGATGCACTACCCTGTCACTAACATAGCTTCCATGAGGAATGTGATTGACTACAAACTTTTGTGTGTATCAATCAATTTTAGAATCCATCCACATATTAGTGAGGTGATAAACATTTCCATCCTAGAAATAGGTGCCTCATGTATCATGGTAGAACCCCACAACTGAAACAAGCACACCACTAGATTCCTCTAGTAGGATTTCTCCTTGACCTACTGGAATATCCTAGGGAATGTGAGTGGCCTTCCAAGAATTAATTCCACTATATTGTCATATAATTTGTTGAACCACTTCTTAAAAGGGATATATGCCATCCATAGCTTGTTACCATCCTCCATTTCACCAAACCCAATAGATGAATCTCAAGTTTTGGAATTTGGTAATGGTCCTCCCATACATTGTCTTTGGGGAGGAAATCATCATATATCATTCCTCAAATTGGGTTCCTAGAAATCTAGTAATGATCCTAAAAGCTAATTTCAACATCCCAATGAGGAAAATTGTAATTTTTAATCCCTAGAAACTCTTTATCAATACCTCTAGCATGATATTTAGGTGGTTGTAGATTTGGAACTATGAGCACCATGTTTCCACATAAATACCTATCTAATTTAGCTCTACCTAAAACTCATTACATGATGCGCATGACCAATATTCTCTAGCTCATTAATCTGTGAGGTTCCTACCCTAGTGTAGATTCCAAATACTTATCTACCACATGTGTGGGTCCCCCAAACACTCATTGAAAATTTTCTCATGCTGATATGGGAGATGAAATGAATGTGACTCCATCACATCCCAATTAAAATTGTATACAAATTTTCATATAGTTTCCATTATGATGGATACAAGGACCTTCACAATGTGGCACCAACATCCATGCGACACTAGTGTTGTTTGGATGTTCTTAAAATCTTATAAGAATAATTTTCTCTATCCGTAACATGGATAAATTAGTTATCCCAAAACCCAAATCCATTAAATAGTATATACTAGTGGAGAATGTGTTATTCATAATTCTCTATCAATAGTGCAGTTAGTGGGTCAAATTCTGACAAACTCTGAACACTCACCCCAATCATTCTTCTACTGACCATCATCTCCGAATGAGTTGAACAATCATTTTCACCTTAGGCATCCATTCCTTTTTGATACTTCTGAGTTTACTATGTCTAGTTCACATAGATCGAATCATGAATATTGGGATTTTTTTGGCCTTCTCACAAAGGTTGGGATCACAGAACATGGTTTATGGAAAAGAATTCATGATGTTTCTTAGATTCACAAGCGATGAGTATCGATGTTTCAAACTATTCATGAATTTTTTGAGCTTCATGAAGATAAAACACTTTATTTTTATTTAGTGAAATTCTTTTGGTCCCTTTAAATAATCCTTCTGTTATTTATAGGAATATGACCACCAAATGTTCACAAACAAATTGTATATGATTTTTGAATGGGACATAATTTCATATTTTTTATATTTTCCCTCAAAATAAATCTATCCTTTATCCCATCAACTCTATTTCCAAGGTGGGGATTTTCTGGACCTTAAAAAAAGTGTCACATGAGAATTTGAGGAAGTAATTACAGGTTTAGAGTGAATCCAAACCAAAATGGCCTAAATCACACTTAAGGAACAGGTCTTGCGAAGCTCCCCAATATCAAGAATGAATGGGTATCATGATGGTCTTGGCCACATAGAGGGTTGATGGTAAACAATATGAAATTTTAATTACAATGTTGAGGAGAATGATATTTTAAATGAGTGATGCTTTCATGGTAACCTTAATTGCAACTCCATTCAAGATCATGGTGCCTCGTCCACTTGTGAAGATCAAAAGGATTCGGGAAAGGATCTATCCTTCATGAAATACAAGACCCCACCTCCAAAATGCCTATAAATACCACATTATGTCAAATATTTAATGAGATGTAACCATTTTACATTCATGAAATGGTTATATTTGGCGATACTCATGAGCTCCATGATTAAAAGATAAAATAGATCTCACATGGTTTTCATATTTCATGAAAACACCTCCAATGGGTTCTTGGTAAGATCATCCCATATTTTAGATACATTTCATGAATTTCCATGGCCTTCATAGAATAATATAATCCTTAGTGGAATATTTTGTTTTTTGAGGTACCTATTCATTTTGAAACCACCCTCATGGTAACTAGGGTTTTACCCAGAGGCATGGTCACCTTATTTCGTGAATCATAATCCTTCTTGAGACCCATGACCTATATGAATCCTAAATCATCATGGAGAACCATACTCAAGCCTCTACATAGTTTCTCCTCCTAGTTGACCCCCTTCATTATAAATTAGTGCTTAGGTCCCCAATTCAAAATCATTATCGGTTTAGCTAAACCTTGAGTCCCTTTATAATAGGTGTAACCCAATCTTTTTTTCACCCACATCACTCCATGTGTGTCCCAAAATGTTATCCAACTTATTTTTTAAAATAATAGGAACCCTAATTAATATCCTTTATATGAACTGGAATCCTAACATCTTTCCTCCATATAGACACTCATCCATGGCAGTTCCAACACCAAGTCCCCCCCAGATATTTGGGAGAAATGGTTATATAAGTCCAAAAGGTGGAATAATTGATGGGAACAGTGAACCTAGATTTGAAAGGGTACCTTATACCGAATAATCCTCCCACCATGATGTGCTCCCCCTTAAGGAGTGACCCCAAAAATGAATGAGCTATAAGATTTTACATTCCCAACTCCTCATCCTAGTCATACGATGTTTCAGTGCATGAAAATGTCATCATCACTTGAAATAAATCTTCATCCTTACCCTTGTGATGAACATAGTATTCCACATGTACAATTGACAATGGAGTGTACCCATACATCTAAATCTTTTATATAAAGATAGTATTCCCCATTTATGTCTCAGATGGTATGACCTCAAACTACATACCTTGGGTGATAAGTGTATGATTCCACATGTATGATCAATATTGGATTCCACCAAATTCTCCCAATAACGAATGGAACTCTACCCATGTAATATCCCATTCATAATCCAAAATCACATAATCACCTTTCCTAACATCACCTTAGGAAGCTACAATGCGTAAACCCCAATCATGTCATCACTAATACTAGAAGCACCCATGGAAGATTCTATGAGTAAACCCCACACCATCCCTCATAGACAATCTTTCCATAACATGACCATACTTACCAAATAACTATAAACTACAAGGACCAGTCCCTTTCCTATACCATAAAGAATGACAATTACCCGTGTGGGTGTTCATTTTATCTCTTAAATAGGATACATATGATGCCTCTATAAGGTTCAATATCGACGGCCATCACCTCTAGGTATGAAATCTTCCCCTGGTGACAAGCCTATAAATTTGTATCGATGTGATATTCTGATCTATCCCCCTAGTAAATTAAACCTATACTCATACTATCCTCACAATAAACTAATCATACTCTCATTTTATCCCTTCAAAACATTAAACAAGGACCAATACAGATCTTCAAGACACCAAAAATACACCCATATCTCACTCGTAAGACACTAATCTGGAGCCTATCATATCCCAATAAGATATTAAACTTGTTCCCATTCGATTCCAACAAGATCATAAATACACATCCATAATTTTCCTACATGATACTAAACATTAACCCATCCTTCCCAAAAAATACATCAATCCTATGCCCATTATATCCTTGTATGACACTAGACCAGCATCCATTCTATCCCCACAATAATATAAACCTACACCCATCATGTCCCTATAAGACACTAAACATGCACCCATCATGTCACCACAAATCACTAAACATGTTCCCAAATTTTCCATCTCAATACACTGTAATTGTGTCCAACTTGTACCCATAAGTCATTACACTGATGTTAGTCTCTATAAGACATTAAACTCACTCCCAGGTGTAGAATCCCTACCCTTTGTAGTAAACATGGGATTTCAAGGTTAAAAATCATCATTATTCTTATTCTCTTGACTTAATTACCTCGTGATCGATATGAGATTCCTTGGGTTCGATGCCTAACATGCCTCCAATGAGATTCTCTCCAAAAGAGAAAGACTGTATTGGTTACCATTAAAAACAATTTCCAATCATGCCCAGAATTTCCCTACATTACTAATCTTATATTGAATTTTTGGTTTCCTATCAACACATAATCATCTTAATTAACCAAAATCCACCTTGAGAAGACATCGAGAACAATTTTCATGAAAAAGACTTAAATATATGGTCGTGACCAAGACTTGGAATAAATATTTGAGGAGGAATACATGGATGGTTGAACTAACATCCCACCATCCTATTTGAATATGAGATAATACATCTACATTTAAAGTTATAAAATTCACCCTCTATTGGAAAGATAGAATGTGAGGCCATAAGGAAATGAAGTTGTCATCCACCAGCTTGATGGGTGGAGTTAAACCCCAAAAAATGTATTCGAAATAGAGGGTATTAATAGGATTAATCAAATTATGATATATAAATATGTATATAGAATTATTTTCATAAATAAAACTCTATTGATAGATTTTAATAAATAATTATTAATTTTTAATAAAATCATTTAATGTTTAAAATTGTTATTTTTCAAAGGAGTTGAAATTTTCTAGGTGTCATTATTATTCAAATACAAAAAATATTTTGACCACTATTAAAAATATATTTTAATTAAAATTTTTGATAATGTATGAATAATAAAAGAAATATTAGTAATATTATTGTCTTGAATTATTATACTAACTATAAAAGTAAAATGACTAGTTTTTATATAATTATTTGCATGTGAAACATGTTTATATCATAATTAACTAAATAAAAAATTATTGGTTCATGATTTTAATGTAATATATATATCTTATAATCAAAAATATATTCGAAAAATTTATTTTATAGTTTTTCCTAGGTATGGAATTAATGAAAATTCATGTGTATACATAAAATTCATTTTTCAAAAAACAAATTTTCATTGACTTTTGAAAAAATATTTTAAAATTAATTTGTACCACTAATAAAATTTGAATTTTATAAAAATGATACAATATTTTTCTTCAATATTTTAAAAATTTTCATGTGGCCACTTCTAGTTTTGGTCAAAATGAGTTATAAATTGTAAAAATTTGTTACCATGGTTATGTTTTAATTAGGTTTACCATGGGTTAATATAAGAGAAAAGTGTAATGATGTCACATAATATTTTATAACTCTTATTTTTTGATGTTTTTTTGTGCTTATATTATCCTAAAAGATAATCATTTCCCATTTTGAGTAACATTTTAATGAAAATGAATTTATATTATTTAAATATTTGAATTAATTCAATGTGTTTCCTCTCCTCACTTATAATATAATACACCCTCTCCTCCCTCAATTAAATCTTTTGATTCATCTATCTTTGATAATACTTATCCCAAAAACATTATACCTTCCTTATATTAATCCAAGATCCCCTTTTCCATTCATAGGAAATTGTTTTTCAAGGCATAAGGTGTTAGTTAAAATAGAAATCTCAAGAAGTGGTTTAAATATATACAGATCTCTTAAAAGATAATTTATATTACATCAATATCTAATCATAATATATATATATAATTAAATGATGAATATAGTTTCACTAATATACTAATTTGATATTATTATGAAACAACCACTTTTCTCTTATTTTCTATAAAATTTGGAATGAATGCATCACTCATTCGTACTAATTGAAAACCGCCATCTGGTAGTGATACATTTCTTCTAAATCACTTCGTCAAATATATTTATATAATGGGGGATTAACAAAATACGTATTATATTTATGACATATTTATAATTATTTAATAATAAACTATTATTTATCATTCTTTCCTACTTTTCAGTATAAAATGAAAATAGTGTCCATGGGTACATACTAGAACCGTCTCCGTGAAAGGTTTAATACATTTTTCAATATATAAGATTTTAGGATGGTTATAAATATGTATATAAATAATATTCATAGGTATATATTTAATTTAAATTATTATTATCATTTTTGAGATGTTTTATCAATGATAAATATGAAAGTACTATAACATATGAGTCAAAACATACATGAAAACAAAAAAGATATCATATTGAGTATTTATTTTTAGAAATAATTGTTAGTGAATGTGTGATAATATGTTATATATAACCCACATAAGGTATTATAATTATTAATATGGTTCTTATTTTGGGTTATAATGAATTTTAATTTATTATATATAAGGTTACATTACATATGAATAAATTCAAACATGAGGTAAATGTTTTATGTATTAATCTCATATATAACAATTATTGTTTATGATTAAATTTAAAAGAATAAAATTAATATATAAATCTCTAAATGATTATTTATTTCAATATCCTCTATATAATGTTTCTAAGTAACAAAGATATGTTAATTTTTACGCTCTATTTAATTAGTTGTTAGAATGAATATTTTTATGGAAACATTACATTATATTTCAAATTGGTCTGAAATATTTCTCTTCTCTATCTATATATTCATTAAAATGTTTTCCAAAATGACTTTAATATTTTCCAATTATTTATTAAGGATAATTTAACCCATTATTTAATTTATATAAAATGTTTTTAATAGAATACTTACATCATTTTTGGAATGGGGTAATTTTTACCAAATGTGGGAATAAAATATTCCTATTATAGATGTTACACAAGTGGATTTTATTACCTTCATTATTACTCCAATAACTGAATATTAATTTAATAAATTTATATATTTTTTTGAATATAATTTTTTTCTAATATTCAAGAAATTTTTAAATTTTAAATTAGTGATTTTAAAATGAATGAGGTAACTTCCTCAAGAAATGTTTTGGTGATATTTAAAAGTAACTTTTTATCTACGATAAAAAAATTTAATATGACTTATGTTTCACAAAGGATGTGATCATATGATATCATTTAAATTACTTTTTCGGATGGTTTATGACTAAGATGAGTAAATATTGATGAAACTCATTCTCATTACCATGAAAAAATATATGATAAAATGATAAATGTTTTCACACTATTATGGAAAACATTTGAATGGATTATAACTAAGTAATAGGTGTGTCCCATATAGGTCTCTAAATAACTGGGTAAATATTAATGTTTTCTGATAAAAAATGGTAAATGGGAGGTTATCTGAATCCCAACAAGGGTATATAGAAGGCTATAATAATTCTAAAGTAGGTATACTAGTGGTTATACCAAGATTGATATTTGATGAATGTCTTATTGGGTATCCTTGACATAAAAAATATATGATTATGATAATGAAGCAGCTTATTCTACAATATTATGACTTGATCTGAATTCGATTTTATGCTCCAATGTATATTGTTCTTTTATTCTATTGTAATATAATTCTTACAAACTACTAAAAATTATTCCATGACTTTTGATTATAATCAATGAATTTATGGGTATGTTTTTAAAATTTCACCTTTATATTATCATACCCTTATACTCATGTTTTGATTTAAAAAAATTTTTTATTGATATCTACCTTTTTTCACTTATTTTGTATCAAATTTCATCATTTATTCTATTTTCCTTTTCCTGGTATATAATGAAAATGTTTATATATGATATGTCCCTAAATATTTTTAGTATTGAATAACATAGTTGGATATGATTTTGATTATTTAGGTAATAGTTATTTATTCATCAATGTTCCCAAAAATATTAGTTTTAAATTGATCAAGACTGTATAATAATTAGATAAATTTATTATTCATCAAATAATATGTAATTTTTTTTGTATTAACTGTTTGTTTCTTCAGACCATATGGATTATTATCATATCATTTATACTTTTAAAATAAAATTAAAACCAATAAAAGGATTTAATCTATTTGTTAAATCTAAATATACCACCATTAATGGTTACACTAATCCTTACAAGTAATCTCAAAATTTATCCCTTATTATACCCAATCATTGATTTTTAAAACATCCCATCATCTAATGATTTTACTTACATGAATACTAAAATAACTAACAAAGAATTACCCTTACTTAACCAACCACATTATGGTCTACCCTCACTATACCCCATAAAATTAGGATGCAAGATATCATCCTATATCCCATATAACTTATTTCTCACCCGAACATCTGTTCAGAATCCATCAAATATAACTGCTACAAGGTTAACACTACTATGTGGTCTCTAGTAAATCCTAAAATCAACCAATGATTTTTTTTAAAAATCATTCGTAATTGAATTTAACTTTATTTTCTTACAATTTTGATCCCTTTTAGTAACTTTTTTGTTTTACCTAACCAAAACAAACAATCCCAAAAACAATAAACCTTAAAAATTCATAAAAAGTCACTCAATATATTATGGAGAACCTATCTCATAGTAAAATAAATTAGGACACTTATTATCATCATGTAATTTAAACCTAATTGGGATAAGTAAAAGAGTTGGTAAAAATACCTTAAATAGAAATTTTCTCTTGAAAACATTCAATATGAAGGAAATAGTTATTGAAATGTTTTCTCTTACATTTTCCTTACTAATTTGATCTCATTAACAAAGATTTCCCATTTTTTATATGATGACTGGGAATTGGAATAGGGGAAAAAGATAAGAGATTAGAGAGAGAATGGGGGAAGTAAACTAAGATTATGGAAATGAATATGTAAAAAATATAAAAGGGGACCTAAATTTTCCAAAAAAATACCACCCAACATGGAGATAAAGATAATTTATTTCCTTTAGTTGGACCACAAATAGGAATATGATTGATCATTAGGCTCCAAATGTACTTCCACAAGACAACTGGTTGTAGAGACAAATCCTATAAGTAGATATACTGACTTATTCTACAACCTGTCAATCAAACTCTTGATGGGATACCACAGATCACCTAAGAGAATCTTTTGTTTCCCACACAAGATTGTTTATTTACCAAACACATTAAATATCTATTTGTGAATATTAAATTAATTTTTCATCTGCAAATAATCTATTACATAACTCTTAACAACCCATATAGTCATATCCCATAAATATAATATATATTTATATTTTACTATAACATGAATCCACTCCGATCTTTTGTTTACTTCGGATTCCATCAATAAACAATCATGGTGTTCATTATAAACACCCCACCATATGGTTTATCCAACAAATTTAGTTTTACTACACATCTCTCATGTAACCCTCCATCCACTAGGCTGTAATTCCTATCCTTATTCATGGAATATGAATTGATACAATCATATTTTCATCATTCCTCACCATGATAAACATCTTATCACTTTGATTTAGATATGTAGATTAGCCTCTTCTCAAATGAAATGTATAATTATAATTCCATTTAATCTCCATAATCCATGAATTAGAAGATCTAACAAATAAATCATTGTGTTGAATTCATCTAAAAACATTAAAAAATTTGAACTTTGGAGAAAGTTTTTATTTCAAAAAAAATTTCTCTTAATGGAAATTAAATTTTGAGATAATCCATATAAAAACATCCATCTTTTACATTCAACATCACTAGTTTTTTTCAAAATCACTAGACTAAAAAGGACTAGATTATTCTCTAAAATACTCAAAGTAATTTCCTATTTGTATATAACCAATTCATATATTATTTATTGAGGTATATTTTATTAAACAAATCTATAATTCAATGAATATATCAGTGTACCTCCATCACTAGTATTCACAATATTAAATTTGGCATCTTTTGTAAAATTTTGTGGAATTATATTCCTTTTTTGTTACCATATGCACTAAATATACCTTATATATAATTAAAGATATAAAATAATTTGTTTACTAAGAAACTAGTTACAATAATCCTATTTCTATAGTGTATCGAAAAAAAATTTAGCTAATAATGCCATGTTATGTAACACGCATCACCCTTAACTCTTACTAATATACTAAGCAAGGACAAGATTATCATTCCGGAGAAACTGATAAGGTGAATCTCTTCATCATATTACCCCTATAATCTTTCTACTAAAACAAATAAAACCTTAATGAAACATCCCCATAGAACAATATCACACAATCCTTTTTGACAAAACTATTTAAGCTCTCCCCATGTTCCTTTTCTTACAGAAAAAAGAAATTAAGGCCCTCCACTCCATCATTTTCAAACATCACTACTATTCAGTCATGAAAAACTCGATCAATATAGATAAATATCATCCCAATCATAAAGAAAAAACTAATAAGAACCAATTAATATAAAATTATATTCTAAAATGAAACAAGCATTAAATGAAATCCTAAAAATCAATGACCTATAGAAAATTCAATGATATACTAATTTATAAACATGGTATTCTTGTTAAATAGTCTATTAAATATTTTTGTCCTACCTATTTATAAATAAAGTTTCATTATAGGTTTTAAATTTCTATATTATACACAGACACTATGAGGGTATATGCCTCATCCTTCAATATTGGAAACACTCTAAGGAATATCACATCTTGAATTATAATAGTAAAAAACAAACTTATTTTCGAGTATAGACTATATCTTTAAGATCATCAATAGATCACTTCCACTTCATTCTTATTATTACCCCCCACACTTCAGAATATCTATAGGAAAATAGAGGATTTATTTGTACTATATGATCTAATTTGACAACTTATATGTTGGTGTCAATGAAAGATGGTACCACTTGTACACACAATATATCATTTTGGACCTCTCAAACATAACAACCCTTTATAAACACATTATAAAATATATATTTTTTGTGAAAAATGTTAATCATTTAAATTTGGTCACATAATCCATCATAGAACTTCCATGTCTCGTAATATCTTTGAACACTTGAAACTTCCTATGGAATACTAACACTTCGTATAATCTCCCACTAATGCGAGTATAGAACTATATATGGGATATGATACTGATATACCATTTTAAAAAAAATATCTTACACATTTATAAGAAACATTAAAATTTAGTGTTTTAATACCATACATAAAAAAATCATGGTGTATAGATCAATAAAAGCTTTAATTAGAAATTAAAAAAAATCCCATCATGGAACACGATATCATCCAAAAAAGATGTGTAACTCTACAATAATTTTTTGGGAATTTGTTTTCATCCACTACTTAAACATTGATAATATATTTTTAAATTTCCCTAAACACTAAAATAATAGTATCTAAATAGAAATATGCATGATATATATCAGATATGGTTCAATCATTTCACCTAATTACCTCTAAATTAATGATTAATATAAAATTTATAACAAGAAAAATATCAATTATCATATGATACATTCACTTTGATCTAGTAATAATAAATCTTAAAAAGACAATATAAAATTAAAGTACTCACTATTATCATGCTTTCTGGAAGAGACACCTCTAGTGAGATGTCAGAAAATTTACAGAACTCAAAGTTGTGTTAGTATATAATAAAATTAGACGCACAACACCACCATTCATTAATATTTATGATTCTGCACAAAATTAATTACTAGTATTTCATATCTATAGAGATGAAATATTATTTGAACATATTTTGAACTCTCACCCACCATGTGATTGAGGTCTACAGATGCACTCTTGGATAATCATTTTTAGGATTTATCAACAGGGATTATTGAATTGAATCTATTGGATAACAGATCCCATAATTTTCTAAAATTAAAACCCTAAACATATAAATGTTCTCCAACTAGTTATCAATTACACAAATTACCTCATACAGTTCCAAAAATGATTTATATTTTCTTTTCGATTTTATCACACAGCTCTATTCCATAAAGATCCCTCTTCTTGAAAAGATCAAAACATTCACATAAGTTATTGTTTTATGAAACACACAACTATTTTTAAACACATATCATATTCATCCAATTGAAGTCCTACTTTTTTTTATATAACTTTAGTGAATTTTTTGGTCTTTTAGTTCTCTATTTTTTCTAACCATACATCTATTTTATAATTCCAAACACATGAAAAGTATTGTTGAGCAACATCTCAAGGCCAATATCACAAAGAATAGAATGGGAAGAATATAGGGATGTGGATCCCAAGATGATGAAGGGTAGCATATATTCTTCTATAAACCCCGCTTATTCTATTCATATGCATAAGAATCATATAAAGACATCTATTAGGTGTAATAATTATCCATGTACTCTATAGTGATACAACCACATTTCTTATCAATGAGCTATTCTCACCACTTGGATGATGAAATCTTATATCCCACTACTTATATTCATGTCACATCTTCAACAAAACTATCACACTTATGACATGATATTAAACTACATGGGCATGTTATTTTACATGACCATAGAATATAAGTCTCTGAATACATTTTTGTCTTCCTTATTTTATAGCATGATATTAATTATTTCTCTTTGAGGTTCAATACCAATTCCACCAAAACTTTATCTCCCACTTTTTAGGCCATATCATTGATTCCAAATCATATATCTAGAGTGTACTCAATCTCATAGATAACCTCCCCATGTATCCTTGTTAATTTAAACCATACAGAGTCCCGGTTGGAAGAAATATATATTTTTCTCTTATGTGGAATTTTTAGTAGGATTCATCCTTATTGTATATTAACTTGTTCCATCCCTTGGGTGATATACATAAGTTTATTTATTCCTCGTATGGTAAAAATGATGTTCTATACTGAATGAGAATAGAAAAATCCTAACTAATTCCTTAGAAACCTATCCCTATGTGATTATCCAATCGTACCATTGTTGGCGACCTGAAGATGAATTCTGGAATGAGAACAAGAAGCAAGTTTAGTGAATATATGATCACATTTACCATCCCATTAGTAATGATCCTAGGATTCCATCCTCATATAATAAGTTTGATACTACATATGTTTTTATCAAAATATGCCTTTTGAAGAGAATATAGTAAATTCATCGTACCCCTGGTTTAATGAGACATGAATTCTACCCCTACCCATGTGATGATAAAATGGTTCCTTTTGTAACAATATTATTTTTCATGGGCTGAAGAGAACTGGATGCTTCATGTGATGAGAATTACTTTCCATGTTCCATGATCAAAGGATTTCTTAGGAGGAGAAACTGAGTTAACTAATGTAGAAAAATAAGATTCACATGCGATATATCTTGAGGAATATATTTACAAATTCAAAATGTACCAATAATTCCATACATAATCGACCTCTACATCTGAAGGAATTCATCCCTCAAAGGATGTTAGTGATGTAATAAACTGGTTCATACAACAATATAGCATGTATAATGGGATTCAAGATCATTCCCTAAATATATAGTGGGGCATGGACATATAAATTAAATCCATGAAGGAATTCAAGGAAGTAAGATATGATGCCCAGTAATCATATTCCAATCAATAAGTCAACACCATAAACCCTAGTGGTTATAGGCCACAAGACTTTTCCATGTGGGAATACAAAACCACATGATCAAGACGATCAAAGGTATATATAACAAAAAAATTCTCCTTATGGAATGAAAGAAAAAATGGAGAACCTAATGAGGATATATTCTTTATAAATAGTTACAAAATATGTAACTCTAGGATTCATGGGATTAAAACAATATAATGGTGAATATGGTGTGATTATTTTTTCATCAATATTGAACATATGTGTAACTCGTGCTCACCATCATCATAATTAATCAATTTTGGGAATTTTAACCATCACCATAATTAGGGATATACTCATTGTTGGATTAAAATTATCTTATAGATTTTCATACATTAGTCATGGTCTATGATCTTCCCCAACCACCAATGGTACACATATGGGTAAGAAAACTGGTAACCCTAAAATCTTATATTCATACTTCCATGAAGTTAATAACACCTATCCTAAGACACCATGGTTCACTAACAAAATTTTACCATCAGAGGACATATATTGAAATTTCATCAATAATGTTCCTATTGATATGATAAATAAGGTTCTCTTACCACTAAAATGATGGATGTGGAGGATTTAGAAGCTATGATTCTAAATTATTTCCATTGAGAAAGGGACCACATGTGGAAATACTCTCATTAGTAATATTGGACATTATGGGAACCTTCCCATATAACATGTGGAATTGAAATCCCCTAAATTCAAATATATTGTGGATGACCATGTTGGGCCAGTAATAACTTGTACATAGAAGTCTCCAAGGAAGGGCCACACCATATGACATCACTGACAACACATGATATACCAAATAGAAATACAATTTTTAGAACTAACTCCATATCTAAATACTGAAGTCCGGAATACACTACACCAATGTTGGGGGTAGGAAAATAATAATATATCATGGAATACACTCCAAAAAATCTTATCTACTTTTCCACTATCAAGCATCATCTTCCACCAAATAAATAAATAAATGGGAGTATATAATTTCTACTATGTGATAAAGAAATCATATCCCTCCAAGAATGTTGGGTTGAATATAGTAATAATTAGTTCCCCCAACAGTCATCACAAAGTTCCTCCCCATGTAAAAGTGGTCCATCACATAGACGATATACCAAAAGGTAATGAGCCTACCATACTTTTTTGATTCCTCCCCTTGACACAAACATCAATTATCATGGTAAGGATCCACAAGAACCTCAAAAGAATATACATAGTGAAATTGTGTCTGGACACTAAAGGAAGAATAGGGTGAGACAAAAACATGTTACCCTAGATATTTCATAATTTAGGACCTCCAAAAAATCTAGGAATATGTTTCTAACACCAATACTAAATCCCTATAAATTTACCCATTGGTTGATCATTTCCTTTAGCCAGTTTTTAGTACACAACATTCTAAATTCCCTTCATAAGTACTAATATATAAAGTATATATTGTAATCCTCTAAAGGGATAGATGTATATTTAACTTTACATAAATTGGCATCACTTATCACATATTATATTCAAGAAGTATAATAAAAATTATGTTCTAGAATCGCATCCTAATATGTGTATAAACATCCATTCAATCAATAGGAACCTAGACATATCCCTCAATAAGAGGAATTAGACTCTACCCCCCTTATTGGAAGGATACTTAAGATTGAGAAATTTATGTTAAAAACATCTTATTCAAGAAAAAATTGTTTTATCTAAACACAATCTTACCCAAGACTGAACACTAATATTCTTTATCCCTCCCTTTTGTGAAATCAATCCAATTAATATTTTGGTAGAGATAATTTCCCTCCATGAAACAAGAAGAGGGATGTGATAGCACCTAGGGATCCCCTACTATTGAAAAGCTTATAGTATTGTTTTTTCTGTATGTAAACCCACATTTCACAATTTTATATTTTTTAACTAATAATAACATAGAATATTACTAGAACCCCATAAATTAATAGTCCTTGTTCATTAAATGAAGCGAGGGGTTTTTTCTCTATCCAGCTGAGAATTAATTAGATCTTATCTATAGATCACTCTAAAAAATATTATCTCGAATTACATCCACTGTATCATAACCACTACACTTCAAAATCCAGTTGATCAACATTCGAAAATATGCATACTAATTCCACCAGTAATGACCTGGTCGTTGCTCTCACTAATCATTGTGATATTATAGAGATATGATGAGCTTCATAATAGCCTAAGGGGAAGTCATTCTTGGTGTGTGAGGACCATTTCCCCAACCTACAGATAATTGATACCTGATATTAAAATTCATCAATTGTACAAGTGACGTTGAATAGAAAAATTCCCATTTCAACTCCATGTGTTCATTGATGATGGTAATCATATAGTTCTAGGATGAAAAAAACTCAGATGCTTCTTTTAAACACTATATGGACTAGACTTTGTCTATAACATTCATATGTAATTAGGTTCTATTAATATTTTGGATAATATTTTCTAATCTTTCCACTTCTGCATCAGCTAAATTTTATATAGTAAGAGTGTCATCGACCTCTCCAAATTTATGTATCATCATAAAAATATTGTAAAATAAATAATTTCTTTGTGGGAGATGTTGAATAATATTATCAATTTTAAACTACCCTAGGAATTTTCATTGATGTGGTGGGTAGAGAAACTCTACGATGAGTTGTATCCAAACCTCATATACCCTTAGTATTTTATGATGATTCTGAAAATTATCCGTGATAAATATGTTCCTTGAGGAATAGATTCAGTGTACCAAATAATGGCCTCAAAAATTACCTATCATATACATATTAAATCCTATGAGAGTAGAAATTGATTTTATTACATAAACCATATAACCTTTTTTTCAGTTGGATTTAGGAGGCCCCACATAACAAGGCACTTTAGGCACAGACTCGCACACAAAATGTCATCCAAGTCTTCGATGATGGATGGGTATCTATACCATTTCCAAAATAGTAAAATTAATTACACTTATTCTGGAATGAAGATATCACCACAATCTTCATTTCTACCATAGTGAAAAACTGATAAGCATTATAAAAATAAAACATTTATATGATGGTTTCCTGAAAACCATTCCAAATATTAAACCAAACAATATTCCTCAAACAAACCCTCAAATATTTTTTTTCTTTAATAATTATCCCCACAACATGCAAGATCATGAAACAGTTAAAATATGTTACCCCTAAATGCATTTCATATGCATCTTGACAACCATCTATGTTTATGAAGATGAAAATTAATATTGTACATTTTTTTATGGAGGATCAGATAATTTTGATGAATAGATAGACCAAAATTTTATTACATGATCCCACTATATAATATATTTACATCCAAATGATATGGAACCCTTATAAGTCAATTCACCTTCTCTAGTAACCTCATCAGCTTTGCATCCCTCATAAACTAAAAAAGGGTTGATTTAAAACTTGAAATTAATATTGGGAGACAATGTCCATTCCATATAAAATATGCAATCCCAGGGACGTTTTACCTTTTTAGCAAAATGAATCTATATTACACGGCCAAATCTAAATGAATCTTCTGATGAAGAGAAATATTATGCCAATATAAATTCAATCAGTTTGTTAGAGTAGTGTTTAGTGTTATAGATGAATCATTACAAATCTGTATTATGAATCCACATTGATTATCTCAATGAATGTGTAAATTTCTATTTAGAAATAATAATTTTAAAGAATGTGTCCATAAAAATAGTGGATACACTTCCGAGGTCATAATCAAAATTCTTCCAAGGACTCTACTAGAAACCTCCTCTGTAGTAGGATCCTATAGTGAGGCTTTGTTTCCAATTAGGTCAATTAAATATTGTAATCATTTATAGTCCTTCATGTATTATCCACATCAACACAATCGATTGAAATTTCCAAACAGGTCCTAACTATTCATCATCACCTTAGGTAACTAGATCTTCCATGCTTCTAATTCACGATCTAACACTATAAGGGAAAATATTCCCCTATCTTAGGGGTATTAAATGATAAACCACCTCACCATTAGTGAAACCTATATCTCAATCATTTATAGAGTCTAAATATTAAAGGATCATTGTGCATCCCTCATCAATTAATTGAAGAACCCTCTATAGTTTGAGACTAAGGTGATGACTTCTAAAGTCTACAATATAGAGGATGCTCAAAATGAGAACCAAAAATATGTGATCACCTTCTCTAGAGTGGGTTAAGGTCCAAACAACCATACACACATACCCCCAATACTACTAAAAAATTAAAAGAATTTAGATTATAAAAGTGGAGGTGATTTTAGAATGATATATCCTCATTAAACTTAATTATTAAAATATATGACAAACAGTGAGCATAACCTTCTTAGATAGAGCCATTTGAAGACCTAGTTTAGTGATATGGTATCAAATACCAAATTCTTTTTTTCCTCACATGAAATTTCATTCAATGAATTGCTAGGAATGCCTAATATTGATTATAATTCATGAATTCTCTAATCATATCACAGGTTCCTGATATACTCTTTCATTGGTCAATTATGGGAGATCCATTATGATGTTACTCTCTTAGACTATTGTGAATCCCTTGAACCTAGTTATGGGTTTTAAAAAATGGAGGGAATTTATCCTTAGGTTGAATGAAAATAATGTTTCAATGCTACCAAGGACATAATACATACCTCGATAGATCTCTCAGAAATATTAAATATATATTTTATCCCAACCATCCACTTCCTGGAATAAACAACCCCAGACTAGGGGCACCATATCATAGCACCCATGAAAGGGGAGGGCGATCTGATCCACAAATTTTTTATATGAATGAGTAGTTCCTTTTAGTCTGGGATAGAGCACTCCAATTACATATCACAAATTCATTCCAATTCCTTATAGTAAAGGTCTCCAGAAGATGTACCAAATATTGGGATTTACCCATTCACATTTGAACAAGACACATTTATTTGACATGGTAGGTAGACTACACCATCAAAGACCACATGGGATGAGAGCTGAAACCACATTTTAAGTGGTCTCTATTAAACAAGAAGAATGAGAAACAAATTATGAATATTCCACCCACTCACATAAAGACAATTTCATATCCAAATCTCATATACCATAGGAGACAACTACTATAATGAGTCCTCATGATTCTAATTAATAGGAATTGTGGGAATCCCTTACCACCATTGAAAAATGAGAATCCACCACTCAAAATGAGCTACTATAGTTAAACAATCACACCATGGATGACCCAATACTAACATTTATTTGTGTTATAATTTTTATTAATTAAAAATAGTTTTCTAATTCATTATTCATGAAAAACCATGACATATTTGGGTGGAACTATAATGAGAAGTTTGGTATCAATCTCTAGGTCATTTTACAATGTCAAAATATTCTCATTGGCCTTCATGGGTCTAAATAAAAACTAATAAATATGAATTATTCATATGGTTCCATGATCTAGTCCAAAGTTGATAATTAGATAAAACCCAAATTCACAGTGGAGGTTTAGTACCACAATGGGATTGTGGATATTATCTTATTTATGAAGAGGAAGGGAAAAATTTATATGTACATTGAATTATAGGACCTCAATGGTAACTTCTCGAATGAATATTTCCCAATTATAGTCAAATAGTTACTAATTGAGGAAACCACTGGCTTCCATGAACAACCCTTTAAGGATGGCTACACTAAATATAACCAAATAAAGATATCTCCTGAAAAAAAGTTACTATATTTAGGGATAATTATGATATATAATGATTCCATCAATCATTAATAGAACTAGATAAAACTACTGTTCATTCTTGAGAAAAATTAAATATAATGTTTTTTGTATAGGTATATAACATGGTGGTTAAATCTCTCTAATGTCAGGACCATCTCACTGATCTTAAAAAATTGTTTGGCATGATTTGTGATGGTCATCTAAAGATAAACCACATAAACTGTGTGTTTGAGGTTACCTTTATGAAATTCAATATCATTTTTTTCTTCTACATATCTATCATGATAATCACATAGATGATCTAGGTCATCTTTAAAATTCCTCCTGAAAAGATAAATGCATTTTTGGGCTTCGAGTCAACATGGATTACATTCAGTTTTTTGTTAAAAAAATTTCATCTGGATGTAATACATTTTCTAATATGATGAAAAAATAATTTATTATATATGGAAAAATGAATAACAAACTATGTTCAATGATGTCTATTCATATATACTATTTCAATTTATTTTAATGTTATATTTACAATGGAATACATTATGCCTCAATTTGGTTCCCATATAATGATCATTCTGAACCCTAATTTCATTGATGAATAATGAAGGAAAATGAAATAGTCCTTATAATCGCATAGTCACACGATGCTCGACACAAAGACCAAATATTATCCCAATCAAGAATAACTACCTTAGCTTGGCATTTGGGGTCATGAATTTTTGTCACTAATTACAAAATCATGAGGTCTAATTAATCTACTACATTGATTTGATTAATTAAATGCTCACTTGACCCATGTTAAATGGAATAATGGTTTAGAGGTCAGTAATACTTTATAAATTTGATATCTTGTTCATCTACTAGATGTTCAAAAATGGAAAATCACAAAAAGACTTCTTTTTTAAAAATTACACATTTATGGAGTTTACTTTACATAATGTTTTTTATTACATGGATATTATAATTAATTAACATTTAATTTCATTCTAGTAGATATACATTGTTGGGGCCTCCATAATCATATCTCGTTGAAGGATAAACAAACTAATGCCTAACAAAGTTGAATAAGGTGTTTTCTCCAACACTCCATTAAAAGACCTCTAGAAATAATAAAACATCCTTTTGAAGTGATGTTCAAATACTAAGGCTAAATTAATATACATAATTAATTTTATTGAGTTCAAACTCATGATATAGTATTTTTTGTTACATATGAATGGATGCAGTGAGGTAGTCATCATGAAAATTAAGCATGGCCACACTTTTAAAAAATGAGGAAACATCTCTTTTCCTATGTGCACCAATGAGTTGATGGGTCAATTTACCAAAAAGAAAAAGGTCTAAAAGGTCCTTAAACCAAAAAATGATCGATTATAATAACTAGAAATATTTTTATCAATCAATCATTGCGTTGAACCAATAGGATTTAATCATCCATGTGGCATAATAGAGAGTGATCAATATCATTTCTCCTGAGGAAGATAGTCAGGATGTGAATCCACTCAATACCCCAGTTATCAAGAGAGGCCTTTTGATCTCCTAATCATATAAGAAGAATCTGATTAGATGACTCAATTAGATAGTACCCTCATAATATAGTATCTCTATAAACCCATGCTCCGAGAGATAAAATCAAAGAGCATGTGTTGAATATTTCCTCTATGAAATCTAAAAATTACATAATGTCATCTACATTTACAATATCTATAGGATATGTTAAGTTTCTAAAATATTTTAGTAGTTTGATTCTAAAACATGTGAAATTCCCTTGTCAAGATTGAATATCTCCCATAAAATTTGAATACTTGGCTATATCTTGATCAGGATTGTTTATAACAACACGGAATTCACTAAGAAGTTTCATGCATTCACTATTCATGAACTATTTGTACATAAGCCACTATATATTATCAATTCCCCCCAATTATTCATCCCTATTATCAATAGGGGTAATTTTTCAATGGGTCCCAACCTGGTAATGACAACCCATATGATTAGTTGTATCTATACTTCCACCATTTAAATTCAACGTGTCTTGAATCCATTTCTATTAATTATTTCATGTCTATATCTTGGATTGATTCTTCTAAATACCACATCATTTATATGTTTGGTATCTCTTACACCATCCCAAAAAAGTGGTACTAATTTTCCATTAATTGAGATAATTAGGATATACACCTATTATAATATCTTGACCAACCATAGATCTCTCTATATTGAACAATAATACGGGTATATTTAGGCATTAAATAAATTCCTATCAACTATTTTATTAAAAATGGTGGACCAACACAAGATGTGATAGATAGAAAACCTCTCTAATTCCATGTCTCTATATTTGGTGACCACACACACTTCCACTTAAGCTACTCCTTACTCCCTACTATATGGAAAATAATTATTTAATCCCATTGAGGTGTAATCATCATCTCTCCAAGTATACATCCAAAACTAATTAACATGAAATATAGGGACTCGCATTAATCTAGTTGAACTAGATGACCTCACTAATAGTACAGACTACAAATTATAAAAAATAAAGGTATATTAAATTAGTATTTATTTTAGATTCAATAAAAAATATCTCTTTTATTCTTTCCTTCATGGTGACTTGTTCAAAGAGTTGAGAATATTTATTATTCCTATAAGGAAACCACCAATTTGGGAGTCTAACTTGGATGGAATCCTCACTATTCACTTGGTTTTCATTAATTGTTTATAATCATTGTTCAACATATATGGTTAGAACATCACACCTCGCCTTCATATAGGGGTTATCCTAAAATTACCTTTGAAAAAATCATGTTGATTTCAACAACATTGTTAAAAGTTGTTTAACTACATAATACAAATCCATTCTTTATAACATTGAACTACTTGATACACATCTTAACTACTTAATGATAAATAATGTAGTGTATTGTACTTGTCTCATGACTATAAACTGTGCATAATTTATTATATGTTCCATGAATATATGATACCATATAATGGACCATTATAAAAGAAAAAAACAATATGGAATTTGTCTTCATTAAACGACCTTAAATTTCATGGAATATGGTACTAAATTCATGACCCTAAAGTACATTGAATATCATCATCACTATATGATGTTAAAATATCTGATCTAAAATCTCTCAAAAAAATCAATATTTTATTGTTTTTGGTCCCATCTCTTTAACATTAAATTTTGTACAGGAGAAGTTTTTATATGAAAATTCAAATGTATATCCATGTAGTTTTACTCTGTCTATAGGGTCACCACAAAACCTCGGTTTCATAATACTAATGAAATACATACCAATAGTAAAATGTGTCTTTATTTCATTTTCACAAGATACAATGGAATTAATTAATGCCTAATATTAGGATCCTCTACCAATTACGTTTTTATTTTTACCATTAAATATGATTAGAGTTCATTTATTAGTTTCCTTAAATAACAAGAAATCAATAATGTGCTCTTCTAAAAGAAGTTTATAATCCCCGCTTGTGTTGATATAACTCATGATGTGTCAATATGTACTTCAATATAGAACTAGGAATTTTCAACTCTACCCAAATATTCTTTTCATCTAACATTCTCACTTGGCCTCAACCATGATTATAATATTCATAAACCTTTTCTGTCTTAATAAAATAAAATGTATTGATGGAAAAATACCTAAATGGATCAACTCCTAGGTGGGGTATACACCTTAGAGTTCTCTTTTCTGTAACATGATGTGGATCATATTTTGAAGACGCGGTTCGCAACAGACACTGATTTTGTTTCCCCCTATTTTAATAATGTCCTTATGGAACCTATATTTCATAAACATGGTCTATAGTCATCCTCAATCAATTTTTACCCCCAATTTATTTGTATCTTACAACTCGTGGTTTCATTTTTCTCCACCCTCCTTTATTCTAATGGAATTTTAATTCCTTCATCATTACACACATAATTTATTAGCACACGTCGGTAAAGAAAATTGGCATGCTCTATTTTCTATGGATGACTTCCCATTTGTCAAGTCACCATTAGTGATCGAGGAAGCATTTTAACCATAACCCATCTAACCTTGTTGTGTTCTATTCTGTGACATTGGTGGACAACATTTACCCATTTTCACCCCACTGATCATGAAACGAATGGGATTTGGGGTTTTACTGTATTCTGTTGTAAAATTATAGTTTAAATTCATGTTTATGTGTAAGGAGTCCCCTAAGTACTATATAAATTAATTTAAACTGTAAAAAACATTTTTCATTATCTTATGAGTTATTTTTTTACAAAATACTTTTCCTATAACAATATGTTATATAGAATATCCATAATCATATGAATTGAAACTATATGATGCTTTATATCCTTTATCCATGATATTAACCACTTTTTTACTTGTTTTTTACCTAATACACGAATATCTAGAACTATTTGTGTCTTTTTTAATACCACATGGGATTTGTAATAATTTATAGACGACCTTCTTAGTCCCAACCACATAATTTTGTGTCCATTACAGTTAGTTTCCTAGGGATATGACAATGTTACCAATCCTTGTCAAGTCTTAGTGTTCCTTTTCATGTTAGACCACCATTCCCATTTTCATTCCCTATTTGTGATCATAACTCATATTTATACATTTGTTCAGTCCCATATTGAATTATCTGTGGCTTGATTCCCTAATTTAAAGAGACCTAATGATTCCATGATTTACTTATATAGACCTATAAATAGGTATCCCATATCATATACCTTATTTTGGTGCACAAACACCCTTATTCAAGTTCCCTTTCCCAAAAAAAACCAATGTGGTTTCATATTCTAATTGAGATTATTCAAGCATCGCAACATCGAAATTTATGCACACACTTCTATGTTTTTCTGTATGGAATTTTTTTTTTCAATTATTCTTTGGTTTTTCCCAGGGTTACATAGGCAACCTCACCCTTTGAACCCTATATCATGCCCTAAAATTATACACACCCCCTACCTAGGGATCTATCTACACTAACATTGGGTTTTCAAATTCACATTATTATTCTTCCATTGAATATAATAACAAAATCAATCCATTTAGCTTTTTTGTGACATTAAAATATATAACATCCCCATTTCATGATTACAATACCAAAAAAGTAATAATGATTTGTGCATGCTCCATGATCTTGAAAATTTTGAACATTGTTTTTTTATAATGGAGTTGTGTCATCGATCCATGTTCAGTTTTAGATACACATATACCATGTAGACTACCCCCACCTACATACACACATCATGAACATAAATAATGTGTGTTATCCTATGAGTTAATCTATATTAGAATAGATGAATTTTAATTATTTTTGGGATAACCTCTCCCTTATTTTTATACAGAAAATAAATTGACAATTTTATTCATTATAGTGATAAACTCTATTAAAGTGCTTATAAGGTTTTATATATGGTGTTTTGATCACTAATTCATGTCATTTTTTTCTTTTCCCAATTCCACATAGACCACCTCATCTATGTTCTATGTTTTATGAACATAAAAAATTATTATTCAACCTAATATTTATTTATATTATAATGAGGGATCCGAAATTAATATCTTGTTTTTCACCTCCTAGATCAGTCTTGGTTACTGAAAAATATTGGTATGATTTAATTCAATTTTAATTAGGAATTACCCCATTCATAAAAGTACAACATTAAATATATGCAACCTCATGTCAAAATTCCATGTCATTAAACTAGGAACTATTCATTATGAGGCTTTATAAAATTGAATTGATTCCCACAACCACTATTTTATTATTATCCTCGCATATAGGTTGATTATAAATCATTCAATATATTCTAATATTTAGGAAATTAAATTATATATCATTACAAAACAGTCAATCCCACTGTAGGGATTGTTCAAACCTTTTATATTTTTATTGTGTGTTCAATAATCCATTACAAATGGTCGATGTGTGTGATATGACCAAAACATGAAAATGTAACCCAAGGGTATTAAAAACTATCCTTATACACTCCTCTCTATCCCCATACATTGTGTCATAGCAGATGGAATTTCCAAATCAACATTTTATTTCCATATAGGCTCCGTAATGGTGACAACACAACCATCAAAATTCACAATTCCCTTATAAGAAACATATCCTAGAGTATAATTGATAGAAATAGCAAGATCAATGGGTTTCAAAATTTGTTCATTAGATTACGGTAATTCTTCAACTGTTCCTAATGATGTGGTAGTGGGACCCATTTTCTAATTTGGTTAATGGCCATACTCATCCTATATATCACCTCCTTTCTAATGAAAATTATAAGAGTATGAATTTACCTTACTCTAATCCACATTTATTGAATTTTTTTTTGAACACCCCGGGTGTTGCATATTCATACATTTTGGTACGTTTCTATGGTGAATCCACCCTTTAGCATCTTTCCCTATATATATCCCCATTTTAACAAGTACCTATAGTGTTCAACATAAAAAATAAACCCTAACATGTACATACTTTTATAGAACCATAATGTATTATAAGTATCTTTCCACTGATATTTGTTTCGTATATTAAAATAATAGAATTGGAAATGTGAATTTTCATTAGTTTCTACATTATAAAGATTGAGATGGCCCTTTATACTTCTCTATACAACATAAAAATTGTCTTTAGAATCGTTTTTATATTATATTATACTATACAATATCAGAAATGTTACGTGAATTAAATAAATGTGATATATTGTTCATTTATCAAGATTGTGTCCCATGTATGTCATTTTCATCTAATCATGTCCTCCCTTCAATGATAGTCATATATTTCACCCATTGTAGAACTATGTGTGGTAGAATTCATAATATATGGTATGTGGGGTTATAAAAAGATTCATATCCACATACCCAACCTCACACTTTAACCTCATTCATTATTATAACATATGTTCCACTTCTATCTATGTCGTACCAATTCCTTTCACTCTAACTAATAAAGGATGATTTCTCTTTTCTATATATGATCTAGTTCAATATAAGATATATTAATTGGTTGGGATATTTTTAATAGTACATTCTTAAGTCAAATCCTATCTTCATTATTTCCAACCATATAATTTCTTCTTTCCACTATGCATGATCCAGATTCATATAGTGTAATTTAATTGCCCAAAACCGCATAATTATTGATTCTCATCAGATATGATGTTTAATGAAATTTTAATACCTTATCCCAAACATAGGAATTAGCCTCTTCTTCTCCACACATTTTCTTGGTCCTAGTGTCTCGTTTGGGTTCCATGTTTTTAAAATTATATCTCTACAATGGTTTCTTTTTCTAAGTGAAATAGTCTATGATTCATTAGCATAAAAGTTTATCCCATGTTTGGATAATGTTTTTTAACATCAAATTCCATCAACCATTTCTTTGAGGATATTTAAATTTAGAAGAAATACCATTGGTCTAATCTTAGAAAACATCAAATATAGACCACCCCTTAGTTTAAAATCAATGTGTCCTTAAACAGGAAATTCACGGGATACATTTTTCACCTTTCTTGACCACAATCAAACAATTTTCTCATGTACCAAGATACTTGGAATTCATTATTACTCTATAAGACCACATGATTTCCATCTCTCTCGTATTCCCTCATCAATATTCTTATAGTGTGATGGTGTATTCAAAATATTGGATGAACTTTTCTAAAGAATATGTCCCTTTCACAAAAATATATTTTCCATTCATTGGGATGGAAATTCACTCTTAGGTAAAAATGGGATCCCATGTTTTGATAGGTGATGTAATTACATTCCAGCTATCTATGGTACATGAACAGGAGGAAAATTTTACATTTTCTCAAAATGGATTCCCCTCTTGGGATGGTTCAATTTTTTAATGTCCCAAAACTCATCTAGGGAGAAAACATAAAGAAACATAATTTGTGGTATTTTAGTGGAGCCCAAATGTGGAATGTGTCCTGTGGCCATATTCAACCTTTCAACCTCTTGCACCTTCCAATTTAGATTCCTAGAATAATAATTTACCATTACCCTATTTACTTTTTCTCATGTTTAATTATAATTCCCATGGGTTTTACCCTCATACAATCTATTCATTTATATGTAATCTAAAATTGGAATCACATATATAAGATTCCCCATTATCTTGGACTTCCAAGTGGTGTTTGATGAATTATTTACACACTAAGATATCCACCCCTATCTAGAACTCTCATGTAATTATATGATCCAATATTTATCCCTTCTTTCTCAACCCAATCTTGAATCAAATAGTCTTATTGATTATTTGATGGATGTTTCATAAATGTAATTGATATGAAAATTTAAAAATATTGAATTCGAATAAGGTTCAAATTTTATTTCTTATAAATGAAATGATGAGGATATTTTATATGTCATAACCTCTCTATTTTTAAATGAAACCATCATATAAGAAATCATGAGCGATTGATGAGTCGTTCAAAACAAGCCTATGATTTGATCATTCCATAGTTTTTTTAGCTTGGACAACCCCACTATTTACATTTCATCTTATGGTAACACCATTTTTACATGGACATAAATCTTTCCTTTTTTGCCACACCTTATACATCTTAGAACATTTCATGAGCTAACTCATATTTGAATGTAACCATTTTTTTTAAATTTATGATTTTATGATAAATGGTAGAGAATACTTATAGTTAATATAATTTTTTTGGTTCTAGTAGATCTCTTCTTCGATATTACAAATAGATTAGATACCATAAAAAATTGAAGAATACATATTGGGGGTCAAATTTTCAACATTAAAAATTATCCAACTCAATTAAGAAGTACCAAT
This sequence comes from Viscum album, assembly GCA_963277665.1. Lineage (NCBI taxonomy): Eukaryota > Viridiplantae > Streptophyta > Magnoliopsida > Santalales > Viscaceae > Viscum > Viscum album. The sequence goes on from OY728132.1 coordinate 1,348,740,055, forward strand.
ACATTTTGGGGAAGGAACAATAGTTAATTTATTTGGTACCTAGGTTCATATTTTAGTGGATAATAGACATTATTTTTTCCCTCATAAGCCATGATGATTTCAAGATTTTGATATTTAAAATGTTTCTACACACATTTTATTATATTACTAGGTTCTCTTCAATGATATATAATTTTGATTGAGCTATCTAATCAATACCATGCCCATACTCTATTAAATTTTTGAGTAGTCCATCATCATGATTGAAATTGGGAATTAACTCTGAGGTATAGTTTGTATGTCATAATGATGGAATTAATAACCAATATCATATTCCTTAATTTTTGTCTCTACTATTTCCTATACCATGTCAAATAAATCATTTGTTATTTCAGAAGTTGTCTCTAGATTTTTTGATTCATTAGGGACACGTCACATTATTATGTTGTTTTTGGGACTACCTTCAACTACATTAGTTTCTTTATTTGATAGCACTGTAACTCTATCCATCATAGTGGCGGAGGGAGCTTATATGCCTATTTTCACCCCAATGAACTTTCTATATAGCTTAGAATGTATCAAGTGGGAGAAACAAGTTCGAGGAAACTGAGGCATGTTCCACCACCTATTCTCTCTCAGTCCTAGTGGGATGCTTTAAAACTAACATATTATAATTTTTACCTTGGAGAATTGGATCTATAATTGGAAAAGAAACACGTTGAGAGCAAATTAAAATAAATGAATTTTGGGCTAAAAACAATGTAAATTATAAAAAGTTACATTCTCAGATTTGTGGTAGTTAACATATTATTTTAGCCAAATGTTTTACCTCAACATTGGATAGATAAACTCTCTCTGTTTTGGGAAGTAAAACTCCTTCCATTTCATGGTCCCCCAATTGTTTCTTACCACCAAACCTCTAACATCGATGGTTCATATAATCATCAAAAACCTACCCTTCTCTATTTTTTTGACTCCAATACAAAATAAAGGAAGCAATATGGTATTTATTTAAGTCCATTAATGATAATGAGGTATTATGAGTTGTGAATACCCCTCATCATGTGTTTTTTTATCTTAGACCATACAAAGCTTGATTCACATTTGCCTCTATAGAGGAAATGTAATTTACATCGCTCTCTAAGAAATCTTCATTATCAGACATCTCAATAAAAGATATCTATCTTTTTTCAATCGATATATTGATGTTTAAAAAGGTGAATTTTCTATTTGGTAATGTGTTTTAATAACATATATGTACCATCCAATAAATTTTTGGTAAATCTTTTATCATTAAATGTAATTGGGAGAGATAAAATAGTTCTATATCAATTATAATTTTAACAACATATAATAAATGTTTCTATCCAAATTTTGAAGATTTATTCCTAGATTATATTTATATATTGATAAAAAATTTATCAATATTTATAAGTAATAATTATTGTTAATATGAGTTAATAAATTATATTACAAATAAAAATATAAGCTGATGTATTAAATTTTTTTAAAAAAACTTTTAAATTATATTTTCTAATAGAATTAAACATTATATATTTATTTTATTGATTATATTACAATTAAAAATATTAAATTTTATAAAACACTATAAAATTGAGGATTTATATGAAATAGTGTGGTCAATTTAAATTTTAAATATATTCCAACACAATAAAAACACACAGAGTTCAAGTAACAGTTACACTAATGTTTAAACTTATTGAAACACCATTTGAATTTACATGATTTTATAAATTTCATATATAGTATTTTTATCTCACACATCAAATATCACAGTTGTGGTTCACACTAGAGGTGGGGTCTATTCATGTGTTTCACCCACTATGTGATTAAAGGGACCCTATGTTTTTGTCAAAATATACCTGGATCCCACTAAAAGTATGAAGATCTTCACCCACAATTTTGGATGTAGGTGGTTGGAGACAACTAATCATCTCCACATATGTAAGAAAGACCACATTCCTTCACAATTTGATGAATGAAGTTCAATATTAATCTAACATTACCTTTAGGAAGAGTAGGAATATAAAATAAAATAATAATAGAATATATTATAATAAAAGAAAATTGAACAAAAAAATAATATTTAAATAATCCTGTAAAATAAGATAAATATATGATTTCTTTTTTAATAATTTCATAAAAAATCCAACATAAAAAATGGATGTTTAACAATTTTTCAAGTAAAGGACCACTTCTGATCATTTTTTAATTTTAGTCATATATTACTAAAATTTATAAAAATAAATTTGTAAAAATACTTTATAGAGTAAAATGGGAAGGAATTTGGTAAAAATTCAATTATTTTACATTGTTCCATAGTATTAATTTCATTTTGACGCAATTCCCATGAATTTGTATCACTAAATAAAATTCCATTCATTAACACAATTCCATAGTATTAATTTCATACTAACACTATTTTCTAGCATTTGTATCACTAATGTAAAAAATCAATTTTTATAATATGGATAATTATAATAATAATTTTGAATATTATTTTTTTTATTTAAAAACTTATAATTATTTTTTAATAATAAATTCAAACACCAAAACAGTAGTAGTTATAATATATGGTATATGTGGTATATTTCAATCGGTTTAATGAAATATCCTAAATGAATATAAAATATATTAATAATTTAAAATAACCATTTCTAAATATTATAAATAATAAATAAGTATTTTTAATGGTAGCATTATAATTGTAATCATTTATGATCATATACTCAAAAAAATCCATACTTTTTTGAGAGCTAAGGTTTTCAAAAAAAATAAGTTCAAATTATTTAAAAATATTTAAATGAGTGACAAAATCATTAAATTTCTGAAAAAAAATATTTAAATAGGTGATACAATTATTTTTCAATATATTAATTAAAATTAAAATATTCCATGCATGATTTTCAACAACCAGTCAGTTTGAAATAGAGATTCCATATTTCAATTCTACATAGGGGAGACCCATCCAATATAAGGGATAAAAATTATATTATCTACCACAAACACAATTTAATACCAATCATCAACCGGGTATGTGGTGAATCATTCGATTATATATTGGACTTGATATGATGTAAATAGTCGTATAGTGTAACGCCCCGACCCCAGTTACCCAGAGTCGGTGCATTATTACATAACATTGACATGATCACAAGAAAGATCAAATCTCGAAAGACCGATTGGTTTAGTAGCCTTGGAAACACTAGATATATTCATAAGTTTTACATTACATCATAAAATGAAAAACTACTACAACAACATAATGTTTCCACAATCCACACTATTAACCCCTCATAAAATCCCTGCAGGTCATTCATAACTTACTTCTTCACATCCTGGGAAAAATAAAACATAGAAAGGGGGTGAGCTCAAATGCCCAGTAAGGATAACAATATAGCGGAAACTTTCATAAATATGAATAAACATTTAAAGAAATGTATAACTAAAACAAAAGCCTTTTAAATATGAACTTTCAACATGGTATGGCATAAATAAAATGAAATAATGCCATTTACTTATTCACATGGATATTCTACTAATCGAATAATCACATGAAAAAATCAATAACCACTTTCATAATGTTGGAATGCATAATGCCAGACTATCATAACCACATAGCCAAGGCCTTGTGCCAATACTACAAATAAGATTTTGTCAAGGCCTTGTGCCAAGACACTAGTTTGTCTCATGAGACCTACCGATGCATCGAGGAGCTATAGCGAGCTCCACCCGTCACATATTAAGTCCAATGCATTCCCATATGAAAAGGTTTAAACATAACATAAACATTCATATTAAAACTAGCATATGAAATGTCAATACTTTCACCATAAACTATGAATGGTATAAAAATAGCACATCCATAGTCAAACATATCACAAAACCTTCAATACAATATAGAAGTTTTGTATCATAATAAATCAACTTCAAATAATCTTAAAATCCATCAAAGGATGTTGACATAGATGAAATCAAAATTCTTTTTAAAGAAATATCTCCTTTTATTTTGAAATAATTTAATATCCATATAAAATAAAACATTTTCTTTGAAAATATTCTTATAAGCTTGTAAGGGAAGCTTTGAAGATTTTATAACGGCGGAAAATAGCCGCACCCGCCGTATAAGTTAAAAAAAACATTCTTACCTTAATTCTGTCGAAAAGGTTAAAAAGGACCTTGTTTTGAAAACGATGGAAAGATTCCTTTATAAACCACTTATAAAAGTCAAAAGGGTATAAATGACTTTAACTCATATTCTAGTAAATAGTAAAAATGTTTTGAAATACATTTTTAAGAAACATGGATGTGGATGATAAAGAGATCCCAGTAGATTATTACGTATAAACAATCTCGGATAATGAAGAGATTGTGAAATAACCCTTACCTTGTACTTTTCCTTGGTAGGGGTAGGTTAACCTCCTGTATAATGGTGAAATAGTTGTTATTAAATTATACAAGAATCATATATAATAATATGATATCATATATGATCTTTTAACATTGATTTGTTAATAATATCTTAGAATTATCGTCGTTTCGGGAGTTAACTTACTCATTTTCTTTTATATGTTTTGTTACATAATCCATGGTTGTTGTATCTTATTCATATCCAGAATGATATCTAGTCCTTAAACATCATTTTTAAATCATCAAATGATAATTATACTTGAATGGATACGATGGAGAATGAATCTCATCGCGTTCGTGGAGACGGTAGTCCGTACGTACGCACGAGCGACAATATCATTCTTTTGATATTAAAATAATATATAAATGGATGGTATATCATATATAAAGAATCATTAACATGTTATATTTATTATTTACATGAGTTACACATCATTATTATACCCATCCAAATAATATTATATTGAATAACAATTACACCACGACGTGGAGACGGTAGTCCCTACGTACGCACGTATGGTGACATGTTATTCAAAGGGTGGATAGAATACTGAATATGGTTGTACCATATTTATAATAACATCACAGTATATGTGAGATACTGGAGTTATTATTTTAGAATTGTAATAACAAAGGAAGAAGAAGTGGAAGAAGAAATGAACTTGGAGAAGGGTGGTTAAGTCATTACCTCTTCTTCGGGTTCTTCCTTTTGATTTGATCAAAAGGGCTCCATATGTTGGCTTTCTGATAAAACTAAGGCCTCTAGGTTGTAGTGAGGGATGTTGGGAGAGTATTTGGGCAGAGTTTGGCCGAACCAAAAGGCTTTGAAGGTGTGAATAAATGAGAAGGAGGAGTGCCCTTTTATAAGAGGGGTGAGGGGCACCTTTGGAAAAGCTAGAAATATTAATTTATAATAAATTCATATTCGGTTTCTAATGGCTCAAAAGCTTATTATTCAAAGGTTAAGGTAGGGATAGGTCTAAAACCACTCAACCAATAGAATTTAGACAGGTTTGGGTACTTATATTAACCTTATCTTTAAGTATTAACTCTAAGTTAATTAGTTTCACTTTTACAATGTCTCTTTGTATTTTTATATAATATGGTTAATAAACTTAATATACATCCAAGAGACCCCCAAGTGGTACATTAATGATGAACCTATCATGATATAAGTCTCTTCGCCGAACCTTAGATTTTTAGGAATTTAATATCAATTAATAATATAATATTTGTTTTAAGAACTCTTTTATGTCAATTTTGACACTATTCAATAGTTGATTTTTGTGAAACTCATAACAGATTGATTAATTCTAAAAAAGTCAATTAAATCAATCCTAATATATCATATTATCCTAGAAAAGTAGTTTAATTCATTAAAAGTTTCATATTATATTTATTTGGGTATTTATAATATCAATTATTTTAATTTTTTACTATTATAGTAATTACTGCATCATCATTGTGTCATAAATAAAATAAATTATTTAATGTCTAAAAATTATAAATAAAATATCCTTATGTAGGAAATCTTTTTAGCTTTCTAATGAATATTTATAATCTAAAATCCAACATATATAACCCTATGTAACAATTGTTTTTCTAAAAGATATATGCTTGTGTCATTTTTGTATTCATTTTAACTTAATTAAAATAAAGTGTCATTATCACTTACAAGTGGATCCATGGGGTCCCAAAATAGACCCAAAGATTCCCATGGTCGACCATGTATCAACCAATAAGGTTAAGACACGTTTTAGGGTAATTTAGTATTATTATAATATTATTTTTTAACCCTTATTTACCGGATTTACCCTTAACCATGGTAAATAAAATTTTTACCGCAGTAATTATTCAAAATGTCTAAAAATAAAAGTTACCTATTTACACAATTTGAACATCCTGATTCCAAATATGGAATCCATTTTCCTAAATTCAAAACACATAAGTGGAATAAATTAATTTAAAATTAATTCCCGCTGTCAAAACAAAAAGCGTGTTTTTAAGAGATAATAACTATCAAAAGATTGACACTCGTTTATGTTCGGTTTAATTGTAAAATTATTTCCAATGACCAACATTATATTAAATGGTAAAAATATATTCTAAATATACTTTAAAACCACTCAAATTCATAATTTATCACTATTAATTATTTTGATTAAAAAAGTTGTTTTTAATTAAAACTTAGTAATTTTTACTATTCATCAAAATATGAAAATTATCCGAAATGTACCAAAATTTCACCTTAGGCTAAATTTGATATTCCGAATCCAAAAATGAAGTCCATTTTCAAATATAAAATATATATAATTTCAAAAAGTAGGTATTACTATTCATAACGGCTAGTTTGATTAGTTATGGTGTGTGTTAAAACTCAAGGTTGCGTACAACACACACTACTGTATTATTCAAAGAGAGCGTACCGTGGAAGATTGAGATGTTTCATTTTAAATTTTTGATGTCCCCATTTAGTCAAAAAGTTTAAAATATTGTATTTAAAAAGGGTTCACTATTAAAAGTTGATAAAAGTGCAATACTGAAAATGAATTTGTTCTTGCATTATATCTAAGAAACTCATAATATGGATTCTAAAATTATAAGGATTTTATAAAGTTTAAAATTTAGATAATACTATTCATAACCTCTTTTGAATGGCTTTTTTTTTTGTAAGTCATGGTGTTATTGAACTCGGTGTTGCGTGTAGTGCAAGTTATTGAATTATTTTGAAGAAATAACACACACTGAAATCTTGGGGTGTTACATATAGAATACATGACAGGGAATTCTATGACACACATTGTGTGAATAAATTACAAATGAGACATTTTTTTATCAACAAAAGATGCATTCTTATTTCTGAAAGAATTCATTCTCCCTAAAAAATAGATAAATTTTTTAGAAAAATAAATGTTTCTTTTAGTATGGTAATATAATATATTTAACCATCGATAAAGGATGTATTGGAATTTAATGAACAATAACAATAGATATAAATGTTGGTAAAATAAAGTATTGGTAACTAAAATTTATAAAATAAATTATCTTTTTGAGTTGATAACTTTTAACAATACATATCTTGTCTGTAAATAAATTTGTACTGGTATATTTCACTTTTATATAGTTTCTTATACAATACCACTTTGAAAAACCATTTATTTTACTGATCACCAATCATTTCCCAGCCATGTATTACTTTTTCATGGTCTATCAGGGAGTTCAGTTAGCCTTTGGAGTAAATTACCTTATCTGTCTTACTGATATATTCCATATCTTTTATTTTGGGAGTCTGTACTTGGACATTGTGTGGATGAGACAAGGAATGACTATGCTATCATTCTAAAGAATCCCCTATATCTATCACTTATTTTAGAATCATTGGTATTGGTCTGAATTCTTCTAATAATAAATAACAGTTTCATCTTCCGCCACCCTATGTAGAAAAATCAATTTCAATAGAGACACACTTTAAGAAGTGGGTTTCATCAGAGATGTTTATCTATAATCACACACCTTCTAACCCAATAGCCTTTTACTTATTGATGATCCTACACCAAGGGCCTCACCGGGATATAGTGAAAATACCCCGGATCACTTCATATATTTTCCACTACATGTATAGAAAATAAAAATTTTAGCCACATCATTCCCCAATTTTTATATGCCTCTTACTTATCTTCCCTAGTTAATAGTCTAGTATTTCTTCAAAAAATTCGGTCAAACTTATTATTTCCACTAGTAATGTGGTAATCTAGATCTCCACATAGTCTTGAAGAAACCTAAATGTATAAACATTCATTAGTAGCTCGGTCCTGTCACCACAACATTCATAGAAGAACATAGACATTAGCTTCCAAATAACCATGGGATGGAATTTACGGATCACTCTGGTAAATATCTGTGGAATAATTCATTGAAGATAGTGTAACAATTTAGAAAAAATGATATAGGTTACATGGGTCAAATATTATGCTTCCATCAATGCATGTGACTAATACACAAACTGAAAAAGAAAATTGGATGCAATCACAATTTAGTGTTAACCTAAACATACTTTATAATCATCCCCCTTAGGATAATTAATGAGAGGAATATGAAATTTTAATACCCTCTGAACCAGTAGTCCTCTTTAAATTTATCGATCTGCATTTACCAAAACCAAAAAAATTAGTTATGAGGTCTTAAAGTCTGTGATAGGGAGGTCTAATTTAATTGATTCCACTATAGCCCTTAACTAATGGATACCAAGAAATAAAAAAACTAATGTCACCAAACCCCCATATATGTAACTTCTTATGGATTATTTAATAAATCATATTAAAAATATTATCCATCATCCAGGTTTCTTAGTTTATCTGGTACACATCTGATATTTTTATATGCATGTGGAATGTATCAACACACAATCCTATGTATTCATCTATAACTATAACTAACTATTAATTAATTAATTATTCTAGGAATTCATTCAAATTAATCACTAGGAAAAATTCCATTATTCTATATCCACACTGATCATAATAACCTTGACATAAAATAAGTTAATTAGACCTGAATATCCCATGATGTTGTGATGTTGAGTAATATATCCTTAGTTTAATTTTTGGATGTAAGTTGATATAGAACTATGACACCAAGACAATTTTATACAATATAATTATATAGATACTTTCTATAAATCTAGCATAATTATAATTCTATAAATACGGATGCTCCAAATTATCTTTGAAATTACCTCCAAAACATAGGGTTTAGTCCTATGTTCATCCCTAGATGCCATCGGCTAGAGCCAACATAGAGATACTTGGGTACCATGGTGGAGATGTTTTGAAGCTTTTTTTCCTTTATTTGGGGGCCATTTTTCATTCCAACAATTATTAGTGACCATAAATTTGTGCTTCATTATAACATGACAAAAAACTAATGATATTTCATCAGACACACCACAATGATATTTTGAACTAATAATCCTGGGGGTCTTTGGTGACATTCAGGATTAAGACATCTTTTAGAAATCTAAAACCATACATTGTTAAACTATTTAAAAATAGGTAATCTCTTTGTTCCTCTATCAAAAATACCACATTACATTTTTTTGGGTATGATCTATACACATGATTTAAACACATTATTCTCACATAGCTCCTTCACTACATCCTCATCATTTTCATCACCTCCATTAGCTATTAGATGAGTTTCTATAAAATCACCTAATTTAATTTTATGCAAATGACTTGTTCATGAATGTATTTCTTAATGAATGCCCTATATATATTTTTAATGATTATATATTCATGAAATATTTTCTCATAGAACTTGTCATAATGAATATGATATATGTTTGACTGATTGTTAAAAGGTTGAATAACATGAAACTCAAGGATTTGAATGTAAAGACATTAATGAAAAAAATGATTTCAACAAAAATTAATTAACTACAAAATTTTCATGAATTTTAAATGGTCCCCATAATAGGGTAGGATATTATATATAAGAAACAGGATTTGTCAGATTTATATAAATTTGATAATAAAAAAATTTCATTTTTTACATTTTTTTCATAAAAAGGTCCTCATCTAAACCATTAAAATCCATTCTAATGGGTGTATTTTTTTGTGAATAAAAATAATTATAATACATATTTTGGAATAAATAAGGCTTAAAAATATAACAATAATGAAATGTTTTAACTGTCCTCCAACATGGAATTGTCTGATTCTATAACAAAACGAACCTCACGACAGAGTTTTCAAAAAACATGTAAAATATAGGGTGAGATGAAGTCATAACACCACACAAATATTCAATTTCATAATGATGTAATACTTCTAATATCTGACACTAGCCATGAGCTAGAGTCCAATAAAAACCCATCACCCAATTTTTTGGATTTGAACATTTAGATTCATTCACCAAATCTCTCTAATCATGTAACTCAAGATTCATTGAATCACACAAACCCAATAACCTTTATTGACTCCATCCAATGATATCATAAAAAATTTAGCAAATATATTTCCATAAATTAAATATCATATTCTTCATATGCACTCATGTAACTATATTCTATAAATTAATATCAAAATATAATACTCAAACCATCCATGAAAGTTATAATTTATCACAACAACTAACTTTCACAAAACACATATCATGATGATTCACTCAAATTAATCATGTTTTCATAAATTGTATTCATGAAATAATAGGTCTCCACGATCCCATCCTTTTTATAAACTAGAATCTATCTTATACATTCAATACACATGAAATTGACACCCATATCTGGACCACTTACACCATGTATAGATAGGAAAGATCATTTCACGTGTATTACATGTCCTTTTCATGTATAAAATATATATTTGTAACACTCTATCAATCATTACCATATACATGGAATCATCCAAGCCTTCCATTAGCTGTAATCTCTAGCCATTTCCACATTTTTTATCCAATGATGAGTCCTCCCATTGGGTCATTCTCCCTCGCCCACCCCCCCCCCAACAGTTTATACATAATCCCCACTTTATCAGATGATGTTTTTAATTTCATGATACGATAGACCTTGTCAGATGATATTAAACTATATTGAATTGATTTATTACATGACCATAATCTATAAATCTTAAACTAAGTTTAATTTTTTTCTTTTTAGCTAGTAATAATTATGGGGTTCCTACTTGTTTTTCAATTTCTACATCACCAAAACTAGTCCTCCCCCACATGTGTTGAGGTCTCCAATGTATGATTATATTCCGAAATTTTTCTCCAACCTCCAACCAATCCTCCAAATGATTATACGGTACTATAAACCAAAGGGTGCCCTATAAAAAGTTATATATGTTTCAACACTTAAATAATGAGTTTATTTTGATTCCCCCCCCCATACATTAACATTTTAACACCCTTAGATGATGAGCCTAAATGATTTTTTCCACATTTGATGATCATGATCTGTTTTATGTGATGATATTATGACAAAATTAACTGATAAATCAAAAACCCTTCCCTATTTAACTAGCCATCTCCACCTTAGTTGAAGATACTAATTTGACTTATGAAATGTCTACATGAATCATATTTGATTATCATATAATCCCACTAAATTTCCCTTTATGGATGATCCTATGATTCATTACACATGTGATGAGAATTTGGATCCTCATATAATGAGAAAAATAATCATATGTGATGATTATATGATCTCTTAATCATCCCGTTATTTGATTATCCTATGATTCAAACTTAACTTATTTCATGATCCAAGGATGTACTATGTAAAGAGGAAAAGATTTTGGTATGAAGAGATTAGTATAACTAATGTGACGATAATGGGCTACCATATGTGATGGTAATTTCATTCCTTAGTTATTAAACCTAGTATTAAATATGATGAAAATAAGTAATTCCCTTATGTAAAATTATGATGAAAATATTTATAGATTCTGGAAATTCCCCCCAAGGATTGAAAAACTAAACATCTCCATCAAAAGGTGTTCAATCTACTCTGGTATCTCGTTATGTAATTCAATGGAATCCACATGAAGAGGGCACGAAAAAGAGAGTTTGTGGACAAGTATTAAATTTACAAGGGAGTAATTAATCAACAAATGAACTCCATGGAGTAACTTTTATACGAATGGGACATCTTCTATAATATTCTTCTAATAATGGGGAAGACACCATCAACGACAATAATGTGAAAACACCTACATATGGAATGAATTATTGTTAGATTATTGGATTATGACCATCCAATACATCTATAATGAAATATTTCCAAATAAAATGACTGAGAAAAAAAAACATGTTTTCTAGAAAAAAAACTCCCAATCTTGCAAAATGGTAGGAATACATCCAAAAAATATATTCTACCATTCATAACTCATGTTATTGTGAGTCATATCTCAATACCACAATATTATCAAACCAATCAATTCAGTTAGGAATCTATGCAACCCAAACCTTTTCATACATCGACTGATCTTTCAATGAACTATCTATACTATTACTCACATAAATTCCATGTAAATTCAAATCCCTAAATGACACATTCAATATCCTTTAAACCACAAGAGAATTCAACTCATAAAAAAAATTATTTCCAAGATGTACAATGTTTGTATAAACCATTATACAGTTTTCCTTACAAAACTTGTGGTGTAAATAGTACCATTATCTGAAAAATCGAAATAACAAAAAAAACTATCATCTTTTATTTTATTTAATTAACACACCATGTATATGTTATTATTTAAAACACCAAATAATTTATTGTGAAATTTTTTATTTACCGAAAACATTTTATGAAAAATTAATACAAAAAAATTCCAAAAAATAATTTTTCATATTAGACATATTAATTCCCCGGTCAGGTAATCCCATGTGAAAATTCAGATTCATTTAGATAAACCTTATTTCCTTTTTTACCCAAGACTAAATTTTTCAACAATAACACATAAACATTATCCACTATCAAAAATAATTAATCCATAATAGTACATTAATTTTAATTATTACCCTCACTATGGTGACATATATTTTCACCTAACATGTATGATTTTCCAATAGGAACGCTTTTAATCCAAACTTATGAATGACCTATATCCATTTAGAAAACTATAACTTGAAAATAAAGGGTATTTTAAATAATTTTTTAATATCACTTTTCCTTGTTCTAACCTATGGTTTTAACCCATAAACTGTCACATGAACTCAGGTAAACCTCCCCATAATCATGGGAGTAGTGCCATAATATTCATTATCATGACACTATATTAAAATATATTTCATGGAATGGTTAGAATATAATATAACATAAATTGATTTCTCAATTTGTAGAAAATATATATTTTTCTTATATAAAATTTAAAATATGTAAATATAGGGATACTTTAATACAAATGTTATCAACGTCATCTATGTATTTTCTCCATATAAATGTTATGTTACTCTTGACTAATCATATTTTTTGGGCCCTTTTGCAAACCAACATTATAGACAAGAAAATTATACATCCATAAAGGTTCAAATTTTGGGGATTGTTATTAAATATATTAATTCATCACCAATGTGGTCCTGAATAAATATAAAAACATATACATGTGATTTCTTATACAATATAGAAAAAATTATTGAAATTAATAATTTAATATTTATCATCTTACTCACCACTATAGACAATGTTGGTAAAATTAGTACATTGATACAATATATTGTAGGGTTCTATGATTTAATTTATTAAACCATTCTCACAATAAAATCACACCACATTGTTACACAAACTATGTTATATCCCCCTTTTCATAGTAATTATAGATACCTTGAGGTTGATAGGTATTAAGATACATAGTGATTCATTAAAATATTGGTCAAACAGTGGATATAATTCTATTGGGCTTTTTAATTAACAATCATTATCACTGATTAATATGGTTGGAATAGTAACATTCTTTATTTTTTCATATTCTTAGATATTAAATTTAATGAGTTTAATAACATTATTTGGAAACCAAAAACTCATTACAAATTAATTGTAATGGATGTAGTGATTTAAAATGTCCACTATTTATTATAAAGGGATGCATGCTTATCATCTTCCTTAAAATTTATAATAAAATTATCTAATATAGTAATTATATATATAAATGTATAGGGTCTAAAATTTAGGTCATGTTATAGTCAAATTCCCCTCTACTAATGAAATACTCTCCCAAACAATATAAATTGAAAATTTAATGATATATAAGAATGGGGGTCTTAAATATGAATTATGAAACTAAAATTTATTTTAGATGAATCCCAACTATTATTAACTTATCCACTATACACTACTGGAAATGGAATTCTTACCCACGGTTCTTTACCAATGGTTTGGTTAAACCGTTGGTAAATATGGTTTAGGGAACCCTTTCTCAATGGTTCTAATGAACCGTTGGGAAAGGGTACCCCTTTACCAACGGTTCTAGTGAACCATTGGCAAAGGGGTGTTTAAGTCACCCTTTACCAACAGTTTTATGAAATCGTTGGGAAAGGGTGGCCTCAAGAACCCTTTGCCTATGGTTTTTAAAAACCGTTGGTAAAGGTTTTCCCCAAAACCAGTCGGGCCGCTGCTATTCCCCATTCTTCAAAGAACCCAAACTTCAATCGGTGCTCTGCTCCTCTCGCGAAGTCCCCCATTCGAACAGGTGAAAAATCATCTCAATCATCTCAAATCAGGTATTTTATTCATTATACACATATTCTACCTTGTCTTTATTGTTATTGATCTAATATTTTAGTTTTAAGTTTGGATATTGATGTGATTTCACCGTGAAAAATAGGGAAATGAACTAATATTATGTTAATTAATTAGTTTCCCATGGAATATCATTTGTGTTATAATGTCAATGCTAAAACCATAACGCAAAATTCATTGTTTTGACCTTCATTTAAGGTATGATTAAATTCTTCTGTAGGTAGATTTATCAACCTAATAATATAAAATTATTTCTAATTCTATATGAATATTTTCAACATATAGGTGTCATTATGATACCATTCATACCAAGTGGGAGTTATTTTTTATAAAATGATGCCAATGATTTATGGGTCCTCATTTTATAAATTTAAACTACATCAGGGTTATAGTTTTAGGGAATTCATTGATTTTGTGAGTTATACTTTCCTAGGGAATGATTGAAAACATAGAAGGTTACATGAACCTTATTATTAATCATTGATCGATGAATCAAGAAGTCGTTAGCAAGATTAATAGTCATAAGCGTTAATCAAACTCTAGAAAAAATTACTTGTACGGGATATTATATACTTGGCTTCATAGGGATAATGATCCAATAGAATGTACTAATTGGTGTGAAAACATTATAGTGAAATATAGAGCTAGAACACATTTGTTCATGTGGCACCTATCATGTTGTCAAACTATTGAAATGAATTATATTTTTTTGGTAGAATTTTTTTATATGTGAGATGTAAAATGACATTAATGGGTTATTTATAATTTATAACATCCTAAATGTATAGATAATACATAGTTTTTCTGGTATAGGGGGGATTACATTACAAAAGCACCATGTCATTTAACACCAATAATTAATTTATTTTTTAGATAATATTACTATTTCCAATGAAGTGTGTGACTGTAACTAGAGAGATCATCACACATACATCTATTGTAAATCTTTTTTAACATAATTTCAAGTTGTTTCATTCTCCTCTATATTCATTTTGGTGCCTGGTAAATTTATTTTCTTTCAACATCTACAACTCATCTTCAATAGTGGGTTGAGTGTGCGCCTTGGGATGAGTTATCCTCCCTATTAAATGAAGAACAAGTCACTTTTAATATAGGGAATCTTCTATAGAATGTGTACTAGTGAATCCTTTCATTTGAGGGATCATAACCAAAAAAATCAATAGAATATGGTTAAAACATTTTATTATATCTCATGATGATATCAGTTATGAATCCAATTCATTCAAACAATGATGATGATAAAACCTATTTATAGGTTGTCATTGATCCCCAAAAATATTCTAGGTATTTGAGTGTGTGATAGACCCATAGGTAATAATACTTCTGAGGCATTTCATTACTATAAATTAAGTATAATGTTTTAATATCAAGATACTTAAAAAATTAAAAATAATTCAATAATTAGGATTGAATTCCATGATTTATCTAGATTTATCATAAGGTTATGTGGTAGTAGGAAATTATGTTTGGTTAATGGTAACATGCCAGTAGGTGAATATATGCTATTTAAAAAGAACTCATCTATTAAAGGTTTGACAATTCACCTTAGACAGCCCGTACCCCCTGGACAGCCCCCCACCCTTGATGACAACTCGCCCACCCCACCCTCGGACACCCGCTCACCACCCCTCAGACACCCACATCCCCCCAGACGCCCCCACCCCTTAGAAATCCCCCCCCCACACACCCTTGAAACCCCCGACCCCACTGGACTACGCCGCCACCCCCCGTGGACAGCCCGACCACCCCCTGTGGACAGCCTGCCCACCCCCTGGATAGCCCGCCCACCCACTAGACACCCCAGACCCCCTAGAAATCCCCACCACCCCCATGGGTAGCCCTACCACCCCCTGGACACCTCTTACCCCTCGGACAGCCCCACCCACCCCCTGGACACCCCACTAACCTCCTTGGACAGCCCGCCCACCCCCCTGGACTCCCCCTACCCCCTTGGACAGCTTGACCATCCGCGCGGACAGCCCGCCCACCTGGACACCCCGACCCCCTAGACGGCCCCCACCCCCTGGACACCTCCGACTCCCCAGACGACCCCACCACCCCCTAGACACCCTGCACCCCCCTGGACACCCCTCACCCCCCTTGGATAGTCCCGCCACTCCCCTGATCCTCATCCTACTCCTCATCTTGAGTTCCCTGAAGAAGTTAAAGTATAAAACTCATGTACTCCCAAAAAGATCCTAAAGGATTATGTATTCCTTGATCTAATTCCAATATCTTACTAGGCAATCCTTGAATATAGGCATTAGAAATTCTATATCTTATTTTCTTATATACACGGTATTTTGTTGTATTTCTTACAATGATTCTCATATAGAGTAATGTGTCAGTTATGCTTTTATATAAAGTAAACAATTTTCATTTACTTAAATATTTTTTTGATAAAACTTCAATATTTTTGAATTGATTTGAAAGGACTTATTGCAATTTTTTTATGGAATGGACCGAAGTTGGATGTACGAAACTGATCGGATTTAAACCAATTTTCAAAATAATTTGAATAGATTTCTAGATTTTTTATTTGACAAGGATTTTGATAGTGGTCGCATGCACTACCCATGTTTTAATTGTGTTGGAAGACCTTGGTTGAGTCATGAATCAGTTAGCTATCATATAACAAAACATGGTTTCCAAACAAACAATTATGTGTGGTATCACAATGGAGAGAAAATGAAATCTCAGAATGTTGATGATTCAAATGATAGGACTGAATTGGAGAGTTTGATATATGATCAATTTCCATTTATTCGATATCATGAGAAAGAAAGGATGTCCATCCAAAAATATTTTGATACAAGCACACATGATGCATCCAATGAAAATGATGTTTTTGATAGGGTGAAAAAATTGAATGATGTTGCGATGACTCCAGTATATCGGCAATGTGGTAAAATGAAAAAGTTGGAATTTTTAATCCAATTGTTTCATGGTAAAACTATGTATGGGATTTCAAATACTGCAATTGATTACATTCTTATGATCTTGAAAGACTTACTTCCTGATGATGCAGATATTTCCCTCAAACCACTATATGGCATGGAAGTTAGTTGATGAACTTGGATTCTCAAAAAAAATTCATGTTTTCCCTAATGATTGCAGCTTATTTTGGGAGGAAACTGCTGAATGAAATGATTGTATCAAATGTGGAACCTCCCAATTTAATCCAAAAGATGATGGAACACCATCTCGTGTGCAAAAAAAAGTAATGTGGCACTTTCCATTGATCCCAATATTACAGAATCTTTTCATGTCTGATGAAATATCCGTAAAAATAAAATGGCACGACACTGAGAGAAAAAAGAATAATGAAGAGTTGGTTCAATCTGCAGATGGATTTGCATGGCAGAGTTTTGATGCTCGATGTCCTAAATTTGCAGCTGACGTGCGTAATGTGAGACTGGGTCTTTCATGTGATTCTTTTAATCCATTTGGGCAGATTCTTACTTCAATAGCACGTGGACGGTTTTCATACCCATATATAACCTTCCCCCTTGGTTGTTTATGAAAAATCCTTACACTTTCTTGAGTATATTGATATATGACCCTTCTTATCCGGGAAATGATATATATGTATACATGAAACCTTTAATAAAAGAGTTCAATCTTCTTTGTGATGTGTGTGTTCCCACATACGATGCATGTTTGAAAGACATATTTCAGATTTGTGTTGTGCTTATGTGGAAGATCAATGATTTTCCTACTTATGAAATGATGTCTGGATGGAGCACAAAAGGAAAATTTTTATGTCCTGTTTGTATGAAGAATACTCGATCGAGAAGACTAAAATATCGTCGTAGTTTTAGTTTTATGGGACATCAATGATTCTTGCCAATGAACCATCAATATAGACACAATGATCGAAGATTTGACAATACCATGGAGAATGACAATCCACCTCAGCGTATGTCTGGAACTGATATGCTTAATGAATTGAAAGATTTTAGTTATTCATTTGGAAGGGTGTAATGAAATCTAGAAAGAGGAAAAATGTTTCCAATGATACCTATTACAATTGGAAGAAGAAGAGTATATTCTTTGAGTTGTCGTATTGGTCAACCAACTTGTTAAATCATTTCATAGACGTAATGCACATTGAAAAGAATATATGTGAAATGTTGCTTTTTATTCTTCTAAATTTCAAGGGGAAGACAAAATATGGTTTACAATCTCGGCGTGACTTGGTAGATTGGGGGATCAGACCGAAATTGTAGCATGTCTGTATCAGTTAAAATAAATGGAAAGTTCCATGTGCTTCTTATGTGATGACACCTACTGAAAAAAATCAATTTCTGGAAGTGCTAGAGACTATTAAAGTTCCTGATGTCTATTCAAGCAATATATCAAAACGGGTCAACAGAAAAGAGTTGAAGCTGAAATCGGTGAAGACTCATGATTATCACGTCCTTTTACATGAGTTGATTCCAATAGCAATCTGTCATCCCCTGTACAATAATGTTAGAGTCTCAGTTATTCAGTTGTGGTATTTTTTAGAGATATTTGTGATAAGAGGTTTTCCAAATCCTTCTTGCAAAAATGGTTGGCAGAGACACCCTTAATTTTGTGTGAGTTAGAGAGAATATTCCCTCCATCATTTTTCACATGAATGTTGCATTTGACTGTCCATCTTTCGACCGAAATTCTTCTCAGAGGACCCGTTTCTTTATGTTGGATGAATCCAACTGAAAGAAACATGTGCACATTGAAATCATATTTTGGAACAGGAATTATCCCGAAGGTTATATTATGAACGGTTACTTGGCTCAAGAATGTATGGATTTCTGCGCAATGTATTTTTCTGATCTTACTACGAGAATAAACAGACCAATGAGAAATGAATAAAACAATATGGGAAAATTGAAACCAGTTTTCCATCACTTCCTCAGACAGGAGGAATTCTGGGATCATATACATTGACGACATTAAGCCTTGAAGAGCGAGAGATGGCACATCGCAAAGTGTTGTTTAGTTGTGATTTTTTTGATGAGTATATCAAGTAAGTAAATTACACATGTATCTCTTATCTTATCTCTTGTAATATTAAATATATGTTAAACTATTATTATTTTTATCTATAGGGATCATAAAGAATTGATATATAGAAAGCATAATTCTTTATCTTTGAGAAGGAAAGTGACTTTTCATAGCAAAGGGTTTTCTGCTTGGTTGAAATTGAGGGTAAAAATATTTCAGTAATAACTAAATAAAAATAATATTTAATTAACTTTACTATTTTTTTATATTTCAGGTAACGAGTTTGCCTGCAGAATCTGTTTCTGAGGAAATAAGAGCTTTGGGTTTTGGTCCTAATACCATGGTTCGTTCTTGTAAATCACTTGTGATCAATGGATACAAATTTATTATCACTGAACGAGCAAGAAAAATGAGAACACAACATAATGGGGTTATGATAACTGTCACAACAGACTGTTATGCTAATTAATCAGATACTAGACCTCGTTCTGATAATGTTTTTTATTATGGAGCCATGGAGAAAATAATAATTTTGGATTATTACTCGCATGGTCGAGTCACGATGATGAAACGTCAACGGTTTGATTCAATGATGAGGCAAGGCACCTTTATTTATGATTGTGGATTTCGAGTTATTGACATTACTTGCACTCTTTCCACCGATGAACCATATGTATTGGCATCAATGGTGAAACAAGTTTTTTATGTCAAAGATCATCGTCATCCTAAATTCTGTGTAATTATTGATGTAAATTCCAGACATGTTTTTGATGATGGTGATGATGAAGTTGACACTATCCCTACTTCAATTGGAAGCAATCCGTTTATTACTTATGATGACACCAATAGCTCAATTGTCAGAGTTGATTGTGAACCCAAAGTTGTGGTGGGAAATATATAAAATCATATAGTTGTTTTCTCACCTACATGTTTCACCTACATCATTCAGAGTGTGTATCATAGTAATTACCTTCAAACCACCATAAATGTTCTTTTACTTTATGTTTTTTTATCAGAATGGTTTTTCTATATATATTTTTGGGTTACACATTAGTTATCTATTTCTAATTACTTCCATATTTGTTTTCATTACAGGAAATGACACCCATTGAAGAGAGGCCACGAAAAAAGATGACAGATAATAATCATCGCATGGTACAGATGGGTGTTCCTCCACTCAACCCAATTGTGAGTATTTTATTTCAAATATAAATATTTCAATTAACTTATATTATCATGTGTTTACTTTTGTGTTAAACTTTCACAGGATCGACCCCATAGACGAGAGATATATGAAGAGGAGCCTGATATTGCTCCCAGTAGAGAGGCTGATGGGAGGAGGGGGTGGTTTCAGAGATGGATGATCATCTAGTGGTCCCAGTACTAAGTCTGGTGGTACGAGGACTCATGGGGCGAGAGTTAGATGATCCACTGCCACATACATATCTTCTTCACCCTATTTTGATCCTGGCGTGTCTTCAGGGACACATGGGATATTTAGACCTCTGATGTTTACACTACCAGTTTTCCAGATGTCTATGCCATCATCTTTTTCTTATGGTTCATTATCTCTGAGCAATTATATTCCACTTTCTTCGACTCCTGGTGCGACACAGTATGTGGCTAAGGAGCGTACACTGAGGGAAACTCCAACTGTACAGGATATTCCTTTAGCTTATGCACATCCAGTGACGCCCATTGATCTGAATACCACATGTATATTAATATAATATCAAATTTTTATACCAAAATTTATTTTATTTTAACTTGTACTGATATTATTTTTCTTTATTAACAGATTCATCTACAGATATGAGGCGGGGGAGGGGGCGTACTCGCTTGTGTGTGGTATGGAACCGCCTGACACAATTGATGGTGGAATACAATTCTGATGGACAAATGATTGAGAAATCTAGGAAGGAATGTTGGGGTTTTTTGGTGACGCTAGGAAAATACTCTGATATAATTCTGGTCAGCCCTGTCTCTTGGAGACATCTTCCACACGAAGTCAAAGATAATGTGTGGGCACAAATATGGGTAAAAAATCTATTGGATTAAATGTAGTATTTTTTGTATTTATATGAACTAATCTATTGGGTTTCAGCTTCGGTTTAACTTCCCTGATGGCGAAGGTGCACGACCAGCGCGTTTAAAAGAGTTAGGAGAGATTTGCAGATCTTATAAGCATGACATGTATGTTGGATGGTGTGAGAGAATGGGAACGGAGTTAGATACATTACCTATCATGGATGAATTCCTGATAGAGCAATATCTCCAAATGATTACCCATTGGGCGACTGGTAAATTGAAGGTATTAATCTCATTTGAGGTATTTAAATGAGAGTTTTCATATTCTCCATTAATATAATCTTATTTATTATTAAACATTATTTAGAAATATTCTGAAAAAAAAACAAAAAAACATTGATTAAAAGCAATACCTCCACACATTGGGGCGCACAACTATGTCAGATCATGAGTGGCAGCTGGTACAATATAGTCGTTTATAATTTTTGTGGACTTTCCATTTTTATTGTTTCCTACTAAAATTATGTGATTTATTGAATATTGAATATATGATTATACATTCACTTTATATTGTTTCAATGTCATTACAAAAGAACAAGTTGAATATTGAAGGACGTATCCCTCGAGAAAATTTTTTTTTCTCAAGTAGAAGAAAAAAAGATGGAGCTGCGGTAAATGAATCAACCCAAGAAAATATTGTAAGTTTTTATTTGTTTATTTCAAAGGTTAATATCTATTTTGAAAGTTATTAATTTATTAATATTTTTAACAGGCTGCTTTAGATACTCTTGATGCCAAGGAGCCTGACAATTTTGGGCCACACGATCATTTATATCAGGTTTTGGGAGAGGAGCACTCTGGTCGAGTACGCTGCCGACCTGGTAAGAATATAGTCCCAATGAGGTATTGGTCCTCTTCAGGTATCCATTCTATTACCACCGAGTTGGAACAGGTCAAGGAGCATGCAATATAGTCTGATAAAAGGTTCACAGAGTTGGAAGTACAAGTTTAAACGAGGGACAATGAATTTATGAAACTGATGAAAGCTTTATCTTCATTACTTCCACCAGAGGCTGGCACGGATTGTCAGACATTTATGTCATCGATGGGTGCGTTATCCAATGCACCAGGCGGTAGCTCTAGTGGAAGTCGAGATAATGACGTTCCTGGTGATGACGAGGATGCTGAAAAGGATGAGGGAGAGGATAAGGATGAGGATGCGGATGAGGATGGGGTCGAGGGCAAGGATGGGGCCGAGGGTGAGGATGGGGCCGAGGGCGAGGATTGGGCCGAGGATGAGGAGGGGGCTGACGATGAGCATGAGGAAGATGATGAGGATGACGATGAGGATAGATATGGTAGCGAGAATGAGGTCGATGATGACAGTGGTGATGGTAATGGTGATTAGGGGAAGATTGATCCATTACATTTTTGAATTCTGTATAACTCTATATTTTTTAACCTGGTTTTCCACTCTGGGATTTTCCTCTGTTTCATAGAGATGTTGTTATCAGATCTCTTTTTTGCACTTGATTCTTATTGTATGATTAGACTACTACCTAGACCTTTAGTATTCCTTAGTACTGTGATACCCATTTTTCTATTTTTTATTACTTATCTTTCATAGTTAGCCATGTATTTCATGTTTATGTCATTTTCCCATAGAACTGCATTTTATGTCATTTATGGCTAATAGTTTTATGCCTGATAGTAAGATGCATGGAATAATCATAAGCAAATAAATGTGATTTTTCTAGTAGTAATTGTACATTATTGATTATGTTCTTATTTTTGTGATTTTGAAGTGAATCGTGATGTTTTTGATTTTCCATTCTGTTCAGGGGATTATTTTTGTTTTAGTAATGGTGGATCTTTTGGGGGAAGAGGATCGGCATGGGGGAGGGGAGGGGGATGCTGGGTGAAAAGGGTGGGCAGGAGGGGAGGGGTCGGGGCTACTGGAGGAAAAGGGCGGGCAGGGGGGGTGGGAGGGGAGGGAAGGGGAGGGGAGGGGAGGGGAGGAGGCTGCTGGTTGAAAATGGTGGGCAGGACGGGAGGGGCAGGGGCTGCTGGAGGAAAAGGGTGGGCAGGGGGGAGGGGAGGGGAGGGGGCTCCTGGGTGAAAAGGGTGGGTAGGAGTGGAGGGGCAGGGGGAGGGGAGGGCAGGGGCTGGGCAGGTTGGAGGGGAGGGTAGGGATGGAAGGGGAGGGGATGGGAGGGGAGGGGGTTTCTGGGTGAAAAGGGTGGGTAGGAGTGGAGGGTCTGGAAGGAGGGGAGGGGCTGGGGATGGGGCTAGGCCGGTTGGAGGGGAGGGTAGGGAAGGGGAAGGGAGGGTGTCTTCGTTGCAGATGCATTTGGTTCTCAAAGAGTCTTTTTTTGTTTAAAATGGATGCAATTTTAAGTAAAATAAACGACAAATGGAAAACAGACCAAATGCATTCGGATTGTGTTGATACTTTAGGAAAACGATCCATGGGTCATTTGTGAAGTGTAATAGTCAACTCTACCTCAATCTGAGGTACGGTGTGGCCGGCACCACTCAAAGTGTCTCACTTTTCTTTGAAATGAACAACAGTTTAAGTAAAAACAAGAACTTTCATACGGAAAACAGACCAAACGCATTCATATTCTGTTGATAACTTAGGAAAAGTATCCATGGGTCATTTCTGACATGTACGAGTCAACCCTGACTCAATTAGAGGCACGGTGTGGCCGGTACCACTCAAACTGTATCACTTTTATTTGAAATGGACAGGATTTTATGTGAAAACAACTACTTGCATACGGAAAACTGACCAAACGCATTTTTATTCTATTGCAACTTTAGGAAAATGATCCATGGGTCATTTTTGACGTGTACAAATAAACCCCTCCTCAATCCGAGGAGCGGTGTGGCCGAAACCACTCAAAGTGTCTCATTTTTCTTTGAAATGGACAACAGTTTAAGTCAAAACAACAACTAACATACGTAAAGCAGACCAAACACATTATTATTCTATTTAAACTTTAGGAAAATGATCCATGGGTCATTTGTGACATGTACGAGTCATCCCCTCCTCAATCCAAGAAGCAGTGTGGCCGAAACCACTCAAAGTGTCTCACGTTTTGTTTAAAAGGACAACGGTTTAAGTCCAAACAACAACTGATATACAGAAAATGGACCAAAAGCATTCAGATTCTTTTGATACTATATGAAAAGTATCCATGGGACATTTTTGATGTGTACGAGTCAAATCCGCCTCAATCTGAGGAGCAGTGTGGCCGACACCACTCAAAGTGTCTCACTTTGCTTTGAAATGGACAATAGTTTAAGTCAAAACAACAACTGACATATGGAAAATAGACCAAACTCATTCGGATTCTATTGATACTTTAGGAAAAGTATCCATGGGAAATTTGTGACGTGTACGAGTCAACCCCGCCTCAATCTGAGGCACAGTGTGGCCAGTACCACTCAAACAGTCTCACTTTTATTTGAAATGGACATGATATTAAGTGAAAACAACTACAGCCATACGAAAAATAGACCAAACACATTTGAATTCTGTTGAAACTTTAGTAATACGATCCATGGGTCATATGTGACGTGTAAGAGTCAACCCTGACTCAATCTGAGGCGCGGTGTGGACGGAACCGCTCAAAGGGTCTTTCTTTTGTTTAAAATGGATGCACTTTTAAGTAAAATAAACGACATATAGAAAACAAACCAAACACATTCAGATTCTGTTGATACTTTAGAAAAAGTATTCATGGGTCATTTTTGATGTGTATAAGTCAACTCCTCCTCAATCCGAGGATCGGTGTGTCCGACACCACTCAATGTGTCTCACGTTGCTTTGAAATGGACAACAATTTAAGTCAAAACAACAACTGACATACAGAAAATGGGCCAAACACATTCGGATTCTATTGATACTTTAGGAAAAGTATCCATGGGTAATTTGTGACATGTACGAGTCATCCTAGCCTCAATCTGAGTCACGGTGTGGCTCGTACCACTCAAACTGTCTCACTTTTATATGAAATGGATAGGATTTTAAGTGAAAACAACTACAGGCATACGAAAAACCGACCAAACGCATTCGGATTCTGTTGAAACTTTAGGAAAACGATCCATGGGTCATATATGACGTTTAAGTGTCAGCCCCGCCTCAATACAACACATGGTGTGGACCGAACAACTAAAAGTGTCTTTCTTTTGTTTAAAATTGATGCGCTTTTAAGTAAAATAATTGGCATATGGAAAACAGACCAAACACATTTGGATTATATTGATACTTTAGAAAAAGTATTAATTGGTCATTTTGGACGTGTTCAAGTCAACCCTGCCTCAATCCGAGGAGCGGTGGGGCCGACACCACTCAAAGTGTCTCACTTTTCTTTGAAATGGACAACAGTTTATGTCAAAACAACAACTAACATAAGGAAAACGGAACAAACACATTCAGATTCTGTTGATACTTTAGGAAAAGTATCCATGGGTCATTTGTGACATGTAAGAGTCAACCTCTCATCAATATAAGGCACGTTTTGGCCGGTACCACTCAAATTTTCTCACTTTTATTTGAAATGGATAGGATTTTAAGTGAAAACAACTACAGGCATACGAAAAACCAACCAAACGCTTTCGGATTCTGTTGAAACTTTAGGAAAATGATCCATGGGTCATATGTGACGTGTAAGAGTCAACCCCTACTCAATCTTAGGCATGGTGTGGATGGAACCGCTCAAAGTGTTTTTCTTTTGTTTAAAATGGATGCGCTATTAAGTAAAATAAATGACATACGTAAAATAGACCAAACACATTCGGATTGTGTTGATACTATAGGAAAATGATCCATGGGTCATTTATGATGTGTACGAGTCAACCCTGCCTCAATCTGAGGCGTGGTGTGGCCGGAACCACTCAAAGTATCTCACTTTTCTTTGAAATGGACAACAATTTAAGTAAAAACAACAACTGACATACGGAAAATGGACCAAACACATTCAGATTCTTTTGATACTTTAGGACAAGTATCCATGGGTCATTTCTGACTTGTATGAGTGAACCCTGCCTCAATCAGAGGCACGGTGTGGTCGGTACCACTCAAATTGTCTCACTTTTATTTGAAATGGACATGATTTTAAATGAAAACAACTACTGGCATACGGAAAACCAACCAAACGCATTCGGATTCTGTTGAAACTTTAGGAAAATGATCCATGGGTCATATGTGACGTGTATGAGTCAACCCCACCTCGATCCGAGGTGTGGTGTGGAAGGAACCGCTCAAAGTATCTATTTTGTTTGAAAAGGGCATCATTTTAAGTGAATACAACTGAAATTTACACTCATCAACGATAGTCGCAAACTTTTTTCATGAGTTGGGTAGTATCACCCATGGGGTCCTAAGTGAAGTGACTCCTAAGAAAATACCTTTTTACCATATATTATAAGCAATACAAGTTCAATGAAAAATTCATCACAAATCATTACATACCAAAATCTATGATCAGAAAAAAAATGGGATATGAGCCTATTTCAAACTCTTATTCAACTCTAATAAGAATTTATCATACTATTCTGCCTATTAGAATTTTATGGGGAGGTGGGGGGGCTGTGCTGGTTGGGGGGTTGTGCAGGGGTGAGGTGAATTACTATCGGATGATTGTTGTCATATGAAGATTGAAATAGGAAATTGTAGTACATGACATGGTTGGAAGAATTTGATGGTATTATGTGTTTTTTGTTCTATTTTAGGTGTTTGTTATACTGTTTTAAGTTTGTATGTGGTTTTTGTGATATTTTTCTGCAGGTTTAGGTGTATAGTGGAGGGCCTACTAGAGGGGCTGTTGTACAGCAGTTCTGGGAAAACTCAATACCAACGGTTCTAAACTGTTGGTATATGAGTGCTGGAATTATGGAAAAACATCTATACCAACGGTTTAGAACCGTTGGTATATGTGTTCTGGAAAAACAAAATACCAACAGTTCAGAACCATTGGTATATGTGTTCTGGAATTTTGGAAAAACACAATACCAATGGTTTTTAACCGTTGGTTTTGGTGTTCTGAAAATCACATTACCAACGGTTTAGAACCATTGGTATAACAATTCTCAAAAATTCATTACCAACAGTTGTAAACCGTTGGTATACATTGAGATAAATTTAATAAAACAATATACCAACGGTTTAGATAAAACTGTTGGTATAAGGCTATCCTCATGGCTTAATAACCAACGGTTTGGAAAACCATTGGTATAGGCTATACCAATGGTTTTCTAGCCTATACCAACAGTTTAAAACTGTTGGTATACCCTTCTTTTCTAGTAGTGATAATTTAAAAAAAATTCTGAGAAACACTCTCTTTGGAAACATAAATTTTTAATCACTTCTTCACTGAGAAATATTGATTTCATAACAATACTATTAACTTAAATATGGAAGTAAAATCTCATATCCCCGTAGCATTGGCCAAATCAATACTCATGACCTTTAAATGTAATTTTAGTCTATAATTAAATCCATTTCAACTTAAATAAATGATTTTTTAGGATCCTATATAATCATTCACTCTCATGAGTTTCCATCATACATTACTTTTGTTACTCTCATCCAAATACATATAGAAAACATCCACTACACCATACACCCATTATCTCATTCTCATTAAATTTTGAATTTAAGATTCATGAAAACATAAACTACCATAAAAAATATCTTCTTTAATTTCATTTAATTGATAATGTATTTCCATATATTCACCTTATATTTTAATAACACATGTTGTAGAACAAGATTATGTTCCCCAAATAGAAAACATAAATGATCATTAGTTTAATTAATTCATATTTAATATTTTGGGAAAACACAGTATTGTGAGGATAATACAACAATATATTTTATTCATCCATCTAAAACCATTATGAATATCATTATCAAAATCTAAAACAACAAATATTTAGATACCTTGCATTCTTGATTTCACAAATTTTATCTTCCATTTAATACCATAACCACCACATAAATTTGGTTTCATGAATCATAATATCTTATTCATAAAATTTTGAAAATAATTTAGTAAATTCAAGAAAAAATTCTACTGATAAAAAACTTGGTTATTATTTGTTTTCTTCAACCTGGAGTCAAACAACCATAGTTTTATTTCAATAAGATGTTAGAATTTTAACCAGTCTGCAATACTAACTCTATAAGGTCATAATTTAGATTATGGTCCTAATTTATAGGATCTATTTTTATAAAAAAGTTATGATAATCACTACAGTGATTTTATTTATTCATTCCGTGGACATTTTTTTAAATCAATAAACCAAAATGTGGTTTTGGGAATAAAATATTGTTTTTATCCAAACAACACGCCATATATCTTTAAACTACACACTTAAACTCCAAAAAAAATTTATATATATTGATCCATTAATAAAACACCATCCATCACATGTTTATCCATTTTATTCAAGTGTTTTCATAATTTGAATATAAAATTTTATTCATTATTAAATTATACCACAATAAATATTAAAAAATGATTCTCAAATATTTTATATAATTAAAAATCACCACCTTAAAAATTTTGTTTTCAACTATTAAAAATAATTGATATATATATATATATATATATATATATCACACCTTATTGTCAAATATTTATAACTTATTAAATCCCAAAACTCCATAAAAAACATGTTGTTGCAAACAAGAATGAAAAAATAATAATAATATCAATGTTATCAATAAAATATTCTATACTCACATTCTTGTTTTCAAATAATCTCTTCACATATTTTCATCAAAATTTTCATTATAAAAATTCTAAAACAATCATACATAGATACTAAAATAATTAGAATACTATTAAATAAAAACACCAAACAGCTCAATAGTCAAAGGATCCCACCTATAAAAAACTCTCCCTAAATACATTCTCACAGTTAAAAATACAAAACAATATTTTATAGAAAATATATATTCTTGGAAATATATTTTTATCTCCATAATTGATAAAAAAATAAAATTTAAAGTGTAAGAGAAGATTGGTAACCATATCATATCAATATTAAATATGATTTTGAAATCCCAGCATCAACCTCAATGGTTGAATTGCGTCCTTTGGTAATGGTCTGGTAAATACATCCACTATTTTCCCCATGGATAGAAAAAAACCATATTCAGAACATGTTATTACACCATATACATTAAAATGTGTAACATGATATTTCTATTCAGTAATTGATAATTTTTAACTACATTAATTATTCACATTAACTATAACAACCCACTAATAATGGTTAATTCAGCCCAAACCTTATGTTCTCAATTTAATTCATCATTTATATCAATTGCATTTTCTCTTGAGTTGTAGGAACAAATTTTTATTCTATTTTACTCAAACTAATGAATTTTTCTCCCTAATATTTAATTTTATACACTTATCTGTCAAGAATTAAACTCCAGTAGTGGTATACATTCTATCATCAATAATTCTAGACAAAACTGCATCTTCCAATCCATAGGGATTGAACTTTGCATTTC
The DNA here is from genome assembly GCA_963277665.1 of Viscum album. Classification (NCBI taxonomy): domain Eukaryota; kingdom Viridiplantae; phylum Streptophyta; class Magnoliopsida; order Santalales; family Viscaceae; genus Viscum; species Viscum album. The sequence continues at coordinate 1,348,770,276 of OY728132.1, forward strand.
TGTAATATAATATAACAAAATAAAATAATTCTCTTATTTATCTTATAATCCTCTTTGATTCAATGACATGATTTCATGCCCTCCATTTCACAGTTATTCTATAATTTTTATATCAGTTTCTACTAAGGTTTATTCTATAGGTTTCTTATGAACAAGGGTTAAACGAAAGGGTGAGTACATAGTTGGATCTGGGAAATTGTTAACTATGATTTAATAAGTATTTAAGTTTCTATGATATTATAGAGGTGTTTTTTATGATTGGAGAATTGATAAGCTATCAATGCGTGTATAGACACAATCTTGACGTACATGGACATTACATTACTTTTTCGGAATACTTAATACATAACAAAAACAGACACATAAGGGCTGTAATATCATAGTGTGTTTGGAAACTCGGAATATAATCTTCTAATCATGGTGAAAGATCTTAGACATCTCCCATAAAGATCTTACCCTATTGTTTTCTTACATAAAACATTTCTTTAAATCATGGGGAAAAGAAAACATATAAAGGGTGAGCTCAAATGCTCAGTAAGGGTAAGCATGGAGAAAGTAAAACAAATAATATATGTTTGAACTTAAAAAACATAAAAATAATGGTTAAACATCAAAATCATGAGAAATGACATAAAACAAGGCAGTATGTAAGGCATAAACCATAAAGAAACATTAATCATGATAAAATAGCATGGAAATAAAACATGTAATTTTGGAAACCATTAATTACATGTTATGATTTCCATATTAGCCAAGGCATTGGTGCCAAGACCATCTTAGTGGACAAAGTCCCTTACTGAACCGAGTTCACTCCTCATTCGAGTCCTATATCACAAAACCAGATTAAGATGCCATTCTAGCCATGTCTATCTCATGAGATATAAATCATTACCCAATGAATTGGAGGGAGATATAGGTCCCACCCTTCTCATAATGAAATAATTCTTAATTGTTCCACAACATAAACATAAATCATTCATCATAACCCAAAGAATAAAAATGGGTTTCAAAAACATCATCCCATCATAACATAATCCATATAAAACAACTACATATCATTTCATCATAAGAAAAGTTAAACCATTTAAATCATAGATATATTATTCTTGAAACATACACATATGAAATAATGTCATCTTATATGGAAAATGGTTTTTATGAAACACTTGAAATGAATTCTTGAGGAAAATATATTTTCTTTTTCAAAATCATTTTATTTTCACAAAATTCCATAAAATTTTAAAAGAAAAGGATTTGTTTAAAATAGCCATGAAATATTGCAGAGTAATCTTCATTAAAATAAGGCATTATGAAAACCGTAAAAATCCATTCATGTCGTATAAGTTAAAAAAACATTCTCCTCATACTTTTGTCGGAAAAGTCAAAAAGTACCACGTATGGTAAAAAAATGAAAGATTCATTCCATAATTAAAATAAAAAGTCAAAGAGGGGTAAACATGACATTAAACATACATTGAATAATATTAAACACTTTATAAAAAACATGGATGAAAAATATAACCCCAGTAAATACTTACGAATAAACAATCTCGGATAAGAATGAGATTGGAATAATTTTCCCTTACAAATATCTTTTTGTAAATAAAATAGATAACTTATGTGTATTCACTATAATATCACATAAATAATGTATAAATACATGATAAGATATAAAAATTCATTTCTCACATAATCAAATAACAACATAAACAATAAAGAGAAGATCAACCCAACGAACATAAATTGGGTTAAGAAGTTCCCTTATCTCGTGTCCGAATTGACTCGATCGTACTTTAATCTCTTGAATAATAGAAAAAAGTAAATTTATAATTTCTTAAGAACCTTTTTCAAGTTTATTATTCCTTTTATATCCCTTATTACCATGTTATAAACATTATGTAACCATTTAAGTTAATAACGTTCATTTTGTCAATATTTGGTACTTGAGTCAAAAATGGACTTCTTATAATTACTTGTTGTTCATGTAGTCAAAGGTTCATTATATCCCGAATGATATTCATGATTTATATATCCTATATATAATATATATCCAGAATATTATTGTATTTATAATAGTACATAACATATGGTGGTAAGAAATGAAATGCACCGTTCATGGAGACGGTAAGTCGTACGTACGCATTAACGCTACTTTCATTTCTATTTCTTATTTTAATGGAATTGAAACATAGTGATACATAGGTATATTATAATTCCAATATAATATCATATATTAAATCATTAACTCCATCCTTTATAAATCCCACATAAGGCATTAATTAATCAAATCACTTTGAGGGGGCGGTAGTCCGCACTTCCTCAAATAAGATTATTATATTTACCGACTATGGAAACCATAATGGTTTGATATAATTGGGAAGTAAAGATGAATAAGGAAATCGTAAACTTAATATATATTATATATAAATACAGTGTCATCATATTGGCCACCATGAGAGGCGGTAGGAGAAAATCGAACAATCATCGTTTCGTGAGGCATTAGTTTTCCATCCACTGAAACATTATGTTCTTCATCTGTTAGTTGGAAGTGTGTATAAGTGTAGTTATAATATTTATCATAACAACATCCTAGTATATTGAGGATACTGGTGTTTTTACAAAATAAAGGATTAAAAAGAGTTTTGGGGTCGGAGAAGTAGAATAAAAGAAAACAATTTAAGAGAAACTGTTACCTTTAATTTGGGTATCTTCCTTTGGTTTTAACCAAAAGGACTTCTTAAAGTGCCTTATGCCAAAGGAAATGATTATATAGGGAGGATAGGGATGTATGGAGCTTAATTTGGCAGAGTTTTGATGATAAAAATGGCTTGAGAGGTGTGGGGAATTGGATATAAATGGTCTCCTTTTATAAGGTGGAGGAGGGGCTCTTTTAGAAAGTGTGAAAATATTATTTTATTAAAAACTAATTTTCGGTTTACAAACGTCCAAAAATCATTAAAGATAAAGAAAAGATAACTAATGGTCGAAATAAAATCATCCAATAAAAATTGGAAATGTTTTGGATAATATTTTAATCATTCTAATCTTATTTATTTAAATCATTTATTAATGAGGTAAATACTACATCATTATTGTGTCATAAATAATTTAATTTATTTGATGTCTAAAAATTATAAAGAAAATACCACCATGTAGGAAATATTTTTATCTTTCCAATTAATATTTATAGTCGAAACAATAATTTTTATAACACCTTATAAAAATTAATTACAAAAATATTTTTGTTAATGTCAATTTTGTCTTTACATTAAATTAATTAATCCAAATTGTCATTATCACTACCAGGTGGCTCAATTGGGTCCCAAAATAGACCCAAAGGTGCCCATGGTCAGAAAATACTCATCCAATATGGTTAGGACAAGTGTTATGGTAATTTGGAATTATTATAATATCCTTCTATCCAAGAATTACCCTATTTACCTTTAACCGCGGTAAAGAAAAGTCAGAAGTTACTATTCACCAAAAATTATTTTCATCCTATTGAACCACATTTTAATTCTTGATAACAATCATGTATGTCTGATTTTTTAAATTCAATTCACAGAAGTGGTAAAATTTCATTTAAATGAATGTGTCAGTTTTTTAACTACCACTAAGTGCTTTCACTATAAATCAAAATTGATGTTTTTCAGAAAAATGCCAAAAATTCATCCTAAGATATATTTGATATTCCAAATTCAAAAATTATGTCTATTAATTCAAATTCAATAATAATAAGTGGCATTAATTAATTTTAAAAATTAATTCCCATTACAAAAACAAATAGTGTGTTTTTAAGAAACAATAACTATCTAAAGATCGAAACTTGTTTATGTCCAATTTCAAAGTGAAATTAATTCCAATGACAAACATTGGATTAAATGGTAAAAAAATATTCTAATTAAACTTTAAAACCAATTAAAAAGTTAATCTAACCATATAAATTATTGCAATGAAAAAAGTTGTTTTTAATTAAAATATAGTGTGTTTTTACTGTTCATTAAAATATAAAAGTTATCAGAATAATATAAAAAATTTATCCAAATTAAATTTTTATATCATGATTCTAAGGAAGAATTTTATTTTGTCAAATTGAACTTATAAACATGTTAAAACTAGATTAAATGTGGGTGCGCCATCAAAAGGCGGCAAAACTGTATTTTTTTTAAAAATACTTATTTTACCCGAAAAATTTAGTTTGTTCCCATAATATGTTCTAGAAAATATGTAAGATGAATAATAATGTTATAAAATTCAAAATTTAGTTGATACTATTCATAATGGCTAGTTCATATTAATATTAAAACCATATATCATTGTTTAGTGAAACCTGGTATTGCGTACAACACAGGCTATTGAGAAAAGTCATGATTGCATGTAATGCAAGCCATGTCGGTGTTGCGTGTTGTGAAAGACTCCTTCGTTGTTTCATATAATAGAATCCAACCATATAAAATTTATACTTTGAATATATATATATATATATATATACTCAATGTTGCGTAGAATAACTATTATCAAACGATTTGAAATTGTGTGTAACGTGATCCAAAAATGGTGTTGCGTATACTGCAAGCTAATATGGTGTTGCGTGTAGTGCAAGGTAATTTTGGTGTAGCGTACATCATAAGATATGAAAAAAATAACATATCTCATAAAATCTTTGGGTGTTACATTCTACCCCCCTTAAAATTAATTTCCCCTCGAAATTCGTCAGGGTTATAAATAGTTTATTACATGAGAGTTTCTTTCATAGAAACCCACATCGTAAAAAGGAATACTAAAACTTACTTTAAAAATGAACGTTAGAAACAAAATGGGTACCCAAAGTAACTCATCACATGGGTTCCCACATAAGAGATCATAGGTGAAAATATGGATATGGAAGAGAAATCTAACTTTCATGTTCTGATGGAGTGTGGTAGAGAACAGGGCTTTGAGAAATCCAACAGTCACAAAGGCATAAAATTGTGATGATCTAAGGTACCATCTGATTCATCATATATGATAGCACTAGGACAACATTTTCAGTTTTCAAGATCATTTCCCAAATATTGATGATTTTTTTAAAAGAAATACTTACTTGATTTTGGTACAATCTCAACGTTGCTCGTGCCTCGAACAATTTCTACTTCATCTCTTAAAGAAATGAAGTTGAATTTGTCTTTCGCAAAGTGTTAACAGATCATGTGATAAAATGATGTGTCATTCCATTTGTCTCAAACAAAAGGTTAGAAAAAAGTTATCAAATATACATAAGTCCATCTATAGTGTGGTTAATCGCATATGATTCCAAAAATGAACTTATAATTCATCTATCATACCTCTTAAAAAACTAGTTTCTACTAACCAGGGGCTTCCTGTAGGCTAGTGGTAGGCGATAAAGGCCTGTCGCACTTCGGTTGGGGGTTTGTTTCCCACAGCCTTGTTCGACGTGAAGGGTTGTTGCCCGTCCTACGGGATTTCATTTTTCTAAAACTATATTATTATAACATTCCATTAATAATATAGAAAAAAATGTTCAAGCCTTAAATAATACTATCTAATGTCTGACATAACCTATTCCAATCTGTAGACTTATCCAAAATACATTTTTCCAATCTCATATTATAAAGAAAAAAATTACTGGAAAGGTCATATAATAAGCAAGTGAATACCATCATTTATCCCCAATATATCGTAAGATATATCTTGTTGATCGCATTCCAAACAAGTGAATACCTTAATAATGTATTCTCATAAATTACCATAGAACCATAGTGAAAACATGAATTCTATCAAAAGGAAACTCTTTCCTCATACCAAAATACCAAAAAATTTATATACTCAAACCATGATATCACTTTGTCCTTATATCAGTCATAAGCTCAATAATACTGTCAAACATTTCATTATCTACTTATCCCTTCTTTGTGCGCATATCATCTAGTTTCCAAACATATCTGAATAACTTTTCATGGTTACCAGTACCATTCAATATATACTTTCAAATACTTTAGGAAAAAAAATTGTGTAACAATCCTTAGATGTTTCTTTATTCCATAGTACCATTAACTATACAACATAACTCTTGATAAACATAAATCATCCCACTACCTTCTTAAACCATCGACCGAGCTTCATAATTTTATTCCTCAACACTTCTTTTATATCATATATCATTTGTAGTCTCCTCATCATCATCACCATAAATACTATCCATACGACCATGTTGATTCTCTTCATGAGACTTTCTCTTAGGGAATTGGTTTTCATAATGCCTGTACATTCCACATTTAAAACATTTAACTATTGTTGATATCTTTTCAATACTATTATCTATGTTTATGGTGTTAACAGAACCTTTTCCTTTACAATTACTAGATTTTTGTTCTTCTTTTCCACACCCAAAGAATCTTCCAGTTCCATTGAACCATTCTCCATGATTCCTCTTCCCACATTATTTACATGAGGGAAATTGAACTTTCTTTCCTCTATGATCATCATGAAACTCCATCTTTCTCTTATTAGCTGAGTCGGGAAACATACCAACGTTGAGATTATTTATCATATTATGAGATTTATGAGTAGGCATAATAACAATATGACGACTTCTAGATCCCATTTCATTTGTTTTCTCACGAAGAATATCATTCTATTGTCCATCATATCCTCCACTATCGTGAATGTTCCTGTTTCCATCCATTTTATAAAACCCAAAAAGAAAAGTATGAGAGGGAAAACTTGTACTAGAAAAACAACATAATCAAGGGGGAGTACTTTCAATCTCTAACATATTATGTTTAATTCTATGATTTTTACTATAATTCTAGGACTATAACCTATACTTATAATTAACCTTAGAGACATCCCTAGACATACCTTATAAATATCTCTAGGGGTTTCACTAAAGTTTTTGCATCCTAGTTTCCAATGGTTGACTAAACCTTTCCTCTGATACCAACTGTAGAGACCCAATCTTGATGTACATGGAAATTACATTACTTTTGTGGAATACTTAATACATAACAGAAACAGACACACAAGGACCGTACTAGTATAGTGTCTTTGGAAACCCAGAATATAATCTTCTAATCGTGGTGAAAGATCTTCAACATATACCATAATGATCTTCCCCTATTGTTTTATTACCTAAAAAATTTCATTAAATCCTGGGGAAAAGAAAACATATAAAGGGTGAGATCAAATTCTCATTAAGGGTAAGAATGTATAAAATAGAACAAATCATATACATTTGAACTTAAAAACACATGAACAAAATGCTTAAAATCAAAATCTTGAGCAATGACATAAAACATGGAAGTATGTAAGACATAAACTATAACGAAACATTAATCATGATAAAATATAATGTAAATAAAGCATGTAATTGAGGCAACAATTAATCACAAGTTATTATTTCCATAGTAGCCAAGGCATTGCTGCCAGGACCATCTTAGTGGACAAAGTCCCTTACTGAACTGAGTTCACTCCTTGTTCCAGTCCTGTATCACTGAACCGGATTAAATTTTCATTCCAGCCATGTCTATCTCATTAGATATAAATAATTACCCAATGCATTTGAGGTAGATATAGGTCTCACCCATCTCATAATGAAATCATTATTTCCAATTCCACAACATAAACATAAATCATTCATCATAACCCAAAAGAATAAAATGGGTTTCATAAACATCATCCCATCATAACATAATCCATATAAAAAAAATGGATATCATTTCATTATATGAAAATTGAAACCATGTAAATCATAGATATATTATACTTGAAACATAAATATATGAAATAATGTCATCTTAGATGGAAAATGGTTTTGATAAAACACTTGAAATGAATTCTTGAGAAAAATATCCTATCTTTTTCAAAATCATTTTCTTTTCACAAAATGCCATGAAATTTTAAAAGAAAAGTATTTGTTGAAAATAGTCATGAAATCTTATAGAGTAATCTTCATTAAAATAAGTCATTATAAAAACTATAAAAATCCATTCATACCATATAAGATAAAAAAACATTCTCCTAGTACTTTTGTCGGAAAAGTCAAAAATTACCACGTATGGTAAAAAAATAATGATTCTATTAATAAAAAATGTAAAAGTAAAAGAGGGGAAAACATGACTTTTAACATACATTGAATAATATTAAACACTTTATGAAAAACATGGATGAAAAATATAACACCAGTAAATACTTACGAATAAACAATCTCCGATAAGAATGAGATAGGAATAATTATCCCTTACAAAGAACTTTTTGTAAATAAAATAGATCACTTATGTGTATTCACTATAAGGTCACATAAAGAAAATATAAATACATGATAATATATAAAAATTCATTTATCACATAATCAAAGAATGACATAAACAAGAAATTTAAGATCAACCCAAAGAACAGAAATTGGGTTAAGAAGTTCCCTTACCTCATGTCCGACATGACTTGATCGTTCTTTAATATCATAAATAAAAAACCAAAGTTAATTTCTACTTTATTAAGAAGATTTTTCAATTTTTTTATTTCTTTTATATCAGTTATTACAATATTATAAACATTATGTAACCATTTATGTTACTAACGCTCATTTTGTCGATATTTGGTACTTGAGTCAAAAATGGAGTTCTTATAATAACATGTTGTTCTTGCGATCAAAGGTTAATTATATCCCGAATTATATTCATGATTTATATATCATATATATCATATATATCCAGAATATACATGTATTTACAATAGTACATAACATATGGAGGTAAGACAAGAAATGCACCTTTGGTGGAGACGGTAAGTCGTATATACGCATGAATGCTACTTTCATTTCTATTTATTATTTTAATAGAATTAAAACATAATGATACATAAGTATATTATACTTCCAGTATAATATCATATATAATATCTTTAACTCCATCCTTTATATGTCCTCCATAAGGCATTAACGAATCACATCAATTTGAGGGGGCGATAGTCCGCACTTCCTCAAATGAGATTATCATATTTACCCACTATGGAAACCGTAAATTTTTGAAATAATTGGGAAGTAAAAAAAGAATAATAAAATCATAAACATAATATATATTATATATAAATACATTTCGATCATAATGTCAACCATGATAGGCGGTAGGATAAAATCGAAAAATCATCGTTTTGTGAGGTGTTAGTTTTCCATCCACTGAAACATTATGTTCTTCATCCATTAGATGTAGGTGTGTGTAATTGTAGTTAAAATAATTCTCTTAAAAAATTCTAGTATATTTAGGATACAAGTGTTGTTACAAAATAAATTATTAAAAAGAGATTAGGGGTTGGAGAAGTAGAATAAAAGAAAACAATTTAAGAGAAACTGTTACTATTAATTTGGGTAAGTTCCTTTGGATTGAACCAAAAGGACTTCTTGAAGTGCCTTATGCCTATGGTAAATCTTCTAGAGGGAGGAGAGGGATGTATGGATTTTAATTTGTTTGATGTTGGACGAGCCAAATGGCTTGAGAGGTGTGAGTAATTGGATAGAAATTGTCTTCTTTTATAAGGGGGAGGTGGGGCTCTTTTGGGAAGTGTAAAAATATTAGTTTATTATAAACATATATTCTGTTTAAAAGGGTCTAAAATCCTTAAAGATTATGATAAGAAGACTCATGGTAGAAATATAATCATCCAATCATAATTTTAAATGTTTTTGATAATGTTATAATCATTATAATCTTATTTATTTTAATCATTTATTAATTAGGTAAATACTATATCATTATTGTGTCATGAATAATTTAATTTATATGATGTCTAAAATTTAAAAAAAAATACCATAATGTAGGAAATATTTATAGCTTTATGATTAATATTCATAGTATAAAATATAATTTATATAACCCATTAAAAAAATTAATTAATTAAAGATTTTTGTTAATGTCAATTTTGTCTTTACATTAAATTAATTAATCCAAATTGTCATTATCACAACCAAGTGGCTCAATGGGGTCCCAAAATAGACCCAAGTATTCCCATGGTCTAAACCTACTCATCCAATAAGGTTTTGAAAAGTTTTAAGGTAATTTTTAATTATTATAACATACTTCTAACCTTGAATTACCGTATTTACCTTTAACCGCGGTAAACAAAAGTCAAAAGTTACAATTCACCAAAAATTATTTTCATCATATTGAACCACATTTTACTTGTTTATAAAAACTATTTATGTCATATTTTTGAAATTAAATTCACAGAAGTGGTTAAATTTTTTTTAAATGAATGAGTCGGTTTTTCTTAACTACCACTAAGTGGTTTCACTATTAATCATAATTTGAAGTTTTTCAGAAAAATACCAAAACTTCAGCCTAAGATATATTTGATATTCAGAATTCAAAAATGATTTCTATTTTTCCAGATTCAAAACATAGAAGTAGTGTTAATTAATTTTAAAAATTAATTCTCATTATCAAAACAAATAGCGTGTTTTTAAGAAATAATAACTATCAAAAGATCGACACTTGTTTATATCCAATTTCAAAGTGAAATTAATTCCAATGACCAACATTGGATTAAATGGTAAAAATATATTCTAATTACACTTTAAAACAAATTAAAAAGATAATCTAACCATATAAATTATTGCGATGACAAAAATTTGTTTTTAATTAAAATATAGCGTGTTTTTACAATTCATTAAAATATGAAAGTTGTCAGAATAATATGAAAAATTTATCAAAATTAAATTTTTATATCCTTATTCCAAGTAAGAATTTTATTTTGTAAAATTGAACTTATAAACATGTCAAAAACTAGATTTAAAGTTGGTGCCCCATCAAAAGGCGGTAAAACTGCATTTTTTTTTAAATACTTATTTTACACAAAAAATTTAGTTTGTTCTTATACAATGTTCTAGAAAATGTATAAGATCAATAATAATGTTATAAAATTCAAAATTTAGTTGATACGATTCATAACAGCTAGTTCAACATAATATTATAACCATATATCTTTGTTTAGTGAAACATGGTATTGTGTACAACACACACTATCGAGGAAGGTCGTGATGTCATGTAATGCAAGCCATGTCAGGGTTGTGTGTTGTCCAAGACTCCTTCATTGTTTCTTATAAAAGAATCCAACCATATTTCATTTATACATTGAATATATATATATACACTCAATGTTGCGTAGAAAAACTACTATCAAACGAACTAGAAATTATGTGTAACATGATCTAAGAATAGTGTTGCATATACTGCAAACTAATACAGTGTTGCATGTAGTGCAAGGTAATCTTGGTGTAGCGTACAACATAATATATGAAAAAAAAAATATATCTCATAAAATCTTGGGGTTTTACAGTGTGGCTCTCCAATGAAATCTTTTGGGTTATGGGTGATTGTCCAAGGAATCCAAATGATTTTTCCAGGATTCATAAAAACTATGTGGATTATCCCAAGAGACTATGGGGATTTCCTTTTTTATATGGGATTATTGTTTAATGATTATCACATTGTTAGACTAACCTTTCAACCTAACCATTCATGAACCAATTTCCTTTAAAAAGTTGGTCATCACCCATATGACCATGATCATTTTCATGCCTAATATTCTTATAACCCCCATTTTCTCGACATTATCATTCTACATGGCACTAGAATATTATTCTTTGGTATTCTTGTTATAAATAGATTATTTATAATAGATCGACTTTAGCTTTGTTGAATTTTTTCTAGATTCCTCTTTTCTATGTATAGCCATGCTAGATAACTTTGACTCTTGTCTTATTGGAACTCGAATAGGATGTGGATGCCGTATATAATGTTATTTATATAGTATTCATGTTGTTACTCATAGATATAGGGTCATGAGGACTATATCTGTGTTTTCCCATTCTCTATTTTCTAAGGATTCTAGTTCTACCTCTGTTCATGAGGATGGTGTCACTATATAAAGGTTCTAGTACATGAATAGATATATGTTCCTATAAATTACACGGGAACATTCCATAAAAGTAATTTATTTATGGTTGTGATGGTTTTTTTTTGAAAATATACTTCATAAATGGGGTTTTCTTTAAAAATTTATTCAGGAACACTAATTGTTTATTGAAATTTCGAAATAGTGATTTTGGTTCCATAAATGTGTTCTACTATATAAAAAGTATATGATTATCTATGATAGTGTTTCATAAATTGGGACCATGGGTTTTTAATGGATTGTTTTAATATTTTACACATTGGGTAACATTAGGTGTTTTAGGAATCAAACTTTTCACTTTAGTGTTTTTATTTCCACATTAGGGTTTGAATCACTTTAGTGTATCCAATACCTCTAGAGGTTATTTACATTTGAAAAACGTTTTCCAAGACTAGATATTTATTTACATGTCTAGTACGTATTCCAATTGGACAATCCCAAATGTGGTTCTTTTTTGTTTAGTATTGTTTAGACACATGATGGATTATTTCATGATTATTTTCTTGCATGCTTGTATTGGGGTATGTCCATGGTTGGTGTTGATTATGGTTTCAAACATTACCACATGTACATTTAATATTCATTACTTTTTGAATATTAATATTTCTTGTATGAAAGAAATTATGACTAGTCAAATGGTTTTATAATTTTAAAATTATTTTTAAAACTATATTTTTGGTATAGTTAGGCCTATCAAATTCATGATTTTAACATGACTCTTGTCTTTATTTATTTCACCACACAACATGGAGGAACCTATTATTTGACTTATCTAGTTGACTAGCGTTGGTTAATTGGAGAATGAAATTAGAGGGACTACCCAACCTGATGGTTTGTAACACTTCCTCAGTTTGATATAATATCTTTTTGGGTCAATATTTAAGACTTTTCGAATTAAGGTTGTATGTATGGAAGGTTTCCTACCTTACTCACTTCTATGGTTGAACCTAAATTACCATGGGTCATCATAATTTTTACCAATCCTTTTCATTTTGGAGGTCATTTGAATAATTGGGATATAAGGTTTATTTAAAATGACCTCTTCCCCATTAATGTATTTTTTATCATATTTAGAATTTATAAATTCCTTAATTTTATGTTATTTAATGGAACAATTATGGATTATGGATTTTTTAATTTTGATATTGGAATTTGATAATGAAAAGAATGGATTATTTCTTCAATTATTTATATTTTGTATTCTATAAGAGCACTTACAAATTAGGGTAAGGAAGCTATGATATATTATTCACAAAAAATCATTCAGTGGATCTTTCATTGGTGGAGGATTTGAGTTTCATTATTCAAATATTTGGTCAGGTGGGTTTCTAGATCTTGTGTCATGCATTGAATCATTTCATTGAATTTACTAAGTAGAATCCACTCATATTCCATGGAGAAAAAGGAACTGAGTAATTTAACAAGTGTTACGAAATAATTTAAAGGAACCATAAATGTTTTAAGATTCTTATGGACACAAATGTGGGTTTTCCATATATATTCTTGAAGGAGCATGATCGAGATGGTGCGACTCTGTTGTCCAAGCCTTGTTTCCTGATGATCATACTTAAAAAACCGTAAAAAATTATTTAACAAGTATTTTTACCATAAAAATTTGTGTGTGGGGAATACCTATGATTTAATGGCCATATATAAAGGGTAAAATGTCATATTGGAGTATTCTATCCTTTTTTTGATTTGGTACACTTGGCATCGGAACTTGTTACTAATGATTACATAAAATATCATTATTTTTTAATGGGGATGAGTGATGACATACATTTGAGGTTGATTATAATGTTCCTTATAAGCCACATGGACTTAGTTAATTAATATTCTACACTATAGGTATTGATATCAAAGATATTAGGTTTTTTTAGAGCTTTATTTAGTGTAGTTTTTAGCCAAGGTATGTCTTCTAAAAAATAAATAAATTGAAACTATGGTTAGTTTTATTAAGGAACAAATTTAGTGGATTCATGAATATATAAATAGGTTATCTACTATCAATGTGTATGGATAGAAAATATCATTACTGAATTTATGGATTATGCAAGTACTTTTCATTATTCAAGTCACTCATGCTATATAATTCATTTTTTGGACGGATATCACAAAGAATTATGGATGAATCCACTCTTTCCAACCATTCTCATGTATGTACGTATGCATATATGGGTGATGGGGATGTTGATTAGATATATGGGTATATTCATGTGGATAATAAATCTATAGTAGGATACGATAAAAGTTATATTTATGTAATAGATTATGCACCAATGGAGTCTGATGCAAGGACATCTATTATTAGAGCTGTGATGTTTATATCATCCTCTAAGGTTTTATCATTGTTTGATACAAGTGAAACTCATTATTTTGTATCTTCAATGTTCGTTAAAAAATTGGGTTTTCATTTGAATATTATTTCATTCCTTTCGGATATTTTCCTTCCTTTTAGTATGTTTTTCGAACAATATTTTGTGTGTCCTATGTGTTGTGTGACACCATCTGAATTTGATATTGTATGTCACTATTTAGATCTCAATAATGATATTTTTTTAATAATTTATATTGATTAGATGATCACTATTATATACCAAATCAATTGTTATCTTCTTTTAGTTTAGTATTTATCTCTCTATGGAGTCTCTCGTGTCATTTAGTGTTAGATGGATTTTAGGTCTGGGAGCATGGGGCATGTTGTTCCATATGATAGAGTGATATAATATTATTTGTTGGAGATGATCTTAATTTATATGATCCTTATTTTATAAGTAAACTCTTAGTGGTTTTCCAGGCATACCCAGATCTCTTTTCAAAATAAATTTCTAGATTAACAATATAGGGGGACATTTGGTTAACCACTGACCTTCTACCTAGTAAAATTATTTTCTCTTATCTATATTGAAACCTGAAACCTTCAATTTTAGTGAAACATAATATCATGTTTATAGGCCATGGGGCTAAAATATTTATTCATCATAATGTCACACCATGGGTTTAAGATGTCTACATTTCTATATAGGATGACAAGTGCCTCCTAATTTTTATATATTATCAAATGTTAAACAAGGTGTTTGTTATGAACTAATATTCCTTGACTATGATTGATGTTCTCTTTTATAAACTTATAGGGTCATGTTGTCATCAAATTTTTAACCTTATTTTTGTGTACCATCATATGAGAGTTTTAGAAGTAGATATATCTCAGATTGTGTATAGTATATGGTATAGTAATTTTGAGTTTTTGGATATTCCCTTCGATCTCACTAACTCTCTTGAAGAATTTATGAATTTCATGAACCACATAATTTATAAGTTCAAGAAATATTTTATTCTAATGTCTATGGATTGTAAATTGGTGTACTCCTAGTTAGATGAGGAAAATAAAGATCATTTTTAATTCATCTTTAAAGCTATAGAGGATTATCATCAATAGGTTATGAATTCCAAATGTGAGTTTGGAATCCAGAAAGTGATGTTCATGTGTGATGTTATATTTGAGAGTGGAATCATAGTGCATACTGAATTGATATATGACTTTTTCACTGTGGAGGTGTAGAGAATAGTATTTGAGATATGAAACATTATATGGGACAACTTTTCTTTACATGCTATTCGATTAGGGATTTTCCACGATTTTTCACTTATGACAGTTTTAACCAATAATGGTGTCATTTTTGAGTGGAATGACAAATTTTAAAGATTTTATTATGAACAAAATGTTAGTTTCGCATTAAAACTAGTTTTGATTCTTCCACAACTAAGTTAGGTAATAATGTTTCATGAAATTCATTTGGTATAGGTTTGGGAGTTTTCTTGATTCATATGAAATAAGTGGAGTCCTATGGAACATTCTACTTATGATCAAATTTTAATAACTACCTTATACATGATCTTATGTTAGATTTGGATATGAATGCATTCAAAATATGGTTTCACATTATATTTTGGGTGTTGTTTATAATATATTTTGATTATAAGTTCCTAATGTATATAATCACCTTTAGGGATATGAACATGAAATATAGATACCGGGTTGAGTATCATAAAATTATATATTTTTATTTTTAATATACTCTTGGGATGGGGAATGTTTTAGCAAATGGGTTGATCATGAAATTACTGACACGATCAATGATGGTTTCGGTGGAGGAATGGTATTTGATGAGTTTTTCCACTAGGATGATCTCATAAGTAGAAGGGGATGGTGGGAATATGTTCTTATAAATATTAAATTCTAAATTTACACTTGATTAGAGGGATCAAATTTAATAGGGCCCTGACCTTGAGTGTATGTTTTGTAGTAAAATCATTTATAGTGTGGAGACATCGGGAGAGTGGTCTCATTCCCCAATTGACACATTGTTTTTCTATATTATTTTAGAACTTATAATTTCACTAAGGTAGTATTTAATTTAAAAATGACATTTTTATTTCTTTTCAATACACCTTGGGAAAACTTAAAAGTTTAAGTATTTGAAATATAGATAATTGTGTTGAGAGATGAGGTAGTTGATTTTTAATTTTGGGTCATGATGTCTCACTTGTTGAAGGATTAAAGTGGAGCACCAAAGACCTTCTTGTTCACTTCAACCCATAAATATTATATGGAGTAAGTGGTTCGAGATTTATATAGACATTATATATAGTTTTAAATGAAATCTATGTGAGAGGGATTTTATTTTGGTGGTCATTGATCATATTACAAAATCATCTCATTTCCTCCCCATTATAGAGAGGATAAAGGTGGACTAGATCATAATTTTTTTCTAAGAGTTCGTGATACATTATGGGGTTCTCTTTCAAAATTATTCTGATAGGGAATATAGGTTTATATATAGATTCTAAATGGTTTTTAAAGGTTTAATCCTTTCCCCATAAAATTAATTACGGAACTTAATCTGCAGAAAGACGGACCAGTAGAGAGAGTTATCCAGGATCATTAGGATATGCTTGGGGTTTTCATGATAAATTTTATTGGGTATTGGAAGAAAAAATTTGCTTCAGTTGGGGATACTAACATAATATTTATCATTAATCAATATATATGTCTCCCTTTTAAAAAATTTATGTGTCTCTATATAGATCTACCTTATGCTAAGAAGATATTAGAATAATAAATGGTTGGAATGAGTCCTGTTTTGGAGGTGAAAAAACGTTCAATTAATATGGAAGATAATTTTTATGGAATGAAGCCAATTGAAATATTGTGTTGATTTTAATTGGTAGTCACTATTGGTTTAGTTTGGTGATCAGGTTTTTCTCTGTGTTTCACCTCGCTTGTGAGACTGTCGGTTGGCCATGTGGGATTACATGGCACAATGTTTAGTGGGAACCTTTGTTTTTATATAGTGTCATAAAATAATGGCATATTGGATGTAATTTTATCTCTCTTGATATCAATTATTGAGGTGTTTAATGTTTCCTAGATGATGAGATATCAAATGGATCAATCCCATTTTATTAAATTTGAGGACGTTGATCTTGAGCTTTACACCACTATAGTTGAAAAAATCGTTCCATATATGGATAAAAAAAATAATATTTTGTGTGGTAATAAATTTTCCCCAATATATTTATTTTGTTTTGGTAGATGGGAGATCTATGAGATATAGTAATGGTAATAATTGACTAGGATGTAGTGGGCTTCTCTCTTCACATGTCCATTATGTTAAACTCTTTTCTCTTGAAAAATCATTAAGGGGATGGATAATTATAATGTCCTATAATTTAGAAAAAGACATTAATTTATGGTTTTTATTTTATTTAGTTTTTATCTTTATATTTATTGGAAATGATGGTAAAAATGTTTTTTATAGAATAAAGACCAGGAACACAATAAGAACACTGTTAGTACTAATTATACAGTAAACGTTATGTATAGCTCTATGAAGACACCTAGGTTTTCTCATGTTTTAAAAATGGTAAAAATAATAGTGTGACATGATGAGGGGGATTTTTGGCGTCTATGTTATTGTAAAATTTTGTCACATTTATTAGTCATGGTTTTCCATAACTATGCATCTTGTCAAAGGAGACTGTGTAAATTGTATTTCCAAAAGTGACAATATCGATTCATAGTCATTTTTTTTGTTAAACTAAACACACACACTAACTAAAAATTCGCCTATGCAACTTTAAAATGATTTAATCAACCATATTCCCTGGAAAATTGTTTTCATAATCTCTTAAAAATCTCTTTCTGGTTTGAACTAATAATTCCCTAGTTATATAGAGGCTAATTGGTATATATTTGTTTTTTAAGAATTTCATCATTCTTGATGGATCTCATGGAGGTATGTTTTGTTATTATTATGGTTTCCCTTTATCATTATAGATACTTAATAGATCTCTTTATATATTGTCTAATTTACCCCAAATGTGTTTTGGATACATGATCAGATGGGTTTGATAGAGGATTGATGTTATTTTTTAAGGGCCAAGGATCACGAGGACATGATATACTCTTTCACTATCTCAAATTTATATGGTGACTAGTTCTACCTCCATTATAGATGTCGGTTTCTCAATATAACTGTTTTTATAAATCAATTTCATTTTCTTCATGAATATTTCTTTTTCATACCATTAAATTGATTGAATTATGGTTGTGGTGGTTTTTTAGAAATGAATCTGGTTTTACGGAGTTTTTCATTAAAATAAGATTATACACACCAAGTCTTTGATGAAGCAATTAAATGGTAGTTTCTGTTCTAAAATGGGATTTCATACATGGAAGTGGATATTCATAGCTATGAAAATGTTATATAAATTTTGATTATATTTTTTAGTGTATTTTAGAAAACATAAAATGTTGGGTAATCAAGGGTACATCATGAATTAGGCATGTCACATTAGTGTTTATAATTCCTCTAGAGTTTTTGCATCACATTTGTGTGTGTAATTACACCAGTGGTTTACTGATTGAAATCACAATTTCATAGGGTTGGGTATTGTTTTTCAAATATGTTTTCTAATATGTTGAATCCCAAATGGGTTTCTTTTTAATTTATCATTTTTTTATCACATTATGGTATATTTTAGATTTATTTTCCCACATGATTATAATATTGGGTATCCATGGATAGTCTTGATTTTTTAATCTTGCTTTACCAGGTGTACTTGACATGTACCTTGATTTTTGAATAAAAAAGTATTTCAATAAATCCAATGAATGATTTGTGAAATGGTTTTATCTTATTAAAATGTTTTTAAAAACTATATTTGAATTAATCAAACAACTAGTATATTATTGGTATTATATTTCATATAGAGAATTTTCTAAAATCCTACTTGACATTTTCATCCCACAGTACTTTTTCCTTTTGGTGGGTTTAGATGTTTTTTGGTAATACACATATAATCATAAGGGGATTTTGTAACATGTAGGATTCTAATGTTTATATCATCTTCATAGAAGGACGTTTTGGACGTTATGGTTAGTAACATGGAGACTCATAGTTCTTATCATGTTTTATTTTTTGGTATAACCAGTATTGATTGAATATGTATGTCTCGTTGATATTTATTTTATTATATCTACTCTTACTATATTTAAACTTTATTTACACATGATACTTATCTTTCTTTTTTCCACCTTAAAACATGGAATACCGTCTCAAGTGTCTTTTTTAGTTGATGTGGGATGGTTAGTATAAAGACCCATACTTTACACACATTTTTATTAAATCAAAATTGAAGCACACTTATTACAACATATAACAAAACCATGAAAGGACTGTATAGGTATATTGTCTTTAGAAACTGGGAAACATAAACAACTACTTCATAAAGCAACTACATTGTCTCCCATTTATTTCATCATATTTAGAGCCCCTTTTAGAATATATTACTTAATACCATTCTTTCTGACCTGGGGAAAATAAAACATACAACAGGGTGAGCTCAAATGTTTAGTAAGGGTAAAAAAAAGAAATATTAATCATATCATATTCATAAGAACATAACATTTTGAAAATCTTAACCTACAAAAGATACCATAATATCATAACATGGGATAAATCATGGTATTGAAATGTAAACCCAATAATCATAATATGAAACTTTTTGGCATACACACATAATCACAGAGAATCATTTCTTAGCATTCAAGACTCATTTCCAAGACTATCTTAGCGGACAAAGTCCATTTCGGAACCGAGTTCACTCCTTGTTTCAGTCCTATTTCACTGAACCGGATAAACCTATTTTTCCAACCATGTCTTCTCATGAGATATAAAAAATTACCCAATGAATGGGAGGGAGATATAGGTCCCACCCATCTCATAATGATACCATTTTTATGTGTTCCATAACATCATAAATCATACATCATAGCATAACCCGTGTAATACAAATGGGATTCTTAAACATCATGTCATCATAACATAATAAATATAAGATAAAAGGAAATAATAAAAATAATTCCATCATAACATAAGAAAATAAATGTAAAAATAGGGATAGAAACAAAACCCCATATTATCTTAGATGGAAAATAATTTTGATAAAACAATTGAACTCCATTCTTGAGGAAAATAACCTTTCTACTTCAAAAAAAATTCATTTAGTAAAATGTAAAAAACGTTTAAAGTAAAATAAGTTTATTAAAAATAAACTTGAAAACTTTTAAAGTAAGCTTCATGAATATAATTTTCTAAAAGTTTATTCAGGCTGTATAAGTTAAAAAAACATTCTTCTCTTACTTTGGCCGGAAAAGACAAAAAGTACCTCGTACAAAAAATTACAAAAGATTCCTTTCATATATTTTACTAAAAACACACCAACAATTAATATTGGATTTAAAAAATTGTATGAGGATTGAAATAATATTACATATTGAGAAAACATGGATGTGGATGATAAATACACCCCAGTAAATACCAAAGTATAAAGAATATCGGACAAAATGAGATTGTGAGATTTTCCCTTACCTTAGGTCTGATATGATTTGTACGTGTATGAACCTGATGTATAATGATATAAATAATGTCATTGACTTATTACAGAATCAAATTCATTTTTATGATATCATATATGGTCATATTCTTATCTTCTTATTAGAAATATTTGATTGCTACTTGTTATTCGGGTGTTCATTGCTTTATGTTCTTATGCATGTATTGTCGAATAAATAATTATTCTTTTTTAGGTTATAGATACCTCATTTATAGAATGGTATTATTGTAACATATATCATATTTAATCATTCAATCCCTTTATATAATCATTATTCATCGAAGATCATGTAGAATGAGTCGCATCACATTGTTGAGACGGTAGGTCGTACGTACGCACGAGCGATAATATCGTTCCCATGATCGTATAATTGTATTCAAGTGTATGTATAATATTTCAGAATCAATATATCTTTACAATAATCATATATAGTTATTCTTTACACCATTATACCCATCCACGTAAGGTGGTGGTGGAAAATAGATTACACCACGGCGTGGAGACGGTATTCTGTACGTACGGACGCTAAGTGATTTCATTTTTCATAGGATGGATAGAAGGTGAAATAGGGTTGTATCATATTTATAATAACATATCAGTATATGAGAGATACTGATGTTATTACTTCATAATGAAACAACTATAGAAGAGGAAGTAGAAGAAGAAATAATTTTGAAAGAATCGGTAACGGACATTACCACTTCTTTGAAGCGCCTCTTCTTAACATCCTTTTAGGGAACTAAATATGGTCATTGAAGAAGACCAAGACCTCCAGGAAGATTCTAGGGAATTGGAGAAGATAAATTGGCAGATTTTGCCTGAGATTTAAGGCTAAAAGTGGTGTGAGGAGGAGAGGGAGGAGGTTCCCTTTTATAAGGGAGGAGAGGGGCACCTTAGGAAAAACTGAAAATATTATTTTATTATAAAGTCATATTCGGTTTGTAATAGCTACATAATGATTTATTTCGAAGATAAGGTGGGGATGGGTCTAAATAATCTCAAACAACAGATTTTATACAAGTTTAGGTTTCTATTTTAACCTTATCATTTTGATTTAACTCTAAGTTAAATAATTTTACATTTACCATGTCTTCTTGTTTTCTTACACTATATGGTTAATAAACGTACTATAACAATCCAAAAGAACCTCAAGTTGTTCATTATTAATATATATTACCTTATCTAAGTAATTTTGCCGAACCTTATATTTTTAGTAATAATATAACAATTAATAATAAAATTTTTTAAAAAAACTATTTTATGTCAATTTTGACACTATTTGGTAATTGATTTTTGTGAAAATCATAACCGCATGATTAGTTCGAAAAGAGTTAATTAAATCAATACTAACATTTCATATTAACCTATAAAATTAGTGTAATTCATAAAAGGTCTCAAATTACATTTATTTGGGTATTTATAATATCAATTATGTTAATATTTCATTAATAAGGTAATTACTGCATCATCATTGTGTCATAAATAAATTAAAATATTTAATGTATAAAAATTATAAATAAAATACCATTATGTAGGAAATATTTTTATATTTATAATAAATATTTATAGTCGAATTTATCTTATGTATAACCCTATATTAAAAATGTTTTAGTCATTAAACATTGTTTTTAACACTTTTAACTCTTCTTTAAATAAAATAATAATAAGTGTCCTAATCTAATCCATGTAGACCTAAATGGTCATATTTTATATCTAAGGTTGTTTTTGGTCGAATTAAACTTATCCAATAGAATTAGGACATGCGTTAGGGTAATAATAATATCATTTTTACCCTTAATTACCATATTTACTTTTAACCATGGTAAATAAAAGTAAAAAGTTACTATTCACCAAAAATTATTTTTATCTTATTGAACTACATTTTACTCCTGGATATTAACCGCGTCTCTCATATTTTCAAAATTCCACTGATAGAAGCAGTAAAATTAAGATTATGTAAGTTTTCAAATTCTTCTAGGAGGTGGGTAAAGAAGGTGAAAAGTTCAATAAAATTTTTATATATCGAAAATTATTAAAAATGACTCCAATGAATTAAATTGAAATTATATAGGTATTATGTATAAATTTTGACCTAAAATAAAATAAACAATTATTTAAATATAAGCTATTTTTTAAATAGCAACCCAGTGTTTTCACAATTCATTAAAAACTGAATGTTTTCAGAAAAATACCAAAAACTCACCCTAGGAAAATTTCGATATTCCAAATCAAAAAATGAAGTCCATTTTGAAAGGTAAAATTTATAAAATTTCAAAAATTGGGTATTAATATTCATAATGTCTTGTTTATATAATATTTTAATAACATATCATTGTTTAGTGAAAATCGGTATTGCGTACAACGTAAGACATCGAGGAAGGATTCTCTTGCGTATAATGCAATCCAAGATAGTATTGTGTGTAATGAAATATTTATTTATATAACATTATACATAAAAACAATATATTTCTCATAAAATCATGGGTGTTACATTCTACCCCCCATAAAATGACTTTCACCCTCGAAATTCGTCACTTTGTATCAAACAGATGAGGATACCTATCCCCCATCATATCCTAAAGTTCCCATGTAGCTTCTTCTAATTGTCGGTTCCTCCATAAATCTTTCACCAAGCAATTGGTCTTGTTCCGTAGGACTTTTTTTCTACTATCCAGAATCTCTATCGGTTTTACTTCATAAGAAAGAACATGCTCCAATGTTAGAACATCTGAGTTGAGTACATGTGAAGGATCAAGTATGTATTTTATCAGGAGATATACATGGAACACATCATGAACTTGAGAGATATTCGGTGGAAGCGCCAATCGGTAATCTACCTACCCCACACGATCCAATATTTCAAAAGGACCAATATACCTAGGGCTCGTCTTTCCCTTCTTTCCAAATCTCATTACTCTCTTCTATGGAGATATTCGTAAGAACACTTTATCACCAACTTCAAACTCTAGGTCTAATCTTTAGTTTTTGGCATAACTTTTTTGTCGACTCTGAGCTGCTCTTATGTGTTGTTGAATAGATCTGACATTTTCTGTCAACTCGTCAACAAGATCAGGTCCTAATATCTTTCTTTCCCCAACATCATCCCAACAAGTTGGAGTCCTGTATTTCTTCCCACAGAGAGCTTCATAAGGATCCATATGAATACTGGAGTGAAATCTATTATTATAAGAAAATTCCACTAAAGGGAGGTGTTGATCACAACCACCTTTGAAATCCATAGAGCAAGATCCTAACAAATCTTCTAGAGTTTGAATTGTTCTCTTAGACTGACCATATTTCTAAGGATGATAAGCAGTTCAAAAACTCTACTCTATATCCAGAGTATGATGAAGACTTCGCCAAAACATTGAGCTAATCAACGGATCTCGATCAGATATAATTTAAAGTGGTACTCCATCCAATCTTACCACTTCCTTTACATATATCCTATTAATATGATCAAGAGAGAAATCTTCTCTAATAGAAATGAAGTGTGCCAACTTCATAAGACGATCAACTATAACCTAGATAGAAGTATTTCCTTTGTATATTTTAGGAAGTCTAGTGAAAAATTCTATAGTTATGTTTTCCCATTTCCATTCGAGTATAGGTAATGGTTGTAACATCCCCTTAGACTTTTATCTCCCAACATTATCTTGCTGACAAACCACGCATCGAGAGACATATTCAATAACATCTCTTTTTATGCTATCCCACCAGAAGTACTCTTTCAGTTCCTTATACATCTTTGTGCTTCCGGGGTGAATAATGAATGAAGAACTAAGAGCCTCATCCAGTAGCTCCTTCTTTAATTCTAGGATTGGAGGAACACAAACCTGATTCCTAAACCTTATTATCCAATCAAAATCAAGGTTGAATTCAGGAACATTTCTCACATTCTTTTGTAACTCTACATCTTCTTTATGTGCCTCTTTAATCTTCACATGTATAGATGGTTGAACATTACCTTAAGAAAGATAAGATTTTTCCCCTCCCATTAGAATTACATGATCCATCCTTTGTAAATAAATAAATATTGGATCTTTTTTTATCCTCATCATGGATAAGCTATCATGGTATTGTCGACTTAATGCATCTTCCACCATGTTTTCTTTCCCAGGGTGATAATGAATTGAGCATTCGTAATCCTTAATCAGCTCAAACTATCTTCTTTGGCTCATATTCAGATCCTTTTGTGTGAAAATATAATTTAAACTTTTATGATCAGTATTAAATATCACACCTTTCACCATAAAGACAATGCCTCAAAATCTTTATTGCAAATATTACTGCATGTAAATATAAATCATGAGTTGGATAATTTATCTCGTGAATTTTCAACTGTCGTAAGGAATAGGCCATCACCATATCATTTTTCATAAGAACACACCCCAATCCCTTCATCGATGCATAATTATAGATCACAAACCTTTCTCCACTACAAGGAAGTGTGAGGAAAGGTGTACTGGATAACCTTCTTTTTAACTCCTTGAAATTCTCTTCACAATCCTCCGTCTAAATGAACTTAACTCCTTTTCGAGTCAACCAGGTGAGTTGATTAGATAATTGTGAAAAATCTTTCACAAAACATCGATAATATCCAGCCAAACCAAGAAAACATCAGATATCAGTTACTGTTGTTGGTCTCAACCATCTTACGATAACCTATGTTTTTTCTGGATCTACAGATATCCCCTCTTTTGAGATTATGTGACCTAAAAATGAAACTTTTTTAAGCCAAAATTCACACTTGGTAAATTTTGCATAAAGCTTATCCTTTTTCAGGTTCTTTAGTACAATTCTCAAGTAATCTTCATGTTCTTTCTTTCTCTTTTCATAGACAAGAATATCGTCTATAAAGTCTACAACAAACTAATCAAAATATTCTCTAAAGACTATATTCATTAGATCCATGA
Source organism: Viscum album (assembly GCA_963277665.1). Classification (NCBI taxonomy): domain Eukaryota; kingdom Viridiplantae; phylum Streptophyta; class Magnoliopsida; order Santalales; family Viscaceae; genus Viscum; species Viscum album. The sequence continues at coordinate 1,348,796,099 of OY728132.1, forward strand.
TGATAGAAGGGGCATTAGTAAGATCAAATGGCATCACTATAAATTTATAGTGTCCAAACCTTGTATGCAATGTTGTCTTTGGTATATCCTCCCATTTGACCCTTAATTTATGAAACCATGAACGAATATCAATCTTTGAAAAGTATTGATCACCATTTAGTTGTTCAAATAAGACATCAATGTGTGGGAGAGGATATTTGTTCTTGATAGTGATCTTGTTATGTTCCTAATAATCAGTGCATAGTCTCATTGATCCATCTTTCTTCTTAACAAATAGAATATGTGCTCCCCAAGGTGACGCACTAGGGTGTATGAATCCCTTATCAAGATTCTCTTGGAGTTTCTTCTTCAATTCCTGGAACTCAATTAGGGCCATTCTATAAGGTGTCTTTGAAATAGGCAAAGCACCCAATACGAGTTCTATTGAAAACTCAATATCACGATTTGGTGGAAGACCCGACAATTCCTATGGGAAGACATCATCAAACTCCAGTACAGTGGGACTATTCTTAATCATGAGTTTCTCTCCAACAATATGAGATAAATAACCTTCATTTAGTGGAATCAAGACCCATAAGATGGAAGAAATTTCCACTAGAAGGTTCTGTTCGTCCTTGCATCGATAGACGATCATAGATTGATCTGGAATATGAAATGTGACTTCCCTTCATTGGAAATTGATATGAGATATATATAAAGAAAGACAATCTATTCCAAAAATCACATCAAATTCCACTATAGAAAGGATCACAAGATTTTTAGGAAGAACTTTCCCACACACATCAATCGGAGAAGAATTATAAACTTTTGATCGACTGTTGTGCCATTAGGGGTTTTCACTGCTAACTCAACATTTAATTGTTGATTAAATACGGCGATACCCTTAGAAAATTCTTTAGAAATAAAAGAGTGGGTGGATCCATAATCAAATAAAGCATTTGCTACTTTATAGTGGATGGTAAATGTACCTTTCACCACTTCGTTATCGTACTCCACATCGCTGATATAAATTTCATGTGACCTTCCATTGTCTTTAGCCTTAAGTGTTTTTTGACGTCGATCATCATCAACAACCTTTGGATTAAGTAATTTATTAGCATAATTCCCCATTTCCTTGCACTTGTAACATTGATGTGTAAGAGGTGCACTGTGTGTCGCCTTTTCTTTGTTCGCATCACTAGACATCTCTTCCCATCATTGCGGCAATCAAATGCCTGATGACCTTCTTTTCCACATTTGAAAAATTTACATGTCCTTTTAAGACAACTCCCTCCATGTTTCTGTCCACACTTTGAGCATAAGGGAAAACTCATCTTCTTTCAGTGTGCTCTTTAGATTTTCCTTTTAATTCCATTTTCCTCTTCATATCAAACGCATATGACTGATGGGTTACTCCAATCTCTATCTCAACCTTGAGAGCACATCAAACGATTTCCTCGTATCTATTGAAGTCCCTTATGGCTAATGCCATTCGAAGACTCAGTTTTAAGCCACTAACGAATCGATCGATCTTACTCTCTGGTTGGATAATAATCCCAGAAGTGTACCTTGAATGTCTTGTAAAATTTGCTTCGTAGATACAAACAGATTCATCATCCTTTTTCTTTAGTTCAAGAAACTCCTTCTCCCTCTTTTTTCAATGAATACTAGGGAAGTACTTATTGAAAAATAAGTTCTTGAACTCATCCCATTCCATAGACTTAATTTCATCACTTTGCCTCGTATTCTTGATAAGATTCCACCATTGATCAGCTTCACCATCAAAACGATATACTGCTAGGATGAATTTATCATGTTCAGAATATTGAAGAACTAAAAATATCATTTCAGTAGTACTGATCCATTGTTCAGAAACTAATGGATCAGTAGACCCACAAAATGAGGGTGGACGCTGCCTCATGAAGGATTCAACATAATGTTTCTCCTTATTTTCCTCATTTGGAAGTCCTGCATGATTGATTGCCTGAGAAAGTTGTGTGAACATGTCTACATGATTTTTCATTCTAGCTCCCAAAACATTTGGTTGCTCAGAGAGACAATCATTTCATTTCTCGTCGCATTCAGCATTAACACAGTTCATTCGAGTTTCAGCAATTGTCTAAAACCAATAAGCATAGTATGAGAAAAACTAATCACAATAAACAAACCACATAATCAAGAACAAAATTTCATGATTTAGGTCTTATCATATGTTATTCATGGACATTTATAAAACATTAAAATTTTGTCCTATGCTTAGACATATCCTTAGGGTTCTTACTAAGGCTTTCACATCCTAGTTTCTAATGGTTTAGTATACATTTCCTCTGATACCAACTATAATGACCCATACATTACATACATTATTATTACTTCAAAATTGAATCACACTTATTACAACATATAAAAAAACCATTAAAGGACCATACATGTATAGTGTCTTTAGAAACTATAAATCATAAACAACTAGTTCATAAAGCAGCTACATTGTCTCCCATTTATTTCATCATATTTAGAGTCCATTTTAGCATATCTTACTTAATACACTTCTTCCTAACCTAGGGAAAAGAAAACATACAATAGGGTGAGATCAAATGCTCAGTAAGGGTAAATAAAAGAAATATTAATCATATCATCTTTATAAGAACATAACATTTTGAAAATCTTAACCTGCAAAATAGATCATAATATCATAACATGGGATAAATCATGGTTTTGAAATGTTATCCCAATAATCATAACATGAAACTTTGTGGAATACACAAATAATCATATAGAATCATTTCTTAGTAGTCAAGACTCATTTCCAAGAGTATCTTAGAAGACAAATTCAATTTATGAACTGTGTTCACTCTTCATTTCAGTCCTATTTCACTGAACCGGATTAACCTGCCTTTCTAGCCATGTCTATCTCATGTGATATAAATCTTTACCCAATGCATTGGAGGGAGATATATGTCCCACCCATATCATAATTATACCATTCTTATGTGTTCCACATGATCATAAATCATACATCATAGCATAACCCTTGTTGTAAAAATAGGATTCTTAAACATCATGCCATCATAACATAATCTATATAAGATAAAAGGAACTCATAAAAATAATTCCATCATAACATAAACAAATCAATGTAAAAATAGGGATTGAAATAAAACCCCATATTATCTTAAATTGAAAATAATTTTGATAAAACACTTTAACTCTATTCTTGAGGAAAATATCCTTTTTACTTCAAAAACATTTTTTAGTAATTAAAATGTCATACAATTTTATACTAAAATAAGTTGATTAAAAATAAACCTGAAAAATTTTAAAGGAATATTCATGGAAATAATGTTCTAAAATTCCATTCAGGCCGTATATGTTAAAAAACATTCTTCTCGTACTTTGGACGGGAAAAAATAAAAAGTACCTCATACTAAAAACGACAAAAGATTCATTTCATATCTTTTACTAAAACCTCACCAACTAGTAATATTGGATTTAAAAAATTTTAATCGGATATAAATAATATTACATATTTAGGAAACATGGATGTGGATGATAAATACACGCCAGTAAATACCAAAGTACAAATAGTCTCAGATAAAATGAGATTGTGAGATTTTCCCTTACCTTAGGTCTGATATGCTTTGTACGTGTCCCAAACCTCCTGTATAATGATTTAAATAATGTCATTGACTTATTAAATAATAATATTCATTTTTATGATATCGTACATGGTCATATTTGTATCTTTCTATATGTAATATTGGATTGCTACTTGTTATTCGGGTGTTCATTGCTTTATGTTCTTATGCATGTGTTGTCGAATATATTCTTTTTATTTTTTAGGGTTATAGATACCTCATTTCCAGAATGGTATTAGTGTAACATATATCATATTTATTCATTAAATCAATTTATATAATCATTATTCAATGAAGATCATGTAGAATGAGTCACATCACATCGTGGAAACGGTAGGTCGTACGTTCGCACGAGCGATGATATCGTTCCCATGATCATGGGATAGTATTTAACTGCCTCTATAATATTTAAGAATAAATATCACTTGAAAATAATCATATATAGTTATTCTTTACACCATTATACCCATCCATGTACGGTGGTGGTGGAAAACAGATTACACCATGGCGTGGAGACGGTATTTCATACGTACGCACGCGCGGTGATTTTGTTTTCCATAGGATGGAATTGAAGTTGAAATAAGGTTGTTTAATATTTAAAATAACATATCAGTATATTAGTGATACTTATGTTATTACTTCATAACGTAACAACTAAATAAGAGGAACTAGAAGAAGAAATAAATTTGAATGAATCGATAACGAACATTACCTCTTCTTTGAAGCGCCTCTTCTTAACCTCCTTTTAGAGCACTAAAGATTGTCTTTGATGAAGACCAGGACCTCTATGATTTTCCTAGGGAAGTTTAGAAGATAATTTTTCAGGTTTTGTACAAGCTTTGAGGCTCAAAGTGGTGTGAGGAGGAGAGGGAGGAGGTTCCCTTTTATAAGGGAGGAGAGGGGCACCATAGAAAAACACAAAATATTATTTTATTATAAAGTTATATTCGGTTTTTAATAGCTCCAAATTGATTTATTTCGAAGATAAGGTGAGTATGCGTCACAATCCTCTCACCCAATATATTTTAGACATGTTTATGTTACTATTCTAACCTTATCATTTATATTTAATTCTATGTTAAATAATTTTACTTTTACCGTGTCTTCTTGTTTTCTTACACTATATGGTTAATAAAAATACAATAACAATACAAAAGAACCCAAAGTTGTTAATTATTAATATATATAACCTTATATATGTAATTTGGCTGAACCATAGATTTTTAGGAATAAAACAACAATTAATAATAAAATAGTTTTTTTAAACTATTTTATGTCAATTTTGACACTATTTGGAAATTTATTTTTTGTGAAAATTATAACAGCATGATTAGTTCCAAAAAAGTTAATTAAATAAGTACTAACATGTCATATTAACCTATAAAATTACTTTAATTCATAAAAAGTTTAAAATTACATTTATTTGGGTATTTATAATATCAATTATGTTAATATTTCATTAATAAGGTAATTACTGCATCATCATTGTGTCATAAATAAATTAACTTATTTACTGTCTAAAAATTTTAAATAAAATACCATTATGTAGAAAATCTTTTTATCTTTCTAATGAATATTTATAGTCGAATTTATCTTCTTTATAACCCTATATTAAAAATGTTTTATTTATTAAACTCTGTTTTTAACACTTTTAACTCTTCTTTAAATAAAATAATAATAAGTGTCCTAATCTAATCCAAGTGGACATAAATGGTCATGTTTTATTGCTAATGTTGTTTTTGGTCGAATTAAACTTATCCAATCAAATTATGACATGTGTTAGGGTAATAATAATATCATTTTTACCCTTAATTACCCTATTTAATTTTAACCATGGTAAATAAAAGTAAAAAGTTACTCTTCAACAAAAATTATTTTTATCTTATTGAACAATATTTTACTCCTTGATATTAACCATGTCTCTCAGATTTTTGAAATTCCACTCATAGAAGTGGTAACATTATGTTTTATGTAATTTTGAAATTCTCTTAGGAGGTGGGTAAAAGACGGTGAAAAGTTCAATAAAATTTTTATTTATATAAAAATATTATAAAATGACTCAAATGAATTAAATTAAAATTATATAGGTATTATGTTTCAATTTTGACCTAAAATAATATAAATCATTATTTAAATAAAAGTTGGTTTTAAATAGTAACCCAGTGTTTTCACTGTTCATTAAAAATTGAAAGTTTTCCGAAAAATACCTAAAATTCACCCTAGGAAAATTTCAATATTCTGAATCCAAAAATGAAGTCCATTTTGAAAGATAAAATTTATAAAATTTAAAAAATTGGGTATTACTATTCATAATAGCTATTTTATATAATATTTTAATAACATATCGTTGTTTAGTGAAACTCGGTATTGCGTACAACACAAGCTATCGAGAAAGGTTGCTCTTACGTGTAACGCAACCCAAGATCGTGTTGTGTGTAGTGAAATATTCCTTTATATAACATTATAAAAAAACAAAATATTTCTCATATAATCTCGGGTGTTACAGTTAGTTATCTGTGATATTCCTTTGGTGTATTTTTATAAAAAGTATGTAATGTGAAAGAATGGAGGATATTTGTCCATATAATTTTCAAATAGATTAAACATATAATAATTTATCAATGATCTATTTTATTTAAAAATTTTCCATTATCACCTTGGAAAATCATTATTATCATAGAAATTGGAGGACAAACAACCTATTTTCCTCCATTCTAATCTTCTTTAAATGTTTCATACTTTACTTTTCTTGAGATAGTAAAAAATTATATTCCTCTTGCGAAATTTGGAGACCCACAAAAAAATCAACTAGCCGATATTAAAAAATCAATGAAATCCATAAGATGAGATTAAAAAAATTCTAATAATTTTTTTATTCATTCAATGTAATATCATCAATATAGATTATGCTATAACACATTTTTATTACATAACATTTCATTGAATTTTACAACCAAATGATCTTTAAAGTTTAGTGTCATTGAAATTCGGAACATAATACATGAAAATAACATAAAACATTCATCAAATAGACTTTTAAGGCTTCATCGTAAGTTAATCCGAAGTTAATTTACTGCATCTGATAACCTGTAGACATATATAAAAGAAAATGGTGAGCAGAAGGCGCAGTAAAGAACACAAGGGAATCAATTTACTTGTGATATCAACAAGAACTTGATGAAAATCATAAAGACACGAGCAATGGAAGTATACAAATATAATAAATATAAGAACATTAAAAATAACAAGAACATGTTTCTACAAAATTTAATTTAGACATTCATGAACATATCACCAAAGTTCATCCCCAAGGTGAGATAAAAATTACCAAGTTTATTCATTGTGGTATCGTTATACTTGTCATCTATAGAGATAAAATTCTTTACCCAAAGCATTGGAGCACTATCAGGGATCACCCATAATATGTATTGATTTTCCTATGAGACATATATATCACAATCATAAATTTCATAAATAAGCCAAAGAGTGTAAAAGAAATGGGTTTCACTAAAAAACTGCGATGTTTTAAAAGTGCTTAAAAACAAGATCATTATGTCATTTATAACCCTTGGAAATGGAGTGATGGTTGTATGTATATCAATTCAAGAATCAAATAGATAAATTTTATTTCTTTATGATTAACCCTATAAATTAAAATATATCTGAGTATTCACATAAATAAAACAAGAGACTTTCTTGAGAAAAAGGGAGATATTTTGAGAACAAAATTCTACAGCATAACGACTACATGACATTTTTTTTAGAAAAAATTAAAAGAGAGGGGACCAAGATCAAACACACATAAAATTCTCATAATGAAGTATAGGTACATAATAAAATAGAAGTAATAATATGGTATGGATATTTTAATGACATACCACATGGAAAGGAAAGTAGAAAGAAAAGAGAAGTTGGGATTTTTTTATGAAAATTCTCGTAGCCTAACGGCGTCAATTAACAATCTAGAATACCAGTTGATGACAGTGAAAAGGGTCTCTCGTAATTTGGACATAAAATGTAAATTATGAATTATATAGAAGAACATACAACTGTATAATAAAATAGAAACTATAAGACCTAACATAAAAGAATTCATGACATAAAATAGGAGGGTGAAAGGTATCCTTACCTTGAAGAGTGACTTCAAAAGTTAGATGGTTGGGACCTTGGGTGGATTGAGGGAACCTTGGGATGACTCACTGGGAGGTAAAAAGACCAAAGCATCATTGAGGATAAATTTGGAATTAAATGAATGAAGTAATTGGTTTGTATTTATAGAAAAAATTAGGGAATATTTAATTAATTTCAAAGGGACACCTCACCGGTGGTATTTGCCAAACCATTGGCTTGACCATGGTATTTTCACATGGTATTAGCCAATTGGAAAACCTCATAACATATTATACTATTAACAAGTCGACTAGAATTATTAAATCATGATTACATCATTAATGATGTCATTAAGCACACTAGAACTCAAAACAATATTTTCACTATTCACCAAAGAACAAAACATTTTATAAAAGTCTCATAAATTAACCCTAACATAATATCGATTATATGAAATAAAAAATGAACTCCATTTTATGAAAATAATTTTTTAATTATTTTTAATTTAATTTTTAAATAAAACCATTATTTACTCAAAAAACAACTCTAAAACAATAGCTTGTTTTGTATCACCGTGAAAAAGTAATCAAGGTCCCATAAAATTAACATATAACCATAAGGAAATAAATTAACAATATTTTATTACATTTTATGAAAATAAATTTCCATTTTATATGATTAAATTAATTATAAAACTGTAAATAAAATATTTATAACATACAAAAAATACCAAAACTTATACTATGATCGTTTTTTCACATTTATGATGTCTAAATTGTATTTATACATTCATGGGTGAATTTTCTATTTTTTGGCTGATTTACTATTCATTACTATTTATAATGGTATATTACTATTCATAATTTACTATTCACTAAATATTATGTTTACCTTACTCGACTCTAATATTTATACTGGTCACAACTAAAGATGACCATTTTTTAAAATCACTTCACATTATTAGTTATTTAAAGTATACAAAAAATATTTTAAGATATCTTTTTTCACAAATTTAAAAATTTATCCTACATTTATCCAGACATTTGAAATTAAAAAATTTAACATAATAAGAAATAACATTTTTATTTGTACAAAAGGATTACACAAATTAACTAAGGTATCATTACATAGCCCCTTATAACACCTACATAAGACATAAGTTTAAGATGTGCTATGGTGATAGAATCTTGGGGCTCCTCGGACAACATTTCCCTAGTGGTGATATCTATTAGCTTGAAATTCTCTTGTAGGCCATTCTGTTCAAGCATCACATGTTGGAGTTCAGCTTGGGCTTAGTTTAGAGCAAATCCCTTTGATGCAATCTTTTTCCCAAGCTCTGTTAGATTGGTTTCGTATGGCCTGAGTCTACAAGATGAGGCAATCAACTCTTATTTCCATATTAATTGACCATGATAACTTGTATTTATAAACAATAATCATAATTCTATGAATTTAGTTTCCAATGGTCATATTGACCAATGTTCATATAATAGTCAAAACCTAGTGGTATTATTTTAATTATACTCACATTACTAATTAAAGGATATAGTTTTGTTGAGAATAAAATAAAATAGTACACAAATTTATAAAAAATTATTATTCACCTGTTCCAGTCGTTCAATTCCCCCCCCCCCCCTTAATAAATTTTATCCCTCGGAATTTTAACTCATACCCTCAGAAGAGAAATGGTGTGGGTACTTCTGCCTTATAGACTCATCTTGTTCCCGTGTGTATTCTTCCCATTTTTTGTTTATACCCAACAATTTAACAAGGTGGGTAGTCTTGTTGTGTAGAACCAAGTCCCTATGATCCAAGTTATCCACTGGTTCCTCTTCATAAGAGAATTCATGTTCTAGTCGAACCACCTCTTGATATAGTACATGTGAAAGGTTAGGTATGTACTTCCTCCAAAAGGATACATGGAAGACATCATAAACTTGTGCAAGATTTGGAGGAATTTCAAGCTGATGTGACACTAATCCTACGGGATCAATAATTTCATAGGGGCCAATGTTCCTAGGGATAATATTCCCTTTCATCCCAAACCTCATGAATCTCCTCCAATGTTAAATTCAAAGAATGACCTTGTAACCGACATCAAACTACAAGTACCTTCGACAGTTGTTAGCATAACTCTTTGGCCGAGTTTGAGAAGCCTTAATGTCTTGATGGATGGCATGGACCTTTTCTATCATCTCTTTCAAAAGATCATGCCCAAGAATCTTTCTCTCACTAGATTCATGCCAACAAGTAGGAGTTCTACATCGCTTACCATATAGAGATTCATATGGTTCCATTTGAATTCTATGGTGGAAGCTATTACTGTAATAGAACTAAACTAAATGGAAATGTTGATCCCATCCACATTTAAATTCCATTGAGAATGTTATCATCTTATCTTCAAGTTTTTTAATAGTCCTTTTAGATTTTCCATAGTTTTGGGTAATAGGACATACTGAAATTCAATTCAGTACTCAGATTATGTTGAATACTTCTCTATAATTTTAATATGAACCTTGGATCATGATCATATATGATAGGAAGTGGAACTCCATGCATCCTTACATCTTCCTTCACATAAATCATGGTAATTTTATTAAGAGAAAAATCTTCCCAAATAGAGATAAAATGGGATGCCTTTGTGAGATGGTCCACAATAACCAAAATTTCATTACTTCCATTAGGTGTTCTCGCGAGACTAGTGGCAAAGTCCATAGTGATGTTGCCCCACTTCAATGCTTGTATGGATAGTGGTTGAAATACCCCTTTAGGAAGTTGTATTTCCCCTTACATCTTTACATACCACACACCTTGTAGTGTAGTCAGAAAATTCTCTTCTCATATTATCCAACCAATAATGATCATCAAGGTCTCTATTAATTTTCATCCTTCCTAGGTTTATAAAGAATTTATAGAAATGAGCTCATTAATCAGATCCTTGTTTATTTCTATAATATATGGAACACATAGTCTTGTACAAAATTTTAGTACAACTTTTTGATCAATATTGAACTTAGGAAACTTCTTATCCTTCATAGCATCAAAATTATTCTGTATCAAAAGATCTTCATTCTGAGGTTTCATGATCTTCTCTTGTAATAATGGTTGATAAATAATTTGGGTTAGGGTTGATGATGTCCCTTCCCTTATAATTCCCATGTCCATTATTACTAGGTCATTGATCAAATAATCTCTTTGAATCCTCATTATGGAATGAACAACTGGTTCTTTTTATCTTAAGACATCATCAAATTTTTTTCTCTTCCGGGATGATAATGAATTGAAAAATCATAGTCTTTTAGAAGTTCTAACCTTCTTCCCTTTATCGTTAGTGTTTGGGATTTAAGGCTTCACCTCACTACAATAGTTTTGTGTGATATGGCCATCTTTTTCACACTTGTATCACTTCTCACTCCTAAGCAGGCAGTTCCCTGAATACTTCTTCGCACCATTATTACATGTGGGACGTTTCATTTTCTTCCCTTAACTTCTCTGATCAAAAGACTGCCCTATGATTGGCTCCATATATCTTTTCTTGTCATTGTATTTATGAGACCATTGTGTCTCGCTAAAATTCAATTTGACTTTCATCGCACTTCTCAGGATCTCATCATATCTATCATAGTCTCATTGGCTAGATTTTTCCATAGTTGAGGTCTCAGTACACCAAAGAATCTATCAATATTACCATTTGGATCCATGAAAAAGATAGATTTGTAACATGAAAGCATGTGATGTTTATCTCGTAGCATCCCATAGATTCATTCTCCTTCTAATTCAGCTTAAGAAACTCCTTCTCCATTCTTTTTCTCATGGAATGAGGGAAAAACTTACTGAAGAAGATCCCTATTAACTCTTACAACTCCATAGCTTTAACCTTCACTCTTTGCCTCATGTTTTTTATCATCTCACACCACTAATCACCTTCTGCCACTGAGCATTAAATATCCAGGGTGACCTTCTCTAGCTCTAAACTGTAGAGCCCAGAAAAGATCTTCTCAATAAAGCAGATATACTGTTCCAAAACTAATGGGTCAGTCGATCCACTAAAGGTTGGTGGTCATTGATTCATAATGTACTCAACAAAATGTTATTCCCTTGGTGGTGAAATTGGTCTCTCAGCTTTATTCAAATTATTTCCCATATTTTGAGTCATTTGGTTCATTATTCTTATGAAAGTACCTATTATGGCTTCCATCAGAGGGACATCAGTGCATGGTCCATTGCGGTCACCATTTGCATGGTTCTTCCTATTTCTAACCATTTTCTAAAATAATTAAACCATAGTTAGAATATTATTTCATTTAAGAATATTTTAACTAGAAAAGACATTATTTCTTAAAACATCATGCTTAAACAATTAAATTTCTCTGTAAATCCTTCATAATGATTCAAAAAAAGCTTCTGATTGACTAACCATGTCCCTAAGGAGTGTCAAATAAGGAGTTATGCGGGGCCCATTTTCATGTCATAGGTTACCCTAGGTCAAGCCTGAAACTCCTTGTTAGAGTTTCCAATCCTAGGTACATTTTTTCCTGAGCCACATCCACTTGTTCCTTTTAAGACAAAGATTTATTTGTTCAAAAACAACTTACATAATATTTCCCTAAAATAGAAGTATGTTTTCCGATATTTAAACTTTTCTATAGGGTTATTCCTAAATTTTACATAACCTAATTTACATAAATAACTGAACAATCCTTTTATAACAACTATGGAATCCTTCCTTTTTATTACATAACTTTTCATCAAATTTTACAAAGAGATGATCTTCTAATACATTTATAAGTGTTCATCATAAGTTCTTCCAATGTTCAATTATTGGATATCAAAACCTAGAGACATACATCAAAGGAAAGGGTGAGTAGAAGGCCCAACAAGGAAAGTAAGAGTATTAGTTTACTTGTGATATCAGTAAGAACTTAATGGAAAACATAAAGACCTAGGCAATGAATGTAAAGGAAAATCATAATGAAATGCACTTGAATAATAAATTGAATATGTGGCTAAAAAATTTAATTTATACATCCATGAACATATCACTAAGGTTCATCCCCAAGGTGTCATTAAAATACCAAGGTTATTGACCAAGGTATCGTGAAACTTTTCATTTCTAGAGATTAAATTCTTTACCCAAATCATTGGAGAACTATCAAAGAAAGCCCTTAATATGACTTTATTTTCATGTGATCCACAGAGATAAAAATAATACATATTATAAATAACTCAAAAAGGGTAAAAGAAATGGGTTTCACATCAAAATTGTGACATTTTAAAAGTACATAAAAATAAGATCATTATGTCATTTATAACGCATGGAAAGGGAGTGTGGGTTGAATGTGTGTCAATTAAAGAATCAAATAGATCAATTTTATGTCTCGGTTAATACCCTAGGAAATGATAATGGATTTCGGTATTCACATAAAGAGAACAAGATACTTTCTTGAAAAAAAGAGATCGATTTTGAGACAAAAATTCTACATCATAATGGCTAGATGACATGTTTATTTAGAGAACATTAAAATAGAGGGGACCGGGATCAACCACTCAAGAAATAACTCATAAAAAAGTATAAGTACGGATTAAAATATAAATAAGAAAACAGTATGGATATTTGAATGACATACCACATGGATAGTAAACATGAAATAAAATATAAGATGTGATTTCTTTTACGAAATTTTGGCAACCTAACAGCGTCACATAAAAATACAGAAAATCAGTTGATGAGAGCGTAAAGGGTCTCTCATAATTTTGAAATAAAATGGACCACAATAATGATATATATTAGAACATAACCCCACATAATAAAATGGAAACTAGAAGACATAACATAAAGGAAGTCATGACTTAAAAGATGAGTTTGAAAGATTCCCTAACATTGAAGAGTAACATCGAAATCTAGAAGGTTGGGACTGTGAGGGGCTTGAGGGAACCTTGGGAGGAATCCTTGGGATGCCAACATACAAGACCATAGTTGATGATGAATTTGGAATAAAATTAAGGAAGGAATGGGTTGGTATTTATGGAAATGTGAGGGAATATTTAATTAAATTTCAGGGCCACCTAATCGGTGGAATTTGCAAAACCATGGGATTTCCCATGGTATTTTCCCATGTTATTGGCCACTTGGGACACCTATTAACATATCTTACTATTAAAAGTTTACCATAATTATTACATAATGATTACATCCTTAACGATGTCATTAAACACACTAAAACTCAAAATTGAATTTTCATTATTCACTGAAAAACCAAACATTTTATAAAAAACTCATAAAATCACCCTAACCTAATATCAATGCACTAAAATAAAAAATGGACTCAATTTTATAAAAATAAATCTCCAAATATATTTAATTTAATTTTAAAATAAAACCATTATTTATTCAATAAAACAACTCTAAAACTATAACTTGTTTTGTAACACCTTGAAAAAGTAATCAAGGTCCCATAAAATTAGCATATAACCATAATACAATAAAGTAAAAAAAATTATTACATTTTCTGAAAATAAATTTCCATTTTAAATTATTAAATAATTTATAAAATTGTAAATAAAATACTAATGACATACAAAAATACAATAACTTATAATATGATCATTTTTCACTTTTAAGATGTTTAAATTGTATTAATACATTCCTGGGTGATGTTTTAATTTTTTGGCCAATTTACTATTCATTGATATTTATAAAGGTATATTACAAATCATAATTTACTATTCACTAAAAATTAATTTGATCATATTATACTCTATATTTTGTACTGGCCAAAATTGCAGATGACCATTTTTTGAAAATAATTTTACATTATTAATTATTTAAAGTGTACAAAAAATATTTTAAAATACCCTTTTCCAAAATTTCAAAATTCATCCTACATTTATTCAGACATTTTAAATTCATAAATTTAACATAATAAGAAATAAAAAAATTATTTATATAAAAGGATTACAAAATGTAACAATGGCCTCGTTATATATCCCCTTATAACACCTTCATAGGACCTAAGTGGATGATGTATTTTGGTGATAAAATATTTGGGTGGCTCCGACAACATTTCTCGAGTGGTGATTTCAACTATCTTGAACTTCTCCTATAAGAGATTCCATTCAAGCTTCACATGTTGGAGTTGGGATTGGGCTTTGTCCAGAGAAAAGCCCAGTGATGCAACCTCCTTCCCAAGCTCTGATAGATGGGCTTCATATGGCCCGACTCTTCTAGATGAGGCCATCAAATCCTATTTAAATATTAATTAACCAAGATCACTTGTATTTTTAAACAATAATCATAACGTAATTAATTTAGTTTCCAATGGTTATTTTGACCAACGGTCATATAACAGTCAAAAACCAGTAGTATTATTTTAATTATAATCACTTAATTAATTAAAGGATATATTTTTATTGAGTATGAAATAAAATAATACAAAAAATTATGAAACAAATATTATTCCAAAGTTTAGGACATTACATATATGATTACTATTTGAGAAACCTTATTACTATTTAATACATAGTTATAGTTATCTACTTTTAATTTCGTAAATTACATTAAAACTAAACATGATTGAAAATTATAATTCCGTTGCTTTAAGGATTCATTTAAAACATATATATTATCTTTCAAACTAAAAATAAATTTATCTTTATTCCATGAAATAAAACTTCAAGTTTCTCAATATAAAATACCTCTTAAAGTTCATCATTGAGGAGGGATCACATGATATCATTCTGTGAAATCTTATATCAGATTTATACATATATAGTAAAAAATCATTATACTTCTATATACATAAATATAGTCAATATATTATCAATTTATATCCACATAACAATATAATACCCCTTTTAAATGATCTATGCTTTGTCTCTTACCACTTTTCTATTCTAACAGATGTCGTTAAGAAACACCCACTACTCGTAAAAATATTAATTTTTTGTCATATTAAGAAAAAACAAACAATTGTTTTTCTTCTCAATATAATCCAATAATTCATTTATAGTATCAATAAATTATGAATTATTCAATTATTCTCTCATAAACCATGGTTTAATTTGATAAATCAATGAGGAATGATATGTCAATTTCAAATTTCTTTTTGACTGAACAAAAATTCATGATTATTGATAATATTTTGGTTATAAACATTCATTATTTCACTTTTATATGATGAATTTGGTTTTTATTCATAAATATATATGGTTAAAACATTACATAATTCATTTAAATCATATGAATCATTAGCATTATAAGAAATTAAAAATGTTGTTCAATTAATTCTGAAACATTATCCCCTCAAGAACTTGTAATTTGATGTTCAAAATGATGAAATATGATTTTTAACACCGTAAAATTAGTTCAAATAAAGATATTAAATCTTCCATTTTTCATAAATGATACCCACTTTTATTTAGAGGATAAACATGAATATTTATGATGACTAATTTTTTCTAAACATTCTAATGTTTATACAATTCACTTTGATAATAAACTATATTAAAAAAATGCATATATACTAGAAAATATAGTTATTAGAGTATTAAATATTATAATTATTTATTTATTATTTTGGATAAAAAATTAAATATATTTTAATATTAAACACTTTTTCAATTGATTTAGTATGTTAGAATATCTATGTATTATAATCCCCCATCATTAATTGAATTATTTCCCCCAAGATATTTTCTTTTATATATAATAACCTTTGTATCATATAGTTTTTAATTCCCTATATCATTATTAATCCCATGTTTCAATATGTCAAATTCAAAATTTATCCTAGAATACTCATCAATGTTATACATTTTGATTCTATTCATTGAATGTCTATATATTTTTCTACTACTCACTTGAATCTCTTAAACATTATCAAGCCCTTCGATTTGGGTTTCATAAGTATAATACATGAAATCTGTATGAATTAAAAAAATGATTTAAGGTATTTATCTCTATTTATTTTCTTCTTCTCCATATACCTAAACATTTCTAATTGAATAATTTTAAAAATATGACTTGTTTGATTCTCCACATTCTTATGTGATGATTTCATAATATTTTCCTTTTTTCATGTACAAAAAAAAAGAATTCATTTATGAAATTGCAATAGGAACATTATAAAAATTATATCATTTTTTAATATTTCTCAATTTTCATCATAAAATATGGAAAATATTTCATTCCATACTTCATTATTCTGTTTAAAAATAAAATAATTAAACTTTTATCATCACCCACTTTATACAAGTGACTGGTTATGTCGATATATTTAGAGCCTAATTTTATGAGATATTTACTATAAAATGGGCCTCTCATTTCAACATGCATAATAGGTGGTGTCGTTATTAAGGGATAAATGAAGGGAAGTTCCCCCAACTTGAAATGTCAGGGGTTGTAGTGATGAAATCCCCTAGATTTTCTTTTTTAAAAATTACAATGGGTACAAGAATTTTTTTTTGAAAATTTAATTAGGGGTTCTTGTGAAATAAAAATTTATGACTATAATTTTTTATTATGATATAATGTAGTTTAGGGTAATTAAATTCTCATCTATGATATATATAAAAATATGGATGTCAATATTCACATTTTTTTCTGAATTAAATTGTGTTGATATTTTTTTCACACTGAAGGATATTTCAACTTGAATATTTATTACCCACCAATTTTCTTATCCATAAATATTTATTTAGAAACTATAATTCACTCTGATTGCATTATATATATAAGTATTTTAAAAAATATCAAATTAAATGAATCTTTTCAAACCTCCCTAGATGTGCAGTACATTTCCCTCATAAAAAAATTATATTTGGTTTTCCTTTATATTTTCATTTTTGTTTTAAATTTTGAGAAAAAGTTATATCATTTACAAATTTTAGTTCTAATGTTTGAAATAAATCATGATAAATTGAATCAGTTAATGAATATTTCAATATGGGATTTGTTTCTTAAAATAAAGATTAGTTTCAGTGGTACTTAATTATTAAAATAAATTAACATTTTTGATTTAATCCCATGTGGATATATATCAAGAAAAGTATCAGAAAAATTATCTAGATATTAAATGGAAGCTAAAGGTTGGGGAAGATAATTTAATTAATGAAACATAAGAAGAAATAAAAATTTCATATGATGTGGCTAAGTGAAACCCACAGGATAATGTCCTTCATGATAGATTTATGGAGAAAATGGGTATTTCATAAAAATTATGAAAGGCGTGACAGGAGCCATTAATTTGTGTGTGAGTGAATAATACAATATAACTATTTGGAAATTCACCAATTCTCAGTGATGATATGATAGTGATGTTTTGGATATTAAACTATAACACTTATTTTTATTCCATTATCGAAAAGGAATGAATATAAAAATTTTATCCATTAAATTTCAATATATGAATGGACTCTGTAGAAATTTAATATCTACTGCCCAACTTCATTGTGATAATTTTTATGGAACATTAATGAAGAAATCATGTAAAATTGAAAAAATTATTGTTATATCACAGATAGTGAAGGAAAAAAATCTCAAATGATCAATTATTCAAATCATATAGATACACCTTTAAAATCTAGAATAAATTTCAAAAGATGGAATAACTAGTTCGGTCATATGACTGATAAGGGAATGAAGGTTATTTCAGTTAATTGTAGAATCCCATGTATTTATAGATTTAATATATTTTATTATATATTAATATTTATGAATAAGATATTAATTTTAAGTTAATGGTGGTGGTTTTTTTGCTAGCATACTAGACACACAACAACGAGTATCTCTGAAATCATACATTGCACACAGCGTTGAGTTGTACCAATAAATAACAGAATAAGATTATTATTATTTTAAATGGAAGATAATTACTAGTTTTTGTATTGATGATAATGAACAGAGCAAAAAAATATGATTACACAATATTTTTAAATGTTTTTACATTTATCCATGAAATTTTTGAGACTTAAAGTGAGAATGATACCAATTTTAAGAATAAAATTCACAAATATTTTTAAAATCTCATTTTACTGACTTTTGATGGAGAACCATTTCTAAATTTATTTTATTCACCTTTATATTTTCTACTTTACCAAATAATATTTTTATCTACAATACGGACATCATGATTTACTTTTGTTGAAATTTTGGTTTTTTTGATAAAATCTATATTTAAATGAATAGTGAAAAATACCACATTTTAATTCGAATTTTTCGTTTCAAATAATTTATTTATAGAGTTAGATAGTAATTTTAGTTAGATTTAAAGGTTAATTAGGAAAAAGATTTATAATATAATCTTTTTTTGGTCAATTAAAGTAATTTCACATTTAAATTGGACATTAACAAAAGCCAATCTTTGGATAGTTTTTTCTTCTTAAAAAACCTCTTTCTGGTTTTGACCATGGAAGTTTATTTTAAATTAATTAATGAAATTTATATGATGAGAATTTGAAAAAATGGATTCCATATTTATAATCTAAATTTCCAAATTTTATAAATAAATATATTTTTTGGACATTATGAATTGTAACATCATTTAATTTTTTTATTAACCATAGCTAAAGGGTAAATTAGGTAAATTAGTGTAAAATATATATTATAACAATATCAAAATACCCTAACACATGTAAAAATAGTATTTTATGATCAATTGGCGACCAAAATAATCCTTAGGCCGAAATTTTTGCATTTGGGATTCAGTTTTGTGTGAAAATGAATTGTTATAATAATTAATATAAAGTAAAGAGAAATATAACACAAACATGTATCTTTTTCTAAAAATATTGTTAAGTGGAGTTATATAATTGGTATCATTTCCTATAAATAGTAATTATAATGATTAAAATATTTTTTATGTCATGGGATTTTATTTATAATTTGTAGGCATTAAATAAATAAATTTATTCTTAACCCAAGTATGATGCATTGATTACATTATTAATAAATGTTTCAAATAAATGATATTATAAACATTAAAATAAATTTTTTTTGAAAATTTTTATGTGATTCATTAAATTATCAGTCTAAAATGAAATTCCAAGGGTGATTATATACTTTTGGATCAAATAGATCAATTTTCTACGACTTTTTCATAAATTAATTACTAAATAGTGTCAGAATTGACATAAATGATTTTTTAAAATGAATACTATTTTATTAAATAAAATAATTATCCTAAAACCTAATATTCATCCAAAGGAATTATATAATTTACCCAATGTCATTAATGATCCAATTTTGGATCTATTGGAATTTTATAGTTACTATAGTAACTATATATTGTGAAAATACATGAAGACATAGAAAACATATTATTTTAAACAAAATAATAAATCTAAAAGACAAGGTTAATTTTGTTTCCTAAAATTGTATAAAACTTATTGTATGAAATTATTTCTACCCATTCACATCTTATCCTAGAAATATATCACTTTGGATCCATTTTATTTAGAAAATCAATTTGTAATTAAATAATATTTCAAGACATTCTTAAAGTGCCCCTCCTCCCTCTCATAAAAGCCCACCACCTCTAACAACATACTAACACCTCTCAAGACCCTTGTCCTTGCCTAATTTGTCTCAAATAATCTCCCAACATCCATCCCTTATTCCTAGAATCCTTAACTGTGGAATAAATCAATTCAATAAATCTTATTGACTCAAATAAAAAGGACTTACCTATTTTAGAGGTGGTGTCTTCTCTCAAGATCCTTTCCTTTATTTCCTTCTCCAATTAATATTATCTTTATAATAAATTGTCAAATAACAAAATTATCCTCAATATAATTGGATGTTTTTATGAGAAGTATTTGAAATCCACGTATACGCACCTCTATCGAACAGATACTAACATACAGTTTCTGTGTACGACAAACTAATGGCTCACGTAATGATGATTGTTCAATTTTCTCCTACCACCTACCATGGTGGAAATTGGGATGGAAATTTATTTATAAATAATATATATAATATTTATATTTTCTCCATTCTACTATAATTTTTATTGGTAACAAAATTTTATACTTTCTATATTGTGTAAATACAATAATTTCTTCTGAGGAAGTGCGGACTACCGCCCCCTCATAGTGATATGACTCGTTCAAGCCATACATGGAATGTTTAAGGGATGATTTTATTAAAATTATTAGACATACATGACATAAATCTTATATTTCTATTTTAATATACTTTTATTTCATTTTATTATTATACTTTTAATATGAAAAATAAATGAAAGTAGCATTCATGTGTACGTACAACATATTGTCTCCATGAATGGTGCATTTCATTTATAATACCAAATATTATGGATGTTATTAATAAATATAAACTGAAATTATATGATATTTAAATCATGAAAAATATTTTGGATATGATTTCATTTCGACTACATTGACAATTTACATCAAAAAAATTTCATTTTTGACTCATGTATCAAATATCGGTAGAACGTCCAATATGAACATAAATAATTATGTATTTTTTAAGATATGTGGTGAAAATGACTTCTCTACCATCATAAATATTATTTTATATTTGGTTTCCTCTATAATCTATATTTTTTTAAAATGAAAAATTTCCTTATTCTATTTTTCGGTGTTTTGGTATTGAAAATGGGTTTGAATGTGCATCTACTATTTTAATTTTTTAAATGGTTTCTTGTTATTGGAAATGAAATTTTATGGGTGAAATGTTTCCAATTTCAATATTTTATGTGTTATTATTATGTAATGGCACCTGGAAATTTGATGGGTGGTTACATGGTAAACCAAATATGGGTGGTTAGAAGACCAAAAAAATATGGGAGGTTCTGTGACAAACCAAGGATGGGTGGTTACGTTATAACCTCTAATGTATTTTGTATGGAAGTCGGCCGTATAGTTATTCCACTTAGTGATATGTGTGTAAGTCAACCATAGGGTTATTCCATTTAGGTATGTTTATGTCCCATGTTACCTTTATGTGTTATATGATGATTTCTATGGGATTTAGGGTAATATTTTTTTTACCAAAAAACGGTAAATAATGTGCTTATATTCAATTAATTATATTTATTAATTCTTAGAGTATAAAATTATTCCTTTATGATTGGGTATTCATGGTCTTCATGCTTTACCAAGACTAATAGTTTTCCTTCCATGTCTATACCTTACTACAATTTTTATTTTCATACAAATGTTTGAAATATTTTTCACAAGACATAAAGAAGAATCGACTAAAGGATTTGATCAATGAAAAGTCTGGTTGATTAAATTTTAAAGGATACCATGTTTCTTTTTAAAGAGATATTATTTTATGGAAAAAATGAATAGTGAGTAGAAGTGTATATTTGTAATATTTTTGTTTATATATATCTATTATGACATTATGATCTAAAACTCTTTACCAAAAAAAGATACTTTAAGCGAATTAGTGTTAATTATTGATATATCTCAGGATAAAGTAATGTTTATTTTGGGGGGATTATAGTTGGTATTAGAGGCCGGTTTAGATAAAATTAGAAGTTAGGGTGTTTTTTAAATATAAGAGACATTTTTTATAAAACCAAAATGCTTAGTATATTATAAAGAGTCATAGTAATTTTAGATAAATTTAATGAGTTTGAGATAACATTAAAAAGTATATCTTAGTGTTTATCCTCATCATATGATAGTATATAATAATTTTATTATTATACTCACACTAATAATCTTTAGGTTTAGTAAATGGATGGATCTAGCAGGAACCAAAGACATAATGGATGTGAAGGAAATGGTGGTGTTATTATGAATAAAAAATCAAATTAAATGGGAGATACAATGATAACTCATGTTTTTATTCTAAAATAACTATTTCGAGTCATAATTCACCACTTGAAAATTCTTAATTTTTCCAAGGAATCATTTATGAGAGAAAATAATACATGGGTACGATCAGGTAATTATCATAAATTTAAGTATATTTTATAACCTATGTGTCAAAGATGTGGAAAGAAACACATAGGAAAATGTTTCAAAGGGACGAGAAGATGTAATAAATGTGGAAGTGAAGGTCATAAAGTAATAACCTTACATGGAAAAAAGAAGCGTTCAAATGACTCCAAGAAAGAGAAATAGGAACCTTTGAAGGGATCAATTGAATGTTTTAAATTTAGGTTGCTTGGTAATGACGCAAATAGATGATCCATGAAGAAGGTTACCGAATGGGATTAGCAGGGCCATAAAAATATATGTTTACCAATACATAATGTCACTCTAATTAAATATGATGAATCTAAAAATGACTTATGAATGGTACATATTATTTTTTAGATGATGTTTTTAAATTATTGAATCATATGACATTATGTGTGATTTTTTTTATAGTAATGAAGTATGGAAGAATGGTACGGAATAACATGGATAATGGATCATGAAGAATGTTAGAATATTATGATGTATACATTTTAGGAATTGAAGAGTTATGTTGGATATAGGGATCATGATATGTTTAAATTCATTAATGATGGGATTACATTGGGAGAGTTATAGTTTGTTAATCCTTTAAGTTTTTTATGTATAAATGTGAAAAATTATCTTTTATTTTGTGGATAAAGTTATAAAGAACATTTAGTGTTTATATGATCCTTAAATTTGAGGCAATTATAGGTTATTAAATTTTTTGATGAAAATGAAAGGCATGGGATAAACATGAGGTTAAATTATGTTATGGTTATTTTTATGATTTTATCTCATTTTGGGAATTTCATAAGAATTATATAGTTTTAGAAAAAAGATAACTTGTAGGATGGGTGATAACCTGTCACATCCGGCAAGGATGTGAGAATCGAATCTACCACTGAAGGGCGATAAGAGATCATCGTCTACACTGGCCTACATAAAGTCCCTTATTAGTATCACTTATTCTCATTAGTTTGATGAATTTATTGATGTAGAATAAGTTAATTTTGGGAACTTCTATTTTATCAAATGGATATCCTTAGAATAGTAAAATTAATTGGTGATTAATTGAAAAATGTTATTTTTGAAGACATTTTCTCTTTTTGGAATCATATATGCCTAATGAAAAATGAATACTATGGTATTTCAATTGAGGAGTAATGGTAGGATTTTATTTTATAAAATATATTTTTTTATTATTAAAAAATGGTGATTTGGGTTATTTGTGGAAATGATGAACCTATCATGGAGAAAATGTCATTAGGTTAATTACTTTTTTGTATGAGACATTATGAGTGGTTGATGTTATTTGGTGAAAAATGTTAAAATTTATCATGGAAAACTATGTGATCAAATTATTCTGAGTTTTGGGATTCAGTATTAGTTATATTATTTTAAATAATTTTAAGGACTTATTATGTTAAATGGTCTATGTAGAACAAGGGTATTACTATTGACTTTTGGTGATAAAATATATTCCTTCTTCTTATAATTGTTTATTATTTTTAGGGGAGTATATAATCTTGTACCAACCATTTTGGTTTTGGTTAATGTCTAAAGAAGGTTGAAATATATAGTTCATATTTTTTTAGATTATTTGATTCTCTCGAAGTTGATTCTAGTACTTCATGTGTGACCATGTAATCTTGAATAATCATCGTTTGAAGAAAAGATGAGTTTTTGGTAGAAATTTATCAACTGATGAAACTCTACATGTCACATAAGTATATTTCTTTATGTTCTTATTCGAAGTAGTAAAATAATTCCTTAAAATTATGAAAAGTATATTAAACCAAAAACATTTTATGTTTAATTTTATTACTATGAAATCAAGGATCGTTTAACCAATCACATGTTCTTGGTTTTTTGGCTGTTAACTTTATCTTGATCATGTTTTCTATCACTCTCCGTCGTAACAAGATGGTTATTTTTTCTTACTTATCCATGTTTTCTTACAGGATATTGTAGTATGTGTTATCTCAAGTGACCTCTGTAGTTCTCTTTCAATGTTTTAATGTGGTATTTTTGTTGACTCTTTTTCTAAAATGGAATTTTCAATGATCTTACCAAGCCAAATTTTAAAATTGTCAGAATAAAATTTCAAAAAGGGGGAATGATGTAACATAGCATGTATTTATTTAATAATAAATTTTAATAAATATTAATATTTATTAGTAAGATATTAATATACATTAAATGTGACTCTTTTTCCAATATCATACTCGACATGCAATAATGAGTTTTTACAAAATCTTATGTTGCACACAATGTTGAGTTATGCCGAAAAATAATACAATAATATTAATATTATTTAAAATGGTAGGAAACTCCTAGCCATTGTGTAGGCAGGAAATAACAAAAATAACAACAATAGGGTTACACATGTTCTTTTTAGTGTTTTTAAATTTATCAAATAAAATTTAGAGGCTAAAAATTTGAATGAATTCAATTTTTATCATAAAATACTCTATAATTTTTAAATCTCATTTTACCACCTTTTGATGGTAAACCCTTTTTAAATATACTTTTTGTCACATTTTTTATGTTCTATTTAACAAAATAAATTTATTATTTAGAAAAAGGGCACACAAATATACTTTGGTTGAAAATTGTAAATTATTATGATAAAATCCATATTTTAATGTATGAGGAAAAATACTACATTTTAATTGAAAACTGCATTTCATCAAATTTATTTTTATAAATATATTTTCCTTTTAATTGATTTTAATGTGTAACTAGATTAATTTTTTATCATTTAATCCAATTTTTGTAATTTTATGTAGTTTCACATTTAAATTGGATATAAGCACTTGTCAATATTTTTATAGTTATTACTTCATAAAAAATAGCCTTCTGATTTTAAGGACATGAATTAATTTAAAATTAATTACTATAAATTATGTGTTATTAATTTGAAAAAATGGATTCCATATTTGTAATAATTATTCCAAATTTTTTTAAATAGTCACCTTTTATTGTTGGACATTATAAATAGTAACATTAGTAAATATTTTTAATTACCACAGTTAAAGGGTAAATTATGTAAATAAAGAAAAAAATAATATTATAATAAAACAAAACTAGAATAACACATGTACTAATATGATTTTATGAGTGATGGGTGACCAAAATAATACTTATGCTGAAAATATTCCCTTTGAGAGCCACATAGGTGTGAAAATAACATGTTTAATAATTAATTTAATATAAATATAAATATAACACAAACATGTATATTTTTACTATAAAAACTGTAAAGTGGAGTATATAATTGATATAATTGTGTGTAAATATTAATTATAACGTTGAAAATATTTCCTACATCATGTTATTTTATTTATAATGTTTAGACATTAAATTAATAAATTTATTTTTGACTTAATGATGATACAGTGATAACCTTACTATAGAAATAATAAAATTAATAATATTATAAACATTTAAATAAATATAATATAAACATTTTGATGTCATACATGAATATTTGTATTACATTGGCATGTGAGGAGTTTGTTAATTCATTTTTTCAATGGAATTGTGTTTTTATGACTTTAACAATTAAATAAATACTAAATAGTGTCAAAATCGACCTACATGATTTTTTAAAACAAAAACTTTTTTAGTAAATGATATAATTTTCCAAAAATATAATATTTGAAAAAATGTCTTATATAATGTTACAAATTTCATTTATAATCCACTTTTTGTTCTATTAGAATATTATAGTTACTATAGTAACCATATATTATGAAAATATAAGAAGACATAGTAAGACTTAATTTTCTAACTATGGATTAAAGGTAAAATATAAGGTTACTTTTGTAGCCTAAAAATATCTAAAACCTATTTTTTGAGATTATTTTGACCCATAAAAATATTATCCTTGAAATATACCACTTTGCAGCTATAATGGTTTTAAAATCAATTTATAATAAAATAATTTTTATAAGCTTTCATAAAGAGCCTCTCATCCCTCTTATAAAATCCCACCACCTCTACCGACTTACCCACTCCTCCAAATCCACATTTACCTTCCAAAATATTCATAAATAATCTACAAACATCCCTAAATTACTCCTAAAATCATTATCTTGGGAAGAAGGTAATTCACAAAATCCTTTTGGATAAATCAAAAGGAGTTACCTGATTTCGAGTTTTCATCTTCTATCAAGCACTTTTCGTTTTTTTTTCTACTCCACTTCATATGATATTTTTATTATATGATTAAATAAAAACACAATTATCCAAAATATACTAGAATTTTTTTATGATAATTATTCTAATTTCACTTACCCAAACCTCCATCTAATGGATACCAACATACTCTTTCTTATGTATGGTGAACTACTGTCTCACGAAATGGTGATTGTTTAATTTTATCCTACCACCTCTTATGGTGCCCATAATTATTGAAATTTATTTATATATGATGTATATTATATTAAAATTGTCCATATTCTTCTATATGATTTATTTAAAACATAGCTGTATGCTTTTTGTAATGCGTAAATATGATAATTTCATTTGAGGAAGTGCAGAATACCACCCCCTCAATGGGATAATACTCATTCATGCCATACATTCAATATTTGAAGGATGGATTTGTTAAATATATGAGTCATACATGACATAAATATAATATTGGTATTATAATATAAATTTAAATAATTTTATTGTTATTATTTTAATTCAATAATGAAATTAATGTAGCATTCATGCCTACACATGGCCTATCATCTCCATGAACGTTGCATTTCATTTATTATCTCCAAATATTATGGATATTATATATAAATATATAATGGATTTATATGATATTTAAATTGTGAGTAAAATTTAAGTGATTATAGAATTATGACTATATGGAAATTTTACATCAAAACAATTTCATCTTCGACTCATGTACCGAATATCGACAAAATGTCATCTATGAACATAAATAATTTAGGAATTTTTTTAACATCGTTATAATTGATATAAAAGGAATAATAAAAATGAAGTAGGTTCTCAATAAAGTAAAAATTGACTTATGTTTAATATTTAGGGCCATAAATATTATATGTGATAAGTTAGACTCATGGTAAGGGAATTTGTCTCAATCTCCATTCATTGAGAAATATTTTGATAATATAAACAACCTTTTTTATACAGTGTATAATAGTCCCCTTTGACATTTACCTCAAAGAGAATATTTTTATCTATTATTCATTTTACTGAATGAGAAAAGAAATGTTTTTAATTTATGCTATGAAAATGACTTTTCATTTGTCTTAACTGTTATTTGATATTTATATTCCTATATAATCCTTAATGTTTTTAAAAGGAGAGGAAATACCTTATTCCCTTTTTGGGTGTTTTGGAATTAAAAAAGGTTTTGAAAGTAAATTTATTACTTCAATATATTTAAATGATTTCTTGTGATTGCAATGAAATTTCAGGAGTGAAATGTAGATAATTGAATTCATTTGAGAGTTATTATTATATAATGGTACTTAGATATTTGACAGGTTGATATGTGATAAACTAAAGACATCTGGTTAGATGATAAACCACAAATAGAAGGTTCAATGATATTTAATGATAGGTGGTCATGTTATAACCTCTAATATATTGGTTATGGATGTCGGACGTATGTCTATTGCATTTAGTGATATGTGTGGAAGTCGAATGTATGGTTATTCCATTTAAGAATGTTTATTTAACAAGTTACCTTTATATGTTATATGTTTATTTATATAATCATTATGGCAATGTTATGGTTAAAAAAGGGTAAGTATTGATCTTATATTTAGTGAATTATATTTACTAGTTGTTAAATATGAAACATATTATGTTACTATAAGGTATTCATGGTTTTCATGTTATCCCAAGACATACAATTTTCCTTCCTTGTGTATCCCTTAATAAGATTTTTATTATCATCCTAAGTTTTGAAATATTTTTCACGTGACTTGAAGAAGAATATATTCAAGGATGGGATCAAGAAAAATTCATTTTGTTTAAGCATGAAATGATACCTTGTTTCTTTGTAAATAGTTTTTTGTATAGTGAAAAAATTAGATAGAGAGTAGAAGAGTCACTTGTAATATTTAAGATTCCTTGTAGGAGTTATGGCCTAATTCTCTAAAACACTAATCCTAAAAAGATCTAAAAAGTAAATTAAATTCAATTGTTGGATTATCTAAAGATTAAGTAATTTTTATGGTTGAGGCCTTGTATAATGGTATGATATAAGATATATAATCAATTGATATTTCACCAATGAATATTTCATTCATTGAATGTGGAAGAATGTTTCATTTATAGATGGATGAATAATAGAGAGGATTAGAAGACTAGACCACATGCATTATTATATATAGTGAATTATGAAAAAATATTCTCTTGGTATATCCCCTCATTGTGTGACATTCATTGATAACTGAATATGAATGATGCGTATTAGCTTTCTAAAAAATAATTATGGTATTTTTTTATATAGCTTTAAGATAGAATATTCTAATAGATAATAGAATAAGGATGAGGGTGGTGAGGTTGATATACTACAATAGTGTATTGTATGAAAATCATTATATTAAAAAAATCTACTTAAAATGGAATACATATGGATATTATGGTTCCTAGAACACCACAAAAATTATATGGAGGACTGATTCATATATCATAAGTTGATAATTCCAAGAGTATGAGGTCATGTGGTAGTTTCCAAAATGATGTTTTGGTGGAATATGATAAGATGGAGGCATGAATGATGTATTTTTGGATTTATATGCCATTAAGAGAAGAAATACATGAGAAAGTATGAATAAGATAGAAATTAAATATTAATAATATTAATAATATTTTTTTTTATATTATATTCATATTAAATCAAATTATAGAGATAAGTTTTATGATAAGTCCCAAGATTGATTCTTCATTTTCTATGGAAATGAATTGGTTTGGGTACTAATTTTAGGGTGACAAAAATATAAGGATCATTGTAAATAGAAATGTAAAATAATTTAAAATCTATGTACTTAGAATGATATATTATTAATGTATTAATTTCATGGATATTCAATATAATTAA
The DNA here is from genome assembly GCA_963277665.1 of Viscum album. Lineage (NCBI taxonomy): Eukaryota > Viridiplantae > Streptophyta > Magnoliopsida > Santalales > Viscaceae > Viscum > Viscum album. The sequence continues at coordinate 1,348,825,820 of OY728132.1, forward strand.
TTCCAATACTTAATTTATCATTTAAATCAAATAATATCAATTTTAAGATTTTGAAATTAAATAATTATGTGGTAATATTTATATTAAAACTAGACAATCAAATTTATTTTAACTATTTTATACAAACATACAGATAAACACTTGTTCATTCAAAAGTATTCAATTGAATATATTGAAATATTTTATTATTGTAGTCCAGGGATTGTATAAATAATATTCCTTGAAACATATATGGATTATAGGAACATTACATAATGACATTTGACCATAAAATAATAAACTAAAAGAAAAAATAACAATTAAATTAACAATATATTACAATAAAAAATGAAATTGAATAATAATAATGATCTAAAATTATATTTTTTTTTAAATCATGTAATTATTAAATATAATTTCATTATTTAATTGGATATAATAGTGTTTGAAATGATATGTTACTTGAGGTAATGTTTTCTATTTCAAATATCCCTACATTATATAAAATATTTCACTATTTTTTTCTCAATTTTTATTTTAATTAAAAAAGGGTTTTGAAATCATAACATATTGATTATAAATTAATTTATAATATATAAATATTGTACACCCCTCTAAAGTATTTATAGACCTTGAAATATGTTGTTCAAAAGAGTTTATCAAACTCTTTATCCGTTCTTATGATTATGTTCTATATCATTCTGCATCACAATCTTTCCTTTATATTTTTATTCCATGCAAATAATAATTATATTATTGATATATTCTATAAATTTTCACCTATTTATTTACTTTGGTGAAAATATACCCAATACTACATTTGATGTAAACACCACATAATTTATTATCTAATTTAATGGTGTTTACCTAGAATGTTTTTCCATTAATTTTACTATGGAAATATTTACAATATATAAATATGTTATTTAAAAATAGATATCCATTCATTACTTAGAAATATGTATGTAAATCTTTCATTAAATTAAATTATTATTTTAAAAATTATTCATATTTATTATATGATTAATGTATTAGACGTAATATGTTATGAATGGGGCGTGGAATTATATAGCCCCTTGATGCTTTGATAGGTCTCATAAGACAAATAATAATAGGGTAAAGTTAGTATCCTTACCCTTTATTTATGATTTCCTCACAGAAATACTCAATGGTAAGTTTATGGTGTCTTCTTTCATGCATTACATAATTATGAGATTTTTTATTATTTCCAATTTAATTTTCATTTATCATTATTGAAAATATGTTATATTTTGTACTTTAATGTTTACAATGTATTGGTTTATTTATTACCCCCATAATTTTCAATTTATTCAAATTATATATTACCTTTTTATGTATGGTACCCATTATTGAGTGCCTGATATCATTCCTATTTTTACTAACATTTTATAATGAAATATTGAATAATACCACATGTGATCTATAGATAAGTGAAGGAGTAATTACATTATTCTATTAAATTTTAAGATATAAATTATGTTCCCAATGTAATTCCATAATAGAATAAATTTTAAATATTCTCTAGATACAAAAATTTTTATTCCAAAATATAAAAACATAATAAACTAAAATCAGCTCTAGGTAGCTCAAATTAAGGTTTTGTAGTTTATATCAGATAAATTTTAATAGAAACTTTTGAAACTTGATTTATATAAGCATATATTGATATAAAAACATTATTATAAACATATATATAATTATTAAAATTATAATAGAATATATAAAATAATTTATATTATTTTATAGTAAATTTATATGAATTATAAAATATGAATTGTAATTGAGAGTGTAATTAACAAGTTAATTAGTATATGTCATTATTTGAAAGCCTCACCTAATTAATAGATCAAACATTATGAAAACCTTGACAACTCAATATTTTCTAATATATATTTTCCATTAAAATTGTATGTCATCAATATATTTATTCACAAAAAATGTGAAGCAAAAATTAAATTACGAAATGTTAAAATATAATTTTCCTATTATAATATAGTCATAAATTATCTGGTTTAAAAGGGAGAACTCGAATTCATATATCAATGAATGAAAATGGAAGAAATGTAATCAAGTTACTATATTCTATATTATGAATCACATTTGACTATGTTTTTGAAAGTAAGTTGGTTCACTAGGATTTTAGTTTGACAATTTCCATTCTGAGATCTAAAAATTATAGTATGAGAGATATCATATGTTAGAGAAAGTCAAGCTCATTGAAATTTCCAAAGATCTTTGCTAATTGAATCAGAATCCGTGATATCTAAATGATCTTGTAATAAAAGTATATCATTCATAAGTCTCTAAAGGGGAAACCTTTCAAGGAATTAGGATGATATAGTTATGTACAAATTAATTAAATAATAATTTTTTCTTCTGTATTTTTAATATTTCTCTTTTTAACTATAAAATAAAAATAAAATTTATTTTAAAAAAATTGTGTATTTTATTCTTATAAAATAAATATAAAATTTTATAAATACTTTTTTTGAATTTAACTTTATTTTAAAAAAAATCAGGTCAATATTTTTTTTGGATAATATTTTATATTAATTTAAAAAAATTAATTTTTTAGAGATTAGTGAAAATATGATTTTTTTTCTACAAAGGGTCAATTTTATAGAATTATGTTAATACAAGTTTGACTTAAATTTTCTTGAATTTTTTATTTTTTAAGATATTTATATTTTATAGTTATTATAAATGATTTTAAAATATGATGTTGAATTTTAAAATTACATGTTTAATGTTTTGAAATCTCCAGTAATATTTTTCCATAAGAAACTGTTATTATTCACTTCAATTAGAAATTCATATTCATATCCTATATAAATTGATTATGAAAAGCATTATTTAATATTTAAAATCATCATTTTAATATTTCATTTTAATTTAACTATAATTTTGAGAAATAAAATAATGTTACAATGAAATATATTAGAATCATTGGTAAATAAAATATTTTTCTAAGAATAATACAATTATATATATAGTTTCTTTAATTATGGGAAAAATATATTTAACTCCCACTACATATTTATTTTCAAACATATAAAAAAATCATTCTAATTTAATTAGGGATAAAGGTAAAATAATATTAATAACACCAAATGATTAAATTTTTATTTTTATTCAAAAACTTATTCCTCGCATTATATGTTTTAATTTTAATAATATATTTATCATATTTAGACAATAATTTAAAAATAGAGTCAAAATTAATATTAATAATATATTACTTTTTTAATAAGTTTCATCATATCATTTTAGTAATAAAATAATTAATGTGGTTAACTTTTTATTTAGATTATTGTTTATTAAAATGGGTAATCAAATGTAGTTTGAAATTTACTAAATAAATTTGGAACATATTCTATATAGAATACCAAATTTTGTGAAAATTGATAAATATTTTTCTTGGAGATACTTCCCTGCCTAACCATCATGACTATCACGAAATTCCTATATTACCCCTTACCTAAAATTCTTTTATAAAGATTTATCCCTAAATTTCTCATATAAAAGGATCTCAATGCCACCTCTTTCAAGCCACATCCTTATTTATCAATTCCAATGAAACACTACCTGATTATCTTCTTCGATATCCCATATACATTTCAGGAGTCCTCTATCCAAAACAAAATTCCTCAAGTCCTAAATTTCACAAGGATATTTCAAATGAAGATCAAAACACTCAACATAAATACTACATTCACTTTAAAGTGATTTCTTTATCATTATTATCTACCCTACTCTAAAATAATTATCAACATATGTATATAATTAAATAATTTTAAATAATATATTTAAATGTAACTTTTTTATAGTATTACAATTATCTATTACCCTCTCCTTAAATCATAAAAATGAAAATTGTTCTCATGTGTGTGTGCGGACTACCACATCCATGAAATAAAGATTTCATTTCTCATTATAACAATAATTGAATGGTTCTAGAAATGTTTTCAGGGAATATATATATTATTTATGTCATTATTAACATTTAAAAATATTAAATTCTCATTATATAATGAATATTATGAAGAATTAATCTTTGTGTATCTAACCACCTAAAATGAACATACCATAGAGAAAAGGTGTTTATTAATAAGTGAACACTTATTTTTAAATTACCTTTTTCATATAAACATTTCAAAAAAACACCTTAATAATATTTAAATAATTTTGTTATAATTTTTTAATAATATTATTATAACAAAATAATCTCTTATATATCTGCACTCACACAGAGAAAATAGAATGTTTTTATCATACTGGATTTATTCACCTACATAATTAGTGTTATAGATTTCTATGAAATAATTATTAGGAAAAAAATATTTTATAATAATAAGTAACTATTTGTTTTTGAATTCTAGTAGTAATAAAAACATTTGAACCATTAATTTATAAAATATCATTTTCAATATAATTTACTAAAACATGATCATCATTGAATTCTTCATCATGAATAACAGTTATAAACTTAAGAAATGACATTATATAATTTCAATTTATTATAAAATATTAATTATAAAACCTTTTTATTTCGAAATTATAATATTTGGGGTAAAAATGAATAACAACACCACTATTACAAAACTACCTCAAAATGATCAACATTACTCACACTGAATATTGAAAATAGATATTAACTAATATATTTCATATATTGAATAATATTAAATAAAAGTCTTAAAAGGTTACAAATATGAATAAATTTCTACAATATGATTTTAAGGTAAGGGGTTTATTCTCTCAAATTTAATTGAGTAAATTTCAATCAAAAGTATTGTTTATCTCATGTGACCTCCATATCTTGCATCATATATTTTGAAAATGATTTTATTTAACTATATTTATGATGTTCATTTTCAATAATGGTATTTGAAAATATTAAAATAGATTTTTATCAATTTTAAATCAAATTTTTTATCTTTTACCACACATTTTTTTATAACATTTATGTATTTTAAATGATGTACTATTTAATTTTATTTTTGAAATAAAAATGTATCTTCTGTTTTCACTTATCCTTTTAAAAACAAATTAATTAATTGACCAGAAACATAATCTTTTTATGAGAATATTAAAAATGATTTCTAAAATATATTTTTATTTTTATTTTCTATGTCATCTTATCATTCCACATTCATTATCATTTAATATTAATAATCCACTCTATGACTTCACGTTATCTTTAATAAAGTATTAATAACCGTTTTTATAAAATAAATGTTTTCAAATGGTTATTGATATTTTTAATTTCTAAATCAATTTTCATAATTCTCCTAAAAATTTTATTTTTTATAAATATCAAAACTATCTATTTATTCCAATATTATTATGTAATGATATCATCCACCTTATTTATTCCAGTGTCTTATTCTCATGTTGTGTATTATCATATAATATATTTTATTTATGGGTTACTTATGAATCCATGGAAATTTGAGTGATTTATTTATATGGTACACATAATGTTAGACATATGAACGAGGTTCCCTCCTGATGCTCTAATACAGTGAGTAAATAATTAATCTCTACATATTATATGTCCATGATACCTTGTACATATTCTATTATAACATTTTATGATACCCATTTGAATAAAAATTGTAATATTTTTTCATGACACCTTAGTGACGAACTTTGGTGATATGCTTATAAATGTATCTTGTTTAAATTAAAACCAAATTTCATCATTATAATTCATTTAGTTATGTTCATGTTGTGCATCCAAAATTTATATTCATTTCCTTATCCTGTAATTATTTTATATTGACCAAATTCATAACCATTTCATATTTTTATTTCTTTGTTTACGACATAATATGAATATAAGATCACCGCTTTATTTTTTTTCATTTCCACAGTTCATGAATTAAATAATAAGTATGATTTTTATAAAATATTATATTGTATATAGAATGTGTTGGAGATGTTAATGACTTGTAATAAATTAATAATTTTCTTTTATAGTGGAAAAAATATCTTCTAGTTTAGAATGATATAAGGTGTATTGTTATCATTTTTTTCATAACTCTCATAGAATATAAATATAAAAGGTTAAGGTATTGTATTTAATGTTCTAATTTTTATTAGTCATGTAATATTTATTTGACGGTTTCTTTGGGGTATCCTATTTGGTATTAATGTGGGACTTAGATAACAAATATTTCTTAAGATGTTAGTTGTGAATAATTTTAGTGTATTTAAGTTAAGTTTTACCACAATTTAAAAAGGTTTTAATAATAATTTAGAATATAGTTGGTAATAATGAATATTTTAAGAATTATGATATGTAGAATTTATTTAAAATCCCACTAGGTAATCTCTTTATATAAGATAATATCTTTATGATTTGGTAGATTGGATATTGTGGGGTTTTCATAGTAAGTATATCCTATTTTACATTATGGGAAATGTATATGGTTTTTTCAAATATTAACCTACAGGTAATCTCCCTAAAAATGTATGTGCGAATATTATCTCAATTTTCACTTCTGTTGACAGTAAGTAGGATTAATAGAAAAAACCTGGTAGAAACTCAAATGTGATATTCCTTGGTTAATCACAGTATCTTTACAACACATTATAAAGGTTTTATTATGCTAATGAATTTGGTTATGGAATTATAGAGAAACAAACCTAAAGAATAGAAATTATTTAAATGACAATGTTTTAGGTTGAAATAAAATCTACTAAAATAATTTAAAATATTATGAAATTTTTCTGTTTAATTTATCATCATAAAAAATCACTTATGGTGTTGTTTGGTAATCATTCATCATAAGTCATTTTTTAATGATTCATATAGCCTAAATGATTCGTGTTATAAATGGGAAACATGGAAAATAGAGTGAATATACCAATGAGTTACCAAATGAGATATGAATTGAAGTGTTTAATCATATATTTATTCCAAACAAACAATAACTAATTATTACTATTAACATTTGATTTTTCAAATTATAATGAAAACCAAAGAAGATAAGGATGGAATATCATGTTTCTTTTAGTAAAAAATATGATAAAGTTAATGAGATTCAATTTCTTACATGTTCGTATTGTGATAATTGGAACCCACTATAATGTCATCATGTAATTAGAAGATACACTCTGGGTATAAATAGAGGTAATATAATAATAATTAACGGTGGAAAATGATAAAATATGTTAACTTGATGAATAAAAATATTTATTTTTTTGTCATATCTAATTTATTAATATAGTCATGTCATTTTGTAAATGTATAATAGGTTGTCCCTATCATTTCGATTTAGTGTAGATTAAAATTAATATGATTCAATTTATTTAATTGGGGGATGGGATGCAACAACCTATGATTTTAAAGTATATATTTTCATTTTAAAATAATTTGGATTAATATATTGATTTACATACAACACCAAAATAAATGGAAACTATGGAATTTCATAATATATTTTTTATAATATAGATATTAAAATATTTGGTTTAAATTAGAAGTAACCATACTATGAAATCTATAAAGAAAATGAAAAAAGGGGAATTAAGAAGAATTAGTCTCACCTGTAAAGATGATTTATCAAAATCCTGAAAAGGTTGTATCTTTCGTAGGGTTTTACTGAGACCAGTCCCAATCAAAATTCTAAAAATTATTGTTTGAGTGAAATTTTATGCATGAAAAGTTCAAGCTTATATAAATTTCCACAACATCTATCGTAAGATAATCACCACCATCGATGTCCCCTAGAACATAACATATTTTTAGATCTAGAATAGAGATATTTAAGGGATATGTAACATGAAATTAGGATTCTATAATCCAGTAATAATTTATCTAATGAGTTATTTATCACATAAACATTACACATTTTTCATTTTCTCTTTAAAATAAAATGATTGAATATTTTTCCAGAAAATATTTTTTCGTTACATTTCATTATTAAAAGATAAAATTTACAATTTGAAGATTTCAATTTTATGAAATAAATTTATATTATATTATATAACTTTAATATTATCATAGGGTGAATTTATGATATTTTCTTAAAAATGATTTTTAGGTGAATAGTAAAAAAATATTTTTGTCTATAAAATATCAATATTATAAAAATAAGTTAAAATATGAATTTAATAAATGATTTTAAGAAAAAAACTAAAAGATATATATTTGAAAATTAATGTATATAAATTTTAAATTTAATATGATGAATTTATAAAATCCCTATTTATCATTTTTTATACATGAATAATAATTTACTCTTAGGAACTATTTTTATTCACTTTTTTTAAAAAAAGTTTCTATTACATGTAGAAATTTAATTATAAAAAATATATTTAATATTTGAAATAAAATTTTTAAAATAACATAATAATATCACTTTTAATTTTTGGTCGTAAAATTCAGGTAGCAAGTTAAAAATTAGTTATTATAGTATAATAGTTATTTTTCAATGATTGATATTTTCTAATTATTATGTGTTTTTTAAATTACATGGAAATATTTAAAATTAAAAATATATTCTGTTTTATTTTAAATATAAATAAAAAATTACCTCTAAATTAATTATTAATCAATGTTAAATATGATTGATCACTCTAAATGATTAAAACGATGTTTTTCTACAGAAATGCTTTCAACTCATCATATTTTTTAATTTTAATTTTAACATTCTCATATTTATATATTGAGTTATATGAAATTGATTCCAATTTCGAAATCATGTTTTCAAAATTTTGTATAAAGGGTCCTTTTATATTTTTAATGATAAAATAAATATCGTCATTGAATTTCATTAATGATTAATAAGTGAAAAAACGGGAAATCCAAAGCAGATCTCTTTTTAATAAATAATTTTGCAAATTAGATGTTATAAAATATATTTAATATGTTAGAAATTCATACCAACATGTCTCAAAAAAATTTACCAACCTAATGCACTTTTAATTTCATTCTTACACCATACCTAACAATCTTTTCCAATTGTCTTTCCCTCCATTCCTCTTATAAAAATAGCTCACATCAACCTGTTTCAATCGACACCCATAGTTATAAATTCTAATTAAACACACCCCAATTTACTTCATATAGAGACCATATACATTTCTAAAAACCTTTATCATCAAAAAAATTTCTTCAAATACCTCTTTTAAAAAAGGATACTTGAAGATAAGATAGAAATTATTAACATAAGTATTAAAATCCCTTTAAAAGCCTTTCTTTATCCTTCTTATACACTATCATCAAAACCCATTTGAACCATATCTATATAATTACATAAGTATAAATATTATAATTATATTTTATTATGTTGATTTTATAACCATTATTTATTATTCTCCCACCCAATCAAAGAAATAAAAATATTTCTCATGTGTGTGTGTGGTCTACAGCATCAAAGAATTACAAGTTTCAATTTTTATTACCTCCATTCAAGGTTGTTTCTATAAATGGGATCAGTAAAGATATATGTTATATATTGAATTATTTATATTATTTAAATATAAATTCCACATTATATAAGTAAATTTAGAAAAAAGTGATCTTTGTAAAACAGATTTCCTAAAATGAACATAACAAGAAGAAAAACAATTTATTTATAAGTGAAGAAAATATTTTCCATTTTACTTAATCATCTTAATTTTCCAAATTTTGATTAATCACAAATATAAAATCTAAATAATTTCATTATAATTTTGTAATATGATATGATAACAAATGAATATCTTTCACCACCATAATCCCACAAAGATTTCACCACATTATTTTTCAGCTTGTTTACCCGCCTACAAGAAATATACTATTGATTCAAATCAAGGATGGATTGGGAACCATTATATTATATATTAAAAAGTTAATAATAGGTTATATATTTATATAAATTAAATATATAAATTTAATTCGTTATTTAAAACAATACTATTTGGTCATTATAAATTATGAAAACTAGGTCATTACTGACTTCATCGTCATGAATAATAACTCAAATAGTTATAAAATTAAATTATAACAGTATAAATAATTATTTAAAATAAATAAAAATAAAATTTATGATCTATTAATGATTAAATTTGTGAGTTATATGATAAAAAAAGCCTCTATTTTGAAACCAGTTCAAAACTATCTTGATTACTCACACCATATATTGAGAATAGATATTAATGAACTAATATATATATAAAAAATAATTATAAATAAATTTCATAAAAAAGTCATATATATTAATATTTTTCTAAAATAAGTGATTAAGTAATTCAATTATTCTATATAGGATTTTAATGTTCTTTAGTGGATTTTTGGAATTGAGGTTAGGGGTTCTTAGCCATAAATTTAATTGGTTGAGATATATTTCCTTCTATAAACCATGATATCATTAATATGGTGTGATTACAACATATGGAATTAATTTTTTTATTTGTTTAATTCATTGATTTTTAAGATACTTATCATGTTTTTTCATCATAGGTTATTTGATTGAAAATATTCTACTATAAAAAGTACTTTTTAACAAATCTGCCTCAGTTGATTTATTAGGCCTCTTCATGGAATTTTTCTTTGATGATTGGATTACTCCTACAAAATATTATATTTAAAGATATGTTAAATATTATCTAGGTATAATTCCTCATCATTTAAACTTTTTTTACTTGTATGAAAAAATTCATCAAAATGTATTTCATTATTAAGGATAATTCATATCTTATTTAATGGTGACATCCCCTCTTTGCCCATATTTTCCCTTCCTACATATTTTCTCCATTATAATTGAAATTATATTTATTTATCTCATATGATTTCAATTTTTCATCTATAATAATTTTTAAAAAGAATCACTCTATTTAGGATGTAGGTTTTAAATAAATATGTTTAAAAAATGGATTTACATTCTCTATAAATCACATGTTTTATCTTCAACCCATAAAATATTTTGATAACATTTATATATTCAAAATGATCTATTTTTAATTTTTCCTTTTTAGAAATCAAATTTACTCAATTTTTTCACATCACTTTTTGAAAAATTACTTTTGAATGTGACTTCCATCTTTATCTTTTTATAAAAAAGATAAAAATGTTCCCAAAAACATACTTTTATGTTTATCTTCTATGTGAATAAATTGTTCCACCATATTTTTCCTTTTCAATGAATCATAACATGTACCCCTTCATGGTTTCTCAATGAAATTAATACTCCCTTTTTTTATAAAATTAATGATTTCAAATTATCAAGGATGTTTTTTATTTCCAAATAAATATTATAAATTCGCTCAAAAAATCAGTTTTCATTTATGGAAACACCCTATATTAATTACTATGATTTTTCCTTAAGATAATAACCACATTACTTATATAGAAAGATTATCTTCATGTTTTTATTATCTGGTAACCCATTTCCTTCATGGATTAATTTTTTTATGTTATGTATGATTTCATTACACATCACACATAATATTAAAAACATGAAGCTTGTACCTTGATATCTCTATAAGGGACTAGTTATAGAATTAATATCCATAGATGACATGATCATAAAACCTTGTTAGTATACCTTTGTAATTTTTTGGATAACATAGTTGATAATTTTTTTATTATGTTTTTATGAGATAATAGTGAATAAATTTTGTTATATTATAACAAATGTCTCATGTTTAAATATCTGGAACCATTCTATGTTATGATTTATCTAATTATGATCATGTTATTACTCACATACCAATATTCAAGGTATTTTTTTATTATATTATAATTCATAAATTTGTACAAAAATAATTTCTAATTTCATTATTTATTCCTTGTTAAGCATCTTAACCCACACTATTTTTATGGTTCTATTACAACCTGTTATGAAGAAATTTACAATGTATGATGTTTGGAGAAGATTGTATTGTGTGGATTACTTTTGGGAGAGTTAGAATACATTATATGGTTTTATCAGTTGTTTATATTGTGGGAAAAATGTTCATTAGTTAAAAAATAAATCAGTTCTTTATTTAATATTATTTTGATCCAATCATTTTTCACATATTATTACGTGATATTTACCATATAAATGCATTAAATTCAATAAAAGGACAAAAAATCATTGATTCATTAAAATAATAAGTACATAAAACAATAAGGTGAAATATTAATATAACAACATTATTTTAGTCTCCACAATGAGATCATAAATACCTTTGAGCTCCTACACTAGAATAGTATAACAGTAGGGATTACATAAAATAAATGGGTGATCTATAAAACACAATGAGAGAATTAACATAATGAAGAATCATGACATATAAACCAAAAGTTATAAAATGATATCATAAAGACAAGGATCATGGTTATTCATAGGACAACATAATATAAATAACATATAATCATAAGGTCATTGAAACAAGTGAATATTGAGGCCTCGTATAACTCAACATATGAGTAAGACAATGATAACCCCCAAGACAACATCACATGGTGTATAGAGTCCCATAACGTATTAGTTTTACTCCATTATACCATATCTGACATCCCATGAAAAACAAACTTTATCAAACGTGTTAGATCACTATCAATATGCACACGTCATAAGATGTGCATGCTTATGTGTACCCAAAAAGGGTGCCAACCATAAGGCATAAATTTGAGGTATCTGAGAAATTAAAATATAAATTATTTTACCCAATTGGATGAATAGATATTAATTAGGGAACCCATTAAAGATTCATATATATATATATAATTAATAATCCCTCCATGACATTAAAGAGAGATAGAATGTGATCTAGAGATAGAAATTTCATAACCAAATGAAAATGAGTGGTTTATAGAGACACCTTGACATATGTTCCAAAATTGTTATACACTTTCACTTAATGTCAAACTTAATCAAATAAAATTTTTTGTTTACATTATTTAGAAGTATTTCCATATATATTTTATTCATTATAATTTTATAACTTTCATTTATAACCATTTCAATGAGATACAAAGTTCGATTTGGTTCTCCTGAGAGAATTCATTTTATAATTCATTGGTCAAACCAATCCTTTATATTTATTGATGTTTTGGTAAAATTGTAATATCACTTCTAAAGTGGAATGAAATGGTATTTATATAATTCCAAAAATAAAAACAGTCCAAAATTTATGTTTGTATTCTTATATAGGGGTGATTCTTTTAGTAAAAAAGTAATGCTATATTATTAGTTCATTAAGTCTCATTTACTAATTATCATGAACAGTATTCATTTTATTTAACTAATTTAATATTAATATAATGACTTAGGATTTACATACATAGAAATTACATGATTTAATTAGAGCATTTTATACATTACAAAAACACATACCCAATTACTATATTAGTTTGGTGCCTTTGGAATCTTGGAATACATAAAAGACAGGTTCATTACACATCTATATCTTATCCTAAATTTTTATTCACAACTAAAAACCTATTTTACATATCAAACATAATTGTATTCATCGAATCCTAGGTAAATGTAACCTAAGAAAGGGATTAATTAGATGCCTAGTAAGGGTAAATAAGGGAGAGATCAATTATAACATAATCATAAAGAACTTGTACAAAAACAAAAAAAAATTATAATAATATCTTGTATAATAAATATCTTGATATCATAATATGGAATAAATCATATATTTTCATAAAGAATCAAAGAACAAATTCTTTGATAGCATAATATAACCCCATTAATTGTGGAATACACATAAGTATATAAAATGATTTCCATTGTAGTTTATGCATAACTTAGAAGGATATATCAGAGGTATTATTTAGCTTCCCAAATCATCTTGGTAGTCATTGTTCACTACCATGACCATATTAGTAGTCAAGGATCACTCCCACCACCATATTAGTAGAAACATTCATTTACAGAACTGAGTTCACTCCCCATTTTAGATAAGTCTATCCCATGAGATATAAATCATTACTCTATTAATTGAAGGTATATATTTGTCCAACCCATAAAATAATGAAATGCATAAATATTTGTTCCATGAAAACATAAATCATCTATCATATCAATAGTTGTGTAATTAAATGGGTTTTATAAACATTACTCAATAGTTACATAACACATAAAAAGGAAATTGGTTCTATAAAAATCCTTACATCAAAAAAATATACCATTATAACAATGAAAAATAATTGTATCAAGGAATCATATCCCCATTAAAATTTGAGTCACATAAAATAATTTCATCTTCAATGTAAAATATTTCATTGAGATCCCTTGAAAATAATTTTTGAGAAAAATATCCTATATTCGTTGAAAACCTTTTATTTTCTTAAAATGTATTGTAATTAGAAATGAAATATTTTTATTTAATAATAATACCGTAATATTATAGGGAAAGATTCCAATATTTATGTATTATTGATGGTGGAATATTCCATTCATTCCGTATAAGTAAAATAAAAAATTCCATTCATATTTTGTTCTGGAAAAGTCACAGAGTACAACGTTCGGAAAAAAATGGATTCCTTTTAAACCCTATTGTAAAAAAAGTACAAAAAATATTATAAATAAAATTAAAACAATTTAATAGAATAGAAAAAAATTGTAAATGTTTTTAGAAAAAATTAACATCGAAGATATATATTCCATGACAAACACTTAAAACGATACAATCCGAAAATTGGATGAGAATGTAAAAAAATACTCATCACTTTATAATCACTGTAATAATATTCCCCTTGAATGTAAAAAACTTATATGGATATGGAAATATATTAATATTATATATAAAGCTCTAAATTATATAAAAAATATATATATACACTATGTTGAGGAAACAAGTAGTGTATAAGGCATTTGTTCCACAAAAATAAGAGTGAGACACAAATCACTCTTCTTTTGTCTTAACTCTTTTCATACTCATGAAAATCCCTTACAAATCTATATTTATTTTACATATATTTCATGTTAAATATTTACAAATATAATAACATATATTATTTAGTTATAATAATATATTACCTATTTATTAACAATTCCAATGTTTGTGTTATGTTTTGGGTAATAAATGCTTTGTTTCATGGGCATGTTTTGGGTTGTTATTTTTGGCCCTATAATTAGAATAAGATTCCATTATCTAAAAAATGATTACCAAGATAAATATATAGTATGTATTAATCATATATTTATTTGTGTTTATCTATAAAATATATAAATATAAAATTAAATACATCATTCATGGAGATGATAGGCCACACTTACGCATGAACACTACTACTATTTCATGTTGTATTGAAATAATGAAAGTAAATGAAATTTATATATATATATCATTGTAGAATAATTATTATCTTATATATACATATATTTTAATATCACTTAAAATATCCTTAATACATATCATATGAGTTCTGAAAGAATCACATCTCTTTGAAGAGGTGGTAGTCCACACATCCACAAATAAAGTAATCATATTTCGATAAAATGGAAAGAATGAAAAAATTTGTTATATAATAATTAAATTATTATATTTAAATCATATATATCATATAAATAAATATTTTGAATCATTATAACCAACCATGAGAGGTGTTTAAGGAAATAAATGAACAACATTGTTTTGTTAGGTGGTAGTTCGGCATACACAAGAACAATAAGTTCATCACCCATTAGATAGAACTGTGGGTAAGTGTATGAAAACCCCTATTATTAATATAATATAAATATATTTATTATAAATATTTTATTATACAATAATTGAATAAGAATAATTTAGGGGTTTCTCATAATGAATAAAAGAGAAAATGTTTGTAGATGAACATTACCTCTTCTTTCTGTATCTCCATTTGATTTGTATAAAAAGGTGTTTCTTTTTTGAATTTATGCACAAAGTAAAGATTATAGGATTAAGTAAAAAAATTTAGAGAATATTATGATACATTGTTTCTGAACAAAATTGTTCTGAAATATGAGTATAAGAGAAGAAATGGTTCTCTTTTATAAGAGAGGGGAGTGTCACTTTTGGAATGTCTGCATATATTAATTTATAATAAATTCATTATCAATCAAAATACCTAAAAATTTAATTTTATTTCAAGTTAATATATTATAATGTTGTAATATCATAAAAAATTAGATATTATAAAAGTTTTTTGTGTTATTTTAATCCTTATAATTTTGATAAACCCTTAATCAATGAATTTTAAATTTAACTATGCTAATAAATTTTTTAATATGAAGCTGATATAATTTTTACTTATTAAGGTTCAATTGCACCATAAAGAGAAACGTTAAGTTATTTTCTTCTTTATATATTCCCCATTTTAATTATTGGATATTTTTAGGATTTTTAAATAATTTGATAAAATATTATTTTCAAAAAATATCATAAGTTCCCATTTTGATATTATTTTTAACTTTGACATTAGGAAAATTAATACGATAAGATAAATTACAAAAACCAATTAATATACCAATAAAATGTTATATTATCCACGAAAATTATTATATCACCTTAATTAATAAAAATTGTGTTTTTTTATTTTTATAAAATCTTCTAAATGATTGTTTCATTATTTGATTAATTTTTGTATTATCATTTTGTAATTATTTATAATAATAATTTCATCACTAAAATATAAAAATAAATTACTATTATTTCAATACAATTTTTATATTTATGTATAATATATATAGTCAACTATATCTTCAATTTTAACATATATTAAATATATTCTACCTATTAAGAGTAATAGTGTGACATTTTGTCACTCTCTTTCATGTTGATAATATATAAGTAGTTATAATGGGAACATATCTAAAAAATATTAGATTTAGACATTTATGTGATAGTTATATAATTATATTCTTAAAATATGGGTTTAAAATGTCTTAGGGTAATTTTATATTCCATATCCATTTATTTTTAACTCAAATAATCGAATTTTAATTCTACCATTGTAATAAATTTTTCCAAAGTTACTATTTATATTGTCCTAATATAAAGAGCCCATATTTAACAAATTTAGACCCTAAGATTCCAAATATTAAATTTATTTTTCATAATTCAAAACACATTATTTTTCAAAATTAATTTGAAATAAATCCCATTGGTACAAAGACATAACATGTTTTAAAGTGAAAACATCAAAAATGTTGACATGATTTTAAATCCAAATTAAATTTAAAATTCATTATAATTACCTAAATTTAAATAGATGATAGAAATACTATATAAAGATACATTAAATCCATTCAAATATATAATTATACACTATAAAGTATTTTATAGAAAACATGTTTTTAATTAAAATTTAGTATTTTCACTATTCAACAAAATAAGAAAATAATCCGATAAATACCATAAAATCAAAAAGGAAAATTTTAGTTTCCCTATTCAAAATAAGATTATTATTTTTTCATATAAAATTTATAAAAATTAAAAAAAATTGATTTAAAATGGGTTCTCCCTTAAAAGGAAAAAACAACCTTTTTAGAAAAATAATTCCTCTATTTGTAAAATTTGATTTATTCTTATATCAAGCTAATAAAAAAACATAAGATGAATTTAAAAAATTAAATTAAATTTATTGTATATATTTAATTAAAATTATTAAAATATTTTTTTAATATATTAATATAAAACAAACTTGTTCATATTTAAATAATTTCCCTGAAAAATATTTCTTTTTATTTTACAAAACATTTTACATTAATTGTTAATTATTTCCTCAATGAATTATGTGTAACCCATGATTTCATAATTCAGTTTATCTTTCTCATACCTACCTTTTTAATTAATAGTTTATAATTGTATTTTTTTATATGATTATAATAGTAAAAATTTGTTTCATAGAAACTTAGTGTTGCGTATAAAACAAGCTTAGCTCGTGTAGCGTGTAATACATGACATCAAAGAAATAAAATATCTCATAAAAAATCTTGTTGTTACAATTAAAAAAATTGAAAACATTAACTAATTTATATTATTCCTTTTATCATGTTATTGATCCAAAATAAGATTTTTATGACCAGACTTGTTGGTGATAGACAAAAAAAGTCGATTTTTCATCAGGATAATTGAAGAACAATTATGTAAAAAATATCTTCATTTCAAAATTAAATAAGAAAGTCTATAGGCTGGATATAAGAATAAAAAATTTCATTATATTAATAACACAATATTATTTATGTAATTTTGTTTGATGGTGATGAGTATAAGGTAAAATAAGAAAATAATATCAAAACTAATGTTTTGCAATTTTACCTCATGAATGTCGTCTCCTTGAAAAACTATTTAACGCACATGGGATTTGTATTTTGGTGAGTAAAAAATAACTATAAACAAGATGAGAGGATTGGGAAGTAAATTGGTAAGATTATTGTCAAGCACCAATTAATAGATGTTATATGGAGAAGGTTTTGTGATGGGTGGTATTTATAATGGGTGGATAGAGATGTTTTCAAATATTAAATATATTATTTTATGATTTCTGATGAGGACTACAGATATAATTGATTATTTTAGGAATATTAATTAAAGGGTACATCATTTATATTTAATCTAGTGGTTTCTTACATCATCCATGAATCAAAAATTCATTTATCTAGCTTATAATGGAATTTACTTTATATTATATTATTTTTCTATTCACAGCATACTCAAAATTTAAAAAAAAGTACCCATAATTTTTTTCCAAATTTATATTCCAAAAAATAAATTCATTTTAAAAAATATTTTATAAATGTAGAAAATTTAATTGTTTTAATAAAATCATCATTTATTTAAAGAATACAATTCTTAATATTAGAGGTTATTTTCTGAAGCATTGAAAAATTACAATTGGTCTCATAAATTATCTTATAGTTATTCTATTACTTAATATTAGTATATAATTCCATTTTATGATTAATAATTTTCTTTAAATTAATTATATTTATTTTTAAATTGCGATTCAAACTATTATATTTTTCAAATATACAAACACCTAATTTTCATTTTTTTAAAAAAATTATTTTTCTTTGTGAAGAAATAAATATTTCATATATTTCTATTTTATATTATTTGTATTTATTATAAAACAATTTCATTAATTTGTGATATTATTCTAATTTTTAAGTTACCACTCCCATTTTTCATATTACTATTCCAACAATCTGGGTACTATTTCAATGATCAATTCACTAATCCAATAGTATGATTTGTAATTGTTATATGGGATGCATAACTTTTATAGATACAAAATATATCCTAAATTTTTCATTAAATTATATTTTCTATATATTTTCTATATATTTTTAATTTTGAAAATTCATATTAAATTTCTTACATTTTGAATTATTTCTATTGTGTTGACACTGACTGCATTTACTTTGGGGGATCAAAAAAATAAAATTTTTAATAATACTAAGTTATTATTTTCTATTTGTTATACCATTGTAATAACATCAATAATTATATACTTTTAAATTATTTAAATATAAATGTCAAATTATTATAATAGAAAATTCACATTTTTATCATGTGGTTTTTGTGCATTACATAATATTGCATTACTAAATCTGAATCAATTATATTTTTATAAGGTAAATTTTTATTGAAACAATTTTTTTAGATGTTACATTATTACCCCATAAAATGTTTCTCCCTTGAAAACTTTATTTTACATACAAAAGGGAACATATGTGAGGTTACCAATTGTTTATTGATTCCCTCGATTCCTATATTGCCTCCACACACATATGGCTTCTCTATATTACATTAACTATGTGAGTTGTCTTGCAGCGTAGAACTTTATCTCTATGTTCCAGGATCTTTTCTGTATTCTTATCCAAATAGAGATCATTTTTTAGGTGTACCACTGCTAAATTTAGAACATTTGATGGATCTCGTATGTACTTCCTCAAGTGGAACAAGTTTAAAACATCATTCACTTGAGATAGAGTTGGTGGGACTATGAGTTGATAGGCTAATACTCTAATATGATGAACAGTCTCAATGTGTTCCATTTAGCTGGGAAATTTATTTTCCTTGTTCTAAAATCAGATAACTATCTTCTATTGAGATATCTAATTAAAAAAAGTTTCTCCTTCCTCAAAATCCAGGTCTCATTAATTTTTATCAAAATATCTATTTTATCTATATAAAAAATTCCTAATGTGTTATTGATTGGAATTAACATTTTCTACAATTATTCCATCCATTTTATTTCCCAAGAACATCTTTTTCCATCTTCATCACATATCATAGGTGTTATACATATATTCTTATAAAGGGATTCAAATGGGTCCATATGGATTTTTGAGTGGAAACTATTATTATATGAGAACATGACTAGTGTAATATGTTAACCCCATCCTCCATTTATTTCCATCCAGCATGGTCTCGAAATTTCTTCTTGTTTCTACATGGTATACTCATATTAGCCATTATATAGGGGGTGATAATCCACACTAAAGTTCCAGAATTTTTTTATATCATGTTTGAGACACTTCCTAGAAACAATGATGTAAGTCTCATATCTCAATCAAATACAATTCATAGTGGTATTACATGAATCCTCGCCACTTATATTATATATATTGTTTCTTGTTGATTGAGTGATAAGTTTTATAAAATAGTTATTAAGTGAAAAATTATTAAAATATAGTCCACCATAACTCACATTTAATTTTTTTTCTTCTTTGAATCTTTAAAAGACCAATGACATGGTCTAATGTGATATTTTTCCAATTCCAAGTAGGTATGGGTGATGGTTGAATAATACAGTCATATTTTTTTCTTCTAACCCTCCACCAAAAAATATATCAGTAATTTTTAGGTATATTATTTAATCCCCTCATTCTTATCGTCTCAACAATAGTTCCCTTTGAGATCATGCTACATATGCACGCACTGTGGGTGGATATAGAAGTTCTAGCTATTTGAATCATACAACAAATAATTTATCTCAATATTTTATGGAAGACATAGTACAGAATCAAATATGAAAACATCTTCATCAATCATAAACTATAATTATTTCCCTTCTATTTTAGATTTCTCCATTTTTTATTTCTAAATATTCTCTTTAATCATCATTTATCTTCCCCAGAATGGATGGTTGAGAAATTATTTGAAAAAGAAATAATTATTCTTTGTCCCCTATGACCCTCATGTTTATTCAATTCATGTATAATAACATTGTATCCTTATAAATTTACATTATTAATAAGTTCTGAGATTACATTCTATATAGAGAATTTACCACATTATTTTCATTCCCATCTTGGAAGTTGGATGAGTATTTATATTCCTTGATCTAATATAACCATGTTTTCTAGAACATATTATACCCCTTCAATGTAAATATATATTTTAGGCTCTTATGATCCATATATATTTTACACGTCTCCCCAAATAGATAACGATTAAACATTCTTAGTGTTGCGATTGCTACTGCAAAATCTATATCATGTGTTGGAAAGTCTACTCAGGAAATTTCATCTCCCTTTAGGTGTAGGCGATCACATTACCATTCAATATTAGTACACAACCCATTCTATTATTTTAATAATAATTGTATGCAATTAAAAGTTCACCACTTGAGGGTGGCATGTGGATTGCTGTATTGATAAGCCTCATTTTCCATTCCTTGAATTCTTCCTTGCAGTCATTAGTCCAGAAAAATTTTAACCCCTTTATATTTATCTTTTTTATAGTGTTTTACAATTAGTACATGTTTATAAAAAATAATTCGTAATACCCAGCTAACCAAAGTAAACTATGTATCTCTACTACTTATTTTGGTATATGCTTCTAGTCAATTCCATTTTTCTTAAAAGTGTCTTCAAATACCCCTATTCAAGTGATAAAATTCTCTGAGAATGATACTTCCTCCATCCAGAACTCACAATTATAGTAATTTTCATATATATTCTCATTTAATAATTAATTTACAATATCATTCAAATACACATCATTCTCCACCTTTATTTTGGAGTACATAAAAATTTTACATATTAAAACTACCACAAATTATTTAGTTTTTATATAATGACTCTACTAATTATGTCTACAAATATTGATGGAGAATTAACGATTATTAGGGGATCAATGTGAAATCATAGTGTCTATACATAATTTTAAATCAAATCCTAGGAATATATTATTAGTTTTCCTTTAATAAGGGATTTACGAACTAAAGGTCCACCTTATATTTATAATGGGTCTAATGTAGTTGATCGAACAATTATTTTATCTATCAAAGGGTATAATTTTTCTTTAATATTTTTTATTGATCTCATTGTAATAGATGAATCTATTTATTGATCAATCATTATTCTTAATGAAGAGGATTGGTGTACCCCTGGTTGAAGCACTCCGGTATATAAAATCATTTTCAATATTCTCTTGTAAATAAGTCATTAGTTTTATATCCTCAATAGTGGTAAAATTTTATAGCTGCATGGATATTAGAAGAGAAATAGGTAAATATTTTATTGAGAATTCAATCGGTTAATCAATAGGAAGACTAGCCAATTCTTTAGGAAATACTTCAGCATAATCCCTCAAAATGGGCATGTCTTAAAAAATGATTCTATCCAATTTATCAATCATTTGAATAAAAACCCAAGCCTTTTACCCTTATTGTTGCACGATTTTTATAATTATTTATTCAATAACTAGAACCACATTATCATGAGTCTTGATTCCTTTAGATGAATGGGTACATAAAACCTCGTCATAAATAAAAACATTACATCATTATTTTTTATTCTCTATAGTTAGATCCTAAAAAAATTATTGCCTAAAATAATATAGGATAACATAGAGAAATACATAAATTAATGTGGTGAGAAAAAATACCATTAATTGAATAAAAATTATAAGGAATCGTATCTTTTGAGTCAAAACTATTACATGATATCAAAATAGAGGAGACTTCAAAGTTATCCAATAACAGAATGCTATGGTATCATAAGATCTTAGAAACAAAGGAAATGTGGCCGAAACATATAACATGACATAAATATCTATTAAGGATAACTACAAAGGTAATATCACAAGGTGGGAAAAGTCAAATATTGGATTAGGTTTACTCAATTATCACGAAATTGATGCTTTATGAGACAAATCATTATCCAATACATTTTAGAAATATATGGTAACACCAGTCAATTAATGTTCATGATTTATGTGTTATAAATAATTTAAATCAATCATATAAAAATAATAATTACCCCTAGAAATTAAATGGGTTTCAAAATCTTTTCTCATATCACAATCGAATGGAATTTTATAATGAAGTAATTTGAGAGACTAAATTAAGGATTATATCACAACTTAAATGAAAGGGAGAATAATATAGGTAAATTTGAGAAATATATATATATCTAATTTAAAATAAATATAAAACAAGAGAAGATTTCAGGGATATTGAAATTTTCTTTAAATGATTAAATGAAATATTTCTTGAGAAAAATACTATTTTCACTTGGTACAAGATCTTCATTATCAGAATATTAACAAATTAGTATATATATAAAATTTTATAACAAACCAACAAAAAGCTTAAATTAAACTTCAATTAATTTAGTTTTCCTGATAGTGTGTAATTTTTTATATGTCATATAATATAAAAATTTCATTTCCTAATTATTTAAATAAGTTAAAAAAATTCATTCAAAAAAATTATGATTCATTGACTACACTCATTAGAAATTACAACATGGTTAAAATTTTATTTAATAAATCATTTAGATAATATCAACAATATTATTTATCATTTTTAAAAAATTATTCAAATGGAAGAAAAGGGATTTTTTATCAAAGAGATAAATTTTGTCAGCCTTTCATATTACAATTCTTTCAATAATTTTAATCACTAGTGAGTGGAAAATAAAACTATTACATGAATATTTATTGAGTATCCATAGTGGGAAAAATTAATATTATTTATTATATAATTATAAAAAATGAAAATTCAAGGAGAAATAATCCCCATTAAGATTAGATTAAAACATAAACCCTTTCAACATTGGTAACTTTTGAATCATTACTACCATGAATGAAGTAAATGAATTAAAATATAAAACATCATGAATTGTTAATAATTATGGATATAATATTTAATGGTGTAGTATATACACTATATAAAAGAAATACATGTAAAAAATAATATTTTTCTCAATGGAGAACGTTTCGATATGAAACCCCAACCTCGAGTCCAAAAATTAGCATGCATGACTTCTATATCAAAACACCATAGGTTTGTTAAACAAGGTCACAGGTTCTATTGTTCCATATTCAAAAAAATAATTATCTTTTCATAAGTATAACGTTTATACAGAAATAATACAATAAAAATAACAATTAATTATTATTATGAAAAGTAAAACATGTTACATTCACTGAGATAGAAGGCCATACATATGCTTGTGTAATGTTACCATTATTAAAAAGAAATGATAGAAGTAATGTAAATATTTTCTTTATAATTCATTAATTATAATGATATCATAAAAATAACATAATTTTATTAATAAAACATACATATACAATCAATGGGGTGTGATAAATAGATAAATATCGACAGCTCCTCGTGAGGAGGTGGTCTGTCATACACACAAATTCCATTAAATTTTTTTCATAGATTGAAAGGTAAAAAATTATATGATATATAAATTTTTAATAATTTTTAATATTTTATGAATATAATATAAAAATATAGAATATGACATTAAAAATATGTGATATGCCTTTTTTAAAAATGAATGGCATTAATAAAGGAGGTGGTTGTCTTTTAAACACACGAATGATGGTTGTGTTTCCCATTTGATCGAACCAGAGATGGATTTTAAGGTATTACATTAAGATAATAACATATTAGTATATGTTATATACTAATGTTGTTATATCCTTGTGATTTTTTACGTTCTTAAGGAGGTGTAATAAGAAATAACACAATGACTCTTGGTTAACAATGATATCTTTTCTTCGGACAACCACTTAAGGATTAAACATAAAGCCTCACAAGATTGGAGTCCTGATCATTAAAATGACTCCAAAACTTGTGTATGAAATTAATAAAGGTATTGGGTTGTTATTTTCTAAAAAAAATATTTATACTGACCATATGAGAGGGGTTACCTATTATAGTTGGGGGAGAGAACACACTTATAATTTTTTGGAAGGAATGGTTATACCCATGTTTTTTACATGAAAAAAGGCCCAAAATGGATTATTATCAAATATTTTACGATATCAATTAATTATATATCCATAAGAAATTATTTTTACATGTTATTATTTCATTTTAACTCTTATAATTTTCTTTTAACACATAATAAACCTATTTTCTCCTTTTAACATAGTATTTATTTTTTAGTATTTTTACTATTCATTGTGATAACAAATTAAGTTGAAATTATTACATAATAATTATTATTATGACATTAGATATAGAATAAATTTATTCAGATGAAATTATATTAATTGGAAGCATCTAATTTAAAAATAAACCCATTTATGCGATAAAAAATGATCTTCCAAAACAAAATGTTTTAATAAATATAAACTTTTCTTATATAAAAATTCACATAAAATTGATTGAAATGAACTAAATTTTATTAAATAATAACATAATTGAGAAAATTTGAATTTTTAAATTCTTAAAAATAAAATATTAATTTGCAAATTGTTTCAAATAAAATTCAGTTTCTAGTAAAAGCTAAAAATTTTCATTATCTATTAAATAATATAATTTTTAGAATAAACAAAAAAAAATCTTCCAAATGAAACTTTGATATACTGATTCCAAAAAAGAGGTTAATTTTTTAAAATGATTTTTCTAAAATGGGAACAAATAATTATTTGTTCATAAAAAACAATAAATATCATTCTTTAGATTAATGTATACTTCAAGACTATGAATACATTAAAAATATATTTTTAATATCCATAATACATTAAAATATGGTTATTACTATTCATAGTTATATATTTGATGGATAGCTTAAAACAATCATGGATAAATAATAATATTTCAATAGTATATCATGTTTTGTTAAGCTTGGTATTGTGTGTTGTATATACTACTGAACATATTGTTCTTTTAAAATCTTCCGGTGTTACATAGCCCTGAATTAAATAAATTGTTTAATCAAAATTTAACCTGTTCTTTGTGATCACGTTTTTTACATTTAAAAATTCAGTTTTGGTAAACCAAAATCATAAAAATGGATAATTTAATTTCCTCTTAAAAAGGAAAAAAGGAAATATGAAGGTAATCCAAAATAAAAAAATTTTACTCATAAGTAGAATATTGGTGAGAAGTGAAAACAGGGATTTATAAATAAGATCCATTCAATATATAATGTTATTCCATTTTAGAGATAAAAATACATAGATTTATAAAAAATAAATATTTTTTTTCAAGATCCTTTTACTAACGTCATGGGGTCCTTTTACTATGTTGACTAATAGATTATAAATATATACTAAATTTATATGTGTGATTTCAAACATAAATAATATTTACCACAATATCATTAGTTTCTCCAAACAATGAGTATTCAAGATGACTTCTTATGCATTAAGAACAAATATTCATTTTTAATAGATAAGATTATTCAAAAAAAATTATATCAAAATATATTTATTAAATTTAGACATTAAAAAACCATAATTACTTATAACATGTTAAGATAATTCAAAAAATGAATACACATTCACATTAAAATAAAAATCCAATGTTCAACATAAATCATTACGTTATAACATTACCCTAAATCCAAAATATCCTCCACATTCAAGGATTTAATTATGTTATTTCCGAATATTATTTTATGATTAATCACACGTCAGACCTAATAGATTAATATACCCAGAAAAATTAAATATTTTCCAAAATACCATTTATCGCCTCAAAATAATAAAACTTTCAAAAATATTTGAACATAAAATATTTTTTCCATAATCAACTTAATATAAGTCCCTAAAAACATTTAGGTAATAGTTGTTTCATAAAAAACATTACATAAAACAGTATACCGGTGGGTGATATGCCCATATCTCTTTTTATTTGTTGGTTCTTGACCTTAAACATTTCTAGATAATATAGTTTCTTGACTATTACAAAAATTGTACATTTTCTAAATTTATTTAAAAAAATGTGATAATAAAATTTATAAGTCTTCTTGATAATATAAAATTATCAATAATATGATTAAAATTTTCAAAAATAACATTTATCATCAAAAAACTTCTTGTTTTAACCATTGAGGTTTTTTACTTGATCATTGTTTTCCACAATGTGAAATAATTTAAATTTACTATAGTTACCAATTCATCAAAAACATATTAAATATTATATTTTCCTTAAACATGCCTTTTAAAAAAATTTAAATTAAGCATCAAATTACCTTTCAATATCATTATAAACATACAATATATTCTTTATAATTCATAAATAAAAACTATTATCGAGTATTTAATAGTAGTTTACTGATTCATATTATAAGAATTCCACTGATAATAACACTTCAAAAAAAGAGTATCATTTTACAACACATAAAAAATTCCACCATTACAATTCATTGGTTTTAATTACAATTTCCCTTAGTAATTAATCCTTTGAATAGAGAGCTGGCTAGAATAATGAATATGTTCAACACATCTACGTCATATATCTATTAATGGTGTCTTTGTTTGGTCATTAATTATATTCACCAAGTTAACCATACTATCAATTTTATTCAGAAACTAGCTACTATGTGTTCTCCTTTTAGAGAAATAAATAATCTTTTAGATAATTTAATTCATTTTCAATGGTGCCTCTTCCACTATTTTTTATGTGTAAAAAATGGAAAAACGTTTTGATAACCCTAATTAACACTTGAACATCCATGAGATTTCATCCTTCTATATTTTAATGTTTTTGGGTATTAATCTCTTTTCTCATTGTTAATCAAAATATTATACATCTCATTTTAAATGATCTTTTTATTTATAAATTTCATTCCCCTTTTTTATACATATAACTGGATAAATCATTACATTTCCTATCACATTAGTTATTCAATTGGATTCTCATATTCTCTACAATTTAATAAAAAAATTAGAATAAAAATAATCATTAGCATACAATTGTGCGAGAACCACATGAAATGTTAGTATATATATATATATATATATGGATGTAATTCATTGAAACCCACTCACCCTATGTGTCACAAAAATTCTAGGATGATTTATTATACATATAATTAACCTTATACTTACCCATCGGGTTTTCCCATAATTATTCTACTTTTAATCCCAAAAAAATAACTTGGCATTTATCTGCTACCAATTATTAGATACTAATCATTTTATAAATATTATTATATGAGTTTTAAACATAAATATATAATAATCACTTACTAGTGGTTATGAGGCTAGGTTTATATGGAATACAAGGTACAGAAAACACATGATGAAAAAAAACATCATTTTTTTATTATCCTTAATAAGCTCCTAAGACAATTTGGGCGTGTAAATAGTCGAAGGATTACCGTGGATATACATAAAAGATATGGGTGATCTCAATATCCTAGTAAGTGAATAAATAGGATAGGGATGCATAACTTTTGGATCAAAAGTTTAACATTATATAATAAAATAGAAGTCTCGTGGGTGATAACATAGAATCATAACATAATAATCATGGTATCATAAGATAATGTCAAAAATATAAATGTGAAAAAGAATTTAATTTTACATTATAATATATCTATGATAACTACAAATACAGTATCACATGGTGTACAAAGTCCTATAATGGGTTATTTTTTATACCTAATCCTATACATGATGCCTTGTGAGACTAAACCTACAGACAATGCATTGTAATTCTATGTGGGTTCAATTGACAAAAAATATTCATGAATTATGTGTTCTACATAAGGGAATAAATCATTGGGCATAAAAATAAGAACTACCCACTGAAATAAAATGTGTTTCATAATCACTTCACATATCACAATAAATGGAATTTTCTAAGTGAATGTGTTTGAAATGTAAAAATAAGGCATATATTACCCCCTAAATTCATGGGAAAATAGGATAGGTATATAAGTGAGATACCTATATTAAAAATTTATAATTAAACCATAACAAAAAAAGTTTTCATGATTGAATCAAATTTATTTAAAATGTTAAATTGAATATTTATCAAGAATGATATACTTTTCACTTGAAAAAACATCTTCAAAATATAAACATTTCTAACATATTACAGAAAAAAATATTTAAAATAAGCCATGAAAACATATAAATAAATGATTTTATAATTTATTGGGCATAATGGTGGGTAATTATACTCATTCCATATATGGTATAACACATACCATTCACACTATTATAAAATTGCTAAAAAATCACTCATTCGGAGAATGATATGATGATTACATAAATAAATGTTTTGTTAAAATTAAAAAATTGATAAAAATTCCATTAATAAATCATTTTGATGAAGTAAAAAATATTCTATAAAATATTTTGAAATTACATGGTTATGTATGGAAAACACTTTTCAACCAAAAAGAGAAATGAAATTAGATTTTGTCAAAAACATTTTTTAAATAATTTCAACTAAAAAAGAGAAAAAATGGAATAATTTATTAAAAATGATAAATTGACATAAGAGAATAAAATTCGAATTTTTTATTAGGTTAATTATCAAATAATATCCTATAATTTCAATTAATTAATAAAAAATCTTGGTTAAATTGAGATTGAAACATAAACCCTTTCTATAATAGATACTTTTTAATCCTAAACACAATAAATGAAGTAGATGGATTTAAAATTAAAATTACATTATTTATAAAGGATTAGTGATGTAACATTTAAATGGGAATTATATAATCCCTGTAGAAGGAATAGTGGACAAAAATATCTATCTTAAAAAAGCCTGTTATGAGAAGAAACCCAAACCTCAAGTCTAGACAATGTTGTGTAGGATTTTTTTATCTTGTATAATAAAATTATATCAATTATTTATTTTCCAATGATATTTTTTAATGATTTATCCTATATACATAACCCATTTAGTTCATTTTTCAATGATATATATAATTACATAAAAATTTGTTTCAATGTTTGGTATTTTGAGGGTGTTTAGTTCATAATTTCAAAAAATCTATGGTGTGTTCCCCATGGAAAAGGGGACATTTTATTATAATATTTAGAATAATAATTATTAAAAAATTAACATTATATATATACATTTTCATTTTAATAAAAATCATGAATTATTATTATGAGAAATGAACATTGTTTCTATCATGGAGATGATAGGTCATACATGCACATGTGTAACATTTTCAATCTACAATAGTCGTGATAGAAAAAAGGTAAGTGCCATTTCATCATCCGATAATGATCATAATATCATTAATATCATATTATTTCTTTAATTTCACATAATTATACAATACATGTTATATGTAAATAGGAAAAATTAATCTAATAGCTTCGTGAGGTGGTAGTCCACCATATACACGAACAACATTGTCATTATTCCATGTATGGTATAGTTAGAAATTGTATGAAAGATTAATTATCCATAATGATTAATATTTAATTAATATGATATATAAATATGAAACCCATCATCATAAATGTTTATTATAAGCGATGATGGAAAAATAATTACCTCAGTTTCTGAGTCAGTAGTTCACCAAACACACAAAAAATGATAATTTTACCAAATGATTGAAGAGTATATGAATTTATTTTATGAAATTAAAAAATATATCATATTATATGATATATACTAATTTTATTATATCATAAATATCTATTAATAATTTTAGGAGGTGGATGAAAATATATAACAAATATTCTCAATTAATAATGATATATCATATTCAAACCATCTCTTTTGAAATATATCCAAAGACTCCATAGATTGGGTTTATGGTTTATAAAATAATTTTACGATGTATGAAGAGAAGTAACGAGATTATTAGGGATTTTATCTTCCAATCCACAAGGACTTTTATGTGTTAATTGGAGACAACATAGGGGCCATTTTTATGTGTGGGTTAGGACACACATGGAATATTTTAAATCAAAAATTTATATTCCAATATTAAACATCCCTAGGGGCTCCAAAAATCCCATTTTCTATGATTATATGACATAATGTTTAAATATTTATTCGAAATAGGATTCTTAAATGTATTTTCTTTATTTTAACTCTTATATTGTTAGTTTAACCCCTTGGTAAACTGGTTTTAATCTTTACCAGAGTCATTAATTTTTACTATTTCTACTATTAATTATCAACAAAAAATAATTTGCCTTTATTATTTAATATTAATTATTTTTCTTCCAAATATGTAATCCATTTTTCAAAATTCAATTAAATGATGTGTAAAATATAGTTTATAATTAAGACCATATAAGTGAAGAAACAAATAGTTTTCCTAAAAAAATTTCAATTAGTGTAAAACATTATATAAAAATTCAACATAAAGTTGATTCAAGTGACCAAAATTGGATTAATCATAATGGAATTGATCTAATTTTACTTTTAATCATATTTAAAATATATATACCTTGGTGAAATATTTTAAAAGTATTGTTTTTAATAAAAAATTATACTTCCTTATTCATTAAAAAAAATTGATTTCCCAAATAAATTCTTCTTAATATAATATGGAAATTTTGATTCTAAATATGAATTTATTTTATTCAAATAAATTTTCTAAAAGTGGAATGAACAATATTTTATTTTTTATTCATCAAATGAAAATTGTTTTTATAAATAAAAATATATTTTTGAATGATAGAAAGTCTTTATAAATATATTTTCATTATTCCCTGTAATTAATTTTAAAAATGGGTTTATTCCTACTCATACAGGTTAATTTAAATTATAGGTTTTAATTGTTATGTTTAATTAAAAAATATTCTAATAGTATATCATGGATTGAATAAACTCATTTTTTATGTGTTGTATATGTTATTGAACATATTATTCTTTTTAAATATAATGGTATTACAATTTTTGTTGGATATGATTTCTCATAAAGAAATAATATAGACACTTGAGATGAAGTTTCAAATGGAGAATCATCCTCTTCCTTGCATTTTTAAAAAATTAGAGGTGAATAGTGATATTAAGTGTGATCTACATCTCCCTATAGTTGATGTTCTATTTAAATGAAGACATCCAATCCATGCTCAGAATTGCATCAAATATTTCATGACCCATCCAAGTGGGGGCCTTGTTGGGAATCCCATGGCCCTCCTCAAATAGGCCAAGGGATGGTGACTATCACCGAGTAGGCATATAAATAACATGGTAGGAATTTATTTTGTACTTGTACCTACGCTCACCACTCCCAACACACAAAATGATGAATATTAAAAACAACTAAACATACAATTCATGCCTACATCTATATCTCAAAACCAGAGTATGACAGGAAGTAAAGGAATATAATTAGTTCTAAATAAAATCCCACTACGTGATGTATTTAACATATTTCAAACATTAATTTAACGGCCCTGAGACTATTTTCTGAAAGCTGTAGAAACACACCTCATCATATCCGGTATCAAAAAGCATCGTTTGGTCCTTCCTCACCTAGGAATCTATCAAAAGGATGATCATCTAAACAAGACATGACAAATACTAGAAAATACCATTCAAGGTTGTGTATAATAATACTCCGTAGGAAACCCCAAAACCAAAAATCATATTACAAAGGAAAGTATCGTCATCTCTACACCAATATATGTCTACAACACATATAACACGAATGTACAGATAGAATCCATAAATACACACAGTCTATATTTAATCCAAACACATAGTATACAAACCTAGGATTATAACATGAAGAGTCAACGAATCAATCATCTAGGAGAACCCAATTCAAAGTCTGAAAGCACAGATGAAACCTTTTCAAGAGGTACTACTCGTTTGGTCTCATCATGAAGAATAACATGTTGATAGTCTGAACGGAATATGACATATAGAAGAAGATCACTACTAAGGCCAATGGGGGATTCCAAAAAACTAAATCTGTATTAACCCAGTATATAGAGGATAGACACCAATATAGTGTCAGTCATGACAATACAAAAAAACCAACCTAGGTCACCGATATGAATAGAGGATCTCACTTCATTACTCTTAGAGGGAATTTGATGACATTATCTTAGAATTCCTACTTAAGGGATAACATTCCTAAAAGTAGGAGATGAAATTTTACCAAACATTAGGGAGAAGATAACGGGAACAAACACGAACAATTATTTTCCATGAAAAGGAGGATAAGAGATTTAGGCCACGTAGAAAAGAGTACATAGCATGTATTAGTGGTCAAATTTGATGTCCCTTGACCCAATCATCTGCCAATTTCAATGGACCATGTATCATGTATTTTTTGTGTAGTTGGGTGCGTTATTTGTATGTAACCTATGTAGTCCACTCAGAGTTCCAGTACATGGCGCAACCCATGTACTTGGTCTAACCCATGTCTATGTGGGGGAGTACATGCCTTATTCGAAACCCCTATACTCAATCCCATGTCTGTGTGCTTCCCATACTACATGTTCTTTTTCTGAGGAGAGGTCAAATTATGTGTAGGACAAGCCACATAATGTGGGATTCTTATCTTCTACCCAAAAACCAATCCACCTCTCAGAGGGGGCACATGGAATGTATATCCAGTTTACATACTATATTCTATGGGATGTTCTTGAATCCCATATTATTCCTTCTCACATATGATTGATGCTCAAGCCGCCGATTTGTCTATCGCCTTGCAAAAAAATTAGATTCATCCTTATCAAGTCATTTAAATACTGAATAAAAATGATTTTCTCCTTCGATCTTTTTTGAAAAAAGATCACTAATTTTCTTCATTGTATTCCTATGTACATGAAATTATGTATCCACCATCAACTAAATCATCACTTATTACATCATCACACCACCGCCTTGTAGTACTAATCCCAATAGAATGATTTCAGATCCTTGGGAGAAAAATCATGTGCGTAATGATCTGTTATTCTATAAAACATCTAATTGTTGTAAAATGATAAACAACCATGATAAACGATGAATCGGGGGAGAAAATAATAGAATCAATCAAGAGGAAGGGGCCTTGATCGACATTTTCGTCGATCTCGGATCAATTTTTTAGAATGAAAATTGGATAATAAATAATTAATCATAAATAGATTTCTCTCAAAACCTGGTCATTCAAACCCATACCTCAAGATGATTAACCATGGACCAATCTATTCATTGATTGGTCTAAATTTTTCATAGAAATCAATAATTGGGAGTAAAAAATAAATACACATTCCATACCCCAAATTTTTTGATCATTGAACAATAATGATGTGTCTTCATCATCGTTTTTATAGAACTATTTAATATAAGGTGTATTTTGCCCAATCCACATTCTATCATTTTTCTCTTCATACGGAATCCTTAAAAATCTCTCCAATAGATCTCCAATGTTTCTAGGATTACATAGATTACCCTGGAAATTCTCTGTATTCATTTATTTAAATATATGTCAATTGTTGCATAAAAAATTTAAAATAAAATAATTTTATTTAATTATTTTAATCCATTCAATATGAGGTGATAATTTTCCACAAAGGACCCACACTGAGTAATTTCATATTGCACCAAGGGTAATCCTCTCATTTTGAACTAAATGTTACTCTTGGATTTCTTTTTTTCAGTCCTATTGAGAATTTATTCCATTTTTTCATTAAAATTAAACAAGCATAATATTTAATATATTTAATATTTATCAAACATTTATTTCAGTCACACCAAGTTACATAATTATGCGCAATATCAGTTCCAAGTCTCATAAATAATCCATATAATATCCAAAAATAATAGACTGAAAATTTGATACATTAAATTCTTCCCACCTTGGGGCTTTGTGTCCCTAAAAATCCAAAACAAGGTCCACTCAAAATGGTTTGGGGACTGAGATTGAATTTGAGCCTCCCACTCCCATTTATTCTCCTGGAGAATCCCATGCTTCCATCAGACATGCACTAATAGAATTGATCTCCCGAGAATTATCATCTACTATCAATCCAACATATTCTCTATGTATTCACCAATGGTGTCTCCATCCTCGACCTCTAGTGTCCCCCAATCAATAACTTGTAATGGATCATGCACATACCACATCAATTGTGACATATATAAGATGTTATTTTCTTGTATTTAACTATGGTGGAATGGATAAGAGGTATTCCACATCACTCTCTCTATGTAGTATCTATAAATGTCCAATGAACCTTGGAGATAGCTTGTCTCCCTAGAAAAATATACAAAAAAATTGACTGAGGGGAAATCCATAGGAACACATGGCCACCTTCCTAAAACTCCAAAGGCCTTTGTCACCTATAATCCTAACACTTATAATGGCTCTATACAGTCTTTATATGCTCTTCTACGATCTACACCTTCTCTATTCAAGTTTAAACCAACTCCATGACAAGGATTGCTCACCCTCTTGGGGTAGCCCAACAAATTGGTGACCAACAATGTAACAACTGAAGATTTTATGAGATTGATTATTTTTAATTTCATTGAAATCTTGTATTTTACACTACACT
This sequence comes from Viscum album, assembly GCA_963277665.1. Classification (NCBI taxonomy): domain Eukaryota; kingdom Viridiplantae; phylum Streptophyta; class Magnoliopsida; order Santalales; family Viscaceae; genus Viscum; species Viscum album. The sequence goes on from OY728132.1 coordinate 1,348,861,406, forward strand.
ATGATTTTTTTACATTATACATAACACTGTATTAGATTGTAGTGTATGCAACAATATTATTGGCTTGTGTTCTAAAAAAATCAAGTTATTTTGATATAATTCATTTCATGCAACACTGAGTTAAGATTTTTTACAATTTATAAATGAAATAAGATTGTATTATTTTATACACAGCACTGAAGGAAGATTACACTACACATAACACTGAATTTTTGTGCGTTACACGTAAGAGGGGCCTTCCTTGATATCTTGTGTTTTACGTGATACTGAGTTTCACTAAACAATGATATATTATTAAATTTTTATTATTTAATAAGACATAAACTAGAAATTATATATATTATTAACCAAATTTTGAATTTTATATCAGTGTCATTTATCCTACACATTTTCTAAAGAACAATATGAGAAAAAATCAATTTTTCAGAGAAAAGAAGTATTTTTTTCCAAAAAATCTGTTTTCCGCCGTTTGATAGAGCACCCATATTAAATCTAGTTTTGGAAAAATTTATAAGTTCAATTTGAAAAATTAAACTTCTTATTTTGAATAAATATATAAAATTTTACATTGGATGAATTTTGGATATTTTTATGATAACTTTCATATTTTGAGAATAGTGAAAATACGCTAATATTTAATGGAAAACAAATTTTTCCATCGAAATAATTTATATGGTTAAATAATATTATTGAATTATTTTAATGTATAAATTAAATATATTATTATATCTTAATAAAATTTATTTCTTTATGATTAATTTTACATTGAATTCATATGTAAAAACATTTCACTCATTTGCAATCTTTTCACTTTAAAACAAAAACCCATTTTTTCAAAAATGGCATTAACATTAAATTAATTACCAAAACTTATGTGTTTATAATTTTAAAAAAAGGTTTCAATATTTCAAATTAGTATGCCCAAAAAAATTTATTGTACTACATTGATTTTATTAATAGTATGTTTGGTAATTATTTTTTTACCATAGTTAAAAGTAAATCGGGTAATTAATGGTAAACAAATGATTATAAAATTTCCATAACTCCTGCCAAAATTATTTTTGGAGAATAAAAGTAAAACAATATCACCTAATGGTTAGAATAGATTCATTTTATGAACTTTTTTCCATGAAAATGGTGTTATTTTTTTAAAACCAAAGAAAGTGACAACATTTCACTCTCTTATATCTTATAAGTGTAATATTTTTTATTTAGTGATAAATTTAATAAAACTTAGAAATTAAATAGTCACAAGAAATATAATTAAATTATATACATATTTTTAATTTCGTTGTAATTTTTATAGATTAATTAATTGTCATTAATGATGACACAATACTGATGTAAAATTTATTTTATTAATAGAAATATCAAAGAAAAAATTATTAAAATATTAAAAGAAATATCATATGAACTAATTTATGTGATCCACTAATTTTTTAGGTGACTATGAAATTTTTGGAGTGTAGTAATTATTATTTTTTTGAATTTATCTTTTCTTATTATTTTATTTAAAGTCAAAGAAATGAATTGACACTATTGATATTTTATACAAATTACATTTTAATAAATTATTTAAAAATGATAAATATATTTAAACAATAGTAAATTATTGGATATAAAATTCCATAAAATACCAATTTAATATCAATTAACACCACATATGTAAATATTTATAACCATTAAACCTTTAGAATGTTATTACCATAATTAAAATTAAATACAATAACTAAGTGTTAATTAAAATAGTAATGCTTAAATTGATATAAACACTAGTCTAAAATTTACTGGTTAATTGGTTTATAACTCAATTTCATCTAATCTTAGAAATTGAGACATTTTGGAAGATTTTAAGTGGGGATTGATTTTATTATAAATTAATATTTTTAGGTTTCCAAAAGTGCCCCCCATCACAATTATAAAAGGGAACCTCCTCCCTCTCTTCTCCACTTTATTTTGAGCCTTTAATCATGGCCAACCCCTACCCATTTCTCTTATCAAATTCAATAATTAATTATATAGGTTATGGTCTTCTCAAAATACCAACTCTAGTGCCCTAAGAGAAAATTTAAAGGAGGAACATCAAGAAGAGGTACTCTCTTCTACAGATTCTTACAAAATTTTCTCTTCTTCTACTTCATCTTATTTAGTTGTTTAATTTTTAAGTAATAATATCAGTATCAAACACATACATATATGTTATTATAAATTTTAAACAACCCTATTTCACCTTCAATATATCCTACAAAAAAATGAAACCATCGCGCATGTGTACGTACGGCTTAACATCTTCACGACACCATGAGATTCATTATCCACATTAAACATTCCAGAATGATTATAAATTATATATAATAAATAATCATGAAATATATGTAATAATAATGATACTGCATAAATGTATATATATATATATATATATATCATTTACTTACGTCAATTCAATTCAATAAGGAATCTAAAACAGCGTTCATTCATACGTATGACCTACGGTCTCCATTAACAGTGTATTCCATTTCATTTATCAATATTATATATATATTAAAAATATATGTGATATATAAATCTTTTAATACATTCAGGATGTAATTAAATCATGATATAATTAATAATATCGATATTAAATATTCAAAACACGTACGATAAATAAAACGATTATCACCCAAAATGTTCCTTTAACATGTGATTGACAAATTATCGAGCAATACAAAGTCATAATTGAATAATATATGATATCATAAATATTCTTATGGTTCTATTACAGGTTAATAATATTTTTAAACCCACTATCCAGGTGTTTCATACAAATATGAATGAAATTAGACCTAAGGTAAGGGATAATTTTTCCAATCCCATTTTTACATGAGATTATTTATACGTAAGTATTTACTAGGATTATATTTATCATCCATGTCGATTTTTTATAAAAATGTTTAAATAAAATATTTAAATTCTTCCTTGTATGTTTAAAGTCAATTTTAACCCATTATGTCTTTTACTAGAATGAGTGGAAGGAATATTTCTTTTGTTTACCATACGAGGTGCCTTTTTTGACTTTTATAGAAAAAGTACAAGTGGAATGTTTTTGATTAAATTATATAGAATGAGTGGATTTTTATGGTTTCCTAATGCCTTATTTCCCAAAATATTCCTCTTCATTATTTCAGTTTTATTTTCTACTAAATTATTTTCTTTTATAATTGCTCATCATTTTGAGAAAAGAAAAAGTTTTTGAAGAAGAAAGGATATTTTCATCATGAACTATGTTCAAGTGTCTTATCAAAATTATTTTCCATATATGATTAAGTAGGGCTAGTTAATATCCCTCTTTTTAATTTTTTTTATTTGTTTTATGATAGAATTATTTTTTAAAAGTGTATTTTTCTTTTATGGATTATTTTATGATAACCTGATGTTTAAGAATCCAATTTTATTTCAGGGGTTATGATATGATGAATGATTTATGTTTCTTTGGAGCATGTAAGAATGATTTCATTATGAGATGTTGGGACCTATATCTCCCTCAAATTAATTCGGTAAATATTTATATCTCATTAGATAGACATGACTCTAATAGAAAGTAAATCTTGTTCAGTAATACATGGTTATAATGACAAGTAAATCTAATTTAGTAATGGACATTGTCCACTATGATGGTCTTGGAAACAATGCCTTGTATACAACGGAAATCATGTTATGTGCCTATTATTTTTTCACAATTACATTTTTTATTCCAATTTGATCTTATCATTATAAATGTCCCTTTATTATCTATGCCTTACAAACTGCCATGTTTTATTTCACGACTCATGATTTTGATTATTTAAAATCAATGTTCATGTTTTTATGTTTGAATGTTAATGGTTTGTATTATGATCTCCATGATTACCCTTACTATGATTTTTAGCTCGCCATTTTTATTTTTTAATTTCCCCAAGATATATTAAAAGGTTTTAAGTGGGAAAAAAATGTAAAGATCCTAATGTGAGATATTGAAGATCTTTCACCATGTTTGAAGATTATGTTCCACATTTCCAAAGGCACCAAACTAATACGTTCATTGGAATTTATATTATGTCATGTATTAATTATTCTTAAAATACAATGTTATTTCCATTAATTTCAATCTTGGGTATCTATATTTAGTATCAGAGAAAAGGTTTAGTTAACCTTTGGAAACTATGATAAGAAACCTTTAGTGAGATTCCTAGAGATATTTCTAAGGTAAGTCTAGGGATGTACCTAAGGTTAAGTATAAGTATAGGCTACAATAATAGAATTATGGTAATGATCACGAGTTACCTAGGATCAAACATAAGATGTTATAGACTGAAAGCAATCACTCTTGGCTATGTTGTTTTCCTAGTGTGATTTTTACCTCTCACGCTATTTTTTGGGTTATAGACGATTACTGGAATCCTAATAAAAAGTGTTAATGATCAATGAACTGGGAAGTGAATTTATTTTCCACTTGAGAACCCAAATTCTATGGGATATGGAATGAAAAATCTTATGTCTATATTTACACATCGTATAAATCATTCTGGACTCCTAAATTAGTGGAGAAGGGAACAAAATTCTATTGAGTCCTTCATGATACAACATCCACCTTCTTTTCGTGGGTATTCCAATCCACTTGTTTCTGAACAATGGATAAATACCATTGAAAATATATTTTCCATCCTCCACTATTTAGGAGAGGTAAAGATCATATTGGTTTTCCATCATTTAGAAGATGAAGGAGACCAGTGGTTGACTCTAATTAACAATACAATGTATCAAGATGAAATTTAATTCACAGAATAGGTGGAGTTCAAGAACTAATTTTTCAACAATTACTTCCCTCATATTCTTCGAACAATGATGGATTAGTTCTTTGAGATTAATCAAAAGGATGATGAATATGTTTGTACGTATGAGGATAATTTTACAAGACATGAAAGTTATGCTTCTGTCTTTATTAACCAACCTGAAAGTAAAGTTTATAGATTCTTCAGTTGATTCAAACCAAGTCCTCAAAGGGAATTATCTATAAGAGACTTCAGTATATATGAAGAGATTGTGCATTATGTTTTAATGGTAGAACTGAATGTTATTGTTACATATCCATCACATTGTTTTTAAAAAAAACGAATGGTGCAGTTCAAGGGAAAATACCAAAAGAATGCTGAAAAGAAGACAAATGTTTCTTTATGCTGAAAGTATAGAAATAATTATAGTGAAGATTCACTTAAATGGACTAGAAAATGTTTCAAGTGTGTAAAAGAAGTCCATCGAGAATTTTAGTTCTGATGTAATGAAAAAAAAGGTTTCTAATGATGTGAATGTAGAAAATACTACTAAGAATGCACCAAAAACTCTTCAATGCTATAAGAACAAGTAGCTTGGCCATTTTTTTAACCAATTCCCTAATCCAAGGGTTAATTATGGTTGACATAAAAAACCTCTTAAGGAAAAATAAAAAGGGAAGTCAAAAGAGATCGTTATTAGTGATGTTGAGTATGAAAATAAAGTGGTGGAATAATTAAGTGTTTATGTAATGGTATTTCTAAATAGTGTTGTGAAATCTCGTTTATAGTGTTATGGAATATTGTAATATCAATGTATTAGTCTATTATGGTTTTCCATAATTATATGTTACCAGTAACCTTGAAAATTTATTGAAATATTTTTGGAATGAAGATGGTATACACATTATGAAGGGATTAGAAGAAAATAAGATGTTTGATAGTATTAATGATCCATGACTTATTAAAGGACAAAGTGATATCATGGTTTGAGTATATACAATTTTTTGGTATTTTTGGAGTGTGGAAAGAGTTAATTTTGAAATAATGCAAGTTATAACTAGGGTTTTATAGATATTCATGTTAGTATCATATTTCAATAGAATAAATGATTAAGGTATCAAGATATTTGGAATGTGACAACCAAGAACTGCCTAATGAGATATAGGAGACAAATGTTAATTCGATTTAGTTTACCATCTTGTAAAGTTTTTATTTTCAGTTTTTTTGAAGGATTGTAATGTAATCCATTTATGGATAGTATAATTTATATTCTGGTTGAAGTTTGTTTGATTGATGCATTATGTCACTATAGGTAGACTTATGCATATTTAATAATAAGTGTTATCCTTTTAATTGAGACATATGGAATGGCCTATCATTCTATCGTATGATCTACTAACACTTCAACAATGAAAAATTAAACACCATTTCTTTAAATAATAGACTCTGTGGAAATTTTCAGGGAACGACCAATAGTGATATTACACTGAAATCAAGTAAGTATTTGTCCTTATACAAAAATTCTTCATCATTAGGGAAATGATCTTGAAATCCAAAAATGTTATCCACGTCCCCTCTTATCTGATAAATCATATGTCCCCTTAAATCATCACATATTTATGGATTTTTGGTAGTTAACTTTGTCCAAACCTTATTCTCTATCACTAACTATCTGAGCACGATGGTTAGATTTATCTTCCTTAACCATGTTTCCACTTCCCAACTATGTTCTCCTATGTAGAAACCCAGTGATATGTTACTTTTGGTAACCTTTAAATTTTTAACTATCTTTTTAAAAATGATGTCCTAGTATCCCTTTTAATGATGTGGGTTTTGATAAAAAAAATCATTCTTGTAGAAAACCATTTATAACCTTGAAAAATTTAGAGGGAAATATTAATTTTAAGGGGGTAGAATATAACAACCCACGATTTTTTGAGATAGAATAATTTTAATTTATTTGGTGTCTTTTGTTGTATGATATACTAAGATTATCGTGCGCTATATGCAACACCGTATTAGCTTTCATTATATGCAATAATATTCTTGGCTTGTGTTGTACACAATTTCTGGTTCTTTTGATACAATTCATTTCATCAAACACTGGATATAGATTTTGTACAATGTATAAATGAACTAAGTTTTGATTATTTTATACGTAGTACCAAATGAAGTTTACACTACACGTGACACTGACTTGGCTTGCATTACATGAAAGAGATACCTTCCTCGATAGCTTCCATTTTACATGATATCGAGTTTCATTAAAAACCGAAATATTATTAAAATATTATTATTTAATGGGATATAAACTAGATTATATGAATATTATTAACCTAATTTTCAATTTTATATCATTTTAATTCATCCTATATATTTTATAGATCATAACAAGTGGAAAAAAATCAATTTTTCAGATAGAAGAATTATTTTTTCAAAATGTGCAGTTTTACTACCATTTTATGGTGCACTCATTTTAATTCTATTTTTTTGACTTGTTTATAAGATCAATGTGGAAAAATAAACTTCTTCTTTAGAATCGGGACATAAATTTTTACTTTGTAATATTTTTTATATTTTTCTGATAACTTTTTTATTTTGTTGAATAGTGAAAATATGCTAAATTTTAATTGAAAAAAACATTATTCATCGAAATAATTTATTTGGTTGAAATATATTATTGAATGGTTTTAAATAATAAATAGAATATTTTTTTATAATTTATTAATATATAATTCATTTTCATTAATTTTACATTGAATTCATATGTAAACACATTTCAATCTTTGGCCATGTTTTAACTTTTAAAGAAAACCCCATTTTTTCGACAACAATATTAATTTTAAATTAATTAATGAAAATTATGTTTTTTGAATTTTTTAAAAATGGATTCCATATTTGGAATCAATAGGCCCAAATTATATTAATGGTCTACTTAGATTTTAGGAATAGTAACTTTGGTAATTATTTGTTTACCATATTTAAAAGTAAATCGGGTAATTAAGGGTAAAAATAAGGTTATAAAAGTACCCTAGCACCTGAAAATATTATTTAGGATGAATAAAAGTTTAACCATATCACATAAGGGTTGGGATAGATTCATTTTGTGAACTTTTGTCCATCAAAATGATGTAATAATTATTATAACCAAAGAAAGTGACAAAATGTCACTCTCTTATATCTTATTAGTGTAATAATTTAATTTTTTGATAAAATTCCTAAATTATCGAAAGTAAATAGTCCATAGAAATATAATTAAATTATTTACAACATATGAATATATTTTGAAATTTTATAGATTAATTAATTATCATTAATGATGACAAAATAGTGATGTAAAAATTATTTTATTAATAAAAATATCTAATAAATAGTTTGAAAAAATATTAAAAGAAACATCATATGAACTAATTGAAGTTATACAATAATTTTATAGATGACTATGACATGTTAGAATTGTATGAATTTTTTTAAAAAATTTAACTTTTTTAAGAATTTTATTTAAAGTCAAATAAATGATTTGACACTATTGATATTTCATTAAAATAACATTTTATTAAAATATTTAAAAATATTTAAATTATTTAAAAACTAAATTTTGATAAATATAATATATAAAGAATTATAAAATAACTATTTAATGTCAACAAACTCCATATATGTAAATATTAATAACAATTAAACATTTATAATGTTATCACCACAATTAAAATTAATTAGAATAACTACATGTTAACAAAAATAAAAATGCCTAAATTAACATAAAAACATATCTAAAATTTATTGGATAAAGGGTTTGAAACCCAATCCCATATAATATTATAAATTGTTATATTTTGGATAATTTTATGTGAGGTCGGATTTTATTATAAATTAATATTTTTGAGGTTTCTAAAAGTGCCCCTCACATTAATTATAAAAGGGCACCTCCTCTCTTTCCTCTTCACTCTATTTTGAGCCGTCAATCTTGGAAAAAACCTTCCCATTTCTCTTCTCAAATTTCATTGTTACATCTAGAAATTATGGTATTTTCAAGAGACTAACTCTAGTGCCCTAAGAAGAAATTTAATGGAGGCACATCAAGGAAGAGGTAATCTATTCTATAGATTCTTTCAAATTTATTTCTTCTTATACTTACTCTAATTTAGTTGTTTTGTTATAAATAAATAAAATAATAATCGCTCACATACTGATATTTTATTATAAATAAAAACAAACCTATTTCACCTTCTATCCATCCTATAAAAAACAAAATCATCAGGCGTTAATACGTACGACATACATTCTCCATGACACGATGAGAATCATTCTCCACGTCATCTATTCAATAATGATTATAAAGTATGTATAATAAATAATCATGAAATATGTTATATAATAATTCTAATTAATTAATTTATATATATATATATATATATATTTCATTTACTTACTTCCATTCAATTTAATAAGGAAACAAAAACAGTGTTCATGCGTATGTAAGACCTACCATCTCCATGAACGGTGTATTCCATTTCATTTATCAATATTATATATATATATATATATATAATGAATATATGTTATATATAAATCATTTTGTAAATTTTTGAAGTAATCAAATCATGAAATACTTTATTATATCAGGAATAATATTTCAAAACATGTACAATAAATAAAACAATAATTACCCAAAAAATCCTTATGCCCATGTGATCCATGCACGGTGTGGGAAACAAGGGTAGAGAAGATCTTTTCGCCCCCTGGAAGTACACAATAGGGTTTAAAGGTGCGTAGATAAGGGTGACCCCATGACATTGGTTTTTCGTCCCATCACAACAAGGTGCAGAAAGGGATAACGCAAAAGGTGTCAAAATTCCACTAGAACACGATGGACAAGAAAAGGATGTGAATAAAAATACCAATATTTAAAGGATAATGGGGGAACCATAATGATGGAGGATAACTATTTACCATATTTGAAATATAGAATCCACATCATGTGACCTGAAATGGGAAAAAAAGAGGGTCAACCTCTAACAAAATTCTCTACAAAGAACATGTCTCATAATATCATTCAAAATCACATAGGACGTTTTCCCAAAGTAGTAGGTGAGCCATATGACCAGGAATACATACCGTTCAGGGATTATTTTGAATTTCAAATATGATGGGAACCCAAATAAAGGGAGAAGTGAAGAATGTAAATGGATGAAACAATATCCATGCAGAATCAAACACTCTGGGTCCTAAACCAAAGGGCATCTGAGAAAATTGGTGAGGCATAATTGAGGTCAATAATTCCATACTAGAAGGGGGGAAATGGGTTGATGAACATGGGCATGGAACCATAGATGAAATTTCATAGAGTTCTTATATATCCCATGTGTATTGGAATCAACCTAGATTTAGTTCTAAAAAACAACATGGAAGGATAATAAGTGAAGGGGCCACACTATTGTGCAGCTCTTGCACATACATTGAAAGAAATGGTATTTTATGGATCGTGTTTATTCTTTAGTGTGGCTTTTTTTTTAGAAACATACCTAGGATAAAGAATCCAATTGTCGTTGTAGGAATAAAGACATTTTTAGGATTTGAAAAATGGCATGGTGGATGACCAATGCCAAACATGATGTCTCTTCTAGCGAGGACACCACAATGCGGTGCCGTTTTTCTTTGTTCAGCTAGGATGATAGTGTCGGATTTTAAGGTCATATGATTGGACCAGCCCATGCACTTCAAAATCAGGTCAAAATTACACAATAGTTTAAAGTAATGTGGGATGATGAAACATAGTTTAACATCATATGGTTTGGATGAATATAGAAGAAAAAAGTTCTAAAGAGAATGTTCATGGCGTGATAGTTTATACCCGATATGAATGAGAATATAAGTTCACACCACACTGCATGCAATCCTAAGGGGTGGAATTCTTGACAAGTGGCCAAAATAGGTCGAAATACCTGGGGATATCCCCTAAGAGTAAATTTTTGTGTGTTCCTATATATCTTATAATGATGATAATAAAGCCACGTATAGTTTTTGAAATTTCGTGCAGTTTAACGACCTACAATAAGGATGGAGGAAATGGGGGATGGACAGATCTCAAGATAGGTATGTGGCGTAGTTATTGAAATAGAAATATGAATGAGAACATAAGTCCATACCACAAAACATTCCCCTGGGATAATGTATGCCAAGGGGGTAAAAGGAATATAAGGTTTATAAACCCAGGGTAGGACTCGAGGATGACATTTTTGGGAATTCCTATGTATCCCATGAGGATGGAAATCAAGTCAGAAGTAGTTAAGAAAATGTTGTGTAGTTTATACTAAAAAGGTAAGTATTTGGAAACAAGGAGGTATATCATATAGTAATGTGTATGGAATTGAAGAATAACCCGACTTGAATGAGGAAATAAGTCCAAATATTCTAAACAATTCTCTATTTCAGGAGAGAACTCAGGCCAATGGGATAAGAGAAAGAATAGATGAACCAAGTATGGACTTGAAGATGAAATGTCCATGTGTTCTTATGTTTCCCATGAGGATGGGGATCAATCCATATGTAGTTCTTAAAATTTTTTTCATTTTGACATCATGTGGAAAGGACGCAAAAAAATGGGGATGCTCTAGAGGGATGGGAGTATGGTGCAGATATTGCACACCCAACGTGAAAGGGGTATGAAGAATTCCACACTATACCATATGAAAACCTTTTAAAGAGGTAACCTCAATGGGTGAAGAGATTCATTTTTTTGGACCTGAAGGTAAAATTTTCAGGCATTCTTACGTATCCTATAAAGATGGGAATAAATACATATGTAGTTTTGAAATTTTTGTGCATTTTATCATCATGAGATAAGGATGTATAAAGGAGTAGTTTTTCAAGTGGATGTGTGTGGCGTGGAAAAATTATCATGACATGAATGAGGTCATAGAGTCTGTACCCCATCACATAATCCTAAGATAGAACATGGACCCAGATGCTTGAAAGGTCAAGGGACCTAAGGTTGGCAAATGGATGAATGGTCCAGGTGTCACTATGTATCCCAAAAGAATTAGAATCAAGCTATACAGTGTTATGAAATGTCGTTAATTTAAAATTATTCAACAAGGATGAAAAATATCTTAGTTTGAGGTCATATAGATTGGACCATATATGCCCAGTTTATTGTCCTAGGTGTGGGATAGAAGGGAAGAAAAAGGTGAATCATAGTGCCTGTTATTTGGGAGATTTTGGGAATAGAAATAATGATTTAGGATAACTATTGACCATGTACACAACAAAATATTCATCTCATGTGACTTATAATGGGAACAAACAATTGATCATTGACCATTGACTATATTCATAGTGTTGGACTTATGTCAAATTTTCATATGAGATCCTCTGGGACATTGCCTCCAAACGGTAGGTGAGACATGGTGGCCTTATACCAGGTCTCTAAGGGGTCCTTTTGGATGGGAATGATGATAGAGACCCAAAATATTAGATTCATGAAGCGTGGTGCTACCCGTAAAGTTTAACATCTTTGAGTAAGGATGTGGGTGATCTTACATTAAGGTATTAGATCTCAAACATTGAGGTGTATTTACCATTCCTAGTTTATCGTCATGTGGGAAAAATAGGATCTCAGTTTAGGGTTTTAGATATTGGACTGTTTACATTTAAAGTCTTGCAAGATGAGGTTGAGCAGTTTAACGTTCTCCAGGATAGAGATTCCCATATGATAAGTGCTGCTTGATGAATTTCACATTGGTGGGAGGATAAATACATTTTCCATCCATAATGAACTCAGAGTATGAAACATTGGGGTAAACCTTGTGAATGACTAATTTTCTTTCCAATTTGGGCTCAAGATTCAGTGGAATCCTGTCAGATATCATTGGCATTCTCTAGGACAATACCGTGTCACCTTGTAATAAAGAGCATAAGTAAAATTTCTTATTGAAACACCATGATATCTTGTTCTAATTCCTCTCAAGATAATTCAAGGCATGAATTCAATTCTCATCAAGCACTTTCAGCTCAGTCAGATAGAGTTTAGCTACTTTTTCTGGTGCTTGTTTATTGTAGTTGGTTGTGCATAGTGAGGGTAACCGAATAATTATTGGAAAGACTACCTATGTTCCATACACTAGGGAATATGGATTCACCTGGGTGGATTTATGAGTTTTCATTCAGTAATCCTGGAGAGTTTTGGGGAGTTTGTCTGGTCAACTCTTCTAGTTCTTACTGACCATCTTCTGCAAGATGATAGAAAGGGTTTGTTGAACACCCTGATCTACCCATTTTATTGGGAATGATAGTGAGTGGTATGATTAGAAAGGATTTTGAACATGGAGTATAATTTATTCCTCTCAACTGCATGGAATATCATACCATTATAAGTGATAATGGCATGAGGAACCTCAAATTAGTGAATAATACTTGAGCCCATTAACTCAGAGATAGAATGAGCCTTGACTTCCTTGAGTGGAATTTCATCTGCCCACTTGGAAAAGAAATCCCTAATAGTCAGGATGAAGCAAAAAAAGTGAGATATTGGGGGTGGATATTGTCACACAACATTGAGTCCATATACCACAATTTTCCAAGAGTACTAGGTTGTATGGAGAGGTTCGGGTGGATGATGCATAAAATTATCTTGTATCTGGCATGGATGGAACCTCTTGAAAAACTTGATACAGTCAATAATGATACCATGACAAAAATATACCAATCATTGGATCTGATGAGCGAGTTTTTGCCCTATCTGATTCTGCCCATAGGAACCTTCAAAAACATCCTACAGAACTTGAAAAATCATGTCTCCTTTTATACAATAGAGAAGAATTCAAAAAACCCACATCTAAAGAGGATCTACTCATGGATAGTACCTCTTTGGAGGGTGAACTGCAATGTTCCCCATCATATTCTCTCATGTTTGGTTCAGTATGTAGGGAGATTACTATGCAAGAGATACTCGATAAAGTGACTCACCCACTTAGGGGACTCCTCCAATACTTTAGAAGGGTGACCTAGAGGACCCTATGTGGAGGCATCGGTGCTAAGGTGGAATACCTGTAGTCTATCTCCATTGTTCAGAGTTACGGGAGAGATAAATCATTGGTGAAACCCTTGAATAATCATATCATCCTGGTCAGTATCTACTATAGATACGTCATGGTTGGCTAGAGCATCGGCTTGACCATTTTGCGATTGAGGGACATGAGTAACATGTGGACGATAAGAAAACTGGTCTATCAACTAGAACGTACTCCCAAATAGAGGCATGCGCTCCATATTATTGATGACATAGTCACTATTGATCTGCATGATGACCAGTTCTGAGTACCCTTTCATATGAAGGTGTGGAACATCAATCTTAAAGGGAAGTTCAAGACCAATGATGATCGCATGATACTCCACCTCATTGCTAGTGCAACCTTCGAAAAATAGGAACAAATAGGTTAGGATGGCTTTGGTATGCATGATGAATATGATACTCATTCCTACTATATTGAGTCTTTGATCATTGAGTCTCTTTCTGGTAGGGATTCAGGAAGTGCCATCAAAGTTCATTTTCCAAATTGGAATGTATTGATCCACAGAGAGGATTTACTCATCAAGAATGCTGAGATCTAGAGGCTGCTTTGTGGGGTTTTTATGGGCATAATGAAATTATTCCAATTCTTATCTATTGATATCTTTCTAGGGGGAAAACATAATTCTGAACTATTAAAGGATCACTTCCCACCAAGCTAAATGGCCTTTCAACATTGGGCAGTTTAGAATGTACTTCATAGGATCCACTTTGGACACCAACTATATCTCGTGGTGTTGTAAGTAATGTCACTATTTCTACAATGTGAATACCAGCGCAAGGAATCTCTTTTTAACAGGGAAATATCTAGTCTATACATCGAGGAGTGTGCAACTATGATAGTTTTATTTTTATTTGATCCCTCATTGTTCTTCTGGGTGAGAATCCCATTGAAGGACCATTCTTGTTATTGTCGAATATAGGACCAATGGCTTTCCAAAAATGATCAGGATCAGAACTAGATGTTGTAATAGGTACTTCTTGATTTCATCAAAATAAGTCTACCACTCCACATCCCACTGATAATTGACATATTTCTTCATGATCTAGGAAATATATTAAACTTTCCATCCAGATTATTAATGTATCAGTTTATGCAGGATAAGTTTCCTTGAAAGCCTAAGAGCTCCCGAATATTTCTCGAAGGAGACATTTGACTGATGGCCTTGATATTTTCTAGATCGATCTCAATGCCTTTGTATCTGATAAAAAAGTTAGGAAAATTTATGGTGTTGACCCCAAAGGCACATCTCAATGGGTTCATCTTCAGATGGTGGAAATGGAGTAATATGAACATTTTCTTAATAACCCTGAGAGGATCCTTACTCTAGAGAGATTTAACCACCAGATCATCTACATATCATTCCACCAATGTCCCAGTGATCAGGTTGAATATGTGGTGCATTTCATGCTGATATGTGGCACCTACATTACATATAATTAAAGGCATAATCAGGTATTAGAAAGTTCCATGTTGTTCACTAAAGGCTCTTCATCCTTAGGGAACATTAAGATCTTATTATATCTGGAATACCCATCCCTGAAAGAGATATCCCAGAACCTTGCGGTGGCATCAATTAACAGTTTTTTTCACATGAAGCGGGAAATTACCCTTTAAAAAGTGATGATTGCGATCTTATAAGATGAAACATACTCTGATTGGTTGGTTCTTCTTCTTAACTTGAACAATTTTAGTAAACCATCTAAGGTATTGGACCTCCTTGAAGAAGTCAGATTTGATGAGCTTATCATCCTCAACCTCGACCATGGCGGCATGAGAAGGGTGCATCTTTCTGGGAGGTTTTTTGAACCCATTATGATTTTCTAGGAGACCAAGGCGGTGGATGAAATCCAAATTATTTATCCTTGGAATATCATTATAACTCTAGGTGAATATATCACAATGTTGCTTTAAGAAATCCATGTATCACTATTGCTCTTTGTCAGGCTCAACTACGCAGATAAGTATTTGTTTCAGATCTATCTTAGTATCGAGGTTCACATATACAAATTCATCAACCATAGTAGATATTCCCTCTTTGAATTCATGAGGGGAGACTTCTAAATCCTCTTCGTTATCCATGGTAAAATGGTTATTACCAAGAGGCAACAATTTCGAGTTGACATATCTAGACATGACACTACTGCCAGCTTGAGCGGTAATGGAAGCTTCATCAAGAGACTTCTGCACTACTAAAACCAAGGTGATGAAAGATGTTCACCTAATTCAATCCCGCATTTGACCCAATGAGACAATTTTGATAATACCAAAGAAATAGTTGTCCATCGGCTTGATCCGGTTTATCCCATTCTAGAAAAACAAGCATGTATGACGTATTATTGGTTCCATGGGGTAGAAATACCAATACCTTATAAGAGTAGGGGCACAAGGATCACTTGATATGACTTTTTGTAGGAATATGAGGTGATCCCATGGTGTTACATCTACTTGGGAATTTACTCCCCCTCATTCCAAAGACAACAAAGCATTGCACCAAGTCTGGGGTTGTGGCCTCCAATAGGTGAATCGGGAAAATGTTGTAATCATCCCGGTCTATCCATGGATCGTTCGTAGCGATAGAATTCTAAACCTCATTAGCCTAAATCTGCTTGTCCTTTCTATTTTAGTATTTGGCATCTAGATAGTAGGATTCACAAGATAAAAATGGAGGTGTGTCACCTTGGAGTACTCCTACTCGACCACTATGGGTGTACTTAAGGCATGGATGATATGTGGAATGTACTACCACAGGCAGGCAGATCCATGTTCTACCCATCAATGAATTCTTTGAGGTGTCTTGGGAGACAACAATATACTCATCACTAGAAACTTGGCCATTAAACTGGGACTTCAGGTAGTTCTTGTCGACTGGTGTCTGCTATATCTTGTCATAACCTCTAATATTCATGTTAGAGGGACTCAAATCTCTTTTAGAATTCCCCATCTTGTGGAGTGTCCGAGTCTAGATAATATTGATCCCATATCCCATGTAAACAAGATAGAAGAGGATCTCCAAACCATTGAATTGGCCAGTTATGTATAGTGGGCAGATGTTCCCATGTATAAGAGAACCTTCATCTTCTCCAAAGAAAGATATGATGGAATGACATTCTTGCATGTTCTACTATCTCAGCATGGAAGGATTATAATGATGTTACTTCTATCTCCAACTATAGGTGGATTCTTAATACCTCCTCTAGGTATTCACACATATCTATTGAGAGGTGAAGAACCTTGAAAATAGAGAGCCTCATATGAATTATGGCATGATTTTTGAGGAAATCAAAGTTTTATTCTAGGCATACACTACTGCTGAGAGGCTGTCACAATGCGGAACGAGGTATTATGGTTGTAACTAGTCAAACCAATGGATTCTGGCTAGTGCTGGGAATGTCCCATTACTCACAACATGAACCACATATAATGACTTCCGGCTAAGGGAAGGATGATTGTTGATCATATCATGGTAATGGTGGCTCTTCTTAATCAATCATTAAAAATGAAGATGGAGGTGGATATGATGAAATGAGATGAGAGGGATTCCCATGTTGATCTCTGCAATGAGAACCATCTTGGGTCTTAGTTGAATGCGCAACATGGATAGTAGCATTGGCCAATCTATTCTAGTGATTTACATACCCATGGCTTCATCAATGTTGATGTCGACTGGGGATATTGGGAGGTCCGCCTAGCATTCTTATTCATCAGGAACCAAGTAAGGCATTAACATATCAACAGTATTCACCAAAGCATACCCTTAGTAACTTCTCGAAGAATCCTTTATTGTAGGGAGGATTTTGGGGGAAATCCCCTTCTACGGGTGTATAAAATCACAGAGATTATGGGACAGATTTGAAATAGGCAGAGGGATTTTTCTTCCCTTGCATCATTAGTGCTTTCTCCCCTTAGAGGATGGAGGATGAGATGTTCATGTAGAGTAATCATTTTGAGGTAGCACAATGAATTTGATGACTGGAGATGATTCAAATGTGTAGATATAATACCATGGGAAAATGATACTACCATGTGTGCCATTAAGTCATCATATTTTTGAGACCTGTAGTTAGAATCCTACTACCATTCACCCTCACTATCATTTTTATTCATTATAAAAACAAATTATACCATTTTCAAGGTTGTACCCAACCAAACTATGTTGTAATAGACCTAGTATTATAGATTGTATTTAAACACATATCACTTCATGAGGTTGTGCCCAAGTGACCAATTATAGGGGTACTAATTGGGGAGATCAGTAAGATCCGCCTCTTTAAGCCTCTTTCATTCTGACAACCATCTGATTCCAAAGTCCTAGGCACTTTGGAAATATCAGTGAATGTGAGTCTCATTAAATGAGATGGTCAGGTTCCTCCGATCTGAGAAAGGAGCTCTAGGATCCTGGCCTTAATGAGGGGTTGGCAGATCCTGTTAAGGAGGTGAAAAATTATTATCTCACCTAAGATTATAGTTCATTGCATGGGGGAATCTTTTGATTCTGAGGGGGTGCTTCTATGCCAGAGGCTACGCCAAATATGGTGGAACTTATTGAAGCTATGGAGGTGGATCTTCCAGCAACAATTATAGCTACATGGGGGCCTCTATTTGTCATACTAGAGAGGTCTCAGCCTTGGTGGACCCTCTTATAAGATCTACAAGAAGCAATGGACGTGCCTACATGGTTTGCTATAATGTTTACTATAAAATTTGAGCTTTGTGGGAGAAATCCAAGAACCCCCTTGGGAGGTTATGAGTGATGAGAAAAGGGACCATATCAGTCTTCACACTTCCCACACACATAATTAGCAGCTTCTCTTGGGTTAGTGGCATATCAAGGGTATATGTGAGGCCCTTCAACCTAGTGAAAAAGTCTGCAATGTGCTCATCAGGACGTAGTATGCACTTATCATGGTCATCGATATTTTTTCTAGGTTGTGGAACTGATGTGGTATAGAAACTCCATATGAATATCCTCTTAAACATATATTGACATAACGGGTAATAGGTTATACCAGAAAAATGTAGGCCCTTCAAGTGTCTATACAAAATAATTTATCATGGAAGCCTCCACATGTACTAAAGTTCCCAAAAGTGGCCCACACCTTATCATAAATTGGGATAGATGCTGGAGAAAATTTTATATCCCATTAAAGGGGGAGAAAGTAGGATTTCCAAAACATTGTAGTGATGGAATATTGTCCAACCATGATAGATATGTCTTTCTATCAGGCGGTGTTCCCGCCTATAAAGTTTCTAGGGCCTCGAGGTGAGCAATAAGTGATACCATCATATCATCTGGAGAGTATTTAGATCTGTATGAGGGTACCTGACCAAAAAGAAAATTGACAGGTTCTTCAATGTTGTAAGAGAGCCCAGCGTCTTGTGGGGAACCTGACAGAATTACCCAAGAAGAAGGGGTAATAACCTATAGAGTGGTTTGTGGGACTTATGGAGAGGCTGGAGGAACAAGATCCAGGTCATGTAGAAGGTTGTCACATAATTCCGGTGGATTGGGTGATGCATATCATGAACTCTTTCCATAAACATCAGCATCTACCTTTTTCTAGATGGGTAGGACGGTTGAGGTCACTACGAGGAAACTCACAAGGAGGATGTTTTACTTACCCATTTTCATGATTCCTCTATTGAGGATTACCATAATCTAGTCATTGTTCTATGGTTCACCCATTATAGAGTTCAAAACCCATATTTTTCTATCCAGTATGTTATTGACACAATACCACCTTTTTTGGGTCATCTTTCATTATTTTCACTGATCCAGATGGGTCAGAGGGGTTTTCAATACAAATTTTCTGTTTCCATTATTGAGGTCTCAATTTGGAGAAATTTACATGGAAGGTGTAGGAAGTCCAAGAAAATATCTTTGTTGGTGAGTATGGACACCTACGAAATCTATTGGGTGTTTCACTACCCCAGTGGGTTGTTCCTATTCTCTAGGACATGTTTCGGTGCCCCCCTTCTAAATATATTTCAGAAATAACCATGATCAATACGACATGGATCAGAGTCATATCCTAAATATCACAAGGTGAAGCATGCTAGCCTAGGATAGGACTGAAATGTAGGGCATCATACTGCCCCCAACCATGGATATGACTATGTGGGGAAATATCCTTGACTGCTTTGCAGAGCATAGTGAATCTCTAAATGCATTGTTTCTATAGGGTCTAATGATAATAAGGTGATATAGGGTGATGAGAAATGGGGAGTGTGGCCAACTCGACCAGGTAGCATTACCGACCAATGTCGTCGTAGTGTTCCTAGTGTTGTGGTAAACCAAACTCTAAAACTGGAGACGAAAATGTGTCATCCTTAATGTTTGGCATAGGCGCATAACCACATCCTAGGTAAGGGACTTTGGAATGTTGAATTTTGCAGTTTCAATCACTAATAAAATCTCATGGAAATGGTCCAATATGAGAATGTGCCATAAAATTCTCATCTTGGACTCATAATCTGGTCCTTGATTTCCCCACTCTTCAATTGGAGTCTATTGGGGGAACAATAATGGAACTAAAGTAGACCATTGTGGTGGTAAATAGGCTGGTTAAGAGTATCATGTGTGAGCTGAAAGCTGCTAAATCATTTGTTTTCTTTTGAAGAATGCACTGATTACACCACCACATTCATATAATATTGACTAATGACCACTACATTATGCGTAGGGGATGTGGTCATTGGCGGTGGGTCACACAGTTTCTCATCCTTTATTGGCCCCAAGAAGAACTCTTGGGGATCTATTGATGATGTAGAGATTATCCTATTGATGATAAGGAGGATTGCATGGCCAGGCCCTGGAAAGAGGCAAAATATTCTTCTTTTTGTATGTATCTTCAAAGAGATGTGTGGATCAGGTGGACCTCACATTCTAGATGTATGAGGCCTATATTTATTTTTCCTACCCCATCCTCGACACAAAGGAATGCGGTGAATGTTCCATTATCAAATTACACCCCACTTTAGAGTCTGAAAAGCAGGTGGGTTTTATTTATTTTTTAGGCTTCTCAAGATTCTTCCTCTAGAAGTGACAAACCTCCCTCCAACATTGGGATGGTTATTTAAGGCATGGTATTTTTTTCACTGGGAGAACCTCAGCTTGGGTTGGTACTAAAGTTGGTAGGAACTCCTCTCTGAAAAACTGTTGTGTGAGGAACACCTAGGAAAATGACAAATGGAACATGGGGAGGACCTGTAGAGACCCGAAGCCTAACGTACATGAACATTACATTACTTTTGCGGAATACTTAATACATAACAAAAATATACACACAAGGATCGTAATAGTTTAGTGTCTTTGGAAACTCGGAACGTAATCTTCTAATCCTGGTGAAAGATCTTCAAAATCTCCCACAAATATCTTCCTTTTTTTTACCTAAAACCTTTCTTTATATCCTGGGGAAAAGAAAACATAAAAGGGTGAGCTCAAATGCTCAGTAAGGGTAAACAAAAGAAATATCAATCACATAATTTTCATAAGAACATAACATTTTTGGAAATCTTAACCTGCAAAAGGGAGCATAATTTCATAACATGGGATAAATCATAGTAGTGAAAATGAAACCCTTACTTAAAACATTACTCATTGTGGCATACACACATAATCATAGAGAATCATTTTTTGTTAGTCAAGACTCATTGCCAAGACTATCTTAGTGGACAAAGTCCCTTTCTGAATCGAGTAATCCTCGTTTCAGTCCTGTTTCACTGAACCGGTATAACCTACCATTCCAGCCATGTCTATCTCATTAGATATGAAATCTTTACCCAATGCATTGGAGGGAGATATAGGTCCCACCCATCTCTTAATGAATCCTTTCTTATGTGTGCCACAAAATCATAAATCATACATCATTGCATAACCCATGTAATAAAAATGGGATTCTTAAACAACATGACATCATAAAACCATTCATATAAGATAAAGGAATTCATAAACATAATTTCATCACAACATAGTCTAATCAATGTAAAAATATGGATAGAAACAGAACCCTTTATTATCTTATATGGAAAATAATTTTGATAAAACACTTGAATTGAATTCTTGAGGAAAATATCCTTTCTTCTTCAAAATCAATTTCTTTTCACAAAACATCATGCAATTTTAAAAGAAAGAGATTTTATTGAAAATAGTCATGAAATCTTTTAGAGGAAGCTTCATGAAAATAAGGCTTTATAAAACAGTATAAATCCGTTCGTGCCGTATAAGTTAAAAAAAACATTCTTCGTACTTTTGTCGGAAAAGTCAAAAAGTACCTCGTACGAAAATCGAAAAAAGATTCCTTTCATATCCTTTACTAAAAACTCATAGAAGGGTAAAATTGGATTAAACAATTGTAGGTGGATGGAAATAATATTACATATTGAGGGAACATGGATGTGGATGATAAAATACACCCCAGTAAATACTTACAAATAAACAATCTCGGATAAAAATGAGATTGTGATATTTCCCTTACCTTAGGTCCGACTTGCTTTGTAAGTGTCCAAACCTCCTGTATAATGATTTAAATCATGTTATTGACTTATTACAGAATCATATTCATTGTTATGATATCATATATGGTTCACTTATGACATTATATTACCCGTTCTTTTGTAAATTCCATGTTAAAGAAGTGTTTTGGGTAAAATCGTTTCATTTATCTTAGGTGTTTTGACTTGTTGTTCATGACATCATTATTACTTATATCATGATTTAATTACTTCCAGAATATAAAATATGATTTATATATCATATATATTCAGTATATATATATATAATAGATAGATAAATAAAATGAAAAACACCGTTCATGGAGACGGTAGTCCGTACGTACGCATGAACGCTGTTTTACTTTCCTTATTGTCTTGAAATGGAAGTATGTAGATGACATACATATATATATATACATAAATCCAGTAGCTTTATAATGTCATTTATTTCATTATTATTTCTTATATATACTTTATAATCATTCTTAAATGGTTAACATGGAGAATGAATCTCATCGCGTCGTGGAGACGGTAGTCCGTACGTACGCACGAGCGATGATATCATTTCCATAAATATTGAACTGAATTGGAGTGGATTATAAAATATATCAGAATAAATATGATGTTGTAATAACTATTTATAGTTATTCTTTACACCATTATACACATCCATGTAAGGTGGTGGTGGAAAATAGATTACACCACGGCGTGGAGACGGTATTCCGTACGTACGCACGCGCGGTGATTTCATTTTTCCGTAGGATGGGTAGAAGGTGAATTAGGGTTGTTTCATATTTATAATAACATATCAGTATGTAAGTAATACTGATGTTATTACTTTATCATGAAACAACTAAAGAAGAAGAAGTTGAAGAAGAAAGAAATTGAAAAGATCGGTAATGGATATTACCTCTTCTTCGGAACGCTTCTTTGAATCCTCTACTTAAGGAACTAAGATTGGTCTTTGGAGAAGACCAGGACCTCTAGGATTATTCTAGGGAAGTGTAGAGGAGAAAATGGCAGGGGTTGGCCGAGCTTGAGTGCTCAATTTGGTGTGAGTAGGAGGGGGAGAAGGTGCCCTTTTATAAGGGAGGAGAGGGGCACCTTAGGAATATCTCAAAATATTATTTTATATTAAAGTAAAAATCGGTTTATAATGGTTCCAAAGGGTCTTATTTCGAAGATAAAGTGGGGATGGGTCGAAATCCTATCAACCAATAGGATTTAGACAAGTTTAGGGTATTATTTTAACCTTATCAATTAGATTTAACTCTAAGTTAAATAATTTAACTTTTACCGTGTCTTTTTGTTTTCTTTCACTATATGGTTAATAAACTTACTATAACATGCCAAACGAACCCCAAATTGTATATTATTAATACATATATCCTTATCTAAGTCATTTGTCCGAACCTTAGATTTTTAGGAATAAAATAACAATTAATAATATAATATTTGATTTAAAAACTATTTTGTGTCAATTTTGACACTATTTGATATATGATTTTTTGTGAAATTCATAACAGAATTATATGTTCGAAACAAGTTGATTAAATCAACACTAATATATCATAGTAACCTAGAAAATTAGTGGAATTCATAAAAAGTCTTAAATTACATTTATTTTGGTATTTATATTATCAATTATGTCAATATTTTATTAATAAGATAATTACTGCATCATTTTTGTGTCATAAATAAATTATATTATTTGATGTCTAAAAATTACAAATAAAATAACATCATGTAGGAAATATTTTTATCTTTCTAATGAATATTTATAGTCGAATTTATCTTATGTATAACCCCATATTAAAAATGATTTTCTTATTAAACTTTGATTTTAACTATTTTAACCCTTCTTTAAATAAATTAATAATAAATGTCCTAATCTAATCCAAGTGGGCCTAAATGGTCATATTTTATTCCTAAGTTTGTTTTTGGTCGAATTACACTTGTCCAATAGAATTAGGACATGTGTTAGGGTAATATTAATATCATATTTACCCTTAGTTACCTTATTTACTATTAACCGTGGTAAAAAAAGTAAAAAGTTACTATTCACCAAAAAATTATTTTCATCTCATTGAACCACATTTTAGTCCTTGATATTAACTGTGTCTCTCGGATTTTCGAAATTCCATTCACAGAAGCGGTAAAATTAAGTTTTATGCAAAATTCAGTTTTTAACCTACCACTTAGTAGTTTCACTATTCATCAAAAATTGATGTTTTTCAGAACAATGCCAAAATTTCATCCCAAGCTATATTTCATATTCCGAATTCAAAAATGAAGTCTATTTTACCAAATTCATAACATAAAAGTTGCATTAATTAATTTTATAATTAAATCCCACTGTTAAAACAAATAGCGTGTTTTTAAGAAACAATATCTATCAAAAGATTGACACTTGTTTATGTCTAGTTTAAATGTGAAACTAAATCCAATGACCAACATTGTATTAAATTGTAAAAATATATTCTAAATATACTTTAAAACCACTCAAATTAATGATTTATCACTATTAATTATTTCGATTAAAAAAGTTGTTTTTAGTAATTTTCACTATTCATCAGAATTTGAAAGTTATCCGAAAAGTACCAAAATTTCACCTTAGGCTAAATTCGATACTCCGAATCCAAAAATAAAGTTCATTTTGAAAAATAAGATTTAATGGATTTCAAAAAGTGGTTATTACTATTCATAACGGCTAGTTTTAATAATATTTTTATAGCATATCGTTGTTTCGTGAAACTCAGTATTGCGTACTACACACGCTATCGAGGAAGGTTGCGATTGCGTGTAATGCAAGGCAAGTCAAGGATGCGTGTTGTGAAAGCTCCTTTTGGTGTAGCGTACAACACAAGACATTAATAAAATTAAAAAGAATATTTTTTATAAAATCTTGGGTTGTTACATTCTACCCCCCTTAAAATGAATTTCGCCCTCGAAATTCGTCGGGGTTATTAATGGTTACTATTCGAAAGTTTCTTTAATAGAAACCCACATCGTAAAAAGGAATACCAAAACTTGTCTTTAAAAACTAAAGTATGAAATGTAACGATTACCCAAATAAACTAATCACTGGGTTTCCACATAGGTGAAAATATGGATATGGAAGAGAAATCTAACCATCATGTTCTGATGGAGAGTGGTAGAGAACATGGCTATGGAAAAGCCAGTAATCACAAATCCATAGATTTGTGATGATATAAGGTACCATCTGATTCATCAGGTATAAGATCACTAGGACAACATTTTTGGTTTTCAAGATCATTTCCCTAAAGTTGAAAATTTGAATTATAATAAATACTTACTTTATTTTGGTACAATCTCACTGTTGTTCGTGCCTAGAACGATTTCCACTTCATCTCTTAAATAAATGAAGTTGAATTTGTTATTCGTGAAGTGTTAGCAGATCATGTGATAGAATGACGGGTCATTCCATCTGTCTCAAACAAAAGGTTAGCAAAAATTATATACATAAGTCGATCTATAGTGAGATTAATCATATATAGTTCCTAAAATGGACTTATACTTCATATATCATACTGCTTAATATAATAAAACTAGTTTCTACTAAACAGGGACTTCCTGTAGGCTAGTGGTAGGCGATAAAGGCCAGTCGCACTTCGGTTGTGGGTTCGATTCCTACAGCCTTGTCCGAAGCGATGGGCTGTTGCCCGTCCTGCAGGTTGTCCCTTTTTCTAAAACTACGTTACTATAACATCCCATCAATAATATCGAAAATCTTCTATCCTTAAACAATACTAACTTATGTCCAACATAATCCAGTCTAATCTTTAGGCTTATACATAATACTGCAGTCCACTCTCATAATATAGTGACAACGATTACCAGAGATTTAATACTGTCGTTGATCCCCACATATCATAAGATATGTCTTATTGGTCACATTCCAAACATTCAAAGTCCTTAATCGTGTATTCTCTTGAATACCTTAGTGAAAACATGAGTGCAGTTAAAAGTTACCAAAATCCTCAAAATTCTATATACTCAAACCATGATATCACTTAGTCCTTATATCAATCATGAGCTCATGAATACTATTAAACATTTCATTTTCTCGTCTTCATTATGCGCATGTCATCTTATTTCCAAAAAAATATCTCAATCACTTTGAATACCACATCAATAAATATTGCAATACTCAATGATACAACATTATTTTGGAATCCCATTACATAAACACTTAATCATTCCACCAAATCGTTGTCATATTCAACATTGCCAATAGTGATCGCATGTGATTTCCCTTTGTCCTTTGCCTTCAGTGGTTGCTCATGTTGATCATCACTAACCCTTGGATTAGGGCAATTATTAGCATAATGCCCCATTTCCTTGCACTTGAAGCATTGATGTGTTGGCGGTGCGTTCTCTGCAGTGTTTGCTTTATTCACATCATTAGAAACCCTTTTTCCATTACTTCGACACTCAGCTGCTCGATGACCTTCTTTTCCACACTTAAAACATTTTCTAGTCCCTTTTAGACAATCTCCACCATGCTTCTTTCCACACTTTGTGCATAAGGAAACATTCATCTTCTTTTCACCATTACTCTGAGATTTCTCCTTGAACTCCATCTTTCGTTTCTTGTCAAAACCATGAGATGGATATGTAACACCAACTTCCATTTCTACCTTGATAGCACAACGCACAATTTCTTCATAGCTACTGAAGTCTCTTATAGCTAATGCCCTTCGAAGACTTGGTTTTAAGCCACTGAAAAATCGATCAACTTTACTTTCAGGTTGGATGATAATTCCAGAAGCATACCTTGCAAGTCTTGTAAAATTTGCTTCATAGGTACCAACAGATTCATCGTCCCTTTGCTTCAGTTCAAGAAACTCTTTCTCCATCTTTGTTCGAAGAATACGAGGGAAGTACTTACTGAAAAACAAGTTCTTGAACTCGTCCCATTCCATGGACTCAATTTCATCTCATGGCCTCGTATTCTTGATAAGATTCCACCATTGATCAGCTTCACCTTCCAAACGATATACTGCTAATATGACTTTATCATGTTCAGAACATTGAAGAACTGAAAATATCTTTTCAGTAGTACTGATCCATTGTTCAGCCACAAGTGGATCAGAAGACCCACTGAAAGAAGGTGGACGTTGCCTCATGAAGGACTCAATAGAATATTGTTCACTTCTCTGCTCATTTGGAAGTCCAGAATGATTCATAGCTTGTGTATGTATAGCAATAATATTTTGCACTCCATCTCCCATAACATTTGTTTGTTCAGGAGGGCAATCATTGCATTGTCCATTGCATTGATCAACACGGTTCCTTCGGGTTCCAGCCATCATCTAAAACCCAAAAAGAATAGTGTGAGAGGCAAAAATCATTCTAGGGAAAACAACATAATAAAGGGGGAGTACCTTCAATATCCAACATCTTAGGTTTAATTCTATGATCGTTAGCGTAATTATATTACTATAACCTATACGTATACTTATCCCTAGGGACATCCCTAGACATACCTTAGAAATATCTCTAGGGATCTCACTAACGTTTTCGCATCCTAGTTTCCAAAGGTTGACTAAACCTCCCTTTGATACCAACTGTAGAGACCCGAAGCCTAACATACATGAACATTACATTACTTTTGCGGAATACTTAATACATAACAAAAATATACACACAAGGATCGTAATAGTTTAGTGTCTTTGGAAACTCGGAACGTAATCTTCTAATCCTGGTGAAAGATCTTCAAAATCTCCCACAAAGATCTTCCTTTTTTTTTACCTAAAACCTTTCTTTATATCCTGGGAAAAAGAAAACATAAAAGGGTGAGCTCAAATTCTCAGTAAGGGTAAACAAAAGAAATATCAATCACATAATTTTCATAAGAACATAACATTTTTGGAAATCTTAACCTGCAAAAGAGAGCATAATTTCATAACATGGGATAAATCATAGTAGTGAAAATTAAACCCTTACTTAAAACATTACTCATTGTGGCATACACACATAATCATAGAGAATCATTTTTTGTTAATCAAGACTCATTGCCAAGACTATCTTAGTGGACAAAGTCCCTTTCTGAATCGAGTAATCCTCGTTTCAGTCTTGTTTCACTGAACCGGTATAACCTACCATTCCAGCCATGTCTATCTCATGAGATATGAAATCTTTACCCAATGCATTGGAGGGAGATATAGGTCCCACCCATCTCTTAATGAATCCTTTCTTATGTGTGCCACAAAATCATAAATCATGCATCATTGCATAACCCATGTAATAAAAATGGGATTCTTAAACAACATGACATCATAAAACCATTCATATAAGATAAAGGAATTCATAAACATAATTTCATCACAACATAGTCAAATCAATGTAAAAATATGGATAGAAACAGAACCCTTTATTATCTTATATGGAAAATAATTTTGATAAAACACTTGAATTGAATTCTTGAGGAAAATATCCTTTCTTCTTCAAAATCAATTTCTTTTCACAAAACATCATGCAATTTTAAAAGAAAGAGATTTTATTGAAAATAGTCATGAAAACTTTTAGAGGAAGCTTCATGAAAATAAGGCTTTATAAAACAGTATAAATCCGTTCGTGCCGTATAAGTTAAAAAAAACATTCTTCGTACTTTTGTCGGAAAAGTCAAAAAGTACCTCGTACGAAAATCGAAAAAAGATTCCTTTCATATCCTTTAATAAAAACTCATAGAAGGGTAAAATTGGATTTAAACAATTGTAGGTGGATGGAAATAATATTACATATTGAGGGAACATGGATGTGGATGATAAAATACACCCCAGTAAATACTTACAAATAAACAATCTCGGATAAAAATTAGATTGTGATATTTCCCTTACCTTAGGTCCGACTTGCTTTGTAAGTGTCCAAACCTCCTGTATAATGATTTAAATCATGTTATTGAATTATTACAGAATCATATTCATTGTTATGATATCATATATGGTTCACTTATGACATTATATTACCCGTTCTTTTGTAAATTCTATGTTAAAGAAGTGTTTTGGGTAAAATCGTTTCATTTATCTTAGGTGTTTTGACTTGTTGTTCTTGACATCATTATTACTTATATCATGATTTAATTACTTCCAGAATATAAAATATGATTTATATATCATATATATTCAGTATATATATATATATATATAATAGATAGATAAATAAAATGAAAAACACCGTTCATGGAGACGGTAGTCCGTACGTACGCATGAACGCTGTTTTACTTTCCTTATTGTCTTGAAATGGAAGTATGTAGATGACATACATATATATATATACATAAATCCAGTAGCTTTATAATGTCATATATTTCATTATTATTTCTTATATATACTTTATAATCATTCTTAAATGGTTAACATGGAGAATGAATCTCATCGCGTCGTGGAGACGGTAGTCCGTACGTACGCACGAGCGATGATATCATTTCCATAAATATTGAACTGAATTGGAGTGGATTATACAATATATCAGAATAAATATGATGTTGTAATAACTATGTATAGTTATTCTTTACACCATTACACCCATCCATGTAAGGTGGTGGTGGAAAATAGATTACACCACGGCGTGGAGACGGTATTCCGTACGTACGCACGCGCGGTGATTTCATTTTTCCGTAGGATGGATAGAAGGTGAATTAGGGTTGTTTCATATTTATAATAACATATCAGTATGTAAGTAATACTGATGTTATTACTTTATCATGAAACAACTAAAGAAGAAGAAGTTGAAGAAGAAAGAAATTGAAAAGATCGGTAATGGATATTACCTCTTCTTTGGAACGCTTCTTTGAATCCTCCACTTAAGGAACTAAGATTGGTCTTTGGAGAAGACCAGGACCTCTAGGATTATTCTAGGGAAGTGTAGAGGAGAAAATGGCAGGGGTTGGCCGAGCTTGAGTGCTCAATTTGGTGTGAGGAGGAGGGGGAGGAGGTGCCCTTTTATAAGGGAGGAGAGGGGCACCTTAGGAATATCTCAAAATATTATTTTATATTAAAGTCAAAATCGGTTTATAATGGTTACAAAGGGTCTTATTTCGAAGATAAAGTGGGGATGGGTCGAAATCCTATCAACCAATAGGATTTAGACAAGTTTAGGGTATTATTTTAACCTTATCAATTAGATTTAACTCTAAGTTAAATAATTTAACTTTTACCGTGTCTTGTTGTTTTATTTCACTATATGGTTAATAAACTTACTATAACATGCCAAACGAACCCCAAATTGTATATTATTAATACATATATCCTTATCTAAGTCATTTGTCCGAACCTTAGATTTTTAGGAATAAAATAACAATTAATAATATAATATTTGATTTAAAAACTATTTTGTGTCAATTTTGACACTATTTGATATATGATTTTTGTGAAATTCATAACAGAATTATATGTTCGAACCAAGTTGATTAAATCAACACTAATATATCATAGTAACCTAGAAAATTAGTGGAATTCATAAAAAGTCTTAAATTACATTTATTTTGGTATTTATATTATCAATTATGTCAATATTTCATTAATAAGATAATTACTGCATCATTTTTGTGTCATAAATAAATTATATTATTTGATGTCTAAAAATTACAAATAAAATACCATCATGTAGGAAATATTTCTAGCTTTCTAATGAATATTTATAGTCGAATTTATCTTATGTATAACCCCATATTAAAAATGATTTTCTTATTAAACTTTGATTTTAACTATTTTAACCCTTCTTTAAATAAATTAATAATAAATGTCCTAATCTAATCCAAGTGGGCCTAAATGGTCATATTTTATTCCTAAGATTGTTTTTGGTCGAATTACACTTGTCCAATAGAATTAGGACATGTGTTAGGGTAATATTAATATCATATTTACCCTTAGTTACCTTATTTACTATTAACCGTGGTAAAAAAAGTAAAAAGTTACTATTCACCAAAAAATTATTTTCATCTCATTGAACCACATTTTAGTCCTTGATATTAACTGTGTCTCTCGGATTTTCGAAATTCCATTCACAGAAGCGGTAAAATTAAGTTTTATGCAAAATTCAGTTTTTAACCTACCACTTAGTAGTTTCACTATTCATCAAAAATTGATGTTTTTCAGAACAATGCCAAAATTTCATCCCAAGCTATATTTCATATTCCGAATTCAAAAATGAAGTCTATTTTACCAAATTCATAACATAAAAGTTGCATTAATTAATTTTATAATTAAATCCCACTGTTAAAACAAATAGCGTGTTTTTAAGAAACAATATCTATCAAAAGATTGACACTTGTTTATGTCTAGTTTAAATGTGAAACTAAATCCAATGACCAACATTGTATTAAATTGTAAAAATATATTCTAAATATACTTTAAAACCACTCAAATTAATGATTTATCACTATTAATTATTTCGATTAAAAAAGTTGTTTTTAGTAATTTTCACTATTCATCAGAATATGAAAGTTATCCGAAAAGTACCAAAATTTCACCTTAGGCTAAATTCGATACTCCGAATCCAAAAATAAAGTTCATCTTGAAAAATAAGATTTACTGGATTTCAAAAAGTGGTTATTACTATTCATAACGGCTAGTTTTAATAATATTTTTATAGCATATCGTTGTTTCGTGAAACTCAGTATTGCGTACTACACACGCTATCGAGGAAGGTTGTGATTGCGTGTAATGCAAGGCAAGTCAAGGATGCGTGTTGTGAAAGCTCCTTTTGGTGTAGCGTACAACACAAGACATTAATAAAATTAAAAAGAATATTTTTTATAAAATCTTGGGCTGTTACAGGACCTCTGTGATTAAGGGTGATTTAGAGAGGAGGACCTTCACTAGAGTTGGAAATCACAAGGAGAGGGACTCTATGTTGATCTTTTGTGTCATGGGGTGGAACTTTCCATCGACTAACTCTGATAGATGTGATATTAGGAGTGCCATTTTTCTTACTATACTGAAAATATGAAGGACCTTCATGATGACCATAAATGAATTAGGGATGGCCTCTGTTGGAGTAAGTAAGAACATAGGGAGGACCCCCATGCTGGTCGATGAGATTGGAAGGAGGATCCTTGCATTGACGACCTGGTTGGAGTATGAAATTTTCACACCTATGACTAGGGAATGGGGAGGACCTTCATATTGAACGTCATCAATATGGGGATAACTCCAACTAGGGTAGATTATTATGGCACCGGGAGGGTCTCCATGATGGTTGAAAGATAAGGGAGGACATTTTGTATAATTGATGATGATATGGGGATGACCTATATACAGGATTTAATTACCGTCGGTTGGCCCGCGACGGCTGCAGCTCACATCGGTGACCAGGGAGGTCAACTCAACCACCTTGTGAGGTTACATGTGACGCACTATATACTAGTCATGGAAGCACCCCAACACAAGGATAGGAAAGTGTCCCTACTCTGGGACAATAATATGGAGGCCAATAGTATGCACTAGTGGTTCCTTGGGCCACAGGAGTTGCAGAATATGATGCACCATGGCGGGCGTCATCCCCAGAAATCACCTGACGCTGACGGTAGGTCAGCCGATCTAGGGATGGCTATACAGGGGTATGGACCACCTTCTCTTTAGACTATGGGATAGGATGGTGGTGTTGAGATGGCTTGGTGGGAGCCCTCATCAGCAGATCACTAGAGGAAGTCCTAGCGAGGTGGACTCAGACATCCCTTACTTCGTCCGCATAAGGGATGGAATCATAAGAGGACTCCATGGATAGGCTCTCGTAGTTGTTGAAGGTATGAGTGGGGAGCAATGGATCCTTGTGCGGCCCATGAGACTGATGTTATTGATGGTGCATGGAGGCTTCCAGGACCTGACAGTCTACGTCATGTTTTGGGATAACCCCATTCTGTTCATATCGACGGACAATAGTTTTGATCACCCTCCTTTGAATAACTTCTGAGGGAGAAATGGGGCATGGTCACCCAATAGCTATGGTTGTGGAAGTGACCACAGAAGAGATGGAGCTATGTGGGACTAATATGGTGGAATTTTTCTTGAACCTACATCCATGTGTAGGAGGTGAGTCAGTTTACTATAGCTGTAGATTGGGTCTGGAAAAGTAAGAAAATTCAACACCCAATATAGACAATAAGAAAATGAAGCCCAGTGCCCCATCATCATTCAATCAAACCTAGCTAGATAAAAATATCTACACTAAAAACATCTCAGACCTGGAATCCCAATGATAATTTTCCCCAAATCCTGGTGAGTTTCAGGCCACGCCCACTATTTTCTTAGTGGTACCTGGCCCCAGATAGATGGATCTAGTGAAATTCTTATCTACTGGTGCCTCAAACACTAATAATCCCTATGTAGAGGAGAATTATTTAAGGTTAAGTTAGCCATTTATTTTTCCAATTCTCTCATTGGGTCATGCATCCTTCTAGGGAAACGTGCTGGCTTTTACACTGCATTCCTTCATTCTAAATGCAGCCAGCATATGTCACATATTTAGTGACGTTTTCTACATGATCAAAACATGATGATGGCATGTTGGTCTCTCCTTCTGTGGATTCCTCCTCATAATTGGTCACCTAGTCTAGGTATTCCTTAATTATTAAGACTTTGTTCTTAAAACTCTTCCTAGTGCCATAACATTGTGGATACTATTTAATTACACTACTTCTATCAGGACATTCCATGGGGTCAAGTCAGGGCAGCAACTTTTGGTAAAGGGAGTACTCACATTGGGAATCATTGGTGTGTATGGATGTTGAAACAACGGTACACATAGTTTTTCTTCCCCTTATGATAGGGATTCTTGGGGGAGTAGAATCCTAAGGCATCCCACCTTGAGTGTGGGTAATTTTATAACATAGGCATTTCTCTGAGGTTTTCATCAATGTCCCATGTTTAACATGGTGTATGTCACATGTTTAACTTCTAGCGAAGATAGATCAGATTGATTTGAACACAGATGGGAGAAAATCAGATGGGTATATCCCTAGGGTATATCACCTAGGAGGTTTACTACATGGGTGGATAATGGAACCCAATGAGGATGGATTTGAGGTGTTGTGTCCCATAAAGTGATGATATCACATTGTTATGGTTGATATTTTAAACTCTAAGACTGGATCAGAGGATTATTGGTTCCCAAAAAAGGTGACACCATGTTTTCCCTTTGTCTAGGATTGAGCCTCATAGAATCTTCCTACATACACTGTATAGAATACAGGGATCAAAACCCACATAGTTAGAGAGGTAAAATCATGGAATAATCAGATGAAATGTTGGGGCTTACGCGTTGTTAGTGGAATGTCATAAGAAGGACACTCTTTGTTAGATGATTATGGATAGTTTGCGGCTTATGAATGGTTAGATGCCAAAAAAAATGGAGTGATAACACTAGGATGTGGCAGCCCAGGTAGGGAATTAGGATGGAT
The DNA here is from genome assembly GCA_963277665.1 of Viscum album. Taxonomy (NCBI): domain Eukaryota; kingdom Viridiplantae; phylum Streptophyta; class Magnoliopsida; order Santalales; family Viscaceae; genus Viscum; species Viscum album. The sequence continues at coordinate 1,348,896,184 of OY728132.1, forward strand.
GATGGGTGTTTTAATGAAGTGGATGGGAGTAATGGGATAGAACCGACGTAAAGATGATGGTGATGAAGGTCTTGAAACTCAGAGAGGATTCCTACTTATCCCTATGGTAGGTAATCAATGTCCACATAGTTTGGAAGGGCGACAAGACAACTATAGAGGCGGACCCTGATAATAAACACATGGATGAGACCTGATGGAAATAGAGCCTCATGGTTGGGTCATGTCCTTCCTAAAAAACAAAGCCTGAAGGGAAAGACCAGGATGTTACATGAGTGATGTTTTCGAACCTTAGGGAATCTTCTTACATATCCTCATTATAGGTAATCATAGTACACTTAGTTCAGTAGTGCGATGAAAGAAATTAGGAAGTGGCATGTAAGAATGGATGCATGGATGAGGCCCGAAGGAAATATAACCTTCATGATGGGGCATGACCTTCTCGAAACACTAAGGCTCATGGGAAAGACTAGGATGGGACATGATTAATGTTCATGAACCTCAGGGAGGCTTTTTACATATCCTCGTGTCACGCAATCAATGTATACATAGTTCAGTATACGGGGAAAAGAATAGGATTGTACACAAAGGACAACAACCCGATGACATGTTGGGGGTTACACTTGGTTAGCGTCCCATCTCATGAGGGGCAGTCTTGGATGGAGGATTATGGATTAGGTATGAATCTTAGGAATAGTTAGCTACCTAAAAACTGATCTGACACCACAAATCGGTGGACCAAGAATGTGAGTCCAAATAATTGGGACACCAAATTTTACGATTCTTTGGGGTTGGACCTCGGGGAGGCTTCTTACATACCTTTTCTATAATACAAGGATCAAAATCCACATTGTTTAAAATAAAACATTTTAATGTCATTCGGGATGAATGTGGCATATAGTTTAATGTCATGTGTGACGAGGGTGATCCGGAATGAAGTTCTTGGGACAGATGAGTGATTGGATTGATCCTCAGTGAGGCTTCTTTCATACCTTTCCTATATAGGGAAATGGTTAAAGTCCATGTAGTTCGGTATGGCGGACGGGGCTTACACAATATGGTGGATCAAAGTGGATGTCATGGATTATTCTTACTATAAGCCGATGTGAGTCATGATCGGTGTAAAAACAAGTGGAAACAAAGACTTGATGATCGCATCATTAATTGTTGATCCACAAGGAATGGAATGGGGCTTACGCATAGTTAGTCAACCAAAGAGGGTATAGGGGCCTAATCTATGAGGGATGCCCGAGAAGGGGTCTTAATGTAGAAGGATGATATGGCCACCATAATAGAAACACCCTTTCAAGTTGGGTGAGGGATTACACAATTACTACCCAAGGAATGCATGGAGACAAAGATTAGAGGGAGAGGGGAGTGGGTGGGTGATGGTGCTCACCCTTCCATGGTCCTCTCTATACATATCGCTTATGTGGTTATCATAGTTTAATGTCATACATTGAGGACATGGGTGCTTCATAGTTTAATGTCTTGCAGCTCAGACACTGAGGATTTAGTCCTCACCTATAAGACTTACATAACATGTACCAACCCACTCTTGAGGGATGGAAGTCACAAGTAATTCTATATAGAGACAGGTTTTTGGAGTGATTCATTTAGGGTCTCACATTATTTTTCTATGTGATGAATCAATATCCATTAGTATGACTATGAAAATAAGCATAAGGAAAAGAAACAAAACATGAAGAACTTCCCAAGGGACTTTGAAATAACTTCGTTCATGCATGGATGGTCGCACGGTAGAAGGGTTTGTGAAGAAATAGGCCTCATAGAGAGGATATTCTTAAAGATATAGGGATTCTAAAGCACAGGGGCTCACAGAGCACATGGATTCATAGAGATCAAGGTTTCACAAAGAATATGGGCTCACAGGGAACATGGATTTGTAGAGATCAAAATCTCAAAATGAACATGTGATCACCTAGCACATGGCCTCACAAATCTCATTGGATTGAAGAGCATAGGGGCTCAGAGAACACATGTCCTCGCATAGCTCATGGGATCGAAGAGAACATGGGCTCACAGAGAACATGACTTCTCAAAGAGGAGAAATTTGGGAAGTAAAGTTTCCCATCCGAATCATTGAGTACACATGTTTTTGTATGGTGCATCAAAAAGTCCCGAGAACCCAAAAGGGTCTCCTTCCATTACAATGGCCCATAACCTCTAGGAAGGGCATACCTTCATGGGGAGGGGGTAAATTTGAGTAATGGGAAGGGGATTTCAAAATGATTAAGTACCTCCGATGATTCATTTTTTCGATGGTTTTGCAGAGAAAAGGGTGCTTCACGATTTGAGATCTTTGAAGGTGAAATTTCAGGGTGTTGGTCCGTTTGGAGTGGGAAAGCTGGGTATTTATAGGTGCTAGGCTGGTGAAAATTGCAGAAGACATGCCAAGAAGTAATTCACACTCTACTACTAGGGGATGAATCTATCAACTATATTATAAATGTAGAGTCAACTGTCACTCCCAATATAGGGACCATAGAGGATTTTTTTTCTTCCCTTAAGTATTTCGTAACTATGGAGTCATTCGGCATTCCCTCTATGGCGCTCACAGAGACCTTCACTTTCGATCAATTTCATCATAGCCATGGAGTCATCAATAAATTTTTTATTCCATGACTGAATAGAATTCATTTTCATTGCACCAACCACGGTGTTGTAGGGCTTTGCAAAGATTCGTTGCAAAGCAACCTGTTTGGGATATTTTTTGTTGTCTTTTCCTATATTTTTTAAGATGTGGATTTTGGCCCCAATAAAATTATTTACGGAGTGGAATAATTTACTTCCTAATATTCTAACATAAATATATCCATATAACCCATGTACTTTTATTTCATCATAGTAGTAAATAAAAACTGTACAGTTATATTCACTAAACCTACTATGAATAGTAATTTAAAACATTTTATATGAAATATAAATACACTTAATAGAATTTAAAATTGTATAGTGGGTCAATAAAAACATAAAAATAACATAAATTGAAATTGAAATTTTTATGTTTCATAGCCTTTTAAAATTATCAGTGATGTGAACAACACTTTCAATAAAAAAGTGTATATAAACAAGATTGAAATTTTACACAAGAGATTGAAGTAACATTGATATAAATTTTCTAAATGAATCATTAAGGAAATAAGAGGCATTTATAGAGAGTGTAATAGTTATCTGGCTGTTTGAATTTTGATTAACTGCTAGATATAACAAATTTCCATTTAAATAGAATCATGAACTTTGAATGAATAATAATTCCTAGAAATTAATATTTTCAATGATTGAAATAATTAATTATATATATTAAAACTATAAAAAATTATTTCCAAAATTATATAACATAAATGTAATTATATATAAATTTTGATATGGCTTTTTTAAACTTATTTTCTGAAACTATATTTTTATATTAAAATAAAAAAATATTTTTTTATTTTGATTACAATATATATTATAAATGAAATTTTATTTTTATTAATTAAATATTGTAAATTATCATACATATGATAATTATGGAATAATTAAAAAAAATCATACAAAATAAATAGTATTTGTTCGATTAAAATTTATATATATATATATAAAGTATCATATTATTTAAAAAGTGGATTTAATATATTTATATTTATAATTATAATTTGAATAAGTATAATTAATTTTATAAATCATTATATCAAAAATAGTTTAGGTTGATTATTAAATATTTTTCTAGAAATGATTAATTTTTTGTGAATATTAAAAAAATATAGATTTTATATAAACTATTTGTCTTATGATATCACCATGATGAAAATATCGATAAAAAATTTAAGAAATATTTTCTAGGATTTATAATTTTTTAATGAGTAAAATTATTAATTTTAAACATAATATACATAATTTCCAATCTTGTACATAAATTTTCAATACATGGGTAATATTTTATTCTAGTAAAAACTCTTTATGATTATTTACTTTTAAAATTTTGTTTCTTTGAAACGTTTCACTTTTGGGAGAGTGAAAATGGAATAGAAACTAATATTTATTAATCATATACTTCTAATAGTAAAAAATAATAAAAATAATTCAAATGAATAGTATTAATAGTATTTTTTCTAAATATTAAAATAATAAATACTTTATTATAAGATTTCCATTCCCCTTGGGAATATAAATACCCTTATTCCAACACTCTCTCCACACATTGAAAGCACTTTTATTTAAAAAATAAATACCCAAAATATTTCTATACACTCCCTTGTATTCATTCCTAATGCTCTAGTTTATATAAAAGACTCTCCTTAGATGTATATTTCTTCCATTAAAAATATATTTATATTTCTTCCATTATTTTATTCCCATGATATTTTCTTGATTTTGAGAAATTATTGATTATTTTTTCCCATCACCACATAAAACACTTTTCTACAAGTTGTGACAATAATGAAATTCCAATTTTAAAACATACATACTATCCTTTTGACTCTCCCCATACCCCATCAATAATAAAAATAGTTATTGAAACTAAATTTTAAAATAGAAATTTTATTATAATAAAATGATATTATAAAACACACAAATTTGTTGTTTTTACCTTCTTTAAAACTCTTTATATAAATGTTGATTACTATGGTGGTTTTATTCTACCTAAGTTAATAATGATGATTTTAATTTTCTAATACCATTTATATATATTCTTAAAAACTAACTTCATTATTTATTAAAATATTAATCATAAAATATTATCATGTTTAGGAATATAGAATGATAAAAATATCCCAGATTATAATCATATTAAAGGTAAATAATTTTAACCATCATAAAATAGTTTACCAAGTATTGTTATTAAAATTCAAACTAGGTATAAAAAATTGAAATCACTCACTTGTAGTATAATGAACAATTATTTTCTAATATATAATTTTCATTTGGTCATATAGTTATATCATATTATGTAATAGAATATTATATAATTCACATTCACCACAATATGAAACCAATACAATTTTATTTTAATATTGTTAACATTATGTTTAGAAAATTAAAAAGTTCATAATAATTTAAATAATTAAAATATGGAAAAATGGAAAACATAATAACAAAAACATAAAAAATTGGAGATTATCAGTCAACTAGATAAATATACCTCATAAAGAACACTTTCAGAAAAAAGAATAATGTTAATAATCCAATATGAATTTTGAAAATAAAAATATATATCCTTAAAAGAAATATTGTATGATATAAGAATGAAATAAATATAATGTATTTATGGGATGTATATATCCCATATGACTATAAAAATTATTACCTTTGGAATAATAACCCGACTTTTAGATATGTAATCTAACTATTAGTATACTAACTAGACCATTAGAATAGTAATCTGACCATTTGGAAGAGTAACATAATCATTACAATAGTATCATCTCCTATGTAAGTGAAATATAATATCTAGATTTTTTAAAAAATTAAATTAATATCTATTTATATCACATAGATAGTAATTAAATGTGTTAAAAATTGTAAATTTATTTTTTTTAAATTTTTTAAAATAAAAATAATATTTGGATGTTTATAATAATTTAATTATCTAAAATAAATTTTTTATTAAAAAATTGTTTTATAAAATATTTTAATATTTTATTGTAATGATAATATTGTTTTATGTGACTACTTGGAATTTTTTTAAGGTTATAAATTTTATCATAATGTTAAAATTAATATTCTCATTTTAAAAATGTCTTTTATAAAAAATGTAGTATCTCATATTTTATAAAATTATTTTTATATAATGGATTTAATTTTATGAATATAAATGATGAAAAATTATTAAGGTTAATTTTTTATATTTTCAAAAATAGTTGTATTTAAAGATAATATTGAAATTTGATATAATTTGGTACATATCAATATAAGATAAGTTTATGATTTTTTTTATTCATGGTAGATATAAGAACCCATTAATTTCAACTGACATTGTATATATACTATATATAATAATAATAATAATTGATATTCATTAGCTAGAATAATAATTTAAATATTATAATATTCAGAAACACCACCCTACTCCCATTACAATTACCACCTATCACCACCCCTTATCATCACACCATCTAAGAAATTAATATCTCCAAATATATTCCAAATAAAAATCTCAAGCCTCTAATTTGTATCCTACTAATTTTAGAATCATCAAATGACCAATTCTTGTTACCTTAATTTGTGTTTCAAGGAGGATACAATTGAGAGGAAATTTTATAAATTTACCTCTCCTAAATTCACTTGTCCTTCTATCTCATCCTTGACTACCATATAAAACATATAATAATAAATCTAGTTTCATATATACCCATGAATTTTATTTTTATAATTTAATATATCTCTCTCACTACATTCTTATCTCATATTACTCAAATAAAATTGAAACCATTTTCCATATTATGTCGGTTCACCACCTTTATAGATGATGAGTTTTCATTTTTCATAACCACCTTCATATATCAGAACACATATGGAAACATGATATCATTTATATTTGTATGGGTTTTATTGCCAATAAATTTTACTTCTAGTTTTTTGTCCCATTTTTCGTGATCATTAATAATTATTCACAACTAGTTCAACTTGGAGCCAAAAAATGATCACCTCTAAAATAGTGAAATTAACTTTTATATACCACTGAAATGATTATAAATGAACATAATAAAATTAAAATAAATACAATATATATAAGGAAAGGTTATGAATTAATTGATTAATGATTATAATTTTAGTATCGATGATGATAAGTAAAAGTGTTTAATATATTTGGGAAAAAGTTAAGGGATCTCTACAAAGAACACATTTTATTTGAGTAAGTAATTTCTATCTCTAACTCAATTTTTCTATCTCATGTATGTTATATAATTATAATATAATTATATATATTTATATGTTACTTATATACCTATCTTTTCATCCCTTCCATTAATGTGGTAATACATTATATAAGTTCTTCTCTCAAATGAAACCCATTTCTTTCAACATTTAATTTTTACATTTTTGATTTATGATAGAGTCCATTTTGATGCATAAATAAGGATGTAAATATTATGATGGGATCAGACAAATGGATTTCTACAGAAATGGGTAATAGTTTTTCTTCATTTTACTTCATATTTGTTTATATGGAGTAAACATAACACTTTATGGTACTATGTCCACAATGTGATGTTTTCTTGGAGGGTTATCCTTGACTAATGCTTTTTTAATTTTTTTAGATTTTACCAAATTTATAATTTTTCATTATCTTATGATTACTTTTTTCTTTATGTTATGGAATCATATTACTAATCAGAATCATTTTGGTTTATTATATCATGTTATTACTTATGAGACATGTTTTATGCTTAGTTATTATGCTTATTACCCTAATGGGTTTTATATCCCTCCCCTTTCTTTTATGTATTCCCCATGTAATCCTATGTATTTTTAAGATAAAAATGTATATAGGGGAAATTTATTGAGATTAAAATATATTTTTTTATTTTAATTCCATTGTTTTATCATACGTACCTATTATTTCAAAGAAATAATCGATCATTTGGTTTCATTTATTGTATATTTATGTTAATAATCATCTATTAATATGTTTAAAAGGCTTGGGTCACTCTAGTTGGAATCAGAGGATGGTCTAGTTATATTTTGGATTATTACTTTAATAATTTAGTGAGAACCCAAGGTATTTGTCTGAGTATAAGAGAATATACTTGAATATTAGGTAAGTATAAAGTGAGTGGTTACCATGAAATTCAATCCATGTATGGATATTTCAAATGGATGCGGTGATGGTATAGTTTTACCAAGGGGTAATAACCTTTTAATGTGTATATTGGTATTTTAATTGATCATTAACAAGTTCATGATAAAGTGTAATTTTTTCACACCTTCATGGATATTAATGGAGGTTAGACATTGGAAACCCATAAACTCATTATGAACCATTATAATGGACTTGTAAAAATTGATGGGTTAAAAAGCATAACATGGATATTATAAAATATAACCTATAATGAAAAATTGAGATATATTAGTTAGGATATAACATTTATTTATAAGTAATCACTTCAAAGTTCATAGTATAATATTATATGATTTTTAGTTGGAGTATTCTCATCACACTTTTTTAAATATTATTTAATGGAAGGAAATACTAGGAACCATGCCAACAATCAACATGGTAGGCAGTGTAATGACCAATCAGATGATGTGCCTAAAATTATGAGAATGGGGTCTTGGAAATTCATGTTATTACAAGAATATATGACCAATGTTATTAATAATAACTTAAATAATATAGAATGTTATCCTTCTCTTAAGAATGGGAATGTTTTGGTTGAGTTATTTATAAGATAAAGGCCTCCTAAATTTAGTGGATATTTATATCTCCATAGAAGGAGTAATGTATTAAATCCATTGAAAATATATTATATGTCTTATAAAGCTCTGAATTAGAGAGTTTCATGTTGGATGTCTATCTTCTTGATGGAAAAGCAGATCTGTGGTGGACACTTCTCAAAAATATGTTTTCAAAATATAATCTTTACCCCCTAGAATGGAAAGGATTAAAGAAAATATATTTTCCCGAAACTATATAACTAAAAATGGATATGGATTTACATATACTGAATCAAAAGGAAGATTATTGCATTAATAAGTGTGTAGAAAACATCACAAGGCTTTCATGATATGCCTCTAAATTTCTCATGAACACTAAAATAATGGTGGACAGTTTATTTTGTGGTTTAAGGATAAATATATGAAAATATTTAGTGATTTTATACTTTTATATGTAAAAATATATTTTATATCATTCCATGATGGTTTAGGTTGATATTAGTCACTCTTAGTGGTATCATGGACCTACAGATAATAATAGAAAAATGAAATTCAATTCTGATGGATCAATAGATTAATCTCATGGTTGAAAAAATATCCAAAATCCCATATATAAAAAATGTCAACAAAATATTCCAGAAATTGTTTCAAGAAAAACAAGATATTCTTATAATATAGAAATATGGAAAGGAGTGTAATTAGAGAAAGATGGAAATGACAAATTTCACTAATGTAGAAGAAGAAAATATAATTCAGATCAACAATCAGCCTATGGTATAGTGTTTCAAATGCATAGAACATGGGAATTATTAAATCCAATGACCTAAGTCAATGTTTTATAGACAAAATTGATAACAATAACCTCCAATTCCTAGAGAAAAAGGAATGTAATATTCCATATATACTACTAAGGTGTACCCCAAAAACCATATTGTGAAAGGTATAATGGATATTAATTCATGTATCAAAAAAAATTGACTCTGGTTCTCCACATTATTTCATATCTTTCATGTTTATTAGATATATTTAAACATCACCACAAAACATTAGGTTGAGATAGATATGAAAATATAAAATTTAAAAATTATTATATCTAAATTATATCACTCTCCTCAATTAGTATTTTCGGGCTAAACCTCCAAAAAATCAATTCCTATATCCTTTTGGGGATTTTTAGGGTGTTTTTGGAATGGATTGGCTCCCATTATATAAGACCAACATCCACTATTAGGATATATATATCACCATTCACTTTCGGAGTCAACCTCTAATTCTATAAAAGTTTATGGAGGATAAATATCCCTAGGAATCATCTACTCTGGTTTTTATATTATTGATTTTTGATAAATAATATTTACCACAAATGATTACGACCAGAAAGAGAAACATTATTGAAGACATTCCCATTATGAGAAATTATAATAATATATTCCCTGAACAATTTTTTGGTCTTCCTCCTAAATGATACATTTAGTTCTCAATTGAACATATAGCTGGATATTTTTCTATTTTAATGATTACTTATAGAATATTCATCACTGAGTTAGTGGATCTAATGACTAAATTATAAGTTAATTTTGAAAATGGTTTATATTCTCTATAACATCACCATATTGTTCTATTTTCATCATAATTAAGAAGAAGGAGATGCCAATCCACCTCTATATTGATTATCAAAAACTCAACCAAATCAAAATAAAAAAAAAGTATATAATAACATGGATAGATTAATGGGTTGATAAACTATATGGACCCATGTATTTCTCTAAAGTGGACCATAGGTTGGGATATAACCAATTAAAGATTAATAAGAAACATATTTCCAAGACTATAATCAATTGAAGACAAAGAAGGAAGATATTTCCAAGAATATCATTAAAATGTGGTGAAAACACTATGGATTAATAGTTATTTCTTTTAGACTCACTAATTCTCTAGAAATATTTATGGAAATAATGGATATTGTGAAAATAGTTTACCAAGAATTTTTTGGGTAGTCTTCATAGATGTAATTCTGATATAATCCATGATCTAAGATGAGAATGGGGAGAATTACAATATTATGCTAAAGGCTTTACAAAAGGAGAAGTTGTACGAATAGTATAATTTTTGTGAGTTCTATATAGAAGAAGTGTCATTATTGGGGTATTTTATCTCCATGATACGGGATATATGTAGACACTTACAAGCAAATAAAAATTGATAAGTGGAACATAATAGAAGTTATAATGGTGATTTGTAATTTTCATGGACTAGAAAGGTATTACTATAGATTTTTGTGGAATTTATTGTTATTGTAAACACCTCTAACCAAGTTATCTCAGAAGGGAATAATGTTCATCTAAAAATATGAATGTAAAGAGGGATTCAAGAAATTCAAATAGAGTCTTTTAAATGCACCATTCTACATGATTCCTTCAATAATGGAAATTTTCATGGTATACAATGATGTTTCAAAGAAGTTATTAGTTGGGTACTTATGAGAAATTACAAATTGATAGCCTATGACTCATGGAAAATGAAATTTTATGAGTAAAACTCTCTAAGGAATAATATGTAGTTGGATTCAGTGACATTCACATTTAACATCTTGTGGAATTTTCTTGTATGGGATGAAGTGTGAAATATACAAAGAATATAATATCCCCAATTATAAATTCTAAAACAATAATATTAATATGGTGTAGCATATATTTTTATATAATATTAATGAATATGACTACTCGATCCACTACAATCCTAAGAGTGAAATTAATGTGGAATTTTCTCTAAGTAGAACAGATCCCTTGACTTTATCAATGACGAGAATTGAGAGGTATCAAACATTCTTAAACTTATAGTATATGGAAATGAAAATCATAGAGGATGGACTATATCCAATACTTTCTAAAATTAATTATCAACCATAAATTCAAATGAAAATTATGGATTCTTAAAGAGTTTATGTGAAAATACAAAATAACGAGGTTTTACAAGAAAAGGGAAATCCTTAGAGTTCAGAATTAACGAAAAGGGGATAAAAGATTTGTTTCATTTATATATGTATCATTAAATCCTGATATATATAATTAATTATTGGATTATTCATGTGGATCAACCTTCTAGATACATCTATGGAACTTGAATATTTATTAGTGTCTCTGATAAAACTATTGGCCAGATAAATTTATGTACCATGTCATAGAATATACATCAAAATATCTATTTCTAATATAGGTTATGTATGAATGGAAAAGTAAAAATGGGATGATAAAACCATTACCCATACCAAAATTCAAATGGGAAAACAACACCGTGAAAATTTTCCTTGGTAACTAGAAGATATTAAGGGGAAATAATTCCATATTGATTATAGTGGATCATCTTAAAAATACATCTCACTTCATTAAACTTCAGTGTAGTAATCACTGAATAAACTACCAAGTATATGTAGCAGCAAATTATTGAGGATTATAAGAATACCACTATCGATTGTATCTAAATAAGATCTGATAATTAGTTCCTTGTTTTGGAAGAGACTATAATATTATCTAAACAAAAATTTGAACTACAGTATGGATTATCATCCCTATATTGATAGATAGTATGATCATAATATACATACACATGAAGAGTTGTTGAGCGAAAGATTGATGGAATTCAAAGGAGGATGGGGTCAATATATTCTACTATTTGAATTCTCATACAGTAATAAATTACAAAAATGAATCCATATGGACCCATGTGAATCCATTTATAGTAACAGATACAGAACAACAATGTGTTTGGAAGAAGTTTTATGAACCAAAGATATTAGAACCTGAAATGGTCAAGGAAATGGAAAAAAAGGATAACGCCATTCAGCAGTACATTATGGAATTACAATGTCAATATAATATCTATGTGAAAAATCTTCTTTGAGACTGGTATTTTGAGGTTAGAGATAATTTATTCCTCTATATATCTCTTTGGAAGAGAGTTCGGATAATTTGTAATAAGGGAAGGCTATGTCTGATGTACATCATCCCCTTTGATATTCTTTACTGAATTGAAGTTTTTTCCAATCAACTACTACTCCCCCCAACCCTCTCTCCTGTATACGACATATTATATGTAAACATCTTAAAGAAGTACATACTAGATCCCTCAAATATACTAAATTTCAAGGTTGAACAGGTGGAAAATGACTGATCTTAGAAGGATCAATCTATGAATGTCATGGAATATATATATATTATTATTCAATAAGAAATTCATCTAGTCAGTGTGAAATAGAGAAACCATAATTATGAATAGGTTACCTGGGAACTAGGGGAAGCCATGAAGTACATGAACCCTCAAATATTTACAAGTCATTATATAAAACATAATTATATGGGTGGAATTTTTGATAGGGGTAGAGTGTAATGACCCATAATTTTTTTCAATATAATTTCCCTTTGATTATATAGTAGTATCAAATTAATTAATACTATATTAGATAATGTGCATGCACCACATGATGGAAAGAAACATGTTGTTATAATATTTTTAAAATAATATTTATAAAATAAAAATGGAAAAAATAAATAAATGAATTATAATTTTAAAATTATAGAAAATAAGATAACTAAAATATTAAAATATAGAACTTCTCGATCCCATGGAAATAACGCACTCACACACAACAGTGTAGAAATAAAGTATAATGATAGTAAAAAAAAATTGGGAAATTGAAAATGTACAATTGTGATTGAATTATAATTGAATGAATAATGAAAAAAATGTGGTATTTATGGGATGTAGGGAACCCAAATGATCATTAAAAAATATTATCATTTTAATAGTAATCTAATTGTTTAAATAGTAACATGACCACTGAAACCACAATCTGAATGTCGAGAATAGTAACCAAATAGTTTAAATAGTGTCCTTAAAAACGAATTATAATATATTATTTAGTTATATTATAAAATTCAAATATGATATATTTAAATCAGGCTGTAGTTTAATAAGTACTTTAAAAAATATAAATTAAGTGTTGGTTTTTAAACATATTAGTTTAAATGGTAATATTATAGTAAAAATAATTTTTTAAAATAACGTTTATTTTCATAAAATGGGTTTATAATTTAATATAGTTTTTTAGAATAATGAAGATATATTTTTATGGGCCTATAAATAATTTTAAAAATGGTTTTAAAATTTCTCATAATTTTAGTGTTATTATTTTTTCACTAAATAAATATTTTAATTAGAAATAAAATTCCAAATTTTTAGAACAAAAATTCATAAAATGGATTTAAATTTTTGAATCTATACATAAAAATATTTTAAGATTTGTTTATGGGTATTTTAATAAAAACAATTACATTTTATTGTGAATAGTTAAATATGGTAAAATGCGAGGTTTATCATGATAAGGTAAATATATAAATTTCTGAGTCATAGATGATTTAATAATCCATTATTATGAAATCATATGAAATAATTACTTTATATAGTAAACATGATCAATATTATAGATGATATCGATCCATAATATTTAGCTAATGAATATTATATTCAATATACACCCCTTTATTCCCCTTATAAATTCCACCCCCTCCAACCCTTCTCCTCAAAACTTCTGATCCTTGAAGAATTCTCAATTTCTTCGAAATTTATTTCTCTAACATCTTCCCAATGTACTAGTTCATCTGGTCTCACAAAAGGTCGAGTTTAATGTTCTTTAATGATTACTTCAAGGAGGTAACATTAAGAAAAAATATTCTCAATTTACCTCTATTAAATTTATTTTTTCAAATAAAATCTCCTCACCACCCTCATAAAACATAAAATAAAATATCTAGAGCCATATAAATATATTATATCATTATATTGATAATTAATCATCTCTCATTCTACCCATTATTCTCTTCTCTTATTCAAGTAAAAATTACCAATTGTCCATATTACGTTGGCTTATTGCCTTCATAAGTGATTAGATTTTATAATCCACTACCACATTTATAAAAGGATTAAATTCACTAATACATTTTTTACATAAAAACATATGTATATTTAATATGGTTACACATTATTTTATTACAATATAGTTCTAATATTAAATAAAATGGAACTATTGTGTGAGGGTCAAGAAAACTACTAAAATGAACTTAACAAATAATGTTAATTTTTTGCCTAAATGAATAATCCACATATTAAAAATATATGGATATACGGTAGCATTTAAATTAAAATCTGGATATAAATATCAATTCATTTCATTTATTTATTTTTTTCCCTAGTTCAAAAGAATATTAATAATTAACCACAAGTGGTCTGACCTTAGAACCATGAAATGAATGCCCCCTGGTATAGCGAAATTAAGCTTCATATCTCATTAAAAATATTATAAGTGAACATAATATGATTACAAAAAGTTAAATATAAATATAAAAGGTTTTAAATTCATTAATTAAATAACCTTATTTTATTACCTTGGATGTTTTGTGAAGGTATTGGAAATATTCAAACATATGGAAAGGGATCTCTTTGAACCAACCTTTTTCTCTCTGATATTAACATTCCATTAAAAAACACTTTTAATATCACGTTTATTTTATTAAAGGGTTATAATACTTTTTTATATGTGACTCTTACCTATGTACCAAGATAATTAAACCTTCCTTTGAAGTGGTAATACATTCCAAATGTTTTTTTCTCAAATGCAACCAATTTTTTTCATGAGTAATTTTTATTTTTATGACTTAATATTGATTACCTTTGTGTAATACATAAGAGTATATATGTTTTGGTGGGTTGACCAAGATAGTTATACAAGGCATAATGTAATTTTTTTACTCTTGATATTTCACTTGTTTTATTACCGAGTAAATCAAATACATTATGTGACTCTGTCTACCATGTGATGTTGTCTTGGTAGTTAGCCTTAACTTATGGTTATGTCATGTTTTATGTTGTTACAAAAATCATATGTTTTAATTATCATATAATTTATTCTTTCCATATATTATTAATATATATGAATAATCGGGATATTTTTATTTACTTATTTCATGTTATTCCTTCAGACTCACATGATATACTTCATTACCATGTTTATTCGCTTACTGGGATTTATAGTTCTCCATTTTATTTTATATATTCCCTCATATATCCACGTAGTTTTAAGTGATAAATGTGATTTAAGGTCCAATTATTTGTATTAAAATAAGTAATTTTTGTTTTAGTTACATGTTTTAGTCTTATGTAACCAATATTCCAAATTCATAAGGGCTTTCGATACTTTGGTTGTATTTAATGAAAATTTACATTAAAAACAATATATTAATAGATGTTAAATGAATGGGTGGTTATATCTATAATAACATGAAATATATAACTTGTCCTATTTGGAGATTATGGATCCATTTGAATATATCCATTTAGAGTTACCATTCCATCAATGTAGTTTTTTAAATATAAAACGAAAACCATCAAATGACCAATAGAAGGAAAATTAGTCTATTATATGAATAATACATGAAATTAAATACATTAAAAGGAATAAAAAACATGAAATAAATGTGAAGGAGGATTAGAATCCTAAAATTAATAAATATAATGTAAATAATCTAGAGGTAATAATAACGTCTAAATTGATCTGGGACCTAAGGTAAGGTCATATCCTCAAAATATCCATATTTTTATAAGTTAATTAACTATTATTTTTCTTCACTTATATTTCATTTATAATTTTTTAAAATTTATACCACACTTTATTTTCTCCTGTTTTTGAGTTATCATTATCTCAAACCTTCCCTTATAGATTTATAGCGCATGCCTTACACATTTCAAATGGTTTCCCCTAGTCATTTTATATTCCTATTATTATGCGTTATTACTGTCCATAACAATCTTACCGTTATCTTTTTCTTACTTTTACATTTTATTTATCTCATGTATATATTATGAAAAATATATTATCTATATGTTTATCTGACCATACACCCATCACACTATATTATGTGAATGCCATATATATCAAATTATATATTCATAGATGTTTTACAAGAAATTCATTCAATTTTATGACTGGAGAAATATTGGAAATCTGTAAAGTTATTATTTTACAAAGGAAAATTATTAAAAAAAATTTCTGTTGTTGAAATTGGTTCCATATATAACATTAAAAAGTTTCATATTTTTTCATTTATTTAATATGATGGATGAATTAGACAACTATTGTGATGGGTGGGAACTAAAATTATATACTACCCTTATGCATCTATAGTTCTCATGATAAAAACATTAATATGGTAATGGGATAATTATTTTTCTTTTATTTATGGTATCTTGGCACAAAACCTCAAAGGTATGGTCATTATGTCCATAATTATTAGTTTTTATCACTAAGGAATATATAATTATTAATAATATGATTGTAAATTTTATTTTTGAGAGATATGGTATGTTTTAAAATCAGATTTATTGAATTTTAATGTTTTATATATTCTATCATAATTTTGTATTCCAAGGTCATTCAATATTATCTCAAATTTCATGTTACCATGTACTGAGAATCTAATCTCATACCTCATTTTCTTTCCCCATTTCCCTTCAAAATAATGGTGAATTATTTCTAATATGTATAATAAATGGTGTAATAATTATGTTTAATGAGTTTTATAATTTATTTTATGCTTCCAATGTAATGTAATGACCAAATATAATATTAGTTCCCTAAGAATACAAGTCTTTTAATTTGGGAATATATGAAAGTGATAAATATAAATTGGATTCATATTGTTGGAGTTGGGTTTTCTGGAATATATTGGTTGAAGAAGGTTCTAAAGAAATGAAATTTTAAATTTTATAAATTCTTGTGAAATAATAATTATAATAGATGAAACTTGTAAAAAATATTATCTTATATATTTTGGTAATTTATATATCATACTCTTATTTTAAGTCTATAATAATTTCATTATAGGGGAGAATGAAAAAAATCTATTATTTGAAGATGAAATTATCAATTTAATTCTAATTTATGGAACTTACTAAGAAAATAAAGAATCATTGGATGGTGAATATATGATATCATGTTACCTGAACCTAAAATCTCTCACAAATTCCCTATTGTGGGATGGTCTTATGTTTGTTCAACTTGTTGTATATGAACATTTATATATTATTCTTCTAATTTTCTCCATGTAATCAAAGAACAAATTCATCATGTTGATATATAAGTGTAGGAGTAGTGAGAAATTCAATTTTATATCATAGGTGTGTATTTTGAAAAATGTTTCATTTTATAATATACCTAACATACCACAGATAGTTGGAGTTATCAATGGGTACATGAAAAATCATGAAATACAGAATATTCAGGATCTAAAGTAGATATTTAAAAACATAAAGGGGTAAAGGATATCTATTTATTAATTTAAGAACATGTGGATCTATAGAGATATATAAATTTATAGTTGGGAGGTTGTTTCTATAGTAAAATAACTACATGATGTTATGTTTATACTTATGGTAGCATAGGTGGGTGTTTTATGTAACAATTATTTAATAATGTAGAATTTTATTCTATAGTGGTTGAATATGTAAATGTTACTAGACAGAGAAAAAAGGGTTTATGGATAATGAGTTTTCTAAAGGTATTGGATGAGGAGAAAAGGGGTAATGTGTTATATTTTGATAGTCATAGTATTAAAAATCATTTAATGAGTCAACTGTTAAATACCAATATAAACTATATTTAGTTGAAATATAATTTCATCAGGGTATTATTTTAAAATTCATACATTGACTAACTAATATTTTTGGAGGTATTATAAATATTCAATAATGATTATGATAACAATCATTAAAAAATAGTTGGAATGGTGTGCCTCAATTGATCATTAGATATGATGAAGTATAAAGATAATTGGAAGAATGACTATTAAAAGAGAAGACTATTAGATGAGATTATATTGAAAAATATTTCATTAGTGGGTTATTTTTAGAAATATATAGACTAATTTTATTTATTTTAGATAATACATAGATTTAAAATTTTACTATTTATCCTCTACATTGAGGACACAAGGAATTGTAAGGGGTACTTCCCCATTCTCGGAAGGTTGAGGGATCAATGGTCAAAGGCACTTATAAATGTTTTTAATAAGGAACATGAGGTAAAAATGGAGTTTTTGTTAAAAACTTCATCTGAGGATCATGTGAAATGTGTTGTTAATTTCTAGTCTTTTAATGTTTTGGAAGTTAATATTTGAAAATGTTGTTCATATGAATGCGTTAAAAAAAATTCACGTGGAAGGAAATTTCAATTAAATAATTTATTACCCACAAATTTTATAATATTTATATTAGTGCATGAGCACTGAAATGTTAATTTGGACCCATTGCACTAAAAAACATTCTAACCCTCCCCTTACATGATAAATAATATATCATTTATGTGAACATAGATTATTTAACCTAAACATTATAAATCACTATGTTTAATTTGATTTTATTTTTTCAATTATTAGTATAATTTTTATAACAACATGTTCATCAGATTATTAATATAATATGGAAATAATTTTTCTTATTTACTAGTTTATCATATTTTAAAAAAAATCACGTTATTTACTCTATTTCAATGTTGAGAAACACTATTTAACTTGAGATTTAATCCATAAAAAATGTATTATTTTATTTCAACTTGTTCTATCTAATATTAAATGTTCCAACTCCATTGATTTTTAGTGACCCATCATTCCCAAAAATCAGTTTTTATTATACGTATTGTTAAATATCATTTGGAAGCTTCATATCTCTCATTATAAAATTCAAACACACATTGTCCAAAATTCATAGACACTTAATTAAAAAATCTTTCAATGAACTATCCATAATAATATTTATCTACATAAGATTATTCTTCTTCATTTAAAGCTTTTGATTATTATGTTTCACAATCAATGGATCAATTGATATGGTAAGATAATTTCTTATTACCAATACCATGTTACTCACATATACCAAATAGTTCTTTCAACATCTAAAATTTATTCACCATATTCACATAGGTAATATAATATATCATTCAAACCTATATCCAAGGAAAAACTCCCTGTTAAGTGAAATAACATTCATTAAACCACAATAATATTTCCATATTTGTTATGCCACCACAACATAACCCATATCCATAAGTAGAAATATTTTTCACATGAATTGGATGGTTTCCAGGCTATATAACCTATTATCCATAAATTTTTATAATAATATTTTTATATCTATTTTAAAATATAAAATCATATGTTAATCCAAAAATATTCAACTATATATTATACTTCTATATTAAATTTATTATCATTCCATTTGTGGAATGATTTTCATTCATTTTACCATTTTTAGAATTTCCAAATCCCTAAATTTTCCCTTGTTCAACTACAATCATAACTTTACAAGTATTTATCATTATATTAATCATTCCTTATATGAAACCACGTGTACCAATTGTGTTATGCATTTTTATTTAAAATTACTTATGCTTCTAAAAGGATTTAATAATCTTGTCATTTCCCTTTAACATTTCACAAATTTCATACACATATTTCTCAAAGTTGTATAAGAAATGGTTTGTCGAGATCACTTTCCATCTCTTTAAAACTTTTTTCCACATAAATAAATCCCCATGATTATTGATATATATTCACTAATTCTATTTTCAATAGTTTTCTATAAAAATTACACAGAACTAAAATAAGGTACAAAATACATATTATTGAGAAAAATTAATAATGAAAACTTATAGTAAATAAAAAATATTATTATTATTTAATAATTGAACACAAAACATGATTAAGAACACATTGTGATTTAAAATGCATTATTCATGAGAAACTAATTTTATTTATATATAATGAATTTTATTTTTAAAACTAAATTTATAAATTTTAACTTATTAATATTATAGCAGTAAAATCATTTTTTAATTCAAAATATTAAAATTTTTCTAATGTGAATCTATGATATTTTCTGAAAATAATTGGTTTTTAAGGGAATAGTAAAAATATTAATTTTTCATATACCATCACATTTATTTTTTTATCATATGAAATAATAAATTAAAATTATATCTAATAGTTTTTAATATAAATATATACTTTTAAAGTAATTTAAATCATTTAAAAATAATGTGTTGAATTTTTAAAACTCTTGTTTATTGTTTTGGAATCTTATATAATATTTTACTCTAAAAATAATTTTTAATTACATATATTGAAAATTATTTTTTATCACTTATTGAAGATATACCTAAATATTATTTATTTCATCATTAATGTCAAAATTTTCTTATTATTTAATCATCTCTATTTATTTTTTTGAAGAAAATAATGGTTACTCGTATCAATTTTAATGACACTCGTAATGGTGAAAGGTTTATTTTCAAATAATTATATTATTACCATTGTATAATTATTTTTATTAAATTAATATTATATTTTTTATATAATGTCCCTATTTTAATATTTTCACATGAATAAAAATTTCATATCACTAATTTAATTTTTAATCAATGTTATATATGATTAATAATAATGAATGTTGAAAACATCATATTTATATAAAATGGTTTTGCTATATATTATTTATGTTTACAAAAAAAAGTTATCTTTATATTATTTATTAATTTAATTTGATAATATGGGGTAAAATTTAGATTCAAAATAACTAATTTTGAGATATATGTTATATTACAATAGTATTATATAATAATTGTTTGGGTAAAAACTAGTTACAAAGGAAAACACAAAAATATTAAAATTTAAAAAAACAAGATGTAAAATGAATAAAAAATAATTAGAAAATGTGTGGAAAAGAAATGGTAGTGGATTGGTTAAACCTATATCACCTAAAACTCCATTATTTACCACTTATTGATCTATTAACATATACATATTCTAAATCCATTATTGAAAAATAATGGGTTTTCACAAAATTTTATTTATCTTCACCTGTAAAATTGGGATAAATATCACTAAATCATGATACACCAATCCCTTGTAATTTCATGCTGAAACTCTATGATTTTAATTCTTCTATAAACAAATATCATTCTCATAAGCCTCATGTCACAATTTCATATCTTATGTCTTCTATTTAAAAGAGGATTTCCTAGACAAATTTTATGTTCTCAACCAAGGAATTTCTTACTCCTTTTCCATTTCTTCTTAATATTTCTCCTCCAAGAAACATTTATATACCATAATATAATGAAAAATTATTTCTAATTTTATTTACGATTATTATATTAGATTATAAAGTTATATTAAATCATTTCTCTCCCCTAATAGAAAATAAAACAAATTAGATATTGTATACATGTGTCTTGTAACAACTCGAGACACGCACTGTTGAATCCTATGATAAAATCTATAACATGACATTTCTATCTATAATTTGTATATATGGGACCTAATTTTTCTCTTCAAAACCTTGTGAAAGTTAAATGAAAAAACATGGATCACTTACATTCTAGATGATATTTTTGGTTTTTAGTTTTAGAGAATTAGGACAGACTCATGCATAAATTATTCACATCAATGTGGACTCTAAAACAATTGGTTCAAAATGTTGAACAATATTTACCATTATATGGATATTTTTTTATTTTATAATTAGTCATAAAAGAATCCAAGTGAAAAAAATTATTGACCTAAATCATTTAATTCCAATATTTACAAATAGTGAAAAGGGAAACTTAAAAAGGGAGAGCTTAGATGCTCTATTAGGGTAAATATAAGTATAAAAAATTAATTTCATCAATGAGAATAAGAGTTCATAAGAGAATGATGACTTAATAAAATTTCATGAGTGAATCAAAAAAGAATTTTACCCATAAATATATGTACCATCAAATATGAAAACATTACAATACCAAGATCCACACAAATCAACAATCAAGAGCCATGTGATATTATTATCAATAATTAGAAAAATTATAGACCCATAAAAGGAAATTATAAAACATATGACTTTCTTAGAACATCATTTAATTAAACCATTAAAGAACCTTTATAGAGCCCTTAAAAATGGAATGCCCTATAATGATGACTTTCATCAGTGAATTACCCAATTTATTAGACTTCTATCTATGAGAATACATCATATAATCTTTATCGCACCAACCTGATGCTATCTAGGAGCACTAATCATTTATAACAGAAAAAATAGAATACATAGAGAATTAATCATAACTCATTGAAAAAACCATTATAATTTGGAGAACATAATTAAACTATGAAAAGGAAACATGTTCCACTATAGGATCATTGAAACATGATTGACCCATGTAAAATAATTTGTTTAAATAACAATCTATTTAGGATATCAGCATCCCATGGAAAAGAAATGGGTTTCACAAAAATCCCATTAATACAGCACAATACATCCAAGTAATGAATGAGGGTGGTATCAATACATAATATTCATATTGGATAGTAATATTACACCAATTGTCTTTAAAAATATTTAAAATATTTTTGAGGAAAATAATCATTAAACAATATGAAGTGCCCCATACCACTTTGAAACTTTTGAAGCATTAACCCAAAAAATGGAATAAAATTAAATTAAACATAAAATATCTTCATGATAATTATATTATTTAAATATAATGTTGAAGAGGAATTATATACACCTTATAAAATAATATTGATTCATAACAAAATAGTTTTCAAAAATAAGGAAAATAGTGACAATAATACATCAACGCTTCAGTAACTATGAAACAATAAACCCCACGAAAGAGTTATATAAAAATTTATATATAAATAAAAATAAATATAGGGTTAAAAACCATTAAATAAATTTATGAGTATTATATACACCTCACATAAACCAATTGGTGATTATGGGATAAGTCTCCCAGAAATATAAGAGAGACTACAAATATCCTTACAACTATGGTAAAATCTAAAATCAAAACCAAAAAATAAATAATTATCAAATTAAATGATTAAATAAAATAAATATAAAATAATTTGTGAAATAAAATAAAATTTTTGTGGTATATACACCACAAAAAAAATTATTGTTGATCACATTGAACGCCCCATGAAAGTAAAAGTGAGAGAATGATCCCTTACCCTGAGTCTGATTTTTCATAATTATCATATTAGTTTCTGAATAATAAAAATATGCTTATTATTTCATTTATTCGGAAACATTTTTATGTTTTAATTAGTTTAATTAAACTTATTACAATTGTTTATACAACTACTTATATAATTAGGTTTATGTTAAGTGTTTTGGTCATATTCCATTTATGTGTCAAAACTAACTTTGGTAGATTAAATATAGTTAAAGGGTTTAGTATGTAAATATATCAAGATTAATAATCCTGAATTAATAATAAAAATTGTAAATAATTTATACTTCTAAAACGAAATAGGAATTCTCGTTATGAAAACTGAACCAACAGTACAATCATAGAGACGATAGGTCGTAAAAACACATAACTACATTTCTCATTTTTCAATGATCATTATCAAAAATAAGTTAAGAAAATTTTATTTTTAAATAATGATATTTATATAATAAATATCATATAATTTAATCTTATATACATATATATAGAGTATTCTGATGTAAAATGAATTATATCATGTTAAGGTGGTGGTAGTTCCCACGGCCACGAATGAAATTGTCAGTTTTTTAGTATGGGAACATAGTTGTAAAGAAAATAATATATTATTTTTCAAGAAAGATAATTAAGTCATGAATTTAATATATATTTCATTTATATCAGTTATTTTTAATCAATATCATTCTTATTACATTCCTTGTAATGTTTTAACGTATCTCATCTCCTTGAAAAGGCAGTCAAAAACTTGTCCAGAAATGGTGTTATCATACACACAGGAAATGGAAGCAATAATTTTTTTATATAAAAAACGTATAATTATTAATAAATAATAATATTAAAATATATATATCATATAAAAATATTTTTCTCGTTATAATATTTACCCATGAGAGGTGGTAATGAAAAAAACGAAAGACATCATTTCTCGATGTTGTAGTTTTCCATAAACAAACAGTAATTTTGTTACCCATTTGATGGTTTTTGTTTATGTTTAGGTCTAAACCTTAACATAAAAACATATATATTTATATAGGATGATTATATTATTATACAAACATGTATTAAGAATAATGGAAGTGGTGGATAATGAAATAACACAAAGGTGATTGTTGAAAAATGCTACAACTTTTTCAGGTAACTCCTTTTTGATTATACCAAGGTTCTTCCTTGTATTGTTTTATCAGAAAATTCAATAATAAATAATGAGAGGAGGTATTTTTGAATTTTATTTTGGTTTGTTTTTTACGATCCCAATGTCATGAAAGGTATGGTGAAAGGAAGATTAGATGCATCCTTTTATAAGTAGACGGAGATGACATGCATGGAACTTTTTATAACAATAGTGTACTCCTCATGTTTTTACCAATAAAAAGGATAATATAATATAAAATAATATATTAATAAAGGTTTGAGGTCTAAATTTGTACATATGATGGTGTTTTGATATGTTTAGATCCATTTTATACCATAATATTAATGTTTAACCACTTCTTCATTTTACATGAATCACTGTAATTTATTATAACTAATTTTAGTAATTTTTTCGTAAAATTTTTTTTCCTTATTTTAAATTATAAATTATTAAAATACAAAATATGGAATCCATTTTTCAAAATTATGATCCTAGAAGTGGTTGTCATTAATTTAAAATTAATCCCACTAATGGGACAATAAAGCGATCTTTTTTATTCAAAATGTTCAAATGTTTGCTAAGTTTTTGTATATAAATCCAATTTGAAATTGATTCCCATGAGATAAATTTTTAAAAATTATATAAAATTTATCTAGTTATACTTAAAAAATACATTAAAAATAATGAAACACTATAAATAATTTTGAATAAATATATGTTTCCAATTAAAATTTGGTGTCATTTACTATTCTTAAAATTACGAAATCTCTTAGAAAAATATTAAAAATTAACACAATGAAAATTTTGAAAGTAGGATTTCAAAAATAAGTTTAATAATTAAATTAAAAATTAAGAATGTTTCAAAAAAAATATTTACAATATGTGCCCTAATAAAAGGTGGGAAAACTACCTTTTAAAAATATACATCATTTTATTCTTCAAATTGGATTTAATATTATATTAAGCCAATAAAACCTATTGGATTGATTTAAAAACAAATAATTTAATATATAAAAAACTATCATTAATAACATTAAATAAAAGTGAATAATTAAATTTACTAGGATATAATTCCATTCTTCTCGTAATAATATTTTTTTTATAAAAATGCATCCTTTATATTAAATTGGTATGTATTTTCATGTTTAATTAATTAGAAACTAATGAATTTGTTTTATGAATATATGTAAACTATTATTCCAAAATTTATTTATTCATATTAATTCCCATTATTCCAATAGTTATGTCATAACTATAATATGAAAGAAATAATTTTAATCGTATATAATTGTCTAGTACGACTCATGATTTTGTGTAACATACATTATCAAAGGAACTAGATTTTTCATGAAATGAATGATAAACGTGGTTTCATTTGTGTTGAAAGATAAAATATGTATTTAATTTAAATAAATAAATTAATTAATTTATACCAATGTTAACTAATGTATTTCATAAAATCATATAATGTTACATCCTACCCCCTTTAAAATGCATTTCACCAAGGAAGTCCATCTTTGATTTTAAATGACTCGCAATTATCGTATTCCTTTATTGAAATCCACATCATATAGAGGGTACATATAAATACTCTTAAAATGGGAATGTGAGAAACATAAAGGTCAACAAGTGATATGTTTAACCTGTATTCAATATAGGGGGATATTTAACGGATTCATTTGGATGAAAAAACGGATTCCCCTGAACTAATAGAGTTTGTTGGAGATCATGGTCTTGAGGAAGTTAATAATTAAAATAACAACAAAACATATAAGTGTGTAAAATTTCATTTATACAATAAAAAATTAATAGGATAAATTTTTATTTCAAGATCATTTTCCTAATGATTAAGGATTAATTCAACATCAATACCTAGAGAATATTTATATATACTTACTAGAAAAGTGAATTTCATACTTTACTATAATATAATAATTTTCAAAAAAAATTATGAGTAATCAAGAAGAATTTTTTTCACACATAAAGCATTAAAGTATTATTTTAAAGACCACGTAATCAAAAAGGGTAAAAATATATTCCTCCAAAATTTAAACATTATCCAAACACAAAATGGATTTCACATGGTATTATAATTATAGAAATTAGAATAAATTAAAATTATACACTAAAATTCTAAATTAAATAGTAATAATAATAGTTCAGGATAAATAATTTCATAAATATATTCTTAAAATTCAATAAATATTTCCAGACTATGTTTGAAACCACAATATTAAAAGGATTTGATCGTCTAAAATTCATAGAAAAATAAAATGATATTTATAAAAAATCCTATATGTTTCTCAAAAAACTTTTCCTAGAAAATAGAAACATTCGTACTTACTAGTACATCATGTAGGTCAGGGGTAAATGATATATCATTATCACCCTCAAGTTATGGGTTCAACCCTACAGGATTTCGTAAAAGGATGAGATATCACCCATCCTTTGTGTTGTCCTTTTTATAATTGATCATGATTACTAAATACTCCATAAAAACACTTTATTTTCATCCTAGGAATTAAAAATACCTCATACAAATAAAAAATTGACTCCAAAAATATCATTGATAACCTAAACATTTTAACAACTGTAAAAGCTCAAGTGAAGTTTCAGAAGGCAATAAACTTATGATGAACCATAATATTATAGTCCTTTCTGTTATCCATAGCTCTTACGATAACCTCATATGAAAACCTCATAAACATAAAAGCTATCTAAACCAACTTCTGATACTTTGTGTAGCAGCCCAGAACCTACACTCCCAAATCATATCTGGAAATCCATAACATTACATTTTTTCTATGATTCTGATAATTGTGAACCAATTTTTTACCATCAAAACATTACAAAATATAATTTAAAAAATGGATATTAAATATTCATGGAACCTTTTAGTTTAATATTTTTATATAATAAAGAAAAACTCCTATATAAATAATTCTTATCTAGTTGGACTCATATACAACTCATTCATAAATTTGAACAACATCTCTTTTTATTCTTAGATTTTCTTATTTTAACAAACATAATCAACATCATCATTGTGAAATAAATTATATTAATAAAAAATTTAACATAATTATTTAAAAATAGGGGTAAATGAAATATTATAATGATGATCTTAGATTCTCAGAAAGGGAAAAATTAAATATTAATAAATATATGTCATTAATGGGAAAAAGATAAAATAATGGAATGATGAATTCATCAAAGTACATGATAGAATCATAAATTACCTCTTACCCATAAATACATAGACCATAAAATAAGAAAAAATGTGTAATACCCCAACCCCAGTTACCCAGAGTTAGTGCATTATTATATAACATTTGCATGATCACAAGAAAGATCAAGTCTCGAAAGACCGATTAGTTTAGTAGCCTTGCAATAACAAGATACATTCATAATGTTTACATAACATCATAAAATGAAAAACTACAACAATATAGTCTCCATAGTCCACACTCTTATCCCCTCATACTATCCCTGCAGGTTATTTATAAACTACTTCTTCACGTCTTGGGAAAAATAAAACATAGAAAGGGGTGAGCTCAAATGCCCAGTAAGGATAACAATATAGAGTAAACTTTCATAAATATGCATAAACATTTAAGGCAATGTATAACTAAAACAAGAGCTTTTTAAAACTTGAACATCAGCATAATATGGTAGAAATAAAATTAAATAATGTCATATACTTATTCACATGGATATTCTACTAGTCGAATAATCAAATGCAATATCAATAACCACTTTCATAATGATGGAATGCATAATGCCAGACTATCAAAACCACATATCAAAGGGCTCATGCCAAGATTACAAATAAGATTTTTTCATGGCCTTTTTCCATGACATTAGTTTGTCTCATGAGACCTTCCGATGAATCGAGGAGCTATAGCGGGCTCCACCTGTCACTTATTAAGTCAAATGCATTCCTCATATGAACAGGTTTCAACATAACATAAATATTCATATTAAAACTAGCATACGAAATGTCAATACATTCACCATAAAACATGAATGGTATAAAAATAACACATCCACAGTCAAACATATCACAAAACCTTCAATACAATATGGAAGTTTTGTATCATAACAAATCAACTTCTAATAAACTTAAAATCCATCAAAGGATGTTGACATAGATGAAATCAAAACAATTTGAGAGAAATATCTATTTTTTTGAAATCATTTAAATGTCAAATAATTATAAAATAAAACATTTACTTTTAAAATATTCTTATAAGCTTGTAAGTTAAGCTTCTATGATTTTATAATAGTGTAAAATAGTCACACCTGCCGTATAAGTTAAAAAAAGACATTCTTACCTCAATTTTGTCGAAAAGGTTAAAAAAGACCTTGTTTGGAAAATGAGAAAATGATTCCTTAATAAACATCTTATAAAAAGTTGAAAAGGGAATAAATGACTTTATCCCATAGTCTTGAAAGTATTAATAATGATTTTAACTACATTTTTAAGAAACATGGATGTGGATGATAAAGAGGTCCCAGTAGATAATTACGTATAAACAACCTCAGATAATGAAGAGACTGTGAAAGAAATATTTACCTTGTAATTTTCCTTGGTTGGGGCAGGTTAACCTCCTGTATAATGGTGAAATAATTGTTATTAAATTATACCATAATCATATACATTAATATGATATCATATTTGATCTTTTAACATTCATTGGTTAATAATATCTTAGTATTATCGTCATTTCGGGTGTTAACTTACTCATTTTCTTTCATATGTTTTATTACATATGTCGTGTTTGTTAAGGATATGTTGTATCTTATTAATATCCCGAATGATATCAAGTCCTTAAATACTATAATTAATCATCAAATGAAAATTATACTTTAATGGATATGATGGAGAATGAATCTCATCGCGTTCGTGGAGACGGTAGTCCGTATGTACGCACGAGCGACAATATCATCCTTTTGATATTAAAATAATATATAATTGGATGTTATATAATATATACAGAATAATTATCATGTTATATTTATTATTTACATGAATTACACTTCATTATTATACCCATCCAAATAATAATTTATTGAATAACAATTACACCACGACGTGGAGACGGTAAGCCGTACGTACGCACGTATGGTGACATGTCATTCAAAGGATGGATAAAATACTGAATATGGTTGTACCATATTTATAATAAAATCATAGTATATATAAGATACTAGAGTTATTATTTCAAAATGGGAATAACAAAGAAAGAAGAAGTTGAAGAAGAAAGGAACTTGAAAAAGGGTGGTGAAAACCTTACCTCTTCTTCTGGTTCTTCCCATTGATTTGATCAAAATGGATCCTTAGGTTGGATTAATGGTCAAAATAAGGCCTCTAGGTTGTATTAAGGGAAGTTTAGAGAGTATTTGGGTAGGTTTTGTGTGAGACAATAGGCTTTGAATGTGTGAATTAGTGAGAAGGGGGAGTGACCATTTATAAGAGGGGTAAGAGAACCTTTGGAAAAGATAGAAATATTATTTTATAATAAATTCATATTTGGTTTATAATGGCTCGAAAGTGGATTATTTAAAGACTAAGGTGGGGATGGGTCGAAAAACACTCAACCAATATAATTTATACAGGTTTGGGTCATTATATTAACAATATGTTTTAGTTTTAACTCTAAGTTAATTAGTTTGACACTTACCATGTCTCTTTGTATTATAATATTATATATTTAATAAACTTACTATATACCTCCAAGAGACCTCCAAGTGGTCCATTAATAATAAACCTATCATGATATATGTCTCTTGGCCGATCCTTAGATATTTATAAATTTAATATAAATTAATAATATAATATTTTTTTTAAAAACTCTTTTAGGTGAATTTTGACACTATTCAACAATTGATTTTTTTAAAAGTCTTAACAACATTATTAATTCTAAAAAAATTCATTTAAGAAATCCTATAATGTTATATTAAGCGATTAAATTCATTTATGTCATCAAAACTTTCAAATTATATTAATTTTAACATTTATAATACCAATTATTTGATTCTTTCATTAATAAGGAAAATATTGCATCCTTATAGTGTCATAAATAATATTACTTATTAAATGTCTAAAAATTATAAATAAAATACCGTTATATAGTAAGTCTTTTTAGATTTCTAATGAATATTTATTGTCAAAAATCCTACATATATTACCCTATGTAAAAATTATTTTTCTAAAAGATATATGCTTATGTCGTTTTTGTATTTATTTTAACTTAATTAATATAAAGTGTCATTATCACTTACAAGTGGCTCTATGGGGTCCCGAAATCCACCCAAAGATTCCCATGGTCGGAAATGTATTAAAAAATAAGGTTAGGACACATTTTAGGGTAATTTATTATTATTATAATATTATATTTTTACCCATATTTACTGGATTTACCCTTTAACCATGGTAAATAAAATATTTACCGAAATAATTATTCAAAATTTATAAAAATAAAAGTTACCTATTTACACAATTTGGACATCCTGATTCCAAATATGGAATCTGTTTTTCCAAATTCAAAACACAGAAGTGGAGGAAATTAATTTAAAATTAATTCCCGTTGTTAAAACAAAAAGCGTGTTTTTAAGTGATAATAACTATCAAAAGATTGACACTTGTTCATGTCCGGTTTATTTTTGAAATTATGTACATGAACAAAATTGTATTAAATTGTAAAAATATATTCTAAATATAATTGAAAACCACTCAAATTCATAATTTATCACTATTAATTATTTCGATTAAAAAGTTGTTTTTAGTTAAAATTTAGTAATTTTCACTATTCATCAAAATATAAATGTTATCTGAAAAGTTCCAAAATTTTACCCTAGGCTAATTTCGATATTACGAATCCAAAAATAAAGTCCATTTTGAAATATAAAATTTATAAAATTTCAAAATGCCGATATTAATATTCATAATGGCTAGTTTGATTGGTTGTGGTGTGTGTTAGAACTCGAAGTTGCGTACAACACACGCTACTGTATTATTCAAAGGGATGTGTACCGTGGAATAATGGGGTGTCACAACATGGAATGGTCAACTGTCATCAAAATCTTGAATCATGACTGATTTGAGGTCAATCATGATCATTAGAATCATAATATTCACATAGAATGAAAATAGAAAATGTATTATAATTTTTTAACATAATCTCATTGACGCCTTACAGAACACTTAAAAATGGAGTAAATAATAGGGATGACTTCCATGTCTAGAGTATCCAATGTATTAGATAACGATGTAGGTGTACCCATTATATTAGCTATATCGGTCTTAAGCAGTTCTGTTTAGGTGTGCCCACAATTTATAATGTCCAAGAATTAAATATATATAAGATAAATAAAAACTAATTGAAACTACATTTATTATTATCAAAACATGATTAACCCAATAAAATTAAATATATTCACCTAAAATCTCATTGAAACATCACTAAACCCTAAATAAGAAATGGGTTAAATGAAAATCTCTTTAGGACATAACCAACTTAGGGAAAAGAAACGGGTTTGAAGACAATCTATTGAAAAAAACACTAATCCATACAAAGAATTAATTAGGATGGTATAAATACAAAATTTACCTAGAGGATAATAATATTAGAATATTGATTGTTGATGTTAGAAATTGATATGACCTTAAAATATTATTAAAAAAATTTAAGTAAAATGATCTATAAACATTCCAAAGCATCTCATACAACTTGGAAAGATAGGAATCATTATCCCCATGAAGGTAATAATATTAAATGAAACTTATAATATAATTAGAATAATAATATTCATGATGTAACATTTATAAGAAGCTATAGATACATCTTATAGATGAATATAGGTGTATAAAATATGAAACATCACATTGATGGAAAATTGTGACAATAATCCATTACCGCTTTGGTAACATCAAAACTGTAATCCCAATGAAAAAAAGATACACAAATGGATATTAAAATACCCATTATTATAATAATAAAAACTATTAAATACATTCCTGGAAACTATATACACCACACAAAAAATATAAGTGGTGATAATGGAGTAAGACTCAAAAAAATAAAAGTGAGACTTGAAATCTCCTTACTACTATTGTAACATCTAAATTAGAAACCCCAAAAGTAATAAGAATAAAATAAAATATTTGGATACCATTAATATAAAATATTAAATTATATAAAATAATAAATTATATAAAATACTATAGGGGTAATAAATACACCAAACAAAATAAATAATTGGTGATCATGGTGTATGCCTCATGAAAGTTAAATTGAGTCATGAATCTTTTACCTTATGTATGATTCATCATGAATGACCTCTTAATTCCTGATTAATAAGATTATGTTAATTATTTACATTCATCCAAAACTTTATCATCTTTTTTATTAATTATATTAAACTCATTATAATGTTGTATACAACTACAAGAAATTATTTTTAAGTTTGGTGTTTTTACTATTTTGGTTCAAAAACTACATTGGTAGGTCAACTATGTTCAAAGGGTTTAATATGATAACTTATACGGAATAAAAATAATTAATTTATTATAAAAATTTTAAATCAATTATACATTTATATATTAAAAAATAATTATGGTTATGAAAAATGAACCAATGTTATAATCATTGAGACAGTTGGTCATACTTATTCTTGAGTAACGTTCTTGTATTTAAATGATCCTTATGGAAAGAATGTAAGTATGATTTGTCATTCTATAATGATAATATTATAATAAATAAAATATTCTTTAATTATTTGTACCTATAAATATATTTTTTGTGATGTAAATGTAATCACATCGAGTTGAGGAGGTGGTAGTCCACATGTTCACGAACGACGTTATCCACTTTTTAGTGTATGAAAAGGATATTAAATAAAATGATATATAATTTTTCAGAAAGGTAATTATTTCATGAATACAATATATATTTAATTTTTTCCAATTTTGTTAAATTAAACCACTCATGAATACATTCAATGTAATTTTTAAACATATCACATCGCTTTGAGGAGGTGATAGTGTGCGCGTCAACAAAGGATGTTAACGTATTTACACAAAATTTAAGGATTAAATGAATGTGTATATATAAATTACATAAGTATAAATAAATAATAAAATTAATATATATATATATATATATATATCATATAAAATATTTTTCCCATCATAAATTACAAACATGAGAAGTGGTAAATGAAAAATATATGACATCTTATTGCGAGGTGGTAGTTCGTCATACTTGATCTGTAATTTTGTTAAACATTTTATGGAATTGTGTGTAGGTTTAGGTAAAAAATTGACATAAGAACATCTCAGTATATTAAAGAAATAGTTTTTATTATACAACCACCTATTACAATTAATCTAAGTGTTGGGTAAATGAATAAAAAAGTATTATTAAAGAATGTTAACTTTTTTGGGAAATTTCTTTTGGTTTTCACAAAAGGTCATCCTTGGATTGCTTTATGCCCAAATTTATACTTTGAGGATAATATGAGAGATTTTGGTTGATTATTTTGTAAGGTTATGTATGATCCAAAGGAATTAATCATTGTAGTTAGAGGAGGATTATAGGACACCTTTTATATGTGGAGGGAAAGGACATACATGGCATTTTTGAAAAGAATTGTGTGCTCTCCATGTATTTTCCTTCTTAGAGGCTTCTATAACACACAAAATTCAATTAATTAAGGTAATAGTTATATATTTAAAAATACATTTTTTTCTTACTGTTTTAGGTAAAATAATTTACCATTATATTATTTCTTAAAAAGTAAGTAATCTTGGTTTTACCATAATCATTATAATGACTTTTAATTACTTTCACTAATATTTTTGGACAAAAACTAAGTTAACCCTATTCAAAATAATACATTATGATGATTAAAAATATGGAATAATTGTTTCCAAGTTCCATTGAAAAATGTGGTTGAAATAAATTTAAAATCAATCCCACATACGGGATGAAAAAGTGGGTTTTGAATATAAAAATGTTCAAATGTTTGTAATGTTTTTATATCAATATTCAATGTAAAATTATATCCAATGACCAAAATAGTTTTAAATACTATATAATTATTATAATTATACACTAAAACTAATTAAAAATATAATTTAAATCTATAAATTATTATTAGGATGAATCATTTATCAATTAAAATTTTATGTCACTCAGTATTCATCAAAATATGAAAGGTCTCAAAAAAATACAAAAAATTCATCCAAAGTAAAATTTAATATTATGACATACAAAAATAATTTTATTTTTAAAAATAAAAATTATAAAGGAATAAAAAATTATATTTAATATAAGTTCTCCATTAAAATTTTGTAAAATTTCCCTTTTAAAATATTTAGTTATTTATGCTTAAAATTAAATTTATTAGTTTCTTAAGCATATCCAACTTATTTGATGAATTTAAAAAATGATTAAATATTTTACATTAAAATTTCATTAATATATTTCTCTAATAGTGATTAATTTAATTATTTAATATAAAATTCCATTATGGTAAAAAAAATAGTATCCATACAAAAAAATCCTTTAAATTGAGTTGGTAATGATTTTTGTTTATAATTATTTGGTAACAAATGTATTAATTTTATAAACATATTTAAATTTTGATATCATTATTTAGTTAATCATTTTCATTCTCACTATTCCAAAATCAATGTGATAACTATTATGTTATGTAAATAATATTAGTTTTATATTGATTTCCACTAAGACTGAGGCTTATTTATAACAAAATTCATCAAAGGAACTTGATTCTTCATGCAATGTGTGATAATCATGGTGTCGCATGTGATGCAATCTAAAATATTTATTTCATAAAATTAAATATGATAAATAATTTAAATTAATTTTAATGAATGTATTTCATAAAATCTAAGTATGTTACATAGACTACCACCAACATGAAGCGATATAGTTCATTTTTCATCATTACCTCTTATAGTTAGTGACAAGCATATATTTGAGGAAAAAATGTGTCTAAGATTTAAAAATTAAAATTAAAACATTATAATTTATTATATACCTTCATATCATTCCCTTTATTGATAAAAGAAATTCTTAATCATACATACTTGCATACTACTGCATCAACAAACGCAGAATTTCATTTATTATCACGTCGCTTCATGGATGTTTATAAGAATAAATTTAAGGAAGATCTGTGATTTTAATAAAAATTTTAATATTATTTAAATTATATATTAACATTACATAACAATATAACCATATTCATAAAATCATTATTGCATACTCTTATTTCGGCCTATTTTACAACTTATGTGAATGACGTAATAATGTTTATATCTTGAATTATTATAGAATGTTTTATACTAGAAAAATCATGGAATAATGTTTTATTTTTATATTAATGATTTTTTAAATGTGTTATTTACATTTAATATATTTTTAAAATGTCATAATTCAATCATTAAATATGCTGAAACTAGTTATTCAAAATTTCCATTTTCATAAACCATACAGTTATTATTAATCAAATAAAGATAAGATATTTTGACTCGTTAAAATACCAAGATTATAGTTTCAAGGATAATTTGGTAATGATGAAACTTTTCTTGATAAAAATGAATCGATAAATCCATTAAAAACTAGTACGAAACAATCAACCGTATTTGTAGGCATCTGATGATGAAAATAATCCTTAAAAACAAATATATTTCTATTTAATGGTCATAATTGAAGTATATAAATCTAAATACATATTAATAGGGTTCTATAAATAATTATTAACATATATATATATATTTATTATATCATATGATAGATCATCATTTTGTGTTTGGTAATAGAAGGTATGAGATTCTTTATATCAAAATTAATTCCTTGATATATATTTCATATAATGCACCATAATATATTTTATTGAAGGGATAAGTTCCTAAATATTTTTTTACAATTTCATGTAATTCAAGGGATTTTAATAGTCAAATCATTTTCATTCTCTAACAATGATTTTGATTCAGAAGAAACTAAATTTATAATGGTTTTTTGTTAAATTAACTCCCTTCATTTTATAATAATGCCTCTTCTTGAATTTATTTCTGTAAAAATTCATTTCTTATACCATACAAATTCATTTCATTTTATGTACTATCTTTGGTAAATGGAATTGGGTTTTCAAATATTCCTCCTAAATTAATCTCTTACCCCTATAAATTCTAAAAAAATTTATAATCATTCCCACATTATTTAAAAATGGATACACCTTCATATCCGTACATTATATTCTAAAAAAATTTATCCTTTAAATTTTTCAAAACAATTATTTTTTCTATCATGTGACATTTATATTTCCCTTATATTTAATTAAATGAAAAGTTTTTACTCTTTTTATGAGGTAGGATTTCAAAAAATCTATTTAAAAACAGTAAAATGGTTTTTATACTTTTAATAAAAATTATTTTATCTTACACTCCACATTTTATTTGAGGAACATTATGAATGTTTCCAAGATACATTATTTAATACTCTTTTAAAATTAAAATTTCTTCAAATTTATTCATTTCACCTATGGAAAACCTTATTAATCTAGAAAATCACCATTATTTTAAATTATATCTTTGAGTGAATGTGTTAAATGTATTTTCACATCACATTTTTCAAATCATTATGTGTTCTCATTTTTTTATTATTGGGATTAAATTATAAATATTTATTTCGAAAATTTATTCTTTTCAATTTCTTAAGTGTGGCCATTCCGAAAATGAATTGTTAAAATTATTTGTGCTTTATCCTTTGCACCGATGATAAAAGTGTTTTTTAAAATAAAAAACATTTTTGAATATTATTCTATTTATTTTTATTTATAGATGATTATATCCTCAAAAATTATTTCTCATTAATCACCCTCTAAATATTCATATAAAATACTATTTTATCTATAATTAATTTTAGGTATTAAACAAATACATTGGTAAGTTTCATTTTGGTGATACAATTTGGAATGGAAATAAAACATGTTTTTCCGCTAGATTCTTCATGGTATTTTAGCGACCCCAAATCCAGTAACTCAGATCTAATGTTCTATTTATTAATTTTTCATAGACACAAAGGGTCAAATCCTAAAGGAAAAATCAGTTTTGTATTTTTATAGAACTAGATATAAATATGTGTGTCTTTGTATGTGTAATAAAAATATTAATTTTTTTGTAAAAAATAAAACATAGCACATAAAAAGAGATAATAAATTTCGTCCTTAAAAACTCATTATATAATCCCTTATTTATATCCTACAGAAACAAAACAAAATAAGAATGATGTCAAATGATCAGTAACTATTATGAATAGTGTAATCTATAATCAATAAATAATCATAATCAATACAAAAAGGTAAATAAATGAACAGACATTGAATTTAAATAACTTTATTATCATGATATTATAAGGCATAATTAGTATCAAAATGTAAATAATGGAAAACACATTTCATTTAACCTATTAAAAAAGTATGAAATACATCCATAGATAATATAATAGATAAAATATCAGGTATATTAATAATTACTAAATTGTTATTGGAGGATATAATTAATTATTAGTCATCATATCTCCCATTAAAATGATACCTTTAATTTTATGATGCATCCTCAACATAGTCCAAAACTACTGGGTAAAAACCAACTTGATTTGGTAAACTGATTCATCTCAAGATATTTTTGATGCCTAGATGGGAAATCAATAACAGTGCCCCACCCATTTCATTCATTTATAAATACTTCCTTATAAATAAAATAACCAATTTAACTTATAAACAAAGTTCTTTATCATCATGTGTTTGTATTGATTAAGGGATACATATTTATCAATATTTCACCATTTAATCAAATAAATTATAATGTAAACCTCCTATACAGAAATGGTATATGTTGTGGGATATATTATTATACATTATAAAATAATATGTATATTTAAGATAAATGGAATTTAAAATGAAAAATAATGGTATGAAATTGATTGTTTCAAGATGAAGTTATTTATCATAAAAGTATGTGAGATTGCATAAAATATTTTACCACTTAGTAATTTTTAATTCAAATCCTCACGGTTGAAATATATCAAATTGAGACATAAGATAACATGAATTGTGATTGAATAATTATATTACATTTTAAAGGGTGTTATATACACCTTATAAAATAAATTTGGTGTATAACATTACAATAAACCTCAATAAATGGAAATTGAGATAAACTCCCTTACAAAGATCATATAATCGAAGCGAGGATTAATAAATGAATTAATTTCATATATAAGATATAAATACACCTAAAAAATTTAAATAAAATATATGTTAATCATATTTCGTTAAACACATAATCTTAAAAATACATAATCAATGAAGTATATATTTAACCTAATGAATGTAATTGAGTTAAGAAATCTCTTACCTCACTCTTGCATTTTATTCAACATTGTTTAAACTCATGTATAATGGTTTTAAATGTGTTATTATATAGTAAAAGAACCATATAAATATTTATAATATCATATATTATCCTTTTATAATATCGTATCACCCTTCCATTAATAATATTTTATTATTTTTATTTCTTTCGATATTAAATGCCAGGTTTTCTCAAGCATCATTGCTAAAAAAAGTTTTGGTTCTTCTTCCAATTATATTGTATCATAATCTCTAAAATTATAATCATGGAATTAAATTTATATTTATATATCTATTATACTTTAAATTTCAATCATTAATGAATGTTTTGAGAAATAACGTATGTAAAGATCATTGTGAGGATATTCCATACATATGCTTGAGTAACATTTCCATTTATCAAAGATCATTATAGAAAGGACATAAGAAAGTTTTTTTCTTCCAATAATGCTAATAATAACATAAATACCATATAATTTCGTCAAATAAACTAATATATACCATCTATCTGGTGTGGTTATAAAAAGAGAGTCACATCACATCATGAATGTGGTTGTACACACATACACGAGAAACATTGTCATTTTTCTTTTTAATATAGAAAATTATATATTATATTTAACTAAATATAAATATGTTTTTAATATAATAATTAATTCATTTATAACACATATAATTATTTTATTTTACCTTATCATCTTCAATGTAAATCATTAGTGAAAACGAATCACATATCTTCACGATGTGGTAGTCTATCGTACACCCGAGAGATATTATCGTCTCTCATATGGAATGGAATGTAAAAAATTAATATATGATATAATTATTAAAAAAGGTATAATTATTTAATAAATATCATCTATATAATTTATAAACATCATCACACCAAAACATTAATGGTAGTGATGAAAACCTTAATGACATCGGTTCATGAGGTGGTAGTCAATTCCACACACAAATAAAAAAATTAACCCATTTTATGGAAGTGGAGGTCGTTATATGTCAAGATAATAATAAAAATAATACATATGTATATAATGTAATGATTTTATTATATCAGAATCATTTAAAAATATTTTATGGAAGTATTGAAATATATAATTTAAAAATTATCATTGAATAAGGTTACCACTTCTTCAGGTATCTTCCTGGTTCTAAATTGAAGCCTTGTTGGTTTTTCATTCTTAGAAAAACAAATATTTTAGGGTGAGAAGAGATAATTTTGGGTGTTAGTAAGTTATATGGTTCTGGATTTTCTTAATAGAATTTGATTTAATGTGAGATGAATAGAGGATAGGGGTTTCCTTTTATAGGTGAGGTGACTGTTACACTTATAATTTTTGAAAAGAATTAATTAATACAAAATTTTACTCATGTCTCAAGAATCCCATAATTTAAAATTATGTAGACTATAATATGAAAGGTAAAAAATTTTATATACAATATATTATATATATGGTTTTTTTATTTTAAACATTTTTTAGTTTGAATCACAAGAAATTCCATTTGTACTTTAAACATGGTAATTAATTTTTATTGTTTTCAATATTTATTTTGAACAAAAATTAAGTTGAAATAATTATAAATTATAAAAAAAATTATTCAAAATAATGAATCCATTTTTTTAAAATAAAATTCATATATGTGGAAAATTTTAATTTAATATAAATATCACATACGTGATGAGAAAGTGGGTTTTCAAAGAGAAAATTTTAACTAGTTTAGAAATTATTTATATCAAAATTCAATATGAAAATTATCCCAATGACATAAATCAGATTAATTGATATAAAATTGTTCAAATTTTAATTTTAATCCAATTAAAAATATAATTGAGAATTTAAAATATTATAAATTAAAGAACAATTTTCTATTTAAAATATATATTTATCACAATTCATAGAGAAATAATACATTTCAAAAAAAATAAAAAAAATACCCCTACAATAATTTTTGTATTCTGATTTAAAAACATTTTCTTTCAAATAAATTTTATAAAAGAGGTAAAAATTAATTTCATTTGATGTGATTGAATCATGACTATGCTTCTATTTATAAATTTACTTTTTTTAAGAAAACATTTCATCTACATTAAAATTATTCTTATTTTATTTCTAATGAATTAGTTAACTATAATATTTAAAATTTAGTTAGTATTATTTATAGCATCCATCTTAATGGCTAATTTATAGTGGTCATGTTTAAAAAAAATTAATAGAGTTTTACGAATTAAACCTAGTTTTTTTGTACCACTGTCTAAATGCAAGGTTGAATGTAATGTATGATAAACGTAGTTTTGTTTTTAATGAAAGTTAATCTTAGTGTTATAGGTAATTAAAGATAATCCTAATGATGTTTGTCATGAATTAAATTGAAGAGATTTAATTTATTTAAAAATAATTAAATATATAATACTACCTTGGGTTTTATACATTCTTGTAATCTTTGTGTTGTGTGTCATAAAGGCTACCAAATATAATGTTCATATTTTAAAATATTAGGGTGTTACATTATCCCAAACATTAAATAAATTGTTTCCTATGAATTCAAACATGCTCTTCGAAATCGAGTGTTAGATATTTTTAAATACCATGTTCATAAAACTACATCATAAAAGGGTTAATAAAATGTCCTCTGGATTAGAGATAAAGGGAAGTAAAAAGGTCTCATAAAATAATAATATTATTAG
The DNA here is from genome assembly GCA_963277665.1 of Viscum album. Classification (NCBI taxonomy): domain Eukaryota; kingdom Viridiplantae; phylum Streptophyta; class Magnoliopsida; order Santalales; family Viscaceae; genus Viscum; species Viscum album. The sequence goes on from OY728132.1 coordinate 1,348,937,923, forward strand.
GCTTCCAAGTAAGATAATATGGGTGGGAAATGAAATCATACAAATGGAAGTGAATAATGATGCTATAGTATTAATGGAGTGAGATAAAGGTCATTGATCATAAGAAATTAGGTGATTCTAAAAAGGATAATTATTAAAAATCCACAAACCAAAGAGAAGTGAAAAGATCAGTGATATTACAAAAAATGATGATAAAAAGACTAAATTTTTTTCAATATACATTTCATAATATTGGAGAATTATTTCATCATCTAGATTAAAAGCATAAAAAAAATTTCTATCATTATATATCTATATTTAATAAGAAAAATATCATATTTTGGTTATGCTACAACCATTTTCCACTTCTCCTGTTACGAGAATAAATGAGTATAAAATATTGAATTTTTTATGCATGGACTACAAAAATACAAACATAATGGATGATAAGATCAATAATAGAATGATAATTCATTAATGGATACATTTTTTACCATTATAAAATATTAATATTTATGACACTATGTTGAAGGTAATAGAATTTTAAAAAATAACATATCATTAATCTCTCAAACAACATGAAGTTGATTTTAATCATAACATACCAAACATGTGAATATCCTCATCATGTATTCTCTTAAAACATGGTATTCACCTGAATTATCAGTAATGATTATTGAAAAAATTCATTCATCGTTATCCCATTAATATTATATCAATTATTTTATATATTCCTCTAATCCAAAAAAGTTTTCAAATACATCAATGATTGTATAAACTACTTTTTCAACAATTCCTTAATCAGTTCCAAGTTAGTTAGTACTGTATAATTTAATTTATTAATATTAACAATATTTCCATAGAAACATCATTAACTAAATACTAGGAACAAATTAAGGGTTATATTTCCATCAATCAAGTGTTATTTAAGAATTTCAATATGAAAATGATTTATTTTTATTGTCCAGTGGTACTATTCAATATTCTCTATAAAATCCTAAATGAAAAATTAAATTAGTATATTCCATATATAATTTATAATTCTTTTACCCAAGAAATATATTACAAGAAACTCAAAAAACCTAATTATTTAATAAAAAATAAAGAACATTTATTATTCCAATTTTTATGTCATAATATGATAATCTTGACAAAGAATAATTAGCTACTTTTGTGGTATATTTCATTGAAACTTTTTTCATTCATTTATGTAGTGAATCGTATCTAAAATGTTCAAGCACTGATCATTGGAAACTATTTTATTACCAATGAAATCATGATATTGGTGGAATTTTTTACCACTACAATTCATTATCCATTTTCTTAGATGAAACATAAAGGTTGTTTCCTTCTAAAATTTTTACAAGTGGGAAAAATCAATCATTCACTTATTCGATATATCCGTATTTTTATCTATCATCCACTTCATCTCATACTTCCCCTGAAATCCATAATAATTATATAATTCCATATCGATATTTATAGCACATAATGTTATATCATCATATGGTGATAACGTTTTTGACACTCATTTTATTTGAATGATTAGCTTATAACGATCAATGAAATGATTATTATTATAAGGCCCCATCCTTAAACCTTACTTAATCTTGAATTATTACAAGATTGCACATTGAGGATCTTTTCAGGTTTAGAGTTTTAGAGAATTAGATCATGAAACTTGCATTACATTCCACATTTAAACAAAGTGGTTACATAAAATACAATATTCATTCTTCCCAACAACGGAAACATATTTAAAATATATCACGGATTCTTTCTTGACACATCCTTGACACTATCATCACATCATGTACCTTTCCCTTGACCTGTGAAAAACATTTCAAAAACTTGGGATGAGCATAAAAAGCTTAGTAAGGGTTATAAAAATATGGAAAGGAAACATGAGTTCATAAATACATAAGAATGAAATCATAATTTACCCATAAAACAAAGGCACTTTAACATACCTCATGAAACCATGAATAAATCATAGAAAACATAATACATAAAGGTAACTTGAGGCATTCATAACATTCTTACGTAGGGAGTAACCCTCTTGGTTACGTTTGGAATACCCATCACAGTATATTCCCAAAATCTCTTCGGAGAAACCTTAACGTTTCACTCCTTTGCGTTACCCAATGCATTGGAGAGCTATATCGGGCTCACCTGCCCTTAGATTATCACGGAACCACCCGTCTTCATAATAATGCCCAAGAACTATAACGTATCACATAAAACACGCATAAAGGAAACATAACATTTACACATCACAATATAACATTTTAGTATATTGAAATAATGAATCCATTCAAAAAGAAACCATTTCCAAAACCATTTAAAACATTTAATGATGAGATTTTTTCAATCAAAATGTCCTATACCACCTTGATGCTTTTAAATTTTTAAAACATTAATATCCATATAAATAAATCCTTAAAACCATTTTGAAAACATGGATATTAATAAGAACAAATAATTAAAACATTTAAAACGATATTTCGGTTAAAGGGGTTTTACCAAAATCAGAGACACTTGAATACAATAATTGAGGAATAACATTTAGTCAGAACATTATAATATCATGAGAATAAATGGATTCATGATATAATACTCCAAAGGACAGTATATACACCATATATGAGTGAATTGGTTCATAACAACAATGAACCCTCAATAGAAATGTCAAATGTGATGAAATCCCTTATAAAGAAGGTATCCTTAAATTAAGGACAAATAAATCTCAATAATATGTGTGAAAAATATAAATACACCCAATATAAGTGGATATCATGTGTAAAACAATAAAAGTTCATTCACACATATTCAATGGATGACATATTCAATGAACACATGTTGAACCCAAAGAAATTGAAATTGGGTTAAAAAGTTCCCTTGACAGCCTAACGGCATGACATCAAAATGAGTTGATGAGAGATAAAAAGTGTATCTCATCACTTGGACATAAAATTTACATCAATAAGGATATATGAGAACATATCCCAACATAAAAATATGTAAATTAAAAGACCCAACAAAAGAAGTCTTTTAAAAAAGAGGAGGGTGAAAGGTTCCCTTACCGACTTGGGTATCTTTCAAAACATACACCCCATGAAAGAAGGACAATAGATCATTGATGTAAATACTCATAAACGAAAGTATATTACACAAAGAGTATAATAATGGGCAGTACATACACCACTCAATGGAATTTGTGGAAAATGTAGCATAAATCTCACGGGAATAAAAGTGAGATGAAAAATCCCTTACGAACTCTCGGCAGCCTAACGGCGCCACATAAAACATCCGAATATGGATTGATGAGATCAAATAGGGTATCTCATCACATTAAAATAAAATGTACAGAATGATGAATATAAAAGAACATCCCCCAACATTACAAAGAGGAGCTTAAAAGAAGTGACATAAAGGAGAGTACTTAAAAACAAAGAGAGGTTAGATCTCTTACGAAAGTTTCGCAGCCTAACGGCGCCACTCAAAACCTCCAAAATGGATTGATGAGAGGGAATAGGGTCTCTCATCACATAAACATAAAAATTACAGTAGGAGTAATATAAAAGAACATCCCAATCATAAGAAATATGAGCTTAAAAGAAATGACATAAAAGAGTGTACTTAAAAGAAAGAGAGTTGTAGGATCCCTTACCTCGGGTCCGACTTGACTCGATCGTTCTTTAATCTCCTGAATAATAAACTTGAGTTAATTTCTAATCGATTAAGAACCTTTTTCAAGCTTATTATTCCTTTTATATCCCTTATTTCCTTGTTATAAACACTCTGTAATCATTAAGTTAATAATTATTGTTTTGTCGATATTTGGTTCTTAAGTCGAAAGTGGACCTCTTACATTTACACGTTGTTCGGGTGGCCAAATTTTTATTATATCCAGAATTGTATTCATGATGTAGATATAATATATGTCATATATATCCAGTACATGCATGCATTTATAACATTACATAATCATTTGGAGGTAAGAAGTGAAATGCACCGTTCATGGAGACGGTAAGCCGTACGTACGCATGAACGCTACTTTCATTTCTATTTCATATTTTATAGAATGTAATAATAATGATATAAAGGTATATTATAATTACAGTATAATATCATATATAATATCATAGTTCCATCCTTTATACGTCTCACATATGGTATTTAACGAATCAAATCACTTTGAGGGGGCGGTAGTCCGCACTTCCTAAAATGAAGATATCGCGTATACCCATAATGGAAGCCATAAAGGTAAGACAAAAATGAAAAATACAGAAGCATAAGTAAAATATAAACATATTATATATCATATATAAAAATAGTGACATCATAATGGCCACCTTTGAAGGTGTTAAATGAGTATTGAACAATCATCGTTTCGGGAGGCAGAATTTCGCCATCCACGGAAACCGTATGTTCTTTAACCATTTGATGTAGTTGTGTGAGAGTGTAGCTCGAATAAATCTTATAACAACATCCTAGTATATTGAATATACTGGTGTTGTTACAAAATAAGAAAATAAAAAGATTTTAGGGGGTTGGAGAAGCAAAATAAAACAAATGAACATGAGAGAATGAATTACCATTAAAAGTGTAACTCCTTTTGATTTGAGCCCAAAGGCTTCCTTTGAAAGGATTCTGCCCAAAGGGAATCCTCTAGGATGAGGATAGGTATGTGGAGAGAGTAAATGGGCAGGGGTTGGCCGATCCAAAGGCGTGAGAAGTGTGTGAAATGAGGTAGAGGTGGGGGACTTTTATAAGAGGAGAGGAGGGGCACTTTTGGAAAGTAAGGAAATATTACTTTATTTGAAAATGTTTTTCGGTTTTAAAAGGTCCCACATTGATATAATTCGTGGATAAGGTTATAAAGGTTCTAAATCCACCCATCCAATAATTTTTGGACATGTATAGTTCATATATTTTACATTATCTTTCCATTTTATTTAAATCGTCAAATAATGATGTCATCGCTGCATCATTATTATGTCATAAATAATTTATTTTATTTAATGTCTAAAATTTATAAAACAAATACTATGATGTAGGAAATCGTTTTATCTTTCCAATGACTATTTATAATCAAAATTTGGACTTGTGTAACCCCACTTAAAAACTGTTTTAGTAAAACAACTCATCTTTGTGTCAATTTAATATTAACATTAAATAAAAATATATTGTTGTCATTTTCCAACTAAAGTGGCTCCATGGGGTCCCCAAGTTGGCCCATGGCTTGTCTTGGTCGTACATGACTCTCCCAATAGGTGTAGGACAAGTGTCATGGTGTTTTCACATTCTTATAATATCATTATTACCTTAAACTACACTAATTACCACTAATCGCGATTAAAAACTTAATAAGTTACTATTCACCAAAAAAATTATTTTTATCCCATTAAACCAAATTTTACTTCTTAATGACAACCATGTATGTCGGATTTTTGAAATTCAAAACACAGAAGTGGTAAAATTTCATTTAAACGAAAATTCAGCTTTTATAAGTACCACTTAGTGGTTTCACTATTCATCAAAAATTGAAGTTTTTCAGAAAATTACCAAAAATTCACCCTAAGATATATTTGATATTACGAACTCAAAAATGAAGTCCGTTTTACAAAATTAAAAACATATTAGTCAAATTAATTAATTTAATAATTAATTCCCGCTGTCACAACAAATAGCGTGTTTTTATAAAACAATAAGTATCAAAAGATTGACACTAGTTTAAGTCTGATTTCAAAGTGAAATTAATTCCAACAACCACTATCGGATTTAATGGTAAAAATAATTTCTAATTTCACTTTAAAAACAATTCAATATATTATCTAATCATATAAATAAATTAGATTAAAAAGAGGTTTTGAATTAAAACACAACATTTACACTATTCATTATAAAAAATGAACTTTATCGGAAAGATACCAAAAATTTACACAAAGTAAATTTTGATGTCCCGATTCTTAGTAAGAGTTTTATTTGGTCCAAAAGAATGTTTAAGAGTGAACAAAACTATATTTAATGAAAGTTCTCCATTAAAAGGCGATAAGTGAACCTTTGGTGAAAACTAGGGCATATACGCCTAAAATTGAATTCTTTACGTATTTTAAGCCTTTAGCTTTTATTGGATAAATGTAAAAACATTTAAAAAACATATATAATCATATTTTAGTTATTTCTATCCATTCCCTCCAATACAACGGCAACATATTAACTACCATTTGAAATAATATAATTTTATTATTAGAGTGCAACGTAAGATTCCCAAGAAACTCGTTGTTGCGTGTTGGGTACGCCATCGAGCGTAGCGTCCCCTTTAAAGTAATATTAATATTTTATTCACAAATATGGATAAATATTAAAATTTCAGATTCATTATTTACCTGGGGTGTTACATCCTTCCCCCCTTTTGGGAATTGCGTCCTCGAAATTTTAAAATTGCGCTTGGAAACATCCTTGAATGTCCCACATCGGAACAAGAGTCGGTAAAACAATCACTTTAAAATAAAGAGAGATAAGTACAAAGGTCACCCAAGTTAACCCATACTAGGATTCCAAGTATGAAAATATGGACATGGGGGAAAAAAAGGGTCATGTCCTGATGGAGAGTGATAGAAAACACGTTTAGGAGAAAGTTAACCACGAGAAAATCACAAACTTGTGATGGGTTAATCGGTGTTGGGTTCCCCAGTAGGAAAAGTGAATAGACAACATTTTTGTTTTAAGTTACTTTTTATTTAGTAATTTATTCACAGGGAAACATAATCACTTATCATGTTGAATTTCTACTCATATTTTCTCCAAAAGGAGAGTATTTAGGAAGGCTTGTTCACATTAAGAGTACTATAATCAACTTCTAGAGAATCACCTAATCCAAAAAAGAGGACTATATACTTCCCATGTCTTTAGGCTTTAACCAAAACCAAAACCAAAAAGGCTAGTACAAGATCAGATAATCTAGAAAAGGATAACCCTTTATAAAAAGAAAATCTATTCTTAATCTCCAAAATTTGTCCAACAAAACCCAAAGTTCGACGAGGACCATTCTATAATCAATTTGTCCATAAAATTCTTCAAAGTAAACCAAACTAATATTGAAACCCAAATATTTGAAGGATTTAGTCACATAGTCTTCCATGTTAAATCGTAACATTTATCTCCAAACAACATCAGTTGCTCCTAAAGTCCCGTATTGAAAAGTAATTAACCTAATCACATATCCTCCATGATAGGTTAATCATTTTCATAAATAACCCAAAATCATCTTACTCTTAATTCATAAAATCATATAACCAGAAAGAATCAGTCAAACTAATCAGGTACTTCACGTAGTCCAGTGGTAGGCGGTAATACCAGTCGCACTTTGGTTGTGGGTTCGATTCTCGCAGCTTTGTCCGACGCGACGGGTTGTCACACGGTTTGCGTGTTGTCCTTTTTCCAAAACTATATAATTCTTAAAAAATTCCCCCAAAATGAGATATAATCTTCAAAAATAAACATAACGTATTTTAACCTCATGTTTATCTCATGCCTTTCATTTTCCATCATATCATATAATAACCCATAATTACCTCAAAAGTAAGGATCATATAAACACTAATGGTTACCTTTATAATTATTACCTGAACATCCACATGGATTGGTCATCTCGTACATGATGCATTAAAGATCATACCAAGGTTCAAGTGGTTGATCATGATTCCTTGATATTTGGTTTAGAACAACCACGAGTTTCCTCGTTGAATCCTCCATTTTATCTAGTATCTTAATCAGAGAACCACCATAGTTTCCTTCAAACCTGTTGTCTCTTTGGTGCCTGCTAGATCCATCCATTCACTAAAAATAGAAATGTCAGTGTGAGTATATCAACAAAACCATCATGTACTATTGAGGAAGGTAAACACTAAGATACACTTACTCATTCACTTTATCTAAAACTAGAACTCTTTCTGAAATCTTTACCATTATGGTAATGTAACTTATGCTTAAAGAATACCCTAACCTCTAAAGTTATCTAAACCGACCTTTGATACCAACTATAAGGCCCCAGCCTTAAACCTTACTTAATCTTGAATTATTACAAGATTACACATTGAGGATCTTTTCAGGTTTAGAGTTTTAGAGAATTAGATCATGAAACTTGCATTACATTCCACATTTAAACAAAGTGGTTACATAAAAGACAATATTCATTCTTCCCATCAACAGAAACGTATTTAAAATATATCATAGATTCTTTCTTGACACATCCTTGACACTATCATCACATCATGTACCTTTCCCTTGACCTGTGAAAAACTTTTCAAAAACATGGGATGAGCATAAAAAGCTCAGTAAGGGTTATAAAAATATGGAAAGGAAACATGAGTTCATAAATACATAAGAATGAAATCATACTTTACCCATAAAACAAAGGCACTTTAACATACCTCATCAACCCATGAATAAATCATAGAAAACATAATACATAAAGGTAACTTGAGGCATTCATAACATTATTACGTAGGGAGTAACCCTCTTGATTACTTTTGGAATACCCATCATAGTATATTCCCTAAATCTCTTCGGAGAAACCTTAACGTTTCACTCCTTCGCGTTACCCAATGCATGGAGAGCTATATCGGGCTCACCCGCCCGTAGTTTATCACGGAACCACCCGTCTTCATAATAATGTCCAAGAACCATAACGTATCACATAAAACACGAATAAAGGAAACATAACATTTCCACATCACAATATAACATTTTTGTATATTGAAATAATGAATCCATTCAAAAAGAAACCATTTCCAAAACCATTTAAAACATTTAATAATGAGATTTTTGAATCAAAGTGTCCCATACCACCTTGAATCTTTTAAAATTTTAAAACATTAATATCCATATAAATAAATCCTTAAAACCATTTTGAAAACATGGATATTAATAATAAAAAATAATTAAAACATTTAAAACGATATTTCGGTTAAAGGGGTTTTACCAAAATCAGAGACACTTGAATACAATAATTGAGGAATAACATTTAGTCAGAACTTTATAATATCATGAGAATAAATGGATTCATGATATAATACTCCAAAGGACAGTATATACACCATATAAGAGTGAATTGGTGCATAACAACAATGAACCCTCAATAGAAATGTCAAATGTGATGAAATCCCTTATAAAGAAGGTATCCTTAAATTAAGGACAAATCAATCTCAAAAATATGTGTGAAAAATATAAATACACCCAATATAAGTGGATATCAAGTGTAAAACAATAAAATTTCATTCACACATATTCAATTGATGACATATTCAATGACCACATGTTGAACCCAAAGAAATCGAAATTGGGTTAAAAAGTTCCCTTGACAGCCTAACAGCATCACATCAAAATGAGTTGATGAGAGATAAAAAGTGTATCTCATCACTTGGACATAAAATTTACATCAATAAGGATATATTATAACATATCCCAACATAAGAATATGTAAATTAAAAGACCCAACAAAAGAAGTCTTTTAAAAAAGAGGAGGGTGAAAGGTTCCCTTACCGACTTGGGTATCTTTCAAAACATACACCCCATGAAAGAAGGACAATAGATCATTGATGTAAATACTCATAAACGAAATTATATTACACAAAGAGTATAATAATGGGCAGTACATACACCACTCAATGGAATTTGTGGCAAATGTAGCATAAATCTCACGGGAATAAAAGTGAGATGAAAAATCCCTTACGAACTCTCGGCAGCCTAACGGCGCCACATAAAACTTCCAAATATGGATTGATGAGATCAAATAGGGTATCTCATCACATTACAATAAAATTTACAGAATTAGGAATATAAAAGAACATCCCCCAACATTACAAAGAGGAGCTTAAAAGAAGTGACATAAAGGAGAGTACTTAAAAAGAAAGAGAGGTTAGATCTCTTACGAAAGTTCGGCAGACTAACGGCGCCACTCAAAACTTCCAAAATGGATTGATGAGAGGGAATAGGGTCTCTCATCACATAAACATAAAAATTACAGTAGGAGTAATATAAAATGACATCCCAATCATAAGAAATATGAGCTTAAAAGAAATGACATAAAAGAGTGTACTTAAAAGAAAGAGAGTTGTAGGATCCCTTACCTCGGGTCCGACTTGACTCGATCGTTCTTTAATCTCCTGAATAATAAAGTTGAGTTAATTTCTACTTGATTAAGAACATTTTTCAAGCTTATTATTCCTTTTATATCACTTATTTCCTTGTTATAAACACTCTTTAATCATTAAGTTAATAATTATTGTTTTGTCGATATTTGGTTCTAAAGTCGAAAGTGGACTTCTTACAATTACATGTTGTTCGGGTGGCCAAATGTTTATTATATCCAGAATTTTATTCATGATGTAGATATAATATATGTCATATATATTCAGTACATTCATGCATTTATAACATTACATAATCATTTGGAGGTAAGAAGTGAAATGCACCGTTCATGGAGACGGTAAGCCGTACGTACGCATGAACGCTACTTTCATTTCTATTTCGTATTTTATAGAAGGGAATAATAATGATATAAAGGTATATTATAATTACAGTATAATATCATATATAATATCATAGTTCCATCCTTTATACGTCCCACATATTGTATTTAACGAATCAAATCACTTTGAGGGGCGGTAGTCCGCACTTCCTAAAATGAAGATATCGCGTATACCCATAATGGAAGCCATAAAGGTAAGACAAAAATGACAAATACAGAAGCATAAGTAAAATATAAACATATTATATATCATATATAAAAATAGTGACATCATAATGGACACCTTTGAAGGTGTTAAATGAGTATTGAACAATCATCGTTTCAGGAGGCAGAATTTCGCCATCCACGGAAACCGTATGTTCTTTAACCATTTGATGTAGTTTTGTGAGAGATTATCTCGAATAAATCTTATAAAAATATCCTAGTATATTGAATATACTGGTTTTGTTACAAAATAAGAAAATAAAAAGAGTTTAGGGGGTTGGAGAAGCAAAATAAAACAAATGAACATTAGAGAATGAATTACCTTTAAAAGTGTAACTCCTTTTGATTTGAGCCAAAAGGCTTCCTTTGAAATGATTCTGCCCAAAGGGAATCCTCTAGGATGAGGATAGGTATGTGTAGAGAGTAAATGGGCATGGGTTGGCCGAGCCAAAGGCTTGAGAAGTGTGTGAAATGAGTTAGAGGTGGGGGCCTTTTATAAGAGGAGAGGAGGGGCACTTTTGGAAAGGAAGGAAATATTACTTTATTTGAAAATGTGTTTCGGTTTTAAAAGGTCCCACATTGATATAATTCGTGGATAAGGTTATAAAGGTTCGAAATCCACCCATCCAATAATTTTTGTACATGTTTAGTTCATATATTTTACATTATCATTCCATTTTATTTAAATCGTCAAATAATGATGTCATCGCTGCATCATTATTATGTCATAAATAATTTATTTTATTCAATGTCTAAAAATTATAAACAAATTACTATGATGTAGGAAATATTTGTATCTTTCCAATGACTATTTATAATCAAAATTTGGACTTGTGTAACCCCACTTAAAAACTATTTTAGTAAAACAACTCATCTTTGTGTCAATTTAATTTTAACATTAAATAAAAATATATTATTGTCCTTTTCCAACTAAAGTGGCTCCATGGGGTCCCCAAGTTGGCCCATGGCTTGTCTTGGTCGGACATGACTCTCCCAATAGGTGTAGGACAAGTGTCATGGTGTTTTCACATTCTTATAATATCATTATTACCTTAAACTACACCAATTACCACTAATCGCGATTAAAAACTTAATAAGTTACTATTCACCAAAAAATTATTTTTATCCCAATGAACCACATTTTACTTCTTAATGACAACCATGTATGTTGGATTTTTTAAATTCAAAACACAGAAGTGGTAAAATTTCATTTAAACGAAAAATCAGCTTTTATAAGTACCACTTAGTGGTTTCACTATTAATCAAAAATTGAAGTTTTTCAGAAAATTACCAAAAATTCACCGTAAGATATATTTGATATTACAAACTCAAAAATGAAGTCCGTTTTACAAAATTCAAAACATATTAGTCACATTAATTAATTTAATAATTAATTCCCGCTGTCAGAGAAAATGGCGTGTTTTTATAAAATAATAAGTATCAAAAGATTGACACTAGTTTAAGTCTGATTTCAATGTGAAATTAATTCCAACGACCACTATCGGATTTAATGGTAAAAATATTTTCTAATTTCACTTTAAAACAAATTCAATATATTATCTAATCATATAAATAAATTAGATTAAAAAGTGGTTTTGAATTAAAACATAACATTTACACTATTCATTAAAAAAAATGAACTTTATCGGAAAGATACCAAAAATTTACACAAAGTAAATTTTGATGTCCCGATTCTTAGTAAGAGTTTTATTTGGTCCAAAAGAATGTTTAAGAGTGAACAAAACTATATTTAATGACATTTCTCCATTAAAAGGTGATAAGTGAACCTTTGGTGAAAACTAGGGCATATACGCCTAAAATTGAATTCTTTACGTATTTTAAGCCTTTAGCTTTTATTGGATAAATGTAAAAACATTTAAAAAACATATATAATCATATTTTAGTTATTTCTATCCATTCCCTCCAATAAAACGGCAACATATTAACTACCATTTGAAATAATATAATTTTATTATTAGAGTGCAACGTAAGATTCCCAAGAAACTATTTGTTGCGTGTTGGGTACGCCATCGAGCGTAGCGTCCCCTTTAAAGTCATATTAATATTTTATTCAAAAATATGGATAAATATGAAAATTTCAGATTCATTATTTACCTGGGGTGTTACAATTATTACACTATAGATAACATTCAGTGATGAGTTTCTCATTACTTTAGCAAGGAAGATTTTATAAATGATATAACATAATATATTAGATTATATAATCATGAAACATGATGAATAATTCCAACACTAGTTAAATAATTATCATAAATTGAAAATTTTATGAGTAGAAAATCTCATAATAATAAAGATGTTTTCTTTGAGAATATCATTGTTTTCAAATACTTTAAACAAGGTTGTAAAAGAAATATAGATTATCAAATGTATATACCTCATAATTTTCAAACCATATTAATAATAAGTCTTATTTTTATGCACCAGGAGACAATTGGGTTAATCATAGTGCACCATTTTTGGCATTACTACTCTTAGGTACCTCTTTCCCAGAACTAAGTCCCCTTACAATATCTAGAAAGGGGTCAATTTCTATGAAAAACAACATAATATATTTTTCAACATAACACTAGGATGTTCTTCTATATGTATCACAAAATTCTATTATATCTTTATTCCCCTAATCATTTTTTCACTCAATCTAGTTCTAAAGGTTTCCACTAAACCTCCCTCTAATACCAAATGTAGAAACCCTTACTATAGTCACACAGAGCCATTGAATAATTTATTATATTTTATTAGACAAAAAGGTGGTATCCTACAGGATGTTTCTTTAGTTGTTTTCAAAACTATATATATTCTTGATACCCACTTTACCATGGGATTACAAAAAAAACATAATAAATTACAATAGCAAATGAACTAAATACTTAAAACTACATTCAGTGGTCTCTTCTTCATATCCTAGGGAAAGGAAGAAAATTAAGGGTGAGGAAAAATGCTCGGTAAGGGTTAAGTACAACTAAAATTGTCATGAATCAAAAATAATAATCAAAACATCAAGGTAAATTAGTGGACAAACATTTTTTTTAAATTACATTACTATCATGATAAGATAAGGAGGAAATAGTATGGAAAGTTAAAAAAACTAAAAATCCATTTTATTTATTCAATAAACATATAATGAAATTAATCCATAGAAAATATCATGAATAGCAATAATAATTAAATTCTTACTGATGGAAATGATTAATCTTTGGATGCCATGTTTTTAAGGAACAATATATCTTTACTATTATAATAAATCCCAGATACTATTTAAAACTACTGTGTAAAAACCAATCTGATTTGGAGAATTGATTTGTTTCATTAGACTACCAATGCATCAAGGGGATATATATAAATGATACCAGCCCTTTATTTTATGATCATATCATTCCTTATATATCAACTAATTTATTTAATTTATAAACAATGACCTTTTTCATCATGTATCCATATTGAGTGAAGTTTATAGATTTATTAATGCTTCACCATTCAATCAAATAACATTCAATGTAAAAAATATCTTTAAAATGGTATATAGTTTATAAAATAATCATGTAGATAATAAAAAGTATTTATATTTAAAATAAATTTATTTTCCCTTAAAAAATAATCACATGAATGTTATTGTTTCAATAGAATGTTCGTAATCACAAAAGAATGTGAGATTTCACAAAAAACTATTATGACTTGGTATTTATCATTTCAAATCTCTTTGGATGATATAATTCAAATTGAAACATAAAATAGTAGGAATTATTAATGAATCATGACATTATATATCAAAGTGAGGTCCATACACCATATAAAATAAATTATAAGTATTACATTACAATATTCCTCAATGAAAGGAAATTGAGACGAATCCCTTTAAAAAGATCATATAATTGATGTTGTTATTAATAAATGAATTTTTATGTGAAATGAAACAAGTGGTAATGAAACATGAAATAATAAAATTTCAATACACATATAATCTTAGCATTACATAAGAAACGATGTAGAAGTTTAACCATATGAATATAAATTGATTTCCCCTCGCCATATGATTTTCTTGGTTGGTAATGTTTTAACATCTATTATTATGTTTTCAAACATTTTATAAAATTTTAAAAGGACCATATAAATACTTATAATATCATATATGACTCTTTTATAGTATCTTATCTCCCTTCTGATAGTAATCTTTTATTAATCTCATTGTTTTTTGTGTTTATTGGGTTGTTTTCTCATGAGTTTTTATCGAAAAAAGATCTAGTTATTTTAAATATTATATAATTTCATCATATAAATAATAATATTATTATTATTATTATTATTATTATTAACATATTCATTAATCAATTATAATTTCAATACAAATCATGAAATATGGTTTTGATAAATTATGTAAGTTATGATCATGGAGAGTGTAGGTCATATATACACATGATTAACATTTTCATTTATCAACGATCATTATGGTAAAGAGGTATGAAATATTTTTTTCTTAAATAATGACCAAAATATCATAAATACAATTTAATTTCATTAAACATACATAAATATAAAATCCACGAGGTGTTGTGATAAAAATAGAGTCAAATAACTTCATGAATGTTGTCGTATACACAGACACGAGCAGCATTGTCATTTTTTAGTTTAAGAAATAAAAGATATATTATACATTAATAATGTTAAATTTTTCATAAATATTATAATTCTGTCATTTATATCACACATAATCAAATACATTATCATTATTGTCTTCCATGTAAGGTGTTAGTGAAAATAAATCACATCGCTTCATCAGGTAGTCATTTGTCTCACATATGATTGATGTTATCACATCCCCAACGAAATAGGATTTAAATAGTTATATATGATGTAATAACACTAGAAGAATAATAATTTATAATAATCCTATACATACATTATAACCATCAATATATCCAATAGTGAAAGCTGATAATGGAAAATTTAATGACATTGGTTCGTGAGGTGGTAGTCCGTCGTACACATTAATGATGATTTCATAACCCATTTCATAGAATTAGAGGTGTTTTTAGTTCATTACCTTTACATAAAAACATCTTAGTATATTTAATAAAATTCTATTATAATATCATAATGGTTTAAAAATTGAATCTGGTGGATGAATAAATAAAATAAATTTTGGTTGAAGATTAAATCTTTTTCTTTGGGTATATTCTTTAGGTTTGCATCAAATCCTTAAAAGGATAGATTTCATAAAAAATAAGGAATATAGTATGAGATATGGGTTGTTTGGATATTATTTTGGAAGGTATTGTATGAACCAAAGAAATTTTAGGGCGTGAATGAACGAGGAGAGTGGTTAGCCATTTATAGGTGAGGAGAGAGGAACACTTGTAATTTTTTAAAATAATGAATCTTACACATGTTTTTAAGTGTTATAATACTGCAATAATAGACAATTATTTATAATATAATTATAATGTATAAATATTTCCAATAAATAGTTTTTAATTAGTTTTTTAGGTCATTATAACCCTTAGCGTTTTATTTTAACCAGAAGTACATAAATTATTACCTTAATCATGGTAATTAATTTTTACTAATATCTCTTTTAATTTTGGACAAATGTAATTTTACTGTATTATAATTTATAAATTACTCTTATTAGAAATATATAATCCACATTTTCTGAATTAAATTAACTTATGTTGAAAATATTAACTTAAATGTAATTTGACAGACGCGATGAAAAAACTTTTTTTCAATGAGCAAGTGTTCAAAATTTTATGATGCTATTATATAAAAATTGAATTTTAAAAATTAAAATTAAAATAAATTATATTTATTTAAATAAAATTGATCATATTTTACTTTGAAATAAATTAAAAATATAATTTATCATTATAATTAATTTTAACTAATTGGAGGGTTTTAATTAAAATTTAGTATTTCTTCCAATTCATTGAAAAATAAAAAAATTCTACAAAATCAAAAAAAATCACTACGGTAATTTTTATATTATGATTTCAAAAATGATATACATTTTTTTAACTAAATTATCTAAATTTCAAAAATACTAGTTTTATTTTATGTTTGTGAAGCATGACTAGACATCTTTTTAGAAAAATATATTTTTTCAAAAAAAATTATATTGCTTTCAAATAATTAGTATTTTGTTTATAATTAATAGATGTCACTAATATTCATATATTAGTTATTAATATTCATACTATAGAACATAAAAAATAATTTTAATGGTTATTTTTAATGAATATTATAATATATTATTTTTATTTAAACCTGTTGTTTTCGGTATCGCAATTTAAATGCAGGGTTGTGTGTAATAAAAGAAAAACTCCACATAACTGTTAATGGAAACTAAACTTAGTTTCATGTGTATATAAATCTAGACTCAATGTTTTGTAAAATTAATATTATTTAAGAAATAGAATTTATTTAAAATTAAATAAATTTATCATAATGTCTTGGGGTCTTATGTTTTCTCCTAGGCTAGGTGTTGCATGTCGTATATGCTATCAATTTTAATGTTCATTTTTTAAAATTTTGGAGTGTTAAAGTTATTATAGTATAATTATCATTTTTATAGAATAGGTTTTTTTATATTATCATTTTGATATGATTTAGGTCAGATAAAACCTTGATAATCTTTATATTTGATAAAATCCTAAGATATTTTGGTTCATATAAAACCCTAAGACAATTAGGGTCTAATAAATTCGTGAGACAGTTTGGGTATGCTAAAACCCTAAAATGGTTTGGGTTTGATAAGACATGGGAAGGTTTTAATCTGATAAAACTCTAATATTTTTGGATTCCAATAAATCATTGAGAGGTTTTGGTTCCCATAAAGTAATGTTATTTTTTAGGTCCAATAGAGTTATGAGATGTTTTGGGTCCATTAAATCCCTATAATGCATTGGGTGAAGGTTTATATATCATGAGATAATGAAGCATATACATTCATGGTTATTTTAAAAACATTAAATGTATAGATAATATGAATTTCCACAACAAACATGGTGGACATGTCTGGATTATCATAAAAACCAAAAGGTTTCATATTCATAGATTTTTTGACAAAACACCAGGCAAAAATACTCAAATTTATTCACAAGCCTAAATAATGGACATACTAGTCTTTTTTCGATATATTATAGTATGAAAATACATATATTAGTTCTCAAACATAAAGGGTGGACATATGAGAATTTTTCCAGAAGTTATAGGGTTCAAAAATTTATTTATTCACAACTTTTGGGTGAACATGCATTGATTATCCACCATAAAAAGGGTGGACATACATGCATTTTTTTCACATATATAAGGGTTCCCATTATTGGGTTCACCAAAAATATGATGTTTAAATGTTTTTATGTTAGGTTTATTCGTTAAAAAACATAAAAAACATTTATTTTTTCATGTTTCAACAATATTATGTTGTTTTATGTGTTTTCTATTTTGTAATTACATTTACTATTATCATGATTTAGGGATAAATCTTATTATTCCAGGTTCTTTTGATATAATATTTCTACTTTATCATTTTTTCACATATGATTGTTTTCTATCCCCTGATAAAATACATGTCAGTTTTTCCCTTACTGAAAGACTTGACTTATCACTTTCATCTGATTCCATTCCCCAGGTTATGACGTTTAGTAAATCTGATGATATTTCTAGAAAAGAATTTATTATAGCTTGATAATATAAAATGGTTCAAATGTTTTATAAAATAATTTTCCTATGTAACTGGTCCGTGAAGTCAATAAACCTTTTCCTTCTTGGGATATTATATTAAATTTTTGGATATAAATTTATCTTATTGAAATAATGAAAAATAAATATTTGTTCATCTCACCATATATTGAATCTAGAGATTAAATAATTTTTTAAACACCTACCCCAAGAGTGTGGTATTTTGGTGACCCAGTTTGTATTAGAGCATGTTTATTGGTTTTTTAGGATTTTTTATCTTTGGTATTAGGATAATATAACTATAGATAAACACTACATATATGCCTAAGTGACAATTCTATATATAAGATATCATCTTGAAATTTTGGTAAAGTTGATATTTTGTTTTTCTTTTAGTAGTTACATCCCTCTTGAAATATTTCCATGTGGATTGCATATTTAATATAATAACCTAAGAGTAATCACCCATGAAAATTTTTGTTGAGTATCAACACAATCCTAATAAGGACCCAGCCCTAAACATTTCATAATCTTGAATTAAATTAATAATTGACATTGAATATCTTTTGAGGTTTAGAGTTTTATAGAGTTAGGTCATTACAATTACCTTAAATCTCAAAAATTAAAAAGTATACATTTCTACTTAGTTTCAATTTTTTCATAAAAGAAAAACTCTTGAAGAAAATGAGACATTTCTAGTTCCATGTTTTAGATATCATGAATTTTACTTGATCTCATCCTTGACTCTATTCCACTTTATGTCCTGTGAAAAATATTTCAAAAACATGAGATGAGCATAAAAATCTCAATAAGGGATACACAAAGAAGGAAAACTATTATTTTATCCAAAAAACAAGTAAACCATTAATAATTTATCATAAGTAATTCTTTTCATCTTCATGAAGTAGTAAATACTCTTTAATGAAAAAAAGATCATTGCATACCCTTTTGTAACCAAAAGATTACCGTAAAACCCCTATTAAGAACAAATAACATATAAATTTAAATTGGGACATAAACATTATTAAGGGTAATGACTATACGGTCGACTTCCACACATATCACTAGATGGAATATCCATACGGCTAACTTCCATAACCAATGCATTGGAGGTTATAACGTTATCACTCATCCTAGTTTATCACAGCACCACCCATCATTTGGTTTATCACGCAACAACCCGTCAAATGTACAAGTACCATTATAAAATCATAAAACATAAAATATTTCAAATATAAACTTTTAACTAATAACATTTCCACATTTCAATCACAATATATCATTTCTATATATTGATATAATCAATTCTTAATCAAACCATTTTCAAAACCATTTTAAATATTTAATAAATAGATTCTTGAATCAAAGTGTCCCATACAACTTTGAAGATTTTAAAGGAATTAAATTTTAAAAACATTAATGTATATATAGAGAAATACTCAAAACCATTTTTAAAACATGTACATTAAATATAAATATTTAGAATAATAAATATTTAAAACATCTAAAATGTTATTTTAGATAAAGAGTTTTTAACAAAATGACAAACTCTTGAATACAAAAAATTAAGGAATAAAATATAATAAGAACATTATAATATCATGATAATAAATGTATTCATGATATAATATGAAAAAGGACAGTATATACACCATATAATTGTGAATTGTTTCATAATAACAATTATGTCTCAATGGAAATGTAAATTGAGATGAAATCACTTATAAAGACGGCATCTTTAAATTACATATAAATAAATCACATAATTATGTGTGAGAAATATAAATACACCCAATATAAGTGGATATTAAGTATAAAAAAATCATACGTCATTCACACAAATTCATAGGACAACATATTCAAGAAGTACAAGTTTAACCCAAAGATTTGAAATTTGGTTAAAAAGATTCCTTGCAAAAATTTGACAGCCTAACAGCATCACTTTAAAATTCAGAAAATTAGTTGATGAGATAAAACGTCTATCTCATCTATTTTACCTAAAATTTAATTCAATAAGGATATATAAGAACATATCCTAACACTATAATATGTAAATTATAGGACATAATAAAAATAAGTCTTTTAAAAAGAGGAGGGTGAAAGGTTCCCTTACCGATTAGGTAACTAACAAAACATACGCCACGTGAAAGAAGGATCATAAAATGAAGATGTAAATAGTCAAAAATGAATGTATATTACACAAATATTACAATCATGGGAAGTAAATACCCCACACAAAAAGAAATAGTGGAAAATATAGCATGAATCTCGTGGGAATGAAGAGTGAGATGAAACTCTTTAACACGTTGTAATCAAATGAGTCGTACGACCAAAAGTTAATAACCACCAAATGAATCACAGAATACTATAAATATAATGATAATATTGATAATATATATCAAATTTCAGTACTCAATACACCACATTCAATGAATATGTGGGGAACAATAGAAATCTCAAGGAATTAAAAATGAGATACAAAATCCCTTACCTCATTGTCTGACGTGACACGTTCGTTATTTAATCTCATGAATAATAAAATAAAGATAATTTCTACTTTATTAAGAACATTTTTGAAGTTTATTTTTCTTTTTATATCAATTATTACCATGTTATAAACATTATTTAATCATTTGAGTTAATAATTGTCATTTTTTGATATTTGTTACTTGAGTCAAAAATAAACATCTTATAATTACAAATTTTTCATGTGGTCAAATATCCATTATCTCCATAATGATATTAATGATGTAGATATAATATATATCATATATATCCAATATGTATATTTATTTATAATAATAATTAACATTAGAAGATAAGAAATGAAATGCATTGTTCATGGAGACGGTAAGTCGTACGTACGCATGAACGTTACTTTTATTTCTATATCATATTTTAATAGAGTTAAAAAATAATGATGCATAGGTATGTTATAATTCCTGTATAATATCATTTATAATATCATTAACTTAGTCCTTTATATGTCCCACGTATGTCATGAACGAGTCATATAACTTTGAGGGGGCGGTAGTCCGCACATCCTCAAATGAAATTAATGTGATCACCCAAAATGAAAACCATAAAGGTATGATATAAATTGAAAATACAGAATCATAAAAAAATATAAAAATAATATATATCATATATAAATTCAGTTCCATCTTAATGGCCACCATGATAGGCGGTAGGTGATAATTGAACAATCATTGTTTCGTGAGGTGTTAGTTTGTCATCAACAGGAATAGTATGTTCTTCACACATTAGATGGAGGTGTGTGTAAGTGTAGTTCGAATCCATCTCAAAACAACATCCTAGTATAATTAGGATACTTTTTTTTTGTTATAAAATAAATGAATAAATGTAGTTTAGGTGGTTGTACAAGTAAAATAAAAAAAATAATACAAAAGAATTTAAGAGAAATTGTTATCTTTAATTTGGGTAACTTTCTTTGGTATGAACCAAAATCAATCATTAAAGTTCCTTATGCCTAAGTTAAGGCTTCTAGGAAGTGTAGAGATATGTAGATAGCTTAATTGGGAAGATTATGGACGAGCCAACATGCTTTAGAGGTGTGATTAATTGGTTAGAAGTGTTGTTATTTTATAAGGGGGAGGAGGGGCTCTTTCGGAAAGTTTGAAACAATTATTTTATTATAAACTAATCTCCGGTTTCAAAAGGTCCAAAAATCATTAAAGTAAAAGATAATATGACTCATGGTATAAATAAAATAATCCAATTATAATTGGATAGGTTTTGAATATTATTTTAATATTAATAATCTTATTTATTTAAATGATTTATTAAGGAGGTGAATACTGTGTCATTATTGTGTCATATAAAATTTAATTTATATAATGTCTAAAAAATAAAATAAAAATACCATGATATAATAGATATTTTAATATTTACAATGAATATTTATAGTCAAAAATATGACTTATATAACTCCATGTAAAAATTTATTTACTAAAAGATATTTTTTTTATGTCATTTTAGCTTTTACTTTAGGTTAATCAAAATAAATTGTCATTATCATTCATAAGTGGCTCCATGGGGTCCCGAAATTGACCCAAGGATGCCCATGGTCAGATATTACTCATAAAATAAGGTTAGGACATGTGTTATGATAATTTGGTATTATTATGATATTCTTTTTACCTTGATTTACCTTATTTACCTTTAACCGCAGTAAATAAAAGTCAAATGTTACTATTCACCCAAATTATTTTCATCTTATTGAACCAAATTTTACATACTAATAAAAACGATGTATTTTGGATTTTCTATATTAAATTCAATGAATTATAAAAATTTCATTAAAATGAAAAGGTCAGTTTTTGAACAATTATTAAGTGGTTTCACTATTCATCAAACATTGATGTTTTTTCAGAAAAAAAAATAAAATAATTCAGTCAAAGCTATATTTGATATTCAGAATTCAAAAATGATGCCTATACTACCAAATCAAAAAAATATATGTACTTTTAATTAATTTAAAATTAATTCACTTGTCAAAACAAATATCGTGTTTTTAAGAAATAATAACTATCAAATAATTGATACTTGTTTATGTCCAATTTCAAAGTGAAATTAATTCCAACGACCAAATTCGGATTAAATGGTAAAAATATAATTTAATTACACATTAAAACCAATTAAAAATATAATCTAACCATATAAATAAATTTTATTAAAAGTTAGTTTTGAATTAAAATACAGTATTTTTCACTATTCATAAAAAATAGTCTTTTTCAGAAAAATACCAAAAATTTACCCAAAGTAAATTTTAATATACCGTTTATAAAAAAGAATTTTATTTTTTCAAATAGATCACATAAATGTGACCACAACAATATTTAAATAAGGTTCACCATTAAAATTAAGTAAATTGACTTTTTAAAGAATATTAGATTATTTGAGTTTAAAACTCGATTCATTCACATTTTAAGATGCTAACTTTTATTAGATAAATATAAAAACATTTAACAAACATATATAATCATATTTTAGATAGTTCTATCCATTCCCTCTAATTCAATTTCTATACGTTGGCTACCATTTAAACATAATAATATTATATTATTAGTGTGCAGTGTAAGATTTCAAAGAAACTCATTGTTGTGTATAGTTTAAGCCATCAAACATAGCATCCTATTTAAAGTAAAATTAATATTTAATCCAAAAAATATTAGTAAATATGAAATTTTCATGTTATTTATTTACCTGGGAGGTTATATCCTTCCCCCCTTTTGGAAATTGCGTCATCACAATTTTAAAATTGGGCTCAGAAACATCATTTAAAGTCCTACATCAGAAAAAGAGTCATTTAAACTATCACATTAAAAGAAAAAAAGAAACACAAAGTTTACCCAAGATAACTTATACTAGGATTCCAAGTAGGAAAAGATGGATATGGAAGAGAAAGAAAACGATCATGTTTGGATGGATAGTGATAGAAATCATGATTAAGAGAAATTTAACCAACAGAAAATCACAAACATGAGATGTGTTAAACAGCCTTTGATTTCCCAGTAGGAAACAGAAAGTGACAAGGTTTTTTTGTGTTTTAAGATCCTATTTATAATCTATGTATTTCATTTACTAAATAGAATAATAACCTAAGAAAAAATACTTACCTTCAAGTACAGTTTCATCCTTTAATAAGTTTATCCCCAAAACTTATCTTTTCTCCAAACAAAGAGCATTAAAAAAGACTTAGTCACATCAAAAGCACAAGAATCAACTTCTTGAGAATTACATAATCCACAAAAAACCTATATATTTTCCCTATCTTTAGACATTAACCAATAAAAAAAACATGTTTCTACGAGATTATATAATTACCAAAAAGGATAATCCTTTATAAAAAGAAATACTACTCCTAATCTCCAAAATTAAACAAAAATTACATATTGTTCAATAAAGACGATTCAATATACCATTGCCCTTTAAATTATTCAAAATTACCCAAAAAAAGATTGTAACCCAAAACTCAGAAAGATTTAGTCACACAGTCTTCCACTGTAAATCTTAACATTTATCTCCAAATAAAAATGGACTGCTCTTAAAGTCTCATACTGAAGTGTAATTAATGAAATCACATATTCTCTATGAAAGGTTAATCATTCCATAAAAAGCCCAAATCCCCATATGTCCATATTAAAAACATAGATTCTACCAAAATAAAATTCCACCATTACTCATCAAAAGAAAAGATAATTATTCATTGAATAAAATTTTAATATATCAAACTTCAGGGTTACACATACTATAAAAAGTCTTCTAATATAATACCATCAGAAAAAAGAGCCTTTATAATTTTAAGTATTTCATCATCTTAATATCTACCATAACTCTTGAAACCCTTATATGTTAACTTCTTAATCATTCAATATTATTTACGATCCATTAACCATTATTTACCATCTTATTATGAAATAATTATTTCCTACAAACAAAATCTTGAATTATATCCTAAGATTCAATAATGTCAAAACATATGTTAATAAATAATCCATACATTTCATTGGTCATTGTCAGTTTCATCATTCTCAATTAGAACGGAATTAGATATTGGTAAACATATATTTGTGTGATCTTGGTGATCCCAATCTCGAAACATCTTTGTAGGAAATTTGTTTGTATAATGACCATGCACACCACATTTAAAACATTCAATTGATCCCTCAAAAATAACTTCTTTCCCTTTCCAGGAGTCAACTGGATGCTTCCTTTTTTCCATGGAAGGTTCTTACTTTATTTCCTTCATTCCCACATGTATATCATCTTCTCATCCCATTGTATCATTTTTCCTAGTTGTTTCTTTCCACATCCTTGGCACATATGTTTTTAAACAAACATACCGTTATTATTATTACCTGAACATCCATAGGGATTTTGTTCTCGCATATATGATGCCTTATAAAAATAACTAAGGTTTAGGTTCTCAATCATGACTCCAGATAGTCAGTTGAGAAGAACCATAGGAGTCCTCATTGCAGCTCTCATTTCATTCAATTACTCATTCAGAAAACCTTCACAGTTTTCTTCAAATACACTATTACTTTGATCCCAGCAAGATCCAGCCATTTACTAAAGCCAAAAAGGTTAGTGTGAGTATATCATCATATAATATCTTATTATGATTTTAAATACTAATATATACTAATTCATGTTATCTTAAATTTATTCAAAATAATTATTACTCTTTCTAATATCTTAACCATTCTAGTTATGTCATTTATGATTAAATAACACACTTACCTCTAATGTTATTTAAACTAACCTATGATACCAACTATAAGGACCCATCCTTAAACATTTCATAATATTTAACTAAATGAATAATTCAAATTGAGGATATTTTCAGGTTTATATTATTAGACAGTTAGTTCATTAAAATTACATTACATCTCAAAAATTAAGAAGTAGACACTTATACTCAGTTTCCATATTTTTCATAAAATAAAAACTCGGGAAGGTAATGAGACATGTCTAGTTCCATGTTTTATATAGAATGAATTTTCCTTCATCACATCATTGACCCTATTCCACTTTATGTCCTATGAAAAACATTTCAAAAACATGGGATGAGCATAAAAAGCTCAGTAAGGGATACACAAAGAAGGAAAACTGTTAGTTTTTTAAAACAACAAGTAAACCATGAATACTTTATCATAAGTTATACTTTTAACCTTTATGAAGTAGTAATTACTCTTCATTGAAAAAGATATCATTTCTTACCCTTTTGTAATCAAATAATTACCATAAAACCCATATAAAGAACACATAACATAAAAAGGTATCTTGGGATATAAAAATTATTTAGTGGAATAACAATAAGGTATACTTCCACACATATCACTAAATGGAATATCCATACAGCCAACTTTTATACCCAATGCATTGAAGGTTATAACGTAACCACTCATCCGGGTTTATCATGGCACCACCCATTATTTTCTTTATCACGTAACCACCCGTCAAATGTCCAAATACCATTATAAAATCATAACATATAAAATATTGAATATATAAACTTTTCAATAATAATATTTTCACATTGAAATCACAATATATCATTTCATGATATTGACATAATCAATGATTAATCAAGCCATTTCCAAAACCATTTAAAACATTTAATAAAGAGATTTTTGAATCAAAGTGTCTCATTCCACATTGAAGCTTTAAAAAAATTAAAATTTTAAAACATTAATTTCCATATAAATAAATACTAAAACCCATTTTTAAAACATGGACATTAAATATAAACATTTATAGAAATAAATCTTTAAAACATTTCAAATGATATTTTAGTTAAAGAGTTTTTAACAAAATTAGAGACTCTTGAATACAAATAATTGAAGAATAAAATTTAATAAAAACATTATAAAATCACTAGAAAAAAGGTATTCATGATATAATATGACAAAGGAATGTATATACAATGTATAAGAGTTAATTTGTGCATAACAACAAAGAAGTCTCAATAGAAATGTAAATTGAGATGAAATCCCTTATAAAGACGGTATCCTTAAATTAAGGATAAATCAATCAAATAATTATGTATGAAAAATATAAATACACCCAATATAAGTGTATAATAAGTGTAAAAGAATCAAATTTCATTCACACATATTCATAGGATGACATATTCAAGAAGTAAAAGTTTAACCCAAAGAAATGAAATTGGGTTAAGAAGTTCCCTTGCAAAAATTTGGCATCCTAACGGCGTCAATTTATAATCCCTAAAATGATCTGATGAGATAAAAAGGGTATCTCAAAACTTGTACATAAAATATATATCAATAATGATATATAAGAACATATCCCAACATAATAATATGTATGTTAAAAGACATAACAAAAATAATACTTTTAAAAAGAAGAGGGGAAAGGTTCCCTTACCAATTTGTAACTTACAAAACATATGCCACATGAAATAAATATCATACATTGAAGAAGTAAATAATCCTAAATAAAATTATAATACACAAATAGTACAATAATGGGAAGAACATACACCACAAAAATGGAAATAGTGGAAAATATAGCATGAATCTGACGTGAATAAAAAGTGAGATGAAACCCTTTACCATGTTGTAATCAACCGAGTCATATGACCAAAAGTTAATAACCACAAAATGAATCATGCAATAACATGAATAAAAAAAGAATCATGATAATATATATCAAATGGTAGTACACAATACACCACATGCAATGAATACATGGTGAACAATGGAAATCTCACAGAATTACAAATGAGATAAGAAATCATTTACCTCGTTGTCTGACTTGACCTGTTCTTTCTTTAATATCATAAATAAAAAACTATAATTAATTTCTACACTATTAAGAACCTTGTACAAGTTTATTATTCTTTTTATATCAAATATTTACATTTTATAAATATAATGCAATCATTTAAGTTGACAATGGTCGTTTTGTCGATATTTTTGGTACTTGAGTCAAAAATGATCTTCTTATAATTACAAATTGTTCATATTGTCAAACATTAATTATCTCCAAAAAGATATTAATGATTTATATATAATATATATCATATATATCTAGTATATATATGTATTTATAATAGTACATAACATTTGTAGATAAGAAATTAAATGCACTGTTCATGGAGACGGTAAACCGTACATACGCATGGATGATACTTTCATTTCTATTTTTTATTTTAATGGAATTAAAACATAATTATACATAGGTATATTATAATTCCAGTATAATATTATATATAATATCATTAAATATATCTTTTATCCATTCCACATAGGGCATGAACGAGTCATATCACTTTGAGGGGGCAGTAGTTCGCATTTCCTCAAATAAAATTATCACATTTACCCATAATGGAAACCATAAAGGTATGATATAAATGAAAAATACATATGCATAAATAAAGAATAAATATAATATATATCATACATAAATTTATTTCTATCTTATTGGACACCATGATAGGAGGTAGAAGATAATCGAATAATCATTGTATAGTGAGGCGTTACTCTGTCTTTCACTGAAACAGTATGTTCTTCACCCATTAGATGGAGGTTTGTGTAAGATTAGTTTGAATCCTTCTCATAATAACATCCTAGTATAATTATTATTCTATTTGTTTTATAAAATAATGGAATAAAAAGAGTTTAGGTGGCTGGATAAGTAAAATAAAAAAATAAAACAATAGATTTTATGAGAAATTGTTACCATTAATTTGGGTAAATGTCTTGGGTTTGAACCAAAAGGACTCCTTAAAGTGCCTTCTGAAAACTTTAAGGCTTCTAGGAAGAGGATAGGTATGTATAGAGATTAATTGCGCAGAAGTTGGATGAGCCACGAGGCTTGAGAGGTGTGAGAAATTGGTTAGAAGTGGTGTCCTTTTATAAGGGGGGGAGGAGCTCTTTAGGAATGTTTGAAACAATTATTTTATTATAAACTTATCTTCTGTTTCAAAAGGACAAAAAATCATAAAATTAAGAGATAAGATGAATCATGGTCATAATAAAATCATCCTATAAAAATTATATAGGTTTTGGATATTATTTTAATATTTATAATCTTATTTATTTAAATCATTAATTAACGAGGTAAATACTGCATCATTATTGTGTCATATATAATTTAATTTATTTGATGTCTAAAAATTATAACAATAATACCATAATGTAGTAAATCTTTTTATATTTACAATGAATATTTATATTAGAAAATATGACTTATATAACTCGATGTAAAAATTGATTTACTAAAAGATATTTTTGTATGTCATTTTGGCTTTTACTTGAAGTTAATTAAAATAAATTGACATTATCATTAATAAATAGCTCCATGGAATCCCAAAATCGACCCAAGGATGACGAGATTCGGACATTACTCATAATATAAGGTTAGGAAATGTGTTAAGTTAAATTTTTATTATTATGCTATTCTTTTTACCTTGAATTGCCCTTTTTACCTTTAACCGCAGTAAAAAAAAGTCAAAAGTTATTATTCACAAAAAAATATTTTCATCTAATTGAATTAAATTTTAAATACTAATAAAAACCATGTGTGTCATATTTTCGAAGTTGAATTCACAAAAGTATTAAAATTTCATTTAAATGAAAAATTATTTTTTTGAACTACTACTAAGTGGTTTCACTATTCATAAAAATTGAAGTTTTTCAGAAAAATTCAAAAAATTAATTCTAAGCTATATTTGATATTCTGAATTCGAAAATGATATCTATTCTACCAAATTAAAAACATAGATTTTTTTTAATTAATTTAAAATTAATTCTCATTGTCAAAAAAAATACCGTGTTTTTAGGAATCAATTACTATCAAAAGATTGACACTTGTAAATGTCCAATTTCAAAGTTAAATTAATTCCAAAGACAAACATTGGATTAAATGGTAAAAATATAATTTACCTAAACTTTACAACCAATTATATAGATAATCTAACCAAAAAAATAAATTAGATTAAAAGGAAGTTTTTAATTAAAATACAGTATTTTTCACTATTCATAAAAAAATAAACTTTATCATAAAAATATAAAAAATTTATCCAAAGTAAATTTTGATATCCTGATTCTAAAAAATAAATTTATTTTGTCAATTATGTCATATAAAATTGACCGAAACTATATTTAAAGAGGGTTGGCCATTAAAATACGGTAAATCGACCTTTTAAATAATATAATATTATGTGTGCATAAAATTTAATTCAATGACATTTTAAGCTACTAAATTTTATTAGATAAATGTAAAAACATTTAACAAACAAATATGACCATATTTTAGTTACTTATATCCATTCCCACCAATTCAACGACTATATGTTAACTACCATTTAAAAATAATATTATTATAATATTAGTTTGCAACGTAAGATTTCAATGAAACCCATTGTTCCATATCGAGTAATCCATCAAACATAGAAACCCCTTTTAAATAAAAATTAATATTTAATCCAAAATAATATTAGTAAATATGAAAATGTCATTTTCTTTATTTATCTGGGATGTTACAATCTTCACTCTAGAGCATGATGAGTGGGCCTAAGACTACACACCTTTCTAGGACTCATAGGGGATATACATTTTTTAATTCATAGTCTCTATTCAGACAATTATAAATTATTTAATTCTAAAAAAAATGGAGAATAGGATAAAATGTACTAGATAAACCAACCTAAATAATCATTGGTCGAACAAAGAGTGATCAAGGTTAAACTAATAGAATTATAGGTTAACTTAATGGTGTCATAGTGTGATACATATTGAAGTTAAATTTTATGACTCCATTTATGATAATTCATATGTCGTGTAATTATTTATGATTCATGATTAATACTCTTGGTTTTATAAATCGATATATCAATGTAAAACCATGTTTCTAATAAATGCAAAAAATAATAAGGTAATATTCCTAAAGACCAAAAAATAATATTGAAGATGTTGTCAAAAATATTGTTGTTATTCTCGAAAGATTATCTCGTGTTATGATCAATATCTTCATCGTTTATAAACAATAGAACACAAAAAATAAAATAATGATTTAATTTTATTGAAGATCATTTGATGAAAGTGTTAAAGAAAAGAAATTTTGACATCTTTTGTGTTAACAATGTTGGAAGATGTTCCCAAGGTAATGTTTCTTTGGAACAAAAATTTATTTTAATTATGAAATGATTAACCATTAATATAATTATTGGGGATATACAATGAAAAATCTAATTAATTAAATGTATGTGAAGAATTTCTAATGTCTCAAATATTAAGATTTTGGGAATTGTAAAAAATAATACCCTAATCCAATGGATAAACCATATAATTAACATCAGTAGACTCATAATATGGGAAATCTTATTTAATTAGTACTACTTAATGTATGTATTGGTAAAATAATAGTAGAAGGTAAACTCACCCTCCAATATAGATTTGTTGATATATAATTATAATCTAGTTTTAGACACTTTAGTATACAAATGTAGTTCCCTAAGGGCGTCAAATCTTAAATTTAATGATTTTATATCTAATTGCTGGTGGGAATGTGATAATAATATTTTTATTATATCTTATGTTGATATCATTGGAATTGTTAATGTTATTATTTTGGAGTGATTTTTTGGAATGGGATATCCATCTCCAAAACGACAAATATTAATTAAAAATATGTAAATCACGTTTTTAACCAACCTACAATCAT
Source organism: Viscum album (assembly GCA_963277665.1). Classification (NCBI taxonomy): domain Eukaryota; kingdom Viridiplantae; phylum Streptophyta; class Magnoliopsida; order Santalales; family Viscaceae; genus Viscum; species Viscum album. The sequence goes on from OY728132.1 coordinate 1,348,969,553, forward strand.
TGATTAGTGAAATTGTGAATATGATCCCTCCTGGAAAACTAATTATACTATAATATTTATGATAGCTACTCGTGAGTGATGTTTTTCTCAAATGATCTAAGAAAACTCCAATATTAATTTTGACTTTTTCTTGTGGAAAAATATAAATTTCTTATGTTTCTAAAGTTTACATCTCACCATAAATCATATATTAGGTGAATTATAGATATTTTAGATATCCATGTCTATTTTCATTAATAATTGTTAATCAAAATTGTGAGGATAACATTCATTTAAGTGGGAGAGTGTTACTCTTCTATATTTACGAATATATATATATATATATATATATATATTTCTAAATTTACACTATATTAGATGGCTTCCCCCACACACAACACCAAACTAAAATGATTCATAAAATAATTATTGTTAAATATATTAATTAATAAGATAACCTAAACTAAATAAAATATAATTTATTCAATTAAAAAATTAATAAAAATATGACAAAAAAATATTTAAAGATTTAAAAGAAATTTTTCAATAAAATAAGTTCATATTTATATATATTTAATTATTTAATATATAAATTTCTAAAAAAATTATTTATAATTTTTTAAATTTAACTCAATTTATGAATTCCCAATAAAAAAAATTATACAAGGTAATATTTTGATATTTTTTTTAATAATTCATTTTAAACTTATTAGAAAAAAAACGTTTATTTTCCCTAGTAAAATAGTTTTATAGAATTTCCATAATAAAAGAATGGATTAAATTTCATTGAAATAATATGTATATAAAAAATATATTAAAAAAATAAATTAATAATATCAAAAACAACATTTAATATGAAAACATCCATGGTTTAGGTTTTGATGACTTTACAAATATTTTACTCTAAAAACTATTTATAATCATTTATATTAAAAATTAGTCTTCATCACTTATCATAAATATATATAACAATATGATTAAATATTTTTCATTAATATTTTAATATTAATTAAAAAGTTCAGCTTCATTTTTTGAATAAAATTTTGAAAACTAAAATAAAATAAAATTATCATGATAATTGGGGGGGTTTCATAAAATTATTTTAGTAATATTTTATATTTTTAATCTAACAAATTAGAGGACGTAAATTATTTATGGAATATTATATAATGAATTCAAAAGTATAAAAATATTTTTTTCACACATTTAATTTTAAATTATTTTTATAAATTATTAAGAACTCTTAATAGTGAAAACAACATATTTATAAAAAATAGTTTATCTATATATTAGATTATTTATTTCAAAATATATTTTTTTATGATAAATTTTATTTAAATAATATTGGAGACAAATTTAGGTTGATAACATCGATATTTTTGGAGAGGCATTACCATATATTATTTATAAAATAAATTTTTATAACTTAAAATCTAATTACTTTGGAAAAATCAAAAAATCTAAAATGTAAAAAGAAAGTCGTAAAGGGATTTATATTTTCTAAAAAAAATATTCAAATAAATTTAGTAAGATTTTTGGACCTTATATTATCCAAAATTTCATTATTAACCACTTCTAAAAAAATTAAACTATGAATACATTCATGTCATTATTGAAAAACTATGACACAAAGGTTCAATTTTCTTCACATATAAACATATGTCAATTCAACAACTTAATGATACACCTATACCATTTAATTTCACCCCCAAACTATTCCATTTTTATCCTCCTATAATAATAAATTAGTTTTTTAACCCTCGGGTCTTAAAGAGATATCATAATTCCTCCATTTCCAAGTAGGTTTCAAATAGACATCATAAGTCATTAACATGAGAATTTTTCAATCAACAGACTCGATTCTAAATATTTTACATTAAAAACTATTCTATAAACATAAAATAAATAATATAGTATCATTACTGTAATTTAATGTCATTTTATTAGTGGATCAACTATTATTAAATCTTTTCTATCCTCTAAAAAATAAAACATCATGGATTATGCGTATGTGTGGACTACATCCACCTTGAAGCAATGTATTTTTTTTTTAATTACCACCAATCATGGTTTGTGAAAAGATTAAATTTAATGAATTAATGTTTTTAATATTTCAAAACTATAATTTTTAAACGATTATTTTGAATATATCATCATTTAATCCAATTTATAGTGAAAATGTGTCATTAATTATGCGTACGTGAGGACTTCAACCTCCTTGAATGTGGATTTTTTTGTCATCACTACACTTTAGGGATGTGTAAAAGAATTAATTAAATGAAGAAATAATATATTTATGAATATCATAATATTTTTTAAAAGTTATATTATCCTTATAAAAAATATTCCCTTACTCCAAAATTCATTATAAGACGCTCCCTTTTAAGTCTGTTTTACCGATTAAGTGAATAGTATTATAGTTTTTATATCATGAATGATTAAGTATTTTTATTTAATTTTAATATCATATAATAGAAATATATTAAATGTTTTATAATTATTAAGTAATTTTTTATGTATATTTAATATATTTAATAATAAATCACCATTTGATCGTTAAACATACCAAAACTAGTTTTTTAAATTTCAATTTCACAAACCATACCTCTGTAATTCACCATATAAAAATGTGATATAAAGAAACATTTAAAAAAATTCTTCTATATAATATAATATAATAATGATCAATATTTTTTAATAAACAGAATTTGAAAACAATATTACAAAACTAGAATGATACTTAAAATCGTAGTTCCTAGCATTCAAGGACGAAAATAAACTATAAGAATAAATTATATTTTTTATAAATTGTTATAAATGAAATATATAAATTGAAACATGTGTAAATATGTTTATATAATAATTTTTTGATAGATAATTATACTCTATATGATGTTAGAGTGTGTTTGTTAGATGGGCAATACAATATTATGGTCTCTTCAAATTGAAATTAAATCGTTGAGACTTATTTCTAATTATGGTCCATGATATATTTTAAATAGTGATATTATTGCATAATGATTTCATTTTTTAGACTTAGAAAATTAATGATGTTTTATATGCATTTCATGATCTTCCTTTAAATGGATTTTGATTCACAATATACCAAAATTAAAATGGTGTATTATTTTCTCAAAACCTTTCACTGAGTTATAATGTGTCTTCTTGAACTTGTTTCCTTGAAGATTGGTTTTATACACCCTAAAAATTTATTTCAATTTAATTAGTCCTTGGGTATAATGATATATGTATTTAAAAATTTCTACCAAATTATTATTCCACAATAAATTATATACTTATTCATAGTGATTTTCATCCTCTTTAACGATTTTCCCCAACATTTTCCATATTTTCAATTTTTGAAAATATTATATTTCATATGAAAAATCTAAAATATGTTTTATCCCATATAAACTTTATATTTCACATCAGATATTTTAATAATGGATTTTTTTTCAATTTTTATGAATTGGATTTCAAAATATATATTTGAAAATATTTAAAACATTTTATATCCATTCCAACTGACATGTTTTATCTTCCTCTTAAAATTTATTTTCAAAATGTTTATTTCAATGTTGAGGATTTATTAATAATGATTATTTTTAAATGTAATATTTTCCAAAGATTTTTAACATCGCTTTTTGAAACCTTTATGAATTTTCAATGTTCTATTATTGAATATTCATTTTAAAAGTTAAAGAATTAAAAGTTTTTTAAATTTCGAAATCCTAAACCATTATGTCTATTAATGTATTCATCATTTAAATTTATTTCCAAAAAATAATTAGGAAAATTTCTTATTTTCAATTACTCAAAACATACTTTTGTAATGTGACATTTAAATTAGACTATATCTTCATCTTTTACAATATATATAAAATCATTTTCTTAAAAAATCGTGTATGATATGTCTTACATTTCCCCCTGTCTATAAATTCATTAATTCTTGGGAAATTTAATTTAATGAATCACAGTCTAAATTTTCTTAAAAAATACACATTTTATTAGTATCAATTATTCACATTCTTGAGGTCTATTTTGGTGAAGTCATTTGGATAGGATATAAATACCATTTTAATTCCTTTGGTTCATTATATTGTGACATTTGATTGATTTTTTTGTATAGAACACATGTTTATGGATTATAATTATGAGATGTATTGGGTCTAATTAAACATTGAGATAGTTTTGGTCTGATAAACCCCTAAAATAGTTTGGGTTTGATAATACCCTGTGATAAATTGGGTCAGATAAAACACTGAAATAGTTTTGGTTTAATAAAACCCTAAGAAATTTTGGGTATGATTAAACCTTAATATGGCTTGGGTTATAAAACCCCCTAATATTTTTTGGATCTTATAAATACATTGGACAATTTGGGCCTGATAAATCCCTGTGATAGTATAGGTCTAATAAATCCTTTAGATGGTTTGAGTATGTAAGAGACCACTAATGCATTGGTTAATGTATTATATCACATGATATAATAAATCATGTAAATTCGTGTATTTATTCAAATACATAATTTTTATACAAAATTTGATTTCTTCATATCTTATCGGTCAAAAAATGGAAATATTTGTTGTAAAAAAGATATCTTGGACATACTAGGTTTTTTATAAAAATTAAATAGTTCACATGCTTTGATTTTTTATAAAATATAATGGGTGAAAATACCATGATTTTTTAAGAATATAATAATTATAAATACATTTACTTTTTTTCAGAAACATAGATAATTGAAACTTGTGTATTTTTTCAAAACATAGAGGGTTAACATATATTGGCTAATTCATACATTATATGTTTGATTTTTTTTATTTTTTCACAAACATAATGGGTGTAAATACTTTGATTCATTCACAATATAAAGGGTTACCATGAATGTGTTTCCTAACAATATGATGTTTTAATATTAATATGTTCTATCCATCTATTTAATTCATTGAAAATATTTAATGTATCTTGTTTTTAAACACTTATTCCATGGTATACGTATAATATTTTGAGATTACATTTCCTTCTATAATAATTTATGGACAAATATTTATGTGGCATGTTTTTTTAAAAAGATATTTATGGTTGCTAATGTTTTGGCATATACATATTATCTAACCCCTGGGGATATTTTATTTGGTTTTTTCATTAAAAATATTATATGTTACAAATTTTTTATGATTCTATTCCCTATATTATTAATATGAGTATGAAATTTGAGAAATACATAAGAGAGTCAAGATTTCCTTGAGAATAGTGAAATTTTTATAGTTTTTTTAAATAAAATGAATGTATCATTAGTCCAAAATGATAAAAAAAACGAATCATTATTGAGATTTTTTGTTATTTATGTGATGTTATGTTTAACATAGAGAAATTATATAAAATAAAAACATATGAATCTAAGTTTGTATTAATGATAGTGTTTAAAGTATGTATTTTTAAAACTAGACCAAGTAGTGTAGGTTTTGAACACCTTAATAGTCTCCCATTAAATATTTTCATTAATATGAAACTCACTCAATTATTCATTCCACATAAATGAAATTAATTAATTTTCGTCATGGAAAGAATATATTATTTCCAATATTTAAAGGTCATTCTTTAGGTTCTTATTCTACTAATTCAAAATTATTATATGTGAGGGACACACCATAAAATATTACTTTAATAATAACTCAACTTATATTTAATTATATTTTACATAATCACAATATTCATAACAGTTTATTTAATCATTATTAACATTTAAAATCGACAACTTCTATTCTTTCTCTCTATAAATTCAAGTTTAGTTTCATTATCATCACATACCTTATAATAAAATATTGATAAAAAATTAATAATTTTTAATTTAGATATATTGTTATCATTTTCCATATAGAAATAATTATTATTAATAAATATTAAATTCTTCTTCTTTTGAAAACTTTCTAGTGGCTCGACTTCATCATTACATTTAACATCATTAAACATTCCAAAATTATATTGAAATTTCTAGTGACTTTAAATTTTAATTGATGCATTTTTTTATTTTCATACTACATTGTGAGATAAATTCTTTCTACTTATCTAATACAATATCATCATATTCACCTTGTTGTGATTTGTTTCTTCTTTCTAATATTTTTATAACACGTTTTTATATATAAGGCTTTAAAATATATTTTATCGAACAAACTCTTCCTCTTATGAGTGCTTCCCCATGAGAAATAAAAATTCTATGCAAATAATCAAATGGATATGTTTTAAGATAATAGTCTTCAAGTGTTAATAGCAATGTGTTAAAACTATTCTATATGATATGAATAATTTTTTAGTTGTACTGGAATCATCATGAGTATCGGAAAATCCATTAATGGTTCTATAAAATTAATTGAATGTTGCATGAATGACATTAAAATATTCATCATCATGTATTTGAATATTTTCATATATTAATTCCAAATCCATAATATTTCATTATTAACTTCAACATTTCATTCAAAAATAATATTGAAATTATTTTAAACTCCATTATTTATCTTGAACCATATAAATTGGATAAGATTTTTCTATCAATGTTATGAAATTATTGTATTTATTAAGTGATTGTCATTCTCTATTATATTATGATTAACAATTATCATAAAAATAACTTCTACTTATATAACATACCTATTTATTAGAACATCTATCACATATAAGCTAATTGATAATAAATATGGTAGTATCCTATACATAAATATATTATATTTTTTACATTAAATTTAATGATCTACATGAAATTTAAATGAAAAACATCACCAATTAAAGAAATATAAATTAAGAACAAAATTTTCTTCGAAAACATAATAATTTGTCACATAAATCCATAAAAAAATCTTATTCCTTTAAATTAAAGCTGAAACATTGCTCTAATACAAATTAATGATTCATAATATGTACCCGAATTAATATTATCAGGAATTCAAGGATATTTTATGTGAATTAAGGAATTATGTTTTTTTTAGTAAAAACCGTTTTCACCAATTAAGAGGTTTTTCATGATTTCTATTTTCATTTTTCTTTTTCATTTGTATTAAAATTTATAAGTTAAATTAAATAACTAAATAATTAAATAATTAAAAAATATGAACAAATAAAAAAATTTCAAAATTATTTATATTATTATCTATCAAAATATAATTTTTATATCCTTATAGGATATGGAAAACCCATAATCAAAAGATCTATTATAATCACAATGGGTAAAAATAAAATTGGTATTTCCGTAAACTCAGGTAATAATAATTTATCTTTAAAATTATGTAACATACACCGGAAAATGTGAAAGAATGTTATTTTAAAATATAACTGTAGAAAACTAGGTAATGATAGAATAATAAATTTCAAAATTTATTTGTATTCCTAAATTATGTAGTTATATTCATTGAAAAAATATTAAGAAATTTTTAAAATCAAAAAGGAAATGGTTTTATTAAACTTATTTTTTCATTAGATTTTATTAAAAATTCTGTGATCAAAATAGAGAATTTTAATTTAAAAAAAATGAAATTAACTTTAAAATTAATTAAATAAATATTATCTTGGGGTAATTTTTTGAGAATTATATAAAAATATCAATTTTTTGATGAATAATGATAATTAATTTTTTTTATTAAAAAACTGTATTTTATTTATTTTTATTTACAAGGGAAAAAACTACTCCTTATATTAGTTAAAAAAAGCATTAACTCATTTTTATTTAATATAAAAATATTATTTTTTAAAAAAAATTAATTTAAACATGTATTTGGTATAAAAACAATTTATATTTAAATGGGGAATTTTTCTGCAAAAAAAACCATTTTCGTTAAGTTTTTTTGTTTAATTTTATGTTAAATTCATAAAATTATGAATTTTGAAATTTTAAAAATGGATTACATCATTCTAATTAGTTCATACAAATTTAGTAAATAGTTACTTTTTTTGTTCAGTATGAATAAAAAAACATTAGTAAATTTATTACCAAGGTATATTGTAAATTAAGCAATTTAGGATAAAAATAATATGATAAGAAAAAAAAATTTCCCAATGAGATACCAAAATATTATTTGATGAGTATATATAGAAATAAATCATACATGTTCCTAATTTATAAACATCATGTCCACTTTTATAAAATTATGACCATTATAGTATTTTATTAAATGAAATGTCAAATATGTTACACTCATTTTTAACAAGAGTGATTTTTTTAATATGGTGTTATCCAAAGTATATGTTTGACTATAAAAAGTATTTTTAGATATAAAATATTTATCATCATCCTGGTAATTTCTTTTTAATTTTTAGTGACAAATAATTTCCATAAATTCTAACACAACATTAATATTGTAATTAATTAATTAATTTAAAAATCAACAACCAGATATATTAAATATTAAGATAATTATAATTTCTTATAAATACTTTTATCAAATAACATCATAGATTACCATAAAATGGAATAGATATAATAAAACTTTGTAAATTTTACTTGTTTTTTGGATATTATTAAATTCTAAGCATTAAATATTTATAAAAACGGAAATCATGGATATTTTATAGAATATAATATATTATTAAATGACATAAAGTTTCTAAAAATATTTAATTCATAAAAATATTTATTGTAAGTTTTAAAGTATACTACATGGTCCATTTATATGTCTTTTTTCATTTTGTAGTAAACAATGTTGCCGCTCAAAGAGAAAAAAACCAGTTTTTCATAGTAAGGGTTAAAGTGGGTAAATAGGGGTTAAAACCAAATGAAGAGGGTATTGATAAATTCAAAACACGTATAATTTTTATTTTTAAGAGTTTATGTTGACCCATCATTATATCTTATAATAAATAACTCAAATTGGTTCAAGTTTGAATATAAAATGAACTTATATTAATTTAATATTTTAAATAATTCCAAAAGGGCCCCAACCCTCTCTTATAAAAGGTCAAATATTTTTATACTTTATTTACTTTTTAAAAGAACTTTTGGATCACAAACTAACAACCAAAATACCTACCTATAATCCATCAACAATTTATATACGTATGGTTTTTGGAGCAATATCAATGATTGAGGACATAATGTGTTAAAAACGTGATTTTCCAAAGAATATGTATCGTTTTATTTTCATTTTTTGGTTTTTTTATTCTAATAGATGATAAAAATTATTCAACCATGATATAATAAAAAAAATCCTACATATACTTATATGTTTTTATGTTAATTTAAGAACTTATATACATCTTTTATTCAACCAAATGGTAAATCAAAACTATCATACATGTGTACAGTAGAGTACCGCCTTACTAACTGATATAATTCATTTTTCATCATCATATATCATGACTGGTAATAATAAAAGAATTAATTCTTATATGTTATATTAATGAATTATTTATCATTAAAAAATATAATAAATCATTTTATTTCTTATCATTCCATCCATTAAAATATGATAACATAATTCGTGTGTATATGTGGAATATCACTTTCATAAACTGAAGTGATTCATTTTTCATCAAACAATATCACGAATGATATATATAAGTATATTGAAATAAGTAATATATATATGTGTGTGTATTTATATTATATTATAATCATTCTATATTGAAAAAATGTATACCTTCTTTCAATAATGATCATCGAGTAATGGAAAAGTTACTCATGTGTATGCATCGCCTACCATCTACATGATTGTCATATAGTTCATGTTTTTTACCATATTTAATGGTTGAAATAAAATATATAATAAAATTATAAAAAAAGATAATTATTTCATGATTATAATTTTGTAGATGACGTAAATGACCTCTATGACCATAGTGGACATACCAAAATCATTTTGGATATATCTACTGAATATCATGAAAACGTCTGACATGAACTTGAGTGATTAAGTAATTTCATATAACATGGAAATAAATTATATAAAATAAATTATAAAATTTAATAATATATTTATGAAAGTAAATAATTATCTTAAGTTAATTATTATAGAAGATAATGAATTTATATGACCTGTAAGACTCAAGGTAATGGACTATCGATTAAAAAATTTATTTTTAAAGTAACCCTTATAAAATTATTTTTTTCACCATTTATATATATTATGAAAATTCATTAAAATTTAATTACTATTATCATATGTTTTTTAAAATTAAGTTTTACTATATTTTAATTTTTAAAAAATTGTTCGGAAGGAATCTTTTTTTCATTTTCCTAATGTGGTACATTATGACTTTTCCAAAAATTACATGAAAGGAATATTATTACAACGTGTTCACTATGATTGGATTTTCCCACCTTCATGAAACCTTGATAGTTTGAATTCTCTTTTACAAGTTTCTATATTTATTCTAAATTTAAAATTTTATTTTATTATGTATGTTGTTTTTTATTATAAAAATTTATTTTTAAAATAAAACATTATTTTGATATCAATGTTTGTTTGTTTAAAATAATATTCAAAAGTAGTTTATGATGGAAATTTTCAATCATAAAATGTTTTATTAATTTTTTGAGACGTAGGAATTATATGAAAAAATATGGTATTGTTATATGTATTAAATTATGGGTTGAGCCCCATTATAGCTCACTGGTGAGCTCGATGTAGATTATATGAATGGTTGAGCCCCATTATAGTTCATAAAAAATGTGTGTTCCTAATATATATTATACATAGTGTGAACAAAATTATTTCTCTCTAATGAATTTGGTAATTATTATGTTATTGGATAATTATATTGGAATTTGGGCTTATTATCATTCCATTTGCAGCAGTCTTGAAATGGTTTTATGAATATGATGCAATAAGATTCAAAAAAGGTTTATATTTTTTTATATTGGTTTTGAAGGTTTTCTTTGAGAAAAATGTTTATGTTTTTTTCATTTAGAAATTTTTTATTTCATACTATCAAATAACTTTGAAGTTAAAGGTAAAAATTATATGGGTTTTTGTTTTTTTTTCATTAGACTAATGGATTTCTTCTTTTTATGTTCCTTAATGAGATTTTTGGGCACATCCCACTTTTTTAAAATGTTTTTTCCCAGGGTTAAGGAATGGGTAAAAGAAAACAACAATTCATGTTAAAATTAATGAATATATTATATGAAATTGAAAAATGATATGTTTTCAAAGATTCATATTTTGAAAAAAGGATATCAAGTAGACATGTCTATATTATAATATATGTGTTGTTATGTATGAGTTATTAACTAATTATGTAAAAATATAATCCTAAATGTTCTCCAACATTGTAATTTACTTAATTATATTTAAAAACATCTATAATAATTTTTTCTTATATATACGTCCTTATAATAACAATGAGGTTTTTCAATCTTCCTGAAGAAACGTTATTAGGTTGTAGATGAATCACAATATTACTTCTATTTTTCAAACTAAATTATTTTGAAAAATAGTGAGACAAAATTCTCCATGGTAACCAAACATATAATTAATGAAATTACTATTAAATATTTAAGAATGAATAGTCCATCAAAATTCATTAAATAATAGGAATCAAAAATGTCTATACAAACACAATTAGTCATCACCTCATAAAGACAAAATTAAATTATAAAATATATATATATCAATTTCTAGAAAATATTTATTAATATCCTATATAACCATTCACCCTATTATGTTTATTATTCCTCATACTTATACTCTAATATACACATCCAATATCATGAAATACATTTTCAATATATCAAAGACACACTATATATCCCTCATAGAATTTTGACCTTAAATTTTAGTTAATAGATCAACCATTTTTTACCACCAAATAATCCTAATAAATTTCACCCATTTATCCAAAAACATTCAATTATCCATTTAATTTATGAGAATTTGTTTGGGATCAATATTATATTACACATTTGAAAAAAAATCATATTATAATGATCACATGAGTAAACACTATCAGAAAGACAATGATTTAGTGAGCCTCATACCACATTATTTTTGTGTCAACCACTCAAAATCATATTGAAAAATTACATTAAACTCCAAAAACAAGATGAACTAAAAATGATGACTTGATTTTGATGATTTTCATATTATCATTTAAACCAAAACCCCCACTTTAACATTCTTTGAAGAACCATGTTATCTTTATTGGGAAATCATCACCCAGATTGATACTCCATGATGTGGTGTGTTCACTATTTTTCTTACTGTATGAAGAACCCCATTGATCTAAAATATTAATTACCCTAGAGTGAATTCAACCCCTTTTTATTTAACTATTTCATGATAATTTTTCCACTCACAATTACAAACTTCCTATGTTTATGATGTCTCTTAGGTTCCCCTTGGAAAATTGTAATTTGTTTACAAATTCATGTTCATTATTCTAAACCTTTTCATTGGTCATTCGTACGATTAGTTTCTTGAACATGATAATACGACATGGTTTTATGATCACCATTACCAGTTTGGAAAAAATTCACTTTATTTAGCTTCCATAACCATACTTCAAATCCAATATTATTCGATCAATCATTACCACTTATCTAAGAAACAATGTTCACATATTTTCCTATGTGAATCTTGTTTTCACAAGATATGAAAACCAAATAAAATTCATTCTTTGATGATGAAAATAGAAACATTAAACAAAACACTAAAAATAGTCAACAATAATTATGCACATCAAAAAAATCATAAATAAAATTTCACATGTAAATATATAACATCAAACATATTCATTGTAAGTTATAATGCCATGGGATGTCTCAATGTACTGTTTTCTCTCTTATCATCTGTATCAATCATGGAATATGGGTAAATTGGTTTTTTAATATTTCCCCATACCATTAACTCATGGATAACATTTTTCACAACCCTAAACCCAATATCTAAGAGTTGGTTGTTATCTTATTTAAATGGAATATAATCAATAGATCATATTACTAAGGATCAATCAACATTGTAGTATTGGAGAAATAAATACATACATAGTCCCCTTATAAAATTTGTAATTAAATATTGAACATATCAAATAAAAATAAAATACTTCCTTGAAAATTATTGATGGATTTTAACTCCCTGACCTACAGAGGTAAAAAAAATGAAAGGGTGATATCAAACTATTATTGACAATTACATTAATAAATTATAAGTGAAACAATTTTAATAAGTTATAATGTAATGGTAAATAATTGAACAACACATGCCATCAATAAACAGAGAATGTAAATGAATCCATTGATTTTTCTTTATATGGAAAATATCATGGAAAGTAACAACTAAATATTGGATGAATAAAATTCTTAATCATTTGAATTTCTAAATCTAGAACATGAACCAATATATTGTCATTATAGCATAAGTATGTGGGTAAAAATCCGTTTGATTCTTCATCATAAATAAAATACAAACATTTTGTCACCAAATCTTTTGCCTCATGATATTCAATGATGCATTGAGGGGATATCTATAATTTGGACCCAAACATCACTATAAATCCAAATATTTCTTCATTCATAAATTCAATTCATAAATTATTAAAATAACCATGTTTAGTACAGGATAAAGATTAATCTATATTTCCCCAATTAAAACAACATTCAATGAAAACTCCATTTGTAAAAATGGTTCATGATTAAAAAAAATAATATAAATTATTTAGTATATATGGATATTTAAGGATATATAAAATGAAATATGATTGCATATGAAATCTAAGTATACATATACCACACATGAGGAATAAGTTGAGAATATGGAATAACTGAAGGGAATATCTAAATGGTGTCTATGAAAAAAAGTATTTAAATCATAATTGGACAACTATAATGGAGAATAGGCATAGAAAATTATAAATACATTCTATCTGAGTGAAAACATAAAAAATTATAGTTTTTGAATCATTAGAAATGATCCTCTTTAGTGTGGCTCAACTGAAAATACTATAGAGACTTTAAAATAGAAAAAACAAAATTATTTGTATAAAACTAGAAATGAAGAAATATAGTTTTTAATGATAAAATGAATTATTTTAGAAAAATATAACTATCATAAAATATATTATGTATGTTACTTGAAAAAAGGTATGAAATTTATATTTTTCTGTTTGTTAGGCTTACTAATCCAGAATATTTGAAAAGGGATCCTTATAAAACCTGTATTTCCAATCAAAGAAAGATAAATTCGTCTAGGAAAATATATTTGGAACGAAAAAAATGAATTTAGGAAGAGTACATAATAATAATTAATAATTATAATGGGTAAAAGATAGAAAAAGTTTAACCTGGAACAAAAATGGATGTTCAAGGAGAATCCATTACCATAAGACTGAATGTATTCTGAACATGAAATTAACTTCTTATATAATGATACAAGATAAATTAATAATTTAATTAAGAACCTCCTAAACAGGTATTGGATTTAGTGTAATTTTATTAAGTTAATTTATGGACTTTTAATTATTTATAAGATTCAATTTTTTCTTTTGTGAGTGTTTCTTTATGTGGTTTTTAATATTGGTTCACTTGTTTACATGTATGAAAGATCATGTAAAATGGAAAAATTGTCCGTAATTGAAATTATTTTTTATTAATAGACTTCCATAATATTAAATGGCCTTATATATAATTTTTTATGATATTAGGATGATTCATTAGATAAAACATTAATGATAACCATCTCTATTTATTTGTCATTTTTCAATCATTGAAAACTAGTTTCGTTTTATAAATTAATATTATATATATATATATAGGATTCATAAAACTAAATATGGTTTAATAAAAATTTCAAATTCTATTTCTACCATTAAATTGGTTGTATGACCATCCTTGAATATCTTAATAGAAAATGGAAATGCATCATCCACCACTGTGGTAAATCGACACATCACGAACGATGTTTTCATTTTTAGAATGAAAAGAGGGAGGGAAGGGTTTTGATGATGGTTTTTCTATTAACATAATAACATTATAGTATATATATGCTTCTGGAGTATTCATCCATGTTTGGATAGAGGAGTTGAGGAAGGTATAGGAAAATAAATGATTTAGACTGAAATTAATATATAGGGATTTAAGGGTGTTATCTCTTCAATTATTTTCATTAAGAAACTCCAAAAGGAACTTTGGTATTAGTAATTTATTGATACCAAATTATAATAGATTTTGAAATATACATTGAAATATTATTGGGTTGAAATTGGAAAATATTCATGTCTTTGAAGGTGTATGGATAAGGGGTGGTATTTATATTAGAGGAAAGGGGTGTTTTGATTATTATATTCAGTAGAATATTCTTTTGGCTTGAGGCTATCTGTAGTGAGGATTATTTTCAATAAATACAGAAACAAGTGATTTTGAGTTCTCAAAAATGGGTTATTACCTCATCCATACATCATCTATTACCCAATAATTCTTGTATTTCGGTAAAATGTTATATACAAAAAATTACCATATTTCACTATTAAAAAAATTATAAAAATTCTTAAAAATACCAAAATATTATCCTAACCATGTTTTCATGTGTTTAATCAAAATATGGACTCCATTTTTTTACAATTATTTTATACACACATTAAATTTTACATTTATCATTAATTCAAATAAATAAAGATTTTATGACACCATGAAAAATTAATTTTGGTCATATAAAATTACTAATTAATCATCAGAATAAATAATATTTTTGTATCTATTTTACGTAATTAGATTTTCATTTAAATCACAAAATTAATTAAAAAAATTGTATAAAAAAAATTATTTTTCAAAAAAATACCATCAATTAGTATCTCAGTTTTGAAAAATTTATTTACTTAAAATAAGATATAATTATATCATATTTCCATTTATAAAATGTATAAATTTTATATATAATTTTTTATAGAGGTTAATATTCTATTGAAGGGATTACTATTCATAATGGTCATATTACTATTCCAAAGGTAATGTTACAATTCAATAGTACATTGATTTTTTAAGATTAGTGTTGTATGCAATATAAGTTATTGAATGAATTGAATTTATTTAAGAAGATACATACCATAAAATTTTTTAATATTGTTTTCTTCCCTCCATGAGAAATACTATTATTAAAATATTTCATGATTAATTACATCTAAATAGATGAGGCTAGTTCTTCTTCATAACATCTATAGCATCCCACATTTCATAATTCATTTTATAGTTTCTCTAAAGAACTTTTTTAGTTGATTAATCTGATTTACCAATACTTGTTATCTTATTTCATGAATCCTAATTAGATTCTTAGGGTAAGACAAATCATGTTCTAGTTCTATTTTATTGTAGTTGAGTACATGTTTTGGGTCTGGATAGAAGTTATTCCATAATGTTATATCGAACACATCTTGAACTTCAGAGAGACTTAGTGGCATCGCTAATTAGTACGCTAAATATCCAATTCTTTCCTGAATTTCAAATGGTCCAATATACTGGGGTCTCAGTTTCCATTTCTCATTGTTTATCGTGAAACCCTTCTATGTATTTATGTTAAGAAATACATGATATCCCACTTGAAATTCCAGTAATTTTCTCTGGATGTCAGCATAACACTTTTTCCTACCTTGAGTCACATTGATATGATCTTGAATAGTATTTTTCTTTATCATTGTCTCAAAAATATTTTTTGGGCCTCTAATTTTCCTCTCAGTAATTTCATCCCAAGAAGTTGTGGTATTCCATCTCTTTCTATATAATTATTTATGTTGAACAATTTAAATTCTATAAGGGAAAGTATTATTGTAAAAAAATTCAACCAAAGGAAAATACAGATCCCACATTCCTGCGCAATTATGTGAGATTTATTTATAAATGTATTCGAATGTCTTCAAAGTCCTTTTAAATTGTTCATCATTTTAAGGGTGAAACGATGTAATCAAACAAAGCTTAGTATCCATACCATTCTGAATTCTCTCCTAGAAATATAATGTAAAATGGGGATCTCGATCAGAAAAAATCAATATAGGTTCACCAAAAAGTCCTACAAATTCATTATTATTGAGTATTCTTAGTATTTCAAGAAGTAAATCATCTATTTTATCAAGAAAATATTTGGATTTTGTAGTATGACCAAACATAACCCATATTATATCATTCCATGTTTCTTTTCTTGGTAGTCTAGTGACAAAGTACATGGTAATGTCATCCCACGTCCATGTAGAAATAAGTATAGGTTTCGAGACTTGTCTAAGATGTTATATCTCATCCTTAATTTGATGATAAACAATAAATCTTGACACATAGTCAGAAATTTCCTACTTCATATTATCCCACAAAAAATTCTTCATATCTCTATTCATTTTGGTATTACCAGGGTGTATATAGAAATTTGATCTAAAATAATTATCTAATAATTCCATTTTTAGCTATGGTAATGATCAAACACATATAATCTTTCAAAATTTCTAAACTCCATCCTCATACATGATGTCTTCCAATATTTTATCCTTAATGGCATTAATTTTCTTTTCAAAATTATCTTCATCATATTGAGAGGTTTTTACTTTGTCTAGTAAATATGGTTTTCAAAAAAATTAAAAAGGGGTGTTGTTTCTTCTTCCGAAATAATTCTTATGTCTTTATTTACTAAATCTATGAAAATAATACCATTCTAAATACTAATTTGCGTTAGAAGTCCATGATCTTTCCTGTTTAATGCATCTGTTAGTTTATTTTCTTTTCTGGTGTGCTAGTGTGTTGAGAAATTTTAATACTTGAGTAACTCGATTCGACACATTTTCCTCATGTAGAGTTTTTCTATTTAAATATTTACTTCAAACATTTATGATCTATATATATCCCACAATATGAACTATAAATATAGTGTCTCTAAATCATCAGAGAAAACATTATAGCTACTAACTCAATATCATGAGATTGATAATTTTGTTTATGTGTCTACAACTTCTTTGGCACATATGAAATAACATTATCATTTTTCATATGGAAATATCCTAGTCTATTCTTTGATGAATCACTATATATCTCAAAAATGTTATTTACTGATGGAAGAGTTCAGAATTAGAGCATTGACCAATCTACTCTTCAATTATACAAAACATTACATAATTTTTTTTTATATAATAACTTAAACCCTTTATATGGGAGACATATTTATTGTTAATACCATTGATAAAATGTTCAAAAAAATGCTAATATTAACATTCTAAATCATTAAAACTAAGTACATTAGTTATATATATTAGAATAGACCATTCTGGGATTTTTATTATCTTCATATGATCAACTAAGATTCCATATTTATAGATTATATGGGTTAGAAAAGATATTGTTCTATGCCAGAATTACCACATTCTATATAACACTTTTCTCATAATAGTCTTCAGAACAATATAAATCTCACGACCCATCCTCGGGGTCCGTGTCGTGACTACCCCAATCCCACCTTCCATAGACCAGGGGCTGGCGACTAGCACCAAAGGAGTAAATCCCGATAACTGGGAAGGCATTGCCTTTATAAAAGTAAATAAAACACCACAGAGTATAAGCGGAAGTAAAACACTAAGTACAAAGAGAAGTGATGAAAGGTAAATGGGCCAGAATACAAACCCAAAAGAAAGTACAACTACAACTGAACAAAGTACAATAGAAAAAGACAACAGCTGGAATGACGGAAGTGGCTCCTGGGTCGTCCTCATCAGTTCCTACCTGAAGGGTAGGTACAGATGGCGCAGCTCCTGGATCGTCCACCAGGGATCCTACCTGAAGGGTAGGTACAGATAGCATCCACAACTCTCTCGCCCGTCAGCCTCCTCAGAGTGTCGTCTCACCGTGAAGTCCACCTCCGGATACTGACTCATCGTGTAGTCCACCTCCGGGTACTGACTCGTCGTGCAGTCCACCTACGGGTTCTGACTCGTCGTGTAGTCCACCTTCAGGTATCGTCCAGTCCTCAAACACTCGGCCTCCGTCCGCACTGCCCATCGTCTGCAACCAACACAACGAGGTGCGGGAATAGCCCGTGCAGGGGTGAGTATAACGATACTCAGTAGGGACCCCGAGACCCTCAAGGTCTCACTAAAACCAACAAGGATAACCACAAAGAAGATCACAACATATAACCTCTACTTTGGTATATGCCCATAGATATACCTAAGTTATCAAGTAACCCATCTCAATCATGAGGAGAACACCAAGATCATTAAATCAACGGATAACCACTACCCAGGTATATGCCCATACATATACCTAAGTTATCAAATGACCCATCTCAATCATGAGG
The DNA here is from genome assembly GCA_963277665.1 of Viscum album. NCBI lineage: Eukaryota > Viridiplantae > Streptophyta > Magnoliopsida > Santalales > Viscaceae > Viscum > Viscum album. Next base: position 1,348,988,782 of record OY728132.1, read on the forward strand.
TAAACGAAAAAGTCATAGGCTCAGCTCAAACCAGGATTTTCATTATCGAAATCGTAACTGATGTAGAGATCCGTCTCTGAAGTGTATAGTGGTCCTTTCACGACTCTGAGGTACTGCTCACTAACCTAAGATTGTTGAGGTACTCCTCCTGTCGAGTACAGCGGGTCTGCGGCCAACTTCCGGGCGCTCCGTCCGCTGACGGTCTGTCGCCAAATACCGGGCACTCCCCCTAATAGCCTATAGAGGTACTCCTCCTGTCAAGTACTGTGGGTCTGCGGCCAACAATCGGGCGCTTCGTCCACCGTGGGTCTGTCGCCAAATATCGGGCGCTCTGTACACTGGGCTAGACGACTCACTCCAAGTCGAGTCTGTCAAGCAGTCGTCAGGTCTCAGCCGGATACACGGTCTCTGTACTCCGTACGCTCATCTCCAGGAGGGTCCACTCCACGAGCTATAGGTCAATACTCCAAGTATCACAAATTCTCACGAAGAAGTATCTCAAAGGACCGCCTCTTCATAGGGGTCTCAACTCATCAGTCGACGCATCGATCGGACGCCCGGTCTGTGAGTTATTAGCTTTTTCGTTCCAGGGGCCCGGTTGGTTTTGTGAATGAACCAACCCAGCCATAACTCAACTGTACCCCGAACTCTCATAGGGTATACACATAGGGACCTTTTCTCAACGTGATCACCAACGCCGCTGACGGTTCGTCAAACGGACATCCAGTTTGAAAGATAACAGCTTTTCCGTTCCAAGGGCCCGGTTGGATTTCGGGTACAAACCAATCCGGCCACTATCCAACAGGAACCAAAACTCAGGTGAAGTATTCCAAAAGTTCCGTCTCATCAAGAAGAAAACAACAAGACAGACGGCGCGTCAATCGGACGCCCGGTCTGTGAGTTATTGGCTTTTTCGTTCCAGGGGCCCGGTTGGTTTTGTGAGCGAACCAACCCGACCGCACTCCGACGGCATCCAAACCTCGAGCAGAGTAAGCCAAATGATCTGTCTCACTTAGAGGAATCCAACAAAGTCGACGGAACGTCATTCGGACGTCCGGAGCTCAAGATATAAGTGTTTCCGCTCCGAGGGCCCGGTTTGTTTCGTATCCGAACCAACCCGGCCGAACCCAAAGTATTCTGAAACCTATAATGCGATATACCGAAACGACCGTCTCGTTCCAAGGATCGCTATGCAACTGAAGGTGCATCGATCGGAGGTTCTTAGCCCAATATATGGGCAAAAGACCAAAGAGGGTCCGAAAAATGGGGGGTCTGGGCCCGGACCGACCCGGCCCGACCCCCCCTGGTTGGCCCAAACCGGGTCGACCCGTCCCGGCCCGGGTCCGACCCGGCTGGGCCCGGCTCAGCCCGGCCGGCAGGCTAGGTTCGGCTTGGCCAGCGCGGCCGAAAGGAAGCCACAGGCGGGGGTGTGCACGGCCTGCCCTCGCCGCTAAATGAGGCTGGTGGCGCACCGCCGTCGCCGACCTTCCGGCGGCGCGCCACCACCGCCGGCCTTCCGGCGACGCCTCGCCACCGCCGACCTTCCGGCGGCGCACCGCCACCGCCTTCCGTGGACCACCAGACGTGCTCCAGTGGTCTGTTTCTCCTACCGTCTTCACCAATGGTCCTCCCGGGACCCGACCTTCACTGCGAAGGGATTCAAACGCCGTAGCGGCCTGTTTTGTCATCGTCTGTCGATCCGCACATTGATAAACAAGCTTTAGAGGGTTGTCGGGTAGTGTTTGTTCGGCCCGCACCCTCCGCGTTAGGTGTTATCAATTGGAAAACAATAACACATGATTTTAATCAATTAAGAGGGTATAATTTATCCAAAATAAATTATATGAACACCTTGCAATCAAAATACCCACGAACGAGGGTTTAAAATTTTGAATGTGCGGCATGATGACGTCGCGCATTCTTGCCGCTCGATCCCGCGCTGTGTGACGATGTCGCACATCCTTTCCATTCTTTCCCACACGGTGCGACGGCACCGCATCACTTTCTTTCGAACCACAATGACAAGAAAGAATAAAAAGGGAGGAGGATCGGTCGTGTTCATGCGGTCTGGCCTCCTCCCGTTAAACGATAACAAGGGGCTGTCATTACTCGTAGAACGTCAAATATAGAATCAAGAAAAAAATGAAACGAACCCCTACATTTGATTCGTCGATTGACGTTCATCGTCCGTTGATGGTGTTGCGGAAAGAAGACGATGAAGTTTGTCTTTCGCCGCGTCCATCACAGACTCCCAATCTCGAGCTACGTCGGTTGTGGAAGACACTACACGTCGGTAGGATCCGAGGGAGGAAGTCGAAGAAGGTTGTTGACTTTCGTCACTTCCGTCATTGTAGAAGATCATCCAAAGAAGAATCATTGTCTCCTCTCTTGTCGCAAGAAGAAAAGGATAATGGGTGCGTCGTCGTCATTTGTTGAAGAGGCATCGTTCTTCGTTGAAGATGTAGTTCTTCAAAAGAGGGAAGAGCTCTCTTCCAAAATCTCTCACACAACCAAACTCCCAAAATAAAATAAGGCCTCTCCTTATTTTATTATTTTTCTATGCATTCAATCTTACGAAATTCAAAACCTAATTCACTTAATCAATTAAACAATGAGTTGTCTAATTAATTAAGTGATAGGTTGGCAAGAATTTAAGAGGGAGAGAGGGGAGAGGAAGAGTTACACAACTTAAGTGGGGGGTTTAGAGGAGTTAGTGAGTTATGGGGAATTTGAAAAGGTGGGGGCTCGTGTGGGTACCACCACACATTATCCTCTCATTTATCCCCACATGGGTAGTTAGGTGCCACCCCAAATTCCCCATGTAGGATAAAACTACCATATATTTAATAATTAAAATTGTCTCACAATTTTATTCATTCCTCAATTAAGCCACAAATTTTAACTACTCCTCCCGTGAAAACGCAACTCCGAAATAGGCATTCCTAAGAAAATACCGGCGCTGCGGTTCCATAGGTGCCCTCGGAATTTTATTTTGAGCACCAGTTTCAAAGTTAGAAATTCCCGCTCGTTCTTTCACTGAACGTACCTGAGCTAAACTTCAGAAATTGATTCTGGGCACACCGGGCCTCGGAATTAGGTGTCATCAGAAACTGCGTTCTTGTAAAATCCCAAAGAAAATTAAAAAAAAATTCCTCAAATTTTACGGGTCTTTACATTACTCCCACCTCAGGGCTTTACGTCCCCGTAAAGCTATAGCACAAACTAGGGGAACAAAAGTGGTACTGAGCACACATCTGAGCCTTCAGCTCTCATGTGCTCACCAGGAGGTTTTTGTGCTGCATACAAAAGCAGACAAGAGGAATCGACCATCCTCATATAACCTGCTCCCGTCTATCCTCAACCTCTACTGGAACTCTGAAAAAGTCACCTCGTCGCCAAAATCCAGTTCATCATAGTCGATGATATGCGATGGGTCGAACATGTATCTCTTCAGTTGAGATACGTGGAAGTCATCGTGCACCTAGTACAACTGAGGTGGATGACTCAAGCGGTAAACCACTTTTCCTACCCAGCTGAGGACCTAAGAAGGTCCGCTGAACCTCCGGGATAATTTTCCGCCTTGGCCACATCTCTGTAAACCTCGTCGAGGTGAAACCCGTATAAGGACGTGATCGTCATCCTCGAACTCTAGAGGCCTCAAAGTCCTATCAGCATAAGGCTTCTGTCAGCCCTGTGCTATCCTTATCCGCTCTTGGATGACCTAGACCTTCACTAGTCTCACAAGAGCTGCAAAGATTTCTTCTTTACCGATAAGAGAAATCTGGTCTCATCCCCTAGATGAACCACATTCATTGCCTAATACAGTCAATACTGACATGAATGATGCATTCATGCTATGGATGACATCGTAAGGCCTCGACATAACTACCAAGAGATCCAACTGTCGCTCTCGCCTCCAAGGGTCGAGTCACACTGTCGGCATCCGTGTGAGGTCACTAGGTCTCCTCCAGTAGAAATCTCGAATGTGAGGGTCAAGTCAACAGTTTTAACCGGTACCACTCAGTATCAACCCAACAAAAACACAGAAAGAAAACATCACAAAGATAAGTGTCTTTTTTATTATTGCAGCTCAAAGTACAAAGACACAAATGTAACAACAACAAAACTAGAAGAAACATGATCAATAGCCTCCAGGTCTGGAGCTAGTCCCTCTCCTATTCATCTGCTTCCAGAGCTCCATGACCATAGGCCTCAGCTTCCTGAAGCTAAGCTCTCCCATGTCCTCTTATCCCCTGCGGTCGGGGTGGGCCTCATGGTGGTGGTGGTGGCAACACCCCGAAGCGTCGTCCACCTCCAGCTGCACAGCCAACTCCTCTTCTATGGCCGCCTTCTCCTTGTGGTCTTCCCTGATCGAACCTCTGACTCTGCCTGGGAGGTTCTTCATTTAACTGCTGGTCATCTTCATGGCGGGTCGGACAGTCACGTGCCATGTGACCAATCCCGCTGCAGGAGTAACACTATCCACTCTCGGCACGACTGGCTCTGACTACACCCCGGATCCCCCACACAACTGAACCTGAGTCGTGTAGTCGGCCACCGGTAGGTCTGGTCCACTTGGACCTCTGCGTCATTTGTCTACTGCCTGCTACAGAAGATTGTTCTGCAAGCTGGCTATTGGTGGGTCCTACTACTGGAGACTGCCCAGTAAGGAAACTCTCCACTAAGAGGGATCTCTCCAACACCTATGTCTGCATAAAAAAGCTGTGAGAAACAACAGAAGCTCTAATCTCTCGCATGAGCCCTTGCTCGAAGGTTCGGGCCCTGAAGAACGGGTCCCGTACCATATCTGTGGAGTAGGGGTAGAGGTCTGTGAACCACGCTGAATATTGTGCCACTGTCATGCTGCCCTGCTGCAGCTGAAGTAGCTCTTGTATACGCACCGCTCGAAGGGTGTCTGGTACAAACTCTACCCGGAACATGCTCTCGAAGTCTGCCCAAAGAAGTGTCACCTCGTCATGCATCTGGAGCATCAGGCTCCACCATCTGCCTACTACTGCCTGAAGAAGGATGGCAGCAAAGATCACCATGAAGTCTGCTGGCGTCCCCACTAGCCTGAAGAATCACACCACAGCCTTCAGCCAATCCTCAGCCGCCTGCGGGTCCGTCCCTCCCTGGAACCTGGATGGCCTCTGCGCTGGAACTCATGCAGTGCGCTCAAGCGACGTGCACCCTCTGCTGCTGGTGCTGGGGGCATCGGTGGCCCAACGGGTAGTAGTACTGCCGGTGCCTCCGCTGGTGCCTCAACTGGGATAGGGCCCCGTACTGAGGCCTCATCGCTCGGCGGGCTATCAGTATGAACAACTATCGGGGCTCTAGTTGGTCATCCGCGGGGAGGAATCCTGAAAGAAACAAACATTACACGGTCAAAAGACTTATACCTGGTGAGCTGACCTGGTTTGAGCTGATATTTAAATAAAACTTTTGAAAACACACATGCAATCAGTGTTTTCATGCACAAAGTCGGAATTCAGTTGCCAGGGTCCTGGTGTATGGATACGTCGGCCGCCCGCACCAACACAGGACTCCCTGAACTGAAGACCACACTCAGTACCCTTAACACTATTGCTTCAAGAAAGAAAAAATTAGAGTTATAAATTCTGCGGTAGACCCGAATCCTTTGATACCAATTTGTCACGACCCGTCCTTGGGGCTCGTGCTGTGACTACCCCAAGCCCGCCTTCCATAGGCCAGGGGCTGGCGACTAGCAACAAAGGCGTAAATGCTGATAACTGGGAAGGAATTTCCTTTATAAAAGTAAAAAAAACCACAGAGTATAAGCGGAAGTAAAACACTAAGTACAAAGAGAAGTGCTGAAAGGTAAATGGGCCAGAATACAAACCCAAAAGAAAGTACAACTACAACTGAACAAAGTACAACAGAAAAAGACAACAGCTGGAAGGATGGAAGTGGCTCTTGGGTCGTCCTCCTCGGTTCCTACCTGTAGGGTAGGTATAGATGGCACAGCTCATGGATCGTCCACCACGGATCCTACCTGAAGGGTAGGTACAGATAGCCTCCAAAACGCTCTCACCCGTCAACCTCCCCTGAGTGTCGTCTCGCCGTGAAGTCTACCTCCAGATACTGACTCGTCGTGTAGTCCACCTTTGGGTACTGACTCGTCGTGTAGTCCACCTTGGGGTACTGACTCATCATGTAGTCCACCTCCGGGTACCGTCCAGTCCTCGAACACTCAACATCTGTCAGCACTGCCCGTCGTCTGCAACCAACACAACGAGGTGCGGGCATAGCCCGTGCATGGGTGAGTATAACAATACTCAGTAGAGACCCCAAGACCCTCAAGGTCTCACTATAACTAACAAGGATAACCACAAAGAAGATCTCAACAGATAACCTCTACTTAGGTATATGCCCATACATATACCTAAGTTATCAAGTAACCCATCTCAATCATGAGGAAAACACCAAGATCATGAAATCAATAGATAACCACTACCTAGGATATGCCCATACATATACCTAATTTATCAAGTGACCCATCTCAATCTTGAGGTAAACGAAAAGGTCATAGACTCAGCTAAAACCAGGATTTTCATTATCGAAACTGTAACTGCTGTAGAGCTCCGTCTCTGAAGTGTACAGTGGTCTTGTCATGACTCCGATGTACTGCTCACTAACCTAAGACTACTGAGGTACTCCTCCTATTGAGTACCGTGGGTCTGCTGCCAACTACCGGGCGCTCCGTCCGCTGAGGGTCTGTCGCCAAATACCGGGAGCTCTCCCTAATAGCCTACAGAGGTACTCCTCCTGTCGAGTACCGTGGGTCTGCGGCCAACTACCGGGCGATCCGTCCGCCGTGGGTTTGTCACCAAATACCGGGCTCTCCGTCCACTGGGCTAGTCGACTCACTCCAAGTCGAGTCGGTCAAGCAGTCGTCAGGTCTCATTCAGCTACACTGTCTCCGTACTCCGTACGCTCGTCTCCGAGAGGGTCCGCTCCACGAGCTACCGGTCGATACTCCAAGTATCACAAAGTCTCAAGAAGAAGTATCTCAAAGGACCGCCTCATCATAGGGTTCTCAACGCATCAGTCAGTGCGTCGATCGGACGCCCGGTCTGTGAGTTATTAGCTTTTTCGTCCCAGGGGCCCGGTTGGTTTCATAAACGAACCAACCCGGACGTAAATCAACTGTACCCCGAACTCTCATAGGGTATACACATAGGGACCGTTTCTCAACGTGATCACCAACGCCACTGACGGTTCGTCAAACGGACGTCCAGTCTGAAAGATAACAGCTTTTCTGTTCCAAGGGCCCGGTTGGATTTCAGGTACAAACCAACCTGGCCACTATCCAACAGCAACCAAAACTTGGGTAAAGTATGCCAAAAGTTTCGTCTCATCAAGAAGAAAACAACGAGACAGACGGCGCGTCAATCGGATGCCCGATCTGTGAGTTATTGGCTTTTTCGTTCTAGGGGCCCGATTGGTTTCGTGAGCGAACCAACCCGAACGCACTCCGACAGCATCCAAACCTTGATTGGAGTAAGGAAAATGATCCTTCTCACTTAGAGTAATCCAACAAAGTCGACGACACGTCATTTGGGCGTCCGGAGCTCAAGATATAAGTGTTTCCGCTCCGAGGGCCCGATTGGTTTCGTATCTGAACCAACCCAGACGAACCCAAAGTATTCTAAAACCTTGAATGCAATATACTGAAACGACCGTCTTATTCCAAGGATCGCTACGCAACTGACGGTGCATCAATCTTAGTTCCGTAGCCCAAGATATGGGAAAAAGACCAAAGAGGGTCCCAAAAACGGGGGGTCTGGGCCTGGACCGACCCGGCCCGACCCCCCCCCCCCCCCCCCGGGTCGGCCCGAACCGGGTCGGCCCGTCCCGGCCCAGGTCTGAATCGGTTGGGCCCAGCCTGGCCCGGTCGGCGCGGCCCATCCGCCGTGGCCGAACGGAAGCCACGGGGCGGGGGTGTGTGCGGCCCGCCCTCGCCGCTAAATGAGGCTGGCGGCGCACCGCCGCCGCCGACCTTCCAGCGGCGCGCCTCCACCACCTTCTGCGGACCACCAGACGGGCTCCAGTGGTTCGTTTCTCTTGTTGTCTTCACCAATGGTCCTCCTGGGACCCGACCTTCACTGCGAAGGGATTGAAACGCCGTAGCGGCCTGTTTTGTCGTCGTCCGTCAATCCGCACATTGATAAACAAGTTGTAGAGGGTTGTCGGGCAGTGTTTGTTCGGCCCGCTCCCTCCGCATTAGGTGTTAACAATCGGCAAACAATAACACATGATTTTAATCATTGACGAGGGTATAATTTATCCAAAATAAATTATACGAACACCATGCAATCAAAATACCCACGCACGAGGGTTTAAAATTTTGAATGCAAGGCGTGATGACGTCGCGCATTCTTTCCACTCGATCCCGCGCGGCGTTACGATGTCGCACATCCTTTCCGTTCTTTCCCACATGGTACGACGGCATCGCGTCACTTTCTTTCGAACCGCAATGACAAGAAAGAATATAAAGGTAGGAGGATCGGCCGTGTTCGTGCGGTCCGGCCTCCTCCCGTTAAACGATAACAAGGGGTTCTCATTACTCGTAGAACGTCAAAGATAGAATCAAGAACAAAATGAAATGAACCCCTAAATTTGATTCGTCGATTGACGTTCATCGTTTTTTAACGGTGTTGCAGAAAGAAGACTATGAATTTCGTCTTTCGCCGCGTCCGTCACACACTCCCAATCCCGAGCTACATCGGCTGTAGAAGACACTGCACGTCGGTAGGATCTGAGGGAGGAAGTCGAAGAAGGTTGTTGAGGTTCGTCGCTTCCGTCATTATAGAAGTGCACCCAAAGAAGAACTGGCGTCTCCTCTCTTGTCGCATGAAGAAAAGGATAATGGGTGTGTCGTCGTCCTTCGTTGAAGAGGCGTCGTTCTTCATTGAAGATGAAGTTCTTCAAAAGAGGGAAGAGCTCTCTTCCAAAATCTCTCACACAACCAAACTCCCAAAATAAAATAAAGCCTCTCCTTATTTTATTATATTTCCATGCATTCAAACTTGCAAAAATTCAAAAAATAATTCACTTAATCAATTAAACAATGAGTTGTCTAATTAATAAAGTGATAGGTTGGAAATAATTTAAGAGGGAGAGAGGGGAGAGGAAGAGTTACACAACTTAAGTGGGGGGTTTTGAGGAATTAGGCAGTTTTTGGGAATTTGAAAAGGTGGGGGCTCGTATGGGCCCCACCACACATTATCCTCTCATTTATCCTCACATGGGTAGTTAGTTGCCACCCCAACTTCCCCATGTAGGATAAAACTACCTTAGACTTAATAATTAAAATTGTCTCACAATTTTATTCATTCCTCAATTAAGCCACAAATTTTAACTACTCCTCCCGTGAAAACGCAACTCCTAAATAGGCATTCCTAAGCAAATACTGGCGTCGCGGTTCCATCGGTGCCCTCGGAATTTGATTCCGATCACCGGTTTCAAAGTTCAAAATTCACGCTCGTTCGTTCACTGAACGTACCCGAGCTAAACTTCGGAAATTGATTCCGGACACACCGGGCCTCGGAATCAGGTGCCGTCAGAAACTGCATTCTTTTAAAATCCCAAATAAAATTAAGAAAAAAAATTCCCTAAATTTTACGGGTCTTTACATTATGCCCACCTCAGGGCTTTACGTCCCCTTAAAGCTATAACACAAACTAGGGGAACAAAAGTGGTACTGAGCACGCATCTGAGCCTTCCGCTCTCATGTGCTCACCAGGAGGTTTTCGTACTACCTACGAAAGCGCACAAGAGGAATCGACCGTCCCCGTAGAACCCACTCCCGTTGATCCTCAACCTCTACTAAAACTCTGAAAAAGTCACCTCATCGCCAAAATCCAGTTCATCATGGTCGATGATATACGAAGGGTCAAACACGTATCTCCTCAGTTGAGATACGTGGAAGTCATCGTGCACCTGGTGCAACTGAGGTGGATGAGTCAAGCGGTAAACCACTTCGCCTACCCAGCTAAGGAACTAAGAAGGTCCACTGAACCTCCGGGATAATTTTCCGCCTTGGCCACATCTCTGTAAACCTCGTTGAGGTGAAACCCGTATAAGGACGTGATTGTCATCCTCGAGCTCTAGAGGCCTCCATGTCCTGTCAGCATAAGGCTTCTGTCGGCCCTGTGTTGTCCTCATCCACTCTTGGATGACCTGGATCTTCTCTAGTCTCACAAGAGCTGCTAAGATTACTTCTTTGCTGATAAGAGAAATCAGGTCTCATCCCCTGGATGAACCACATTCATTGCCTAATATAGTCAATCCTAACATGAATGATGCATTCATGCCATGGATGACGTCGTAAGGCCTCGACGTAACTACCAAGAGATCCAACTATCACTCTCACCTCCAAGGGTCGAGTCACACTGTCGGCATCAGTGTGAGGTCACTAGGTCTCCTCTAGTAGAAATCTCGAAAGTGATGGTCAAGTCAATAGTTTTAACCGGGACCACTCAGTATCAACCCAACAAAAAGACAGGAAAGCAAACATCACAAAGATAAGTGTCTTTTTTATTATTGCACCTCATAGTACAAAGACACAAATGTAACAACAACAAAACTAGAAGCAACATGATCAATAACCTCTAGGTCTGGAGCTAGTCCCGCTCCTGGTCATCTGCTTCTGGAGCTCCATGACCATAGGCCTTAGCTTCCTGACGTTGAGCTCTCACATGTCCTCCTATCCCCTGCGGTCGGGGTGGGCCTCATGGTGGTGGTGGTGGCAACACCCCGAAGCATCATCCACCTCCAGCTGCACGGCCAGCTCCTCTTCTATGGTCGCCTGCTCCTTGTGGTCTTCCATGATCGAACCTCTGCCTCTGCCTGGGAGATTCTTCATTTAACTACTGGACATCTGCATGGCAGGTCAGACAGTCACGTGCCATGTGACCAATCCCGCCACAGGAGTAACACTTTCCACTCTTGGCACAACTGGCTCTGACTCCACCCTGGTTCCCCCGCACAACTGAACCTGAGTCATGCAGTCGACCACCGGTAGGTATGGTCCTCTTGGACCTCTACGTCATCTATCCACTGCCTTCTGTAGAAGACTCTTCCGCAAGCTGGCTATTGGTGGGTCCTGCTGCTGGAGACTGCTCAGCTAGGAAACTCTCTACTAAGAGGGCTCTCTCCAACACCCCTGTCTGCATCAAAAATCTGTGAGAAACAACAGAAGCTCTAATCTCTCGCCTGAGCCCCATCTAGAAGGTTCGGGCCCTGAAGAACGGGTCTCGTACCATATCTGTGGAGTAGCGCGAGAGGTCTGTGAACCTCGCTGAATAATGTGCCACTGTCATGTTGCCCTGCCGCAGCTGAAGTAGCTCATGTATACGCACCGCTCGAAGGGTGGCTGGTACAAACTCTGCCCGGAACAGGCTTTCAAAGTCTGCCCAAAGAAGTGTCGCCTCGTCATGCATCTGGAGCGTCAGGCTCCACCATCTACCTGCTACTACCTGAAGAAGGCTGGCAGTAAGGATATCCATGAAGTTTGTCGGCGTCCCCACTAGCCTGAAAACTCTCACCACAGCCTCCAGCCAATCCTCAGCCGCATGCGGGTCCGTCCCTCCCTGGAACCTGGGTGGCCTCTGGTGCTGGAACTCGTTCAGTGTGCTCAAGCGACGTCCACCCTCTACTGCTAGGGCTGGTGGCATCAGTGGCCCAATGGGTAGTAGTACTGTCGGTGCCTCCGCTGGTGCCTCAACTGGGATAGGGCCCTGTACTGAGGCCTCATCGCTCAGTGGGCTATCAGTACGAAGAACTCTCGGGGCTCTAGTTGGTCGTCCACAGGGAGGCATCCTGAATGAAAGAAACATTACACGGTCAAAAGACTTATACCTGGTGAGCTGACCTGGTTTGAGCTGATATTTAAATAAAACTTTTGGAAACACGCATGCAATCAGTGTTTTTGTGCACAAAGTCCGAATTCAGTTGTCAGAGTCCTGGTGTATGGATACGTCGGCCGCCCTCACCAACATTGGACTCCCTGAACTGAATACCACACTCGGTACCCTTAACACTATTTCCTCACAGAAATAAAAAATTAGAGTTATAAGTTCTGCGGTAGACCTGAATCCTTTGATACCAATTTGTCACGACCCGTCCTCGGGCCCGTGCTGTGACTACCCCATTCCCGCATTCCATAGTCCAGGGGCTGGCAACTAGCACCAAAGGCGTAAATCCCGATAATTGGGAAGGCATTTCCTTTATAAAAGTAAACAAAACACCACAGAGTATAAGCGGAAATAAAACACTAAGTACAAAGAGAAGTGCTGAAAGGTAAATGGGTCGGAATACAAACCCAAAAGAAAGTACAACTGCAACTGAACAAAGTACAACAGAAAAAGACAACAGATGGAAGGATGAAAGCGGCTCCTGGATCGTCCTCCTTGGTTCCTTCCTGAAGGGTAGGTACAAATTACACAGCTCCGGGATCGTCCACCACGGATCCTACCTAAAGGGTAGGTACAGATTGCCTCCACAATGCTCTCACCCGTCAACCTCCTCCGAGTGTCATCTCACCGTGAAGTCGACCTCCGGATACTGACTCATCGTGTAGTCCACCTCCAGGTACTGACTCATCATGTAGTCCACCTCCGGGTACTGACTCGTCATGTAGTCCACCTCCCGGTATCGTCCAGTCCTCGAACACTCGGCCTCCGTCAGCACTGCCCGTCGTCTGCAACCAACACAATGAGGTGCGGGCATAGCCCGTGCAGGGTTGAGTAAAACGATACTCAGTAGGGACCCCGAGACCCTCAAGGTCTCACTAAAACCAACAAGGATAACCACAAAGAAGATCTCAATAGATAACCTCTACTTAGGTATATGCCCATACATATACCTAAGTTATCAAGTAACCCATCTCAATCATGAGGAAAACACGAAGATCATGAAATCAACGGATAACCACTACCCAAGTATATGCCCTTACATATACCTAAGTTATCAAGTGACCCATCTCAATCTTGAGGTAAATGAAAAGGTCATAGACTCAGCTCAAACCAGGATTTTCATTATCGAAATTGTAACTGTTGTAGAGCTCTGTCTCTCAAGTGTACAGTGGTCCTGTCACGACTCTGAGGTACTGCTCACTAACCTAAGACTGCTGAGGTACTCCTCCTGTCGAGTAAAGCGGGTCTGCTACCAACGACCGAGTGCTCCGTTCGCTAAGGTTCTGTCGCCAAATATCGGGCGCTCCCCTTAATATCCTACAGAGGTACTCCTCCTGTCGAGTACCGCGGGTCTGTGGCCAAATATCGGGCGCTCCGTCCGCCGTGGGTCTGTCGCCAAATACCGTCCGCTCCGTCCAATGGGCTAGTCGACTCACTCCAAGTCGAGTCGGTCAAGCAGTCGTCATGTCTCAGCCAGCTACACGGTATCTGTACTTCGTACGCTCGTCTCCAAGAGGGTCCGCTCCACGAGCTAGCGGTCGATACTCCAAGTATCACAAAGTCTCACGAAAAATTATCTCAAAGGCCCGCCTCGTCATAAGGGTCTCAACGCATCAGTCGGCGCGTCGATCGGACGCCCAGTCTGTGAGTTATTATCTTTTTCGTCCCAGGGGCCCGGTTGGTTTCGTGAACGAACTAACCCGGTCGTAACTCAACAGTACCACGAACTCTCATAGATAGCACATAGGGACCGTTTCTCAACGTGATCACCAACGCCACTGACGGTTTGTCAAATGGACGTCCAGTCTGAAAGAAAACAGCTTTTCCGTTCCAAGGGCCCGGTTGGATTTCAGGTACAATCCAACCCGGCCACTATCCAACAGCAACCAAAACTCGGGCGAAGTATTCCAAAAGTTCCGTCTCATCAAGATGAAAACAATGAGACAGATGGCGCGTCAATCGGACACCTGGTCTGTGAGTTATTGGCTTTTTCGTTCCAGGGGCCCGGTTGGTTTTGTGAGCGAACCAACCCGACCACACTCCGACGGCATCCAAACCTTGAGCAGAGTAATCCAAATGATACGTCTCACTTAGAGGAATCCAAAAAAGTCGACCGCACGTCATTCGGACGTCCGGAGCTCAAGATATAAGTGTTTCTGCTCCGAGGGCCCGGTTGGTTTCGTATCTGAACCAACCCGGCCGAACCCAAAGTATTCTAAAACCTTGAATGTGATATAACGAAACGACCTTCTCGTTCCATGGATCTCTACGCAACTGACGGTGCGTCGATCGGAAGTCCGTAGCCCAGGATATGGGCAAAAGACCAATGAGGGTCTGAAAAACGGTGGGTCTGGGCCCGGACCGACCCGGCCCGACCCCCCCCCCCCCCCGGTTCAGACAGAACCGGGTCGACCCACCCCGGCCCAGCCGGCGCGACCGAGCAGAAGCTACGGGTGGGGTTGTGCGCGGCCCGCCCTTGCCGCTAAATGAGGCCGGCGGCGCCCCTCCGCTGCCGACCTTCCGGCGGCGCGCCGCCACCGTCTTCTGCGGACCACCGGACGCACTCCGGTGGTCCATTTCTCCTGCCGCCTTCACCAATGGTCCTCCCGGGACCCTACCTTCAATGTGAAGGTATTCAAATGCCGTAGCGACCTGTTTTGTCATCGTCCGTCGATCCGCACATTGATAAACAAGCTGCGGAGGGTTGTCGGGCTGTGTTTGTTCGGCCCGCGCCCTCCGCGTTAGGTGTTAACAATTGGTAAACAATAAGACATGATTTTAATCATTGATGAGGGTATAATTTATCCAAAATAAATTATACGAACACCTTGCAATCAAAATACCCACGCACGAGGGTTTAAAATTTTGAATGCGCGGCGTGACGACGTCGCGCATTCATGCCACTCGATCCCGCGCGGAGTGACGATGTCGCACATCCTTGTCGTTCTTTTCCACGCAGTGTGACGACACCGCATTACTTTCTTTCAAACCGCAATGACAAGAAAGAATAGAAAGGGTGGAGGATCGGTCGTGTTCGTACGGTCCGGCCTCCTCCCGTTAAACGATAACAAGGGGTTCTCATTACTCGTAGAACTTCAAAGATAGAATCAAGAACAAAATGAAACGAACCCCTACATTTGATTCATCGATTGACATTCGTCGTTCGTTGACGGTGTTGCGGAAAGAAGACGATTAATTTTGTCTTTCACCGCATCCGTCACACACTCCCAATCTCGAGCTACGTCGGCTGTGGAAGACACTACACGTCGGTAGGATCCAAGGGAGGAAGTCGAAGAAGGTTTTTGACGTTTGTCGCTTCCGTTGTTGTAGAAGTTCACCCAAAGAAGAATCGGCATCTCCCCTCTTGTCGCATGAAGAAAAGGATAATGGGTGCGTCGTCATCCTTCGTTGAAGAGGCGTCATTCTTCGTTGAAGATGAAGTTCTTCCAAAGAGGGAAGAGCTCTCTTCCAAAATCTCTCACACAACCAAACTCCCAAAATAAAATAAGGCCTCTCCTTATTTTATTATTTTTCCATGCATTCAAACTTACAAAAATTCAAAACCTAATTCACTTAATCAATTAAAAAACGAGTTGTATAATTAATTAAGTGATAGGTTGGCAAGAATTTAAGAGGGAGGGAGGGGAGAGGAAGAGTTACACAACTTAAGTGGGGGGGTTAGAGGAGTTAGGAAGTTATGGGGAATTTGAAAAGGTGGGGGCTCGTGTGGGACCCACCACACATTATCCTCTCATTTATCCTCACATGGGTAGTTAGGTGCCACCCCAACTTCCCCATGTAGGATAAAACTACCTTAGACTTAAGAAATAAAATTGTCTCACAATTTTATTCATTCCTCAATTAAGCCACAAATTTTAACAACTCCTCTTGTGAAAATGCAACTCCGGAATAGGCATTCCTAATCAAATACCGGCGATGCGGTTCCATCGGTGCCCTCGGAATTTGATTCTGAGCACCGGTTTCAAAGTTAGAAATTCTCACTCGTTCGTTCACTGAACGTATCCGAGCTAAACTTCAGAAATTGATTCCGGGCACACCGGGCCTCGAAATCAGGTGTCGTCAGAAACTACATTCTTGTAAAATCCCAAAGAAAATTAAGAAAAAAATTTCCTTGAATTTTACGGGTATTTACAAAAAAATTGGTCCTTATAGTCCTCGTATCTTGTACTATACACCAATATATCATCAATTTATTCCACAGAAAAATTGTCAATATATTCCTTGAATACTCTACTCATTAAAATCGTGAAAATATAGGGTGCATTAGTGAGTTCAAATGGCATTACAATAAAATCGTATTTTCCATACCTAGTTTGAAATGTTGTATTTTGAATATATTCTTTCTTTAAACGTAATTTATGATTTCCAAAACAAATTAAATCTTTGAAAAATGTTGATCTCAATGAAATTGATCATATACATCATCAATGTGATATAGAGGTTACTTATTATTTTTTTAATAGAATTGATTTCTCTTTATTCAATGCCCATCCTTAAGAAACCATATTTCTCCTGAATAAAGAGAATATGGGCTCCCTGGGGAGAAACACTACGGTGAATAAATCCATTATTACTCAAATACTTTAGTTTTTTCTTCATCTTCACTAATTCTATAATTTCCATCCAATATGTTATATTTGATATTTTTCATACAACATGGATTGGATCAATGGTAAATTTAACTTCACCATCTTCGGGGTTCTCATGTAATTCCTCAATAAATTCATTCAAAATTGGTACATCCTCAATTCAAAAATTTCCTTCCTCATCCCAATATTTTTTATTCTATTCCTCCCCAATTATTTCATTCATTAAAGCTATTGGGGTGGATTTTGAAAATAATTAGATGATGATATTTCTACTCTAAATATAAGGGAGTCAACATTTTCCTAAAAGATCATAATTTTCATCCTTCTTGCAATAAATTTGGACATCATATTTTTATATCCACTCTATACAGAGGATTATATCAAAGTCAACCACAATAATGATAATAACATCAGCAACTAAAGCATTTTTATGTGTTATAAAGGGGACTGATCAACACATTTTTGTTTCAATGAGACTAACCTTACGATTTTTGATTAATAACACCCTTGTCAAGTCTAAATGGAAATTTCTAATTTTCTTCAAAAAATAATTATACATAGGAGTTTGATGATCTAGTATTAAATAAATCACTATATATATTTTATAATAAGATTAATTTACCTTCAACCACTTATCTGCATACTTCTACTTCAACTGTAGTGATTGCATAAGCTTCACAATCTTTCCTTGGACACTTCTTTGGTAGATTCCTCTAATTCTAGTGAAATTAATTTGAATAATGCCCCATTTAATTATAGTTGAAACATTTAACATCATTGATTAGTTTATTTCACTTATAATGACTATCTTAATGTCCCTTTTATCATCTCTTATAAAAAACTATCATGCCTTTAAATCATTTACCAGGATGATTCATTCCATAATTTCCAAAAAATAAAAATTTCCTCATTCCATTCATATTATTTAAAACTTATCATTTTCCATATTTATTAGAAGACATATTCTTCTTTTGATTTTCCTTGATCATATAGGATCTAGAAAATCACATCTCTGTTTTGACAGAACTTAATTTTATTCCCTCATATGATGAAAATGTTTGAGAAGATAGTTCCCTTATGAGACATCTCTTAAGAACATTAAATAAATTATCAATATTTTCGTCTAAATCACATTTTTAATCTATAGAATATGTTCTAGTCTTATGAAGGCATCCTCATACTGTACCATAATATTTTCTTCCCATTTCTTTAATCTATGGAATTTTCTCTTCATTTTATCATTTCTCTCATGAATAAAATATTTTTTGAAGAATGTTTCCCTTAAAAGATCACCATTACATGTTTCTTATTTCATCTACCTCCTTAGTATTTGGTAAAAATGAGTACCATTGATCAGTATCTTGTTTGAGATAATATACTGCTAGTACTACCTTTTAATTTTCAATACCTCCCAATGCCATAAACATATTTTCAACAGACTTGATCCACTACTCAGCTACCACTGGATAAGTAGTCCCACTAAAATATGGGGGATTCGACATCATTAAATGACCCAACATAGGTTTATTATTGTAATTCTTCATAACCAGAGTAAGTTGTCCAAATATGTTCACGACCTACTCAGCTCCAACTCTAATTGGGTTGACTTTCTTAGTGGGGAATCCCTACATTGACTATGGGTATTTTTTACTTTCCTTCTATTAGGATACATTACTAAATAACGGTACACACTAAGTTATCTCATTATCATCATGAGTATTGAGGCAAAAATTAACTATAAGTGAATATTATAAATTTCATATTTACTTAACGTCTAGTTCCCAAGATTAATACTAAACTTTCTTAAATACCATATATAATAAACCAATCCCCAATATCATTGAGTTATTGGTTATATTAGAAAAATTTTCACAGATTAAAGAGATCAAGTTACCTCGTATTGATTAGTTTAGTTGACTTCAAGAACAATATATATACATGGAACCCTTATTACATTAGTAATTATACATAGAATGGAAGAAAAGAAAATAAAATGATTCTATGAAACTTATTCATGGATTTAATATTCATAATCTAGTGAAGGAATACAAATGAAAAGGTGAGTTAAGATTCATAGTAAGGGTAACATGAATAAATAAAAAATGAAACAATGTCACGAATGCATAATGGAAAGTAAAATAACTAAAAAACAAATGCCATTAATAAACTGAGAATGTAAATGCCCCAGTAAATTTTTTAATAGTGAAAATTTAATAGAAATTAGTTATTAAATACTAAGTGAAGAAAATTATTAATCAGTGTACATAATTTATCTAGAACATGAGCCACTATACCATTAAGACGATTTAAGTCTATAGGTAAAAAATGTATGATTCTTCTTGGAAACAAACATGATGGGTTTGTCACCAACTACTTTGTCTCATAAAACCCATAAATATGTAGAGGGGATATATATAACTAGGACTCACCAATCACTACAATTGCAAATTATTATTCATATATATATTCAATTCAGGACATATCAATTTTTTTTTGAGTATAGTATACAGATTTATCAATACTTCCCCAATTAAAACAACATTTAAAGAAAACACCATATATAAAAATGGTACATGAATAAGGAAATAATAATATAAATGATACATGAATTTTTATATTTATTGATATCTAAAATGACTGAAGACCACAAATGAAAGGCGAGTATACATAAACCACAAAAAAGTAATTAGAGTTGAATAAGGCAGAAGCAAAGGAAATATCGTCGTGGTGTCCATGAAAGAATGGATTTAAATCATACATGGAAATTAACAATATAAATATGAATATATTATGATATATAAATTCCAACTCATGTGAAAAAATATAAATATATTGTCCAAGAAACTTTACAAACAAGCCAATAAACTGTGGTTTAAGGGATAATACAAAAGATACTTTAAAAGGGGAAAATGAATAATTGATTATATAAAATTAGAAATGAAAAAGGTATATTTTAATGATAAAATGTGTGACAATAGATAAATATGTTTATCAAAAAATATATTTTTTATGGTACTCGAACAAGGGTAAGAAATTTGGAAGTTCCCTTTAATCAGATTTTCTTATTAGGAATAATTGAAAATGGATCCTAATAAAATTTGTATTTCCCATCAAAGAAAGAAAATTTACATCAGTAAATTTATTTGGAACGTAAAAAAAAGAATATAGGAATATTAAATAAGAATAATTAATAATTAAATTTATGTAAGTAGATATAAATCGTAACTTGAAGGAAAAAATGAAGGTTTAGGGGGAATCACATTTCTTATGTGTGAATGTGTTCCTCACATGCACATAACATCCAAGATAATAAAATGGGATTCATTAATAGTTTAATTTAGAAAGACTTAAAAATTTATTTTATTTAATATAATTTTATTAAGTTAATTTGTGACCTTTTTATATGTTATAAGAATCAATATTTTCGTTCAGGAGTGTTTGTTTCCTTGGTTTTCAGGATTGGTTCACTTATAAACATGTAATAAAGATCGTGTAAAATTGGAATTACTATCTAAAATTGATATTATATTTTATTAATGAAATTATTTATGATTAAATGTCCTTATAGAAAATTTTTCCAATATATGAAGATGATTAATTACATTAAAAGTTAATGATAACAATTTAGATTATTTTGGTATTTTTTGATAATCACAAACTATTTTCAATTTATTAAATAATATTTCTTATTTATACTGGATCTAGAACACTTAATAAGTTTTAATATACCTTTCACATTTCATTAAAATATAATAATGGTTTTATGACCATCCTTGAACACAGTACTGTAAAATTAAATGCATCATCCACGACGGCTGTAAATCAAAACATTAAATGTGATATTTTTATTTCTGGAGAAAAAGGGGGATAATAAGTGGTTTGATAATTTATTTTACATTAACATAAATAATTTTATTATTTATAATATTATGGATTTATCATATAGGTTTTGATAAAGGAGGTGACTGACGGATAAAAAATAAAATTAAATAGAATGAAAATAAAAGTGAAGGATTAAGGGTTCTACCTATTCAATTTTTCTCCTTGAGAACATACTTAAGAAACTTGGGTTTGGGTCTTTCATTAACTCTAAAGGCTCCTGAATGTGGGGAGAGAATTTGGGAGTATATTTAATAAAAATTGGACAATATTCAAGGCATTTATGATGTTTGGATAAGGTAAAGAGATGGGTGATATTTATAGTGGAATAGAGGAGAGTTTATTTATTATTTTATTCATTAGATTAATATTTTTACTCAAGAATATCAATAGAGATGATTCATAGGACTACATACATCCAATAATGAATGAGGTATTGAACATAATGGTGATTACCTCATCCATACATTAGAAATGACATAATAATTCAAATATTTTCCTAAATTGTTAAATACCTAAAATTATAGTATTTCATTATTCAAAAAAATCAATAATTTTAGAAAATACCAAAACATAAACCTAAACATTTTTAAATATATATATATATATATATTCTAAGAATATATATTTTGAAATTGTAAATGGTTTTATGACACTTTAAATTTTTAATTAAGGTCTAATAAAAATGTCTTATAGTCATGAAAATCAAAATATTAAATTCTGAATCTACTTTATGAAAATAAATTTTCTATTGGATAGTTAAATTAATTAAAGAATATAAAATAAATATCTACATTTCACAAAAAAACAACTATACGTTTATCTTTTTTAAAACATTTATTTAAATAAACTATGATATAATTATATAATATTTCAATTTATAAGATTCTTAAATTTTATTTATACCTTCATAAGTGAGGTTACTATTCTACTATCGGTATAACTATTCCAAATGTTCATATAACTATTCCAATGGTTAAGTAACTATTTAATAGTTTATTATTGTTTGTTTAATATCAGTGTTATGTGTAACATAATATTTCAAATGAACTAAATTTATTTAAGAATATGCATACCATAAAATATTGGGGTATTATAACTATGGTAATTATCATCAAACATATATATCAAGATATAACCCTATTATTATGGGAAATCAATATACCCAACCACCTAGAATCATATAGTACATATCTTATTGAATAAATATAACTATTATATCCAATGCAATTCATACCAAAACTCATGATACAATGAGATCAATAATATAAAACTGGACCACTACACCCATGATAGTCCCTTAATTTTCTATTAATCTTATAAGAAACATATGGAATTATCACTGACAAACTCCCAAGTTACTATAACACTGAACCATCCACCATCCAATAAAAGCCTAGGTATGTCCTCACATTTAATTAACGATGTTTTAACTTAATATCATACTTCCAATTTCATATAGATAAGTGATCACCTTGTTTGTCATTACCTAGAATTTTAGGCCTTATTATTACAACATTTAGAGTGTAATTCTCTTGTATGAACCACTTAATTGTTTTTTACTCACTAGTATACTATAATTTTATGACCTCACATAGTTACACTAATACTATAAAGGATTATTTTATTTTATTCCATTCCCACTCAATAGTTTCATCATATAAAAAATCAAGGTTCATAAACCACACTCGCTCCCTTAAAAATAGGTCTTGAGGGAAACCAATCCCTAAACCAATCACATCATGGATTATAATCACTTGAACCCTTACATTTATCACACATGTGACCATCATAGGTCCCACGTACCATAATTCAAGCTATTACATCCATTTAAGGTGAATCCCAGTTATCTATTTTAATCCTCACATGGTGATACCATCTTAGTGTTATACTAAAATTACCCTATAATTAATAAAATGTACACTTTTTAAACAATATATTCTAATTATTTTATCATATAATTTTGAATCCTCACAGTCGTCATTTAGGTTTTCCTAGATCAAATACAAATTATTCTATAGTATAGTACAGAAAAAAGAATAATATATTTTCTAATATTATTGCAACAACCTAACTCATATTAATGAAATTAATAGTATCCAATATAATCCCATTATTCGTAATTATGAGATAAATCGATAAAATTTGAAAATATCTCAAAATATGATATTTCCTCTAAAAAACACTCTAGATGGATAATTTATTTAATAATATGTTACATCATACCGTATACTTTTAAAATTAAATAAATTTCCACAGACGGTTCATTAATAAAAAAATAAATGAGAAGTGCAAAGGGAGGAAAGGATTAGGGAATTAGGGGAGAGGGGGTTAATGGTTGTTGGTCTGGCATGTAATGACCTAGACTTTAAATTAATAAATTTTCCTTCTAAGTAAACATGTATCAAATTTTGTAATATAGTATAGTATTTAAATCATGAAACACAAAAAAAAATATTAATTTATAATATTCAATTTAGGGTATAAATATACCTAAAACAATTCGATGGGTTAAAATGGGACATTAAAAAAATTCCAATAGGGAAATTTAGATAAATTTGTTTTCCTATAATAATCACACTAATGAAAATTAATTTAATAAAGAGATAATTAATTAGTAATGAAACATCCAATTTTTAAAATGAATAATATAACGTTGATATAAATTTATGTGATTTATAAATGAAATTAATAATCAGTATTTATATGAAGTTGAGGACCAATACGATCATTGGAAATGTTATATTTCAAATTAAGACAAGACCATTTGGAATTGTATCCTAATTATTAGAAGAGAATATTTACTATTGGATTAGTAAAAAGTATTTAGGAATCAAATTAAATTAAAATATATTGAATTTATTTCATAATAAATAAAATAAAAAGTGTTAAATATTATAAAATAAATTATTTACATAAAAAATAGTATTTTTTTGGTAAAAAATGTATCTAATATCAAAATAACCTTCACCCATTATCTTTTTTATGTATCCAAAAAACATTATGCATATAGGGACATCACATAGGCTAGTGGTAGGTTCTTCACCCTTTTCACCATTCAATTGTGGGTTTGAGCCTCACGGCCTTACCGAACACGAAAGGTTTTCACCCATATTATGGGATATACATTTTCTAAATAAATATTAATAAAAATTACAACATTAATATGATGGACATACATGAAACAATTTTGATCAATAAATATAATTTTTACTAAGGTTTTCAATAAAATGGTTACACATAAATTTTTCATCTATTTATTTCAACATAGATCCTTACTTAGTCTAGAGATTATCCTATTGAAGAAGATGTAACTCAAATAATTCATATGTTCCCCACATTTTAGGAAATTAACTACAAATGGATTCCTAGGATTCGATTTATTTTCCTCCATTATACCTTTCATTTTTCTATGAAAATTCTTATTTATGTCCTTATTTCCCACCTATAATGAATTTCATAGTTCCATTGAAATTATTTAAAGTGTTTTTCCTGACCCGTTTCATGCATTATAAAAAATTGAGACTTATCTTCTCCATTTTCTACACCACTAGAGCTCTTAGAAAGTTATGTATTTGTTTTAATTTCCAGAAAACTGATTTGGAATGAACATGATATCATTCACTTTAATCAAAATTCAATTTGGTTTCTCTTCCCAACTAAAATTACCATTATTTAAAATGTTTATATGACACCTTAGGTTTCTATAAATTGACTAAAACAAGAAAACATAGTTTCACTAACAGTACTCATAGTGAGAAAAGAACATAATCATTTATAGAATGTCAAGAAACCTTATTTCCGATATAGAAAAACTTTTGTTTAACCTAGGTTATGTATTTTTATCATATATTCAAATAGTTCATTATGGTTTGTAATGAAAATGTGAATTATCCTAATAATATCCCATGTGAGTGTCAAACCATGTCAAACCAGGTGCATAGTAAGGCATGTTATCATGTACCATGTTGCGCCATGCTAGACCCAATGCACCATGTCAGAGTTGTTAAACCTAGGTACATTTTTCTTGAGAATTATGTAACTTGTACTATCTAGGCATCGATGTATTCCTTGGAAGACCCATATAATCACTACCTTACCATAATTATATTATATTGTTCTATAATTATCCTCAAATTATATCATAGGGTTACATTCCCTCATCTATGTTTTCTATATATAGTTTCCAAGGATTCTGCTAAAATTTCATTGATATCAATTTTAAAACCCCAACCCTAATAGCTCAGAGTCGTTGAATTATTTTATTACATTATAATAGATAAAAGACTCAAATATAAATTCACTAATTAGTTGAGCAGTTTTGCAAGCCACAGTAAATAAATTAACCATACATTATAATTTAAAAGGTAAAATAAAATATATAAAATCTGTTGAAAAGGTCATTATTCTCTTAGTATAACCCAACATATCAGTCATAAAAAAAATTTGGTATCCTGAAAAAACAAAACATAATAAAAGGTTAATATCATATGATCATTTAGGGTAAACATAAAACAAAATATATCAAAAAATAAATATAACAAATTGCAAAAAGGTGATTAACTAGAACACCTTCCATTTAGTCAATATCCTGAGCACAATATGGAAGGAATAAAAGATGATCGAAAAATTATATTAAAATCACCACATGAGAATTATACATAACCATGGATATTATAATACTAAAATAATAAAATTAAAAACCAATAACTAATCTCTTAATGTTGTGATTCGTAATACCAGACATCATAAACACGATGTCAAGGATTTAGCCAAGACACCATACAAAAATGGTTAAAAAAAACTAGTTTGTGTCATGAGACATATCGATACAACGAGGGGATATATTGTGCCCCTCCGATCACTTACAATGTCCAATTATTTTTTCATATGAAGGGGGTTATGAAACAAAATCCACATCAACATTCATATTAAAACTAGCATACAAAATGTGAATACTTAAACCATAAACCATGAAGGGTATAAAAATTGTACATCCACAATCAAAATAAATCATAAACAATTAAAAAAATATTGTAAATTATATCATAATATATCAAATAAGTCAAGAATATGATCCAATAATGTATGTTGACATAGATGAGAATATTCTAATAAAATCATTAAAAGAATCATTTGAGAGAAATACCCCTTTGTATATTGAAATCATATATTCAAAATTCATTAAATTATTAAGGTATAAATTTACATTGAAAATATACATGTAGTGATTTAGGGAATGATTCAAAATATTAAAGTGTGAAGATATAAGAAACATCTACTGAAGGAACATATGTTATAAATTAACATTCCTTCTATTGAAAAAAAGTACATTGTTTGGAAAAAGACTAAAAGATTTCATTTAAATTATTTTATAAAAATTGAAACTTTTATAAAAGGTTTTTAACATTCATAGGATTATATTAATATTATTTTTTAAAACATTTTTAAGAAACATATTAATCATTGATAAATATTCCCTAACAAATACTTACATATAAATAATCTCGAATAATAATGCGATTTCAAAGTTAACCCTTACCTCATAATTTCCCTTAGTTAATGGTGTGTTAACCTATTGTATAATGGTTAATGAATGTTATTAAATTATACCATAAAAATGTTCATATGTATCATATATGATCCTATTATATTATATTATCACCCGTTTTTTAATAATATTTTGTTAATACTCATGTTTTGAGTGTTAACTACATTAGTTTCGTATGTTTTTTTCGTGTAAGTCCTATTTATTATTCATAGGTTATATTTTAATTATATCTGTAATGATATTATGTTCTATAAATATTATATTTAATCATAATATATTTTTTTATTATTAACCTTGAATGGTTAATTTATATTAATTTATGATGTAAATTGGTGAGGAAAAACAAATTACACCACAGTATGGATATGGTAGGTTGTACGTACGCACACATGATGATATTGATTTTCAAAGGATGGATAAAAGGAGTGATATGGTTTTCCTATAATAATAATAACATTTAATAATGTATATTATTTTTGAGTTTTTACTTTAGTAAAGAATTAATATTGTAACATTAAGTTCAAGAAGAAATGAGTTTAATTGAATTGGTAAAAAATCCATATTTTTTAGTGGACTTCCTTTGGATCTCCAAATAGGGACACTAGTGTTGGTATTTTTATAAGAATAGGACCTCAAAACATAATTAATAATGTTTTGAGGAGAAATGGATAGGGATTATTTTAGAAATATGTCTCAATTTGGTGTGAGGAATTGAGGGAGGAGGTCCATTTTTATATAAAATGGTAGGATCACATTTCGAAACTCCAAATTTATTAAATTAGTATAAGTACATTTATGATTTAAAATAGATCCTATGTGAGTTATTTATATGATATAATTATTATGGGTACAAATCATCTACAAATATTATTTGTAGACGTGATTATTTCAGAATATTAAACTTGTGTTTTGGCTTTAACCGTTAGATATACCCTTTAACTCTGAACGTGAGAAATTTTATTTTTATACTTTAGGGTTAAAATAGTTACTATAAAATGTAAAAAAAATAAAAAATGTATCATTTATTACATAATTATGATTATTATAGTTATTTGGACGAATTTTAGTATTTCATGAATTTTATATAACATAATAAAATATTATTTACTTTAAAGTATCATTTATGCCAACTTTGTAACTATTCATTAATTGTATTTTTAAAAATATAATGTCAACATGATAACTTAAAACCAACACATATAATAAATCAATAGCATGTCTGAATTTTCTATAACATTGACCCCCTTTATCTACATTACTTGACATATATACACCACTTATAAAGAAAAACATGAATTTTATATATTTTAATTATGTAAAGTTTTCTTCACATGTTTTTACAGGATTATTCCAAGAACTATAACAATATTTACTATGGAATATTTATAATTTTAAAAATTTATAAAAAATGTTTTATTGTACAATAATATTTTTTCAATGGCTAATGAATTTTTTACTTTGAAGTATTTCATTGTGGAAATGTGTGTGAACACCTTGGGGATTGTTTAAAATATAATGAATAAATGTTAAAACTATTGTGCATGCTATATTGTATATTTTTTAAAATTTTGATCATGATGAAACTCTCTATATATAGAGTTTGATATAACAAGTGTGTAGTGTGAATGGTTAGTTAAAGGTTGAGAAAATGTTCAACATGTACAATGATACACATTTTAAGATCATTAATGCAGCACTCATGGATCAAATACATCACTATGATTATTATTTTTGAAGAGAAACCCGTTGTCTTAGCACTCAATCTCTCAATGTTTATCTGGTTCTATGATACCTTCCTATACATTTTTATTTTTACATTTTTTTAAATATATTTGGTTATACTACCCATTAATAGTTATTATTTATAGGTTACACTACTAAAAAATGGTATGTCTGGGTTCATCCACAACATGTAAATGCTATGGGAATTTTTATGCCTTGATCTGAATAAAGGAAAAATTGGGTTCTTTCACTACCTCAAAAAGAAGAAAACTAGGTTGTGACTCTATGTATAAAAAATTCCTTCTTAGGTTAAGTCTACAGGGTCTAAAAAGGTATTATAAAGTCTTGTTATACCCAATATGAATTCCTAGATTCTATTATAGTGGGTAAAATTAATATTCTTTTCTGATTCAAGTGAAGAGTATATATATGATAAATTTGATCCAAACTATTATAAAAAACCATGTGTTAATATTATTTTTTATTGTCTACTAATGAATTAACTAAAAAGGTCAATTTTCCTCTTATTAATAATCTAGCTATCCTGAGATTAAGAAAAAACGTTCTCCCGTGGATTTATTCCTTCTTTATCTTTACATAGTTGACATATTATACCAAAAATAAATATCCTTACCACTAAAATTTTAATTTCAGTAATAGTATCCAATAAATATTAGTTCTATATTTTGAAATAGAAACATTCTAGATTTAACATGTTTATACTTTATAACATAATCATCCCTCCAATTGATTAGTTTTGGCTGTATGGATTTTTCGTATATTGCTCCCCTAGACCTTTAATATAGTGGCACATCAATCACCATTTTTTATAACATATTTTTTGTAAAAAATTTAATTTTGAAAATAAACTTTTTTTGGAAGCAACATTAGTGAAATAAGTTTTTTAAGAAAAAATGGTTACTCCTTTTTATTAGTGCTTCTAAACTGTTTATCTCACCTTAATTTTAAGCCCATATTTCAAATAGAATATGTTACATCAGAATTATGAATGTGATCACATTTCTCCATAAATTCATCCCTTTTATATGTAGTATATGAATATTTTTTTTTTGAATTTGAAATTTCTAATTTTTTTATTCAATCTAAATAAATTTAAAATTTTTGGTGTTCCTAGTATCTTATATAAATTTCATTCTATCATTAAATTCTATTTTTATCATCTCAAAATTTCATTCGTGAACTTTTCTGAATAATTTCAAGCACATTTATTTGTTATCACAAACTGATCATTCATCGTAGAAATTGTGGTTTTTGGTGTTTCAACCAATTCACAGATCCTCTATTCGAATTATTTATTACCTTTATATCTCTCATAAATTTTCTTTTTCAATTAATATTTATATGCATAATTTTTTTAGTTATAGAGAAATAAGAAGTGTTTCTTTACAACAAATTATATGATCATATTGTCTGAAATCCACACATTCTCAATAAATTATTTATCAATCTATTTAATCACCATATATAAATGAATATATTCATCTGATTGTTTTTTACTGTACTCAAATATGAAATTAAAAATTTCTATAAGTATTTTCCGATTTATTAGATTATTTAAATGAAAAAAATCACCTTCAAAATAAATTTATAGATACTTATAAAAAATGAACTAGATTCTTCAAGATGATAATTATAAACTGATAGAACAAAAATTAAATCACATTTATTAAAATTAACTAGTATTAAATCCTTGGTTTATTCTCTTATAGGTGATAAATTTCATGACCTATTTTCCTATTTTTTCTATTCTTCAATGTTTATACATATATATTATTCATATTTTAATTGATTAGTGTTATCTCAATTTTATCATTCTAATGAATTTCACAAAAACATTCTTGTCTATAATTTATATATGACAGATAACAAACATAAAATCAAAAAATCCAATTTGAGGCTGAGCCTCAACATTGATACCAATTGTGGTTTTTGTTGACCCACATCACCACACTTAGTGGGGGTTGGGGTGAATTGGTATGTTTTCTATATTTTAAAATTAATATATATGTAATGAAAACTAATACACCAATTATGATGGAATGAT
The DNA here is from genome assembly GCA_963277665.1 of Viscum album. Lineage (NCBI taxonomy): Eukaryota > Viridiplantae > Streptophyta > Magnoliopsida > Santalales > Viscaceae > Viscum > Viscum album. The sequence goes on from OY728132.1 coordinate 1,349,018,548, forward strand.
ATTCTATATGATTGTAAACCCAGTGTTAGTACATGAAAAATATTATGTGAATAAATAATAATGCATGATATTTTTACAAGGATCTCCCTCTATGTTAGTGAATATATCATTATCATGTTCAGTAAAATCTAATACATAGATATCCATTAATATAATAAAGTGAATATATTAAGGAATTTTATATTCATAACACTCAGCCTATTTCGTAATAGTATAAAATCTTATGATATGTTTTTATAGGATGTCTCATGTTAAGAAAATCGTGTACCATATTAATGAAATTATGTTTAATAATATTACAAAAAGTATAATTTTAATAAAAAGGATCATCTACAAGACTTTATAATATTCAATGTGAAAATAACCTGATTCTTACTTAATGACATTGATGAATAAAAAATATTAATTTGAATAAAATAAATATATATTTTTCTCACATAATATTTTATCCTCATCGAGCCTTACTAATATAAAATTATATCATATGCCCATTTCAATGGAATGGTCAATGAATTGATATAAAAATAATTATTCCATTTTGTTCTTCCAATTCATTAGAAATCCTTCTAATGATCAATAATAATAATAGGTCATTTAGATACACAATTATTCAACCATAGTTATATGCATCTATATATCAATATTCAAATCTATTCACTTATACCTTAAAAAATCATCCAATTTTTATAAGCTCATCATGATTACACAGACATGTTTCTACATTGGAAATTGGAAACTCCAATAAATTTCCACATTATAACATTCAATATTTTAAAATATTCAAATTTTAAAATATCCCCCATTTTTTATCTTAATGATAGGGACACAAATCTTACCTATTATTTCTCAAGAAATAACATTTAAATATCCTCTCAAAATATCAACTGAGATGTTATTTTAATTATTCTAAAAGATTATTTTTGATATCAACTAAAAAATATGATGTTTTTTAAACACATGACTAATATATAGTATTAGGTTAATATTTAATGGATTTAGATGTCTTTTATACGATATAAATTTATTTATATGTGGCCCTTGAAAGTCATTTCTTACAATTATACATATTTTAAATGAATAACAAATGAGGTTAAATACTTTATATTAAACATTTCTTTACTCAGATTAATTGTATTCTAGAGCAATTTACTCATACAAAAGCTTTGTAACGTCTAGTACAATATGACATGATCTCCAAATTATTCATATGAATCTTTTGAAATAATTACAAGACTATAAATTTTGCTTAAAATTATTATGATTATTAATATTTTATATACTTTAATGGTTTCTAAAAATATTAAAAAAATTATATATTTATTTTATTTACAAGGTTACTCATATATATATATATAATGGATTACTCATAAATATAATTTTTAATTTTGATGTTAATATTACATAAATTTTTGTTTTATATTTACTCAAATGTAGTAACTATAACTTTTTTACAACCTTCACAAAACATGTTAATGAATATTCTTCAACCATATCATCTAAAACAACTCAAAAACAAATCCTAAATTCATTAAAATACATAACAATATATTACATAATTTGGAAAGCTTATAGGTATTTTTAGAAATGAATTGATTACATTAATTTAACTTCCCAAAATATAATAATCTGAAATCCATAATTATAATGTTCCTTTTATTTATAGTGCTTCAATAAATCATATAAAATGAAACACCTCTCTCATATTATAATAAATCCAACTCTCAATCAGCATATTCATCCACATTGAAATTATCTTAATATTTAGACATATTTTGAAAAAAAAGATGACATTGAATTATATTTAAATTTTACAAAAAACAATGTTTTTTTCACAGAGGCATCCAATTATTCTTCTCCATACTCTATGAATCTTAAAAAAAATTATATTTTTCCTTCGTATATTTATGTAAAAATAGATTTTGTTTGATTATTTACATTCGATCATAGATAACTTTGAACCATTATAATTCTATAATCATTTTTTTAAGATGTTATATGTTCATAGATGTCCTCAAATCCATAACTACTCACATCATAATTTTCTATAATTATCAAACTCATCAATATAAAAAAAATGATTATGCATACACATTATATAGAATATTTTTTATCATTAATAAAAATATCATTCTATAAATTATATCATTATCAAAGTCACTCACCAGCTCAAAAAATTATCAATCTTCCGAATATAAAGTATGTATAGTGAAACACCCAATCTATATAAAAATAATTTAGATACTATAATATCATTTAATTTATCTGCTCCTTCAGTATACCATTGGGTAGATTATTCATATCCCATAATATATTGAAATGATTACATATTGAATGTAATGAACCTCTACCCATAAAGTTTACCCCTCCTGGGCTGACAATGTAAGAAGATAGATAATGACCCCCGAGTCCCGCCTCCTGTAGGCCTTGGGTTAGTGACCATCACCGATGGTATAGTAAGAACACCGATGGGATGAATTACCCTCTAAGAGAACACATGAAAAAAGAGGGATCAAATAGACACCAACCTAATCCGGGTCAAAATACAATATAATGGAAATCTCGTGTACAGATATGTAATGTCATTAAATAACTACAACAACTAAAATGGAAACTTTATGTACCAAAGGATAGTAAAATAGTAGTGACCATGATGCCCAAAAAACTTATGAAAAACCCCCAAGCTAGTAATAACCAACCTGATCTCAAAACTTCTCTAATTCACCTGAAAAACAATTTATATAATGCAAGGTGAGAATAAATAATACTCTGAAGGATGCTCCCCCAAGCCTCTAGTGAAAAAGTAAATAAATCATTCTAAAGAGTTGTGAATAACAAGTGAAACGAAATTATCACATAAACATGTATACTTTTCCCAACCTCACCATGGCTACTCTAACTATGTATCACATACAATAGTATATAAAATAATAAAGAATATCAAGGGTACCCCACTACCACTTCCCTTTTGGTTATATACTTTTCCCTAAAGTCGCATATCCTGAACATCTCTCTCCAAAAAGGATAGTCGAAGATACCTGGGTGAGAACCACAATATGCACATTGGGAAACACAAAGGCTTGGCCGCAGAAACATAGTCAAAGCACCACACCATACACAAAACTAAAAGTAATCATGAAGTTTTTGAGATCCACCACAACTCACATAATGTGTATCATACATTGGGTATTATAATTTATTCCATTACAACCCATACACTGAGTAAGGATCATCAATCAATCATATCCTAAACATGATATAACTATAATAGTCCATAGGAAACTATATCCAAAATATATGTGTCTGAAATAACCATGGGACATTACATCCCATCACACACATATATGGAGAAAACTAACCTGTGTGCATACCAATAAAAGTAATTTCCATGAGAAGAGAGTGGGGCCAAAGGTTGTTGTCATCCATCTATCCATCGTCCCACCAGGATATTGGGGAAAACACCCCCAAGGGTTCAGAATACCTTGGGTGTTAGTTTTCCTAACTTATAGGGAGGAGTATAATGTACAAACAAAAACAATTTAGCATATAATATAGATAAAAACCACAATATGGGAAAAATATAGCCTTATATTCAATTGCATCTAACATCTCTCGGACTCCCACCTGCCACTACTAATATTAGACATCCTATAAGCACACAATAATAGCATTTCATCCCAGCATGCTCCAAATCCATTTTCTAACATCATTAATTCATTTATTTAACAACATTACCACTTTCCATATTTCTAGGTATTCTATGAAAAGAATTCTAAGATACCAGACATACATGGCTCAACACGGTGAGTATATAAGATACCCTTCGAGTCTTTTCCACCTATAAATAGAGTGTAGACCTATCCATCCTAGAGAAGATAATCATATAAAGGATAGGGAATACCCTATGCATCGTAACCTCTTTTGGAAGGAGGGTAATCACAACCATCTACCTCATGTAGTGGGGAATGTAAGGAAGATAAAAAAACAACTTATTCATTAGGAACCACTTTCACATCAATGGGTAAGCACAACTTCTACCCCTTTTATCATATTCAGTATCCTTACTAACACCCATGCATGAAACGATGCATCTCACCACTATAGGTGTAAATTTCATCCAAAACTACTAGTCTTACTTTCCCCCACATACCCCTATATCCATCCAGGCTCAGCCATCCTAGGCTCACGTCACATCTAAAATATATAAAATTCATGTTTTTCATTATAAGTGGTGTATATATCATTTAGGGTACACATAAAACAAAATATATAAAAAAATAAATATAAAAAATTGCAGAAAGGTGATTAACTGGAATACCTTCCATTTAGTCAATATCCTAATCATAATATGGAAGGAATAAAAGATGATCGAAAAAATATATTAAAATCACCACATGAGAATGATACATAACCATGGATATTATACTACTAATATAATATCATTAAAAACCAATAACTAATCTCTTAATGTTGGGATTCGTAATACCAGACATCATAAACATGATGTCAAGGATTTAGCCAAGACACCATACAAAAATGGTTAAAAAACCAAACTAGTTTGTCTAATGGGACATATCGATACATCGAGGGGCTATATTGTGCCCCTCCGATCACTTACAATGTCCAATTATTTTTTCATATGAAATGGGTTATGAAACAAAATCCACATAAACATTCATATTAAAACTAGCATACAAAATGTGAAAACATAAACCATAAACCATGAAGGGTATAAAAATTGCACATCCACAATCAAAATAAATCATAAAACATTAAAAAAAATTTAAATTATATCATAATATATCAAATCATTCAAGAATATGATCCAATAATGTATGTTGAAATAGATGAAAATAATCTAATAAAATCATTAAAAGAATCATTTGAGAGAAATACCCCTTTGTATATTGAAATCATATATTTAAAATTCATTAAATTATTAAGGTATAAATTTACTTGGAAAATATAAATGTAGTGCTTTAGGGAAAGATTCAAAATTTTAAAGTGTGAAGATAGGATAAACGTCTATTGAAGTCACATAAGTTATAAAGGAACATTCCTTCTATTCAAAAAAATTACATTGTTTGGAAAAAGACTAAAATATTTCATTTAAATTATTTTATAAAAATTGAAACTTTCATAAAAGGTTTTAAAAATTCGTAGGATTATATTAATAATATTTTTTAAAACATTTTTAAGAAACATAGTAGTTGTTGATAAATATTCCCTCACAGATACTTACATATAAATAATCTCGAATAATAATGTGATTGCAAAGTTAACCCTTACCTCATAATTTCCCTTAGTTAATGGTGTGTTAACCTATTGTATAATGGTTAATGAATGTTATTAAATTATACCATAAAAATGTTCATATGTATAATATATGATCCTATTATATTATATTATCACGCGTTTTTTAATAATATTTCGTTAATACTCATGTTTTGAGTGTTAACTACATCAGTTTCGTATGTTTTTTTCGTGTAAGTCCTATTTATTATTAATAGGATATATTTTAATTATATCTATAATGATATTATGTTCTATAAATATTATATTCAATAATAATATATATTTTTTATAATTAACCTTGAATGGTTAATTTATATTAATTTAAGATGTAAAGTGGTGAGGAAAAACAAATTACACCACAGTATGAAGACGGTAGGTTGTACGTACGCACACATGATGATATTGATTTTCAAAGGATGGATAAAAGGAGTGATATTGTTTTCCTATAATAATAATAACATCAAATAATGTATATTATTTTTGAGTTATTACTTTAGTATGGAATTAATATTGTAAAAGGAAGTTGAAGAAGAAATGAGTTTAATTGAATTGGTAAAAAATCCATATTTTTTAGTGGACTTCCTTTGGATCTCCAAATAGGGACACTATTGTTGGTATTTTTATAAGAATAGGACCTCAAAACATAATTAATAATGTTTTGAGGAGAAATGGATAGGGATTATTTTTGAAATATGTCTCAATTTGGTGTGAGGAATTGAGGGAGGAGGTCCATTTTTATAAGAAAGGGGAAGATCACTTTTCGAAACTCAAAATTTATTAAATTAGTATAAATACATTTAGGATCTAAAATAGATCCTATGGGAGTTATTTATATGATATAATTTTTATGGGTACAAATCCTCTACAAAAAATTATTCGTAGACGTGATTATGTCACAATATTAAACTTGTGTTTTGGATTTAACCCTTAGATATACCATTTAACTCTTAACGTGAGAAATTTTATTTTTATACTTTAGAGATAATATAGATACTATAAAATGTAAAAAAATAAAAAATGTATCATTTATTACATAATAATGATTATTATAGTTATTTGGACGAATTTTAGTATTTCATGAATTTAATATAACATAATAAAATATTATTCACTTTAAAGTATCATTTATGCCAACTTTGGAACTTTTCATTATTTGTATTTTTAAAAATATAATTCAACATGATAACTTAAAACCAACACATATAATATATCACCTGCATGTATGAGTTTTCTACAACACTGACCCCCTTTATCTACATTAACTAACATATATTAGGAGTTACCCACTCCTGATATTTATAAGGGAGTGAGAGGGAGGTAAAAAAGAAAATAATCTAGAAAAAATTCATAGTATAACTGGAGAAGGAATCTATAGTAGTAAAATACCATGGTCATGGATATAGCCTCCAAATTAATTATCGTCTATATTAAATCCCTGCCCATTAATTCATAGTCATCAATACATCTTGGTTTATAATTAATTCTACATTAATTTAGTAATTTATTCTTTCTGATCCTTTCATAGGGGTTCATGGAGGTTCCAAAGAAAAAGTTGTAATATTTTTATATATTTTATATGTTTGATGAATCATATTTTTCCCATAAATATGATTCACTACATGACAATATGTGTCATGAAATAATGTTTTGCCTACATCTTTGGGAACATATTTTCTTATTTAGGCTTAATATCATGAATTATTGTTGATTATCATATCTTGAACTAGAAATTCACAATTTTAATGGTTAATTTCTTACATATTTGGCTCTGGTTCCAATTAATTTTTCATCTATAATACTTGTAAAAATTTCATGGACCCCCAACATTGAATAAAGCCTACTAATAGTGAAAGTATTTATATGATTTGGTCTTTTTTATCTTCTTCCATCAATCATTACATCCTTATAAATTACAATATTAATTTACCTCTATTTAAATATTATCACTCATCACTAAGGTAAAAATTTAGTTGGGTTTATCCTCATTCCTCGTATCATAATCATTACCATAGGATTGAAAATTATCTATATTCACCACCCCATAAAGACAAAATAAGGAAATAAAAATAATTAGGGTTCCATTATTAGTTTTAAATTACTCTGAGGGATTATGTTGGTGGGTAAGTGAATTTAGAACAAATAAATATTGAATAGGAAATTAATTTCTAAATTAATTTTCATGATAATCCAAAGGAATCTCAATTTAAAATTATAACTTTAAAAAAATATGTACATTTTCCCCAAAAACTAAAAGTATGCACGTAAATTAATCATGTAAAATGAATGATACCCTTTATTGTATTATTTATTTCTTTCCCTTTTATTAAATGTTGTTCTTAATAAAATTTCTCACATTGATGAACCAACCCCAAATGATCTTCTTATGAAATGATCTGTAATTGTTATAAAAAGATAACTAATCAAGCAGTAGTGATTTTTGAATATATTAATACCCAACCTAATTTTGAAAAAAAGATCCATATGGTGTGAATATATTCTAAAACATCTTATTATGTTGACTTGTGATTCATTGATGACCTAAAGATTAAAATACACCAGTGAATTTGATACCCATTTAAAATTAAATTTCAAAATAATTGGGATGGAAACCTATAAAAGATAGCTGGATATAGAAAATCATAAAAACTCAAGTTTCCTCCGAGAAGTGATTTTTATTAACTAAATTGGATTGATTATATCTCTTTAACTCTATTAATAATAGATTAGAATCAATATAACTAGTATAGAGCCACAAATGGCCTCAAATATGACCCATCTATAGCGGTTGTCTCATATCGTTTATATGAATGTATCTTAACTCTTCCAATGAAAAACACATATAGAATATCCATAGATCCAATCCATCAGTGTTTATTTGTACTAAAAAACTAAATAGAACATCATTTACCATCCATACCCATTAGCTCCCTTTAAATATGGCGTAATTTCATTCTCCTCTCGTGTTAGATGTTTAATTACTCAGATCCCTTATTTTTTATTCTATATCTCCATATTATACCTTTTCGTGCATAAATAATACCTAATTTCATTCATTAATTATAAAAAAATCTTAGAATTATGGTATGTTGTCTTCTAACTTATCATAATCATATTTCACATCCAAATTCGTCATCTCTAATGGAATATTTAAACTCAACTATTCACTAAAAACTCTGAGGAATAGTTCCCCACCTTTCATGTATATCAATCATCATCTAATATCTATTAAAAATATTTATATGATTAGGTTTCCCTCTCCTATTCTATGTTTATAATTAATAAGTCATCAGATATATAGAATTTATCTATGTTAGATATGATTATTTCAATCATTCATTAAGGGTATTTCACAATTAAATCAACTAGTTTGAATGAAAATCTGGTGTAATTCATCTTCTCCCACCAAAGGATATTCATTTTATGATATGAAAATATGTTTACACTTGGAACTAGAATATATTGTACTTTCCAAATATTTTTAAACCTAATTTTAAAAGCAATTGGAACGTTATTTGGATCTTTCTTCTCTATTTATAAATATTTTGACACAATAGTGAATCACTCTATTGTGATATTTTGACACAATAGTGAATTTCTATATTGTGAGAGGTATGGTTCCAATATGTTTTATTTTTTTATTAGTCATAGATTCATTCATTACATTAGGTTATATCACTCTGTTGCTGAGTATTTCAAAAAAACGTGTATAAATATTGAATTTTTTTAATTTCATAAAAACATTCCTTTTGTGCATCGATTTTACCTTACATAATCCACTCTGTGAAATATAGTCTCATAATATAGTGGTGGTTCCTATTCAGTTGGTACATAATCCTTCTCATTACTCTTTCCAAATTCTCTTCATCTATACAGGTTTTATATTACAGTTTTTTCTTCATGGTTCATGGTTTTATTGTGTTTTATATATCATAGTGTTATTTATTCAATTCTTCTCCAGGTGTTTCATTTAGGTGATCTAGAATACTTCCTGACGGTCTCTATTGATGATTCAAAAAAATTTGACCCATATGACAATATAGGATTCGTAACGCAATCTTCTGATCTCAAGAATCTTCGTTCAAATCCTTGATAACATCACTGTGGAATTTTCAATAATCGATTAGATCATTAATTTTTTATTCAATGGTCATCATAAAGATTTACAATGTCTCCTACTGTATGTGTAATTTTCCCAAATGGTAAGGGTCCATTCATAATTTGATGGTCTCATTCCGTTTTCTAATACCCTTGACTATTATTTCATTCTTTCTACCAACAATAAATATTATTTTGATTATTGTAATTAGTGTAATTTATTTCCTCATTGCACATACCTTTGTTTTGTGGAAATCACATCATTTTTTCCATCATTCAAGTCATGGAACCTATCTAAACAATCATCCAACTACTTCTATTGACCATATTCATGCTTCACTATTGTGTTCCTTCTGTCTACCATTGAAATTGTTTTCTCACTGTCTCTTCATGTAAAATTTTTCTCTCCATATTCAATTTATTCATGAGTGATATTCCTGCTCAGGCATCCACTATTGACTAGTTTTCTAGGAAATACCTCTATGGAAATCTTGAATTAATATCCACATATCAATATTGTGAAGATGATATTTTCTAATTAATTCATTAAACTACCCCCATCTGTTTTATATTAACTCATCCTCTCATTTTTTGAAATTTATAATATTGACATAGATATCCATATACCTGGTGTGAGGAATTAATCTAGTGAGAAAATATGTTTCCAACTCATCGCATTTTTTAATTGAATGTGATAAGATACTTTAGATCCATTCTTACACACTCTCTCTCTTAATGAAAATAAGAAAATTTGATGACTTATCCCAAAATCTGAAATTTTATAAAATAGTAAAAATTCATATATTTAAAGGAATTTACATAGATTCATGTTTAGATCTTAGTGATCTGAATAGTGGTCATCATGATATCAAAATGTGTTGAAACCGCTATTTGTATGAGTATTCTTAGATGAGTTCTCTTGTTTTATGGTGTTGAATGGACTACCTGCACTATTAGTTCATGATTTTGTGGTAGAACACCTCCACTGACTTTATTTTGTTTGGTTCTAGCCATGGATGCTTCTACTTTATACCTCCAAAAAAAATCTATCTCAAGGTCACAATCTAGTATTTTTATCTCTTTTTATTAGGTGTAGTGGTTATGCTTTAAATATTTTGAAATTTTAAATACACAACCTGATCGCATATTTTATAAATTAGGAAATTAAAATAAAGTAATAAAATATAAACAAAAAATCTCCCAATCTACTTGGTCATTGACCCCCAAAACGGTGATATAAAATTTATAGCCTCAAGGGAATAAATAATTTCCTACATGGCTACAAAAAATTAATAATTTATAAAAGGAAAAACAAATGTTAATAAATAAACATATATATAAAGTTGTGAGTTTTTTGGTCAAACCCATGAGATGATTTAAGTACATTGTATTTAATTTGAAATTTATTTATTGAATTATTTTCGTGAAGGAAAATCTAAAATAAAATATATATTTCGAAATCAATTTCAGAAATCATTTTGGGGTTTTATAGATTTTGAGATTAGGTTATCAGGAATTTTGTAATTAAATAAATTTTCAATGATTTTTTAGACTCGATACAAGGATGAACTTTGGTATTGGTACCCCTCCCTAACATGAAAACACTTATTTACTATGGTTATGTCATTATGGTTTTTAATTAATTAAGTTTCTTGGTAATTTTTCCAAGCATTTGTACCCTAAAACACCCAATGAACATGCCTATTTCAAGGTAATTAATTGTTAAATTTAATAATCATTTTCATATTATGTTGATTATGTTCTTGATATATTAAAGGGAAATAAATTCTAATTAAAATTCTAATTTCAAATCCCAAAACATAAAAGAAAATAAGAAAAATATAAAAACACAAATGCTTCCCACGTTTCTTACATCACTCGACACTAATTGGGTGTTACACCCTTCTAATTCCACTGCTGATTGAGGGGGAAAGTAAAATGAAAAAAAATTTATAAAAGAAATGGTGGTGTAGAACTAGTGAAGGAATCTATAGTAGCACAACACCTTTCCCCAGGATCTATACTTTGAATGAATTATCCACCATAGTAGAACTACAATCTTCAATTTATAGGTAAAAAGTGATCATGTTTATATTTAATTACCTATTCATGTGATCATTAATTTCACCCAAGTCAATTCTAGGGGTTAATTGAGATTTAAAAACAATAGTTTTAACAAATATAAAGATTTTTTACATTTGATGAAATAGATTTTTTCCATCGAGATGATTCACAACATGAAACAATGTTCCATATAGTGATAATTTATCCTTACCTCTAAATTCTATTTTTCTTGTCCAAACATCACATAATTAATTCATGTTTATTCTCACACCCTAAAGAGGTCATTCATGATATGGAAAATTAATTTGCATCACATTTGGATTCATGTACACTTGATTTATCGAATTAGAGCCTTGCAAAGATGTCATTGACAACCCACGAAGAGCAAAGACTTATCACGATGAAAATATTGTCCCTCATTTATCATTTTACTTGTTTTACATCCATAATTTCATCCTATCATAAATGAATCAAATAATGAATTTTCATCATGACTAATCAATTAAATGATAATAATCATTATTTTAAATTCAGTAAATTTTATACATAAACTATCTACATCAATATACGTATATAATAATTAAGTATATATTTGTTATTAATAAAATAATGATATTAATTTTTGATATATAGTGGATAAAAATGATTTAAATAAAATATTATTATAATTTTAAGCTCTTGAATAATATATATATATATATATATTATTATAATTAATAGTAATCTTATTTAATTTAATTAATTGTTATAAATTCATTGGGAATAAAAATTGGAAATCTTTAAATCAATGATTTCTATTTAATATGATATTTTTAATTTATAATAAATCATTAAATTCATTTTAAATATAAAAATTAGTATGGAGTCATTTTATACATAGAGAGAATTTTAATAATGATCATTAACATTATATGAATCTTTAAAACATTTTTATAAGTAATTGAAAAGAATTTATAAAATATTTATGGTTATGAATAGGAAAATTAAGGATAAAATATTGAAAATTAATATAAATAATAAAATTATAAATAAATTAAATATAAATTTTTTAGGCATGAGATAATAAAAACGTGATAAAAAATCATTATGTGATAACAATTAATGAATTGAACTGGTGATAAAAATTGTGTTGACTATGAGGATCATATGTAAAATATTTAATGAAATTAAAATGGAGCCAATGTAATATTTATATAAATTTTTTTCATGAAATAAATGAATTATATACAAAATAAAAACAGATTATTTTATAAGTATTATAGAATTACATGGTGTTACTTCGATAAACATCTTGAGAGTTAGATTGTAAAAAAAATAATTATATGTATTATTTTTCAAAAAAATGTAATGTTATTTCTCAAAGGTGGAAGTTGAATAATAATTATATGAACTTAGAGAATAAATACAAATTATCTTAATAATAATAAAGGAATATTTTAGAAATGGTGAAATATATCATGGGAAGGTTTTGGGCATTCTAACATGGAATTTTAAATTATTATAGATTTAATGAGGTATTCTGACATTAACCAAATTAATTAATATAGGGGAATATTTTTATAAAAGATTCCAACTAATTATGATAATGTTGGAGAAATATTATGAAGATGATTTGACTCACTTAATATAATGTGGAATTTATATTGTATATGGATATTGATATTGAAAATATTATAATGGTGTTATTTAAATTAGTAAATAACTAATATTTAACTATTTCTTGATTTCTATTTTTCTTTTAATGAGTCAAAAAATGTGATAATATTTTAAGGATACAGTGATGAATTTTTATTATTAATTGAGATATCTTATTTCCTAAATAAATTGTATCATTAAACTGAGTGAAGTGTGGTCTCTATGTTTACTTAGTGAGTATTTCAACCTTATGATGGGAGGATATTGATGTAACTGAAATCCTACTATGATTACCATTAAACCCAGCCACATTCCTGAGTTAAAGTGAGATTACATCATTTACTATACGCATACACTACTATGGATCAGCACTAGTAATGACCTATAAATTTATTTATTCTTATTGACCCATAGCATTGGGAAATGTTTTTTTAATGATATAAATGATCATGGTTGTCACTTATTCACTTGAGTGATTACAATTTTTCTCTCTTTCAATATTAGGATTGAGGTTTATGATGATGAATTGAGTGTTTATGCTTTTCAGACATAGAACTGGGTTTGAAGAATACCTAATATTCAATAAAATATCTCTTAATATGTGTTTTCCTCTAGTGTTTCCTGCATGAGATTGGTCTAGATGTGTATTCATCCACTATATTTGGATAGTGTATCTATAGTGAATTGTTAGGAAGGAAAATAATTTAATGGGAGTTAGATAATATTAATAATTACATGTTTTTACTTCTATTACATTACTATCATCCACATTTTGTGTGGATTTGATCTAATATCTTAGATATACTGGTAACTGATGGCTATGATTTTATCTTGGGTGTCTTATTCAAAATGAGTTGAATATTCTAGTGGATCAAGATGAATAAAATTTATTTATTTACAATGTAAGGGCCTAGATCCATGTGGATGGACCCTTTGTGTGTTTCGGTAGACCGAGGTGTTTGGATGAGGCTCAGAGGAAGTCTGAAGGGACTTGATTAATAAAAGATTGATGGAGGGATTACACACAGTGAAAAAACATTACAAAAATTGACACTTTATTTCATGGTTTGTTTCATGGTGTGAAATATGGATTCATGACATGAAATGTTTCGGGGTTAAAAAAATAAAAAAAAACATTAAGAAACCAGATTTTTTGGAGGAACTCATTCTCAAGGAATAAACTAACATTAAAGGGGATTACACGTTATGTAATTCACATACATTGTAGGTTTTAAAAACATTTCCAACTATTTGGTTTTTTCAAAACTAATGCTAAAGTGGATCTCCCCCAGCTCTGTGCGACTAGGTGACCCTCTATTTATAGTTTCAATAATTCTTTCATCAAGTAATGATCCCTCGCTCCCTCCTTTGATTTGCAGTGATTCGTCTTTGATATAAGGTTTGGTCTACATCTTTTCATGAGGTTTCCTTGACCTATTTCCTCCCATTTCCCTTTTCCATGTGATGGCATGTGATATCCATGAATATAATGGTGTTTTATTGGTTTTTGGTTGGTGTGGTTGTGTCGCGGCTTCTTCATGTGGATTTAGTTGTTGCGAGAGTGGTTATTGTCATCTGTTTTTTTGTTATAGTCTTCTGAGAAGAACATAAAATACCTTTTGATGTATAGGATTTGATGATTATCTATTTATATAGGTTTAATTATAGAGTTAGCATGATTTTTCCCCATGGATTGTATTGAAATTGACATAATAATTATATGAACTAGATTAATGAAATTGGTATCGATCACGTAGTGATTCTCTTGTTGTATACCTTGATAATTTTTTCCGTATTGGTTTTCTAGATAGTGTGATGTCTATGCCTTTCTTGATTTAGAATATAGATCTTGATAGAAATTGGTTGTGAACATAAATCTAGAATTAATTGATAATTATTTTAATAAAAGAAAATTAGGCATGTTTATTAATCTTGTTCTTATTACTGTAATATGATGTTAGTAAAATTGATGCAAGTGATCATGTTTAATTGAACTGGTTTATGAACTTGAATCATGTTGATTATTATTTATAAAAGTATTAAAGGAATTTCAAATCAATTATTTGATGATTTTTTGATAGTTCGAGTAGCTTTTGTCTTAGGATGACTATAATTGGAACCTAAATAATGAATCAGTTAATTCAAGATTGAATAAGAATTGGTTTTGTGGTAAGTTAATGCCTTGTAAGGCATGAGTTGCCCACTTTCTTGTAAAGGTTGAGTGTATGTGATTTGGAGCTGTGATACCTCCTTGTGTGTAAAGGATGAATTCTATTCTTTGGGGTTGAGATCACATTGGTACGTTTTTTCCTAATTCTTTTTATGCGATATAGAAATGAGATTTGTGGTTATGGGGATAGGGATGC
Source organism: Viscum album (assembly GCA_963277665.1). Classification (NCBI taxonomy): domain Eukaryota; kingdom Viridiplantae; phylum Streptophyta; class Magnoliopsida; order Santalales; family Viscaceae; genus Viscum; species Viscum album. Next base: position 1,349,034,000 of record OY728132.1, read on the forward strand.
CCAAATGTGATGTGATCCTATGATGGTTGAGCATGGAAGGGAGTTTTGGTATGTGGGGCAGTGATTCCTAGTTTTTGTGGAAGTAGTTGACACCTTGAGTGGTGAGATGCATTGACTTAGGCATGGATGTTAGGGAGGATACTGAAGATGATGAAATGGGTTGAAGCTGGGCTTACTCATTGATGGAAAAGTGGTTAATGTTGAATCTTTTGTTTGTTGATCTTATTTCCTTTCTCCAATGATTGAAGAATATATTCTTTCTTACCCATCTTCCAAAAGTGGAAATGACGTGTGGGTTATGCAAAAATCTTTATATTTTTTGATTCTCAAGGATGGATGGGTCTACGCTCATGATATAGGTGGAAAAGACTCGATGGGTAGCTCATCTACTCAATGTGTTTATCCCCTTTCATTTAGAATCTTAGAGTTCTTTTCATAGAACATCGAGAAATATGTAAATTGGTAATGATGTTAAATAAATTAATAGATGATGTTAACCTATGGGATTAGAGCCTGCTGGGATGCAATCATGAGGTTGTGATTCTAAGAAACTATGAACTCAGTTTGTTTATTCTTGAAGGGGATGGAAATTGGTTGTGATGCTAATTTAATGAAATGTGAGAACTCATAATTGTTAAATAATTTATAATTAATTAATTAAAAAAATGTGAAACTAATTAAAATGGATAATATTACTTAATATATCTCTTTAAATGGTGGTGTACTTATAGGATATCTAGTCATAGCAGCGGTAATGAGGAGTCCAAGAGACATTAGCTGTAGTTGAATTTAACACTGGGTTTTTTGAATAGTGTGGATGTGGGCAATATTATATCCTATACTTTTTGTGTGTTTGTATACACTACTGACCCTTTTCAGTTAGGCTAACTAACACCCTGGGGACTCTGATCCCTAAGGTATTTTTTCCAACATCCCATTGTGATGATGGATGTAGATTACCCCCTTTGACCCCTCTCTTATATTGGTAGTTACATGTGATGGTTTGCATGGAGGTTAGTTTTCCCCATATTAGTTTGTAGATGGTAATAAAGTATTTTGGTTATTTAATAGACACAAATGATGAATATATTCTCATAAGTACTGCTATAGGTATAACACATATATGTTGTGATGGCTTGAGAATCCTTACTCGGGGTATGGTTTTTATTGGATTGAGGTATAATAAATAACATATGATACGTGTTATATAAGATATGGTGGATACCAAAAACTACTTTGTTACTTCTATTTGTTTGAATTGTGTGGTGCTTCTCCCCATTATCTGCAGGAAATTATTTATATTACACAAAGTGCATGTTATACTGCTCGTCCAGGTGTCTTTGAGACAACCTTTTTGGACAGTGATGCTCAAGATGTCTGATGTTGGGGAAAAGCATCAAACCTGAGGAAAAGTGGTAGTGGGCCACCCTTGATATTTTTTATTATATTATATACTCTTGTATGAGATATTTGGTGTGAGTATCCATGGTGAGGCAATAAAAAAAGTATACCTATTTAGGATGTGATTTAGTTTCACTTGTTTTTCACTATTATTTAGAATGATTTATTTAATTTTTCAGGAGAGGCTATGGGGATGATCCTAATGAGTATACAATTATAATCATAATATGTTATATAAATTTATTTTTGGGTCATATTGATCATGTTGGAGATCAGGATGGTTGTTACAAGCTTGGAGTTTTTGTAGGTGTTTTCAGGCTTCGTGGTCATTTCCATTTTACTTTCCATTGATACTCTAAGTTTCCCTTTTAGTTGTTGTAGTTCTTTCATGAAATTACCTATGTTTACTGGGGAATTCATTTATATTTGTGTCTGAGATGGAGTTGGTTTGTTTTTGTATTATATCTCTCTTTTTCATGTGTTCTCTTAGAGGGTAATTCCTCGAGTTTGTGTTTTTATTATTCCCTCATTTCTAGTCACCAACATGGGGCCCACTAGATTCAGGACTTGGTGGTCATTATATATCTTCTTCCATTTCCATCCCAGAAGAGGTACACTTTGTGGGAAATGGTTCATAAAACAGTGGTATCAGAGGTCTGTTTGAGGGATAAGATGGAGTTTACAGTTAGGACCAGGTGAGGATACATGGGTTAGTAGAGAAAAAATGTTAGATAACATTAGCATGTTCTATAAACACAAGAGGATGGATGATAAATATGAATTTTGGGCCCCATGTGATCTAGTCCAAGGAAATTTATGTTTATAATAGCTACTAAACAAGGTGATACATGTTGTAGGGTAGAGACCGTGGAAAGGATCATGCATCATTGTTCTTAGTGCCAGTGTTTCAATGGGTAGACCTTTGAATATTTTAACTTAAATTGAAAAAAAGAAAAAAATTAAATACAATTAATTTTTTACATATTCTAGGTTTAGGATCTCTAAAGATTTATTATTTTTAAGTTATGGCTACAGTTCAACGCCATCATCAGGTTTGCGCAGATGATGTTCAGTATGTTGTGCCAGTAGATCACCGTAGATTAGAGGTCGATGATGATGAAACATTGAGGAGGACACTCTAATAGTTTTAGTGCCATAGTTTGTAGATGTAATAGGGATCTGTTTAAAATGTATTCATGCTTTGGTGGTTCTTATTCCTCAGGGATTGTTAGGAGTCGTATGTCTCGTCGGTGGTGTTTTGAGACCATTTCGAATTCAATATTATTTCTTCAACTGTGAGGGAAGATTGTCACAAGGAGCTACATACCCTTTGACAGGGGAGCTCCAGTGTGTGATAGTTTGGTATGTATTTCAAATCCCTTTTGTGTTATGTATCGGATCTATTTAGAGTTGATGAGGCTAGGGTGAGGCACTTCAAGGAGGCCTTGTGTCTAGATATCCAGTTCCAGGTCACCCCGTTTATGATGAAGATATATCTTGAGGTACTGGAGAGGGTATAGGTTATCGAGAGGATGTTATACATAACAATATCATCACTAGAGGGGAGTCATAAGGATTCATTGTAAAGCAGATATGCAGTCTAGGTTTATTGGTTTGCAGGGTAGAAGAGTTTCCAACCATCTGAGGGTCAGTCCCAGCCCTCTATGTCTTATTTCAGTGGGGGTGGTAGCTCTATATCCTCTTCCAAGGGATTAGGTGATTTTTTCTATGGAATCTAGGGTCATCAATAGTGAGAGTGGCTGAAATTTCTGAGCAGTCAGTGTGTGCCCGGTGTTCCGCTTCAGGTTCCTCTATCGAGGCAGTTCCAAGAGACTCAGAAGAAGAATCTTTCACTAGTTTGGGATTAATAGAGAGTAGACAGTTTGGGTAGATGATATCCATGGGATGCTCCCCATCCTCAAAGATAAAAGTGCGTCCATGGTAGAGGTTAACATTAGGGTTAGAGAGTCCATGGATCATGTCCTGATGATCTTGGTGAGCCATATGTCATTCGAGGTACCTTTTTCTTATTTTCTACTTGGTTTCATTCCTTGTTTGATTCAATAGAAATGCACTACATCAAATCACCTTCCATTTTCCATTCCATGCAACTTGAGGTAGAGATTATTCAAATTACCTTAATGTTAGCTACGCCATTTAAAGGTCGAGTTGGCTTATTAGAATAATGTAGAGACTGTGAGCTTGTGTTGGACTAGCACCTCTCTTGTGGAGATTTCCTATGTTTACAAATATAAACATATGATATCATTCTTGAAATGGATTGGATGTATTCACTGAAGTCTAATGTCAATCACTTCAGGAGGTAGGTGGTGTTAAATGTTTTTTGGTGAGTGAGACCCTTAGATGGGTTAGATCCATGTTACATCCTTGATATCCTTGATGACTAAGATGATGCGGAGTTCATCAAATGTTCAGTAACTATCATTTTATAGGGTCATATAAGAGTACCATGACGTATTTCTAGAAGAGTTTTAACATTTTCCCCTCTACGATAGATCAAGTTTGGTATTGAACTACAACCAAGCATGTATCATATCTCAATGTCTCCATATAGGAAGTCAACTTTGAGTTTTAGGATCTATAAATACATCTTGATGGTCTGTTGTAGTGTAGTTTTTTTCATCCAAGTGTGTCTCTGTGGGATGTAATAGTTTTTTTTTGCGAATAAAAATGATGATAGTTTCCGGTTTTTTTATTATCATCACCTAAACTGAGTGAAAGTGAAGAACCTCTATCCTCTTCCATGAATTTATTATTTATTCAATCAAATAAAGGGTGACAGTCAGTTCCTAGAGATCTATTTGTTGTAAGGATATAATTATATGCGTGTGAAGTATGACAGTATCCCAAATGCATCTTTCTATAGTCTTTATGACAATTAAGAGTTCATTGTGATGTTTTTCAGTGTCATGAATGCTCCAGTTGTGTTTATGGGGTTGATGAATACTTTGTTATGTGAGTTCCTGGATATGTTTGTGGTGCTTTTCATCGATGAAATCCTTGTGCACTCTATGTCTGAGGAGGATCATTCAAAGCATCTACATTCCATTTTGGGAGTTCTTCATTGACAATAATTGTTTGGTATGTTATCAAAGTGCGAGTTTTGGGACCTAGAATCCTATTTATTGGTGCATGTTTTCTCCTATTAGGTAGTAGTTGTAGATCCATCTAAGGAAGAAATAGTGGTTTCTTAAAACTCTCACAAGATGGTGGCATATGTTCAATGTTTCCTTTCTCTTTCGGGCTATTACATGAGGTTCGGAGCTGATTTCTCTTAGGTTGCGACTTCTCTAACAGCTTTAACCATAAAGTATCTGGCATTCATATGGAATGATCGGATTTAGTAACCTTTTGAGTATCTTAAAGTGATGTTTTTCATTTACCCAATCCATTATATAAAATTATAAGGAGTTTAGTTTGAGGTTTTTTGTTACGCTTCACATCTTGGGTAGGGTAATTTTGTGATGCTATAGAAATCTATTATTTATTATGGGTATTAGAAGTTACATCCCCATTAACATAACTATTCCACCCATGATCTGAAGTTGGTGGAAGTTGTGTTTTCCCTGATGTTTTGGGAAAATTACCTCATTGGTGAGAATTTCATAGTCTTCACCATTGATAAGAGTCTGAGGTACATTTTTTCCATTCATTTCTTGAACTTGAGAAAATGTCAATGGATGGATTTCTTATAAGAATACGTCTTAGAAATTTTATATAAACTTAGAATGGGGAATGTAGTAGTTGATTCACTAAGAAGGAAGTCATGTAGTGATGTAGTGTGTGAATTGGGGGATTCCTAGAGAGTTCTGGAATAACTTTCAGCATGACATCTTGATATGGGAGATGTTGGGGGGTAGAGGTTGTATTTCCTAGATGATATTGCAGTCATCACTTGATAAGTATGAGGAGGAATCCCAGTTGGGGGTTCTTGAAGTTGATGTATGGAAAGATTTTTTTTGTGAGACCCCTGATGGTTGGTCTAAAGATGAACAGCCTCGGGTCTTGTTTTAGAGAAGTATTTTCATTCCTTTTGTGATTCATGAGATGGTTCTCAGAGAGTTCCATGGTTCACCATTAGTGGTACATAATGGAATGAAAAATATGTATCGAGATTTATAGAGAATGTTTTTGTGGCCTAGATTGAAGTATATAGTTGCAGAGTTTTTGTCGCGATGTTAGGTCTACCATAAGGTGAAGGCCAAGCACCGTTTTCCCAGTGTTTTGTTCCAACCATAATATGTTCCTTAGTGTAAGTAGGAGTACATGTAGATGGAGTTTTTTACTAGTTTACCTCGAGCTCTAGGAGGATATGATTCTATATGGGTTGTATTGGATCGTTTGATGAATTCATCCCACTATATAGTTATCATGGAGTCGAGCACGGTGGAGGTTTCATCAAAGAACTTCCTATATGAGGTGGTAGGGCTCCACATAGTCCCATGGATGATCATTTCTGATCAAGAACCTCATTTTACCTCCATGGTATGGAGCCGTCTCCAACATGATTTTGGTTTTTGAGATACGACTTAGAACAAATTTTCATCCACAGATGTATGAGTTGATAGAACAGACCATCTGAACTCTTGAAGACATGTTTTGATCTTCTGTCCTTGGTTTGGGAGGTTCATGGATGAGGCACTTAACCATGGTAGAGTTCACTTACACCCATAGTTTACACTCCACAATTGGTATGGTTCATTTTTAATCCTTGTATGGATAACCTTCCCATTCTCCATTGTGTTGGATAGGGGTTTGAGAGTCAATAATTATTGGGCCAGAACTGGTATAGAATACAATAGAGACAGTTGAGGTGATTCTTGACAAGTTGAAAGAAGTACAGGATCACTAGAAATCATGTTCTCATCAAAGGAGGATACATGTAGAGTTTGACGTTTGGGGTCACATTTTTCTTGAGGTTACTCACTATCATAAGTAAAAATAGTTTTGTTGTGGGAGTAAGATTACTCCTCGATTTGTTCATCCTTTTGATGTGTTGCATCGGGTTGGATCCATGGCATATCAAGTAGCACTTCCCCATAGACGATTTAGAGATATGATGTTTTTCATGTGTCACATCTCCTTCATTACCTTTATGATAACTATCAAATCATCGATTAGGGTGAGATCAATGTGGATGATGATGCGACCTTCAAGAAGAAGACAATAGAGATCCATGTCCACAAGGATAAGTTGTTATGCAGGTGTGATATACCCTTAGTTTCTATCTTGTGGTGGAACGGTGGCATGTAGAAGACTACCTAGAAATGTGAGTCACAGATACATGCTTAGTACCCTAAGCTGTTGGATGTTTATATATTTCGTTGTAACATTGTTCTTTTTTTGGTTTTGGACCTTTCTATAATGAGATGGATTTCTCTTGTTTATTGTTTTTTCTTACTCTCTTTTGAAAGGTATCTCCCCCGATATAGTGTTTAGGAGCTATTTTTCATTATTACATGGTTTTAAGATTTTTCCTCTAGGGAGGTGGTGAGCTCCATTGGTGTAAAATCCTTGAGAGGTATCTTGTTGGGTGGTTGTTCAGATGATCCATTTATTTATGTTTTCTTTCTAGGTTAGATTTGGATTCATGAGGATGAGAATTTTCTGAGAGGGATATGATTTAAGGGCTCAGATACAGGTGGATCAACCCATTTCATGTTTCCAAATATTGAAGTGCTTGAAAGAGTTTGGAGGAAATATAGAGGGACATGGATTCTTGATGTTGGAAGGAGGGGATTACAGAGCATGTAATAGCATTAAACGACAAGACATCATGTTTCATAGGTTATTTCACGGCTTGAAATAGGGATTCACTATGTGAAATATTTTAGGGTTCGAAAAATAAAAAAAAATCATTGAGGTGATGCATTTTTCAATGCAACCTGACCTCAAGGCATCACATGATGTCAAAGGGTATTAAACGCCATGTAATGACCCAATTCTCTATATTTTCAAAACATTTTCAGCCACTTGGGTTTGTCAAAAATATGGTTGCAGTGGATCTCCCTTGACTCTATGCAACCCAATGACCCTTTCTATATCAATTGAGGAATTCCTTCATCAAGAAACAATCCCTATCTCCCTCCTTCAATCCATAGTGATTCTTATTCGATATAAGGTAAGATCTACCTCTATTCTTGAGGTTTCTTTGGCCTTTTTTCTCATGTTTCAATTTTCCTTGTGATAGAATGTGATCTCCATGTTTCTAAGAGAGTTTTCTTGGTAATTGGTAGGTTCGATTGTGTCACGACATCATCGAGTGGTTTTAGTTGTTATAGGAAAGGTCATTTGGATCTATTGCTTTGATTAGTTCCTGTGCGAAGAACATCAATGATCTTTTGAGGTAGGGGATTCATAAATTATCTAGTTTTTTATGTGAAATTATAGAGTTATCATGATTTATCCCCTTGGATCACAATTAAATTAAACTAATTATTTTATGAGCTTGGTTAAATAAAATAGAACCAATTGCGTAGCGATATATTTATTTTATACTTTGATAATGTTTTGCCTCTCGATTTTCTAGATAGTTTGATTTATATTCCTTTTTTTATTTTGCATGAATTTCATGATATAAATTTTTAAATACCATAAATCAAGATTTAATTTATAATTAATTGGATAAAAGATAAAGAGTCATATTTAATGATCTGGTAGTAGTTGCGGTAATTTGATGTTAATAAAATTGATGCAAGTGATAATGTTTAATGTAAATAGTTGATGAACCAAAATAATGTTGAGTCTTATTGATAAAAGTATAAAAGACATGTATAATTAATTTTTTAATTAATTTGTGATATCTTTAGAAGATGTTTTCTTTTTATGCCCGTAGTTGGAACCAGAATAATGAATTGGTTAATTCAGGATGGAACAAGAACATGTTCTATGATAAGTTAATACCTTGTATGGCATAATTTGACTGTTTTCTTGTAATGGTAGAGTGCATGTTCTTTGGTTCCATGAGATATATTTGTGTGTGAAGGATCAATTCCCTGATTTTGTGCTGAGAGGCCATTATTTTTTTTCATGGTGCTTTTTATGTGCTCTAGATAAAAATTTTGTGGATGTGGGGGCAAGGAGAACTAGATGTGATGTGAGCCTAGGATGGTTGTACCTGGATGGCTATAAGGGTATGTGGGGGAATGTAAGACTAGTTGTTATGGATAACCTTTACCCCTATAGTGGGGAGATGCATCATTTCATGCATGGGTGTCAGTAAGGATACTAAATATGATAAAAGGGGTAGAAGTTGTGCTTACCCATTGATGTGAAAGTGGTTCCTAATGAATAAGTTGTATTTTTATCTTCCTTACTTTCCCCACTGCATGAGTTATATGGTTGTGATTACCCTCCTTCCAAAAGAGGTTAAGATTCAAAGGGTATTCCATGTCCTTTATATGATTATCTTCTCAAGGATGGATAGGTTTACACTCTAGTTATAGGTGGAAAAGACTCGAAGGGTATCTTATATACTCACTGTGTTGAGCCATGTATGTCTGGTATCTTAGAATTCTTTTCTTAGAATACCTAGAAATATGGAATGAGATAATGTTGTCAAATAAATGAATTAATGATGTTAGAAAATGGATTTGAAGCATGCTGGGATGCAATGCTATGGTTGTGTGCTTATAGTGTGTCTAGTATTAGTAGTGGCAGGTGGGAGTCCGAGAGATGTTAGCTGCAATTGAATATAAGGCTATATTTTTCCCATATTGTGGTTTTTATCTATATTATAACCTAAATTGTTTCTGTTTGTACATGATACTCCACCCTATAAGTTAGGAAAAATAACACCCAAGGTATTCTGAACCCTTGGGGGTGTTTTCCCCAATATCCTGGTGGGACGATGGATGGATGGATGACAAAAACCATTGGCCCCACTCTCTTCTCATGGAAGTTATTTTATTGGTATGCACAGAGGTTAGTTTTCTCCATATATGTGTGTGGTGGGATGTAATGCCCTGTGGTTATTTCACACACATATATTTTGGATATAGTTTCCTATGGACTATTATAGATATAGAATGTTTTGGCTGTGATAGATTGATGATCATTACTCAGTGTATGGGTTGTAATGGAATAAAGTATAATACAAAATGTATGATACACATTATGCGAGTTATGGGGGATCTCAAAATCTTCTTGATTACTTTTGGTTTTGTGTATGGTGTGGTGCTTTGCCTATGTTTCTGCGGCCTAGCCTTTGTGTTGCCCGAAGTGCATATTGTGGTTCTCACCCAGGTATCTTCGGCTATCCTTTTTGGAGAGAGATGTTCAGGATATGCGACGTTAGGGAAAAGTAGATAACCAAAAGGGAAGTGGTAGTGGGGTACCCTTGATATTCTGTATTATTTTATATACTATTGTATGTGATACATAGTGAGAGTATACATGGTGAGGTTGGGAAAAGTATAATTGTTTATGTGATGATTTAGTTTTACTTGTTATTCACTACTCTTTAGAATGATTTATTTACTTTTTCACTAGAGGCTTGGGGGAGTATCCTTCAGAGTATTATTTATTCTCACCTTGCATTATATCAATTGTTTTTCAGGTGAATTGGAGCATTTTTTAGATCAGGTTGGTTATTACTAGCTTGGGGTTTTTTCATATGTTTTTTGGGCATCATGGTCACTAATATTTTACTATCCTTTGGTACATACAGTTTCCATTTTAGTTGTTGTAGTTATTTCATGACATTAAATATCTGTACATGGGATTTCCATTATATTGTATTTTGAGCAGGATTTGGTTGGTGTCTATCTTATCCCTCTTTTTTCATGTGTTCTCTTATAGGGTAATGCATCCCTTCAGTGTTCTTACTATACCATCGGTGGTGGTCACTAACCCAAGGCCTACAGGAGGCGGGACTCGGGGGTCATTATCTCTCTTCTCACATTGTCAGCCTAGGAGGCGTAAACTTTGTGGGTAGAGGATCATTACATTCAATATGTAATCATTTTAATATATGATGGGATATGAATAATCTACCCAATGGTATACTGAAGGACCAGATAAATTAAATGATATTATAGTATCTAAATTATTTTTATATAGATTGGGGGTTTCACTATACATACTTTTTATTCAGAAGACTGATAATTTTTGGAGATGGTGAGTAACTTTGATAATGATATAATTTATAGAATGATATTTTTATTAATGATTGAAAATATTCTATATAATGTATATGCATAATCATTTTATTATATTGATGAGTTTGATAATCTTAGAAGATTATGATATGAGTAGTTATGGATTAGAGGACATCAATGAACATATAACATCTTACAAGAAATGATTATAGAATAATAATGGTTCAAAGTTATCTGTGATAGAATGTAAATATTCAAACAAAATCTATTTTTACATAAATATACGAAGAAAAAATAGAATTTTTTTTAAGATTCATAGATTATGGAGAAGAATAATTGGATGCCTCTGTGAAAAATAACAGTGTTATTTGTAAAATTTAAATATAATTCAATGTCATCTTTTTTTTCAAAATATGTCTAAATATTAAGATAATTTCAATGTGGATGAATTTTCTGATTGAGAGTTGGATTTATTATAATATGAGAGAGGTGTTTCATTTTATATGATTTATTGAAGCACTATACATAAAACGAACATTATAATTATGGATTTCAGCTTATTATATTTTGGGAAGTTAAATTATTGTAATCAATTCATTTCTAAAAATACCTATAAGCTTTCCAAATTATGTAAAATATTTTTATGTATTTTTAATGAATTTAGGATTTATTTTTTTAGTTGTTTTAGATGATTTATGGTTGAAGAATATTCATTAACATGTTTTGTGAAGGTTGTAAAAAAGTTACAGTTACTACATTTGAGTAAATATAAAATAAACATTTATGTAATATTAATATCAAAATTAAAAATTATATTTATGAGTAATCCATTATATATATATATATGAGTAACCTTATAAATCCAATAAATATATAATTTTTTTAATATTTTTAGAAACCATTCAAGTATATAAAATATTAATAATCATAAGAATTTTAAGCCAAATGTATAGTATTCTAATGATTTCAAAAGTTTCATATGAATAATTTGGAGATCATGTCATATTGTACTAGATGTCACCAAGCTCTTGTATGAGTAAATTTTTCTAGAATAAAATTTATCTGAGTAAAGAAATGTTTAATATAAAGGATTTAATCTCATTTATTATTCATTTAAACTAGGTATAATTGTAAGAAATGACATTCAAGGGCCACATATAAATACATTTATATCGTATAAAAGATATCTGAATCCATAAAATATTAACCCAATACTATATATTAGTCATGTGTCTAAAAAACATCATATTTTTTAGTTGATATCAAAAATAATCTTTTAGAATAATTAAAATAACATCTCAGTTGATATTTTGAGAGGATATTAAAATGTTAATTCTTGAGAAATAATTGGTAAGATTTGTGTCCCTATCATTAAGATAAAAAATGGGGGATATTTTAATATTTGAATATTTTAAAATATTGAATGTTATAATGTTGAAATTTATTGGAGTTTCCAATTTCCAATGTAGAAACATGTCTATCTAATTATGATGAGCTTATAAAAATTGGATGATTTGTTTAAGGTATAAGTGAATTGAGATGAATATTGATAAATAGATGCATATAACTATGGTTGAATAATTCTGTATCGAAATGACCTAGTATTATTATTATTAATCATTATAAGGCTTGCTAATGAATTGGAAGAACACAATGGAATGATTATTTTTATATCAATTCATTGATCATTCCATTGAAATGGGCATATGCTATAATTTTATATTAGTAAGGCTCGATGAGGATAAAATATTATGTGAGAAAAATATATATTGATTTTATTCAAATTATTATTTTTTATTCATCGATGTCATTAAATAATAATTAGGTTATATTCACATTGAATATTATAAAGTCTTGTAGATGATACTTTTTGTTAAAATTATACTATTTGTAATATTATTAAACATATTTTCATTAATATGGTACACGATTTTTTTAATATGAGATATCCTATAAAAAAATATCATAAGATTGTATACTATTAAAAAATAGGATGAGTGTTATGCATAAAACATTCCTTAATATATTCACTTTATTATATTAATGGATATCTATGTATTAGATTTTTTACTGAACATGATAAAGATATATTAACTAACATAGAGGGAGATCCTTGTATAAATATCATGCATTATTATTTATTCACATAATATTTTTCATGTACTAACACTGGGATTACAATCATATAGAAGATCTATCCATCATAATTATTGTATCAGTTTTCATTAAATATATATTAATTTTAAAATATAAAAAACATACCAATTCACCCCAACCCCCACTAAGTGTGGTGAAGTGGGTCAACAGAAACCATAATTGGTATCAATGTTGAGGCTCAGCCTCAAATTGGATTTTTTGATTTTATGTTTGTTATCTGTCATATATAAATTATAGACAAGAAAGTTTTTGTGAAATTCATTATAATTATAAAACAGAGATAACACTAATCAATTAAAATATGTATAATATATATGTATAAAAATTGAAGAATTGAAAAAATAGGAAAAGAGGTCAAGAAATTTCTCACCTATAAGAGAATAACACGAGGATTTAATAGTAGTTAATTATAATAAATGTGATTTAATTTTTGTTCTATCTGTTGATAATTATCCTCTTGAAGAATCTAGTTCATTTTTTATAAGTATCTATAAATTTATTTTCAAGGTGATTTTTTTCATTTAAATAATCTAATAAATCGGAAAATACATATAGAAATTTTCAATTTCATAATTGAGTACAGTAAGAACCAATCAGATGAATATATTCATTTATATATGGTGATTAAATAGATGGATAAATAATTTATTGAGAATGTGTGGATTTCAGACAATCCGATCAAATAAGTTTTTGTAAAGAAAAAAAAATTATTTCTCTATAACTAAAAAAATTATGCATATAAGCATTAATTGAAAAAGTAAATTGATGAGAGATATAAAGGTAATAAATAATTTTAATAGAGGATCTATGAATTTGTTGAAAAACCAAAAACCGCAATTTCTTTGATGAATGATCAGTTTGTGATAACAAATAAATGTGCTTGAAATTATTCAGAAAAGTTCACGAATGACATTTTGAGATGATAAAAAGAGAATTTAATGACATAATGAAATTTGTATAAGATACTAGGAACACCAAAAATTTGAAATTATTGATATTGAATTAAAATATTAGAAATTTCAAATTCAAAAAAAATATTCATATAATACATATAAAAGGGTTGAATTTATGAAGAAATGTGATCACATTCATAATTCTAACGTAACATATTCTATTTGAAATATGGGCTTAAAATTATGGGGAGATAAATAGTTTAGAAGCACTAATAAAAAGGAGTAACCATTTGTTCTTAAAAAACTTATTTCACTAATGTTGCTTCCAAGAGAAGTTTATTTTCAAAAGTAAAGTTTTTACAAAAAATATGTTATAAAAAATGGTGATTGATGCACCACTATATTAAAGGTCTGGGGGAGAAATATAAGAAAAATCCATACACTAAAAACTAATCAATTAGAGGGATTATTATGTTATAAAGTATAAACATGTTAAATATAGAATGTTTCTATTTCAAAATATAGAACTAATATTTATTGGATACTATTAGTGAAATTAAAATTTTAGTGGTAAGGATATTTATTTTTGGTATAATATGTCAACTCTGTAAAGATAAAGAATGAATAAATTCAGGGGGAGAAAGTTTTTTCTTAATCTCAGGATATCTAGATTGTCAATAAGAGGTGAATTGACCTTTTTAGTTAATTTTAATCAATATTTTGATGAAATATAATTTTTTATTGATAATAAAAAATAATATTAACACATGGTTTTTATTATAGTTTGGAACAAATTTATCATATATATACTCTTCACATGACTCAGAAAAGAATATTAATTTCACCCACTATAATGGAATCTTGGAATTAATATTGGGTATAACAACACTTTACAATCCCTTTTTAGACCCTGTAGTCTTAACCTAAGAAATAGTTTTTCATACCTAGAGTCACAACCTAGTTTCCTTCTTTCTGAGGTAGTGAAAGAACCCAATTTTGCCTTTATTCCGATCAAGGCATAAAAATTGCCATAGCATTTACTTGTTGTGGATGAACCCAGACTTAATATTTTTTAGGAGTGTAACCTATAAATAATAACTATTAATGGGTAGTATAACCAAATATACTTAAAAAATAGAAAAATAAAAATGTATAGGTATAAGGCCCCAGCCTTAAACCTTACTTAATCTTGAGTTGTTACAAGATTACACATTGGGGATCCTTTCAGGATTAGATTTTTAGAGAATTAGATCGTGAAACTTGCATTACATTCCACATTTAAACAAAGTGGTTACATAAAAGATAGTATTCATTCTTCCCATCAACGGAAACTTATTTAAAATAGAACATGGATTATTTCTTGAAACATCCTTGACACTATTATCACATCATGTAACTTTCCCTTGACCCGTGAAAAACATTTCAAAAAACTTGGGATGAGCATAAAAAGCTCAGTAAGGGTTATAAAAATATGGAAAGGAAACATGAGTTCATATATACATAAGAATGAAATCATACTTTACCCATAAAACATAGGCACTTTAACATAGCTCATCAAATCATGAATAAATCAAAGAAATCATAAGACATAAAAGGAAACTTGAGGCATTCATAACATTCTTATGTAGGGAGTAACCCTCTTGGTTATGTTTGGAATACCCACCATAGTATATTCCAAAAATCTCTTCAGAGAAACCTTAACGTTTCACTCCTTCGTGTTACCCAATGCATTGGAGAGCTATATCGGGCTCACCCGCCCTTAGTTTATCATGGAACCACCCGTTTTCATAATAATTCCCAAGAACCATAACAAAAGAATATCACATAAAACATGTATAAAGGAAACATAACATTTACACATTTCAATCACAATATAACATTTTAGTATATTGAAATAATGAATCCATTCAAAAAGAACCATTTCTAAAACCATTTAAAACATTTAATAAAGAGATTTTTGAATCAAAGTTTCCCCTAACACCTTGAAGCTTTTAAAACATTAAACCATTAATATCCATATAAATAAATCCTTAAAACCATTTTTAAAACATGGATATTAACGATAAATATTTATAATAATAAATCATTAAAACATTTAAAACGATATTTTAGTTAAAGGGTTTTTTACAAAATGAGAGACACTTGAATACAATAATTGAAAAATAACATTTAATCAGAACTTTGTAATATCCAGAGAATAAAGTAATTCATGATATAATATTCCAAAGGACAGTATATACACCATATAAGATTGAATTGGTTAATAAAAACAATGAAGTATAAATAGAAATGTAAAATGAGATGAAATCCCCTGTAAAGAAGGTACCCTTAAATTAAGGATAAATCAATCTCATAATTATGTGCGACAAATATAAATACACCCAATATAATTGGATATTAATTGTAAAACAATAAAAGGTCATTCACACATATTCAAAAGAGGACATAGTCAATAACTACATGTTGAACCCAAAGAAATCGAAATTGGGTTAAGAAGTTCCCTTTGTAAAATTCGACAGCCTAACGGCATCACTTTAAAATTCAGAAAATGAGTTGATGAGAGATAAAAAGGGTATATCATCACTTGGACATAAAATTTACATCAATAAGGATATATAAGAACATATCCCAACATTACAATATGTAACTTAAAAGACCCAACAAAATACGTCTTTTAAAAAGAGGAGGGTGAAAGGTTCCCTTACCGACATGGGTATCTTTCGAAACATACACCCCATGAAAGAAAGACAATACATAATTGATGTAAATACTCCTAAAAAGAAGTATATTACATAGAGAGTAGAATAATGGGAAGTACATACACCACTCAAAGGAAATTGCGGAAAATGTAGCATAAATCACACGGGAATAAAAGTGAGATGAAAAATCCCTTACGAAAACTCGGCAGCCTAACAGCGCCACTTAAAACTTCCAAAAATGGATTTATGAGATCAAATAGGGTCTCTCATAAAATGAATGTAATAATTACAGTATGATTAATATAAAACAATATACCCAAACATAATAAATACGATCATAAATTAAATGACATAAAAGAGAGTACTTAATAATAAAGAGAGAGGTTAGATCTCTTACGAACATTTGGCAGCCTAACGGTGCCACTCAAAACATCCAAAATGGATTGATGAGAGAGGATAGGTTCTCTCATCACATGAACATAAAAATTAAAGTATTATTAATATAAAATAACATCCCAATAACATGAAATATGAGCTTTAAAAGGAATGACATAAAAGAGTGTACTTAAAAAGAAAGAGTGGAGTAGGATCCCTTACCTCAAGTCCAACATGTCTTGTTCGTTTCTTTATATTCCTGAATAATAAACTTTGGTCAATTAATAATTTCATAAGTACCTCCTTTAGAGATTATTATTCAGTTAATATCACATATTATATTGATATAATAATTGTTTAATAATGTTAGTTCATATCAGACGTTTTTGCAGATGTTTGGTACATGAGTCAAAAATGAACTTGTTTGAAAAATGATTGCCCATGTAGTTATAAGTAAATAATTTCCACAATAGTATTAATGATTAAAATATCATATATATCCATTAAATATTCATTTTATACTATTCCATATCATTTGGAGATAAAAAACGAAAAGCACCGTTCATGGAGACGGTAGGTTGTACGTACGCATGAACACTACTTTCATTTTTTGTCATATTAATGGAATTAAAAAAAATGAGAGAGATATATATATGTTATAATTCCAGAATTATATCCATAATTAAGATGTAATATATTACATATATATCCATTATATATATGTACTTATAATATTACATAACATTTTGAGATAAGAAATGAAATGTACCGTTCATGGAGACGGTAAGTCATACGTACGCATGAACGCTACTTCCATTTATATTTCATATTTAATGGAATTAAAATATAATGATACATAATAGTATTTTAATTCCAGTATTGTGTAATATATAATATTATTAAATATATCCTGTATACGTACCACATATGGTATTAACGAATCAAATCACTTTGAGGGGGTAGTAGTCCGCACTTCCTTAAATGAAGATATCGTGTTTACCCATAATGGAAACCATAAAGGTACGCCATAAATGAAAAATACAGAAGATTAAGTAAAACATAAACATATTAGATATCATATATAAATATAGTGTCATCTTAATGGCCACCTTTTAAGGTGTTAGAAGAATGTTGAACATTCATCATTTCGGGAGGCAGAAATTCGCCATCCACGGAAACAGTATGTTCTTTAACAAATAGATGTAGGTGTGTGTAAGTGTAGCTCGAATACTTCTTATAAAAACATCCTAGTATATTGAATATACTTTATTTGTTACAAAATAAATGATTAAAAAGAGTTTAGGGGGTTGTAGATGCAAAATAAAACAAAAGGACACAAGTGAAGACATTACCTTAAAATCGGGTAACTCCCTTTGGTTTGAGCTCAAAGGCTTCCTTGGGAAGACTTCTGCCCAATGTGAGGGTTCAAGGAGTAAGAGAGGGAAGTGGAGAGACAAAATGGGCAGGGTTTGGCCGAGACAAAGGCTTTGGGAGTGTGGGTAAGGAGGTAGAGGTGGGGTCCTTTTATAAGAGGAGAGGAGGGGCACTCTTGTAAAGTTACAAAATGTTACTTTATTTTCAAACGATTTTCGGATTTTAAAGGTACCACATAGATTTATTTCAAGGATAAGGTGATAAGGGTTCTAAATACACTCATAAATAGGTTTTTGACATGTTTAGGTCTTAGATATTATATTATCTTTCCATTTTATTTAAATCATTAAATAATGAGGTCATCGCTGCATCATCATGATGTCATAAATAAGTTAATTTATTTAATGTCTAAAAATTATAAAAAAGTTACTATGATGTAGGAAATCTTTTTATCTTTCCAATGACTAATTATAGTAAAAAATATGACTTGTATAACATCATGTAAAATTTTTTTTAGTAAAACATCTCATGTTTGTGTCATTTTTACTTTAACATTAAATAAAAAGATATTTATGTCATTTTCCAACCAAAGTGGCACCATGGGGTCCCCAAGTTGACCCATGAATTGTCTTGGTCGGTCATGACACATCCAATGAGTGTATAACATGTGTCTAGGTCATTTAATTTTATTAAAACATTATTCTTACCATAAACTACACTAATTACCTCTAATCACGATTAAAAACTTAATAAGTTACTATTCACCAAAAAATTATTTTTTTCCCATTGAACCACATTTTACTTCTTAATGAAAACTATGTATGTCAGATTTTTGAAATTCAAAACACAAAGATGGAAAAATTTCTTTTAAACAGAAAAATAAATTTTTATAAGTACCACTTAGTGGTTTCACTATTCATCAAAAATTGAAGTTTTTCAGAAAAATCCCAAAAATTCACCCTAAGCTATATTTGATATTTAGAATTAAAAAATGAAGTCTATTTTACAAAATTCAAAACATAAAAGTCACATTAATTAATTTAATAATTAATTCCGTTGTCAAAGCAAATAGCGTGTTTTTATGAAACAATAAGTATCAAAAGATTGACACTAGTTTAAGTCTGATTTCAAAGTGAAATTAATTCCAAAAAACACTATTGGATTTAATGGTAAAAATATATTCTAATTTCACTTTAAAACCAATTCAAAAGATAATCTAATCATATAAATAAATTAGATTAAAAATAGGTTTTGAATTATAATACAACATTTTACACTATTCATTAAAAAAATGAACTTTATCGGAAAGATACCAAAAATTTACACAAAGTAAATTTTGATGTCCCAATTCTTAAGAAGAGTTTTATTTGGTCCAATAGAATTTATAAGAGTGAACAAAACTATATTTAATGATGGTTCTCCATCAAAAGGCGATAAGTGAACCTTTAGTGAAACTAGGGCATATACGCCTAAAATTGAATTCTTTCCGTATTTTAAGACTTTATCTTTTATTGGATAAATGTAAAGACATTTAAAAACATATATAATCATATTGTAGTTATTTCTATCCATTCCCTCCAATACAACGGCAACATGTTAACTACCATTTAAAATAATATTATTTTATTATTAGAGTGCAACGTAAGATTCCCAAGAAACTCGTTGTTGCGTGTTGGGTACGCCATTGAACATAGCGTCCCATTTAAAGTCATATTAATATTTTATTCACAAATATGGATAAATATGAAAATGTCATATTCTTTATTTACCTGGGGTGTTACATTCTTCCCCCCTTTTGGGATTGCGTCCTCGCAATTTTAAAATTGAGCTTGGAAACATCCTTGAAAGTCCCTCATCGGAACAAGAGTCGGTAAAACAATCACTTTAAAATAAAAGAAGATAAGTACATTGGTCACCTGAGTTATCACATACTAGGATTCCATGTAGGAAAACATGGAAATGGAGGAGAAAACATAGGTTCATATTCTGATGGAGAGTGATAGAAAACATGTTTAGGAGAAAGTTAACCACAAGAAAATCACAAAATTGTGATGGGTTAAACGCTATTTGATTCCCCAATAAGAAAAGTTAATAGAAAACATTTTTGTTTTAAGTTAATTTTTATTGAGGAATTTATTCATAAGGAAACATAATCACTTATCATGTTGACTTTCAACTTTTACTAGATTCCTTAATCAAACTCATTTTTTTTCAAAAGACGAGTATTTAGGGAGACTTGTTCGCATTAAGAGTACTATAATCAACTTCTAAAGAATCACCTTATCCACCAAAGAGAACTATATACTTTCCATGTCTTTAAACATTAACCAAAACCAAACCAAAAAGGTTAGTACAATATCAGATAATCCAGAAAAGGATAAGCCTTTATAAAAAGAAAATCTATTCTTAATCTCAAAAATTTGTCCAAAAAAACCCAAAGTTCAACGAGGACCATTCGATAAACAATTTTTCCATAAAATTCATCAAAGTAAAAAAAACTAATATTGAAACCTAAATAGTTGAAGGATTTAGTCACATAGTCTTCCAAGTTAAATCGTAACATTTATCTCCAAACAACATCAGTAGCTCTTAAGGTCTCTTATTGATAATTAATTAACCTAATCACATATCCTCCATGATAGGTTAATAAATTTCCATAGATAACCCAAAATCAACTTACTCTTATTTAATAAAATCATCTAACTAAAAAATCATTCAAACTAACCAGGGACTACACGTAGTCCAGTGGAAGGCGATAAATACTAGTCGCACTTTGGTTGTGGGTTCGATTACCGCAGCTTTGTCCGACGCGATGGGTTGTCACACGGTCTGGGTGTTGTCCTTTTTCTAAAACTATACAATTCTCAAAACATTTCCCAAAACGAGATAAGATCTTCAAAAATAAACATAACATATTTTAACCTCAAGTTTATCTCATGCCTTTCATTTTCCATCATAACATATAATAACCCATAATTACCTCAAAAGTAAGGATCATATAAACCCTAATGGTTACCTTTATAATTATTACCTTAACTTATACATCGATTGGTCATCTCGTACATGATGCATTATAGAACATACCAAGGTTCAAGTGGTTGATCATGACTCCTTGATAGTTAGTTTAGAACAACCATGATTTTCCTCATTCAATACCTCATTTCATCTAGTCTCTTAATCAGAGAACCACCACAGTTTCCTTCAAACCAATTGTCACTTTGGTGCCTGCTAGATCCAGCCATTTACTAAAACCAAAAAGGTCAGTGTGAGTATATCAACATAACCATCATGTACTAATGAGTAAGATAAACACTAAGATATACTTACTCATTCACTTTATCTAAAAACTATGACACTTTCTAAAATCCTAGCCAATATGGTAGTGTCACTTATGCTTAAAGAATACCCTAACCTCTAAAGTTATCTAAACCGACCTCTGATACCAACTATAAGGCCATATCCTTAAACCTTACTTAATCTTGAGTTATTACAAGATTACACATTGAGGATCTTTTCAGGTTTAGAGTTTTAGAGAATTAGATCGTGAAATATGCATTACATTCCACATTAAAACAAAGTGGTTACATAAAAGATAGCATTCATTCTTCCCATCAACGGAAACATATTTAAAATAAAACATGGATTCTTTCTTGACACATCCTTGACATTATCATCACATCATGTACCTTTCCCTTGACTTGTGAAAAACATTTCAAAAAACTTTGGATGAGCATAAAAAGTTCAGTAAGGGTTATAAAAATATGGAAAGGAAATATGAGTTCATATATACATAAGAATGAAATCATACTTTACCCATAAAACATAGGCACTTTAACATACCTCATCAAATCATGAATAAATCAAAGAAATCATAAGACATAAAAGGTAACTTGAGGAATTCATAACATTCTTACGTAGGGAGTAACCCTCTTGGTTACATTTGGAATACCCACCACAGTATATTCCCTAAATCTCTTCATAGAAACCTTAGCGTTTCACTCCTTCGCGTTACCCAATGCATTGGAGAGCTATATCGGGCTCACCCGCCCTTAGTTTATCACGGAACCACCCATTTTCATAAAAATGCCCAAGAACCATAACATAAGCGTATCACATAAAACATGCATAAAGGAAACATAACATTTCCACATTTCAATCACAATATTACATTTTAGTATACTGAAATAATGAATCCATTCAAAAAGAACCATTTAAAAAACCATTTAATAAAGTGATTTTTGAATCAAAGTGTCCCATACCACCTTTAAGCTTTTAAAACATTAAAACATTAATATCCATATAAATAAATCCTTAAAATCATTTTGAAAACATGGATATTAACGATAAATATTTATAAGAATAAATCATTAAAACATTTAAAATGATATTTTAGTTAAAGGGTTTTTAAGAAAATGAGAGACACTTGAATACAATAATTGAGGAATAACAATTAATCAGAACTTTGTAATATCATGAGAATAAAGTAATTCATGATATAATATTCCAAAGGACAGTATATACACCATATAAGAGTGAACTGGTGCATAAAAACAATGAAGTATCAATAGAAATGTAAAATGAGATGAAATCCCCTGTAAAGAAGGTACCCTTAAATTAAGGATAAATCAATCTCATAATTATGTGTGAAAAATATAAATACACCCAATATAAGTTCATATAAAGTGTAAAACAATCAAATGTCATTAACACATATTAAAAAGAGGACATAGTGAATAACTACATGTTGAACCCAAAGAAATCGAAATTCGGTTAAGAAGTTCCCTTGGTAAAATTCGACAGCCTAACGGCATCACTTTAAAATTCAGAAAATGAATTGATGAGAGATAAAAAGGGTATCTCATCACTTGGACATAACATTTACATCAATAAGGATATATAAGAACATATCCCAACGTTACAATATGTAAATTAAAAGACCCAACAAAATAAGTCTTTTAAAAAGAGGAGGGTGAAAGGTTCCCTTACCGACATGGGTATCTTTCAAAACATACACCCCATGAAAGAAAGACAATACATCATTGATGTAAATACTCATAAATGGAATTATATTACATAGAGAGTAGAATAATGGTCAGTACATACACCACTCAAAGGAAATTGTGGAAAATGTAGCATAAATCTCATGGGAATAAATGTGAGATGAAAATTCCCTTACGAAAACTCGGCAGCCTAACAGCGCCACTTAAAACTTCCAAAAATGGATTTATGATATCAAATAGGGTCTCTCATAAAATTACGATAAGAATTAAAGTATTAGGAATATAAAACAATATCCCCAAACATAATAAATACGAGCCTAAATTAAATGACATAAAAGAGAGTACTTAAAAATAAAGAGAGAGGTTAGATCTCTTACGAAAATTTGGCAGCCTAACGGCGCCACTCAAAACTTCCAAAATGGATTGATGAGAGAGAATAGGGTCTCTCATCACATGAACATAAAAATTACAGTATTATTAATATAAAAGAACATCCCAATAACATGAAATATGAGCTTTAAAAGGAATGACATAAAAGGGTGTACTTAAAAAGAAAGAGTGGAGTAGGATCCCTTACTTCAAGTCCAACTTGTCTTGTTTGTTTCTATATATTCCTGAATAATAAACTTTTGTCAATTAATAATTTCCTAAGTACCTCATTTAGAGATTATTATTCAGTTAATATCACATATTATAATGTTATAATAATTGTTTAATAATTTTAGTTCATATCAGACGTTTTTGCAGATGTTTGGTACATGAGTCAAAAATGAACTTGTTTGAAAAAAGATTGCCCATGTAGTTATAAGTAAATAATTTCCAGAATAGTATTAATGATTAAAATATCATATATACCCAGTAAATAATCATTTTATACTATTCCATATCATTTGGAGATAAAAAACTAAAAGCACCGTTCATGGAGACGGTAGGCCGTACGTATGCATGAACGCTACTTTCATTTTCTGTCATATTAATGGAATTAAAACAAAATTAGATATATATATATATGATATAATTCCAGAATGATATCCATAATTTAGATGTAATATATTACATATATATCCATTATATATATGTAATTATAATATTACATAACATTTTGAGATAAGAAATGAAATGTACCGTTCATGGACACGGTAAGTCGTACGTACGCATGAACGCTACTTCCATTTCTATTTCATATTTAATGGAATTAAAACATAATGAAATATAATAGTATTTTAATTCTAGTATGGTGTCATATATAATATCATTAAATATATCCTTTATACGTACCACATATGGTATTAACGAATCAAATCACTTTGAGGGGGCGGTAGTCCGCACATCCTTAAATGAAGATATCGCGTTTACCCATAATGGAAACCATAAAGGTACTCCATAAATGAAAAATACAGAAGATTAAGTAAAACATAAACATATTAGATATCATATATAAATATAGTGTCATATTAATGGCCACCTTTTAAGGTGTTAGAAAAATGTTGAACAATTATCGTTTCGGGAGGCAGAACTTCGCCATCCACGGAAACAGTATGTTCTTTAACCATTAGATGTAGGTGTGTGTAAGTGTATCTAGAATCCTTCTTATAAAAACATCCTAGTATATTGAATATACTGTATTTGTTACAAAATAAATTAGTAAAAAGAGTTTAGGTGGTTGGAGAAGCAATATAAAACAAAAGGACACAAGTGAAGACATTACCTTAAAATCGGGTAACTCCCTTTGGTTTGAGCTCAAAGGCTTCCTTGGGAAGACTTCTGCCCAAAGTGAGGGTTCAAGGAGTAAGAGAGGGAAGTGGAGAGACAAAATGGGCAGGGTTTGGCCGAGACAAAGGCTTTGGGAGTGTGGGTAAGGAGGTAGAGGTGGGGGCCTTTTATAAGAGGAGAGGAGGGGCACTCTTGTAAAGTTAAACAATGTTACTTTATTTTCAAAAGAGTTTCGGATTTTAAAGGTCACAAATTGATGTATTTATTGGATAAGGTATTTAGGGTTCAAAATACACTCATCAATAGGTTTTGGACATGTGTAGGTCTTAGATATTACATTATCTTTCCATTTTATTTAAATCCTTAAATAATGAGGTCACCGCTGCATCATCATGATGTCATAAATAATTTGATTTATTTAATGTCTAAAAATTATAAAAAAAAATACTATGATGTAGGAAATCTTTTTATATTTCCAATGACTAATTATAGTAAAAAATATTACTTGTATAACCCCATGTAAAAATTGTTTTAGTAAAACATCTCATGTTTGTGTCATTTTCACTTTAACATTAAATAAAAAAATATTTATGTCATTTTCCAACCAAAGTGGCTCCATGGGGTCCCCAAGTTGACCCATGGATTTTCTTTGTCGGCCATGACACATAAAATGAGGGTAGGACATGTGTCTAGGTCATTTAATTTTATTAAAACACTATTCTTACCATAAACTACACTAATTACCTCTAATCGCGATTAAAAACTTAATAAGTTACTATTCACAAAAAAATTATTTTTATCCCATTGAACCACATTTTACTTCTTAATGACAACCATGTATGTCTTATTGTTGAAATTAAAAACACAAAGATGGCAAAATTTTATTTAAACAGAAAAATCAGTTTTTATAAGTACCACTGAGTGGTTTCACTATTCATCAACAATTGAAGTTTTTCAGAAAAATCCCAAAACTTCACCCTAAGCTATATTTGATATTCCAAATTCAAAAATGAAATCTATTTTACAAAATTCAAAACATATAATTCAAATTAATTAATTTAATAATTAATTCCCGTTGTCAAAGCAAATAGCGTGTTTTTATGAAATAATAAGTATCAAAAGATTGACACTAGTTTAAGTCTGATTTCAAAGTGAAATTAATTCCAACAACCACTATTGGATTTAATGGTAAAAATATATTCTAATTTAACTTTAAAACCAATTAAAAATATAATCTGATCGTATAAATAAATTAGATTAAAAAGAGGTTGTGAATTAAAATACAACATTTTACACTATTCATTAAAAATGAACTTTATCAGAAAGATACCAAAAATTTACACAAAGTAAATTTTGATGTCCCAATTCTTAAGAAGAGTTTTATTTGGTCCAATATAATGTATAAGAGTGAAAAAAACTATATTTAATGAAAGTTCTCCATCAAAAGGCGACAAGTGAACCTTTAGTGAAAACTACGGCATATACGCCTAAAATTGAATTCTTTCCGTATTTTAAGCCTTTATCTTTTATTGGATAAATGTAAAAACATTTAAAAACATATATAATAATATTTTTGTTATTTCTATCCATTCCCTCCAATAAAACGACTAAATGTTAACTACCATTTAAAATAATATTATTTTATTATTAGAGTGCAACGTAAGATTCCCAAGAAACTCATTATTGCGTGTTGGGTACACCATTGACCATAGCGTCACCTTTAAAGTCATATTAATATTTTACTCACAAATATGGATAAATATGAAAATGTCATATTCTTTATTTACCTAGGGTGTTACAATAGGAAGGTATCATAGAACCAGATAAACATTGATAGATTGAGTGCTAAGACAACATGGTTCTCTTCAAAAATAATAATCATAGTGATGTATTTGATCCATGAGTACTGCATTAATGATCTTAAAATGTGTATCATTGTACATCTTGAACATTTTCTCAACCTTTAACTAACCATTCACACTACACACTTGTTATATCAAACTCTATATATAGAGAGTTTCATCATGATCAAAATTTTGAAAAATATACAATATAGCATGCACAATAGTTTTAACATTTATTCATTATATTTTACATAATCTGCAAGGTGTTAACACACATTTACATAATGAAATACTTCAAAGTAAAAAATTCATTATCCTTTGGAAAAATATTATTGTACAATAAAACATTTTTTATAAATTTTTAAAATTATAAATATTCCATAGTAAATATTGTTATATTCCTTGGAATAATCCCGTAAAAACTTGTGAAGAAAACATTACATAATTAAAATATATAAAATTCATGTTTTTCATTATAAGTGGTGTATATATTAATATCCCATGTGATAATGAATTAATTTTCAAGAAACACGTCTAAAATAATTTCATTATAATCAAAATAATTATTCTTTGATTATGGAAGAAATAAATAAATGAAAATAATCATCCATGAAATATGGAAAATTGATATATCACCCCTTCTGGTATGTCAGTTGTAATGTCCCAGTTCTGGAAGCCGTTGAGAGGTTCCCTGTACCCAGTTGGTCATATGGACTCAAGTAAATTTCCCCAAACACCAGAGGCTATTGACTATAAGTGAGGGACTTGTGTGTGATAGTGTGGAAACTAATCCCTCATTGGAAGAGTGACGAAGTGAAAATAAATATATTACAATTGTAGAAATAGTGATAACATTGTACAATAGTAAACATCACATATATAAATGATGCAAGATACATATGTCTAGGAAAGAATCAAAACAAGTCACAATACTAGAATATGGTACTAAACAAAAGTACAAGGAAAAAAATACACTCCAATAGCATTACAAGCCCCAGCTTGGTCCCATGCTCTTGATTTCCACAGAAATCATGTACTTGAAGTAGAAGGGGACTTTCCATTATCTCGACCTGTAACAAAATAATCTATTTGGGACTAAAAATTGACCCAAATAGGGTGTGAGATAAATCCTAGTAGGAAACCACCCAAAGATCAGTCCCTAAAAGTCAGTGAATATAAATGGAAGGTAAAAAGAAAAAAGAAGCAGTAAACTATGAAGTAACCAAAAGTTAACAATCATATAGTTCCAATTACATCTATTTTGATTTATTAGTTGAGCAACCAAGAATCATAAGTAACCCTCTATGAAGTACTGACTACCTAACCCGTCTGGTTCAACCAATCAAATATAATCAACCCTCTGGGAAGTACTCACAGTCTAACCCCTTTGGTTCGGCATTAGCACAGACTCTCTGACGAAACACTCATCATCAATTCCCCTTGTAGTCTTGTATTAGTAACTATAAACACTCTAAGGAAGAACTCAACATCCAATTCCCCCCATGGTCTTTCAATTAGGAACTACAGACACTCTGAGGGAGCAGAAATTCCATCCTCCACATGGTCTCACAATATATAATTAAGCAGACACTCATGAGAATCCCTCAACGTGCACTCCCCATGTGGTCTACTACACCTGGTTTCCACAGCCCTGTGTATGTTAATCATGCACAAATGGTATAAGGCAGCCAAATTAAACCTCAATAACAACTTTTTTAAATAGTCTATAGTATCTCAAAACATGTCAGATAAAATCACACCATTCTAACAATACTAGGCATGGAAAACAAAGCAATCTAACAGGAAAATCTAGATCAAATAGTAAAAATCCAGCAAACAGGGGAAACACATCCA
This sequence comes from Viscum album, assembly GCA_963277665.1. NCBI lineage: Eukaryota > Viridiplantae > Streptophyta > Magnoliopsida > Santalales > Viscaceae > Viscum > Viscum album. Next base: position 1,349,062,429 of record OY728132.1, read on the forward strand.
TAGCAAGGTAAATAACCCTATTGAAAATCATAAATCCTCAACTCAAGCACAAAAGGAATAACATGCAATAAAAGGGCTAAAAACCATAAACATGCAATACACCGAACAATAGTATTGGGAACTTTTGCACATATAACTCAAAGAATAACTACAAGAAGGCACAAAACACCTACCTCGGCATTTTATGATCGATATAAGTGAACCAATGTCCTTGAATCTCCCTAGAATACTATAGATATACAAAAACAAAAAAAAAAGTTCAACAACTGATATCTCATGAAAGAGTAGAAATAAATAAACAAGACATTAGAAGAATGAATATATTATTGTGGCAATTCCAACGTAATTGACGGTAGTCGATTTGGAAAATGGATGATGGGTCAGGGGCTTGAAGAATAATCACGTTGTATGGTCTCTCCTGGATGAGATGAAAAGAAAAGAAAGTATTTTTTGTGAACAAGATGTGACCCTGGTCTATTTAATGAAAAATAATGTACACAATGTGTCTTTTAAAAGTACACGACATGTATATGCCTTTATCGGGCCGTGATTAGACGGTATCCAGGTCACCCCACATGACCATGTGGTCGGTCGTTACATGACCAACACACGGCTACCCATGGAAACCAGGTACACGGTGTGTACTTATAAGCACACGGCGTGTAGTCCTGAATTTTCCAGAAACTCCTCATTTTCTCAAAAACTACGAGAAAACAAATACATACCTGAAAAGACGATCTAGGTTCTTATAAACTTCCCCCCTTAATGAAATTTATCTTCATATTTCCCTAGCAAGGTAGTGTATAAGAAGAAACCTCGAACAACTTCAGCCACTACGATCGTACATCACCTCCCACTACCAAGTCTCATCCTATACTCATTTGTGCTTCCATAGCACTCATACCATAGGAACAGACCGGTCATAGAGAACCTTTTCACTGCGATCAATTATCTGGATAGGATGATACTGAAACTATGCATCCACCTATAAATCATCCTCCTTGGGTTGAAAGACATGAGGCGAGTTTGAGGAGTATCGTCATAGATGAGAAATAAGGAAGACAACATGCATATCCTGGTACCTCTGAGGTAACTGCAATAGATAAGAAACCGGCCTGACTCACTCCAAAACTTCAAATGGTCCAATATTTCTTGGTGAAATTTCGCCATGTCTCCTAATAATTCTGTGTCCCAACATCATTGTGACATGTAGGAAAACCAGATCTCTGAACTTGAACTCCAGAGGTCATCTTCATCGATCAGCATAAAACTTATGTCGTGACTATGCAGTATCCACCCTCTTCCGAATCAACTCTACCTACTCTGTAGTCTCCTAAACAAGATGAGGTCCCAGCATACCTATCTCTCCTACCTCTAGCCAATATAAGGGTGATCTTCATGGCCTACCATAAAAACCCTCAGAAGGTTTCGTATGAATAGTTTCATGAAAACTATTATTGTAGAAGAACTCAACAAGAGGTTTGTGCCTCTCCCTATAAACTCCAAAATCCATGACGCATGCTCAAAGCATGTCCTCCTGCACCTAAATCGTATTCACTGGCTTTCCATCTATGTGGGGGTGGTAAGATGTACTCAGAAGTACCTATATACCCATATACTTCTATAGTCCATGCCATATCAGAAAAGTAAAACGGGCTTCCTTTTTTGAAACAACAGATTTTGGAACCCCATGTAGACATACAATCTCCCAGATTTATAGCCACCCTAACACATATATGATAAAGGTATCCTTGATCAGTAAGAAGTGAGAAACCTTCACGAGTCTGTCAATGAAAACCCAAACAGCATCATTCCCTAGAGAAAACCTTGGTAAACCTGTCATGAAATCCATCGCAACATCATTCAACTTCCTCTTGGGAATGTTTAACTGTTGAAAAAGACCTATTGGTCACTGATGCTTCACCTTCACCTGCTGACAGGTGGAACACCTCATCACAAAACCAGAAACATCTCTCATAATACATGTCCACTAATACTGATGGTGTAGATCTTGAAACATCTTGGTGACACTAGGATAAACTTCCCAAACTGAGCAACGAAAGTCCCACATCAGCTCTTTGTGTACATCTGCTGACACCCATAGGCGCTACTAGAAACACAAGATCACATCCCCGGCTATGGTCCATCCAAGAATTGGTTCCTCTCTTGACACACTATCCTATAGGACTAGGGCTTCAGTATCTAATTTCTACCTCATTCGTACTCAATCAAGTAGACTAGAGGTAACAACTACAATAGAAGGAAATCCTTTCCCTTTCTGTCATTCACCTCCAAGTGCATCTTAGTGAACAGATCCATAACCTTCCACTCACTGCAGGCCTCCTATACTATAACATCAAAGGTAAATAAAGAAATATGATATTTTTATATTTATTAATATTTCTGAAATAATTATTAACTTTACTTTAAAAATTATGCAGGGTTTGATGGCGTACCCGATACTCAACAATGGGTTTCTTTGAAATCTTACGTTGCACACTAAAAATGTAATAATATAATTTTAAATGATAGTTAACGCCTAGTCGTTTTATTGGCAGGAATTAATAGAAATAACTAAAATATGATTATACATGTTTGTTAAATGTTTTTACATTTATCTGATAAAAGTTAGTGCCTTAAAATGTGAATGAATTCGATTTAAAACATAAATACTATAATATTCATTAAAAGGTCTATTTACCGAATTTTGATGGGGAACCCTTCTTAAAACTAGTTTTTGACACTTTTATACGTTATATTTTACAAAATAAAATTATTTTTTAGAATCAGGACATCAAAATTTACTTTGGATGAAATTTTGGCATTTTTCTCTTAAAGTTAATTTTTTTAATGAATAGTAAAAATAATGTATTTTATTTCATAACTTTCTTTTAATCTAATTTTTTTATGTGAATATATTTTATTTTTAATAGGTTTTAAATTTTAAATAGAATATATTTTTATCATTTAGTCCAATGTTGGACATTGGATGTAATTTTACATTGAAATTGGATACAAACAAGTGTCAATCTTTTGATAGCTATTTCTTAAATATACATTTTTTGTTTTAACAGCGGGAATTAATTTTAAATTAATTTCTTCCAATTATATGTTTTGAATTAGGAAAAATTGATTCTATATTTGGAATCAGAAGGTCCAAATTGTTTGAATATGTCACTTTTATTTTTAGACATTATGAATATTTACTTCAGTAAATATTTCATTTATCATGGTTAAAAGGTAAACATGGTAATTAAGTGTGAATAAATAATATTATTATAATATTAAATTACCCTAACATGTTTTCTAATCCAATTGGTTGATACATATCCGACCATGGTCATCCTTGGGTCAATTTTGGGACCTCATTGGGCCACTGCAGAGTGATAATGACACTTTATTTTAATTAACTTAATGTAAAGGCAAAATTGACCTAAATAGATATCTTTTAGTAAAAAAATTTTTACATGGGGTAATATAAGTTATATCTTCTACCATAAATATGAATTTCAAATATAAAAATATTTCATATATCATGATATATTTTTTTATAATTTTTAGACTTAAAATAAATAAAATTATTTTTGACACAATAATGGTGTAGTGTTTACCTCATTAATGAATGATTTAAATAAATAAGATCATAAAGATGAAAATAATACCCATAACCTGTATATTCTTGTTGGATGAATTTTTTTCTAACATGATTCATTTTATCTTTGATTTTAATAATTTCAGAAAATTTAGAAACCGAAATATTTTATATAATAAAATAATATTTTCACACTTTCTTAAAGATCCCCTCCTCCCCCTTATAAAAATCCCACTTGTCAAACTCATTCCTCAAACTTCTCAAGCCCCTTGGATCGTCCAAACTCTACCCAATTAATATCCCTACATCCCTATCCACCCCCAAGGTGCCTTACCTTAAGAAGAAGGCACTTCAAGAAACCCTTTCGGTTCAAACCTAAGGGAGTTACCCGATTTAAAGGTAACATCTTATCTTAAGTTCTTTTGTTTTATTTTACTTCTCCAACCCACTAAACTCTTTTTATTCATTTTTTTTATAACAAAACTAGAATCCTAAATAAACTAGTTTGTTGTTATAACAATTATTCAAACTACAATTACACACACCTCTATCTAATGGGTAAAGAACATACTGTTTTTGTGGATGGCAGACTAATGCCTCACGAAATGATGATTGTTCAATTATCTCCTACCATCTCTCATGGTGGCCATTAAGATGGCTCAATATTTATATATGATACATATTATGTATATATTGTAACACCACCAAATGATAAAGGGTTAAATGACTAAATGATATGACTCATGTCAACATGGTGCACCTTCCTTTTAAGGAGCCTACCTGATTAGAACTCCATAGTTAAGCATGTTTGGCCTGGGGTAGTGATCAGGATGGGTGACCTCCTGGGAAGTTTCTCAGGGTGTGTGTGAGTGAGGATAAAATACACTAGAAAGGACATGTGTTGGCCTTTGGGGACTTTTATTAGTTAGATAACCCGTTCAGGTAGGTGGGTGAGACCTAGGGTGGGGCCCACGTGTCTGCGGGGCAACTGGTGGGCGGGGCCCAGTTGTAACATTTGGTATCAAAGGTGGTACCCAGCCTTAAGTGCGGTGCACTTCCTGGGTTGAGATGTAGGGCCCATAACGAGGATGTTGTGCTCTAAAGGAGGGGTGATTGTAACACCCCCAAATGATAAAGGGTTAGATGACTAAATGCTATGACTCATGTCAAAAAGGTACACCTTCCTTTTCAGGAGCCAACCTGATTAGAACTCCACAATTTAGTGTGTTTGGCCTGGGGTAGTGATCAGGATGGGTGACCTCCTGGGAAGTTTCTCAGTGTGTGTGTGACTGAGGAAAAAATACACTGGAAAGGACATGTGTTGGCCTGTGGGGACTGTCATTAGTCAGGTAACCCGTTCAGGCATGTGTGTGAGACCTAGGGTGGGGCCAACGTGTCTGTGGGGCAACTGGTGGGCGGGGCCCAGTTGTCACATTTGGTATCAAAGGTGGTACCCAGCCTTAAGTGCGGTGCACTGCCTGGGTTGATATGTTGGGCCCACAATGAGGACGTTGTGCTCTAAATGAGGGGTGATTGTAACACCCCCAAAAGATAAAGGGTTAAATGACTAAATGATATGACTCATGTCAACAGGGTGCACGTTCCTTTTCGGGAACCTGCCTGATTAGAACATCACAGTTAAGCATGTCTGGCCTGGGGTAGTGATCTGGATGGGTGACCTCCTGGGAAGTTTCTCAAGGTGTGTGTGAGTGAGGACAAAATACACTAGAAAGGACATCTGTTGGTCGGTGGGGACTTTCATTAGTCAGATAACCCATTCATGCATGTGAGTAAGACCTAGGGTGGGGCCCACGTGTGTGTGGGGCAACTGGAGGGCGGGGCCCAGTTATCACATTTGGTATCAAAGGTGGTACTCAGCCTTAAGTGTGGTACACTGCCTCGGTTGAGATGTAGGGCCCACATCGAGGACATTGTGCTCTAAAGGATGGGTGATTGTAACACCCCAAAATGATAAAGGGTTAAATGCCTAAATGTTGTGACTTAGGTCAACAAGGTGCACCTTCCTTTTCAGGAGCCTACCTGATTAGAACTCTATAGTTAAGCGTGTTTGGCCTCGGGTAGTGATCAGGATGGGTGGCCTCCTGGGAAGTTTCTCAGGGTGTGTGTGAGTGAGGAAAAAATACACTGGAAAGGACATGTGTTGGTCTATGGAGACTGTCATTAGTCAGATAACCCGTTCAGGCATGTGGGTGAGACCTAGGGTGGGGTCCACGTGTCTGTGGGGAAACTGGTGGGTGGGGCCCAGTTTTCACATTTGGTATCAAAGGTGGTGCCCAGCCTTAAGTGCGGAGCACTGCCTGGGTTAGTGACCAGGATGGGTGACCTCCTGGGAAGTTTCTTAGGGTGTGTGTGAGTGAGGACAAAATACACTGGAATGGACATGTGTTGGCCTATGGGGACTGTCATTAGTCAGATAACCCATTCAGGCACGTCGGTGAGACCTAGGGTAGGGCCCACGTGTCTGTGGGGCAACTGGTGGGTGGGGCCCAGTTGTCACATTTGGTATCAAAGGTGGTACCCAGCCTTAAGTGCGGTGCACTGCCTGGGTTGAGATATAGGGCCCACAACAAGGGCATTGCGCTCTACAGGAGAGGTGATTGTAACACCCCCAAATGATAAAGGGTTAAATGACTAAATGATATGACTCATGTCAACAAGGTGAACCTTTCTTTTAAGGATCCTACCTAATTAGAACTCCACAGTTAAGCGTGTTTCGCCTGGGGTAGTGATCAGGATGTGTGAACTCCAGGGAAGTTTCTCAGGGTGTGTGTGAGTGAGGATAAAATACACTAGAAAGGACATGTGTTGGCCTGTGGGGACTGTCATTAGTCAGATAACTCGTTCAAGCACGTGGGAGAGACCTAGGGTGGGGCCCACGTGTCTGCGGGGCAACTGGTGGGCGGGGCCCAGTTGTCACATTTGGTATCAAAGGTGGTACCCAGCCTTAAGTATGGTGCACTGCCTGGGTTGAGATGTAGGGCCCACAACGAGGATGTTGTGCTCTAAAGGAGGGGTGATTGTAACACCCACAAATGATAAAGGGTTAAATGACTAAATGATATGACTCATGTCAACAAGGTGCACCTTCCTTTTCGGGAGCCTACCTGATTACAACTCCACAGTTAAGCATGTTTGGCCTGAGGTAGTGATCAGAATGGGTGACCTCCTGGGAAGTTTCTTCAGGGGGTGTGTGAGTGAGGACAAAATACACTAGAAAGGACATGTGTTGGCCTGTGGGGAATTTCATTAGTCATATAACCCGTTCAGGCACGTGGGTGAGACCTAGGGTGGGGCCCACGTGTATACGGGGAAACTGGTGGGTGGGGCTCAGTTTTCACATATATTTTATTTTTTCTTCTGTATATTTCATTTATATCTTACCTTTATGGTTTCCGTTATGGAAAAACATGATAATTTCAATTTAGGAAGTGCGGACTACTTCAACTTCAAAGTGATATGAATTTTTAATGCTATATGTGGGATTTATAAAGGATAGAGGTAATGATATTATATATGATATTTAACTTGAATTATGAAATACCTATTTATCATTATGTTTTTATTCCATTAAATATGAAATAGAAATGAAAGTAGCATTTATCCGTACGTGCGGCTTACTGTCTCTATGAACGGTGCATTTCATTTCTTACCTCCAAATGTTATATACTATTATAAATACATGTATATACTGGACATATAAGATATATATTATATCTAAATCATTAATATAATTATGGATATAATGAAATTTTTACCACATGAACAACTTGTAATAATAAGAAGTTCATTTCTTACATAACTACCAAATATCGACAAAATGACCATTATTAACTGAAATGATTACACAATGCTTATAAAATGGTAATATGTAATATAAAAGGAATAATAAACTTCAAAATGGTTCTTATAAAAGTAGAATTTAACTTTAGTTTATTATTTAGGATATTAATGAACGAATGGGTCAAGTTGGATATGAGGTAAGGGACGTTGTATCAATCTCCTTTCACTAAGGCTTATTTTTTTAATACACGACATTATTTTATATGCTGTATAAAAATCATTGAAATTTCATTTCATTCAAAGGGAATCTTTTTCTATGAATTGTTTTACTAAAGAAAAAAAACAATGTTGCTTTTTAACGTAAGCGGTTACAACTACCTTTCCGCATCCACGAGTATTATTTGATCTATGGCTTCCTTAACAAGTTGTAAGGTTTTTAATGGAAAATAAATACAATATAATCTTTTAAATATTTTGGTATTGAAAATTCTTTTGATAATGAATTATTTATTTCAATATATTTAAATGATATATTGGGATTGAAATCTGGAAATTTTATATTTCCTTTGTGTTTATTTTATGTGTTATAAATATGTTATGGTTCTTGGGAATTTTATACACATACATGTGGTTCTGTGATAAACTGAGAGTGGGTGAGCCAAATATAGATCTCCAATTAATTTGGTAACGTGGTGGAGGTAAAATTGAATGTTTCTCCTAAGAGATTTAGGGAATATACATCGATGGGTATTTTAAATGTTACTCCCTACGTATCTGTGATAGCTATAATGTATGTATGGTATGGATGACACAATTTACCTTTATGATTTATGATTTCAATGTGTTATTCATAAATCTTAGGATTTCATGAGGTATGTTAAAGAGTATATGTTATGTATGTATTCCTGAACTAATGTTTCTTTCTTTGTTTTATAACCATTACTGAGATTTTTATTCTCATCCCACGTTTCAAAATGTTTTTCACAAAACATAAAGATGAATAGGGTAAAGGATGGGATCAAGGAAAATTCATGTTTTCTAAAACATGGAACAGGACATGAAACTTTTTTTAATTGTTTTTATTTAATGAAAACAATTGAAACTAAGTAGAAGTTTCTACTTTGTAATTTTTGAGATGTAATGTAAGAGTTATGACCTCACTCTCTAAAACTCTAAACCTGAAAAGATCCTCAATGTTAATTATTCATTTAATTCAAGAGTATATAATATTTTATGGTTGGGTCCTTATAGTTGGGATCAGAGGTTGATTTAGATAACTTTAGAAGTTGAAATATTATTAGATTATTGTCCATAAAATAATTTATGGTTAGATTTAAATGATATAGAATTTACAGATTACCATGTTTCTTCACCTAAGATATTTATATGTTCAGAATGGTTTTCTGTAGAGGAAATAGGGTTTCTGTGATGGGATGACCTTTGAAGGAACACAACCTTCCAAATAAGCAACTTGAGATGGTCGAAATCGGAACTGAACAATTTGTTGTAGTGATGGCATAGTTGACTCAGGATATAAATGGTGGTGGTATCCATGCAAAAGATCTACCATATCAACCCCATAGGAACATGTTAGTAGTGGAGCATTTCATGGGGCAACATCCCCCATCATTCAAAGGATCATCTGGCCCTGTGCTAGAAGAAGGTTATATTAAAGCGCTGGAGAATATTTTTGATGTCATGGGTTGTTCAGAACATCAAAAGGATAGTCTTGTTGTTTACTATTTTGAAGGTGATGCTGATCAGTGGTGGTCGATGGTGAAAAATATAATGGATAGTTAGTAGATTGATACTCTAGATTAGGATGAATTCAATGGTGTGTTTCATGAGAAATATTTTTCTAATGTTTTTCATCTTAGGATGGAAAAATAGTTCCTGTAATTGAGGAAGGGGGATGACTCAGTGGCTAATTATGAATCACAAATTCACCCGATAGGGAAGGTATGCTCTAAATTTCGTATGAGATCCGGATAGTAAAATTAATCATTTTTACTCAGGATTAATGCCAAAGTATCCAATGGATTTAGATCCTTGTTAGTTAAAAAGTTATGAAAAAATTGTTTGATGTGTAGATAATGTGGAAATAGTGTTTTCTGATGATCAGTTGTTCTTTGAAAAACAATAGAATAAGAGGTTCAGATGCAGATGAAAGAGAAGAATTCTTCAAAAAAGTATGATGGTAAAAAACTTAAGTTTATAGTTTGTGTAAATTGCAGTAAAAAGACTGCTGGGGAATGTCTTTTGAATTCTTGTAAGTGATACCAATGTGGTAAAACGGTACATAAGGCTCTTAATTATACTAAAAAGAGTTGGGTAATGGTAAGACAAAATATTATTTCTAGTCAGTAAATTGTTTTAAGTGTAATGAAATTGGTCATTATGAAAACAAGTGTCCAATGAAGAACTCAACTGAGGGAAAGTAGTCGGACTACAAGCAGAAAGGGGTGGTGAAATCCTTTGAAACTACTTCAGTAGATGTTGGGCCATCAAATGTAGTAGTATCAGGTATACTGTTTATTTATTCCGATTATGCCAATGTGTTGTTTGATTTAAGGTCTACACATTCTTTCATTTTGGAGAAATTTTTAGAAAATTGGTGATTCCTTCTCAAGATATGAATCCTGAAATTAATGGTAAAAAAACTGGGGTGAATTGTTTATACCAAAAGAAATTATATGAACCTTTTTTCCTTGGGTGTGGAAAGAATCTACCTTCAAACATTTATTTCTCCTCTTCAGGAGTCTGATGTTATTTTGGGTATGGATTGGCTTTCATTTTATCATGATATGATTGACTGCAGACCTAAAGAGCTCTCTTTTCAGAAAGATTTTTATTTTGCGTACAATAATGAACTCTTACTTTTTATAACATATCAGGAAGCTAAGAAACTAGTAAAAGATTGAAAAGAATGTAACCTTACACATATTCTTGAAAACTAGGGAACTATTTAGATTAATGATGTGCCAGTGGTAAATGAGTACCTTGGTGTTTTCTATGATGATTTTCCTTGTATTATACCTCTTTAGGAATTTTAATTTACTGTTGACTTAGTTGCTGATGATAATACTATTTGAAAACTCCCATATCAAATAACTCAAATTGAAATTTTAGAGTTAAAGAAGCAATTGCATGATTTATTAGATAAACTTTTCATTCGACCTAGCACATCACTATATGGTACTCATATCTTGTTTTTTAAAAATAATGATGGTTCAATGAGACTTTTCATTGATTATAGAGAATCAAATAACAACACTATTAAGAACATTTGTCCTTTATCTCATATTGATGATTTGTTTGATAGGGAGCTCAGTATTTTTCAAAGATTGACATAAGGTTGGGGTACCATCATTTCAATGTAATAGAATAAGACACTCAAAAAACCACGATTTATACTAGATATGGCCATTATGAATTTGTAGTTATACCTTTTGATTTAACAAATGCACTTTTTGTATTCATGGATCTTATGAATAGAATTTTCTGTGAGTTCTTGGATAAGTTAATGGTTGTGTTTATTGATGATAATTTTTTTACTCTAAAAGTATATAGGAGCATCAAATTCATTTAAGGGTTGTCTTGCAAACCTTAAATAAAAGAAACTATTTGGTAAATTCAACAAGTGTGAGTTTTTGTTACAGAAAATTTCTTTCATTGGTCATATTGTTTCAAAAAATGGCATAAATATTGATCCTTCTAAAACAAAAGTTGTTGAAGAATAGTCCAGACCCACAAATATAACTATGATTTGTAGTTTTCTTGGTTTTGTAGTTTATTACTGGAGGTTTGTTGAGAATTTTCATGGTTATGTAGCCCACTGACTAAGTTAACTCAAAATGTTTTAAGTTTGTTTGGATAAAAGAATGTGATGATTGTTTTTAGGAATGGAAGAGAAGATTATTAAATGCTCCAGTAATGGCACTACCTTCAATAAATGTTGAGTTTTTTATCTACAGTGATGCTTCATTGAAAAGACTTGGTTGTGTCCTTATATATAATGATCAGTTAATTTCTTATGCATCACGTTAGTTGAAACTTCATGAGTTAAATTACCCTAGGCATGATTTGGAATTAGATTCTATTTTTTTTTTTGCTTTAAAAATTTGGAGGCATCATTTGTAATGAGTAAAATGTGAAATATATATTGACCACAAAATTTTGAAGTATAAATTCATTCAGAAAGAATTGAACATGAGACAGAGGAGATGGTTGGGATTAATCAAAGATTATGATTACAGAATCCATTACAATCCAGGAAAATAAAATGAAGTGGATGATGCTTTGATTCAAAATTAATGCTTCATTAACTATTCTATGTTTGGATGGGGATCCTTTGATTTTTGATTTGATGAACTATAGCATAGATATTGTTGGTGTAGGAAATTATTCTGTTTTTTTTTCGGAGTTAGTGAAATCGTCTCTATTAGACAGAATAAAGCAAGCACAGAATGAAGACAGTGAGTTGTATAAAAAGTTTTAGTTAGTTATGAAGGGAAATTTGACTGATTTTAGCATTTATAATGACTGTGATTGGAGATTTAGAAAGAGATTATGTGTTCCTTGTGATTCAGAGTTGAAGAATGAGTTGTTATGTGAAGCTCATAGTTCCCCGTTTTCGGTTCATCTTGGTAGTATTAAGATGTACAGAGATCTTTGGGAGGATTACTGGTTGGATGAAATGAAAAGAGATTTTGCTGATTTTACTGTAAAGTGTTTGACTTGTCAGGATGATAAAGAAGAGTGGGAGTTACCAAAATGGATTCTTAATTAATTACTCGTGCCAGATTAGAAATGGAAAAAAGATATCAATGAACTTAATTGTGGGATTACTGATGACATCTCGAAGTAATAATGAAATCTGGGTTATTGTTGATCCATTGACTAAATCTGCTCATTTATTTCCTATTCAATATACTTTGTCTCTAGATAAACATTATCAGTTGTATATTATAGAGATAGTTAGGTTGCATGGTGTTCCCCCTCTCTATTGTATATGATCATGATCCCAGTTTTACATCCAACTTTTGGAAAGGCCTTCAGAATTCGATGGGTACTGAATTAAGTTTTAGTATAGCATTTCATCCTCAATCAGATGGGAAGTTGGAATGAACAATTCATTCCTTAGAGGATATTTTATTTTCTTTCTCAATGGATTACTAGGCAAGTTGGGACCAAAATCATTCTTTGGTTGGATTTTTTTATAATAATAGTTTTCATTCCAGTATATAGATGTCTCGGATTGAGGCATTATATGGGAATCGGTGTTAAAATCCATCATTTTGGGATGAAGTAGGGGAAAGGATGCTGATGGGACCAGAATTGGTAGAAGAGATGGTAGAGAGAGTTCAGTTGATTCAGAAGCACATGGGAAAAGCACAGAGCAGTTAGAAAAGTTATCCGGATAACTGGAGGAAGGATCTCTCTTTCGAGGTAGGTGATCATGTCTTTCTCAAAATTTATCCATGGAAAAGTGGGATGTGTTTTGGTAAGAAATGAATTTTGAGTCAGAGGTTCATTGGACATTATTAAATCTTCGAGAAAGTTGGATCAGTTTCATATAGAGTGGCTTTACCTCTAATTTCATCCCAGGTACACAATGTTTTTCATGTTCCAATGTTGAGAAAGTATATGCTAGATTTATCTCATGTTTTGATTGTAACATCCCAGGTAAATAAAGAATATTACTTCTTCATATTTATTAATATTTGTGAATAAAATATTAATATTACTTTAAAGGGAACGCTATGCTCGATGGCGTACCCAATACGCAACAACGAGTTTCATTGAAAGCTTACGTTGTACTCAAATAATAAAATAATATTATTTTAAATGGTAGTTAACGCCTAGTCATTGTATTGGCGGGAATTAATATAAATAACTATAATATGATTATATATGTTTGTTAAATGTTTTTATATTTATCCAATAAAAGATAAAGGCTTAAAATAAGAAAAGAATTCAATTTTAAGCATAAATACTCTAAAATTCACTAAAAGGTCGATTTATCACCTTTTGATGGTGAAACCTCTTTAATATATATTTGGTCACTCTTATACATTCTATTACACCAAATAAAATTCTTCTTTAGAATCGGGAAATCAAAATTTACTTTGTGTAGATTTTTGGTATTTTTCTGATAAAGTTTATTTTTTAATAAATAGTGAAAAATGTTGTTCTTTAATTCAAAACCCATTTTTAATCTAATTTCTTTATATGATTAGATTATCTTTTGAATTGGTTTTAAAATGAAATTATAATATACTTTTACCATTTAATCCATTAGTGGTCATTGTAATTAATTTCACTTTGAAATTGGACTTAAACTAGTGTCAAACTTTTGATATATATTGTTTCACAAAAACACACTATTTGTTCTGAAAGTGGGAATTAATTATTAAATTAATTAATGTAACTTATATGTCTTGAATTATTTAAAATAGACAACATTTTTGAATTTGGAATATCAAATATAGCATAGGGTAAAGTTTTGTTATTTTTCTGAAAAACTACAATTTTTGATTAATAGTGAAACCACTAAGTGGTGCTTAAAAAAACTAATTTTTCGTTTAAATGAAACTTTACCACTTCTGTGATTTTAATTTAAAAAGTCAGACATACATGGTTGTCATTAGGAAGAAAAATTTTGTTCAATGGGATTAAAATTATTTTTTGGTGAATAGTAGCTTTTATGTTTTTAATCGTGATTAGAGGTAATTAGTGTAATTTAAGGTAAAAATGATATTATAATAAAATGAAAATAACTTGACACATGTCATAACCCTACTGGATGAGTCATTGAAGACCAAGACAACCCATGGGTCTATTTTTGGGGACCCCATGGAGACACTTGGGTAAGATAATGACATTAATTCATTTTATTTAAAGTAAAAGTAAAAATGACACAAACATGTATTGTTTTACTAAAACAATTTTTCCATGGGGTTATACAAGTCAGATGTTTTACTATAAATAGTAATTGGAAAGCTAAATAGATTTCCTACATCATAGTATTTTTATTATAATTTTTAGACATTAAATAAATTAAATTATTTATGACATCATGATGATACAGCGATTACCTCATTATTTTACAATTTCAATAAAATGAAAAGATAATGTAAAATCTAAGACCTACACATCTCAAAAACCTATTGGATGTGTGGATTTCAAACTATTTTCACCTTATCCTTGAAATATATAATCTTGGGACCTTTAAAATCCGAAATTCATTTTATAATAATGTTACTTTTCAATACCTTTCAAGAGTGCCCCTCCCCTCCTCTTATAAAAGGCCCCCACCTCTACCTCCTTACACACACGTCCCAAGACTTTGGCTCAGCAAACCCCTGCCCATTTTGTCTCTCCACATCCCTCTCTTAATCCTAGAAGCCTAACTTTGGGCATAAGTCTTCCCAAGGAATCCTTTGAGCTCATATCAAAAAGAGTTACCCGATTTTGAGGAGATTAAAGAGCGATCGAGTCAAGTCGGACTTGAGGTAAGGGATCTGAACTCTCTCTTTCTTTCCAAGTACCCTCTTTATGTCATTTCATTTATGCTCCATGTTCTTATGTTATAGAATGTTATTCTAAATTAACCATACTTTAATTTTTATTTCAAAATGATGAGATACCCCCTCTTACTCTCATCAATTCATTTTTAGAATTTTTAAGTGGCGTCATTAGGCTGCTGAATTTTCGTAAGAGATCCAACCTCTCTCTTTCTTTTAAAGTACTCTCCTTTATGTCACTTCTTTTAAGATAATATTTCTTATGTTCGGGGAGGTAATTTTATATTCCTCTTTCTGTACATTTTATTTTAATATGATGAGAGACCCTATTTGATCTCATCAATCCATTTTTTTGAAGTTTTATGTGGTGCTGTTAGGCTGCCGAATGTTCATAAGGGGATTTTCATCTCACTTTTTATTCTCGTGAGATTCATGATACATTGGACACTATTTCCTTTTGTGTGGTGTATGTACTGCCCATTATTTTACTATTTGTAAAATATACTCTAATTTATGGGTAGTTACATATTCATTGTATGACCCTTCTTTCATGGGGTGTACATTTCGAAAGTTTCCCAAATCGTTAAGGGAACCTTTAACACTCCTCTTTTAAAAAGACTTATTTTGTTATGTCTTTTAATTTACATCTTTTTATGTTGGGATATGTTCTTATATATCCTTATTGATGTAAATTTTATGTCCAAGTGATTAGATACCATTTTCTCTCTCATCAACTAATGTTATGAATTTTAAAGTGACGTCGTTAGGCTGTCAAATTTTACCAAGGGAACTTCTTAACCCAATTTCGATTTCTTTGGTTTCAACATGTACTTATTGAATATGTCATCCTTTTAATATGTGTGAATGACATTTTATTGTTTTACACTTAGTATCCACTTATATTGGGTATATTTATATTTTTCACACATAATTAAGAGATTGACTTATCCTTAATTTAAGTATACCTTCTTTATAATGGATTTTATCTCATTTTCCATTTCTATTGAGACTTCATTGTTGTTATCCACCAGTTCACTCTTATATGGTGTATATACTGTCCTTTGGAATATTATATCATCCCTTTATTCTCATGATATTATCAGGTTCTGATTAAACGTTATTCCTCAATTATTGTATTCAAGTGTCACTCATTTTGTTAAAAACCCTTTAACTAAAATATCGTTTTAAATGTTTTAATGATTTATTCTTATAAATATTTCTCACTAATATCCATGTTTTCAAAATGGTTTTAAGGATTTTTTTTATATGTATATTAATGGCTTAAAATGTTAAAATCTTCAAAGTGGTATGGGACAGTTTGATTCAAAAATCTCTTAATTAAATGCTTTAAATGGTTTTAAAAATGGTTTTTAGAATGGATTAGTTATTTCAATATCTTAAAATGTTATATTGTTATTGCAATGCGGTTATGTTATCTTTTCTTTATGCTTAAGTTATGTACTATGATTATGTTATAGTTCTTGGGTATTGTTTATGAAGACGGGTGGTTCCGTGATAAACTAAGGGCGGGTGAGCCCGATATAGCTCTCCAATTCATTGGGTAACGCGAAAGAGTTAAATGTTAAGGTTTACTGAAGAGATTTAGGGAATATACTGTGATGGGTATTTCAAACATAACCAAGAGGGTTACTCCCTACGTAATAATGTTATGAATGCCTCAAGTTACCTTTATGTCTTATGATTTCTATGATTTATTCATGATTTGATGACGTATGTTAAAGTGCTTATGTTTTATGGGTAAAGTATCATTTCATTCTTATGTACATATATTCTCAAGTTTCCTTTCCATATTTTTATATCCCTTACTGAGCTTTATTTGCTCATCCCAAGTTTTTGAAATGTTTTTCATAGGTCAAGGGAATGGTGCATGATATGATGATAGTGTCAAGGAAGTGTCAAGAAAGAATCCATGTTTTATTTTAAATATGTTTCTGTTGATGGGAAAAATGAATACTATTTTTATGTAACCACATTGTTTAAATGTGGAATGTAATTCATGTTTTATGATCTAATTCTCTAAAACTCTAAACCTCAAAAGATCCTCAATCTGTAATCTTGTAGTAACTCGAGATTAAATAATGTTGAAGGCTGGGGCCTTATAGTTGGTATCAAAGGTCGGTTTAGATAACTTTAGAGGTTAGAGTGTTGTTTATGAAAAAGTGACAAGTTGTGTATAATCGCAATGGTTAGTATATTAGATGGAGTCATTGTTTTTTTTTTGAAAGTAAGAATGAGTTTGAGATAACTTGGATAAGTATATCTTGGTGCTTATCTTCCTCTTTATTATATGATGATTTTACTGATATACTCACACTGACCTTTTTGGTTTTAGTAAATGAATGGATCTAGCAGGCACCAAAGTAACAATGGATTTGAAGACAACTGTGACAGTTTTATGAAAGAACAACTGAATGATATGGGATCTGCAATGAGAACTCTTGTGGTTATCCCCAACCAACTGTCTCGAGTCATGATTGACCACCTGAACTTTAGTGATTTTTATAATGAATCATATATGCAAGAAACAAATCCCTACGGAAGCTCAGGTAATAATCATAATGGAAAGTATGTTCAAAAACCTATGTGTCAAAGATGTGGAAAGAAACACATAGGAAAATGTTTCAAAGGGACAGAAAGATGCTATAGATGTGGAAATGAAGTTCATAAAGCAAGAACCTGCCATGGAAAAAAAGCATCTAGTTTACTCTAGGAAGGGGAAATAAGTTCTTTCTGAAGGATCAATTGAATGTTTCAAATGTGGTGTGCATGGTCATTAGGAAAACACTTTTCCTACGAAGATGTTTTGGGAATGGGGTCACCAAGATTGTACAAATATTCATTTACCAATACCTAATGTCATTCCGATTAAGGATGAAGAAACTGACAATGACCAATGAAAGGTATGGATTATTTCTTAACATATGTTTTCCTATTATTGGAATCTTAGGATATGATTCATAATTTTGTTTGTAGGAAATAATTATTTCAGAATAAGTTGAAAAGTAATGGTTAATTGATCATGAAGAATGTTGAATGAGTAAGACGTCAACATATAAGGGATTCAAGAGTTATGGTGGATTTTAAGATGGTGAAACTCTTAAATGTATTAAGTCTCTTTTGATGATGGAGGTACATTAGAAGACTTTTTTATAGTATATGTAACCCTGATGTTTGATATATGAACATTTTATTCAAGGAATAATTATCATTTATTTTGTGGATATAGTTATAAAGAACCATTTGGGTTTATATGATCCTTGAATTTGAGGAAATTACTGGTTAATAAATTTTGGGATGAAAAATGAAAGTTATTAGATAACCTTTGTGGTTAAATTATGTTATGTTTATTTTTGAAGATTTTATTTCTTTTTAGGGAGTTTTTTATATAGTTTTGGAAAAGGGACAACACACAGACCGTGTGACAACCCATCGCGTCGGACGAAGCTGCGGGAATCGAACCCACAACTAAAGTCTGACTCGTATTTATCTCCTACCACTGGACTACGTTAAGTCCCTGGTTAGTATGACTTATTATTTTTAGTTAGATGATTTTATGAATTAAGAGTAAGTTTATTTTGGGTTATCTATGGAAATTATTAACCTACCATAGAGTATATGTGATTGGGTTAATTACTTTTCAATATGAGACTTTAAGAGCAACTGATGTTATTTGGAGATAAGTGTTAATTTGTACCTTGGAAGACGTTGTGATTAAATCCTTCAAATATTTAGGTTTAAATCATAGTTTGATTTACTTTGATGAATTTTATGGACAAATTGTTTATCAAATGGTCTTCGTTGAACTTTGGGTATTGTTTGACAAATTTTGGACATTAAGAATAGATTTGTTTTTTTAAAAAAAGGGGGATTATCCTTTTTAGGTTTTATCTGATCTTGTACTAACCCTATTGGTTTTGGTTAAGGTCTAAAGACATGGAAAGTATATAGTTCTCTTTTTTGTATTAGGTTATTCTCAATAAGTTTATTATAGTACTCTTAAAGCGAACAAGTCTTCTTAAATACTCGTATTTTGAATAAAATATGAGTTTGATTTAGGAATCTAGTAAAAGATGAAAGTCTACATGACAAGTAAGTATGTTTCATTTTGATTTAGTTAAGATCAAAAATAAATTCCTCAATTAAGATTAACTTAAAACAAAAATGTTGACTGTTAACTTTTCCTACTGAGGATTCAAATACTGTTTAACCCATCAACAGTTTGTGATTTTCTTGTGGTTAACTTTCTCCTAGACATGTTTACTATCACTCTCCATCAGAACATGGCCCTTTGTTTTTTCCTCCATATCCATATTTTCATACTTCGAATCCTAGTATGGGTTAACTTTGGTGACCTTTTTACTTCTCTCCCATTCTTTTTAAGTGATAGTTTTACTGACTCCTTTTCTGATGTGGGGCTTTCAATGAAGTTTCCAATCCCAATTTTAAAATTGCGAGGACGCAATTCCCAAAAGGGGGGAAGGATGTAACATCCCAGGTAAATAAAGAATATTAATTTTTCATATTTATTAATATTTTTGAATAAAATATTAATATTACTTTAAAGGGAACGCTATGCTCGATGGCGTACCCAATACGCAACAACGAGTTTCTTTGAAATCTTACGTTGTACTCTAATAATAAAATGATATTATTTTAAATGGTAGTTAACGCTTAGTCATTGTATTGGAGGGGATGAATAGAAATAACTAAAATATGATTATATATGTTTGTTAAATGTTTTTACATTTATCCAATAAAAAATAAAGGCTTAAAATAATAAAAGAATTCAATTTTAAGCATAAATACTCTAAAATTCACTAAAAGGTCGATTTATCAGCTTTTGATGGTGAACCCACTTTAATATAGTATTGTTCACTCTTATACATTCTATTAGACCAAATAAAATTCTTCTTTAGAATCGGGACATCAAAATTTACTTTGTGTATATTTTTGGTATTTTTCTGATAAAGTTCATTTTTTTAATGAATAGTGAAAAATGTTGTACTTTAATTCAAAACCCCTTTTTAATCTAATTTATTTATATGATTATATTATCTTTTTAATTTTTTTTAAAAATAAATTAGAATATATTTTTACAGTTTAATTCAGTAGTGGTCATTGGAATTAATTTCACTTTGAAATTGGACTTAAACTAGTGTCATTCTTTTGATATATATTGTTTCATAAAAACACGCTATTTGTTATGACAGCGGGAATTAATTGTTAAATTAAATAATGTAACTTATATGTTTTGAATTTTGTAAAATAGACATCATTTTTTAATTTTTAATATCAAATATATCTTAGGGTAAAGTTTTGGTATTTTTCTGAAAAACTTCAATTTTTGATTAATAGTGAAACCACAAAGTGGTACTTAAAAAAACTGATTTTTCGTTTAAAGGAAACTTTACCACTTTTGTGATTTAAATTTCAAAAATCCGACATACATGGTTGTAATTAGGAAGTAAAATTTGGTTCAATGGGATTAAAATAATTTTTTGGTGAATAGTAACTTTTAAGTTTTTAATCGCGATTAGAGGAAATTAGTGTGATTTAAGGTAAAAATGATATTATAATAAAATGAAAATAATTTGACACTTATCCTAACCCTATTGGATGATTAATGGATGACCAAGACAACCCATGGGTCTATTTTTGGGACCCCATGGAGCCACTTGGGTAAGGTAATGACATTAATGCCCTTTATTTAAAGTAAAATTAGAAATGACACAAACATGTATTGTTTTACTAAAAAAAATTACATGGGGTTATACAAGTCAGATTTTTGACTATAAATAGTCATTGGAAAGATAAAAATATATCCTACATCATAGTATTTTTATAATAATTTTTAGACATTAAATAAATTAAATTATTTATGCCATCATGATGATCCAGCGATTACCTCATTATTTAACGATTTAAATAAAATGAGGAGATAATGTAAAATATAAGACCTACACATGTCAAAACCCTATTTTATGTGTGGATTTAGAACTATTATCACCTTATCCTTGAAATATATAATTGTGGGTCCTTTAAAATCCGAAATTCATTTTATAATAATGTTACTTTTCAAGACCTTCCTAGAGTGCCTCTCCTCTCCTCTTATAAAAGGCCCACACCTCTACCTCCTTACACACACCTATCAAGCCTTTGGCTCGGCCAACCCCTGACCATTTTGTCTCTACACATCCCTATATTAATCCTAAAATCCTAACTTTGGGAATAAGTCTTCCCAAGGAAGCCTTTGAGATCAAATCAAAAAGAGTTACCCGATTTTAAGAAGATTAAAGAGTGATCGTGTCAAGTCGGACTTGAGGTAAGGGATCTGACCTCTCTCTTTCTTTACAAGTACCCTCTTTTATGTCATTTCATTTATTCTCCATGTTCTTATGTTTGAGGATGTTATTCTAAATTAAACATACTGTAATTTTTATTTCAAAATGATGAGATACCCCCTATTACTCTCATAAATTCATTTTTAGAATTTTTAAGTGGCGTCGTTAGGCTGCTGAATTTTCGTAAGAGATCCAACCTCTCCCTTTCTTTTAAAGTACTCTCCTTTATGTCACTTCTTTTAATCTCCCATTTCTTATGTTGGGGGAGGTTCTTTTATATTCCTGTTTCTGTACATTTTATGTTAATATGATGAGAGACCCTATTTTATCTCATCAATCCATTTTTTGAAGTTTTATGTGGCACCGTTAGGCTGCCGAATGTTCATAAGGGGATTTTCATCTCACTTTTTATTCCTATGAGATTCATGCTAAATTGGCCACTATTTATATTTGTGTGGTGTATTTACTGCCCATTATTTTACTATTTGTATAATATACTCTCATTTATGGGTAGTTACATCTTCATTGTATGACCCTTCTTTCAAGGGGTGTACGTTTCGAAAGTTTCCCAAATCGGTAAGGGAACCTATCACACTCCTCTTTTAAATGGACTTATTTTGTTATTTCTTTTAATTTACATCTTTTTATGTTGGGATATGTTCTTATATATCCTTATTGATGTAAATTTTATTTCCAAGTGATGAGATACCATTTTCTCTCTCATCAACTAATGTTATGAATTTTTAAGTGACGTCGTTAGGCTGTCAAATTCTACCAAGGGAACTTCTTAACCCAATTTCGATTTCTTTGGGTTCAACATGTACTTATTGAATATGTCATCCTTTGAATATGTGTGAATTACATTTTATTGTTTTACACTTATTATCCACTTATATTGGGTGTATTTATATTTTTCACACATAATTATGAGATTGATTTATCCTTAATTTAAGGATACCTTATTTATAATGGATTTCATCTCATTTTCCATTTCTGTTGAGACTTCATTGTTGTTATGCACCAGTTCACTCTTATATGGTGTATATACTGTCCTTTGGAATATTATATCATCCCTCTATTCTCGTAATATTATCAGGTTCTGATTAAATGTTATTCCTCAATTATTGTATTCATGTGTCACTCATTTTGTTAAAAACCATTTAACTAAAATATCATTTTCAATGTTTTAATGATTTATTCTTATAAATATTTCTCATTAATATCCATGTTTTCAAAATGGTTTTAAAGATTTATTTATATGGATATTAATGGTTTAAAATGTTAAAAGCTTCAAAGTGGTATGGGACACATTGATTCAAAAATCTCTTTATTAAATGTTTTAAATGGTTTTAAAAATGGTTTTTAGAATGGATTCATTATTCCAATATCATAAAATGTTATATTGTTATTGAAATGTGGGAATGTTATCTTTCCTTTATTCTTAAGTTATGTTTTATGATTATGTTATGGTTCTTGGGCATTGTTTATGAAGACGGGTGGTTCCGTGATAAACTATGGGCGGGTGAGCCCGATATAGCTCTCCAATGAATTGGGTAACGTGAAGGAGTTAAACGTTAAGGTTTATCTGAAGAGATTTAGGGAATATACTATGATGGGTATTCCAAACGTAACCAAGAGGGTTAGTACCTACGTAAGAATGTTATGAATGCCTCAAGTTAACTTTATGTCTTATGATTTCTATTATTTATTCATGATTTGATGAGGTATGTTAAAGTGCATATGTTTTATGGGTAAAGTATGATTTCATTCTTATTTATATATGTTATCATGTTTCCTTTTCATATTTTTATATCCCTTACTGAGATTTTTATACTCATTCCATGTTTTTTAAAGGTTTTTCACAGGTCAAGGGAATGGTACATGATATGATGATAGTGTCAAGGAAGTGTCAAGAAAGAATCCATGTTTTATTTTAAATATGTTTCTGTTGATGGGAAAAATGAATACTATCATTTATGTAACCACTTTGTTTAAATGTGGAATGTAATGCATGTTTTATGATCTAATTCTCTAAAACTCTAAACCTGAAAAGATCCTCAATCTTTAATCTTGTAGTAACTCAATATTAAGTAAGGTTTAATGTTGGGGACTTATAGTCGGTATCGAAGGTTGGTTTAGATAAATTTAGAGGTTAGAGTGTTGTTTATGAAAAAGTGACAAGTTGTGTATAACCGAAATGGTTAGTATATTAGATGGAGTCATTGTTTTTTTCTTTGAAAGTTATAATGAGTTTGAGATAACTTGGATAAGTATATCTTGGTGTTTATCTTCCTCTTTATTATATAATGATTTTACTGATATACTCACATTGACCTTTTTGGTTTTAGTAAATGGCTGGATCTAGAAGGCACCAATGTAATAGTGTATTTGAAGAAAACTATGACGGTTTTATGAAAGAACAACGGAATGATATGGGATATGCAATGATAACTATTGTGGTTATCTTCAACCAACTGTATGGAGTCATGATTGACCACCTGAACCTTAGTGATTTTTATAAGGCATCCTATATGCGAGAAACAAATCCCTACGGAAGCTCAGGTAATAATCATAAAGGTAAGTATGTTCAAAAACCTATGTCTCAAAGATGTGGAAAGAAACACATAGTAAAATGTTTCAAAGGTACAGAAAGATGCTATAGATGTAGAAATGAAGGTCATAAATCAAGAACCTGCCATGGAAAAAAGAATCATCTAGTTGACTCTAGGAAGGGGAAAGAAGTTCTTTCTGAAAGATCAATTGATTGTTTCAAATGTGGTGTGCATGGTCATTATGAAAACACTTGTACTACGAAGAAGTTTCAGGAATGGGGTCACCAAGATCGTAAAAATATTCGTTTAACAATACCTAATGCCATCCCGATTGAGGATAATGAAACTGAAAATGACCAATGAAAGGTATGGATTATTTCTTAACATATGTTTTCCTATTATTGGAATCTTAAGATATGATTCATAATTTTTTTGTAGGAAAGAATTATTTCAGAATATGTTGAAAAGGAATGGTTAATGGATCATGAAGAATGTTGAATGAGTAAGAAGTCAACATATAAGGGATTCAATAGTTATGGTAGATTTTAAGATGGTGAAACTCTTAAATGTATTAAGTCTATTTTGATGATGGAGGTACATTAGAAGACTTTTTTATAGTATATTTGACCCTGATGTTTGATATATGAACATTTTATTCGAAGAATAATTATAATTTCTTTTATGGATATAGTTATAAAGAACCATTTGGGTTTATATGATCCTTGAATTTGAGGCAATTACTGGTTAATACATTTTGGGTTGCAAAATGAAAGTTATTAGATAACCTTTGTTGTTAAATTATGTTATGGTTATTTTTGAATATTTTATATCTTTTTAGGGAATTTTTTATATAGTTTTGGAAAAAGGACAACACGCAGACCGTGTGACAACCCGTCGCGTCGGACGAAGCTACGGGAATCAAACCCACAACTAAAGTGTGATTGGTATTTATCTCCTACCACCGGACTACGTGAAGTCCCTGGTTATTATGACTTATTCTTTTTAGTTAGATTATTTTATGAATTAAGAGTAAGTTTATTTTTTGTTATCTGTGGAAATTATTAACCTACCATAGAGTATATGTGATTAGTTTAATTACTTTTCAATATGATACTTTAAGAGCAATTGATGTTATTTGGAGATAACTATTAATTTGTACCTTGGAAGACTATGTGGTTAAATCCTTCAAATATTTGGGTTTCAATCTTATTTTGGTTTACGTTGAAGAATTTTATGGACAAATTGTTTATCAAATGGTCTTCGTTGAACTTTGGGTATTTTTTGACAAATTTTGGAGATTAAAAATAGATTTGTTTTTTAAAAGGGATTATCCTTTTTAGGTATTATCTAATCTTGTACTAAGCTCTGTAGTTTTGGTTAAGGTCTAAAGACATGGGAATTATATAGTTCTCTTTTTTGTATTAGGTGATTCTCAAGAATTTGATTATAGTACTTTTAATGCGAACAAGTCTTCTGAAATACTCATCTTTTGGAGAAAATATGAGTTTGATTTAGGAATCTAGTAAAAGTTGAAAGTCTATGTGACAATTAAGTATGTTTCATTATGATTTAGTTAAGATCAAAAATAAATTCCTCAACTAAAAGTAACTTAAAACAAAAATGTTGTCTGTTAACTTTTCCTACTGGGGAATCGAATACCATTTAACCCGTCACAAGTTTGTGATTTTCTTGTGGTTAACTTTCTCCTAGACATGTTTATTATCACTCTCCATCAGAACATGACCCCCTTTTTTTCCTCCATATCCATATTTTCGTACATGGAATCGTAGTATGGGTTAACTCGGGAGACCTTTTTACTTCTCTCCCATTCTTTTTAAGTGATAGTTTTACTAACTCCTTTTCTAATGTGGGGATTTCAATGAAGTTTCTAAGCCCAATTTTAAAATTGCGAGGACGCAATTCCCAAAAGGGGGGAAGGATGTAACATCCCAGGTAAATAAATAATATTACTTTTTCATATTTATTAATATTTGTGAATAAAATATTAATATTAGTTTAAAGGGAACGCTATGCTCGATGGCCTACCCAATACGCAACAATGAGTTTCTTTGAAATCTTACGTTATACTCTAATAATAAAATAATATTATTTTAAATGGTAGTCAGTTCCTAGTCATTGTATTGGCAGGAATGTATAGAAATAACTAAAATATGATTATATATGTTTGTTAAATGTTTTTACATTTATCCAATAAAATATAAAGGCTTAAAATAAGAAAAGAATTCAATTTTAAGCATAAATACTCTAAAATTTACTAAAAGGACGATTTATCACCTTTTGATGGTGAACCCTCTTTAAAATATTTTTGGTCAATCTTATACATTCTATTAGACCAAATAAAATTCTTCTTTAGAATCTGGACATCAAAATTTATTTTGTGTAGATTTTTGGTATTTTTCTGATAAAGTTCATTTTTTAAGGAATAGTGAAAACTGTTGTACTTTAATTCAAAACCCCTTTTTAATCTAATTTATTTATATGATTAGATTATATTTTGAATTGGTTTTAAAATTAATTTATAATATATTTTTACCATTTAAACCAGTAGTGGTCATTGGAATTAATTTCACTTTCAAATTGGACTTAAACTAGTGTCAATCTTTTGAAATATATTGTTTCATAAAAACACGCTATTTGTTCTGACAGCGGGAATTAATTATTAAATTAATTAATGTAACTTATATGTTTTTAATTTTCTAAAATAGAAATAATTTTTGAATTTGGAATATCAAATATATCTGAGGGTGAAGTTTTGGTATTTTTCTGAAAAACTTCAATTTTTGATTAATAGTGAAACCACTAAGTGGTACTTAAAAAAAACTGATTTTTCTTTTAAATGAAACATTACCACTTCTGTTCTTTGAATTTCAAAAATCCAAAATACATGATTGTCATTAGGAATTAAAATTTGGTTCAATTGGATTAAAATAATTTTTTGGTGAATCGTAACTTTTAAGTTTTTAATCGCGATTAGAGGTAATTAGTGTGATTTATGGTATAATGATATTATAATAAAATGAAAATAACTTGACACTTGTCCTAAACCTATTTGATGAGTCATGGCCAACCAAGAAAACCCATGGGTAGATGTTTGGGATCCCATGGAGCCACTTGGGTAAGATAATGACATTAAAACCTTTTATTTAAT
Organism: Viscum album; assembly: GCA_963277665.1. Lineage (NCBI taxonomy): Eukaryota > Viridiplantae > Streptophyta > Magnoliopsida > Santalales > Viscaceae > Viscum > Viscum album. The sequence continues at coordinate 1,349,089,431 of OY728132.1, forward strand.
GTAAAAGTAAAAATGACACAAACATGTATTGTTTTACTAAAACATTTTTTACCTGGGGTTATACAAGCCAGATTTTTTACTATAAATAGTCATTGGAAATATAAAAAGATTTCCTAAATCATAGTATTTTTATTATAATTTTTAGATATTAAATAAATTAAATTATTTATGACATCATGATGATGAAGCGATTACCTCATTATTTAATGATTTAAATAAAATGAAAAGATAATGTAAAATCTAAGACCTACACATGTCAAAAACCTATTGGATGTGTGGATTTCAAATTATTATCACCTTATCCAAGAAATATATAGTTTTGGGACCTTTAAAATCTGATGTGTTTTTTATAATAATGTTACTTTTCAAGACCTTCCAAGAGTGCCCCTCCTCTCCTCTTATAAAAGGCCCCCACCTATACCTCCTTAAACACACCACTCAAGCCTTTAGATCGGCCAACCCCTATGCATTTTGTCTCTCCACATATCTCTATTACTCCTAGAAGCCTCACTTTGGGCATAAGTCTTCCCAAGGAATCCTTTGAGCTCAAATCAAAAAGAGTTACCCGATTTTAAGGAGATTAAAGAGCGATCGAGTCAAGTCTTACTTGAGGTAAGGGATCTGGCCTCTCTCTTTCTTTCCAAGTACCCTCTTTTATGTCATTTCATTTATGATCCATTTTCTTATGTTGGAGGATGTTATTATAAATTAACCATACTGTAATTTTTATTTCAAAATGATGAGATACCCCCTCTTACTCTCATCAATTCATTTTTAGAATTTTTAAGTGGTGTCGTTAGGGTGCTAAATTTTCGTAAGAGATCCAACCTCTCTCTTTCTTTTAAAGTACTCTCCTTTATGTCACATATTTTAAGATCCTCTTTATTATGTTGGGGTAGGTTCTTTTATATTCCTCTTGCTATGAATTTTATGTTAATATGATTAGAGACCCTATTGGATCTCATCAATCCATTTTTTGAAGTTTTATGTGGCATCATTAGGCTGCCGAAAGTTCATAAGGGGGCTTTCATCTCACTTTTTATTCCCATGAGATTCAGGCTACATTGGACACTATTTACTTTTTTTTGGTGTATGTACTGCCCATTATTTTACTATTTTTATAATATATTCTCATTTATGGGTTGTTACATCTTCATTGTATGAACCCTCTTTCATGGGGTGTACGTTTCGAAAGTTGCCCAAATCGGTAAGGGAACCTTTCACACTCCTCTTTTAAAAATACTTATTTTGTTATGTCTTTTAATTTACATCTTTTTTATGTTGGGATATGTTATTATATATCCTTATTGATGTAAATTTTATTTCCAAGTGATGAGATACCATTTTCTCTCTCATCAACTAATGTTATGAATTTTAAAGTGACGTCGTTAGGCTGTCAAATTTTACCAAGGGAACTTCTTAACCCAGTTTTGATTTCTTTGGGTTCAACATGTACTTATTGAATATGTCATCCTTTTAATATGTGCTAATGACTTTTTATTATTTTACACTTATTATCCACTTATATTGGGTGTATTTATATTTGTCACACATAATTAAGAGATTGATTTATCCTTAATTTAAGGATACCTTCTTTATAATGGATTTCATCCCATTTTCCATTTCTATTGAGACTTCATTGTTGTTATGCACCAGTTCACTCTTATATGGTGTATATAATGTACTTTGGAATATTATATCATCCCTTTATTCTCATGATGTTATCAGGTTCTGATTAAATGTTATTCCTCAATTATTGTATTCAAGTGTCACTCATTTTGTTAAAACCCCTTTAACTAAAATATCGTTTTAAATGTTTTAATGATTTATTCTTATAAATATTTCTCATTAATATCCATGTTTTCAAAATGATTTTAAGGATTTATTTATTTGGATATTAATGGTTTAAAATGTTAAAATCTTCAAAGTGGTATGGGACACTTTGATTCAAAAATCTCTTTATTAAATGTTTTAAAAGGTTTTAAAAATGGTTTTTAGAATGGATTCACTATTTCAATATCTTAAAATGTTATATTGTTATTGAAATGTGGGAATGATATCTTTCCTTTATTCTTAAGTTATGTGTTATGATTATGTTATGGTTCTTGGGCATTTTTTATGAAGACGGGTGGTTCCGTGATAAACTAAGGGCGGGTGATCCCGATATAGCTCTCCAATGCATTGGGTAACACGAAGGAGTTAAACATTAAGGTTTCTCTAAAGAGATTTAGGGAATATACTGTGATGGGTATTCCAAACGTAACCAAGAGGGTTACTCCCTATGTAAGAATGTTATGAATGCCTCAAGTTACCTTTATGTGTTATTTTTTCTATGATTTATTAATGATTTGATGAGGTGTGTTAAAGTGCTTATGTTTTATGGGTAAAGTATGATATCATTCTTTTGTACATATGTTCTCATGTTTACTTCCCATATTTTTATATCCCTTACTGAGATTTTTATGCTCATCCCAAGTTTTTGAAATGTTTTTCACAGGTCAAGGGAATGGTACATGATATGATGATAGTGTCAAGGAAGTGTCAAGAAAAAATCCATGTTTTATTTTAAATATGTTTCCGTTGATGGGAAAAATGAATACTATATTTTATGTAACCACTTTGTTTAAATGTAGAATGTAATGCATGTTTTATGATCTAATTCTCTAAAACTCTAAACCTGAAAAGATCCTCAATCTGTAATCTTGTAGTTACTCAAGATTAAGTAAGGTTTAAGGCTGGGGCCTTATATTGAGCCCAGAGGTAGTTCAGTTGGAAGAGAATCTCTCTTATGAGGAACCACCAATCCAGATTCTTGACCAAAGAGAGAAAGTTTTTTGTAATAAGTTAATTCATTAAGTAACAGTTTCGTGGAAAAACTATATGGTTGAAGAGGCAACCTGGGAATCTGAAAATGCTATGTAGGATAAATACCCCCATTTATTTGATAAGTGAATAAAACTGTGAGGATGCTATTTCCAAAAGGGGGAAGGATGTAACATCCTAGGTATATATAGAAATATGAAATTATCATATTTATTAATATTTGTGAATTAAATATTTATTTTAATTTAATGGGGATTCTATGTTCGATGGCATACCGGATACGCAACAACAGGTTTCTTTGAAATCTTACATTGCACACTAATAATATAATATTATTATTTTAAATGGTAGTTAAAGTGTAGTCGTTGTATTGGTGAGAATGAATATAACTAACTAAAATATTATTATACTTGTTTTATAACTGTTTTTACATTTATATAAGAAAACTTAGAGGCTTAAAATGTGAATGAATCTGATTTAAAGCACAAATACTCTAATATTCATTAAAAGGTCGATTTACCACCTTTTGATGGAGAACCCTTTATATCTATTTTTTGTCATTTTTATATGTTATATTTAAAAAATTAAATTATTCTTTATAATAGGGACATAAAAATTTACTTTGGATGAATTTTTTATTTTTTTTATAAAGTTCATTTTTAATGAATAGTAAAAAATGTTGTATTTTAATTCATAATTGCCTTTTAATAAAATTAATTTATATGGTTATATTATATTTTTAATTGGTTTTAAAGTTTAATTAGAATATATTTTTTCATTTAATCCAATTTTGGTCATTGGAAGTAATTTCACATTGAAATTGTACATAAACAAGTGTCAATCGTTTCCAAGTTATTTCTTAAAAACACATTTTTTGTTTTAACAGTGGGAATTAATTTTAAATTAATTTCTACCACTTTTGTGTTTTTAATATGGAAAAATTTATTCCATATTTGAAATAAGAATGTCTAAATTGTGTAAATAGGTATCATTTATTTTTAGACATTATGAATATTTAGTTCAGTAATTATTTTATTTACCAGGGTTAAAAGGAAAATATGGTAATTAAGGCTAAAAAATAATATTATAATAATATTAAATTACCCTAAAATTTGTCCTAATACTATTGGTTGATAAATATCTTACCATGGGCATCATTAGATCAATTTGGGGACCCCATGGGGCCACATGGGTCTGATAATGACACTTTATTTTAACTAATTTAATGTAAAGGCAAAAATGACATAAAACAATATCTTTTAGTAAATAAATTTTTACATGGGGTTATATAAGTTATATCTTCTACTATAAATATGCATTTGACATATAAAAATATTTCCTACATCATGGTGTTTTTTTTATAATTTTTAGACATCAAATAAATAATATAAATTATAACTTAATAATGATGCAGTGTTTACATCAATAATGAATGATTTAAATAAATAAGATTATAATGATTAAAAAGACATCCAAAACCAGAAAAATTTTTATTTTATGAGTTTATTTCGACCATGATTCATCTTATCTTCGACTTTAATATGTTTAGTACATTTTCAAACCGAAAATCTTTGTATAATAAAATTATATTTTCACACATTCCTAAAGAGCCCCTCCTCACCCTTATAAAATTCCCTCAACTCTAACCCGTTTATCACACTTATCAAGCCCCTTGGATCATCCAACCTCGACCCAATTAATCTCCCTTAATCCCCCTCCTCCTCTCATAAACCTAACTTTAGTCAAAAGGCACCTCAAGAAACCATTTTGGTTAAAACCAAAAAGAGTTACCCGATTTAAAGGTAATGTCTTCTCTTAAGTTCTTTTGTTTTATTTTACATCTCAAACCCACTAAGATATTTTTATTATTTTTTTATGACAAAACCAGTATAATCAAAATACTAGGTTGTTTTTATGAGAATTATTAGAACTACACTTACACACCCCTTCATCTAATGGGTAATAAACATATTGTTTTTATGGATGGCAAACTAATGCCTCACGAAATGATTATTGTTCAATTATTTCCTACTGACTCTCATGGTATCCATTAAGATGGAACTGTATATATATATATATATAATACATATTTTTCATATATTTTCTTTATTCTTGTTTATTTTTCATTTATATCATACCTTTATGGTTTGCATTATGGTTAAATGCGATAATTTCATTTTTGGAAGTGCGGACTACTGCCCCCTCAAAGTGATATGACTCGTTAATGCCACATGTGGGATGTATAAAGGATAGAGTTAATGATATTATATATGATATTATAGAGGAATTATAATATACCAATGGATCATTATGTTTTCATTCCATTAAATATGAAATATAAATGAAAGTAGCATTCATGAATACGTACGGCTTACCGTCACCTTGAACGGTGCATTTCATTTATGTCCTCCAAATGTTATGTATTATTGTAAATACATTTATATGTTGAATATATAAGATATATATGATATTTAAATAATTAATATCGTTATTTACTTAATGAATTTTTTACCACATGAACAACTTGTAATTATAAGAAGTTCATTTTTGACTCAAGTACCAAATATCGACAAAATTACAATTATTAACTTAAATGAATACATAATGTTTATAACATGATAATAAGTAATATAAAAGGAATAATAAACTTTAAAAAGGTTTTTATGGAAGTATAAATTAACTTCAATTTATTATTCAAGAGATTAAAGAACGAACGGGTCAAGTCGAATATGAGGTTAGGGACTTCGTCTCAATCTCCTTTCACTGAGGCATATTTTGTTTTTATACACAACTTTAATTTATACGCTATATAAACCCCATGGACTTTTTATTTCATTCAAAGGTAATCTTTATCTATTAATATTTTTACTAAATGACACAAAATAATGTTTCTTTTAAACATAAGTGGTGACAACAACCTTTCTGTCGCCACGAGTATTATTTGATCTATGGCTTCCCTAACAAGCCATGATGTTTTTAAATGAAAATAAATACCATATACACTTTTACAAATTTTGGTTTTGAAAATGGATTTGATAATATATTTTTTATGTTAATATATTTAAATGATATATTGTTATTGAAATGTGGTTATTTTATATTTCCTTCGTGTTTATTTTATGTGTTATGAATACGTTACGGTTTGTGGGCATTGTTTACGTATACGGGAGGTTTCGTGATAAAACTATGGTGGGTGAGCCCAAGAGAGCTCTCCAATGCATTGGGTAACGTGATGGAGCTAAACATGAATGTTTATCCTAATAGATTTATGGAATATACTGTTATGGTTATTCTAAATGCAACTCTGAACGTAGTTATGATAGTTACAATTTAAGTATGATATGGATGCCACAAGTTATCTTTATGTTTTATGATTTAAATGTGTTATTCACAAATCTTATGATTTCATGAGATATGATAATGAGCTTATTTTATGAATGTATTTGTGAACAAATTTTTTCTTTCATTGATTTATAACCCTTGCTAAGCTTTTTATGCTCATCCCAAGTTTTGACATGTTTTTAAAAGGACTTAAAGATAAATACAATCAAGGATGGGATCATCAGAAAGTCATGTTGTCTAAAACATAGAACTGGACATGACTATTTTTTTCAAGAGTTATTATTTTATGAAAAAAATTGAAACTGGGTAGAAGTGTCTAATTTGTAATTTTTGAGTTGTAAAGTAATAGTTATGACCTAACTCTCTAAAACTCTAAACATAAAAAGATCCTCAATGTGAATTATTTATTTAATTCAAAATTATGTATTGTTTTAAGTTTGGGTCCTTATATGGACTTCCTATAACTTCATCCTTCTTCTCAGCACATTAGCCACTATGTTGCCTTTCCAAGGTGTTTAGTCAAGCTCAAAGTCAAAGGACTAAAGGTATTCAACCCACCTTCTTTGTCTCTTGTTTAGGTCATGATGAGTGAAGATATATTTGAGACTTTTGTGGTTGGTGAAAACCACAAAATATTCTCCTAGAAGATAATGCATGTGACATGGTAAAGCAAGAACAACTAAAGCCAAATCGAGATCGTGTTTCATGTAATTCCTCTCATGTGGCCTCAACTGCTGATACTCATACACAACAACTCCTTCTCCTTGCATAGGCACTGCTCCCAACCGGATGCCCGATCCATCCTAATAAATAGTATAGCTCTTTCCTGGATCTAGAAACAATAGTATCGGTTCTGAAGTCAACCTCCCATTCAGCTCCTGAAAGGTTGACTCACAATAATCTAACCAAATATACTTTTCACCCATATTAATCAACCCTTTCAGTGGAAATACTAGGCATGAAAAGTCATATATAAAACATTTATAATATCCAGAAATCCCTATAAAACTTTGTAACTCAAAGACGTTCTTCATATGCTCCCAGGAAACTATTTCTCTCACTTTATCTGGGTATAGTGACACTCCTATCTCTGAGATAACATGACCCAAGAAGTGAATTTGGTCCATCCAAAAGTGGAAATTTGAGAGCTTATCATATAAAATGTTCTCTCTTAGTGTACTCAGAATGATCTCAAGATGTGTGGCATTTTCGTGTCGAGTGTGATAGTACACCCAGATATCATCCATGAATACTACCACAAAATAATCCAAGTATGGATGGATCACTCAGTTCATCAGTTCATTTAAAACTACAGGCACGTTCCGGATACATAACAGAATAACCATATTCTCGTATAGACCATAAATACTCTGAAAAGTTGTAAGTGGTATATCAGATGGTGTAACACACAACTGATGGTAACCGGATCTCAAGTAAATCTTTGAGAACACCCAGGCTCCACAAAGATGACCAAAGAGAATACCAATCCTTGGCAAGGGATAACGGTTTTTGACCGTAAACTAGTTCAGCTTCAGATAATCCACACAATGTCTGACGGAACCATCTGTCTTCTTTTCAAATAGGATAGGTGAACCCCAAGGAGAAGTGATGGGTCAGATGAAACCCTTTGCCTATAACTCCTCCAACTGCTTATTGAGATCTTGTTACTCTGGTGCAGCCATCCTATAAAGAGGAGTGGACACCGGTGCCACTCCTGGCACAAGATCAATAGAAAAGTCTACCTCTTGCTTAGGAGGAAAACCTAAAAAGTCCTCTGAAAAGGCATGACAAAAATGATCCACCACTAGAGGAAGGATAATCTGTGAGGTCCCCTGGTCATCCAGATATAAACTAGAAATATGGGTTGTAACTTCTACAAACGTATGATGCTTGAGTCCCACTCTTCTTGCCTGGACATCCTATTCATCCTTATGTAATAACAAACTGCCCTCTAGTGATGTGAAATTCAGCCTACAGTGATTCAAATTGACAACTTCATAAAAGAGAACTAACCAGTCTATCCCATGAATGAAATCATAGTATATAATCTCTAGGAAATAGAGGTCCCATAATAATGACACCCAAAAACCTCAAGATGGCACTCCTTCTATTGACATACATTAGATGTTCTTTTCCACAATGGAGAGTCCAACATCAAGACATCAGCAGATGATAAGATACAGAGCCCAAGGCTCTCCACAACAACAATATATATGATTCTATTGGAAGCCCCCTTCATCGAAAAGTGTAGAATCTAAAATTGAGGCAACCATGATTGTACCTCTAACTATAGAGGGTCCGAGATCCTGCTCATATAGGGTATGCTCTACTGTAAAAGCCTGACCTGCACCGTGGTCCGGTGAACCCTAAACTGATCCACTATGTGGCTGTTGAAAGCCCGGCATTGGACCATTGTGGCCATGACCTATACCTTTTCTGGAATATCCTGAAGACATCCATTTTCCAGACATATGAAAAATAGGTGGTCCTACTCCTATGCATGGTGTCATAGTAAAACCTCTTTCCACAGTTGTCGGTGAAAAAAACTGACAGAACCGCTAAAGATATCCCATCTTGTTGCAAGATCGGCACTCCACTGGGTCTCTCGGGAAATGTGGCCTCGTATTCCCGCTCATCCTACATTGGTATCACACCACCTGGATACTATAAGAAGTATCTTTCCAACTACTATCTTCACATGTAGACTACCTACGACACTTCCATCTATCAATATCTGGGGTACCAAAACTGGATGTCGAACTGTCCGGACTCACAACTCCAGAATCCCTCAGATTGTGCTCCGTGATCAATTCTTCGTTTACTATAGAGGATATGGAAGTCAACTTGAATATCTTCACCTAAGATCGAACATTGTTATTGAGACCATCCTCAAACTTTCTTGTTAGGAATAACTCATCTCCCCTAGAATGGTTGTGAAGCGATGCAGCTCTATGAAGTTAGAAGAATTCTACATGACGGAGAGAGTACCCTTCTCCAGACTGATGAACTCTCGAGCTCAATCGACCCTCAAAGTCTGCTGGTAGAAGTAATCATAGATGACACACTGAAAATAATCCCAATCCATGACCTACTGGTGTCCTGCCTGTGAGATCACATCCCACCATCTCTTGGCGGACTCCTGGAGCATATATGTAGAGATCTTCACCCTATTCTCTGGAGGAATATCCAGATTATCATAGATAGATAGCATGGCATCCAACCATGGCTCTGCTGGTAGAGGTCCTTTGTCCCCTGTGAAGGTGGGAGGCAGCTGCTACTAGAAAACCCATTTCAACCCAGCAATAGATGAGATAGGATGCGGTACTCCATGAAAGGTCTGCGTGAACCTCATTAATCCCTCTTGGAACTTTTCATCAACACATGTAACCGGAATAATGGCTAGTGAAAAGAATGGCACTATAGGAGGATCTATGGAAAGATCATGATCATCCATGTCTACTATCTGATCAGTTCCATATAACTAGCTTGCAACCGGTGGACATATTAGTGGCATTACTCTTCTAGGTCATGCGCACACTTAGTTCAAGACCATCAAGGATTGAAACATAGACTTGTAAGAGGGGAAAAGGAGAAATAAAGCATTAAATATTTCAAAAAGTTGGATACATGGCTTGTATAACATTTACACGATGTCGTCCTTTAATCCTTCACATGGGCGTGTACTCTTGCCAACCATGGTCGTGTAACACCCCATACACATGGAGTGTACTCCCCAGACACGAAACGTACTTGAACCGTATTCTCCTACCCGAGTTCTTCTACATGACTAAGCCACACGATTATTCTTGAGCAAGACTACATGGAATTCTTTTTTCCTGACACAAAGTGTACTAGATTGAACTTCACCGACCCGTGTTTTTATTCACACAGCTGATTACACGGCTGACTCTACACGGTGTGTTCGTTTTAGACTCAGTGTATAATAACTACCCGTTATCCACCCATTTCGTTGGTCACACGGCTGGACACAAGGTCTATAAACACGGCATGTACGTCAAGTACAGAGCGTGTTCTACCAAATATTTCCCAACCCCATGTCTCTGCCCACACATCCATGACACTATTAGAGACTACACGACATGTAAATACAGTATATGGAATCTACTAATGAAAAACATTTTCTTCCCAAATAGAAGAATACATGGCATGTATTTATCATTACATGATGTGTATTATGGGTTTTTCCATATAGTAAGCCTCATAAACTACTATAAAACACATAAAACACTGAATCAAACATTAAAGTTCCAAATTAGGATTTGTGTGGGATAATACTCCCCGTGAATCGAAGCTTTGAATCTTCTACATGAAATATACAACATAACAGAGCAATGATCCACCAAATTATGGTCCATGAAGGCCCATAACACCTCAAGAACCTAGGTTTGGCATTCATTCAAACAAAACATTACATATTAGCAATACCCTATAAAATTGAAGGTATTTTATTAAAGCATCTATCACTAAAACATTCATATCTAGCACAAAATCTATCACAACAACATGAAATTAGTAATGCCTCCTAAATAGAATGGAAAGAATTCATGACATGTGACCCATATCTAGTGTAGATATGATGCATGAGATGGCATACCCTCATCTCAATGGGTTGGAATAGAAATGGAATCTTGGAAATATCAACAATAATAGAACAAAACAAATGAATCACCCAACAGTGAAATCAAATCAACTGTTATAATTGAAAAACGTGAAAAATTGAAATAATCGTGGTAAATTATCTTTTCCAGTACATAGTTTAGCTACTCCTTTGCATAGTTTATTACAAAGTATGTATTTTTTCCTATCCCTGGCTATAGACTCTAAATAATAAGCCAAGAATAAAATAATTCCTCTGATACAAATTTGTAATGTCCCAGTTCTGGAAGCCTCCCATAGGTTCCCCATACCTGGTTGGTCACACAGCCTCAAGCGCATTTCCCCAAACACCACAGGCTACTAACTAGCATCGAGGGATTTTGGTGTGATAGTGGGGAAACTATGACCTCACTGGCTAAGTAACACAGTGTAAATAAATAGATAATAATAGTAGAAATAATGGTAACACTATATAACCGTATATAGTGGAAGAATGAAGAAATAAAAAACTGGAGCATATATATAAATGATACCTGACACATATGTCTGGGAAAGTAGTCAAAAAATTCACAATGTTTGAATACAGTACTATATCAAAGTACAAAAAAAACATACTACATCACAAGCCTCAGATTGGTCACATGCTCTCCAGCTCCACATCAATCAAGTACCTGAAGTTGAAAGGCGCTTTCCTTTATCTATACCTCCAACAATATAATCTATTTGGTCCCAAAAACATGACCCAAAATGGGTATAAGAAAAATCTCATTAGGAAACTACCCCACGATTTTTTCCTAACATTCATAGAATATATATATAACAGTAAATAAGCAAAAATAAGCAGTAAACAAGGAAGTACAAAAAATTATACAATCATAGAGTTATAATTACATCCATTTTCCTTTATTAGTTAAGAAACCAACAATTATAAGTAACCATCTAGGATGTACTCACAACATATCCCCTCTGGTTTACCAATCAAATACAAGAAACCCTCTTATATGTACTCATAGTCTATTCTCTCTAGTTCAGCATTAGCACAGACTATTTGAGGAAGCATACACTTTCAATGCCCCATGTGTTCTCGTAACGGTAACTATAGACACTCTAAGGAAGCACTCAAAGTCCAATTCCCCCTGTGGTGTTTCAATGAGGAACTAAATACACTATGAGGGAGCACAAATTCTATCCCCCCTATGGTCTCACTACATAAAAGTAAATAGACACTCAGGGGAATCCCTCAGCTTTCATTCCCCCTATGGTCTACTACACCAGGTTCCCACATCCCTTTGTAAGTAAATTATGCATAGACGGTAAATGGTAGCTAGAGTAAAACTCAAGAACTACTTGGATAAATATTCTACATTATCTCATAGCATGTTAGATAAAATCACTCCATCCTAACAATACATGGCATGGAAAACAAAGCAGCCTAACATTCAAAGCTAGAACAAATGGTAAAAATCAAGAAAACATGGGCAACACATCCATAGAAAGGTATATAACCCTATATACATTCATAAATCCTCAACTCATGCACACAAGGCATAGCAAGAAATAACATGTCTAAAAACAATAAACATGCAATGACCCGAACAAGTGTATTGGGAACTTTTGCATATATAACTCAAATAATAACTTTGAAATGGAACAAACTACCTACATCGGTGTTGTATGATCAATATACAATAACCTCATGCCTTGAATCACCATAAAATTTTAAAGATCCTCAAAGGTGCTAAAAATTATCAACCACTTATATCTCACGAAAGGGGAGAAATCGGGAAACAAGGATCTAGAAGAAGGAAGTGCTTATCATGGTGATTCCAAAACAATCGATGGCGGTCAATTTAGAGAATGGATTATGGGTCAGGGGATCAGAGAAGATTGTATCATACAGTCACTCCTGGGTGAGATGAATAGAGAAGAAGGTATTTCTGTGAACGAGATTCAACACTGGTCCGTTTAATGAAATAAAATAAAAATTCCATAGCGTGTCTTTTAAAAGTACACATCGTGTATATTCCCTTACCAAACCCAACATTAGGAGGTCTCTATGTCACACCACACGGCCATGTGCTCATCCATTACGTGGCCAACACACAGCTACACACGAAAATCAGGTACACGGCGTGTACTTATATGTACATGTCGTGTACTCCTAAAATTTCCAGAAACTCGTCTTTTTCTCAAAAACAACCAGAAAAGAAATACATACCTAAAAAAGAAGATTTGGTTTCTTACATCAATACTTCTGGTAGTTTAGTCTTTATTATTGTTCAATTCTTTTGGTATATTAAAATCAACATGTGGTCTATCTAAATGAATATATGGTAGAACCAGTATTTTTTTGAAATTTCGGCTAGGGTTGATTGAATGGTATGGCCAATTGTAACTCTATGTGTATTTGATTCAACACTTAGAAAAATTTCAATTTTTTTCTATGAATTTTTCCTATCAAATTGGTTGATAGTTATAATCACTTATCTAACATGTTCAACTGATGTCTTATAGCAGATATATTAAGAATATTATAACCTCATGTGATCAATCCAATCAAAAACCTACCTCATGGAATCCTAATAGCCACTTTTAATCCAATATTAACTAGAATATCACAGAATATTCAAACATTATACTAACATAATATAACATATATATTATAACTCTTGTTATATATAATTAAGGCTTTTACAAAACATGTAAGAAATTATAGCCATACAAATATGAGACATTACAATTATCAAATCCTAAATAAAAAATTGGTTCAAATAGACACTTCAGCATTATCGTAATCATTGTTAGTTGTAAAACAAATATAAATTCAAAAATTTCTCCCTATATTAGAAATTAATCAAAATATTAAACTATATTGAACATATTTCTCCAACTTTCAGGAACAAACAATTTAAGTGAGAAATTTCTCTCCCTAAGATTTCCATTAATTATTGGTAATGAAATGAACACATATATTTCTATCATATAAAATGGATATAATTTTCTCATAATTAATATTAAGGAAATAGCTAAATATTATATAGTTAGAATAAAAAATTTATTTCTAAAAAAATGAAAACAAATTTAACAAATTGATATAAATTTAATGTAATAAGAAGATATTGGAAGATTAAAATGAAATAAATTTTACTATATGTATATAAAATGTAGATATATATGTGGTAGAAAATATGTTTCAACTAATAGAATTAAAACCATATATCATGGATCCACTAAAATGAAAAAAATACATTTAAATTGTAAATATAAATTTCTATAATAGTGTTTATAATCCAAAATCATAAAATTTATATTCAAAACTCAAACTCCAATGAAAAATGATAAGTAATAAATAATTTGACTTCCATCATGCTAAGTTCAAATTTGTTTTTCATAAATTTAACTACATCCAGAGTTTTTTCAAAAACATATAAAAGTTGATTCTCCATTGAAATTTATTCTAGAATAATATTAACTATTTAATATGATATTGAATAAAGACATACCCAACATAAATATACTCAGCTCAGTAATATTGTTTGGGGTATTTAGAAATTAAAATTACAGAGGTCTTATTAGAAGAAATAATGATATTTTCCAAATTAAAACCAAATTGAGAAATTTTGTACTTAATCCACAATTATGGTGAACAATAAGATGAAGAAAAACTGTACCCACTATTAAAAATTGATAATCCTAGTGAATTTGAAATATTAAAGATACTTGAGATAACACATTTACCAATAAAATTACAAGTACCTCATATGATTATTTTCTGTCTTGCATGTTCCAAAATTAGAATCACTATAAATAATTAAATTTTAAAAAATAGGTATCTAAAATAGATCAAAATTAAAATATCCTTTAACAGATTTTTTCATCCATTTATCTTCCTTAAAATTTCCTTATTTATGATTACATGTAAAATAGATCAAATTAAAACATATTAGATTAAATCATGCTTTGAATAAGTTAAATATAAAAAAAATTAGTCATCCATCTAAAAAATTTAACATCAACTTACTTTCTATATTCATTTTTATCGAGTTCACATGAATTAAAAATAGAAGTATTTTGTAACATCTTCCCCTAGAGATCAAATTAAACTAATCCCTGATATTATGGGTCACATGGCCTCAAGCATGTCTCCCCATACACTAGACGATAATTACTTATCTCAAGGGCGTAATTGTGTTACGGTGGAGATACAATGACCTCTCATCAAACTAGCATAGTGGATAAAAAATAATGAACAACTGATATTGCAAACTATAAATAGAAAAAATAAATAAGAAATAGAATAAAAAATAAATGAATAATAGAATAATAATCAAAATCCATTAGGTAGTTACATGTACATTGATTTGTTGAATTCTGATATACAAAAGGGGGATAGGGAATATGAATACACAAACATTTTATACAAAAAGTAAAAAATTAACAAAAATAGATACCTAGGATTCTCAAACCTATGCTCATCCCTCTACTACTTTGATTCCTCTATATATAAGAATATCAATAACCTTTAATAGGTCCCTTTCCCTTACTCAGAAAATCTGCAAGATAATCCTCTTGGGTACCAAAGGAAGCCTGAGTATGGTGTGAGATAAAAAATATCAATAGGCCACAACCAACAGTGTCTACACATAATCTAAGTAGTTATCATAACTAATCATTGTGATGGAATGTGTAATTAATTTACCGTGTTTGACAAATAATTAATTTTCAACTCTAGTTAAATAAATGATACATTGAGGGTATACCATCGTCAGCACATAGCCAAAATAGAAGTTGGATGAATCACTATATATAGTATTATATTTATATATATATTATATTTTTATATATTACATCCACTTATATTGACCAATTACGTGTGAACATAATATTCCATATTCCTGGAATACAAGTGTTGTCTTGACTAGGGTGTAACTGAGACATCCATAACCAATCAAATGAGCCTATAAACAAAAAAATATGGTACATTCCCATGATCTCATAATGAGTGGGGATATCATGCTCTTCACTTAATATAGTGATTTTTCCATCATGTCAACACATGAACAAGGAACGTGGTATGTCAAGCCCAAAGTCCAAATAGTGTAAATAGTGTGATACATCATGCTCAACACATGATGTAATGGTTCATGACACCTTCATGCTTAAAAGATCTCTTACTGTCATACCCAAGCCTCAATAAATGCATAATAATATTCATAAAATTTATATTGAGTAAATACATCTCAGGTTCCATGTTCACCAAACTCATATATATAAATAATGAATAATGATGATTGTAATATAACACATAAGTAAATACCTCTCATATGTCACATTAGACTAGTTCAATCAAATTTATTACCTTTATACCATAGTCTTAATAAAGGTATAATAATATTTAAAACATTTATCTTGAGTAAATACCTCACAACTTCTATGTTCACTAAACCTTTATATATAAATATTGAATAATGATGTTTATAATATAACACATAAGGAAACACCTATCAAATGTCCCATTAGTCCAGTTTAATTTCATCCTAGGAAATAATATTTATATTGATCATTTAATATAATATTTAATAGATAGTGTGTCTTTTCCACCATTTATAGCTAAATTTATTTTATTCATTAATTTGAAAAGTAATCCACCATGTAAAATCCCTTCCATATAATTCCGACACGCTCAATTTACAAAAAAATGGGAATTTCATTAATAAAACCCAAATGGCCTTTTGTAAGGACACATATCCATTAATGGAATTCCTAACATGGTAAATTGCAAGAATAGATTTCCCATGAAAATTGTAGGTACCCTTGGATCAATTAAACATTCACTATAAAATGGAAAATCAATTTAACACCTAAGTTTAACGCACATGTGGAGATCCAGGCATAAAAAAATTAACTATATGGGGAAATTTTATCAATAAATTAAATAAATAAATATTTAATCCAACAAACAAGGATCATTAGGCATATGTCAAGGTTAAAGTATCAATTTGATATAAGGAACTCTACTAGAAATGATATTCTCTTAAAAGTTGGAAAGGGGCACAACATAATATATATGAGACATCAGATAGAGAGTGTGATGGAAGGAATCTATGAAATGGACCAATAACCTGAAAATAGGGGAAGTGATATTATTACTAAATAACAAGATGGATTCAAATATAAACTTATATATAAAGGGATAGGATTCAATATCTCACCTTAATGAATCCAACACTTTTGATGGATTTTAAATCGAACACTAGAAATGAGAGTTACTTTGATGCCTAGGTTGATAGAGGAAGAAATTGAGAGTGTAAAACTCAAACCAGACACTGGGTGAAGGAAAGAGAAAATAGGAATATGGTTGTAAGTGTAAGTGAGGGGAAAAAATTAATTTCCCCCCGACATTCAATGGCACTTTATTTTTCCATACAGGTTGGAAAACTGTGTTCTAATCCAGTACCAGTTACTTCTTGGAAGGGGATCATTTTATGGTTTGGTGCATGAATTGTCTACCCATATGGGAGTCATGCAGAACCACTCTATCCCAAACTAGCAGTGTAGAGACCCGAAGCCTAACGTACAAGAACATTACATTACATTTGCGGAATACTTAGTACATAACAAAAACACACACACAAGGATCGTAATAGTTTAGTGTCTTTGGAAACTCGGAATAAAATCTTCTAATCGTGGGGAAAGATCTTCAACATCTCCCATAAAGATCTTCCTTTTTTTTACCTAAAAACCTTTCTTTATATCCTGGGGAAAAGAAATCATAAAAGGGTGAGCTCAAATGCTCAGTAAGGGTAAACAAAAGAAATATCAATCACATAATTTTCATAAGAACATAACATTTTTTGGAAATCTTAACCTGCAAAAGAGAGCATAATTTCATAACATGGGATAAATCATAGTAGTGAAATGAAATCATAACTTAAAACATTACTCATTGTGGAATACACACATAATCATAGAGAATCATTTCTTGTTAGTCAAGACTCATTGCCAAGACTATCTTAGTGGACAAAGTCCCTTTCTGAATCGAGTAATCCTCGTTTCAGTCCTGTTTCACCGAACCGGTATATCCTACCATTCCAGCCATGTCTATCTCATGAGATATAAAATCTTTACCCAATGCATTGGAGGGAGATATAGGTCCCACCCATCTCTTAATGAATCCTTTCTTATGTGTGCCACAAAATCATAAATCATACATCATTGCATAACCCATGTAATAAAAATGGGATTCTTAAACAACATGACATCATAAAACCATTCATATAAGATCAAGGAATTCATAAACATAATTCCATCACAACATAGTCAAATCAATGTAAAAATATGGATATAAACAGAACCCTTTATTATCTTATATGGAAAATAATTTTGATAAAACACTTGAATTGAATTCTTGAGGAAAATATCCTTTCTTCTTCAAAATCAATTTCTTTTCACAAAACATCATGCAATTGTAAAAGAAAGAGATTTTATTGACAATAGTCATGAAATCTTTTAGAGTAAGCTTCATGAAAATAAGTCTTTATAAAACAGTATAAATCCGTTCGTGCCGTATAAGTTAAAAAAAACATTCTTCGTACTTTTGTCGGAAAAGTCAAAAAGTACCTCGTACGAAAAAACGACAAAAGATTCCTTTCATATTCTTTACTAAAAACTCACCTAAGGGTAAAATTGGATTTAAACTATTTCAATTGGATGGAAACAATATTACATATTGAGGGAACATGGATGTGGATAATAAAATACACCCCAGTAAATACTTACGAATAAACAATCTCGGATAAAAATGAGATTGTGATATTTCCCTTACCTTAGGTCCGACTTGCTTTGTAAGTGTCCGAACCTCCTGTATAATGATTCAAATCATGTTATTGACTTATTACAGAATCATATTCATTGTTATGATATCATATATGGTTCACTTATGACATTATATTACCCGTTCTTTTGTAAATTCCATGTTAAAGAAGCGTTTTGGGTAAAATCGTTTCATTTATCGTAGGTGTTTTGACTTGTTGTTCTTGACATCATTATTACTTATATCATGATTTACTTACTTCCAGAATATAAAATATGATTTATATATCATATATATTCAGTATATATATATATATAATAGGTAGATAAATAAAATGAAAAACACCGTTCATGGAGACGGTAGTCCGTACGTACGCATGAACGTTGTTTTCCTTTCCTTATTGTCTTGAAATGGAAGTAAGTAGATGACATACATATGTATATATATACATAAATCCAGTAGCTTTATAATGTCATATATTTCATTATTATTTCTTATATATACATTATAATCATTCTTAAATGGTTAACATGGAGAATGAATCTCATCGCGTCGTGGAGACGGTATTCCGTACGTACGCACGAGCGATGATATCATTTCTATAAATATTGAATTGAATTGGAGTGTATTATAAAATATATCAGAATCAATATGATGTTGTAATAACTATGTATAGTTATTCTTTACACCATTATACCCATCCATGTAAGGTGGTGGTGGAAAATAGATTACACCACGGCGTGGAGACGGTATTCCGTACGTACGCACGCGCGGTGATTTCTTTTTCCGTAGGATGGATAGATGGTGAAATAGGGTTGTTTCATACTTATAATAACATATCAGTATATGAGTGATACTGATGTTATTACTTCATAATGAAACAACCTAAGAAGAAGAAGTGGAAGAAGAAATAAAGATGAAAGAATTGGTAACGGTAATTACCTCTTCTTTGAAGTGCCTCTTTGAGACCTCCTCTTAGGGCACTAAAATTGGTCTTTGAGGAAGACCAGAACCTCTAGGATGTTGATAGGGAAGTGGAGAGGATAAATTGGCAGGGGTTGGCCGAGCTTGAGTGCTCAAATTGGTGTGAGGAGGAGGGGGAGGAGGTGTCCTTTTATAGGGGAGGAGAGGGGCACCTTAGGAATATCTCAAAATATTATTTTATATTAAAGTCAAAATCGGTTTATAATGGTTCCAAAGGGTCTTATTTCGAAGATAAAGTGGGGATGGGTCGAAATCCTATCAACCAATAGGATTTAGACAATTTTAGGGTATTATTTTAACCTTATCAATTAGATTTAACTCTAAGTTAAATAATTTAACTTTTACCGTGTCTTTTTGTTTTCTTTCACTATATGGTTAATAAACTTACTATAACATGCCAAACGAACCCCAAATTGTATATTATTAAAACATATATCCTTATCTAAGTCATTTGTCCGAACCTTAGATTTTTAGGAATAAAATAACAATTAATAATATAATATTTGATTTAAAAACTATTTTGTGTCAATTTTGACACTATTTGATATATGATTTTTGTGAAAGTCATAACAGAATTATATGTTCGAACCAAGTTGATTAAATCAACACTAATATATCATAGTAACCTAGAAAATTAGTGTAATTCATAAAAAGTCTTAAATTACATTTATTTTGGTATTTATATTATCAATTATGTCAATATTTCATTAATAAGATAATTACTGAATCATCTTTGTGTCATAAATAAATTATACTATTTGATGTCTAAAAATTACAAATAAAATACCATCATGTAGGAAATATTTTTAGCTTTCTAATGAATATTTATAGTCGAATTTATCTTATGT
The DNA here is from genome assembly GCA_963277665.1 of Viscum album. Lineage (NCBI taxonomy): Eukaryota > Viridiplantae > Streptophyta > Magnoliopsida > Santalales > Viscaceae > Viscum > Viscum album. The sequence goes on from OY728132.1 coordinate 1,349,109,858, forward strand.
ATAACCCCATGTTAAAATTGATTTACTTATTAAACTTTGATTTTAACTATTTTAACCCTTCTTTAAATAAATTAATAATAAATGTCCTAATCTAATCCAAGTGGGCCTAAATGGTCATATTTTATTCCTAAGTTTTTTTTGGTCGAATTACACTTGTCCAATAGAATTAGGACATGTGTTAGGGTAATATTAATATCATGTTTACCCTTAGTTACCCTATTTACTATTAACCGTGGTAAAAAAAAGTAAAAAGTTACTATTCACCAAAAAAATTATTTTCATCTCATTGAACCACATTTTAGTCCTTGATATTAACCGTGTCTCTCGGATTTTCGAAATTCCATTCACAGAAGCGGTAAAATTATGTTTTATGCAAAATTCAGTTTTTAACCTACCACTTAGTAGTTTCACTATTCATCAAAAATTGATGTTTTTCAGAACAATGTCAAAATTTCATCCCAAGCTATATTTCATATTCCGAATTCAAAAATGAAGTCTATTTTACCAAATTCATAACATAAAAGTTTCATTAATTAATTTTATAATTAAATCCCGCTGTTAAAACAAATAGCGTGTTTTTTAAGAAACAATATCTATCAAAAGATTGACACTTGTTTATGTCTAGTTTAAATGTGAAATTACATCCAATGACCAACATTGTATTAAATTGTAAAAATATATTCTAAATATACTTTAAAACCACTCAAATTAATGATTTATCACTATTAATTATTTCGATTAAAAAAGTTGTTTTTGATTATAATTTAGTAATTTTCACTATTCATCAGAATATGAATGTTATCCGAAAAGTACCAAAATTTCACCTTAGGCTAAATTCGATACTCCGAATCCAAAAATAAAGTTCATTTTGAAAAATAAGATTTACTGGATTTCAAAAAGTGGTTATTACTATTCATAACGGCTAGTTTTAATAATATTTTTATAGCATATCGTTGTTTAGTGAAACTCGGTATTGCGTACTACACACGCTATCGAGGAAGGTCGTGATTGCGTGTAATGCAAGTCAAGTCAAGGATGTGTGTTGTGCAAGCTCCTTTTGGTGTAGCGTACAACACAAGACATTAATAAAATTAAAAAGAATATTTTTTTATAAAATCTTGGGCTGTTACAAGCAGCTAGTCTCACGATAATTCTCCTAGGTCACATGGTTATAGAAAAATAATGTGGCCTCTATTTACTCACTTTCTACAACTGCACATTTTAGGAAAACCATTTGGGCTTGTCAGGATGGTTTCACCAAATAGTGAGGCCTAGTATTTTTCCCATTTTGGAGCTCTGGGCTTCGAATTAACACTAGATTCATTCAATCCATCTTTTTGTTGATTATTATTCATTATTAGGTTCAGTTAAGGGAATTTAAACAAAAAATATATTTTTACCTTCATTAAAAGAAGTTTCATTACAACCTCTCATCCTTAAAAAAAATTCATTGAGTTGTACTTATAAGGGTATATAGGTATCATTAGTAAAGAGTTCTGACCAGTGAGCTCTTTTATTAGATTTCAGTTCTTAGGTCTCATCATGTAGATGGCTATGCTAGCATGGAACCCATACCAAGGGAACTAACCTAGAACGGAGTTTCTTCATGCTCTAATCCACAATATGAATTAGATACTCCTCGAATGAAGAATCTAAATCTAATTCAATATCATTGGGATGAAAGACATGTGATGGTTCTGGATGATACTAGGGAAGATGAGAGATGTGAAATACATCATTCATAGACCAATATCTCTGAGGAATTTTTAACTGATAAGACACAGCTTTTTTATATTTCACAGAATCTAAGGGTCCAACAATTATCATTCATAGATTACCCAACTTCTGAATACATATATGGAAAAACCTTTGTAATACTAGTTAGAAAACTTGGTATTTAACCTCAAACTCAAGAGGTTTCTAGTGTAGTTTGGCATATGAATAATATCTAGACAGAGCTATCAACATTCCATTTCTAAACAATTGGACCTTCTCTATAGTCTTCAATACGATACATGGTCCAAGAATAGATTTATATTGTGCCTCTATCTTGCACAGAGGAGAGTGGAAAGGCCTACCATACAAGGATTCATAAAGAGCCATCTCATTGGTAGACTAAGCATTATTTTTATAAAAGAAATCCATTAGGGGAAATTATTTCTCCCCAGAATACCCAATGTTAAGGATACATGCCTGGATCATGTCATCTAACACCTGAATTTTATTCTCTTATTATCTATCGTTCTATAGGTGATAGTTCATACATAGAAGAACCTTTGTACATAAGGCCTTCTGCAACCCCTTAGAATTCTATGATGTGATGAGAGTGACTCTATTATAAAGGATAGAATGATAAGTTTTATGAATACTTACTAACTTTTGGATGTAAAAACTTTCTATATAATATCTTGATAAGGTCTCTGTCATGACCCGTCCCAGTGGAGCCCATGCCGTGACTCCCCAAGCCCACCTCCAATATGCTAGGGGTTGGTGACTAGCACTGAGTAGGCATATTACTAACATGGGAGACATAGCCTAAGTAAATTTACACATGAACACATATCCAAGCCCACAAATGATGAAATGTAAAACACTAAGGAACAAGAAGAATGCATAAAACTAAACCCCAACCAACAGAGTACGATGAAAGGAAGAGTACTAGAAAGTAAACTGGTCCAGAATACAAGCCCACCAAAAACAAACAAACAAGAGTTCGAAAACTGAAAAGTCCAACCTGTAAACACAAAAGGTACTGGGACTGCCGCTCGTAGCCATAGGAACAACTCGGCCTATAGGGAACTCAGAAATCTCAGTCCTATCCTCATCCACCCTGGACTCTGTCAAAAGGCTGCTCATCTGAACAAGACACTAGACGTGCGGGCAAAGCCCATGTAGGGGTGAGTATAACAATACTCATTAGAGGACCCTGAAAACCACAAAGCAGTAAACAAAGTAAAGGTACAGTTAGCTATGCATAGTATATGTCTACATAACATATAGAACTGACCAGATATACTCAAAACCCAGACCCGTAGTCAACGGACAAGTCACCCAACCGCATTCCCCCATTAGGGATTCAGATCGAAGATTCCATGATGCACTCATTCTAGGAGAATACACTCCATGAGTCTTATAGCTCTGATGACGTTCGTCCGAGAAGTGGTGTTCGTCAGGAACCTTCACGAGAGGTAGCTAAACTCATTAAGGAATACACACTCTTGAGTGGGAAGCTTACGATAGAAGGGAAGCACTCATTACAGGATACAAACTCCTGAGTGGAAAATATCACGATACACAGATGAGGATCACTGTCAGGGCTATTTTTTATACCGCGACTCATCCGGATCCACCAGATAGGTGATACACCAGCTAGGTAGAGGATCAAAACCTGTTAGAGTTGGTCACGTCGATGCTTCACTCTACCTAGGGTCAAGAATGGATAGAGGATCTCGCTACGGGCCTCTCAGAGGGATGCCGAATCTATCACAGAAAGTTCGGCTGAAGGGATCATACTTCTGTAGAAGGAAACAATGCCTGACCTTTAGGGGAACGGGAAGAAGGGAACTAACCCAAACGAAAGATGTCCAGGATACGATGAACAAGAGGACCATGCTGTTTTCCAAAAAGTACACGGCGTGTAGAAAAGATACACGCCATGTTGTCTGACCCCGGGTACTGCCCGTGTGCAACGGCCCGTGTCATAGGATTGGTCGTGTAGAAAAACTTAGTACACGGCATGTAGTATGACATACACTCAATGTTTCGAGTGACTGGGGTTGGCCCCGTTTCACTAGACGTGTGTCCGCAAATGCCTATCAACCCGTGTACTTTAACCCGTGTCCATGTATCCCCTGGATACACACCGAGCTTCACATTGCCGCCTCTGCCACGTTGTACACGCCGTGTCGCCTGAAGCCGTGTAGATCATTCTGTGCCTGTGTATTTCCCAAACACACACCGAGCTTCAGGGAAAGTTCAACACGCTGTGTGACCAAGGTCACGCGTCTTGTGACACCTCTCTGACCCCCTAAACCCTAGCTGCCACCAAAACCACACGGTGTGTTCTTATGAAGTACACGCCGTGTGTTCTGGAAATTTCCAGAACCGAAGCTCTTCATCGGTGTGCCTCCCGTGCTGCTCCGATCGTCAATCTGGCCATCCGATCACCACAAAACCTTCAGGTTTTGGAGTCCCGACACCATGAAGCCACTTTCTGTGTTTTCGGGCCTCTGATCGCCTTTGAAAACGTGTTTTGATCCTCCTACACAAAGAACGCTCAAAGAACACCTTTTATCGATCCATCTGATTCGTCATCTGCCATCATCGTTGCACCTCTACAAGGCCGTTGAGGTGTCGACTCCTCAATTTGGTACCATTGTGTCGCATAACGGATACGCAACGATCCGTTGTTCGTCACCCCGTGAAGAACGCGAAGAACACGCGGGAAAACAAAACGGGGGAGGAAATCCAATAAACGAATTGAGGAACGAACCACCACCATCATTCTTCATGGAGTTGATCCACTCTCGTTAATAGGTTTAAACGAAGCGGAGATCAACATAAAAAAACATGGATTATTTCCCCAAAATATTCCCAAAGAAAACCCTCCTGCAAGAACCTACGAATATGCAGATCAACTTGTTCATGTTTGATCTGTGTTCGTCGTTTAAACTTGAGAATGGGGAAAAGAAAAATTGAAATAACAAACCCCTACCTTTAGAAAGGATTGATCATTGAAGAAGGTGTCATGCTGCCATCATCGTTGAGATCCTTCATTGTCGTTGGCGTAGTGATTCGCAGCCTCGATCCGTCGTCGTTTGTCATCGAGAAATTTCTCCAACGCCCTGCGGATTCTGCAGAGGTTCCTCCCAATCGTCGCCAACAATCAACAATGCATAACCCATTAAAAAGGGAAACATGTTGGAATTTAATTACACAGCCGTATTAATGACGCCAACTTATTGTCTTTAGTTTAGGAAACAGACGTCCCGTCGCTTCACTGCATCAGACGTTTCAATAAAAATAAAATTAATATTTAGCAATTTCTTTTATTTTTATTTTACTAAAAACGTCTGAAAAGTAACTTTTTTCCTCGACCCACATTGGTCAATGTTAGGCTCATTATTAGGTAAATTTGTCATCCCAGATGCAATAGTACACTCAGATTTTTAATTTGGGCATCCGTTTGGAAACTCTCACAACCGCGCACAAGTGCCAACTCACTCAACATTAATAAAAGTTCAAACCACAATTCTGGGCTCACTGGACCTTAGAATGATGTTTCATCTTTGTACCCTATCTCGAAATAATTCCATATAATATTTAAAATAATAAACGTAAAATCTAAGACGTTAAAATATCTCACTTAGGCAATAAATTTGTGAACTTTACCAAACAATCAAGAACAACCCACACTAAATCATTTATACAAAGAGAACTTGGTAAATCAGTCCTGATTTCCACCGAAACATCATCTCATTTCCACTTGGGAATGTACAGAGGCTATAAAATCCCTTCCATATGCTCATGTTTGGACTTTACCAATTGACAGGTGGAACAAAGAGTTATGAAACATTAAATTTAAAATTTTTTACTAGGATATAACTATTGACTTCATATGTATCAAAAAATTATGGTGACACTAAGGTGAACCACCCATGATGAGGCCTGGAATTCCCACATCATCACTTATATGATATTTTTTGGAACCCATACACACCCATGGAATAGTAATTTATCATCCCTATCCATTATCCAGTTGGAAGATGTATCATCTTCTAAGATGTTTTCTCTAAGGAAAATGATTTAGGATTAAATATTTTCCTTATTATTTCCCATTATAGAAGATTATAAGTCACCGTTTTGGCTAAGAGGATATTCATACAATGGTCCACCTAAACCGTAATGGGAATCTCTTAGAATAAGTCCATGAGCTTCCATTCTCCATTGGCTTCCTGATCAATCTATACCTGACTTTTCTAGCTCAAATAATTGGCTACTACATTGCCTTTACCAGCCATGTAATAAAGCTATAAATAAATGACTGTAGGTAATCAACCCACCTACTCTACCTATGTTTGATATCTCTATGTGTAAATATATACCTGAGTATTTTTATATCATTAAATATAATAAAATGATCTCGAAGTTGATATTTTATCCAATATAATACTACATAAAATACATCCACCAGTTTGAGGGAATTAATCAAGTAATTCATCTTGTTCGGGCACAACTGATAAGGTCTGTATGTGAAGACTCTTTCATCCTACATTATAAAATCTCCAACATCAGTTCCTAATGTTTTATAGTATACATTATAGATCTTTCTTGGCTATAGATAATCATTATTGATGCATATGTAAAATGAACCATCAAATCCTAAAAGGATTACTCACAATATTCTAACCATATGAATTTCTCACCATTCTTTTTCAAGCACATAAGTGGCACTACACGATGTGATAAATCCAAGATGATGGGATGTAATATATAGAAAGACCAAAAAAAACTCTGAATGTAAAATAAATTCTTATTATTTTCTTAGGAAACTAAATATCTCAGTTTATATGGGTCTACTAAAACTCATTAGTCACAGAGAATATGACCTAGGAAGTGGACTTTCTCAATACAAAAGTGAAATTTAATGAACTTAGAATAGATTTGATGTTCTTTTAGTTTTTTCATCATGATTTCAATATGGGTTTTAGGGTCATTTTTGGAGAATGAATACACCATGATATCATCAAAACATAATACCACAAATGAACCCAAATATAGTTGAAAACCCAAAACCTAAGAAACTAAAAGACTATAGGTGAGTCCTCGAGACCAAATGACATGACCAGGTACTCATAGAGAACATACATGCACTAAAAAAATCAATGTATGTCATGTGACTTGATGAACACTTGATGATATCCCAACCTAAAATATATCTTTGAAAAATCTTTCTCTCCTTAGAGATGATCATAGAGTCATCTATTCTAGGCAGTGGATATTGATTCATTACTATAATCTAGTTAAATCGATGGTAATCTATACATAGTCTGATAGAACCTTACTCCATGTAAAAAATTATAAGTGATCCCTATAGATATTTTTTTATTCATATTAGGCCTCTCAACTCTAGATTTTCCTATTTCTTCTTAATCTCTAGAAGCTCTATATGTGCTATCCTATAAGGATAAATTGTTATATGTACTACTCCTGACACAATCTCATTGGTGAATTCTACTTCATATAATGGGGTTTGGCCAGATAATTCAATTAGAAAGAAATACTTTAGACACTCCACTACAAGAGGAAATATAGTGGGTATTAACCCCTAATCATCCAGTAAAAGACTGAAAATCTATTCTGTCACACTAAAAATCCTCTATAACTCAGGTCCTGATTGCATAACTTATGCATCCCATTATCCCATATCCACATACCGACCTCTATATATTGATGAAAATTTTATCCTCTATGATAGAATTCAATGTGGGGTCGATAGGGAATTAAGGATTCTATCCTAATTATCAATTAAAATTATGTTTTCTCAAGGATGAAATCATTCCAAACAAATTTGTATCCGCCTATCTCAGGGTTATTATCCTTACAATGGTGAACACCCTCTGATCAGATAATAAATGGGGTATCTTTCCTCATAAAACCATAAAAGTGCTTGATATAAAGGTCTTTACATCCCATAAAATTCTCATATATGAATGACTGATATGTTCTGATGTCAAATAATGTAAATGCTAAAGTAGAGGCTACTAGAATATTACCTCATACAACATAATGATTGGTGTTATACTCCTCTATCATAGGTTGGACTACATGTTACTATCATGGCTTTAAGTCACTTGTTGACTTCCCTGAGTAGGCCCACTCTACTGTAACTATGAATCCTATGTCAGACTAACTCTTCCTTGACCACCACCGTTTCCTGATTGGTCATTGGTATTCCAATTGCCTACCTAGTGCGATACTAGTAGTCATGCTCTTCATTATGGAATATGAATTGTTCCCTGCTTTCTAGGAATGATGGGAATGATCTACAGAAATGTTGTATATAGCCCATCCTTCTGAATTTTATACAAAACACTAGCTCACATACCCACTATGGGTATTTATTTCTTGACTTCCCTAGGTGGTGACATATCAAAAAGTTTTCAGTATGAGGAGCCTAATAGCTGCTACCTCTATTACCTGAATGGCCCGAAGGCCTTCTATTTTTATTTATTTTTGATAAACCCCTTTCAAGGGATGAGGAGGAACCCTTAAAAGGCTGGTAGGCTTATATATTACACAAACTATAAGTATTACAAAATATATATACTATAACTACATGGAATAGTTTCTCCATAGCTTCTCCATCACGGTGTCATCTCTCTACCTTCGCATGGTTTGTTTGGATAGACTTCTCATGCATGCATAAGATGGTCGCGATGGTAATTACATACCTTATCTTTCTAAAAAATCTTCTTACCTTATGCTCTGGTTAATGTTCCTACTCAAAATACCCATCTAGAGCTTGATCCTTGTAGATTTTTGTGGTCATTAAGCAAAATTCCATGTGGCCTAAAGGCCTTGAGGTGGATTGAAGGCCTTGATGTTTCCCTAAGGCCTTACTGGCCTGAAGGATTGGGTGGATCAAATTCCTTGAAGGACCCTAAGCCTAAAATGGTGGCCCAAAAGTCCAAACCAATGAATAGTTTAGGTTGCTACAGTACCTAATAGTTCCTACTACAGTACAACTACAGTAACTCAGAAATAATTTCTCTACCCGATTTTGAACTCGGCTCTCTTGGATGCACTTGTTGATTCCTCACCAACTGGGCCAAGGATTTTGTGGGATACTACCTCTATGATTTTCCATTAAAAATTCTTTTATCCTTTAGAAGAACTAATGAAATCTTTAGGTTCTGAATCATCCTGACTCACAACATCATATTCCCCCAAATTCTTCTCTTGGATAAGGGCCTTGTTAATGATATCATAAATGTAGGTAAACCTGAATACATAGACTTCCTATAAGATTGTGTGAATCATCTTATCCTCAAACTACCTCATTGTCATAAGATCACCACTAGCTAAAGTAGGAATGAACTAATGCAGCTCTATAATGTTATTTAAGTGTTCTATAACAAACGTACTTCCCTACTATAGGTTCGTGAATTATCTATCTCTATCATACCTCATAGTATGGGGAAATATACAATCATAGAATATCATCTTCAAATCAACCAAGACCATATTACGATGTTGGTCATCCTGGGTGATAACATCCAAACACTATTTTTAAGAATCAGATAGCATATAATCAACATAATTCCATCCACTCTATAGGCATCTCTATATGTTCCAATATAGAAGGTATAGAATTGATCCCTTTAATTGGAAGCATGATCTCCAACATCACCCAAAAAAGTGGGGGGTCTTACTGTAGGAATTTATGAGTCAACTATCCCATACATGGGGTAGTCTGAAAAAAAAACTCATATTCTACAACATACATAAGATTCTGTCATGAAAATAGGAATCAATTCCCATATTAGTGATAGAAAAAGATGCACAACTCGGAAATGTATAAGGAATAACTCATAGCTCAAGGCTCACTGCCTACAAAGCATGTTCATCACTACCTTCTGGGTGTACAACTAGAGGATTTGAAGGAAGAATCATACTACAATTCAAAACCCATTACTCATAGTATATTTCACTATTGAGATGATTTCAAAAATAAAAATAGAAAATATTTAAATACTTCTTATAAAAATGATCGTGCCTCACTGCCTGCTTCCAAATCCAGTTAGAGATGGTAGATGAGACCCTACTGGACATAAAAACCAAAGAGGTACTCCAGTACACACTACCATGGATGGTTTTAGGTCTAAGTAATTGTTTTAGATATATACATGTCCGTTATTTAATTTATAAAATTCATTTACCTTTATAATTATTCACATAAAAATATGTAAATTACTTTAAATTGATGAATTAGGTAGATTTCCATTTGGATAAATAAAGAACCATACATCTTATGAACCAAATCTAGGTATCCACTTAACCCACAACATAACACATTCTTTCCATTGAGACTAGTGGTTCATGGATCAACATTATATAATTTACTGGTTAAGATGTATGTTTTAACCTATTCAAGAAAACACTCTTAGGTTATAGTAGGAACATTAGGTTTCCAGAATATTATATAATACCTAAAATAAGCTTCAATATAATTAAATACAAAATTAAGGAAATAATAATATAAAGTAGGCAAATATATGCTAAATAAGGATGTTTTATGGATTGATTCATGGGATATTAGTTCTATTGTGTCTATACTAATTTGTGTAATGTAATACCATCATTTCATTGGCACACGGTAGAAATATCATCATTTCAATAATTCAAATATCAATAATATTATTAAACAAGTGTGTAACCTGATCATCAAATTGTATCAACCATAATGTGAACAAACAATAAATATAATTTACCATCCTAAAAAAAGTGGGTTTCCCCTATACATGGGTTAGCTACATCCAGGTTCATGGTTAATTCCAAATACCTTTAACTCTTAGTCTCCTGTCTAATTCACAAATAGTAATATAAATGAAATTTTTTCTTCTCATACCTCTTTGTAATGTCCCAGCCCAGGATCCACATACCCTGTGCCTCGACCTAGTGGGTCACATTGCCTCAAGCATGCCTCCTCATATTCCACATGCTTCCGAATAACAATGAGGGTGTAAAGGTGCCATGGTGGGGGGGGGATTATAGCCTTTTATCAAAATGGAATAATGGATACAATAGATAATAATAAAATGGAAGAATAATATAAATGGAGTGAATAAATAAGTAGTGTAATAGTTAATAACCAAATTGAAAAATAATAATCAAAAGCTACTATGTAGTTTCATAAACATAGATGCATGTAATTATGATATAAAATCGGGGTACTATGAAAATGAATATACAAAAATTCTATAAAAAGGTAAAAAAGTAACAAAAAATAATCCCCTTGCATCTAGATCCAATGCTCTATCTTGGTCTCCTAAGATCCATTATAAGTAAGAATATCAACAACCTATAACAGGGACCTTTACATTACTCATACCTATATGAAGATATTCTTCTTGGGTAGCAAGGGAAGCTTGGGTAGGGTGTGAGATAAAAATATTATTAGATTTCTAACAATGATGTTTAATCATAATCCAAGTAGGTATCATAACTAAATAGTGTGCAAGCAAAAGTAATTAATTAACAGTTTTGAATAAATAACTACCCACTCAGGTTGTAAAAAGACACCTAGTGGCTCAACCAGCTTTAGCTCCTGGCTATAATTGAAGGCTGATCAATCACTATATATATATTGTAATAATAATATATATAGAGTATAGTTATATATATTTTTATCCACCTATATGAACCAATTACATGAAGACGTAAGTTTCCATATACTAACAATACTAGTGTTGGATGGACTAGGGTTTAACTCAAACATCCATAACCAGTCTAATGAGATTATAAGCTCAAACATTATGGTACATTCCCTATATCCCATAATGATGGTGTTACACCATGACTATCACTCTAGATGGTGAGTGTTCCATCATGTCAAAACTCAAACAAGCGATATTGAACATTAATCCAAATGTCTATCTTGTTTCAATGGTGGGAGACATCATTATCATCACCCGATGTAAGGGAGCATGATATTTTCATGATCAACAGATACCTTACCATCATACCACAACCTCTATATATGAATAATAATATTCATAACATTTAGTAAGAAGTAATACCTCTCATGTTTTATGTTCACAAAGACAATATATATGAATAATATATAATCATGTTTACAATATAACACATTAGTCAATACCACTCATATATACCATTAGTCCAGTTCAAATTCATTCAACATAACAAAATTTACATAGTGAATCTAATATAACATGCAATAGATGACATTTTCTTTCCACCCTTAATAGTTCATTTCATTTTATTCATTTAATTCATTCAATTAAAAATAATCCACTGTGTGAAATTCATTCTATATAATTCCATGCTAATCAATTTACTATATCATATAAATTTATTTTATAAGGCTTAAATAGTATTTTAAAAGGTGACATGGTCATTAAGTGAATATCCTACATGGTAAATTCCAAGTATAGGATGGCCAAGAACATGGGTGATGTCTTTATCAAAATTTATATTCATATTACAATGGAAATATAATTCAAAAGATAATCCCACTACTTAGGTGGAGATCTGGGCATATAAACATTTAACCATATGAGGAAATTCAACTTGACTCACCGAAGCTATGTCCATAAATGAAATCAACAACACTCAATCCATTAAATAAGGATCAACATGCATGTGCCCAGGTGCAAGGATCAATTTTAAATAATGAACTCATTTAAATAGAAAACACTCAGAAAGGATGTGGTGTGGCACAATGAAATATCTATGAGACATAAAAACTCATGGAAAAAATTATAATATGTCCTAAATCAAGACCGTAGATGGCGCCTCACTTGATATCAACCTCGGATTCAGAGTAAGTTGGATTAAAACTTTGAAACGGTCCAATGAACTAAAAAGGGAGAATTAACTTGCACTTAAATAGTGTGATGTATTCAAATAGAAACATAAATATTAGGGGATATGATTTTAGGGATCTCTATAATGAATATAATTCCTTCAATGGATCTTCAATTAGACATCGTACATGAGAGTTACTTGGATTCCTAGGCTGATGGGTGAGGAAAGATACAAGAGAGAAAAATTTAAACATTACATTGGGGGAAGAAAGTATCAAATAGAAATAGGATAATAAGGTTAAGTGAGGTAAAAAAAAGTACTTTCACATCAAAATAATAAAAGCATGTTGTTTGGAGGCATAGTTGGCCAAACCATGAACCAACTGTACACCACTTTCTTCTTGAAAGGGGCAGATCACATAGTTTTGTCCACAATTTATATAACCATGTAAAGATCGTGTAGACCCACTCTATCCGAAAACAGTAGATGGTTTCACGAGTATGATCCTAGGTTAGAATGGTTGTAGATGAACTATACATCCCCTGCTACCACATTTTCTACAACTGCACTCTTTAGGGAAAAAATTTGGGCTAGGCGGCATAGTTTCTCCTAAAAATGCGGCCTAGTTTTTTTTAATGTTCAGGGATCCAGGAACTGAATGATCTCTTAAAGGACCTGATCCCTCCTTGAATATAATAGGATTTATTATGATGGTATTTTAAAATAATTTAAACCCAAAAAAAGATCTTTAGCTTCATAAAAAGATGGTTCATTGCATATTTAAACTCTTGAATGAATCTAATCCCAATTTAAATTTACACATTAGAATACATTGATTTATTGATAAAACAACCATCATTGTGTGGATAAAATAAAATACCTAGAAAAAATATATGTTTTCAATGGAAATAATATCAAATTTATTTTTCACAAATTCTCAAAATTCTTAACATAAATCAATGTTTGAAGATCCAAAAATAATTCCATCCACATATATTTAGTAAATTATAATTTCATTGAAATTCATCTTAATAAATAAGTTGGGATCAATTTTTTCTATTTTGAAGTAGTTTTCAATTATAAATTTGACATCTTCTCACACCAAAGTCAAGGATCTTGTATTAATCTATATAAATCATTTTATAGATTTAAAATATCATTTAGAAAGGATACATTTTTAAATATGTGTGGTTTTCTCCAATATAATTCTTAAGATATACAGCCATTATAGAAATCATTTTTTACATCAATTTTAATTCAAATGAATCCCTTAAAACTAGATTAATCTAATAAATTTTTAATTTCATATGACCTAGCTAAATGTGAAAAATAATATTAAAATTAATATCACCTTTTTAGGAATATACATAAGTATATAATCAAGAATTTTTTTTTAATTTTGTATCCATATTCATCAAGATTATTTCTATATATCTAATTGATTTTCTTAAAAAAAGATAAATTAGGTTGAAAAACTAAAGACCACACATTTTTTCTCATAAATTGATTTAACCAATCTTATATAACTAGGATTAAATTAGAATAATTTAAAAAACCATCATCATTTTCATAAAAATATCAGAAATAAAATAATTATGAGAACAAAAAATTATAGTTAGTCTCTAAGTTTTAACATTTAATTTTACATTTACAAAGATATCTTCAATTGGAAATTCATTTTTATTTATTAATTTTCTTTTAATAGAGTTTTTATCCTCCCTTTATATGTCTATTCAAATATGATTTTTTATATTCTCTAGTTTTTAAATCCCCAAGCTCTTCATCATGTTGATTTTCCCAAATGATTTATTATTTAAACAACTTTACTTTAATTTAATATGAAAGGTATCTTCAATAATCATAGTTCTCTTATTATGTAATCTATATTTCTTACACACTATTGAGTAACCAAAAAAACATATTTTTCCATATGACTAATTTAATTTATCTAAGTAATCCTTCATATAAAAAATAAATAATTTCCCATCAATGTATCAAAAATATCTAATTTTATGTTTTATTACCTTCTAATTTTCATTAGTTGAATTTTTCAATATTAACCTTAAGGGAATTATATTTGAAATATATCAATAAGAATTTATATATTTATCCTATAAATAATTTTAATAAATTATTTTCATTTATTATGGGTATTATTATTACTTGAATGGTTTTACTTTTTATCTAAATAAAACTATTTTGTTTTCATGCCCTGGGAGATGATAAATTAATAAAAACCCAATTTTATTAAAAAAATGGATGAAATAGTAGATTTTAACATTATTCTTATATATCAATTATAATTTGCGTAATTAAATATAATTTTTCATTTTTAACTATTTCTTAATATGACATAAACTTTTCTAATGTTTCTAATTTTTGGGTAAGAAAATAAGAACATGTGAATATAATAAAATTATCTATAATGAATAAAACTTATTCATTTTCATCTATACTTTTAGTTTTTACTATCTTGAATAAATATAAATAAAATATTTGAATATTCTTCATAGTTCGTACTTCATTGAAGGGAGTGAAATAACATTTCAGTTATTTAGATTTTGTATACGAATCGAAAAAATTAGTGTTGTCCTACAATTTTTTTGTTAACTATAAAATAGTTTGGTTAATGGAAAATTGGTGTATTAATATGAAATTAACATGGCTTAAACTTATATTCCAAAAACGTTTACTGGATTTTATAGAATTTAAATATATCACATTTTGAATTTTTAATTCACCAAAATTGATGGAATTGGTTTTATTGTTTCTATCTATATAAAACAGAAATGTTATAACCTTAAAATAACTTATCATTTATAAATTTAAAAAAAATACATCATAAACTGGTTCAGAAATTCTTATCAAATTATTTATTATACACTTAAAATATAACACTATGAAATGAATACATAATTTGAAATTCCTAATTATCCAAATCCATTTCTTTTCCATTATATTTTAAATCAAATGTATTAATACCACTATAACTCTTATTAAATTTTAAAAATTAGTGATATAACTAGTCATATTTCATGATAATCCACTATAAGAATATTTTATTCTCTTTTTTATAATACAAAAGCACACTTTCTACAAGGAAATAATTTAGGAACATATTAGTACCCATGAAAATTTATGTCCAACGGGATTAATATATGTATATTTTGAAACCTATATTTATTTTAAACTAGTGTTCACTAGTAATATAAAGGAAACTTATTTAGATATAAAAACTTTTGGTGGACATTAGATATTATAAATCTCAAGGTACATTTTAATTAATGTTTTGGTAGATTAAAAATCAATGGGTAGTCGATTTGGGATATAGAAAAAATTATATTGTCTAACTATGATGGTCACTTTCATTACATAGTTGACAGTAATGATCTCTTATCCAATGTGATTGATTAAGCATATGTGGTAAATTGATTGTACAATAAGTTGATACATGTAGTTGATCTAATTATTTGGTTAATGGGGTCAAAACCTAATTGTCTCTTGAAACCAATGATCAGTCAAATACATAACTAATTTTTTTCAAATCATACTAACCACATACTAAAATCATATAAGATATATAATATAACTCATGTTATGAGTAATATATGATTTATCAAAATCTGACATAAATTATAACTATACAAAAAAAGTGTTATAGTAACTTTCAAAACTTATTTAAATAAAGTGGTTCAAAGAGCCACTAAAAGAGAGAAATGTTTATATTAGGCATAGAATCCAAAATAATATGGTAACATTCAATTTATATAAAATATATTGTAAATGTTACAGATATTTTATGGAAATTATAATAATATTAGTTATTTTGATGATGTGTGTTGTTTCATATCACACAATAATTATTCAAAGGCTATTGAAAATAAACCACAAAATTTGAGATACAAAATAAGGAAGATAGAATGTGAGCATATCTTGGGGGTATGTACTAAGAGTATTATTTGAATAAAATATACCCAAAAAATAATGATTATGATTCATTAAAAACAAAAATGATAACTCTTATACAATTAGAGAAAATGTTATACCATAGACTATTGGAAAAATTCTATGAGCATCGAGTATACTAGAAAAAAGTAAGACCAAAATTGATTATAATCAATATTTTTATATAAAAATTACTATTTTTGCATAAAATCTTTTTGAGAATGATAAATAATTATAAATTTTTAGAAATAAAAAAATTGGTGAAACAATAATTCTTGGGATGTTATTTAAAAAGTGAATTCAAGTTTGATACACTCCTAAAGATTGAGTTATTATAATATCATAGCACTTAGAAATGTTAAAAATATGAATATATCACAAAACAAAAAAAATCTATAAACACTAATATGAAAAAATAATTCTACCTGAGGAGAAAACTGAAATTATTGAATTTTTTCTTGGAAATTCATTGAAATTTTATTGTTGATATATGTTTGTCAATTTTTCACATCCTTGTTTTAAAAGTTTTAATTTTAAATTTATGGGGATAAAATTTGATGGTTCAATGACATTAAAAGTGATAATAAACTAATTAATTCATTTAATTTCATTAAAATTTTATAAAATTAATTGATCACCCTTTTTTCTTACACCATGCACTTCCCAAGTAGACTTATAGTTCGTTTATTGATGAATTTAATATGGTATTTTCCACTATATTTGTTTTCAATGAGAGATATAGAAAAGAAGATGTATGAGGACATATTTTTAGGTAAAAATTTATTTTTATTGATAATAAATCCAAATGGTGTGATTCAAGAGATCAATATATTGTGATGAATGATTTTTTATTTGTTATAGATAATTAATAATGTCAATATATGATGGGTGAAAATTAATGTTCCCAATAGGGGATTGAAGAACATAATAGATTGTGGGATATTTAAGTATCTAATTTAATGAGATATATCTTTGGTACTTTTCTATCCACATATAATTCATTAAATTTTGTTTTTTTGATGAGCTTAGGAAAGATTATGATAATGAAATATTATAAAAAATAATATATATATTATTTTTTGGAGAGGTTCTATATAATTTATGGGGAGAATCTGGTTTGAATGATGTTGAGATTTAAAAGACAAGAAAATTAGGAGTCAAGGTTGTCAAGGAGGGTCCAACATCTTATAAGGTATAACAATGGAATATTAAATGTTCTATGATATCTATTATTAAAATTAATATATTGGATTAAATCTTTTGTCTTAATTGGATGCAATGTTATAAGATGTAAATGGATGTGAGTTTCATTTAGTTAATATATTTTAAATATGATGAATATATAAATAATAAAGGATTTGATTTTTATTTTTATTTAAAATTAATTAATGTGTCATGAAAAAATTATATTTATTAAAGTTCCTTTTGGATGAAGATAAATATTTAGAGTTTCATTTATTTTGAGATAAAAATGTTTCTACATTTATTAATGATTGATTAAATCATTATCAATGGGAAAAAGTATATAGAATACATATCAAAGTATTTTGTGGTAGTGAATGTTACATTTAAGTTCTCAATTAAGTTCTTATATATTTTGTAAGCCTCCGAAATTGTGTTGAATATTTATATATAATTCAAATAAATTCTTGAAGTTATTATACTTTTTTTATGAGTTGATGTGGATATAAATTTCTGATTTTGTTTTTAGAAGGATGGATATGGTTGTAAAAAGGATACAATGGATATATATGAGTAAATGTATAAAATGAATATCTATGTGAGGTTAATGCTAAAATTATAAAGGATTTGTATGATTAATCTACATGATATGTATGGAAAATTCAAAAAAAATTCAAAGGCTTTGTATTTGATTGATATTACGATAAAATATTAAAGTGTTTATGTTTGAATAATGCAATGAATATAAAGAATTTGTATGAGTAACTCCATTTTTTCAAATTCAACGTATGAATAATCTAGTGTTCGTGTTCAATAAAACTAAAGGGTTCAAATCCTATGTAAGAGTTTTAATACCACATCACCTTATGGACACACTAGTAGTTGTCAGACTGGTGGCTCTCAATGAGTCCTTAGATGCACCTTCCCATAAGATAAATCCAGTTGACTAGTAATAATGAACCTTTGGGTGATGAGGGGGAGAATATAAAGTATAGTGATAATAATAATAATAATACTTTTAATAATACCATAGTGTAAAAAATTAATCAAACACATTTGATGAAAATTTAAATTGTGTTAATACTGTGACAAAATACACATGTTATAACCCAGATAATATCCACAAGTCATTCCAGAAAAACAAGAATAAACAATACCATTCATGGGATGGCCATATATGTACATGTAAAAAATATCCAAATTTAGAAACCCTATAGGCATTTTATACCCACCCAGTCTATCTACTAAAAACAATCCATCAAACTCATACACCCTTTACACACCCCAATCCATCAGCCTCTAGAAATAAATCCTTTAGAAATTCCTATACTCAAAACTATAGAGTTGACATGTGTAGAAGAGGAATTTGGAAGGGTTTGATTATAAAATAATTAATCCACCACTAATGGTTTCCCTAGTATACATACATATATATTCCTACTATATAAATGTGTAAATAAATAATAGCTCAACCCATATCACATAAACTACTCAACTTATTATGAAAATACACAAGTGAAACATTATATACCTAGTCCAATCTCACAGTACAATGATACTTACATGGTATGTTATGATGTAAGAGCCCTCGACTGTCAAACTATATCCTAATCACACAACATCACATGGAATCCATCATGACATACAGCATCGAACAACATTCCATTATTCCCATATAATCATTTTTTATTTTCTATGATGTCCCAATGGAATGTCTGCAACTTATACCCCAAGTAAATAGGTATTACAATTCAATTAACTAACAATCAACTTGATTTACTTGTGAACCAAAAACATGGATATACCTATCCTTCAATGAACCTGACTTAATGTCCCCAACATAAACGGTGATCCTTCCACCATAATCTGGTGGTATCAACCACCACCAACCATAATCTTCTATGGTAATCACCTCTACCTTACCATTGGTCAACACCATACCATATTCCACTAGATAAAACATGGCCTCCACCCACAATGAGTGGTCAAAACCACCTCATGTGTCTTATCCTATGTATAGATGATCCATACAGCCTTCTTTCATAACCTTGTGTGTGGCATCATAAAAAATCTTGGAAACACCTCTGGAAAACTTCATCCACCACCTTTGAACCACATATCCCATTAAAATCAAAGGTCAAAATGATATATCTCATAATAGAGAACCATGTTTCCTTATATCTGGTAATCATGATCACCCATAGTCACATAGACCACATCTAAGACTCTCATGACGAACCCACATACCCATAAAAATGAAACAATTTCCATACTCGACATTATCACCCATAACCAGCCCATGAAACACATATAAGACCTATAATACCATAATAGGATCAATTAAACAATTTCATACTTCAGAATATTCTCTATTGTCTCTAAGGAACTACAAATACATAGAGTATCACATACCCAGTCTCACCAAGACTGCCTTTCTTATGCTAATTTACCACACAACACATAAAACTTCTGTAACATTAGTTTAAAACTATGAAATAACTACCATATACTCAAAGAACTCAACTCACCCATAACCAGACTTTTATTTGAGTTAATGTAGTTGGAATAAAAAAATGTGATAAAATTTTTAAAAATTGGACAAAACAACCATTAATTTCAAGAAATATCTATGAAGTGAAATAAAGAGATTAAAGTCGAATGAAAAAGGATAGACTAACCCTAGATCTTTATCACATAAATAAGTTGACGATTACACAAAGGTATGTATGAGATCTATACATTATGTGGAATAAAACCCAAAGGTATGTTGGTGAATCATTAATGCTCAGCTGAAAGGGCTCTCCCAAATCCCAAATTTTGTTTTTTATGAAACATTTTTTTTAATTAAAATAAACTAAAAAAATTTAAATACATGATCAATGGTTTGAACACTTGTTCACACCATGAAAAAAGTCAATGGAGTGTACACTCCCCTATACCTAACCCTTTCATGCCATGACTCCAACTTTTATAGCATGAAATGATCGAGTTGGTAGATTTTCATCTACAATCCAAATGGTTTCTTCTAAAAATATTCCATAGTCACTCCAACCCATTAAAACATTTAAAAATAGGTAAAAAATAGGGGTTTTGAGAAAAATAACAAGGAATATACCATAGATGAAGTCTAGGATTTAACAACCTCCCCTGTCAAATAATTTATCATCCCCAAAATATATTGACCTTACAAATCCCAAAATCTCATCCAAACCCTGCATCCTTATTTAATTTTTCTCAAACATTGATAAAATTTAAAACACATCTTCATTATTCTCAATATCATAGAAACTCCAATTGCACTGTATAATAAACTAATTCCATCCATAAGCACTCCCCTTCATTGGAATTTCCTACCAATTCATTTCCCAATAAAATTTCTCTATATCCTCCTGATAATACACAGATAATAATATTGTAATAGCCATGTTATCACCATACCATCATTACCACGTCCCATAAATTTATTATATCACGAAAATATCATATATAATTTCTAAAAAAATCAGACACAACTCTTCAGTCTCACACAAATGATTCATCGCATCTAGTGCCCCATTAATCCTTCTTCACACTAAGTTCCCATATATTTATTTTATTTCTCCCAATACCCACATAAATCATTAATCTATCCTAATTATCACATAATTATAACATCACACTCAATGACCAAGTGAGTCTCACATAATGAAAAAAACCCAAAAAAAATATGAATGACTCACGATGCCCACACAAATCCCACATTACTCTAAAATTCTGCTTATTAATAAAAAAAATATTCAATCCACTTATCATACATACACCTCTTGCATCATTATCCTTCAAAAAATAAAAAACTATGGTCACCCTAATGGTGTAACTCTAAAAGTCAATGAAAATCTATCTTGTTCTATGTATATATTCTCGACCAAATATAGCTAGAACAAATCACAAATTCATGATGTATGTCTTCCATATAAAGATGCACTCCTTGTTGGAAACTACAGCCACTCTTTGGTATCTCTCTCTACCACATACTGAAAATGTCGCCATATCCTTATTTCTAACACCAACTAACACTCCTAGTCCTATATCAAATCCCTGAGTTTGACCTAATCCACCGCTCTCACATATCTATGTGGTCCTCTAATAAAAACTCACCAGAAGCCCCATATGACCATACACATGGAACTCATTTAGTTTATGATCACACTTTATCTAAGTGTGTCCCATATGAACACATCGTAAACATATTATCAATGATCCACTCCACATCGAAAACCATAATACTATACTATGACTACATTTTAGGGTCTCCTCACAGCTCTACATCCAACTAAATGGATATCTTCATTCTATATCAATTTAAATCACCATAAATCTAGGTATAGACCATTCTTTTATGTTTCTCTTAGTATTCAATTTCTAGCACACAGTCTTTTAGAAAAAATTAAACCTAAATTGTTTAACCTATACATCAATAGTATGTTGTAGACTATCCTTAGACCATATAATTATAAAATGTAATCTCCCACAACCGTCAGTGTTAAATAAAACTAATCTATGAATATCCCAACAAAATCCATGAATATGATATCTCCCTTATATATATATATATAAACTCATAGGATCATTCACCCATAGTTTCATTGGGAAAAAGTTCTATATAGAATCACCTCAAATCCCTTCCATCTGATCCTCTCATTCCAAATGACTTTAAACTATACATCCTACTAAGAATTTATTATTCTCCTAATAATATATGTGTCTAACTTCACCCTCCACCATGGGGGTGTCCCAATGTGATAAAAAATATATTTTGTATAGACTTTATCCAATACTACACCTCAAAATGATAACCCAATCCTTAGAATAAATGTGGCTTATGTTACTTGAACTCCTACATCAAGTATTACATATACTATTCATCTCTCTAATATCCCATATCAATACTATAAATAACTCACACAAAGCTCACACAGAGCTCCTCATTAGATAATAACCTGAAATCCTTTTCCTATTTCGGAGATTATGCTTGTCTCGGTGCCACCACTTATGGCTGAGGCTCACCACTACTCTCATGAGTATCACCATGTTATTTCTCTAGAAGACCCACATATACCCCATCCTAAGACTCGAATAGAGTTCGTCTTGGTGGAATCTTATTAGGAACCAAATACAATAATCACCACATATATAATATAATTAACATCATAAATAGGGAAAGATGTAATAGGCATCATATCTCACTACCCATATATTTCACTACTATACCCATGTCAATTACGATATAATCTCATGTATCATTCCAAACAATATTAGGGATGGGCTCTGGATATACCATATGGTTATAGTATATACACACCCATCACATCATAAATCTCATACATAATCTAGCTGATTAGATTTACACAAAGAAATTTTACGAGAAAATAGTCTATAGGTTATTTTAAATACATTAAGCAACCCAATCCCTTTCATTTTATAAATCACAACCTTTACTAGGGTATTTAATTAGAATACCACCATCAGACTATAGAGGAAAATAATGTAATTTCTTTTTTTCATGTTCCAATAGAAACTCACAAGAAAAAGTTTATGTCTTGTCATCCTAACATGCCTAATATACGGAAGGTGTACTCCCTATTTCCTCTTGAGTCCAAGTATTTGAAATGGAAATAAATAAAATCAAATAATAATTAATAAAACATGGTAACTTAAATATAATTTATAAAATAAAATAGAAAAAACAAAAGTGAAAATTTAAATAGAATAGATGAAATTTTAAAAATTGAATATTAGAATCCAAAATACACATGTTATAACCTAGATAATATTTTTATGTCATGAAATTCATACAAGAATAAAAAAACACCATTGGGATGACCATATATGTATATGTAAAAATAAGAAAAAAGAAACTACCAATCTAGAATCATGGAAAAACCAGTCTATCTACTAAAAAAATTTCATCATGTCAATGCACCATTTGAAAACACTTTTACACCAGTCTCTAGACAATAAGCCTTTACCCATTCTTTTAATAAAACTCGTAATGTACGAACACTTACATTAGAAACCATAAATCATGTGGGTACAAACTCAATAGGACACCACCAACAGTTTCCCTAGATTACATATATATATATATATATATATGATCGTATGTAAAAATATAAATAAATATTAGTGCAACCCATATAATATAAAATTATCATTTTTTATTAGAAAAAACAACTGAACCTTTACCAGACTTGACTTATGATGGAGTTGAGAGATTAATCCATGTTATGTTATAACAGAATATCCCTCAAACTTCCAAACATATCTATATCAGACAACATCACATTCCAATCATCACAATACACTTCATGCAACAACACCTCCTCATTCCAATATAATTATTTTGAGTTAACATTATTCCCCAATGTAATATACATAGGATATATCACAAGTCAGAAGGACTTGAACATGCTTAAACCAAACACTAGATCAGTTACCTGATGAACCTAAGGAATGACAATACACATACTTCAAGATCCTAGAAAAATGTCCCCAATATAAATAATGATCGCTATGCACCCAACTTGTGGTCTAAACTACTAACAATCATGACATTATATAGTGATAACCATATACATGATAATAGAATTTAAAATCCCATATATTACTGGATCAAAAACTATCTTAACCCATTACATCTTTTCAACATCACCTCACATGTCTTATCATGTGTACAAACGTCCTAAATGACCTACTTGACCATCATTACTAAGAAACCTCATCAATGACCTCAAACAACTCTCTAGATAACCTATTTCACCACCTGAGAACCACTTCACTAAACTAAAAAAATAAACACCAAATATTTCATCCTAAAAAAATATATATCCTCACTTTTCATGAACACAATTACACACAATCACTCAAGATATTCTCAAGAATCTCTCATAAAACCCACTTGCCCATCACAACATGAATCAAATTCCAAACCTAATTTCATAATAACCAACCAACCATTAAAATTACATATTTAGCCATCTATTTCGTACCATAATCAACTATACCATTTCATATAGGACACTACCCACTGGTATCTCCCATGAACCACAAATACTCAAAGAATCATATATTTGATCTCACCCAGACCATCCCTCTCATGCCTATTTATAATAAATCATGCAATACATGTATAAAATTAAGCTAAATCATGGAACCAACTACCTTATACTAGTAGATGTTCACTCACACAAAGAACGAAATTGATTTTAGATAATGTGAGTGAAATTATTAAAATAGATGAATACCAGGAAAACTGGGAATAATGAACCAATATTAGGAGAAATAGAATGTTAGTGATAGAAATCATGAAAGGTAAATGGTGGAAGGATAGCCTTAACCCAATATATACATTACAATAAACAACATGTGATTCCAATGATGGATGAAGGATATATCCACATGTAAGGTGATTTAACCCAAAGGGATAGGGTTGAATCACTGCAGCTCCCAAAAATACCACTTTTTTTAAATACTAGTATATTAATTAATACTCTTAAAACCCCTTCATGTATGGTTCATTATGTGAAAAATTATTAACATCATGAAAGATTAGAGGTGGTAGTACCACCACTCTGTACATCCCATTCATTTTATGATATATAGTGTTATGGAATGAAATATTATAATATATACCTTTTTATATAATGACCAATCTTTTTCTCCTAAAAATATTCTTCAGATACTCACACCCACTGAAACATTTAAAACATGGTAAAAACATGGGATTTTTGAAACCTTTATCTGGACCTCATGATAGATGAATTATATAATTATACAAAAGTAATTGTATCTTGAGTACAATCAATTAATGTTCACTAAATAATAACCTGAATGATTTAATCTCATGTATGATTTAGTTTAATCCTACATAATATTAAGTTTAAGGTTTTTAATTTCCATGTATAAAAAATTAATCTCATGTGTGATAGGTCAAATTCCAAATGACATTAACCAAATAAAACGTATGAATCCATTTTTTAAAAAGAATGGGATTTTTGAGATGATATTGAACATGATTTTATTAGATAATTAAATGACAATTCAATGTTAGATTTTGTGAAGATCTTGGATGAGAAATTTGGAGACCTAAAACTAATGTTTTTTTACCTATATTCAATATTGATGTGGGGATTCATTATTTTTTAAAATTCTACCATTCCTAAATATTGATGATCAAAATTTCCATCTTGATTTGAGTTTCTATATTAATATATAAATATTTAAACACATGAACATGATATTTTTTTAATGAGTTGATTATTTGAATACGGTAGATGTGAATAGAGGTGAGTATTAAGAATACCAATGTAAAACTCAAACTATAGAATTATTTATTAAAGGTATTTGTTATAGTGATTGATTTTTAGGAATAATTGTGTTAAGGTTGTGGAATTAAATTTGATTCTCTTTGTTATATAATTCTATTTATCATTCTTAAGAATAGAGTGTGTGGTACTTTCGAATATTCTAAAGTATTGGTGGTAGGAAAATATTGAGTTAGAAAACTCAATGTGCATTTGATTCTACGAAATATTTTATACCTATAAGTGTTTTCAAGGAAGAATAATTTAATATTAATTTAAGATATTATAAAGGATTATATAAGGTCCTTTTTTTAATTTTATATCATTTTGAGATTATTGGAGGTTTTCAGTATTCATTTGGACTAATATTTTGGTAAAAGGAGCTAGTTGAGGGATAGTAAATTTTTGGGAAATTGTATAAGGATTGAGGATGATATCTTCCTTCATGTATTCACATAATGATATTAGTCAACATATATGTATCAAATTTCATTTAACATACCACGAATGTTGTCACTAATATTGAGAGAAATCCTTATAAAAATATCATGTTATTTTATTAATTTGTTTAATATTTTACCTTCACTATGAAAGTGTTGGTTATCACATATCATGTTCATTCATCCTAAAAAGGGAATAGTGGTGAATTAATTATATATTAAGAATATGGGAAAATTATATCCATGTATATTAACCCCAACTCTCATTTAATTTTTAGGGATCACTCGGTTCCTTAACTAGGATAAAAAATTGAGTTATAAGAACCTAGTCACACTCTAGTAGGAAGTAGTATGTGGGTTCTATGTTATCTTATAAAATCATAGATATGTTATAGATATGTAAATAATTTTGGAATAAACATAAAAAAATACTTCCCTATACAAAAATATAAGTACATACACTCAAAAGAAAAATCCAAAAGTTCAAAAAATGTAAACCAACCAAAAAAGACTAGATCCAATCAGCATAAGAAACACATCAGAGCCCCAGAAGAATCCAAATAAAAACCCACCATGACGGAACCAGGATAAGTGAAATAAATGCATCAAAATAGAACCATATACACATAGAAATCTATCATCTTGTATTTAGAATTTAAACTCACAAATAAATAAATAAAAAGTATCCCATATTTATACATATCTATATTATTAATGATTAAAATAATAATATTTAAATCATGTGATCATGTTGGGATCCATTTAATTAGAAAATGAGTCTCATAAAATAAATATAACGTGTTAAAAAGATTCACAAGAATTATCAGGTCATCCCAATCATTACAAGAAAGATAAGAAATTATGCCAACCAAACTCTGGTATAAATTATGTATACTAAAATATGATCCTAGATAATAAATAAATTAATCTAAAATAAGGGTCCATTCAAAAACCGTAAGTGAAATTTGAAATATCTAATTTAGAAACAAATAATCATGATATGAAAATGTAAAATAGAAAAATAAAAGATCTCTATTCTTAGGATACTATTTATAAATTGACATAAAATATAATTCAAAATAGTACAAATGAATATAATACATAAGTAGATAGCCAGCTGAGAGAATGAATCCACGTCATGAAATAATTATTGGGGTGAAATATTTACCATAAAACACTAAGGTCCACCTCGACATATAAATGTTGACGAGGAACAAAACAACTTCAGTAGACATGGTATAAAATATATCACCCACCCCTAGACTATTATAGCTTAAAACATTATCAAAAATCCCAATAAAACGTAAAATATTTATAATTAAATTTAATCATACTCATAAAAAACAAAGATAAGTATTCATTTAAAGGAAAATTGTAAATAGAAAAATCACTGTAGTAATAATCATGAATCCATTTAACCCAAAAGTAACTCTTCAATAATATAAAAATCTAAATCTGTTGAATAATTATAATCACATAAGATTTAACATCGTACTTAATACCAAGGACACAATAATTTTTAGGAAGATAAATAAATTTCCAATTAATAATTTAATTATATTGTTTTTTCATTCCCATAAAAATAAAACTATGAGACATGGTTTTAATCATTTTTATAATAGTTTGGGGGAGAAAAATAATGTTGCCTGTTAGAGAAAAAATCAATTAAGAACGTCATTAAATAGCACTAAATGACTATAATCAGTAAAAATTTAACAAGGACATGGAATAATTTGAAAAATAATTCTATCCACCAAGGGGATGGAGTTAAAGATGGAAATAACTCTATAAGATAAGATATGACCAAAATAAACAATCAGTACATATCCTAGCAAGATTTTCAACAAGCCGAGAATAACTTCTATAGTCACCTAAGAGCACACACCAAAAAAAATAAAACTGTTAATATAATTAATGGATTGTCCAGAGATAGATAAAAGAAATTAATATCATTAGAGAACATACTAATAGAATAATTTCCATCTATATTGAAGATTAGAAGGTTATTTGTAAAAAAACATTTGTGATCTTCATCTAGTGACACTTGGGATTTATTCTAAGAACTCTAAGATTTAAACCTACCTAAACATCTGAGAAAATATTCCACTAAAAGGATAAAAATAATATATGATAGGGGAAAACCTTATCTCAATCCTTTCCTACTAATAGAAACCCACACATTTCCTCATTGATCATAAAATAGAATTGATAAGGACGGTCACGACCCGTCCTCGGGGCCCGTGCCGTGACTACCCCAAACCCGCCTTCCATAGGTCAGGGGCCGGCGACTAGTACCAAGGCATATTTCCAGGTAAAAAGGTAAGGCATTTCCCTTGTAAAGTAAACAAAAACCACAGAGAAAGCAAACAGAAATAAACACTAAGTAAAAACTGGGTACAACAATAAGTGCAGAAAAGTAAGTGGGCCAGAATACAAACCCAAACTGAAAGTAAAGTACAACTGGAAGGGGAAAACAACAATTGAAAGTAAAGCTGCAACGTCGAGCCATCCACTAGAAGTCCCACCTGATGGGTGAGTACAGATAGCCTCTACAACTCCTCGGGTCCAACCGTCCGCTCCGAGTACATCCCTCCAAGAGGTCCACCTCCAGGTACCGCCTGCTCCGCAAGTCTCAACCACGATCAGCGTTGTCCGTCGTTTGTAACCAACATAATGTAGTGCGGGCATAGCCCATGCAGGGGTGAGTGTAAGCTACTCAGTAGGGACCCCAAGACCCCCGAAGGTCTCCTAGAATCCACAAATAATAATCCAAAAAGGAAAGATACAATCACGAAGTTACATCCAACACTTCTTAGGTATATGCCCATACATATACCTTAGTCATCAACCCTAGTTCGGCTCCAACATCCGAGCTCAAGTAAAACCCAGTCCACACAGGAAAGCAAAACGTAAATCCACATAGGATAGCACAACACAATCCATATAAAAAAGAAAAATAGGATTCATCTCACACAGGTATACTTCTTCGTATGACGATAGAGATGATCAGATATAGCCACTGATTCATCTAAGCCTTCGGACCCACAGAGGATCGATAGGTACTAACCCCCGCAATGACCCTCAAAGGATCTGACCCCCACATGATCGATAGGTAACTAACCCTTGCAATGACCCACAAAGGATCTGACCTAAACAGGATAGATAGGTAACTAACCCCCGCAATGACCCACAAAGGATCTGACCCACACAGGATCAATAGGTAACTAACCCCCGCAATGTCCCACACAGGATCGGAACCACATAGGATCTATAGGCACTGGCCCACACAGGACCGCTGAGCGCTAAACCACACAGGATCAGACCCACAAATGATCGATATCACTGATCCACGTAGGATCGCTGAGTGTTGTAGTTGTCATCATCGAATCCACTGAGGATCTCTGTACAGTCTTTGTCGCAGTCGCAACCAGCTCTAGGGTTCCCGCACATAGCAAGCTCGTTCGGAAGGGTACGCTCCACAAGCCGAGGGGCTGATACATCAACTGACACATAGTCTGGAGTTGATGTATCCAAAAGTTCTGTATCGTCAATAGAAACTCAACGTCACAGACGGTACATCAATTGGGCGCCCGGTCTGAGAGTTATTGGCTTTTTCGTCCCAGGGGCCCGGTTTGTTTTTAAGTCCAAACCAACCCAAACATACTCCAACTGCATCTAAACCTCGATCGGAGTAAGCCAAAAGGTCTGTCTCACTTATAGGGAACCAACAAAGTCGACAGCACGTCAATCGGATGTCCGGAGCTCAAGTTATAAGCGTTTCCGCTCCGAGGGTCTAGTTAGTTTCGTGTACGAACCAACCCGGCCATACCCAAAGTTCACCGAAACCTTGAGTTTAATATACCAAAATGACCGTCTTGATCCAAGGATCGTATCTCAACTGATAGTGAATTGATCGGAGGTCCTTAGCTCAAGTTATGGGCAACGGACCAAAGAGGTTCGGTATTAAGGGGTTCGGGCCCGGTCCGACCCAGCCCGATACCCCCAGGGTCGGCCCGAATCGGGTCAACCCGAACCGGGTCCGGGTCCGGCCTTCTTGGGCCCGGCCTGGCCCTATTGGCGCGGCCCGGCCTGGCGGACCGGCCAGGGTAGTCGGCCTTGCGCTCTGGCGCGCTGGCCAGGGCCTCGGCCGAACGGCCGGGCCGTTCGGATGCGGGGGGCGCTGCCCCCGCGTGTAGCAACCGCGGACCCTTAATGGGGCCGCTCACATCCGGTCAGCTGGGGGTTTCGAACCCCCGGTTCTTCCATGGTCTAGCCGGCCTGCTCCGGCCGGCAGGCTTCTACCGCAACGGGACCGGCAAGGTCGGTCCCCCCTGCTCCGATACCGGCGGCCCAGAACCGGCCGCAGCTTTTGTCCGTCCGGCATGGCGCGACGGTGCCGCGCCCCTCCGCCACGGCCCTGCTCTAGCCGCGGTGATTTTGTAGTTCTCCGGTGCGGCGCGACGGCACCGCATCTTTGGTTTGTCTTCTACGACGCGACATGACGGCGCCGCGGATTTGTTTGTTTCCAACGGCGCGGTGCGACAACGCCGCGCTTCTCCGCCCTTCCTTTAACAATTTCCGGGCGGTGCTTCGGCACCGCGTTGCCTTTCTCGCCGCATCAAAATCAACAACCAAAAAGGGGAGGAGTTTCAGCCGTGTTCGTACAATCTGGCCTCCTCTCGTTATTGCGATAACAGGCGGTTCAATTTGAAAGGAAGAAAATGTCGGAAGTAATCACGAAATAGAAACACATTAAACCCATACCTCAACGTTGTCGTCGAATGAGCATTCGTCGCGGAATTAATCGTCACGGAAGAAGAGGATCGTCGCAGAAGAAGAGGATTGTCGCGGAAGAAAGCATCACGGAAGGAACTTCGTTGGCATTAGGTGATCTCCGAGGAAGGCATCTCTCACCATCGTCTGCCATCAGAGGTTGGAGTTCTTCGTCGGTGGCAGTGCGTTCTTCGCGTTATTCATCGAAGAACGAAGAATCCTCAAGACTTCACTTTTTCTCCCAAAGGCTCCCACAACCATAATTCCAAAAAAATAAAATAAGTTCAACACTTATTTTATTAACATATCCTAAATATTTGAAAATAAAAAGAAAAGAAATGAACAACTAATTCAATGAATTAATTGTAACGATTTAACCGCCCAATTTAATGAGGCGTTTCTTAATCCAAATAAAATCACGGTTGACTTCATTAAAAGTGAGGGTGCGGGTGTGTTACTTAGAAGGAAAGAAACGTTGGGGCTCGTGTGGGCCCCACCTCACAGATATCCTACCATGTGGGTAGCATATTTTGGGTCCCACCTTATCCGCTTAACTTAGGTTAAGTCTCTTTAAGTAAAATAAAATAAATTGTCGCACCACTTTATTTTATTCCTTAACTTAACCCCAAAAATTAAAAACCACACCCGAGCAAACGCAACTCCGGAAAAAGTGTTTCTAAGAAATTACCGGCGCTGCAATTCCACTGATGCCCTCAGAATTCGATTCTGATCACCGGTTCAAAAGTTAGAAAAACCCGCTCGTCCGTTCACTGAACATACCCGAGCTAAACTTCGGAAAAAGATTCTGGGCACACCGGGCCTCAGAATCATGTGCTGTCAGAAACTATGTTCTTGTAAAATTCCCAAGAAAATTAAGAAAAAAATTTCCTTTAAATTTACGGGTCTTTACATTACTCCCACCTTAGGGCTTTACGTCCCCGTAATGATACATCAGAAACTAGGGAAAAAAATGTGGGTACTGAGCACGCATCTGAGCCTCCCGCTCCCAAGTGCTCTCCTGGAGGTTCTCATGCTGCCATCTGATGCACACTAGAGGAATCCACCGTCCACGTAGGACCTGCTCGTATCGATCCTCAATCTCCCCCGGGACCTCCGCAAAAGTCACCCCATCATCAACGTCCAGCTCCCTAGGGTCTGTCCATCACGGAGGTGACCTGCAAGGTCAGTCGTACAACACCTCGAATGGTTCCATCCCAATGGTGGAGTGGTAGCTCTTGTTGTACGTGAACTCCACCAAGCGTAGGTGGTCCTACCAGCTACGACCAAAGTCAAGGACACATTCGTAGAGCATGTTCTCGAGATTTTGAATTGTCCTCTCCGTCTTACCATCTGTCTGAGGGTGAAAGGCGGTACACAGACATAGCTGCATCCTGAATGCCTCCTACAGCCCCATACAAAGCCGGGAAGTAAAGAAAGCATCATGATCAGAGATGATAGATGATGTCACCCCATGAAGTCGTACAATCTCCTGAACGTAGAGACATCCCAAGCTCTCCACTGATCCCTGTTGTCTGATGGGTAAGAAGTGAGCCGACTTGGTGAGTCGGTCAACAATCATCCAAATGGAGTCGTGACCTCTAGAAGTGCGTGGAAGTCCAATCACGAAGTCCATATATATCCTATCCCACTTCCACCCTGGGACCTCCAAGGGTTGTACCAAGCCTGCTGGTACCTGATGCTCTGCCTTTACCTGCTGGAAAGTGAGGCATCGAGAAACTAACTCTGCCACAGCCTTCTTCATGCCTGGAAACCAGTGTTGTCGTCTGAGATCCAGGTACATCTTCGCTACGCCAGGATGTACAGCTAAAGGGGAAGTGTGAAACTCTCCCAGCACCTCCACTCATAAAGAAACTGGTACTAAGTTACGTCCTCTGAAAATAACATCGTGCTCTCTTCCCACAGAGAATCCATCAGGTGCTTGTCCTGAGGATATCTATGCACGCCGCATCTCACAGTCAGCATCCCCACGTTGTGCCTCTCTAACCCGTTGCAATAGTGGAGGAGTGACTGTGAGTGACTGAAGAAAGGATGCTCTATCTCTATCCATGAAGGATATTTGCGAAGTGGCTAGCTGCTCTATCACCTCCCCAAGTAGCTTGATGCCTGTCCTCTTGTTGAGAGCATCGGATACTACGTTCCCCTTCCCAAGAGTATAGACTATCTCAAAGTCATAGTCCTGGAGGAACTTGAGCCATCGCCGTTGTCTCAGGTTCAGGTCCTTCTATGAGAAGATGTACATGAGACTATGATGGTCATAATAGACTATAAAGCGCTCGCCCATCAGATAGTGTCACCACATCTTTAGAGCGAAGACCACTACTACTAACTCCAGGTCATGAGTAGAGTAGTTCTACCCATGTTGCCTCAACTGACGTGATCCATAGGCGATCACGGCTTGATCCTGCATCAGGACACATCCGAGACTGGTCCCTGATGTATCGCAGAAAACTACGTACCCAAATCCATCCTCTGGTAGCCTCGAGATAGGCGCGCTGGTCAATCTCTGTCTTAGCTCCTGGAAGCTCTGCTGACATCTGCCTGACCACAAGAAGGGTTGCCCCTTCCTACTTAACATTCTGCAAAGCTGTAAAAATTTCTCCTTTGCCGAAAAGGGAAATCCGGTCTCATCCCCTGGATGAACCACGTTCCTTGCATAATACAGTCAATCCTGTCATGATTAGTTAATTAATGGCATGGATGACGTCGTAAGGCATCGACGTAGCTACCAAGAGATCCAACCGTTACTCTCGCCTCCAAGGGTTGAGTCACACTGTCGGCATCAGTGTGTGGTCATTGGGTCTCCTCTAGTAATAATCTTGCAAGTGAGGGTCAAGTCAACATTTTTTAACCGGCACCTCTTAGTATTAACAAACAAAAGACAAGAAAGAAAACGTCACTATTGCAAGCGTCTTTTATTACTTCAACTCAAAGTACAAGGACACAAGGAAACACAAACAAATAAGTTAGAAGCATAATGGGAAAAGGCCTTTATACCTAGAGCTAGACCCGCACTTGTCCACCTGCTTTCGGAGCTCCATGATCATAAGCTTTAGCTGCCAAAAGTTGTGCTCTCCCCTGAGGTCGGGGTGGACCTCCTGGTGGTGGTGGTGGTGGAAGAGCCTCAAAGCATCGCCCACCACCTACTGCTCGGCCAGCTCCTCTACCTCGTCCGCCTGCTCCCTGTAGACCACCACGGTTGAACCTCTTCCTCTTCCTAGGTGGTTCCTCAACCGTCTGCTGCTCCTCTACATGGAGGGTCGGGCAGTCACGAGACATGTGGCCCTGCCCGCCGCATGCATAGCACTGTCTTCCACTAGTAAGACTGGTTCTGCTTCGTGTGCCCCGTACCTCTGAGCCAGTATCCTGTGGTCGTCCGCCTGATGGCCTGGCACGCTTGGACCTCTGTGACATCTATCTACTGCGGGATGAAGAAGACTCTACCACGTGTCGTCCTACGGTAGGTCTTGCCATTGGTGTAGACTCACCAAGAAAGCTCTCGATGAGAAGGGCTCTCTCCAGTACCCCTGCCTAAGTCGGAATGCTGATGGAGATCAGCGATGCCCTGAACTCCTGCCTCAATCCCTGATCAAAGGTCCGGGCCTGGAAGAATGGGTCGCGTACCATGTCTGTCGAGTAGCGCGAGAGATCGGTAAATCTCGCCGAGTACTGGGTGACCGTCAAGCTTCCCTTCTGCAGCTGAAGAAGCTCCTGGATTCGCATCGCACGGAGTGTGGCTGGGACGAACTTCAAGCGGAAGAGGCTTTCAAAGTCCATCCAGAGGAGATATGCCTCATCGTTCACCTAGAGCATCAAGCTCCACCATCTGCCTGTTGTCGCGTGCAGTAGGCTCGCTGCGAGGATCACCATGAGGTCTGCTGGTGTCCTCTCTAACCTGAAAACTTGTAAAACTGCCTCCAACCAATCCTCGGCTGCCTGAGGGTTTGTCTCCCCGCGTAACCTGGGTGGTCACTGGTGCTGAAACTCATGCAGGGCACTAAGGCGATGTGCATCGTCAGCGGCTGGGGCTGGTAGCATCGGTGGCTTGGCGGGTAGAGGTACTGCCGGTGTCTCAGCTGTCAAAGGGCCCTGTACCGAGGCCTCATTGATCGGTGGGTTGTCGTCACGCACAACTCTTGGAACCCTAGCTGGCTGCCATCATGGAGCCATCCTGAAAAGAGACAGGTGCGCCACAGTCAGAACAGTATACCTGGTGACCTGACACAAAGTAATCACAAAGAAAACTTGAAACACACATGCAATCAATGTTTTCGTGTATTAAGTCAGAAATCAGAATTCAGGGTCCTGGTGTACGGATACGTCAGCCACCACACCAATACTGAACTCTCTGGACTGATAACCACACCCAATACCCTTAACACTATTGCTTCACATAGAAAAAGATCAGAGTCCTGAGTTCTGCGGTAGAACCAAACTCTTCTAATACCAATTTGTCACGACCCGTCCTCGGGGCCCGTGTTGTGACTACACCAAGCCCGCCTTCCATAGGCCAGGGGCTAGCGACTAGCACCAAGGCGTAATTCTCGGTAAAAAGGGAAGGAATTTCCTTTGTAAAGTAAACAAACACCACAAAGAAAGAAAACAGAAGTAAACACTAAGTAAAAACTAGGTACAATAGTAAGTGGGGAAAAGTAAGTGGGCCAGAATACAAACCCAAACTGAAAGTAAAGTACAACTTGAAAGGGAAAACAGAAACTGAAAGTAAATCTGCAATGTCGAGTCATCCATTGGAAGTACCACCTCAAGGGTGAGTGCAGATAGCCTCCACAGCTCCTCGGGTCCAACCGTCCGCTCCGAGTACGTCTTGCCCAGTGGTCCAGCTCCAGGTACCGCCTGCTCCACAAGCCTCAACCACGATCAGTGTTGTCCGTCGCCTGCAACCAACACAACGTAGTGCGGGCATAGCCCGTGTAGGGGTGAGTATAAGCTACCCAGTAGGGACCCCGAGACCCCCGAAGGTCTCCTAGAATCCAGAAAGGATAATCCACAAAGGAAAGATACAATCACGAAGTAACATCCGACACTGCTTAGGTATATGACCATACATATACCTAAGCCATCAACCCCAGTTTGGCTCCAACATCCGAGCTCAAGTGAAACCCAGTCCACACAGGAACGAAAAACGTAAATCCACACAGGATAGCACAACCCAATCTACATAGGAAGGCAAAATAGGATTCATCTCACACAGGTATACTTCTTCGTATGAAGATAGAGATGATCAGATATAGCCACTGATTCATCTAAGTCGTCGGACCCACAATGGATCGATAGGTACTAACCCCCACAATGACCCACAAAGGATCTCACCCACACAGGATCGATAGGTAACTAACCCCGGAAATAACCCACAAATGATCTGACCCACACAGGATCGATAGGTAACTAACCCCCGCAATGACCCACAAAGGATCTGACCCACACAGGATCGATAGGTAACTAACCCCCGCAATGACCCACACAGGATCGGACCCACACATGATCTATAGGCGATGGCCCACATAGGACCGTTGTGCACTGACCCAACAGGATCGGACCCACACTGGATCGGTAGCACTGATCCACAAAGGATCGCTGAGTGCTGTAGTCGTCGCCGTCGAATCCACTGAGGATCTCTGTACAGTCGCAGTCGCAGCCAGCTCTAGGGTTCCCCCACACATCAAGCTCGTTCGGAAGGGTCCGCTCCATGAGCCGAGGGGCTGATACATCAACTAACACATACTCTGGATTTGATGTATCCAAAAGTTCTATATCGTCAACAGGAACTCAACGTCACAGACGGCACATCAATCGGACGCCCGGTCTGAGAGTTATTGGCTTTTTCGTCCCAGGGGCCCGGTTGGTTTTTAAGTCAAAACCAACCCGACCGTACTCCAAATTCATCCAAAACTCAAGCGGAGTAAGCCAAAAGGTCTATCTCACTTAGAGGAAACCAACAAAGTCGACGGCACGTCAATCGGACGTCCGGAACTCAAGTTATAAGTGTTTCTGCTCCGAGGGCCCGGTTAGTTTCGTGTACGAACCAACCCGGCCGAGCCCAAAGTTCTCTGAAACCTTGAGTGTAATATACTGAAATGACCATCTCAATCCAAGGATCGTATTGCAGCTTACGGTGCATCGATCGGAGGTCCGCAGCTCATGTTATGGGCAATGGACCGAAGAGGTTCGGTATTAAGGGGTTCGGGCCCGGTCCAACCCGGCCCGATACCCCTAGGGTCGGCCCGAACCGGGTCCGGGTCCAGCCCGCCTGGGCGCGGCCCTACCCGGCTGGCACGGCCCAGCCCGGCCGGCATGGCCCGGCCCATACTGGGCACAGCCCGGCCCGGCTTGGCGGCCCGGTCTGGCGGACCGGTCAGGGCAGCCGGCCCGGCGCATGGCGCACTGGCGCGCTGGCCAGGGGCTCGGCCGAACGGCCGAGCCGTTCGGATGTGGGGGGCATTCCCCCCGCGTGTAGCAACTGCGGCCCCTTAATGGGGTCACTCACATCCGGTCAGCCGGGGGTTTTGAACCCCCGATTCTTCCACGGTCTAGCCGGCCCGCTCCGCTCGGCCGGCTTCTGCCACCACTGGACCGGAAAGGCCAGTCCCCCCTACTCCAATGCCGGCGGCCCGGAACAGGCTGTCGGATCCCCTGCTCCGCCGCGGCCCGGAACCAGCCGCGACCCCGCTCCAGCCACGGTGCTTTCGTAGTTCTCCGGTGTGGTGCGACGATGCCGCATCTTCGGTTCGTCTTCTATTGCGCGGCACGACGGCGCCACGGATTTGTTTGTTTCCAATGGCACGGTGTGATGGCGCCACGCTTCTCCGCCCTTCCTTTAACAATTTCCGCGCGGTGCTTCGGCACCGCGTTGCCTTGCTCGCTGCATCAATATCAACAACCAAAAAGGGGAGGAGTGTCGGCCGTGTTAGTGCGGTCCGACCTCCTCCTGTTATTTTGATAACAGGCGGTTCAATTTGAAAGGAAGAAAACGTATAAAGTAATCACAAAGTAGAAACGCATAAAACCCCTACCTCAACATTGTCGTCGAACGAGCGTTCATCGCGGAATTAACCATCGCGGATGAATAGGATCGTTGCGGAAGAAGAGGATCACCACGGAAGAAAGAGTCACGGAAGGAACGTCGTTGGCGTTAGGTGATCTCCGATGAAGGAATCCTTCGACGTTGTCTGCCGTCGGGTGTTGGCGTTCTTCGTCGGTGGCGGTGCGTTCTTCGCGTTCTTCGTCGAAGAACGAAGAATCCTCAAGACTTCACTTTTTTTCGCAAAGGCTCCCACAACCAGAATTCCAACAAAATAAAATAAGTTCAACACTTATTTTATTAACATATCCTAATCATTTGAAAATAAAAATAAAAGAAACGAACAATTAATTTAATGAATTAATTGTAACGATTTAACCGCCCAATTTAATGAGGCGTTTCTTAATCCAAATAAACGCACGGTTGACTTCATTAAAAATGGGTGGTGCAGGTGCATTACATAGAAGGAAAGAAATGGTGGGGCTTGTGTGGGCCCCACCTCACAAATATCCTACCAAGTGGGTAAGATATTGTGGGTCCCACCTTATCCGCTTAACTTAGGTTAAGTCGCTTTAAGTAAAATAAAATAAATTGTCGCACCATTTTATTTTATTCCTTAACTTATCCCCAAAAATTAAAAACCACACCCGAGAAAACACAACTCCAGAAAAGGTGTTTATAAGCAATTTCTGGCACTGTGATTCCACTGGTGCCCTCGCAATTCGATTCTGAGCACCGGTTCAAATGTTAGAAAAACTCGCTCGTTCGTTCACTGAACGTACCCGAGCTAAACTTCTGAAAAAGATTCCAGGCACACCGGGCCTTAGAATCAGGTGCCGTCATAAACTGTGTTCTTGTAAAATTCCCAAGAAAATTAAGAAAACAATTTCCTTGAATTTTACGGGTCTTTACAAGGACTCTCATTATCCATAAACAATTTGATAAACGTAAAAGGACAGTTAAAATAAAAAAGATCCATTTCCAAAAAAAATTCCCCAACATTGAATTATACGCCTTGTAAATTTCAATTTTCATTGACCATATTAGGTTAATGTGCTTAAAATAATAATTACATAAAAAAATCCAAGAAAAGAAAAGTATTATGAGAAATTTCATGACCAAAGATGAAAGTACCCTGCTTCTCCACAACCATAATGGGAATAACCTTTTTAAGTTGACATGTGATCACATTATAAAATGAACATATAGATAAAATTACAATAATATTTCCATTTAAAATCACAAGGATACTGAGGAATTTATTAATTTATAATGTTATATATAATGGAGGAATTAAATCAATGGGAAATGTATAGTTATGTAATAAAATTTCATCATCAACGTTACAATACTAGAGCCCAAATTCAACCATGTTTCCGTGGAAAAATATGTTGAAAAACCTAGTCCCGTGGATTTATCTTTTCCAATAAAAAATGAAATCCCTAATATAATTTTTAGATAAAGACACAAAAATCTTAAGATAGCTCGATTGATCCTAAAAAACTATAGTTGAAAAGTTAAAATCCAATATCTAATGAAATAATATTGGATCCAAGAATGTTCAGATATAATACTAGAATGATATATTTATTAAAATTAAGGGAATAAACACAAGAATCAGGATCACTTATAATAATACTAATAAAATTTATATATTTAATAGCTTTGATACCAAAATAAAAATAATTTTCATAGATATATTTTCACTATAAATAATGAATTGTATTTATTTTGTTAAGGAACAATCATTCAAACATCTGATGTTAATTCAGATCTTTTATTAATAAATTATCTTTAATACAAAGAGAATCGTATGTTGATCTACTAAAGATTTTATCTTTAATATGGGAGATTTTATTGTTAAATTGGACAATATGATTAGATAGGCTAGAAGATACCTTAAAAACATGCATCTAATAACCTTTTTATTAGATATAAGACTCTTTGAAATGAAATAAATA
Organism: Viscum album; assembly: GCA_963277665.1. Taxonomy (NCBI): domain Eukaryota; kingdom Viridiplantae; phylum Streptophyta; class Magnoliopsida; order Santalales; family Viscaceae; genus Viscum; species Viscum album. The sequence continues at coordinate 1,349,150,107 of OY728132.1, forward strand.
GAAGGTTGTGATTGTTATTGACCTAGGTGTGATGGACTTAAGGAATAAGATCAATATATTCACTAATAAAATTGAAAAATATAAAATCACATTCAACATTATGACATTCATAAGTATTAATATTACTAGGGATATATTATTTGATCATAAAAAAAATAAACCCAATATAATAATCCCAAAAATCATAAGACAAAATAGAATAAACAATAACTCTATCTATCTTACACAAAATGAGATTATAACTTTTTCCATTGGAAAATTTGTATAAGATGTATGAAAATGTGTGATCATCAATATCGAAGGATCTTTTAAAAAGATAGGTCTCTTCAAAATTTATAATGGAAACCATACAAAAATAAAATCTATCATATTAGGATTAAAGGTAGTATGAATCCATGATAACTATTCAAGAATCATACCTAATATTAAGGAAATAGATAATTATTTATCATGAATATCATTATAATAGATGATATCAAGTTATATAGTTAAATATTTCTTCACGCTTTTTATTAATTTTGCTAATATACACTAGTTGTTCATGGGGTCACATCTCATCCTCGGAGAACCATGCTAATTATTATTGTTCCCCCCTTGTATGTGAACTCATGTGTTTTCTTCCCTATTATAATAAAGACCATCATATATTAATAATGTATGATCTCAAGGGAAAGAGATGTGTGGTTTAAATTATAGCTTCCAAAATGGAGTGTTCCCAATGATAACCACACTCTTGTTGTCAGTACGTGATATTACACAAATTTAGGATATGTTTTTTATATCTTGTTAATTATTTGATTTTATTTGCAATAGTAAGATATTTTAATATATGATTATCTGTAAATAGTTTAATTTCTTCTATAGCTCAGTCTACACGTAACAATGAACTTAAACAAAACCACAATATATTTATATAAAATAAAAACATTTATTGAAATAATATAAAGTCAAATTTCAATTTTAATGAAATTCTATTAGAAGATCTAATAAACTAATAATATCATTTCATTATTAGAAATTCATTTTCCTAAAAAATACAATTTTATAAAATATCCCTTTTTATTTCAAGAAATTGACAATTAATCCATGATAAAATATATTTGATATAAATAATTTGATGATAAAAATTTAATTATTAAATGATTATAAATATTAAGTATAATGGTTAATATTTTAAAAAAATATTAGTTATTCTATAAAATAGTTTTTCATTAATTCTCAAAATTTTATTTAAAACATAAGTTTATAAATTTTAGAATGTGAATTTTTTTAAAAATATATTTTTTTTATTCATCTTATTAATAATTTATTAAGATTCATTTTTATATTTTTTCTAAATATATTGATTTTTAATTAAATAGTGGAAATTTATTTTTTACAAATAACATGACTTTATAACATTATCAGTATATATTTATAAGTGGTAAATTATGAAATCTTTTTCTATGCAAAAAAATATTTTTTTATAAGTGAATTAATATTTTAACCAATGTTAGTTTAAATTGAAAAACTCATATTTTATATTTTAGAACATAAGTAATATTTTCAAAAAAAAATTTAATACCTTATAATTTTATTATAATAGAATTAATTTATCTAAAATTTTAAAATTTTAAAATTTTAAATTTATTTTAAACTATTAATCACATTTTCAAATTCATGTAAAAAGGGATCAATTTTTTCAATAATAAAGGATAAATTACTTTTTTAAAATCTTGTTACATCAATACAAACAATGGGGGTAATAGTGGTTTAAATAAGAATGAAATAACAAAAACATGTTTAAAAATGCTTAGTAATGGTTGGATGAGTTCTTTGTTGAACAAATCTCTTCCTCACTACATAATTTATCATTTTTTGGAAACTTTTCTTGATTGTAACATCCCTTTAATGAACTTTTTTTCCTATTTATAAAAAGCATATCCCTTTTCACTTATAAAACTAGAAAACTTATCCTCATTTTTTCACACATAAATACCAACATATTTCATCCCCAAATATTTCCAAAATTCTTCTAAAAATTCCTATACTCCTTTAATAGATTATGATCTTCTCAAAATACCATCCCTCAAAAGATTAATCCACGTCATAATGAAGATAATCCAGATGTGATGTATCAATTTAAAAACAATACTTTCTCATTCCTATTTGTTTATGATAAATTATTCAACCTATAATTCAATTACATCTTATTAAAATTTTAATTTTAATATAAATATTAAACATTTATTTTGATATAATTATTTTAAAATAATTACCAAATTTTCCATTTTTATTAGTTTAAGTGAAACTTTTATCCATATGTTGTGTAGACTGCTGCTTAAATGAAGAAACTTGTTTTTTTACTTCACTAACTAACAAGGATAAAACTAATAGGTATTTTAATATATTTTTATTTTATTATGAAAAATTTTATACTCCTAATGGATGAACTATATTACTTATTTTCCCCATTCAATGAAAAATATATTCATTATCAATGCATATGTGTTTTCTACTGAAACCATATATCTATCCATTTCTATTTTCCATTTCATCTCCACCCTATAGGGATGGACATTAGAATGATTTAAAATATATAAATATTATATTTAAGAAATTATTTGAGTAACTTAAATAAAAACTGGATAACCTATTTGCAATATGAGAAATAAAAAACATGGTAAATCCAACAGTAAAAAAGAGAAACCTAATAGAAATATTGATTTATTAATATTATGTAATAACATAATATAGGTTATATTATTTCTCTAATACATTCCAATTAAAAAATTTCACACTATTAAAAAATAAAAAATATATTTATGTTTCTTGGATAATGATATTACAATTAAATCACATCATAAAAATACATTAATTATGGTATGTTCTTGTTTCAGTTGGTTTAACCACCTATATGAACATTGTTATAAATTTATATTTGTAAGGTTATGATATAATTTATTAATATATTTATGATTTAGATAAAGGAGGTTAAAGTACATTCATTGATGACTGGAAATAAGTTATGTGTTTCTTATCTCAAATTTTCACTCCTTCAGACATATTTTGTATTATTTGACCATTTTTCATTATATTAGTGTCTCTACTAACCATTTAATATATATTTTCATGATCCACACTTTTTAATGGTATTTGATATTTAGTTTTATATAATGTACTACATTTTTTTACATAAAAGTTTCTATGGTTTTAAGGGTTTCATAGTCACAATTTTGATTCTATTAGACATGTTACATGCAATTAACCGTGTTAATTTGTGTAGTGTTATATTAATTTAATATCCCATTAATTATAAATAATTTATTTCAATGTAAATAATGGTATATAATAATCCAAAACAAGTACGTTTATTAAATTATATTTTAACTGAAGTTTTACCCTAGTTATATGAGTTTTTGGTTACTCAAATTATTTTATTTAGGTATTTTTTTAACTTAAATTTATTTCTTATAGGTTGGGTTCATTATGCCCATTAATTATATTATGCGTTATTCTCTCATTTTTTACATTTTTACCACAAAAATACTATATTCAAGGGTTTTATGACTCATGGATATTGTTTTGGGTAAGTGGAATTGAAAAATCAAATCTCATTTATTCAAGCTATAATTTTTCATCATGAACTTTGTTATTCTGTTGTTGTCTTCTCCCAACAAAAAATTTCATTATATGTTATTTTTAGATCTCCTTTTTAAGAATGATGTATTAATACAAATAAGTTTTTATTAATCTTTATATGATATGGGTTCTCAATAAATGGACTTTAAATGTATTAAGAAATTATATTTATAAATAAACTGTTTTATTAATGGGTACATATTTCCTATAGAAAAAATTACTCCATTTTTAGGGATCAATTATTACAGATTATATTTTAATTTAATATTGTTCTAAATATTTCAATTTACCTTTTCAAAATATACTTCCAAAAAGGAAATTTATGCTTCTATTTTTTGTCTATGTTAAAAAAACCAAAAATATAATTTTATTTTTCACCTCCATTTTACTTAACATATTCAAAATTATTTACATTCATTGCAATAATGTTACATTATTTTTCCTATAGTATATATATATATATATGAATTTGGGGGATTTAACACATAGTATTAAACTACACGGTTCTTGATCACCTCCTATTTGATAACATTTGAAATATTATTTAATGAAGATGTTTTTCATCTTTCTAAAAATATTTTACAGTTTCCTATATGACACAATGTATATGGTCTTCTGAAACAATCCACCTTATTTCTCTATATGGTATATGTAATTTTTTACTATTAGATAAATGGTCCATTAGTTCCACTAACTTACCAAATAATTCCCTTTTTATATATATCATTCTCCTTTAAACGTATTTCACCTGTGAACACTCTGTATTAATTTCCATTTATTAAAGGGTGTTCTCCATAATTCCATACATTGATTGATTCGACAAATTGTTTACATAACTATATAACCCTTTCTCAAAATTGTGGTCATTTTAGGGATTCTTACATAGAAATTTATTCCAATTATTTATTTGATAACAATTTAAAATATGAATATTTTTTATTCTAGTAGAGATAGTAATTGATTTCTTTAGAAAGTTAACTATCTTTTATTTAAAAAAACATTTTTCCATATTTTTAATGACAATGGTATCCCTTTTATTGATAAGGGAAAAGTTTTGGAATTTAATATGTCATAAATTCTAATACAAATGAATAAGAGTAAAGTTAATTATGTATTTTTTTCATTTTTTCATATGATGATTGCACTTGACTTAAACAATTGGTGGATTTGGCCTAAAATTATTTTTTCCATTTATACATTGGTATGCCCAATAGGAAAATAATTTTTTGATATTAGTTATGAGTTTAATATCTTTGAATTCCTTGTAATTTTTTTTTAAATTATATGGGATTATTTTGAGCCCAAAAACGTAGACAACACTTGATTTCGAGGCCCGGGTAGCCTAGAATAATTTTTTGAACTTTTCTTTAAGCTTATTTAAAACAGAACGTGTGCTCCTGTTTTTCAAGTTCAAAACATGTGATCAGATTTAAAATCTAAGTACATCATTGCATCCATAATGATGACTTTACCAAAGAAAGGACTTAACCTTGACCGTTTTGGGTTGAGGGAAAAACATAAATTTTGGATATTTTATGAAAAATAAAATAAATGATTTTATTTAGGGAAATAAAATATAACATATGGTTTTGTTCATTTGGAATTAAAATTTCATTTAAACACAATGGTAATGAAACCCGAGTATAACAGAAATGCTATTTCATAAATGAATCAGTGTAACGACCCAACAATGAAACATAATATAAACTCTGAAATTTGTTTTTTCATTTAGTGGTTTATCTAGAATGGATCGTTGGAATGATCTGGGACCACTCAGAACCATTGAAGATTGGGCATTTGCGAGTGACAACTGATGAATGTCCACAAATGATGGATTGTGTAGCAACGAATGCAGCGGTGTGATCTTCACTAATGGATAATCCAACGTTGAGGTAGCGGGTCATTCTTGATGAAAATGTTTCCATGTTCTTTTTTTCTAAACCACGAACGTAGATCAACCCACTAACAGTTTGACAGGCACGTCATCTGTTTTTCCATGAGGGTAACCTGATCTTTGGGTTTTTGATTTGGGGTTATAATTGATAGAACTTTAAAACCTCACTCAACTTGTTTAAAACCCTAATGTGGAGGGTTTGAGATGACTCGAACAAGGCATGGATCTATCTGTTGTGGGAGTTCAGGGGTTATTTATGACTGAACCCCTAGATTGATAGCAATACAACTTTTATCCCATATAAATGATGTCGATGATCCGAGGATCCAGAATATGATCAAAAATTAGAAAATGGACACCTGGAGTAGTCCCGGGGGTCTTTAGAGGTGACCATTGTGTTCCAGCGACAGCCGATGGTGTCCACATGTGAGAGTTGTTGTGCGCAGATGGTGCAATGCAGAATGGGAAAAATACTTCGCTACTGGGCCACGTGCGGCGCATATGGGTTGTGGATCAATGGTTTTAGTGGTGCGGGAAAGTGGTGTGTCGCGGCAGTGAGATAGCCTGCAGCATCAGTTGCAGCTAATGGATCCGACTGCTGGCAATGCCCACCGGTGGCAGTGGGAGCGGACATGGCGAGCCCCACCACATCACAAAACTAGTGGGTTGAAGTCCACTAGGACCACAGAGTTGGACCCCATGGAAACCCACGACAATGGGCCCCGCGGAGACCCACAGAGTGGATGGAGGAACGACGTGCCCGTCTTATCTCGGATGAAGCATGTTAGACCTGGGAAATCCCAACGGGTTGAGTTAGACTTGATTTAGGTCAGAAGACCTTATTTGGGTCGGCGGACCTCGAATTGGGTTAGGTCAGGTCTATCTAACCAGTTCTGACCAGACCCTCGTCGTGAGAAGGTCCTTTTGAAATAATCCTAGTGAATTTTTGGGGATGTTATGTTATGACCGATGGAAGGAAGTGTATATTCTCCTTGAATCAAGCATGCTACAAGCCTAAATCTTTCTATTGGATTTAATGAGAAGAAAGTGATGAACGAACCTCAGTGGCCTGGTAGTTGAGCATACCGTTGTGGATCAGTAGTTGACCAGACCAAAGTGGCATAGTAGCCAAGTGAACCTCAGTGTCCAAGTATACGAGAAGACCTCAGTGGCCTAGTAGCTGAGCAGACCTCATTGGCCCAACAGATGAGTGGACCTCAGTGGCCCAATAGCCGAGTAGACCTCAGTAGCCTGGTAGATGAGTGGACCTTAGTGTCCTGACTGACCTCAATGGCTCATCGAGGATGAGTCCCTCAATAGTAAAAGATGTTCATCTTTACAACTGATAATCATTCTTTTTATATTTTATGTTATACCTATGTTAGCTAAAAATTCATAGTGTTTACTTTTCCTTTGGGGAGTTTCAATGTGGTTTTGGGTCCCTACTAAGTATTGTGTCACTCGCCACTACATGGGCTTGAATCACACATGTCTTATCTTGTGAAAATGACATATTCAGTGAAAGAGACCTTGGTGGTCTAGGACAAGTAAGTTCCCAATGAGATCATATACGCAATGTATAATTCTACAGCTTCTAGAAGCTACTCTACACCTACACTTTATATAGGTATTTCTACAGACGGATTATCACAGACCTTTTAATCCGTTTTTTATACATTGTGTTTCATTGGGTTTTTATTTTGGACCATTTTATAAAAAACTTTTACTTCTACATTAAATGATTGACTTAGTGTCATGCATGTTTTCCCTTTTATCATTTCAAGATGGGATTGTGAGTGTGTGTGTGTGTGTGTGTGTGTGTGTACAGGTACCTGGAAAATACGACCCACTTGTAGGATAAATCCTTTGGCACTAGTCTCCATTCCATACCCTTTAGGAGGTGGCCTTGTGGTAATCCCGGCATGGGCCCTAGGGGATGGGTCATGACAAAGTTTTATTAGATATGGCCAGTTCTACCTGAATGACTGAGTGTCTGTGGTTTTGTTTTGGTAAAACAATGTTGAATATTTCAAGTTCAACATTCAGGCTAGGGGAGCCCATTGTTAGTTCAGTGGCTGACATTTTTATACACTAGGACCCTAAATTCTAATTTTCAACTCGATACATTAAACCACCAGTTTAATTTTTCATATAGGATTTTCTATGTTTCCTCATGTGCTACTTGAGTTAGCTCAGCAGGTATAACCTATTGACTGTGGTTTGTCTTGGTCTCTTTCAGGATGCCTCCATACAAATAGACAGTGATAATTCCAGTGCATGACACATGATAATGTTACACCCAATGATGAGTCATAAATATGGGGACCAGTATTGGAGAGGGCCCCACAGGGAAGTGCACCAGTGTTTCTCCCACCCACTGATCAGCAGTTTCTACCCGCACTACTGGTAGATGACACGCATAGGATTAGTGCCTTAGATAAGTCCCAATGGCAGATACCTCCTAGGTTCAAATGTGATACTGACCCCCCAAGTGATAGAGTATTGACTCGAGGCTGTAACACGAGTCTTCTGTCCGGTGAGGACGCCTCTCGACCAGATGAAGATCTTAGTCGTAAACCTTTTTCAGGGATTAGTGGGGAGATGGTGGACCACAAAGATCTAGACACATGATGAGGAGACTCTCACCTAGAAAAAATTTGATCACCTCGTCATAGAGGAGTTCTTTCCAATGATGTTTCACTCAGTGAACATACATAAGCTAATGCACTTATAGCAGGGTGGCATGACACAAGATTAGTACTCAACTAGATTTGCTGATATTTCTCGCTTCTCCATGAACATGGTGTGATACTCTTTCTTCAAGGATCGAGATTTTGAGTAGGGACTACACTGGGAGATCAGCATGTCTATGGTGTCACTTAGAATCACTACTTAATATGGGGTGCTGGAGAGATCCCAACTCAATGATAGATTCCTCGAAGAGCATGTGCCAGCAGCATGGGAAACCCGTAGACCCTGAGTGGTGGAGTCTTCAACTGTGGGTTGATGTTATCAGACACAGGGGCCCAGGTTGGCCAGGAATTATGGGGGATGACTCCAGGATGACGGATCAGCAATATAAGACCTCCATGGTGGATGGAGTAGTTAGAGGAGTAGGATGTGTTACTCATGTCAGGGGTCGGGGAACATGGATCGTGATTTTCTGACTCACCGCGTAGACAATCGGCATATGGTCGAGGGACCACTGAGGCTGAGGAAAAGGTATGATTGGTGTGTTACCTATGATTTCAGACGTGGTAGGAGAGTCAACAAAGTAGCATGTGGTGGGAGGAGGTTTGAGGTGCTACCACCACCACCACTAGGTGGTCCACTACGGGCTGAGGGAGCTAGTGGTAGGGGCGAGGCCAGCTACAGGTGATGGATGCCTATGACCATGGAACTCTAGATATTATTATAGTTATGATTTTGTTATTCTCCACCTTAGCATTAGTTCTTATAGATATAGCTTACAGTCACTATTTCTTTACCACATATATTTTTTGGATCTCGGAGATCCTGATGGAGACATTGGCATAATCCTTTTGATTAGTGGATCCTACAAGAGGAGATTCAATGATTACACACTGGTGTCATAAGAGTGAAATTACTCTAAGAGGTGAGAGATTCAGCTAGTTTTTCCTAGTAGAAATGTCAAGGCCTTATGATTTCATCTTGGGAATGGACTGGTTATCCACCGTTAATGATCAGATCGACTGTATCAGGCATAGAGTGTGGTGTGTCCCCAAGGATGGGACTAGGTTTTCTTTCACTAGAGAAAAGGGATCCCATGCATAATAGGATGTACTTTCTCAGAGGTCGGTGTAGCCGACCACTCACCAGTTTACTAGCCTCACCCTCGGTAAGCTGGATGAGAAGATTCCTCACTTTCCTGTTGTGGTGGACAACTATGATGAAATATTTCCTAATGATGTTCTGGGATTACCCCCTCACAAGGAGGTTAAATTTTTCATTGATTTTTACCCCCATATGGAACTGATATCCAAACAATCATACTAGTTGGAAACCACATAGATTTGTGAGTTGAGGGTAGATATGATGGATTTTCATAGGAAGGGATCTTTGAGGATGAGTGTTTCACCATGTGAAACCCCATTATTTTTTCCAAGAATGCATATAAGAGTTTGATTTTTTGTATGGAATTATGATGCCTAATCTAGGTGACCATGAAGAACAAGTATCCAATTCCTAGGATTGATTACCACTTTGATTAGCTGAAGGGAGCGAGATGGTTCTCGAAGATAGGCATCCGACCAAGCTACCATCAGCTTCTTGTACAGGATGAGGATGTACCGAAGAAATCCTTCAGATGATGATATAACCACTATGAGTTCTTAGTGATGCCTTGAGGTGTAACCATTTCCCTAGTAGTGTTCATGGGGCTCATGAATAGCATCTTCCATCCTTACCTTGATAAGTTTATCATGGTCTTTATAGATGGCATCCTGGTGTACTCGGTGTCTGAGGAGGAGCATACTACACACCTACGGATAGTCCTGGATAAAATCTGAGAGCCCCAGCTTGATGTGATGCTCTCAAAGTGTTAGTTATGGATTCAGAAATTCCACTTTTGGGGACATATTATTTACGAGGATAGAGTTTCACTGGATCAAGAAAATATTGAGGTGGTGCTTGCTTGGTAGCCACCCATGAGCGGGACTGAGGTATGAAGTTTCTGGGGTTTTTCAGGGAACTACCAGAGGTTATTACCTGAATTTTCAAAGGTATAAACATGCTTATATGCATGGAAATAAAAGATACATCCCTTCATGTTGAATGAGATGTGACAAAAGACTTTCTAGGAGCTGAGGTAGAGACCGGTGAGTTCCCCCATCATCAGACTACTAGAGGAGGGAGTTGGGTATGTAGTATTATGCGACGCATCAGGGGAATGAATGGATTGTGTCTTGATGTAGTGGAATGTAGTGACTACCTATCATTAACAATAATTGAGGAACCATGATTAGAGCAATGTGACCCACGGCCTAGAGATATCAGTAGTGGTCATTCCTTTGAATATATGGCGGAATTACTTGATGGGTGAGAAGTTTACCATCTAATCTGACCACAAAAATATTAGGTATATATTATCCTAAAAGGACATGAACATGAGGAAGCGGCGATGGATAGAATTCCACCAGGACTATCACTTCATGAAATTATATACTCCTAGGAAGGGGAATGCGGTAGAAGATGCACTGAGAAAGAGATCTGGTTTGTAGTTGTTGAATGATGCATCAAATTAGTTAGTTGTGATGCAAATATCCTTCCTAAATGGGGATGGAGTATCTCATCTTTAGTTGATGGTGGTCACTCCCCCACAGTTACAGTGTTTTAGGGAGGAAAAACTTGTGGATGTTGAATGTAAGGCCTGATGTACTCAGTTGTCCTTAGGAGAAGTTCATGACAGATATTCAATAAGTGGAAAGTATGTCATACTTTTTATAGGACATGCCATTATGCCAGTGGCATCACATGATGAGGTTTTTAGGGAGTTCCATAAATCCCCTATGGTGATATATCGAGGAGTGGAAAATATGTATAAGGACCTATGATGTCAATATTGTTGGTCAAGGATGATGAAGGAAGTGGTAGAGTTCATTTTTTGGTGCCTCACTTGTCAATAAGTGAAGGCAGACCATCAGGTTTTAATAGGCATGACTCAGCCACTTGAGGTTCCAGAGTGTATGTGGGATGGTATCTCGATGGAATTCATGAATTTTTTACCCCCAGACATCTATGGGGCATGATTCCATTTTGGTCATTGTTGACCAACTCACCAAGTCGTCCCAGTTTCTACCCATCTAGAAGTAGGGTTCAATAGAGAGCTTGGGATGCTTCAACATGTAAGATATAGTTTTACTCCATGGGGTCCCCTCGGCGATAGTATCAGATCAAGACACATTATTTACCTACCAATTGTGGATGGGTTTTAGGAGGCGTTTGGGACTCATCTTCGCTTTAGCACAACCCTCCACCCCCCCCCCCCCCCCGATAAATGGTCAAATAGAGAAGAATGTCTACGTTTTAGAGGACATGCTTCATGTTTCCATCATGGACTTTAGTCATAGTTTGCAGGATCATTTACCTCTATTAGAATTCATATACAACAACAGATACCACTCCAACATTGGTATGGAACCATTCGAGGCATTGTATGGGCGACCATGTAGATCACCCTTATTCTAGACAGGCCCAGGGGTGTCAGCACTCATTGATCCAGAGTTGGTATGGGATACTACTAAAAAACATTAGGTCATCCAAGAGCAGATGAAGACTACATAGAGAATATTTGAATCTTATAATGACAGGACATGGAGGCCCTTAGATTTCAAGGAGGTCAAACCATGTGTTCTACCGGTTCTCACTCGATAGGGATTCTTCAGATTTGGTCAGGGTGGAATGTTGTCTCCGAGTTTCATCGGTCCGTTCCAGATTCTGAGAAGTGGTGGAAAGGTAGTGTACCACCTACCTTGTACCCCACAAATTAACTATGTACGTAATGTATTCCATGTATCACAACTGAGGAGGTACGTGCATAATCCTTCACAAGTCATATTCTATGGCGAGTTGGACAATGATGATGGGGAGACATTTGAAGAGTCTTCAATAGTGATTGAGTATCAACAATAGAGGACCCTTTGGAGATGGTCAATTTGTCTGGTGTGCATTCTTTGGAATCATAAGAATCACTAGGAGACCACTTGGAAACATAAGACTTAGAGCCATTCTCATTACCCCCATTTGTTTATTTATCCCTAATTTTGGCTTACAAGGACTTAATACCTAAATGTGGGGGTAATATAATGTCTTGGAATTCCATATATTTTTTTTTAATTGTATGGAAATATTTCGAGGCCATGAACTTATACAGAACTTAATTCCAAGGCCTAGTGAGCAAAAAATAAGTGTTTGAACTTTTCTACAGATTTATTTAAAATAGTGCATGTGCACAGTTTTTGTAACTTCTAAATGGGTGTGATGATTATAAATCTAAGGGCATTTTTACATCCATAATGTAGATTATACCTAAGAAATGACTTAACCTTGACCAGTGTGGGTTGAAAGAAAAAAAAATTATTGAATTTTAGATAAAAATTAAATAAAATTTTTTTATTAAGAGAAATAAAATAAACCACAAAGTTTATTTCATTTTAAATTCAAATTTCATTGCAACGTAATAGAGTTGCAACCCAAGAATAACTGAAACCCTGTTTCGTAAATGAAACAACGTAACAACACTACAAAGAAATGTAACAGAAATATTGAAACACATTTTCTACTTTTAATGGTTTAGCCATGGATGAATTTTTGGCATGACCTGGGACCTCTCTAAACCCTTGGCGATTTGGTGTGGGAAAGTGAAGATTGACGAACGGCCACTAAAGATGGGTTGTGGAGTGATGAATGAAGTGGTGAAATATTCACCAATGAATGATCCAATGTCGATGTAGGGGTTTGTTCTTGATGAAATTGTCTCCCATCCCTTTCTTTCAAAACAATGAACTTGGATTAACCCACTAATAGGTTGATCAGCAGGTCATTTGTTCTTGTGGGAGGGTTACATGATCTTGCAGTTTTTTATTCAGGTTTATAATTTATTGAATCTTAAAACCTCCCCAAACATGTTTAAAACTCTAACATGAAGGTTTTAGGCTGACTTGAACAAGGCTAAGATCCCTCTATTGTGGATGTTCTTGTGTTCTTGGTGATTGAACCCCCCATATTGAAGGTAAGACAAATTTGATACCTTAGAAGTAACGGTGACGATCTGAGGATCCTGAATACGCTTTTGGAATGGAAATGGGACCCCTATAATAGACCAGGTGGCCCATGGAATAAACTATCGACAACACGTGGTGGTGGACGTATGCAGGAGGCGGTGTGTGCTGATAGCGTGCCATGGTGGTGGACAAAGCCTGCGGTAGGGGGAGACGAGTAGAGCACAGGGGTCACAGCATGACTGCCACTGAGGTGCGGGAAGGCGGTGTGCAGTGGTAGCGAGGTGGCCTACAGCATCGACTGCAGGAACTGGATCAGGTTGCTGGTAAAGGTTGGCAGTGGCAGCATGATCAGACGCAGCGAGCCATGCCATAACACATCGTCAGATGGTTGTAGTTGACATGTACCACATCAGTATAGCCTGTGGTGACCTATGGGGGTGGATGTAGATATGGTGTTCCCTGCCACATCTTGGGAGGAGCAGTCTGGCCCACTCATAGCAGTCGAGGGAGGAGAACCTGGGCTACCCTAGGCAGCTGAGTGGACCGAACCTACGGCAGCCTAGCGGGTCAGACCAGTATCCCTGCTACTTCAGGTCAGGTCAGACCAGGACAGGGTCAGATCCATGTCAGATCAGACCCGGGTTAGGTCCGTAGACTTGAGACCATGTCAGGTCGGGTCAGACAGAACCCAGACCCAATAGACCCTTTTTTAGTAAAATTTAATTTACTTCCAAACTATGCATCTGATGGATGAGCTGTTTGCGGCGTTGGGACCCTCATAATGAGTCAGTCCTTATTACTTACTCGATTTGAGTTTATGTAGAGTTTGAGTTTTTACTGATGACTTGAGGAGTAGATTCTCCATGAATCAAGCACTCTATGAGTGGAAATCCTACGGTTGGATGTGATAAGAAGTAAGTGACATGTGCACCTCAGTCTGTTGATAGTTGAGTGGAACTCAATTGATCTCTAGAATAATTGACCTTTGTGGCCTGGCAGCCGAGAAGACCTGTATGGCCTAGTATAAGAGTGGACCTCAGTGGCTTGATAGCTAAGCAGACCTCAGTGGATAGGATGATGAGTGGACCTCGGTGCCCAAGGAGCCGAGCAGACCTCAGTGGAAAAGAAGATGAGTAGACCTCACTCACCTGGGAGCCTATAAGAACTCAATGGCCTATTAGATGAGTGAACCTTAGTGGACCAACTGACCTCATTGACTCATTTGGGATGAGTCCCTCATTAGTAAAAAAAATTTATATTTATTATTGATAATATTTCTTTCTATACATTTGGTTAAACTAATATAAACTGAAACTTCTTAGTGTTTACTTTTCCATTGTGTTATTTTTTTGGGTTTGGGGTCCCTACTGAGTATTGTGTTACTCAGCCCAGAATGGGTTTTGCCCGCATGTTTCATGTATTTTGCAGTTGACCAATGCCTTGACAAAGTCCTTAGTGGTCCAGAACAGGGTGGTTCCCAGTGAGATCTGATAGGAGAGGCATACTTATGTTCCTTCTGACAGCTACTCTACACCTACCCTTTAGGTAGGGTTTTTTAGGGATGGTTTATCATAGACTTTGTACTCTCCTATTTGAAGCTTTTCTTTAGACAAGTTTGTATTCTGGCCCATTTTAATTATTGTATGTAATTCTATATTTAGTGGTTGTCTTAGTGTCATGCATGTTTTCATTTTCAGAATTTTGGGCTGGGCTTGTGAGTGTGTGTGCGTGTGTGTGTGTGTGTGTGTGTCGGTACACGTAAAATTCCTCCCACTTTAAAGATAAATCCATCGACACTAGTCGACATCCTCTGGCATTTGGGAGGCCGGCTTGTGGTAGTTGCGACATGGGCCCCTAGGGATGGGTCATGACAATTCTAATGATAACACGATGTTTCCATTATGGTAATATCTTGATGCCCAATATAATGATATCTCATCATATGACATGGAATTAGTTGTCTAGAATTATGAATATCATCACTAAAGAACCAGTTATGATTATCCATGTGATCATTTCATTTTTTTAATTTTACATGAATTTATCATTCATTATTTTTCATTCTATTACGGAATTTTTTTTATTATTTATTCATACCATAATATTTATGACATGTTTATGTCACAGTTGCGTTAGTTTTATTTTTTACCATACTATGCATTTGAATTCACACCTTTTTATACTTCCATTTCCCTATGTTATAAATAAAATAATTATATATAATATATCTATTAGGTGATCTTGTATTGTAAATTATTGGGATATGTTGATGATTTGTTATGAATTAATTATTTTCCAATATGTTGGAAAAAATCCCATTAGTTGAGAGAGACATGGGATTTAGTAGATTATGTTATATCCAAAATCTCTAATCAATAAAAACTAAGATATATTTGGAATACATGTAATGAAGTATTTTCATGATATTGTGTATGTATTGGAATATAGAATTGGAAACAATGCTGGAATGTATAGTATGTGTTTATGGGAGTTGGACCTAGGACTATGGTTTTTGGGCATCACAGTTGGTATCAAATCAGGGTTTAAATTAAATTGATGATTAGTAAGTTATAAACCCAAATAATGTTTTGAGAAATAAATATCATCAATTATTTAAATATTCAGGTCGATAATAATTTTAAAGATAAAGATATATCTTTGGTATAAGTATATGATTCTATATTAATGTAACAAAGAACATTGTTTGCTAGTATTGTTTTTATAGAACCATATTCAAACCCCTAGATATGAGCCTATGTATTTTATGATATCTTAAAATATTGGTAAACTATTTAGTATGTTTTTTCCTAGAAATATATTTTTTTACGGATATTAGAAGGTGTTTCTTGTTATGGTATATAAGAACATAGGGGTAATCATTCCAAAAATGGTTGGTTGATAAATGACCTGATCATCACTCTAATGCATGATGAGTGGTACTAAGACTACACACCTAGATATATACTCCCAGGGGATATTCATCTGATGGTAAAATTCACTTTATAAACTGTTATAAAGGATTTATTTCATAGTTACAAAAAGGAATAAGGTTCTAGAGAACAGAAAAACCTGACATAAATAAAATTAAATTTAATTAAATGTTTCTAATAATGAAATAAAGGTTAAAATACATATTAGGATTGAATTTTCATATTCCTATAATAATTTACTCTAATTTTATTGATAACCATTGTGGGTTTTTGTATTTCGTTGAAACCAGATCAGGAGAAAAATATAACAAAGGTATGTGTCTAGAAAAACTATTTATTATAATGAATAATAAAACATACCTAAAGGGTTTAGAATCACATAGAATCTATGTTATGATATAAAAGTTCATCCATAGTAGTTCTACATTAATGTTACGGAAACATATGATAAATTAATTCAATGTCCTTGATAATGAATTTTATGACAATGTTGTATTTTTAGGGATAACAACTGAAGAGAAAATGATTAAGGTGTGGATAACTCTTGGTTTTCATATATTATTGATGTTTATGTAATAAATAGTTAATTTAATTTGAAAAAATATTTTAGATTATAATAGTTATTTTGGGATTGATAATTGATTCATGATATTTTTATGGTGTTTATATAATTTTTATGATAATGATATATATTGACTAGTTTGTGATAATATTAAATAGTGATTAATAAATTATCGGGTTAGATATATAGTTAATTTTTGTAACATTGTATATTCATTTTGTGGTAAAACTTCTTTGACATGAAAATGGTTTTGTGAAAGTCATTTCATTCAAAAAATATGAATATAGTATATAAATAGAAGGGTATATAATTATTGTAATGATTAGTGTGGAATAAAAAAGGATTATAGAGACCCAAAGCATTTACATATAATTATTAAATTTTATTATATGAATAAAAATAACATTATATTATGATCCACACATGAATAATATAATTTTAGTGTCATTGGAATATTGGATACATAAATAAAATCTTCATAAGATATTTATATATTCTCCCACTAAGCTCCACATAACTAGAACCCTTCATATAAATATCATACATAAAACATTTATTTATTAAATTATGAAAGAAAACATGAGAAAGGGTCATCTCATATTCTTAGTAATGGTAAACAAGGGAGATATCAATGATCTATTAACCATAATATAAACATAAGTGGATGAAAACATGAAATTAAAATTTGAAAATTGTACCCATAATATCATATATCATAATCATGAGTATTGGTATATATATTGGTAGTTAATATGGCATGAATCATAAAGAAATCAATGAACATGATCCACGATAGCATAACATTATAAAAATTTATATGTTTTTTTTCATACACATAATTAAAGTAAATCATTTCCTTAGTCAAGGATCATTTCCCAGACACTATTAATTTATGTTGTTTACTCACTATTCCATCTTATCCTTAGATATGTTCGACATCCAACACTATCATAGTGGAAGGAGTCCCTTACAAGACTTGTTCACTCCCCACTCTAGTTATAATTATTTCCTGAGATATCTATATTTACCCAAAGCATTGGTGGGATATATAATTTTTGATCCACCAATAACATAGTCATAATCCATTATTATGTGTGATAAAAAAATTTAAAATGTTAATAATATATCATAATCTAGGTCAAATAAAAGAGTTTCCAAAACATTTAAAAAATTCAGCATATAAAAACCCATGTAAGAAAATTATTTCATAAACATTTTGATAATTAATCATCGAGTAAACTATGTATATTAAAAAGGGTTTCTTAAATATCTCATCATAATATTCATATATCATCCAAATAAATAATGAGGATGGTATACTTGTATCATATCCCCAGTAAAATATATGTTAATCAAAGTATTTTATCTTAGATGAAAATTCCTTTAAAAGTACTCTAGAATATTTCATGAGGAAAATAATATTTTCCTATTAAAATCACCTCTTTGAATTAAAAAAATAATAAATATTAAGTAAAAAATAATATTATAAAATAAATTGAGAAACATGTAATGTAATCTTTAAAATATCGAGTGGTTATGATGGGATGAAATTTCATTCATGTCATCTATTTTAAACCGATGATTCCTTTTGCATTTTCATTAAAAATTCAAAAGTAACACGATCATGAAAAAAACATATGGTTCATTTAAAATCATTTTAAAAAAAATCACTTATGGGTAAAAATAATATTAATCATTTAGAGAAGAATATTTAAAACATTTTTTATAACATTTTTATAAAATATCGATATAGATGAAAAAGTATTTTCAACCGAAGATAAAAATAACTATAAATTTCCATAAAATAATTGTTTCATCATATTGAGTTATTAGATAGAGTAAAATTAATTAAAAAATTTTGAATTGTAGAAATAACCATAAGAGAATAAAATTCATGATATTTTTTAGAGATAGATCATAGAACTTCATCACCGGAATCTTAATCATAAACAATCCCAAAAAATGAGATTGTAACATAAACATGTGATGACATTGGTAAAATTAAAATTGAAACCACATGAATGTGTGAAAATTACATGGGGAATAATATCCTGAAGAATTTAGTTATAATAATTATAAATGGAATTTATAGGTAGTATATACACTGTATAAAATAAAAAATGTGGTGAATATGGCATGTGTCTTAAAGAAATAAATGTAAAATGAAAAATCTACTTCTTCAAGTTCAAATTTATTTTACGGTCTTAAATACCCCTATATATTAAATTTAAATTTATTATCGTTCTATATTAATGGAATTTAAACACTTATAATAACATATAGGATCCAATTATAATTTTTCAACTCCCATGGATTAACAATTTCTTTCAAAATATTTTAGTAACCATGTGTTTATTGATTAATTTTAAATGAGAGTTTTGGTTTAATTGTTATGGTCCTAGTACATTGATCATGGTTCCATCATCTCCATAATTTTAACTATAATATATATATATATACCCATTATATATATAGAGTCATACATAAAAGGTAGATATATAAAGTGAATTATATCCTTCATAGAGATATAAGGTTATATGTATGCATTAATAATGTTTTTATTTTTTGAAAATGGAATTAAATAATGGTATATAATAATTATATTGACCCACACCCCAGTATGCTACATAATTTGGTGGAATTATTAAATTTTTAGTGTATATAAGGGATCGTATCCTAAAGGACCAAATAGTTTTGTACCATTTGTAAAATTGATATAAACATTTTTTCCATTTTTATATTAGAAATAAAAAAAGATAAATTCATTAATATGGATCCTCTAAAAGCATTCAAATAGTCTTCTTCAAATAATAGTGAAATGAAAACAAAATAAGAATGAGGTCAATCTATCGGTAAGGGTTATGTACAGCAGAATCTATCTTGAGTAAATATTTCATAATCAATATAGAATAAAAAATTACTAAAACACAATCCATTTAAACAATAAAATGTGCCTGAAGAATAATATAAATGGAATAAATTATGATAAATTAATTCCAAATAAATAAAAAAATTATCTTCATACTTATCCATGGATATCATATCTATTAAATTAATCACATGGATAAAAAACTGATTTCATAATGTTAAAATTCATAATATTGGATTTCATGATTTCATACATCATGATATCCTTACCATCAAGGCCTAGTACCAAGAAAGTGTAAAATATGGGTAGAAATACACTAAAAACCTATTTAATAAGGATATCCAACTACTTTTCCTCATAAAACCTATTAATATATCAATGCAATAGATAATTATAGGGTTCATCCACCAAAACATGTCCAAATCATTCCTCATATATTTAATTATACATTTAATTCATGAAAAATATTCCATATCAGTAAATGTGTATATTTTGTAATGAATAAATAATATCAATATTTCCCTAGTAAATAAAATAACATTCAATGTAAAATATTTTTTATATAAATGGTATGTGATTTAAGAAATACTAATATCTATGAAACTAATAATATGCGTATTTAATAAAAAGTTAATGTATAATGAAAAATTATTACATGAATGTAATTGATTCAAAAGAAATTTATTGGACCCAAAATTAATTATGATATGAGAGATAATGATTAACTCATCAAAAAAGTATATTTTTTGTAATTTTACTTCTTTTAAATAATATATAAAAATAAAATAGAAACATTTCAAATAATTTTTCATAAAAGAGTAGCCTTTATAAAACAATTGTAATATTATATAAGAATCTAAATAATGTACTATGAATGTGGCAACAAGAAAATTTGTTAACAAAGATTACATTAAAAACCATTCCTTTTGACTTATTCTAAAGAAAGATATAAATGAACCTTTCAAAAAAAATTAGAATGGTTACTTTAAAAAAATTTAGAAATTAAAATGTAACATAAAATGATGTCAATAAATAATTTAATTAAATTAAAAGGACAATTGTGAAGGAAATTTAAAAAATATGGACATATTAGAAAAGTATTATCGATCAAAAGAGAAAGATTGGATTTTCCTTTAAACATTTATTTTGTAAATTCCAATACCGAAGAGAGGTAATTTGGGAAGAAAATATGGAAGATCAATAAATATTTATATGATTAGAAAATATATGGAAATTATGGATGATATATTTAAATATTCCTTCAGTGAAAATAAGAGCAATCCAAAAATGATATTATAAAAGGGAGTACTACCTCTTTGGTAACTTTAAAATTTTATGTTTGGCAAAGAATAAACATAAATTGAAACATTAATAGTCATAAATTAATATATTTTTATGTTGAATACATAATATACAACATATAAAAGTAAATAGGATCATAATACCATAAATGTCTCAATGGAGAGGAAATTGATAGAAAATCCCTTGCAAAGATTGCATCATTAATGTGAGAACTAATCAATAAGGTGATTATGTGTGTAAATTTTAAATCCACATGAACATTTTGGAAATAAAACATAATAAAATTAATGATAATATCACAATTAATCGTTGAAAATCATTTTCAATTAAGTTGAGGTATTACCAAATGAATGAAAATTTAGATAAGAAACACCATACTTTTCCTTTTATGTTTCCTCCCATCGATTGGTATTGAGCCCTTTATAGGAGACGTTTATGATCACACCAGTGGATATTGAACATGGGAATGGATGTTTATAGAGTTATTTGGTTAGAGTATTGAGATTAAAATAGAATATGGGTTGTGTAAAAAACACGCATCTGAGTCTCATTTTATAGTAAAAAATCAGTTGGGTTTTCGAAATTATTCAATCAATAAGGGTAATAAAGCCAACTCAAAAGTTGGAAGTTATAACAAAGAAAGACCAAAAATTCTATTCTAAATATTTTTATATCAATTTGGGTCATGATAAAATTATTACAATTTTATTATGAATTAATAAATTTAAGCATTAAATACATTTTAAGATTTTTTTAACCCTATACAAAATACATGATTTAAAAAAACACCATGTCAACTACAAATTTTATATATCATCTCTTAGATCATAATATATTATTTCAAAATATATATATAATTCATGTAATACCCAAAAATCTTCAAAATGTTATCATCTTTAAATATATTTAATTTTTTTTATAATTTTCATATACATTGTTCCATCACAGCGTAAGTGTTATTGAAAATTATAATATTTTCAAACAATAAAAGTAAAATTTTAACATAAAAAATATTATATATCATTTTTATCATTTATACTCATTCACAATGATTATTTATTCATATTCATATCATGAAAACATATTTAATATCTTTTTTTATCTTTATGTGCACAATGCACGCATTGTATAGTAATTTGGATAAGATTCGTGTCATATATCTCTGTGTTTCAAAATTTAAAATGAAAATAATAATTTATAAATTATATTTACTAACCAAGTTGATAAAATACTTTTTTTCAATTATTAACATCTGACCACTAAATATGAGTTTTCATATTTTGTTTAAGAAATACGTCGACACTAAAAATGGTTTTCATATTGACTAGGAAATAAATTCTAATCGATATTTTTTTAGTAATTTTTTTTATATTTGTATTATATTATAAAAAATTTATTCATTCCCTGAGTCTTGAAAATTTATATATCACATTTTTATATGATAATACTATAAATTATATTGTATCTCATACTAAAATATATTTTGGAAAATTTATCAATGTTTGACTATATATACTTCATGAAAATATTATATTTAGAAAAAAAAATTAAAAATATCTATTAAGATCCATATAAATTATTCAACACCCTAACTTATCCAAAAACATATAATTTCATATATTTAAATGTATTTAAAAATTTTTTTTACAAACATGTACAAGTGTTGAATCTACGATGTGTACATGTTCGAGGTGATTATATAATTTAAAACAATAAAAAGATTTTACTATAATGAATTTAATAATTTCATACTCAATGTTACCATTTTTAATCATTCATAACTTTTTTTAATCCTTGGGATAAAATAGCGACATTTATTAAAACAAAGAGTGTCAAATTTTGTATTTGTACTTTACTTAAATAATACATACGTCATTACCAAGGAAAATAGAAATTAGTTGATCATATTTGCATTTATTAGTGATTATGGACAAAATATAATCACTCAATAGGATTCTGGAAAAAATTGTTTTTTTAAATTCTTACTATGTAGTTTTCACACGATTTCACATATTTTTCCATTATCATTGTGATAAAATTTACCACAGTTATTGTTAATAATGATAATAAATAAAGGGGGGTTTTTGAAAAAAAATAACCATATAAGTAAAAATATAATATACATTTTGCATGATTATGTTACATGAGGATTAAAAAATTAATTCAGATTAAAAATAAAAACACAACAAAAACTGTTTTTAGAAAATGTGTTTTATGCACAAAACTTTTCATATACAAAAAATCTGGTGTAATTATTATTAAAATGTAATTAATTATATAATATAAAATTAAATATGAATTATTTTCATTTTATTTGATTTTCATAGAATAATTATACTTTTATATGAAATGAAATATGGTTTTTCGAAAATATGTAATTTCCACTATTCAATAAAAAATCATTCTTTTCAAAAAAATATTAAAAAACACCTATGATAATTTTTTATTATCATTTAAAAAATTATATCCTTTTTATAAAATACAATTTTTTATCATGGATGATATTTATTATATAATAAATTCATAAAAAATAACATTTTTCATGAAAACCTATTTTTGAACCATAAAATCATGTTATTGGTCGATTACTTATATATTATGAATTTTTAAATACATTTGGTTTATATAAAAACCATATAAATACTTTTGATAATATTGTTATTACAATTCATACATGAAATTTTAATAGCTATTTCATAATGGTCTCATATAAATAATAATATTCCATGGTTTTTTTTGCTCAGTGTTGTGTGTTGTAACTCTATTGAAAGAAGTGTTGCTTCTCAAAATATCAGAGAATTAAATTCTATTATCCACCCCATAATAAAAAATTGTATTCTTTGAAATAAAAATTTATCTCAATAATGAATGGTATGATATTTAAAAAACATAATGTAATGTCCCAACCTAGAAACCACTGAAATGGTACCCTGAGTCGGTCAGTCACATTAAATCAAGAGAACCTCCTAGTATACTAGAACATTCTAGAATGATGTTAGGGTATAGAGGTGGTAAAGTGTAGATACTATACCCTCATTATTATAGTATCATAACGGTGTCAAAATAGATTAAATGAATGAAACTGCATAGAAAAATAAAAGTAATATAAATAAAGGACAGGGAAATATTATATAATAATAACAAATAAAATGAAAATTTCCAAATATAAAACTATGGATGAATGGCCATATGAGGCTACATAACTAAATAAGTAAACATATAGTAGGTAATATAATATATTTCATGTAAAAATAATAATAAAATCCCTAAGGTTATCTCTTTAAGAATACTGAGAATCATATCATTATTGTGCTCCTAACTCCCATTCCAGGTACATTCATAAAAACCCAAGACTAATCCAAAAAAACTAAAAAAAATATTTAGGTCTTTTTAGGTACCTAGTGAAATGGAGGCCTGAAGAAGGTCTGATATATAATAAGTAGTACCTGACCAATGGTGTCTAAATCTATCTAGTCCATGAATATAAAATATAGCAGTCTACATGTATAATAGGTAAATAAGTAAATGAAAAAAAGTAAAAAAATAAACATAGGTTCCTCAGTGACACTTAGATGAAAATATGTTCATCATCATAAGATAGATTATATAAATACAAGGACCACCTAAACAAATTATGTTCATATTATTAGACATATATATGTATATAAATATAATTTCTATAATATATCCCCATGGTGGAATAACTAGGCCATCATTATTGCTGAATAGAAACATGGAATGATCCCAAGCATGTTATTTGGCTTTCATAAGGAATCATCAAAATTTATAATCTATCATTCCTTAGAAATTTTAAAAATTGGCATTATCTTTCTTAATAAAAAGGCATCCTAGGTCCATCCAAGTCAATATGTGATGAGTAATCCAATGTATTTCCCCAGGAGCACTATAATTTACAATCACTGTAAGAGTCTCTCTAAGGAGATCTGTAAAGAGGAATCCAAAGTATCAATCTCAATATAGTATAAAGGCATAAATCATTGATTAATTCTTCAGTACATTACATAGGGGATTGAGTAGAACTAATATAATTGTATAAAAACATTTCCTACCAAACACATCCAAGGTAAACCACTAGGGGACTAGGAATTACTAATGTAAAGAATAATCTCAAATAGTATATGAGCTCATCCTAGAAATTCTTTCTTAGAAAATAGAGTATCACTCAAATCATACAACACATCAATAAACCTATGCGTCCATCCTGTGAAATATGTTTCAGGACCCCATTAGATCTAAACATATAGAATATGGGAATAAATATCTAAGCCCATCTTGGGTACCCCATTAGGGAACCAAGTATCACTCGAGGCATGGTAAAAAGGCATTACCCGCCAAGTCGGTCTAAGTTAATCTTCTAGGGAACCTAGTATCACTTAGTAATTTTATAGCATCAAACAACCCATTAGCACATCCAATGAATTCCTAAATGGTTGTATATGTATCTCTCAGGGCGTAGATAATTCATTTAAACATTTATTTCCAATACAATGAGTCCAAATTTTTAAAAAAACTATCTCAAATAAAGTATAAAAAGTATCCCATTCTACTTATTCATTTCCAAGATAATATTAAGGTCTATGTACATAAGCATTTCATTAATTATCTTTATCATCACATATTTTTTAACCTTTTTTAATTATATAATATAGTGCAATAAAAAGGAGGTTTTATTTTAAAAATGAGTCAAGGAAAAGAAACCATAAAATTTTATAAAATTCATAAAACCCTTACATGAGAGTTAATTCAACACACCATAAGGTGATTAAAAACAAGGAAGGTAATTACAATTAAATGTGTTTAAAACAATTCCTAAGAAGGATGATTACATTAACTAGACATAGAATAGATCTTGATATAAAGGGAAAAAATCCCATAGGGCAGATTCGACAATGGGTGAACAGCCTCAAATAGTTATATTTTAAAGCATAGTGGTTTATAAATTCATAAATTTTGTTCTTCATACTAAAAATTTGGTTTATGAGGCATCTCATGGAAATATTGGGGTGTGGCACTGCAGAATAAATTATAAATCAATGAAATGTGAGTGAAAATCTATAGACCACCTACCTCATACTATTAATATTCTACTCATCAAGTATCAAGCTTTTATTAGAGATGAGTGTAGATAAATCATATGTTTTAAAAAATGAATAGAAAATGGGTATAATTTTCATATATGAATATAGAACCTAAATGGAATGAAAAAATGAAAAAGGAATCAAGATACATCAAGATAATACCTCTATTAAACTAATGATATTGTTGGATAGTAGGATGGACACTGGATGGGGGAGATCTCAATAAACATAGGTAGGGGAAGAGGAGTTAATACCTCCTAGGCACCATACTATGTGAGGATAAAATGACTGTCTAATGTCTCCTATCCTTTTTTTAAAATATATTACCATAAGAAAAAATAAATGAACTAGTTTTATTTCATGTAAAAAATACACGACACTAACCTGATACACATAGTGAATTCCTCATGGTAGCCACATATTCCTTCATACCCTATTACATGTCATAAAACCCTTTCATGTCTTCTAAATAATACACGATTTAAATGTTTGGATATAGTATTCTTTTTCATGCCATGTCATAAGTTTTTCATATTGTGTTAACCCAAACCTTGGGTACTTCCACAAATACATAACCCATATTTGAAAACGAAATTTCTTGATGTTTAAACCATTGGAATCTCACTCAAATACCAAAATGTTGAAATAACCCTTCCAGCAACGGGAAAATTTAAAGTTACATTGTAACATCCTTCAGGTCCAAAATATGGGATTCCATAATCTACCCACCTTATAACTTATCACCCTTGAGAAAACGTTGGGTAATAGTGAATAAAAAAACTAACCTATTGAGTTTGTGATGTTTTGATCAAAATTTCATGTTTTATTTTAAAACACCCAACGCACCTCCAAGAATAACTTTTCAGCACAAAGAATATAAACTATTGAAACTCAATATAATTATCAGTGACAAAAACTAAATCATTGAAAGAAATATTAACTAATCCCATCTTACTCGATACACGATCACTTCATTGTCACTTTCATTAATATCACCCCGGGACTTACCACAATTTTTTCTATCATTTAATTTCTAATTTTGACTCATGATACTCTTCACCATCGGAATTTCATGTTTAAGCATGCCCATAGTGTTCTACAAATTCTCAAGAGATTATTTTTTTTCTTGACTGAATAGCCGACTCCCAATCAACCATAAAAATTATAGTAAAGTCTTCTTTTCATAAATGTCACAATCTACTCATACATCAATAAACTCATCTCAAATACATGCCAGAAATGGCTACTCACCAACCATATTTAATGAAATAAGAAGAAAGTAGTCATTTCAATTCACACCAATTATTCCCAAAAATGCTCTCCATAGATGGTTAGAGTATCACAAATAAAACATGGTTCCTTTTCATAAGTCACCTCATGATTAATTTGAGTATGTTCACCAAGTCATATATCTATCTTTTGGTGACGTCTCCTATACAAACCATTGCCTAGTAATTCAATTTGTTGTGCATAAACACTTTATTTAACAAGTTCCACAATGAATAATAGAAAGATTTATAAAAATTTCTTCTATTATTATTTATTTATCTAACATTTTGTCTCATTTTTGGAAATTTATCACATAATCTTCATTTTAAATATTAATTCGGAATTCATAATCTTTCACAATTTCTTATGTTGACTGAAATTTCAATTTCAATCTATAGAAGAAAACACCCTTTATATTGTCATTGTAAATTTAATTAATTGATTCCTCATAGTAGATATAGATCAAATCAAATAAAAAGTTTCTTATAATTTAAATGGTGATTATTCATATAAGATGAAACCATAAATTTAATTCTAAAACCAAATAATTTGAAACATAAACATTAAATTACCATCCCTATAGAACATAACATACCCCCTTGGGGTTAAGTACTAATGAAAAAAGATAGTGTAATGTATTATTATTAGGATCCTATTAAACTATTCTTGGATCGAAAAATAAAACATGATATATTTTAAACATTAAGATTTAAAACAACTACAATGGGTTCATGTGATAAAAAATTAGCACTATACCCAACTAACATTGGTCATATTGGGTTTAACTTATCACTATAACAGGTCAAGACCATCCAATAAGCATCAAGTCCTAAAAATGGTCTATAAGAAAAGAATTTATTTAATTTTATAAGCTCAGTATATTTTATGTTTATAAAATATTATTAAGGTATATCAATCTCATATAAGATTATTCAAATAAATAGATCACCATTTTTTAATTTATTAATCACTCATACACATTATAGATAGAAAATTGGATCCCATTTAATCACAACCATCATGTTTAAGTTCATGCAACCAATGGTCCATAGCTTAAACATTTTGTGATTGGTTAGTTAAGGTGTCACCATAAATCTATGTAGGAAACCTATATTTTAGTTGATGTTAACAATTAAATATCCAAATACATACCAAAAATTATAAATATTCACACCATCATATGAATTAAATACAGGAAAACAAAGAAAATAATTACCTAATCATGGTAATCCAATAAACTTGTTAAAGAAGAACATACGATTGACAAATAAATATGTTAAACATAGAACAATAACTACATGAACATGTTTTATAAGACAATATGATGATAAATTAACCATTATGATATAAAAAACAACACACTAGATAATCAAACAGAGGGAATCAGTTAATGAAACTACATGGCTTGGCATATCTATGGCATGTCAATCACTATGTTCCTCGAATCATCCATTAAATTATACTTCCTTTCCATACCAAAAAATGGAAAATACTATAAATCTACTAAACCAATGAGCATAAATAGTACATCACTCACTCTAGGTGAAATCACAATCATCATTAACAATGAAAAACATAAACAACAGTCCCATCCCAGGCCACATGGGTTTTTTTCCCAATTGTTGGTAGATCACTCTCAGTCTAGGATATTTACCAATTGCGGAAACATTCCTGGTCTCCTATCTATTATCCCTAAAAAGTGAGTCGAAAGAATCAAAACACACTGATACCACTTTTATAACATCTTGACCTGAAATGCATAGAAACAGGGTCTTGTGTCGGTCTGTCTCATGGACTCAAGGGTGCATCCTCGAATGCCAGAGGTTGCCGACTAACATCGAGGGTCTTGATGAGGTATAGTGGTGGTACTATACCATTATAATAATATAATAATAGTGGTATAAAGATATAATAAATAAATAAAAAATGAGAAAATAGTATAAGTAGTATAAATAATGGATAGGGAAACAAAGGATAATAATAATTGATAAAATGTCTAAATCCATATATAAAACAATGCATGCATGTTCAGATGAGGCTACATAACTAAAGAAGTAACTATCAAATTGAAGATACAATATAATACATGTATAATTACATAAATAAAATCCCCAATTCTATCTCTGTGAGTATCATAATCTTCTATACAGTCATGTGCTCCTCACACCCTTCTCTAGGTACAAGCCTAATAGAACAAGAATAATCCAATGGACCTATAACTGAAATCGAGAGTTTTTTCAGGTACTCCAGTGAAATAGAGAACTCAAAAGTGTGTGACATATATTCAGTAGAACATTACCTATGTTATCTAATGCTATCAAGTCCATGTTATATATAAAAAACTATGTATGTATGAAATCTAACGCTATAAATGAATAAAAGTCAACAAGACGTCTTGGGTTCCTCAGGGAAACCATGCTAACCATACCTGCTTCAGTATAAACTAAAATATCTTGAACCACAATCAACATGTATAGATAAAATTCACATGAATATAAATATCTACTTATATAGATATAATTTATTAGGAATATACTCATCGGGACATAACATGTCCATTATTAGGGTCGAAAACAAACATGGACCAAACCCAATCTTGTTCTTGGGCTTGTCGAATGCCAACTCAATACTGATAAACTAGAATTATTTAGATATTTAAATAATAAGTATTGAGGTTCTTATTAAAAAGGCATCATGGGCCCATCCCGGGTGATCTATAAATAATAATCCCAAGTATCACACCAGGAGCCCTATAATTACACATCTCTATAATAGTCCATTGAAGGTGATCCGTAAAGAGGAATGCAAAGTATCACTCTCGGTATGGTATAAAGTCATAATAAACTAATTTATCCCCTTTTAAACCATAAAAGTGAACAAGAATATCTTGTGTATTGGTATATCAACATTTCCTACTAATCCCTCCTAAGGTAAACCACTAGGGGACCAATAATCAATCATAGGAAAATTTAATATCCAATGGCCTGTGAGAATGTCCATGGAATTTCTACAACAAAACCATAGTATCACTCAAAGAATACAAAAAATTTGGAAAACTAAGAGTCCATCCCCAAAAATGCATATCAAGAACCCACTTTCACTAAAGGTGTGGCACAAGGGAATAACACTCTGATCCCGTCAAGGGTAACCCACTAGGGAACTATTTATCACTCATAGAATAGTACAAAGGAATTTCCCTCTAATAATTTCCCATTTAATACTCTAGGTAACATAATATCACTCAAGGGAACTAGAGTCTTAAAACTCTCAGGATCCCATCTAAATAATTCCTATATGGGAGTATAAGTATCCCTCAGCGAATATTTAATTCAGTAAATCATTTATGTTGAAATACCAGAATTCCATATTTATAAATATTCCATCACAACTCCAACATAAAATCACAGTTTCACCAATTATAAATTTGAAATATAATAGTAATGTCTATGTACTTAAGTAAGTCATCCATCGTCTTTCACATCTCATATTAATTATCACATTTTTTATTAGATAAGTCAACACACCTAAATGTTGGTCTTACTATAAAAATGGGGCAAGTAAAAAACAATAACATTTTATAAAATTTATAAAAAAAAACATACATGAGATAAATTTAACACACATTAAAGATAATAAAAACAATTAAATGAATTATAATTACAGTCATTTAAAAAAATTCCCAATAAGGGAGATTGCATTACCTTGATAAATCATATGTCATAGCCTCAAAGAGAAACATCCCACGAGGATTAGTTGATATGGGGATAAATTTCAAATAACAATGAATAATTGGTTCATGAAATTGGTTCTACAGACCAAAATTAATTTTTAATTGTTGTCCCATAGAAATACCAGTATACGACATAACAACATAAATTATAAATCGATGAATCTTTAGGGAAAAGAAAGACCATATACCTAAAAATAAGGATGGTACACTCATTCCTTATCGATATTTGGCTCGATCTGAATTGAGAAAAATTGAATGATTTTTTAAATCTCTAAAAATGGGTTTAGTTATCTCAAATACCTATAGCCCAAAAAATGGAGATAGAAAATTAAAAATGAAACAAGATGAGTCAAGAAATTACCATTATGTAAAAAGATGAAAATGATGGCAATAAAGATAGAAATGGATTTGGGAGAACAATAGAATCCTATGAGGGGTAAGAGGATTAATTTTCTTCTAGGAACCCTAATTTGTGAGGAGAAAAAGAGGGCCTTATCCCCTCATATTCATTTTCTAAAAGAGTCTACTCACAAGATACCTAATGAGAACTAGTTTCACATTATTTTTAAAATAAAATACATTAACTAGATACACATTGTGAATTCCTTGGAGTTTCCCCTAATACCTAAACACCCTGAAGAAAGCTAGGAAACCTATTCACATCATCAAAATATTACATGATGTGAATGATGGACTTGTCTTCTACAGCCTAGGCTGTGTTTTCTTCCTCCAGTATTCATCTGAACTATGGAGACTTCCATCAAAACATACCCCAAATTCAAAAATATAACTTCTAGATTTTTAAACTCTCTAAACCTTACTCATGTTCCCAAAATTCTAAAATACATATACTAAAAATTAGAAAATATAAAATTTCATTGGAAATTCCATATGTTTAAAAACATGAGATGCTACAATAAATATTCAAACCCCACATTGTAAAAATGGTTAATAAAAAATCCTCTAGAAAATAAGATAATTAAAATATGAAGGTTATCTAGAATAACACATCACTAGGTTTCCAAATAGGAAAAAATTAATTGAAAGTGAAAATATGTTCAAGGAGAAAAATTAATTTCCAAATAATGATTGAGAGTGAAAGAGAACATCTATCACAAGAATGTGAATGATCATGATAAATTCAAAGACCAAAAAACCATAAATAAAAGAGGTTGTCTAAAATATAGTCAATTTATAAGACATAAAGGTAATATGATAACATTATTTATTCAATATCCTTTTCCTATATTTGATGAATTTCATTGATATATTAACTGAAAAAAAATATAAATACTTCACATGCACAATTTCATCATATAACCAAGTTCCAGTATAATATCATTTTTTATTGAAATTATGAGAATTAATGATGCATTTTTCATGACTAAAAAACTAAAATTAACTTTAAATGGATCATAAGATTCATAAATGAAAAACAATATTAAACCTATCAATAAATATTTACCAAAACCAAAATTATTAGCACAGTTTCTCAAACAAGAATAAATCATCAAATGATGAAATAATACAATAATAGTCATCATTAAATAATAAATATAAATGTTTAATATAGAACATTCCATAAATAAATAACCATATATACCAAATAAACTCAATAATACCATCATTAAAGAAATTTTTAACTTCCAAATGTATCTCATACACTTTATCTTACATCTCAAAAATAATTAATCGCATTCTTCTAAAATAATTGTTAAAGTTAAACCTAAAAGTTATATATTCCTCATCATAATTAAACATCACTCAAAATATCATTAATCAGTTAAAAATACTAAAAATATAAAAAAAATATTCCAATAATATGCCTCCCAAATTCAAATTAATCATTTTTGGTCAAATAATTAAAATAAAAAAATTATATTAATCATGAAATCATTTAGGTCAGTGATAGTATATGCATCGTTGTCTCCGTTAGGTTGTGGGTTCAGGCCTCATGAATTTCTTGAATATGAGGGGTTATTGTCTGAAATGGGGGGTTGTCCTTACTCTAAAACTTTTTTAATATAATTCCTAAAAAATTCCCAAAAATATGATGAATATCCTCAAAAATGATATTAATCATAAAATTACTTTTCAAAATAAATTTTTTTTATTTTTTTTATTTTTTTTAAGAAAATTTAAATATTAATAATTCTCTATTATTACTACAGAAACCCATGAAATGTAAATATATCATTTCAAGATTTCTAAAATAAATATCCATTAATACAAAACAAGGATTGTGGGGCCTTGAGTATTTGGAATACTGGGATTATAATACATCAAAATGAAACTTAAAATTGAATCCATATAATATTCTCCATAATGGGATCCAAAATCCATTTGATCTCAAAAAAAATATTGAATATCCTAGGGAATGTATAAAAATGTGGTGAGCTAAAATTCCAGTTAAGGGAACAAATATGATACGGATACATAACATTTGATTAAAAGTTGTGACATTATATCATAAAATTAAACTATTATTAGTAATAATATAGAATAATAAAATTTGGAACATGGAATCATATGATCATATATGAATAGGAAATGTAGAAGAAAAATAAAGCATTACATAACCATGAGTCAATGATAACTAACTAGATAGTATCACATATTGGAAAAAGACTCTTTATGTATTAGTTTTACTCCATAATCCTAAATATAACATCTCATGAGACTAAATATTTACCCAATTCATTAGAGAAATATCGGGGAACAACCATCATAAAATGTTCATGGTTTATGTGTTCTAAAAAATGGTAATCAATTAAAATTCATACATATAATAATTATCCATTGAAATAAAATGGGTTCCGTATTCTTGCCTCATGTCATAATTAAGATAAATTGGTTAATGAATGTATTTGAGAACTGAAAATATGGTGTGTATTACCCCATCAAAGGAAGTGAGAATAATATGGGTATTCATGTGATAAATATATATATAGAATTTATAAGCATTAAATAGGCTTAATGAGATATAGAAACTTAATAATTGAGAGAATGGTCATAACCTAATGAAAATGGTCATTTAGAGAGATCCATTAACTCAAGCCTAATTCATCAAGTGCATTCCTTATTATTAAAGATAATAAAAAAAATTAATTATTTTATTTTCCAATTATCATTTCATATATATTATAACTTTTATTTTATTTACTATCATGTTTTATTCAATTAGATAATCATTTAGGTTCATGTAAGACGTTTTGATGATATTCATCTCATATGTCCAATATCACATTAGTGAGTGGACTAAGGTCAAAGAGTTTGTTTTTTTATTATTTATTAGATAATAAGAGTAAAATAATTAACATTTCTATAAAAATAATATACTTTTAAAACCTATCATTAATGATGGTTATAAAAAAACCACATTACTATCATGGAGATGGTATGTCGTACATACTCATGAGTAACGTTTCCATTTTCCAATTATCATGATATAAGTAAGGTAAGTGTTATTTTATATTTTTATATTTATCCTTATATCATAAATATATATTATTTATTTAAATATACATTTTGTATACCATTTATGAAATGAATTAATGGAAAATGAATCACATCTCTTCATGGAGGTGCTAATCCACACGTACGCACGAACGATGTTATCATTTTCCACTAAGTATAATGGTAACAAAATATATCATATCTTAATATAGAATAATAATAAATATTTAATGAATATATATATATATATAAATTAAATTAATCATCATTACCATCCATTATAGTATATGATAAAAAGAAAATTTCATCAGTTTACAAGGCGGTAGTTTGTCATACACATAAAGAATAATCTTATTTCCTATTTGATGGAATTTGATATGGATGTATTATATTACATAAAAATATAAAATAGTATCATATTATATATAATAATAATGTTATATAATTATTTTTGAATAATATTTGAATGTGGTAGAAGAAGAAATTAAACAAAATGCACATTTCAGAATGATACCTCTTATTTAGACAACCTCTTATGGTTGGCACCAAAATCCATCCAACATGGGTTTTTGAATTTAAAAAATTACCTAAAGGATATGGAAAGGTATTTAAGAAATTATTTTGGTATGTTTTATTAAAAACCTAAATGATTTTTACGTGAAAATAAAATATGATCCGAATTTCCCTTTTATAAGTGAGAGGGAGTGACATTTTTTTATAAATAACCAAAACTATTCAATAATGGGAAGTCACTATTAATAAAAGGGGAAAATATTTATATAACGGATTTCAGGTTTATATGTTTGACCCAAACATTCAATATTAAAAAATAATAATGGTTTATCAATGTTATTATATTTACATATATGGTTACTTACTTTTATTAATTTAGTTTTCTACCATAGTAACTTGTTTTTTTACTTTTTTATTATTAATTAAGATAGAAAATAAATTTTTCTCTAATAAATAATATTAATTATTATTTTTCAAAATATATAATCTATTTTAGATAAATAAAATAATATAAGTAGTGTAATAAAATTTAAAATTCAACCCTCAAAACTTGTCAAAAATGGTTTTTGAATAAATGCATTTTTCAAGGAATAAATGATCTTATATTAATTCTATGAAAATAAAAAATCATTATAGAAATAGAAATTAATATAAATAGATATATAATAGATATATTTCTATTACATTTTTCTTACTAGAGATTTTGTTAATTAATTGATATGGATAAACTTTATGCACTTCAAATAGTTTGCAGAAAACCATATTTTTAAGCATGAAAATTAACATATAAAAAACCATTAAAATTTTTGATTAAAACAAAATATATTTTATTTTTATAAATAAAATTTAAAATAATTAACTTTAATAAATAATCAAAATATAATTAAACTTTTTTATTACATTATTTAATGAAAAAAATTATTAGTATTTGGAAAATTGGAAATTTTTACTATTCACTAAATAACACTCATTTCAAAAAAATCTGACAATTTCACCCTAAGATAATTTTGATATTAAAATTTAAAAATGATGTTCAATTTTTAATATAAATTTTATAAAATATCCATAGGTTAATTATAATATTTTTTATCCAAAAAAAATAAAAATTTCTTTTTGAAGGAAATATATTTTTGGAAGAATAAAATGTATTTTTTAAATAATTGAGTGTTTTTTATAATACATTATCAATAATTTAATATAAATAAATACCATTATATATCTCATTAATTATTTAATACTTTTCATAAATTCCAATTTAATGGAAATATTATAACAGTTATAAATAATCATAGTTCATTTAGGATCAGTGTTTTGTGTCGTGTAAGCTTCCAAACATAGTTTTCTTTTAAAAAACACATTGTGTTACACTATAACCCCACCCCCACCTAATTAATTTCACCTATAAATTTTCTTATTACATACTATGGTGAAAACAATTGATGGCACTTCTTCTTCGTTGCTTCCTCCAGTTCCCAGAATGCCTCTTCATATTTATGATTCCATTATAGTATTTTTACTAGGTGAGTTGTATGGTTGAATAAAACATTATATATATAGTCCAAGATATTCCATGGGTTGTCCTAATAAATGTAACAACACAAAATTTTATTAATGAAAATTCATCTTGATCTAATTAAATGTCTTATTATAAAAATGGATATATAAAATATGCACTTCCTTGGTTTCTTTTTTTGAAAATACCATTAATAATTCTTACCGTTTATAATATATTAGTTGAACTGTGATCATTTGATTATAATAAATATTGGACTTTAACAAATCCAATTTACTTAGACAATGGAAGGGATGACCTCATCTAGTAGACATTCCTTGAATGAATCCCATTTGAGGGAAATCGAAATGGAGGTGGCATCATTGGGATTCGCTCTTGACCATGCCCAGGACGATCTTGAATACATTATGCTCGAGTGGAACCACCTACGAGGGATGTGGAAGTTGTTAGAGAGTACCACCAGAGTGATGTTATCCAAGCCACCCCAAGATTTTTTCACCATTGTGCACCTTATCCTAAGGTCTTATGTAGGTGTTTTAAGAGGTTATGTAGCAAGACCCTAGAACTATGATTATGAGAATAATTTTTGTATAGAATAAAGAATATACATTCATTTTATTACTGTTACTTTGAAAATAGTTTTTAAAGCACAAATAGTATTTTAGTTAATATTCATCTAAGAAAATCTATTTTTAGGAATTGATGGATTTTTTAATTAAATATTATTTAATTAAATATTATTATTATTAATTTAATTTTTATTAAATATAAATGATCTTATAATTTTTATGAATAATATTATAATTTTTATTAAGGTTTGAAAGCTATTTTTGTCAAAACCCATGAATTTGGGATAAATGTCGGTTTTTATTTTCAAAGTGAAAATTCAAAAATTTAGAAAATTATTTAGATAAAATGCATGTTTTTTTGAATCATTACTTCTAAATTATCCAATGGTGAATTTTTCATAATTTTCAAAGATATACGGGCTTTCGGGTAAAAATTAAATACTGTATAAATATATAATGTGTTTTGTGACATCATAATGACCCAATTGTGATGTAATAAAATACTATAAACTTTATATTCGGCCAATATATGTTTTACCATTAGAATAATGTTATTTTAGGTTTGTTTGATTTATTTTTCAAAGCTTTAGTGCACCCTCCAAGACTTATAAAACATTTTAGCTTTTTAAATTGATTTCCTTGAGAGTGTGACTCAGCTCCACATAAGTAAATATATTATTTTAAGAAGTTATAGCATTGTCCATATAACATATTTTATTTCACTACCCATTGGAAAATATCATGGGAAAAATACCATGGGCTGGTTTTTCGTTTTGATTAGTTTAATGTGTGTTGTCCCAAACCTAAATAATAAAGAATTCCCTGTCCTTTCCAATATAAACCCACCCAAGATTTAACTTCCACTTCACTCAAAGCCTTTGGAGTTCATCCAAACTCTGACCTCCCCTCTCTAGAATCTTACCAAGGCTCCAAAATCTCCCAATAATCCTCTCTTAATCCTCTCCCAAGCCTTTGGGATCACACTTCCAAGTAAGGGGATCCTTCTTTTCTCATTTTATCCATGTTTCTTATTATTGTTATGTACTTTTATATTCAATTATAAATTTTATGGTATGGTTTCTCACTTATCCCATACTTCCCTATTTATGTTTTTCAAGATGGGATACCCCTTTCTCTCTCATTAATTTCTTCCATGTACACCTCTTACTATACTGAACTTTCGTAAGGAATTTCTCTATCCTCATTTATATTCAAGCAATCATTTTGTATTATGAAAATAAATTCCATTACATATATTGGAATATGTATTTATATGACCCCCTAACTATCTATTTCACTTACATATGATGAGACACCCATTTATCTCTCATCAACCATTTTTATGAATTCTTACATCATGTCCTAACACTACCTAAATTGCACTGATTTTCTAAGCCAATGTCATTGTGTAGTGAATACCATGCCCATTTCTCTACCAAGGGTATTCAACTTTATGCACATTAACTTATTGATTTTAAATATTCAAGAATTTATTCCATATCCCTTTATCATGGAATAAATGATGATGATTGATTCCATGTTGTATGATTTGTGTGGCACACTTACGCATGAAATAAAATGTTTAGGAAGGGTGTACCCTGATACCACTCCAATGCATTGGGTAAAGAATAAAATCATGATATTTCATGTTAAATGCGTGTTGACTCGTGATAATTCATGTGCAACGAGGGTTTACTCAAGGTTCGTGGGAAATGAGGGTTTACTCATGCTCCATGTGTAATAAGCCTCAGCTCATGCTAATACCATGTTAAGTGTTGTTGCCACATCTCCATGTTATGATTATCATGATTTATCAGGTATTTATGTTAATTTTTCTCTTTTGCTCTATTTATATTCCTATTTTCTAACATGTATTGTATTCCTCATTTTATTCCATGTTTATTACCTTATTGTACTTTATAGCTCACCCCATTCTAATGTATGTCCTCAGGCTATCTCATGCAATGTTAAGTACTAATAAATGTTGTGGTCATGTAAAGGAAGTTTCCAATAAAGATGTTTTATTTCATTTTTTAAGTCATTAGGTAATATTTCTAAGCCCCAATGACACAATACCTATTTATCTTCTATGTTGTACCAAGTGAAGGATGTATGTAACAAATCATGTCTAAGTGTTTAATTAAAATTAGGGTTGTTATAGATGGTATTATAGGATAAGTTTAGTTATTTTTGGGATTAGAATTATAAAACCCTAGTTAAAGCCATAGGGATAAGACTATATATAATATAAAAATACCTTTCTCTTGGTGAGTATTGAGTAAATGTTTATCAAGGAAATACATTCCTGTTTGAATACGAGCAGGTAGATGCAGCTTTGGCACAGATGTACCTAGGAGTGAAAACTCCGACAAAGTGTTTCAGGCTTGACCGGGGGTATCCTAGTACATGACAACGTGCTTCACTACACTCTTGGTTATGACACTACCAAGGGATATGATTTGGAAAATTTAAAAGATTAGAATGAACCATTGATAAGGGAATTAAAAAAATCCCCCTAATAATATATGATAGAAATTATATATTGGATAACATAAATTGAAGCCTATAGATTCATAAGTTAAGGAAGTAAAATTAACTTATAAGTCATCCATTTTTTTCATTGGATTACCCTTTAAGTGTTACCCCTAACATTCCTCTTATTCCTATCAATGGCTGGTAATAGGAAGACTCGGGATAACAATTGATGTGAAGATCAATGTGATGACTATTCTAATGAGATGCACAATCCCAATGGAGAAGGAATCATGAACTTTGCACAATTAACTTTTATTTAAATCAATATTTAAATAGAAACATGGGTCAAGAGGAACGTTCAACCCCCCCCCCCCCCAAGAAAGAAAAAGTTGTCATTAGGAGCTTCATGAGACAAAGGCCTCCTACTTTTAGTGGATCATATGATCCCTCGATCATCGAACAGTGGGTCAGCTTCATAGAAAATATCTTCTTCATCATTCAATTTTTGGAACAAAAGAAGGTTCTTCTGGAAGCTTGTTGTATGAAGGGTGAAGCTGATAAATAGTGGACATTGATTAAAAATACGAAGCATGAGGAAGATATTGAGGTGTTGGAATGGATGGATTTCAGGAAAAAAAATCGGTAAATATTTTCCTCGCACCCTCCAACTAAAAATGGAATGGGGCTTTATTTCCCTCAAGAAAAAGGATGAATAATCTGTCATAGGGTATGCGGAAAACTTCACAAGGATTTCATGATATTCCTTCAACTTTTTTGTTAACCTCAAATGCAAGGTTGACCGCTTCTTTGCTGGGTTGAAACCTAGCCTGCGAAAGCTCAGAAGATCGGTGACTTCGATAGCTATGAAGAAATTGTATGATGTGCCCTCAAAGTCAAAATGGAGATTGGAGAATCTCATGGGTATCATGGGGATAAGAAGCATAAGGTAGACATTAATTCTTGTAGTCCGATGGATAAATCCAATGGTGATAATAAAAACCATCACACCACTTGCCAACGTTGTAGAAAGAAGCCCCCTGGGAATTTCTTGGTGGGGAAAATGAAATGCTAAAGCTATGGAAGATAAGGGAACCAAGCCATTGACTACTGACAAGAAAAACTTGCGGCTATAATAGAGGATAAGAACGATCTGTTCGAACCTCAATGCTATGTTCATTTCTTCAACTACAAATAACTAGGGAACCTTGCAAGTAAGTGCTATAACACAAGGGTTTTAAGAGGCAACAAACAACCTTCATGGCAGTAAGGTCGATATTTTTCCATCACTACCACTGAAGTGAACCTCAAAAACAGTGTGGTGACAATTACGCTAATTATTCATTCAAGCATAGCGAACGTAATTTT